>CM041785.1:40095517-41365517 GCA_023375725.1 Nephotettix cincticeps
TTATTATTGCTATATTCTAGAGGTGGAAATTTGCTGAGTACGCAAGTCTGCTGCGACGGGGTTATTTACTTAATTTAGGCCTAGCTATTTCTTTTGAAATTGAGTTATTCACTTACTTGTTCTTTACTTAAATAAAAAAGCTTACACTCTCAAATATAACGAGTTTTATTTTGATTTCCTTACTATGTTCTATATATCATCATGTTAACGTGTCTTTAATTTAAGTTAAATTCACTGTAATTCATTATCAAAAAGTTAGCGAGTAGATTTGTGCCTCCATATGGCTAAATCTTAGCTGACCTAACCTCAATTTAACGAACCTCATTATAACTTATTTTTATTCAGTCCCTTCAGATTCAAAATGTATTAAAGTTTGACCATATAATCTTAATTATCCATTTGAATGAAATATGTCATAAATTAAAACGATTTAGTATGTTAATCTATCTGTTTTGAAAGTGATAATGGTTTTCATATCCAGGAAATTTAAACTTGTTTTTAAGAAAATATTTTTCAACAACTGAAGCTGTTTCTTATTTTGAAAGACATGGTTTCAGATTGAAGCATTTTCATAAAAAGTGTCAGAAACAAAACGAGGCAAAATGGTTTTGTACAAGTTAAATCTAGATTCAACATAAAACTTTTCTAATATAAACTTCTATATCGTTATTTCAGTCATTACCCTTATGTTTGTTATGTAGGCTATAATTGTTCATACTCTGTTTTATTGGGCTCACTCACGTATTTTTAATTGTGGCTGGATCTCGTCAATATAAAACTTACGTCATAATTAACATACACAAAACGCAAATTTGATCCATTCACAATTTACCAACGTTTCGCGGGACCGAACTATAAACAAACGTCTCACGTCTTCAGGGTTTATTTAAGACATTTCTTTCCCGCACGTGGGTTAAACGCCTAATCAGGACTAACAAGTAGCATTTCCAAGAAGGAAAGCAGGAATGGGCGTCCCATTCATGTCCAATATCTTATCAACTCGTATGGCTTTCCCTTTCCGTATCTCCAGTTCTTGTCTGACAAAATTTAAAAACGGGTCTCACATCAATCGACGGTTGAGACAAAGGCTCAATTTCATAGAAGTTTGGCCAATGTCATTCCTATCATAACACAACAACAAGAAACAAGGAATGCTATAAACTGCAATATTTGTATTGTGTATTTACTTTGAAAAAGTAAAAATTTTGAATATATGGAGGACTGGAATGCAAACTATTGTTAGTGGTTTCATGTTATCAGATATGAAATCAGGTACTATTAAAATAAAAATAAACTTGTAAACTTACTTATAAGTACTCCTTATAAACTTAAATGCTTACTTAGGTTTATAAGTTGCTTTCTTATAAACTTAGTAAAATAGATAGTACATGGAATATACCTCACCAACAAACATATCTTAAAAAGATAATTTTTCAGGTGCCGTGTATCTGAAGAACTTGATCAACTCAAGTTGGGCGGACAGGGAGGTGGAGCCTGGAGTGCCGCTGCCCTTCACAGTTCATGAGCAAGATCGTGCCATGATCAGAGACGCCATTGTTGATGCAGTTGTCTGTGCTCCCGAGTTGATCAAGTAAGTTGACTAGTCATAAATGAAGTTTTTCAATAAAGTTCTCAATGGAATGTTAGCCCTGGGTCACTATGTTGGATAATTTTTGTAGTTTAGTTCTTATATTTAATACAAGAACACCACTATTTTTCAATACTTGTTACTAAAATTCGATGTATTTTAAATTATTTAGTTCAAGTTTTCTTAATCGTATGAACCTCAAAGGCAGATTTATTATGACCAACATGCAACCAACTCAAATTAGAAATTAGTAGCACCAATTATTAGTATTATGTGAAATAAAAAATGATTCCCTAAAAATACATTGATTCTTTAAAAACCCTTTAACGGTTTTTGCCGCATTATGTCGTCACAAAAGTGCCAAAAAAGGGACAATGTTGACATTTGCTACAATAATTCTTTGTAGTTCATTATTTAACTGCTAGAATGTGTCAACATTTACTTTTGAACTTTTTCCATAGGCATTTGAGTTTGTAAGCGATGTTGTAGACGACTAGGAACCTAGTCCGTTGCGTTTGACATCTAGCGACGAGCATGGTTCATTATTGTGGTGTCCTTGTCTAGTTTACTTGGTGCGTTGATAATTTATTTACGATTCGGCTTTTATAAACTGCTAATTATTATTTTATAAGTGTGTTACAGTTTATTTTTTCATTGTAGCCTAATGTATCTTTTAAGTTGACTAAAGTAAGGAAAACTTAAGTTTAAACTCAAATTTTACCACTAAAACTAGGTTTAATAAATTTTTTCCCTTTAATCGACTTTTCTTATAATAAGACATTTAAGACATAATAATACATTTGGAGAAAAAAATATTCATTTTTGGAAAGGTTAAGGTAAAAAAAACCGTAAAGGGGTTGAGTTCTGGTAGATTATTACTTAGTCTTAGGGGGCTTATTCATTAAACTCTAAAGTTTGAAACAAATTCTTTATAGGCTAACAGATTTATAGTCTGACTGTAGACAACGTTCATCAACATTTTCTATTAAATGTCAAAAAATATATCAGATTTTACAAGTATTTTATAAGGGGTAACATGATAACATGAAAACAATAAACAAACAGATGATAGATAATAGCCTGATTAAGTTGCAGATTATACAATTAAAGACCACAAAACGTAACACTGAGAGAGCTGATTGGTATTGGAAAACACAAGTCGGGCAGACAGGGTTATAAATGCATCTGTTTAACAACACTAGCCAAAGACGGATAAAGTCTTTGGCTAAGGATGGGTTAAGGACATCAAAGATAATGCCATGAATTCTTGTAATTTGGTTATATTATTACTGTTATATATTACTGGTAATATATTTTTGTTAAACCTATGTACTGTTGGTTTCAGATCTCAACTCTGCGTCTGTGTTAACACAATCGTAAAGCACGACTTTCCTGGCCGCTGGACGCAGATAGTTGACAAGATCAGCATTTACCTGCAAAACCCTGAACCCAATGGTTGGACTGGGGCTTTACTGTGCCTTTATCAGCTTGTCAAGATCTTCGAGTCAGTATAAATCTGTTTAATTTAAATTATTTCAGCTATTAGGCTAGTTTATATATTTATTAAATTACTATATTGAAATAATTCAACCAAGTACCCTTAATTTATATTATAAAATTACATATATGAGTAGATTAATTTAAACATTTTGGCTTCCGGATTGAGTAATGACTAGATTAAGGTTATAATACCTGCTGTCTTCAATCCAACATCCTTTTTTAAAACTACTAGTTTCAGGAATAATGTTCCCATTTTCAAAAGCATCTTTAGGTTATTTCAGGATGTCTTCTTTTGTAAATAAATAATATTTAACAAATGATTTTTAAATTTAAAATTTTTGTCTGGTGACATCCAAAAAATTAAAAAATTGTATTTCAATTTAAAATTTAGAGTTGTTCGAAATATATAGATCGATAAAAAAGTCTCCTGATAATGTCCTCAATGAAAAATTAAATTTTGGCTCCAACATATTATTTGACAGGATCAAAGAAATTGCTTGTGGAATGCCAAATAAACACGATCAACAGTTAACCCCACCCCAAGGTCAAAACCGTCAAACAGGTATTGGCTAATCGAGCCGTTGGTCATCTGCGTCGTCAAGTGTTTTTTAAAACATTTTTTGTATGTCACCAGACAATAATTTTAAATTTAAAAATCATGTGTTAAATATTATTTATTTACAAAAGAAGACATCCAGAAATAACCTAAATATACACTTGAAGTACACTTGAAAATGGGAACATTATTCTGGAAACTAGTAGTGTTAAAAAAGAACATTGGATTGAAGACAGCAGGTATTAATCTATTACCTTAATCTAGTATATTAGATTAACTTAGAAAAGGAATCTTATGCTTTATGATGTTAGTTATAGATTAGAAAAACCTTAAAAATCAAAACTTCATAATCAAATTCTTAACATTTATAATTAACAACATGTATAAAATTACCTATTGTTTTGAATTTTACCCTGTGAGTGGCGCTCGACACGCCTGTGTCAATGGTGTTGCATTTATGTAAAGACGCTCTTCAAGTCGATTGTATTCAATCCGTGTTTCAATATTTGTATAAGCCTGTGTGTGTGTGTTAAGGATACCCTAATCCTAACTAAATTTTGAAAAAGTCTAGGAATGTGTTTACAGTTACAAATAAAATGTTTTCAGTGATTGCAAAGTTTTTAAAAACTTGTTTTTCATTTATTTTACAATTTTTACTGGCAACACAAGTAAAAAAATTGTG
Organism: Nephotettix cincticeps; assembly: GCA_023375725.1. Classification (NCBI taxonomy): domain Eukaryota; kingdom Metazoa; phylum Arthropoda; class Insecta; order Hemiptera; family Cicadellidae; genus Nephotettix; species Nephotettix cincticeps. The sequence goes on from CM041785.1 coordinate 40,099,844, forward strand.
ATAAGTTTGTTTCTATATTTTTACTAGCTGACCTGCCGAACTTCGTAACGCTTAACAGAAAATACATGTTAACTTTAAGATTGGCCATGTTCTGAAGTCAAATAGCATTGCAGCCTCGTTGTGAAAGCTTTAAATATTCAACAGCTGATTATTATAATAAACCTAATATGTATAAACATTGTAATTATTTTATTTGGCAAACATATAAACACGTGACCTTCATCATACAGAAAATAAAAAAATATAAATTCAGTACAGAATTCCCAAAAACCGTAAACTATTAACATGGCGAATAATGCTAATCATTTTGTACAGCACATATTTACTTCATAGTTTTACATTAATGAATGATTTAGATGGCATTGGATAGTAAAGCATATTGCAAACGGAGAGTAAACCAACAGCTGTTTTAAGAAACCAAATCTTTTTATTGTAGAACATTTGTAAACAAACTTAGTCCCCATAAGGTTAACATTAGAAATTTAAAACACTATAAAATGAAAACTTATTGAGTTTATGGAAACTGAATATGCCTAAAGCAGAGACGAATTCAAAAAATCAAAGATCATTAAAATCGGTCCAGCCGTTCTCGAGTTATAGTGTATGTAACTAACACGACTTTGTTTTATATATTTAGATTTTACGCTTATTTTTTTTGTTTACATCATTTTGTATTGTTTTTAGCATTTTCATATTTTTTATGGATTTTTGCCAGAAAATCGATAAAAAATATGAAAATGCTAACATTGCAAAATGGCAAAAAATGACATCCCACCAAAGCTTAAATATGCCACTTGGAAGGTTAATCCAATTTTTTTGTATAATATTTATGTTTGACGAGTTTTATAAATTCTGTCCTGGAGACCTTGAAAATTAAAAAAACCCTTTTACTTTGCTCTGGTTCATTGGTTACATAAATTACCAATGACAAAGTTAAGGCTGGATTTCAAAAGTCGAATTATGGACTTAATTGGTGCGATTGCCAAAAATATTTAACTCGTAACAAAAATGATTTTTCTGTTTTAAACAATACTAATTTGACTTGAGTCAAAACCCATCTAACCAATGCATGGGTACTGATTTTGTTGTATGCGTTCAAGTATGTGTTCTTCAGTTAATGTGTTTGACTTGCAGATACAAGAAAGCAGAGGAGCGGGGAGCGTTAAATGAAGCCATGAATTTGTTGTTCCCCATGATCTACCAGCTGATAGTCCGTCTAATTCCAGACCAAGCTGAACAGTCGGTGCTGTTGCAGAAACAGATCCTTAAGATTTACTTTGCTCTCACGCAGGTTTGTAATGTGAAAGACTGTAGAAGGTCAAGAAATCCATTGCATAAGATATATAAGATTCAAACAATCAAAACATGACATTTAAGAACACTAATATATAAATAAATATTGATGATTCTTGTGAGCAGATCTGAAAATCTATGAATGTTTTCTCAGGAATACCACCCTTCTTTTCCAAGTATTCAAGTAGAACGAACCCCTCAAATCCGACCTGTCACTCCGGTTAGTCCGACCATGCTCAGGCTTGCGAGCTTGTGCAGACTTGTCACTCATGGAACCTGTTTCTAGCCATTGTTTCGGCTTCAGTTGGCTTCTCATATCTTGTGCAATGTTTATCGTTATAAGTGACAACGTACAATAACAGGTGTAATATTTAAATTCTGAACAAGTATCCGGTAAAGACCGATAAATGTCCAAACTTTCGGATAGACTGTATAAAATGAGCTGAACTAAAATGAACATTAAAACTGAAGAATAAAAACAAAACTTTCCATTTGAGATTATGTTGACGACACAGAACATTGTTGATCAAACGTAAGTGTTGAAGCATATTATGAAATTATGAAGCATATTATGAGTCCACTCCAAGACTCAATCTAGTCCAATTTCAATCCGAACTACTAGTGACTCCAGTCCACTCTAAAGACTCATTCAAGCTTAATTTCGATCAGATACTACTAGTGACTCCAGTCCATCCCAAAGACTTATCACACGCTGAAAACTCAAACTAAGTGGAACAGTGAAACAAGACACTAAAGCGCTGAAAAACAAAATAAAATAATTTTGGATATTTTAAAACTAAAATATCACACAAACAACAAATAAACTTTGTAAGACATTACTTACTAGGCCTTAAGGTAGAGAAGTAGATATATGATAATCAAATCTTTTATATAACTACTATTTTAACAGAAATATACAAATCATGATTACTAGCTACAAATGATGCTGAACAAAACTAGGCCTAGTATAAGTATAAATATTATATTTCCATGATGACGTAAAATTAGGCATAAAACCTGTTGGATAGCTTACACACACAGGATTAACCTACTTTTGCTAAACAGTACTTTTTATTGTATAACTAAGCCTATCTCCACAGGCTGTAAGCTGCTTTTGCTTTTGCTAAGTAGTACTTTTTATTACATAACTAAGCCTATCTCCACAGGCTGTAAGCTAAAACTCATTCAACTTAAATAAACCACCAACTATAGCTTTATATAATTCTATAAATTAAGTCCGGAATCCTAAAAATAAATAATGTTTTCAAATACACGTAACCTGAGACTGAGACCTAGGAAAAGCAAAAACTTACTGAATAAGCTTACTGCAAAGGGGAATATATCTATAAAAGAAAACCTTTGCTGCCCTCTCTGTAAACAAACAGTCGCTTACTCTCAGAAAGGAATACTGTGCGAGGGACACTGCAGTACATGGCACCACTGCTCCTGCTTGGGGATGACTACAGAAACCTATGAGTCCTTATCTGACTCGGGCTCAAAGTGGTGCTGTGACAGCTGCAAAGAAAAATACCTGTAGATAACTCAACACAAGATAGTATAGATGGTCTCAGACATGAACCCCTAACTATGCTCAAAAACTCTGTTCAGGATGAAATCGACCTATACGGAGAAATAAATCTCTCGACATACGATGACGACACTACAATAGCTGCAAAGATAGGAAACCATCTACTAATTAAAAATAATCTAATAAAGCTGAAATTCTCTACCTGTCAACACAGCTAACCATTGCAAATGACCAAATTGAAAAAATTACAAAAGAAAAGGAAAGACTTAAAGAAAAAGAAGTATGGCTCATAGAAACAGTAAATGAACAGGAAACTGAACTAATGGAGGAACGTAAAAAAATGCAAATCTTCTTGACATCATAAAGAACAAAACCGACTGCAGTACTGAACATATAAAAAACCAAGAACTTAAAATAAAAAAGCTGGAGAATAACCTGCAGACTCTACACAAACAAATACAGCAGTGTGAGGAGAACAAACCTAACATAACCTACTGTGAGAAAGCCCTAATAAACTCGACACATACAGACTTAACTGACTCTCAAACTACTGAACATCTCTCTAACTACCTAAAGCAAAAATTCCTGGAACTAGAACTTAGAATTACAGACATTGAAATGAGTCAAGGTAGGCTCAAAACCTATGCCACAAACAAATGCCACGATGTCCAAAAACTCAGGAAAAATATTATCGTCAAATGATGATAGACCTACCTTCTCGCAAATGAAAAATCCTAAACCTCGCTTAGAGAAGAAGTACCCAAAATTTACAGTTACTCCTGGACCTCCAATGACAGCTAAGAAACTGAAAGACAAGGAGACATATGAGTCCTTCTTGGACAACTTCTTGAAGATAAATAATGTAATGCAAAAAGCTGACATCACTGAAGCCAAAAAACAGGAACAGACATTGGATGGAGTATCACAAGCTACCTCTTTTTTAGAACCACCACCCAAACTAAAAAGCATCACCAAAATCAAGACTTAGCCAAGAAAAAAGACAAAAGCAAAGGAATAACACTGTTTCATCAAAACATAGACGGTCTCGAAACCAAACCGAACAGACTGAACCACGAATTAAACCAGATTGATCCAACCATTGTTATACTGTCAGAACATGGCCTACAAAAAGAGAAACTGGTGAACACTAAACTTGACAACTATGAGTTTATCGGTGGCTACTCAAGAGCTACACATCGAAAGGGTGGTGTTGCAATGTACGCGAAGAAAAATATATGCAATGAAATCTTCTGTATAGATGCTCCAGAAAAGCAAATAGAATTGGTGTGTGAAAGTCAACTCATCAAAATAAAACTAAAAAATACTGAGCTATACATCTTAGGAATATATAGACCACCGGACTGCCGTAACATTGAACTAGCCCTGGACACCCTCTCAAACATTCTGGAAGATATCCCAATATGGAAAAACCCCGTTATAATTATGGGTGACATAAATGTAAATAGCCTGACTGACAGAAATGACTTCAAACAACTGCAAAATGTGCTCAAGAGTTATGATATAATAAGAATCCCACTACCACCAACTAGAATCACAAGTCACTGAGACATCCATCGACATGATCGCTTCAAATCTTGACTCATCGGAAGTGGAGACTGATGTCTTCCTGACTGGATTGTCGGACCATGTGGGTCAAACCTGCAAACTTGTTCTAAACTACAATGTGGTAAGGACTCCAAGTTCAACTCGCAGGCACTTCAATACACAAAACCTCAACAAACTTAAGAACATCCTCTCAGACGAAACATGGAAACCAGTCACTGATGCTCAAGATGCTGAAATGGCCTACAATGAACTAAACAAGATACTTCAAAGAGCTCTTGACATCGCCTGTCCCAAAGTAAAATCAAGACCCAAAAACAAGAAAAAAACGACCTAAATCCTGAAGAGCAAAGAGATCTCATGAGACTCAAAGGACGCTATCTAGCCGCTCTTGAAGTCTCCATACTGAGGGACACAGAAACAAACAAAAAAGAAACCAGTGCTAGAAAGAAAGAATATGATCTCAGACTAAAACAACTCAAGAGAGAAAACACAACAAACTATATTGAAACTGCAGAAAACCAAACGAGGGCTATTTGGCAGATAATAAACAACAACCGATTCAATAACAAATACCAAAAAACTCAACTTCAATCCCTTAAAATAGATGGTTCAGAAATTTCAGACCCTCCCAAAATGGCTGACCACTTAAACAGTTTCTTTGCTAGTGCCGCAGAACAGGTCTTACAAAATTCTAAACAAACATCTCTAAGACTTAACACTCCCCTCGAGGAAGACAATCATATGACACTTCTAACGCACTTTAAGCTAACAAACAAGGGCGAAGTCATAAAAACTCTGTCAACACTCAAATCCAAACCCTCTGCTGGAATAGACGAAGTATCGTCTACCCTGCTGAAGCACTGTTTAAATGAAGTGACCACACCCATTGTAGATGTCATAAACAAATCTCTCTGCCAAGGTAAATTTCCCTCTACACTTAAACAAGCCATAATATTTCCAAAGTTCAAAAAAGGACCTAAAAACCAAGCTACAAACTACCGACCAATTTCACTGATCTGCACCATCTCTAAAGTTTACGAAAAAGTAGTACTGGCAAGACTACTAGCACACCTAGAAAATAACCACCTACTAACAAACCGTCAACATGGCTTTAGAAAAGGGAAATCTACTATTACAGCCCTAGTAGACCTTGTGGAGACCATCTTGGATTCATCGGACGCCGGGGCCACAACAACGGGAGTTCTTCTGGACTTCAGTAAGGCTTTTGACAGCCTTAGTCACCAGCACCTTATAGACAAGCTAAACCTGCTGGGAATACGCGGAAAGCCCCTCCAGTGGCTGCGGAGCTACCTGCATGGCCGAACACAGATGACTGAGCTCACTCATACTCCAGACAATAAAATAACAAAAACCAGGTCTGCAAAGCTCCCTACCACCAGAGGAGTCCCGCAGGGATCGGTGTTAGGCCCTGTCCTCTTCATTCTCTACACAAATGACGTAGTGCCAGTGCTACAAAACTACTGTGAACCATTCCTTTTTGCGGATGACACAGCCCTCTTAGTTTCACACAAAAACCTCGAAACACTGGAAGTCAATGCTTATATAGCTGCCAACGTTGCAAAGCAGTACAGTCAAGAAAACGATCTTGTCCTTAATGAAGAAAAAACGCAGCAACTTTTCTTTGGCCCTGGAAAAACAAGTGCTTGTGAACTTCCTCTGGTGCAAGCAGCAGAAGAGGCAAAGTACCTCGGAATAACATTGGACAGTGACCTAAACTGGAAACCTCACACAGAACAACTATGTAAAAAATTGAGCACAGCCCTATACGTAATCAAACAAATAGCACACATCAGCGACCTTAAAACTGCAAAAAAAGCTTACCATGCCCTCTTTGAGTCTCATATACGCTACGGGCTTATAGTGTGGGGCCACTCGTCGCAGGGCAACCTTCACCGAGTACTGGTTCTCCAAAACAAAGCGATCAGAGTCCTCTCAGGACTGGGTATCCGTGACTCATGTCGAGGCAGATTTAAAAGCCTAAAAATTCAAACCGTGGCAAACCTCTATATCAGTGATGCAATAATGCATATAATAAACAAAGGCTCCCTCCAGTTCTCGGAAACCCACTCCTACAATACCAGGAACAAGACCAACTATAGCCTACCAGCCCACAATCGCAAGGCCTTTGAGAAAAAACCAACATATATTGGAGCTAAGCTGTTCAACAAACTGCCAACAGATCTCAAAGGTCTGAAAAGTGAGAACAACTTCAAGAAAAGGCTGCTGAATGGCTCATGGAGAAAGAGTTCTACTCTGTTGAGGAATTCCTTGAACAAGACGTAACGCCTACGACGTAACACCGACCGATCGAGAAACTGACGCCCATCCTGTTCTCTAGGAATATGGATTAAGAAGAATAAGTTCAAGTTCAAAGTAAGTTCAAAAATTACGCAATACATAACCTATTGGAATGCAAAAACGTCATTGGTCAGTCCAAGGATGCGGTATGGATTAATTGATTGTCATCTACCGTATGTACTCCAGAAACTGATAAAATTCAAGAAGATATTAAATTTGATATGATATAAAGCATACCGCCATTAATAGTTATGCCGAGTATCAGATTGCGGTTTGTTATTATTTCTCTTAAAATATAATTTCGGCAAGAAAAAAATCTTGAAACGTTTATCGTTTATCATAATATCTATGAGTTATTATGAGCTTTGTTAACAAATATTGTTAACAAAGCTCATAATAACTCATTTGGCAATGGTATTTGTAGGAAAAATAATATGTCCATACTACTTCATTTTGATCGTCTACTCTTCGTTGAATATATTGAAATAACGGACTATTCTCCATTATCGAATTCACAAATTCGCCGCCTATGCATAATTTGAGCATATTAAGTGTTGCCAAGTTAACGACATTTATTTGGCCTATTTCGACGTTCGATGTTTTCATAACCAAAAAATTTACAGAACTTAATATGTTTGTGTCTTTTTCCTTTTAGAACTAATACATATTCTGGTATACGTAGATGTTTCTCAGTCAAAATGCTGTTTAACTTTATGTAAAAAATTATTTTTTGGGGAGAAAGCGTCTACATTCCACCACTACTTAGAAACAAGGTTCCTAATGAAGTTCAAGAAAGTCATCTTGGCATTACAAAAAATAAAACAGCTAGCACAGTGTTATGTTTACTGGCCAAATATTGACAAAGATATTGAGCATCTTGTGAAAGGATGTAAAAACTGTGCACTATCACGGTCAAATCCGCCCAAAGCTCCCAACCACCTGTAGGAAATCCCGAAAGAGATCTGGGAAAGAATACATATTGACTACGCAGGACCGTTTTAAAGCTTCAGCTTCCTCATGTGTATTGATGCTAGATCAAAATGGGCGGAGATAAAAGTAATCAAAGATACACCATTCAGCTCCAATCTGTTCATCTACTTGAACAGATTTTTGCTACACACGGCTACCCGAATGTTATGATATGTGACAACGCCTCAATTTTTCAAAGTGATACATTCCAAGCTTATTGCAAATCACATGGCATTTTCCAGAAATTCCTATCTCCAGGACACCCAGCAACAAACGGCTTAGCAGAACGCTCTTCTGTTCAGACATTGAAGAACTGCCTGAAGTTCACAGCTTCGGAAAACACACCAATGGCAATAAAGGTCCAGAAGATCTCAATGCGGTATTTCGCAACTCCTTTAGCACGTGGCAAATCACCGGCTGAACTTAATCTTCACAAGAAATCAAGAATACGAATGGATGCCATTTTTCCTAACATAAAAGGCTTCCACAAGAAATTCTCTCACTGCACGTTCATTATGTGAGGGGGGAGAAATCAAGTTTGTCTCTTCATAAACAAAAAGAACGTTTGGGAGTTGGAGAAGTAACTAAAAAGTTGGGTACTCGACACTATCTAGTTTCCCTTGACAAGTCAGGTAGACTTGTAAAACAACACATTGATCAATTGTGGTCTACTTTTATACCAAAACAAATAATTGTTTGGACTGGACCAATTCACATATTTGATGTTCCACAGGCTTCTAAACACAGTACCATAGAAAAAACTACGGCGTGTACTCCTTACAATCAATTAGCGAATTCTGAAAGACTCAATTTCCCAAAGACCGCCAATTCTCAAAGCAAACAATTCAGAGGTTCCAGTAGTTCAGAAAAGGAAAACAAACAATGCCCATGTTCCTGAGAATCAAGAGAGATCAAGGCGACAAAAGCAAATGCCGTGTAGCTACAAGGACTTTGTGCTTTCATAATTCGACTGCAAGTTCAAAATAGTGGGGGAGACTGTTATGACTCCTCTAAGACTGTTAAATATTTCATTTATATCTAATTTTATCATATGTTTTTCTATTGTTTTTTGTTTTTGTAAACATAGATGAATTAGAATTTGTGTTGAGTAACTTGCATGCTTCTATTAATTATTTGATAATTAGAGTCATTTTATTGATTAGTGAGTTTAAGTCGCTAAATACTAGATGATGGATACCTCGATTGTTAAAGTCAAACATTCTCATGAGGTCACCTTGAGCCAGCCTTTGGTTACTCAAGCCGCTATGGTACCTTTCAACCAAATTTTAAGCAATGTACAGAAAAATTTAATTTTATTGATACAGATTACTTCACTCTCACTGAAAGGTAACCCAGATAGGTATTTTAAACCAAGCATAAATGAGGAATGAGTGTGAGATGATTGTGACACAATCTTGCAGTCTTTACTGTTAAGGCTGAGATGTACCTTAAACAGGACTGTTGATTAATTGCCCAACAATAGCCATTGGAATCTAAGAGCCCTACAGTCTAAAGTGGAATTCACGCTACTTAAATGCTGTTGATGTTGTGGGGGTTTTGAAGTTTTTAAAGGGACTAATTCTAGATAGAAAAGAATTGATCCTGTGACAGTACTTTTCTATAATATAAGATAAAATTGTAATTTTGCAGTATGTATTGCCTCTGGATCTGATCTCGCGTGAGGTGTTCTCTCAATGGATGGAGATTGTGAGGACTATTGCGGACCGTGGAGTGCCTGATTTGACACTGCAAGTAGACGAAGAGGAGCGACCCGACCTGCCGTGGTGGAAGTGCAAGAAGTGGGCACTGCATATCCTGCACCGCATGTTTGAGAGGTACCATAGGTTGTCCTATTATTAACTAGGAGATGACAGACACAATTAATTAATATTTGTTTTTGAAGCTTGGAAAACGTGTCTTTTTTAAAATATACAGCAAAGTCCGGTTCTCCTGAATTCATGTGGTGGAATCCGAATCCGGATAATCTGAAAATACAACAGGATAGACGTCCACGTCACATAGACAACAATCGTGAATGGTACCTACAATATTAGTGCTGCAAACTGCTTATAACTACTGCACAACAGAATAGCTGCAAAATATTGTAGGCGTTTAACATATTAAAAAATTTGTTTTGAATTTTATTTAATGTTAAAAAATTATAATGTAATCTGGAAAATCATGGCAGTCATTTTTATTAATTTTAGGTAAGAAATCAAAACTCCAATTCAACTCGTCTTTTCTTTAAAATATACAGTAGAGTCTGGTTCATCCGGATTCATGTGGTGGGGTCTAAATCTGTATAATCTGAAAATATAACTGAATCAAATATGAACTGAGTCAACGTCACACAGTGAATGGATAGTGAATAGCGCCTCCAATATTAGTGCTCCAAACTGCATATAACTATTGTATAACAGAATAGTGGCAAAATTTTTCAGACCTTTAACATATTAACAAAATTGTTTTTAATTTAATTAAATGTTAAACAATTATAATTAATTCTTGAAAAACAAAGAAAAAAAAACTTCAATTCAAAGAAAAAAGCCTTGAGTCTAGAAACAATTCTTTTAAAAAAGTATTCAATTGTGTTTTACTTTCTCTTTCTGACCTCTTTATGTAATATACCCCAGTTAATATCAGCTTCATTACTCATGTCACTAACAAAACTGCAGGTCATGAAATCCATTTTACTTGTCACACCTACCCTTAGCTCATATTGACCTCAAAATACCCACTAGGTGTTTGGGTCAGTGTCTGAAAAATATGTATATAAAGTTGGGTGAGACTGATTTTGAGCAAAATTTTCATGGAGTCATATGTTCTATAAACTTAAAAAGTCTTGAAGACCCAAGTTACTTTAGTAGCCCAATATTACGAGGTAAATACTATTAAAGCGTTATATTTATTCAGTAAAGAAGGTTTCTTTCTATTAATATTTTTTGTGAGGGTTTTAATTTCTCATTTTTTAGAGCGGTGACTGCGGTTTATATTTTCCTCAACTAAAAAATTTTCAAAACATTTTCTTGAATGTATTCCTAGGGAATTATGTGTTAACTTTCTCAGGTATGGAAGTCCTGGAAATGTAACCAAAGACTACAAGGAGTTTGCGGACTGGTACTTGAAAACATTCTCTGGTGGAATCCTTGAGGTTTTGCTGAAAATCTTAGACCAATATCGAAGAAAACAATATGTTTCTCCTAGGGTTCTCCAACAGACATTGAATTACATTAACATCGGGTAAGTTACTAATTAATTGTTTTGGTTGGGTTATTTTCTTCCAATACTGAGCTTCATTCATTCTTTATTGTTGTTGGAAATGATTTTAAGTAAGTTTGCTAAAAGTTTTAATTACACAGTAAAACTCCAATTATCTGAAGAGCAAGTCTCTGAATTTATTTTGAAGAGCACAAATGGCCGGATATGCAAGGTATATAATACACAACAAGATGATAGGGTGGCATAGTAATCAAAGTGTTGCAGTCATAGCTGAGTCACTAGGATCTTTACTATTATTATTGCAAAAAACTCAATCACACGTTTTTCATGTGGTATTATCCCAACAACTTGGTGACCATCGCTTTTGCGACATTTAAACATCAGGCAGGTGGTGCCATCTGTCGTCAATTTTGTGGACTTTTTAGTCGCTGGGCCGTTTTACTGACTCACTGCCGCCTGTGAGCTAATGCTGGAACTAACTCATTCAGTTCACTGCTCTGTCACTAGAGTATGTTTTATAGCCACTTGAATGCTTATTCAGATGGTGATACTTATAGTAACCGCTTGATGAGCGACGCGCCAAAAGTGGTTACGTTTGCCGAAATGTTGATGCCAAACGGAAGTACGCGGGTTCAAATCCCCACCATGAGCAATCCCAATTTGGCTTGCAAATGTGTGGTATAGTGGAGGGAGGGTCCCACTAAAATAAACAATGACTGGCTTAAGTGGAAGTTGATGCCATTTGTAAGCTTACTTGGGATTGCAAGGAATTCCTGTTTTGCTTCTTTTACACATTTTGTTTAAATGGGGGGGGGCATGTATTAATTTATTTTTAAGTCTAATGAAAAATTTAAATTACATCTGCTAAGCAAAGTCATTGAGTGATAGATAACCCATTGCGGATCTTGAAGCGTAGCGCCCTCCTGGGCCAAGCGGTACGAATTAATTTCCAAAAACAGGATGGCACTGGCCGTCTTAGTGCAACAGCCAGCTGGCTTCGCTTGCTCATGACATCTATTTTGTTGATATTTACACTAAGCACGTACATAGTTACGCTGAGAAGTGCCCGGAATATCTTCTTTTTTCAAACCTTTTTTTTAAACTGCGTGCATTGTAACAGTGATCTCGTGCGACCTTGGATGACGCAATTGTGAACAACAGCTGCAGCGATATCAACATCACCTCATTGAGCTATCAGTCCATTCACGCGGGGACGATAACGTTGGCGTCTTTGATCCGCAATGGTTTACATGTAGTCAGAAGGCTATACTGAGTTTATTTGCCTCAGGGTGAAACATGCTCACTCGTGGAAGTTCCTCAAGCCGCACATGTTTGCCATCATTCAAGAGGTTCTCTTCCCTCTTATGTCTTACTCAGAAGAAGATGAGAAACTTTGGAACGAGGACCCTCACGAGTACATTCGAGTCAAGTTTGGTAAGTCATGATTTAAGGAGGTTTAACAAGTCATTTATTTATACCTATATTTGTAAGTTATAGGCCATCCTCTGTCAAATCAAGCAGTTTCTAACCTGATTATGTCAGATTTGGCATGGTGGTTACCTTACCTATGTGGCCACTGAAACCTCAGTAGCCTCGCCAACAAGTCTCCATTTTTCCCTATCTTCCATCCAATCCGCCTCTGCTCTCAGCTTTCCTACATCTCCTCGCACCGCACATCTTTGCCTGGGTAGTCCTAGAGGTCGCTTTCCTCGAGGTAGATTCTCCGATACCATTCTCAGCATTGTATCTTCTTAGCCAGCCCATCTTAGCCTCCTACTCTTTATTTGGGATATTATGTCCGGATCTGTGTACATTTCCCTCAGTTCTTTATTTGTTTTAATCATCCACACACCATTTTCATTAATAGAACCATAGATAGTTCTGAGAATTTTATTTTCAAAAATTATAATTTTCTTTTCTTGGTTCTTTGTTAATGTCCAGGTCTCTGATCCGTAGAGTATTTACTATCGGTTGTATTATAGTCTTGTAAAGTTTTGCTTTGCTTTTTCTTGACAGAAGCCTACTTTTCAGCAATGTTTCAAGAGTCCAATAACATTTATTTCCAAGTAATAGTCGGGAATTTATCTCTTCTCTATTCTTGTGTTCTATGGTCACTCCTAAGTATTTAAACTCTTTAGTCCTTTCAAAACTATAATCTCTAACTTGAAGAGTGTTATCAAAATCAAAATCTTGGATAAAAAAAGTGCTGTCCAACTATAAGGTTTTTTGTTTTTTATTCGCTAACTTCTAAGCCTACTTTTCTAGCTTCCGTAATAAGTGTCTCTGCAAGAGTTTTTAGTTTTTTTAGTTTTTTTTCCATTTATATCCTCTGCTAATAAGGTCACATCATCTGCTAAAGCTAATATGTTTGCCTTTTTCCCAATTTATACACCAGGTTGTTGATGTTTTACCCTTTTAAGGGTACTTTCCAAAGCTAAATTAAATTACATGGTGGTTACCCTAATAAAAACTAACTAGTAGACTCAAATGATGCTAAGTGGCACGTGATGCAACCTAGAATGGCATTTTCTTTAGTTCACTTTTTTAGGTACACTTTCAATATACTCTTATGTTTCACTTAGCTGTTGCCTTTGAAAAATTGTACTATGAGTTAAATGGTGGGATAGTATAATGATAAGAGTAAAAATGGGAGTTAATATATTATTTTAATCCCGCTGTCTTACTGTTTTCAATTTTTCTAAACAGTCCAAGTTGACCGATTTTGTACGTAAATGTAAAATAATTTACATTTTATAGATTACATTAAATTAACTATTTGCTTAATTTCTTGGGTTCAGTACATTGATTTATGAGAATTTATTTTTGCGGCTCTTACGCAAGACGCACAATCTGGTCCTCACACTGAGTGCAATGCCAAAAGATCCTATTATGGATATTTCTCTTGCTGCATTTGCGGAACCTGTTATTTGTTACCATTTTGCCGCAACTTTCTTTTTCGATGATTCAATAAAACAGTGTTTACTATTTACAAATAGGCTACACAATGTTTACATAAACATATGTTTTCATAGAAACCTGTAAATAAAAAACTTACACTGCCAAAAATGAAAGAAGTGTATCTCGTCACAAGGGCAATAACAAACACAGGCACCGAAGAAGTGCTATCAGCTCACTGATGTGTTTAATCAACAATGGAATAGCGGCAAAGATTGTGTACGCACGCACCCGGGGGGAAAGACCAGTGTGGCAGTGATCGTTGTCGCCCACAGCGAATATGTTAAGGGAACAAACAACCATGCCATAGTTTGGAGAAACCTGAGGTGGATTATTCTGAATACAAATCATGTTAATTAATTTTTATAAACAATATTGTTTATAACTTATAAGTTAATTCACCCGTTTTCAATTAATTGTTGGCATGGTCACAATATTCATTAAGTACCTAGGTAGTAATCCTGTGTGCTGGAAGCCCTTGACAGGCTGGCTCCAAAACTCACTGAAAACAAAAACTATTAATATTAGGTGTTCCAATACCCACAAGTTAGCCTCTATTTCTAGAATATAAATTGTTGCAGACATATTCGAGGATTTTGTTTCGCCGGTGTCTGCAGCACAGACATTATTACATTCGGCCTGCAAAAAGCGCAAGGATATGCTGCAGAAGACAATGCAGTTTATCTTACAAGTCCTTACAGCACAAAATGCAGATGCCAAACAAAAAGACAGTGCTTTGCATATGGTAAATATATAAATTAAAATTTGTATTTAGTGTGCATTCACATTTTAGGGCTACTATTATAATTACGAAATAAATAATGCCAGAGTAACCTTGTTTTTTAGCGAATTTCTCATAGGGAAGAAGCTATTACCGTGGTCTCATAGCAAGACTTAAGCCCGGAACCATGTTATTTTTCGTCTTTAGGTGTCCAGAGACAAAAAAAAAGTCGTTAAAATGTTTTGTTAAAAAGGGTAATAGTGAGATATATTTGTAATAGGGCGCAGATTGTTTTAGGACTATGCAAGAAAAACTTTTTGACAGTAATTTTTTTTTTAAACAATTCATGGTGTTTCAAACCTCTCAAAATCGAGTACTGAGAGATCCTATTTTAATTCATGATTCACAGCATATTATGAAAAAAACAAACACTAATTTCTTGGGACTGAAGATGGACCAGCATCTGAATTGGGATGACCATACACACGGTATTCTAATGAAAATAAATTCTGGAATCTATGCCTTGTCTCAAATGAAATACGACTGTAATTTAAAAACATTTACTTTGCCAATGTGCATTTGCACATTTCATATTGTATAGGACTATATGGGTCAACAAAAAAACTAATATGGATAACATCTTAAAACAACCAAAACTAGCTATAAGAATCATGTTGAGATTAAAACCTGATGAATGAACCTGAGCAAAGAAACATTTCAGAGAACTGAAAATTTTCACTGTTTATATCCAATACATTTGTGAGACCATTCTGATAGCAAGAAAAGGGGAAACAATGAGTAATCCTAAGCAGCCTCAACACTCCTATTTTACATGAAGAAAAAATGAAACTATCAGCACACACAGACTTAAATTTTTTGAAAAACCCCAAAACTGCATGGGGAATAAATTTTTGAAGTACATCCCTATGAATATCAAATTAATCCCCATTGAGACTAAATTTGTCAGAAGTTTAAAAGAATATTTAATAAATAAAGCCTTTTATTCTCTTGAAGAACTTTCTACCTCCCTTAAAAAAATGAAAAAAATGTAAACAAATTATTTATTTATTCATTTTTCTTATGACAGTCGTTTCAATCTACAGACTTTCATACGTCAAAATAATTATTTTGTATTATTTTTAACATTATTTTATGTGAATGTGATACGGGATTGACAAAACACTTTATGTTTTGATTTTGATTTTTTTCTCTTAATGTTAGGTCTATATTTTGTACTTGTACGCTGACACTATTACTTGTACCATTTGTACATAAAAATAAAATAAAGAAATATCATAACCGTTACCAGGAAATAACAACTGACATTTCTAGGTGGGATCCCTAGCAGACATCCTGCTGAAGAAGCCTGTGTATAAGGACCAGATGGACACACTGATCCAACAGTACGTGTTCCCTGAGTTTGCCAGTCCACGGGGACACATGCGAGCACGTGCGTGCTGGGTGCTCCATTACTTCTCCGAGATCAAGTTCAAGCAGGAGCCGATCCTAGCA
This sequence comes from Nephotettix cincticeps, assembly GCA_023375725.1. Classification (NCBI taxonomy): domain Eukaryota; kingdom Metazoa; phylum Arthropoda; class Insecta; order Hemiptera; family Cicadellidae; genus Nephotettix; species Nephotettix cincticeps. The sequence continues at coordinate 40,115,926 of CM041785.1, forward strand.
GAGGCAGTGTGTCTGACAGTGAATGCCTTGCTGACCGACCAGGAGCTGCCCGTCAAGGTGGAGGCTGCTATCGCCCTGCAGATGCTGCTCACTAACCAGGAGAAAAGTCAGAAATATGTCGAGCCGCAAGTGAGTGGGCCTGCATCAAAAGTTTCATGGAAACCACATATGCTAGCTAATTACATTTTATTAAATTATAAATATTTTACTGTCACTTAGACAAACTCAAACCAAATCCATAAAGTTCAGCCTTTACAAAGTGAGAAGTTATAATGTTAACTTTACTTTTGTTATTTTGTGTGTGTTTTTTTACAAGACCAGAATAAATTTACAAAAATGAGAAGCCTCACATGGCATATTTTTACAATGTGTATATTGTGATTTTTGGACATGTTTATTAACACATCCTTAAAAAGAGGCTTAGGATTTCTTGTGTTTTTTTGGTGAAAGGTATCAGAATAGAAAGATTTATTCATAAAGAGTAATTAATTATGAAGTGTGAAAATTTACAATAAATCTAAACATCTTTGGTTTCGTTTTCTTTCTATATAATTGAAAATATTTTTGAAGAACTAAGCTTATCAGTAAAATGTTGTATTTCAGATCAAACCCATTACATTAGAGCTGTTGAAAATAATCCGAGAAACTGAAAATGACGATCTCACAAGCGTAATGCAACATCTGGTCATGACCTACACAGAACAACTCAAACCCATCGCTGTGGAAATCTGTCAGCATTTGGTAAGAACATATTATGAAACTACTGAAGAACGAGCAGTTATCAATTGAATTTTTGTTTAAAGAATGATAAGTGTATTTCACTTATTGAATTATATACTTTCCCTAGTGATAACTAAATTTGTGCTTAATTTACATCTAATAACGTATCCAATTAATTGATATATTAAGTCTTGACTAGTGATGGTCAAATCCAGGAATTTCGAATCTGAATCAGAATTCTTTTAAATCCAGTTTCGAACCCTAGCTGGTTTACTTCAGTCCAGACCCGAAAAAAGCAATGATGGTAATCTTTGTTTTTATGTTCAAAGTAAAATGTCATGTAGGAAGTTCAATGATTAAATCTTGTCGAAACCATTGAATGGTGAATGAAATTCTTTTGTTTAGGATGTGTACAGATTATATTATTTCGTCTGCCAAATTTTTCTTTGTGCAAACATCACCGTCACCGACTAATAATAACATCTAATTAATATTGCTTATCCAAAAATAGGATTAATGATGTAGAGGTGTGCGGTGTGGAAACAAGTGTCCGGTAAATATCCAAACTTTCGGTTGGACCTTTAAAAATGAGCATTAAAACCAAAAGATAAAAGCAAAAATTTTCGTTTTTTAAGATTAAGTCGGCGATGCGATTTCGTTATCGCATTCTCATGTTCTCCGATTTTGTGTTGCCAAATTTACATTTGGCCTATTTCGTTGTTTGGTGTTCACATAACCAACAAATTTTCTATTTGTTTTCATTCTACATTTTCTCTTTGTTGAATGACTTTACGTGTCATTAGTTTTTAAATAGTACATTTTTAGATCATTTTAAAATGAATAACTAACTAGATTACGACAAGGTACCATAATTTCATGTGTTTTAATATTGTAACATGACCAATCAGGGTATTCTACCTGCCAGATATTCCAACTCAGTGCCTGCGCACAGGAGCGCAGTTCTTTGTTTGATAGTCAGCGACAGCGCTGTCACTGCTTTTTCTAGTTTCTTGTCACCGATGTTTCAGTGACAGAACCATATCGGTGACTTTATCACCGGTACAGAAATATCGCACATTCTGATACGCAGATAGCCGATGATAACGAACCAACTTTTTCTATCAAATCTCAGTTCTTTGTTTATGGCGATTCGTTTTTTCAATGTAATAAATAAAATAGTCGAATCATGAAATAAAATTATTATTTATCAATCTAATCAGATTACTTCGGATTCAAGGTTCGGATACCACGTTAAACTGTATGTCTATTAATTGCCATTGGCTGTTGGGCTATCAATTAACAGTCCTGTCTAAGGAACATGACAGCCTTAGTCAGTAACAAGAGTACGATCGCACCACAATCATCTTACACTCAAACCTCTTATATATTAGGCTTAAAATACCGACATTGTACTCATTGTAGTAGTATAGTCGCCATTTCAATAATTTAATCTAATCCATCCATGGTTTATGTAACCAACTTTTAAGAACTGTTTACGTGATTTATTGGCATATTATATGATTCCTGTTGATTTCAATTGTGAATTACGCTATGTTAAAATTTGTTACTTTTAAAAGCAGTGAAGTAAAATTTTAGTTTTTTTGTTCAGCCTATGAAAAATTTATAATTACTCATAAACAATTTAATGACTTTGATAACATTTTTATTGATTTTTTCTAATTATTAGACAAGTGTGATTCCACTGAGTTATTGTGAATATCCGAATCCGAAAATTATCCAATCCGAAATTGAGCTGTCCGATCCGAATCGGATAAAAAAAATTTTACTATCCGCACATCTCTAATATGTTGAAATTTTATCCTGTGGCCTTGAAACCAAGCTTGGTTGCGATGCATAGCTTGGAGCTTGCCTTGATGGCGAATTTCAATCTGTGATTTGTGGGCTTGAGATTTGATTTTCTAAACTTGAATTGGATTTTAAATCTGAATATTTTGATGACATTCAGTGGATTTGAGATTTGAATTTGGCGCATCCCTAGTCTAGATATCAGTGACCCAATTTGAGCTAACTCCTGAAATATAAATTGTTTGTTTCAATACATTTTTAGCAGCACATAAAAATCATACTGTACTTTTTTAGCTGAGGTTAAGGTAGATTTTACGATGAAGTATAGTTTTTAATAAAAAGTTAATATAATAGCGATTATAAAAGATGGGTGTGGAATAGTTAGTTTCTTAATTTGTTGAAATAACTGAACTGAATAAGATTGACATTGTTTTTGATTGTCAGGCACAAACGTTCAGTCATGTGCTGGAGACGGATGAGGGGTCGGATGAGAAGGCCATAACGGCGATGGGACTGCTGAACACGATAGAGACACTGCTCACTGTCATGGAGGAGCAGCCAGAGATCATGGCTCAGTTGCAGCCAACCGTGCTCGGCGTTGTGGGGCACATCTTTACTAACAGTGTGATGGGTGAGTTTGTCTTTGTAGGCATAGGCTTACATGCTAGCAGGTTCAAGCAGAATCCATTTTCCTGGATTGATTCTAACCTTACTAAATCAATAGACCTGTGAAAAAAAACTCGTCTCACATGAATGAGAGTTCATGGAGAACTCCCATAAAGAGGGGGTTTTCAACATACAATGCCACATTGCTCTTTTTAAAATATGACAATAATTACAAAAACAAATACTAAAGTTAAATGAAAACCTATTTTAGAGTAATATAAAATATGAGGGAGAATAAGAGAATTATGACCCTATAGTTAACAGTTTTTGAGTAATGTCTTTGTTTTTGACTAAATTAAACATTTATGTTGTAGAATTCTATGAAGAGGCTCTCTCACTGGTGTACGACTTGACAAGTAAATCTATTTCACCTGACATGTGGAAAGTGTTTGAACTTATATACCAGGTAGGTTTTTTTTTGTATTTGTTTTGTTACGATTCTATTCACAATAAGTTTGGAATAGTTTTTGATCATATAATCTGGTTGTTTTTATGTTTCAATGTGATTTTTAGCTTTTTCATAGTTTATTTATTTATTTAAACATATTTTTAAATGACATTCTTTGTAAATGTTAATATTTGTATGTTAGGATAGTGACGGTTCACGAAATTTGTAACAGTGTTTGTTGACAAATAACATGTGGAAATAAAGTATTTGATTTGATTTGAATGCTGATTACATTATTGTGTTATTAAAAATAAGTGAAGCCTTAGTTTTCTAATATCTTATTTTTACTGTTGTACACCCAATAATAATTCCAGAATATAATCAATGTAACCTTAGAGGTTCTTCACTTTAGTCAAGTAATTTAGTTAAATTTAGAGATATTAATTAACGGAAACTTAATTGAACAGGTGTTTGAGAAAGACGGATTTGACTACTTCACAGACATGATGCCAGCACTGCATAACTATGTAACTGTTGACACAGAGGCATTCCTCTCCAACCAGAATCACATACTAGCTATGTTCAACATGTGCAAGGCTGTGAGTAGCTTGGAGTTCTACCAGTAATTTAATATCAGTTATTATATTAACTGTTAGAATTTACATTAAAAGGTACTAGATCATTCAATCAATTATGTTTTAAATGAAGAAAGTTTGAGTTGGAAGAAAAATTATTATATGATGTAGTTTTAATGCAAATAAATCAATAAATAAATTAGTACTAGTAGACCTAAAACGTAGCAAAACAATTGAAATTTAAATGAAAATAATAGACATATTGATAGGTGTTGGTAAATTTGAAAGAACGTGTAGTTTTATTTATGTTTTTAAAACAAAATTTTAAAATAACAGTAGTACAGTAGAACTTGGATAATTCGAACCTCAAGGGACCAGAAAAAAATTCGAATTATCCAAAAATTTGAATTAGAAAAGTTTTTGAAAGTGGTTGAAATAAACAGTAAAACATCATGTTTTAACATTGTATATTAAAAAAAGTTAGGTTAATGAAGATATATTATTGATTAAAATTCTAATTTTTGTTAAATGTCAATACTGTGTTTGGAGGGATCCTGAAAATTTAGCTATTTCAAATTTTTTCTTAAATCCCTTCTCTACCTCCTTGATTGCCGCTATTTATTCTTGCGACGTCAAAGATTTGTAGGTTCGCTTTGACGAATCGAACCAGTTCATACACACGACGTGTTAACATGAACGCAGACGAAGTCACAAATGCCAACACGAAACAAAGACGACGAATATCGGAAACCACCATAAATGATACGCACGTTACTGAACTGCGCCGGCGCCGTGTAGTGACATATTAGAGATGTCAATACTGTGATTTATGATCAGTAGTGGACTGTTGAGGGGGAGGGGTATCATGTGACCAAACAACAGCAGGTGTACGTGCTGTGAGGGTTGGCGGGGATGGGCGCGTTGATCTAGCTAAAAATAGTCTACGGACAGGAAGCCCGAACGTCGTTTCCGGGAAAATCGCACAGAATGACTTGTTCTCTTTATAGATTTACGCTGCAAAAAATTCGAATTATCCAAAAAAGTATTCGAATTAACCAGGATATTTTAACATTGTTTTTATATAACATTCTAGGGACCAAGTCAAAACTTCGAATTAAAGAAGTTTTCGAATTACAGAAGTTCAAATTATCCACGTTCCACTGTACGAGGAGAGGGTTCCATAACTAAATATCCTTAGGAATAGGGGCGTGCAATGCATCGAAAATGTATCAAAATTTCGATTCGATTTGATGCATCGAGCGAGTCCGATGCATGGGTACTCTTTTGATGCGATCCTAATGGCAAAGCTTATACCGATTTCCAGGTTTTGAAACCAATTTATTAAATGTCTGTTTTTTTGCAATCAAATTTTCCTTTTTATTTTGTTATTTGAACTGATTTGGAATCCTTCCTCAAATTAAACAAACAAGTCAGCGAAGTTTTTATCAAGACAACAGCTTACAATGGTAACTATTACAATTTTAGTGGTTAGGTATTCCTCCGCAGGACACAACAAAACATCAATACTAACAACAAATACTAACAATCAAAATTAAATTGTATTTAATTAAATCATAGTTAGTAGAGGTGTGCGGATAGTGAATTATTTTTTCGGATCGGATAGCTCAGATTCGGATCGGATCCGGATCGGATAGTTTGGGTTCGGATCGGATAGTTTTCGGATTCGGATACTCGCAATAAAAAAGTGAAATCAGACTTATCTAAGAATAAATTAGGAAAAAAAATCAATAAAATGTTATCAAAATTATTAAATGGCAAACTTACATAAAAAATCATAAATTCTTCATAGGATGAACAACAAAACTAAAATTTTTACTTCACTGCATTTAAAATTAATAATAATAATAATAAGTTTATTCCATCAATAAATACAAATTTACAAAATAACAATTACGAGTAACAAATTTTAATATGGCGTAATTCACAAATTAAATCAACAGAAACCTTATAATTCGCCATTAAATGACATCAACTTTCTACTAATTCATCAATTCATTCTACTAATAATCAACTAATTCTCAATTTTATTTCACGATTCAATTATTTTATTTATTACAATGATAAAAACAAATCACCATTAACAAAGAATTAAGATTTGACAGACGCCGTTGGCTCGATGCCATCGGCTATCTGCGTATCGGCAAGGGCAGTGACAGTCGACAGTGCAGCTGCTATCAAACAAAGGCCTGTGCGCAGGCGCAGAGTTGGAATATTTGGTAGATAAAATACCCCGATCGGCTGTGTAACAATATTTAAACCCGTGAAATTATGGTACCTCGTCGTAATCTAGTTAGTTATTCATCTTAAAATTATCTAAAAATATAAAACTAATAACGCTTAAATTCATTTATCAAAGATAAAATGTAGATTGAAAACAAGTGGAAAATTTGTTGGTTATGTGAACACTGAACGACGAAATAGGCCAAATGTAAATTTGGAAACACTTTATCGTATTGCTCAAACCCGGAGTAGTTGAGAATGCAATAACTAAACAATTGATCGTCTACGTAGACGATCAGAATGAAGTAGTATTATTTTTGCCGGAAACCCCGTCGCAAAACGAGCTATTATGATGGTTTGTTACCAGTAACATTAAATCAACAATTCAAGTTTTTTCGTAGCCGAAATAAAATTTTATATGGAACAATATCAAACCGCAATCTGATACTCGGTGCAACTATTGATGACGCTATGCTTTGTATTTAAAATGCAATATCGTGTTGAACTTACAGTTACTTAAATGCGTAGTTGAAGAATCGAATAATCATACCGCATCCTCGGACCGCCCAATGACGTTCTTACATTCCGATTGGATATGAGTTGCGTAATTTCGTCATCTGCGTCGTCATTCGTCATTCGAATCGCTTTAAGTGTATCGCGTCTACCAGTCAACGACATTGTTTTGATGAAAGACTACGTAATTTCGTCGTCTTATCAAGGTTTAAGCAAAAATTATTCCAGCTTCGCGGGTATTAACTCGACGAAAATCTCGTTGTTTTTGTTAAAATTGCTGTATTATACAGTCTATCCGAAAATTCGGATATTTATCGGATCGGATCGGATATCTTAAATACATTCGGATCGGTTTCGGATATCCGATCCGATCCGAATCCGAACCGAATTTTCGGATATCCGCACACCTCTAATAGTTAGTATAGTTTTAATAATGGTTCCTTTTCATTACAGCATAAACTGACAGCTTCCATTGCCTTTCCATTGCCATTGCCAGCAGCAACAAAGTAGATCCATAGTTTTTTAACCCTTAACATTCTGGGTGCGGTCTCACAGGCCGCTTGAGTTATTTATTTATTTGAATTTAAGGGTTTCAAAAGACGATGACCCCAGCCATGCCAGATAGTTGTCCCTCCCTACCACTGAAACTGATCCCTATTGTCACATGTCTTTCGGTCGTAATATTTATTGATATTTATAGATTTGTTTGTTGTCAGCGGTCTATGAGACCGGACCCAAGACGGTACGCAATATATTCACGACCTGGCCCATTGTCTTGTGTGTGTTTTGGACTCGGGATTTCGAAGAGATGTTTGAAAACTGGTACGAGGATGCTTTTTTAAGTGAATTGGATTCTTTTGGTTGTTGAAACCACGATTTTAGCGATGTTTGCAGAACACAAGGCTGACGTATGAACTAAAAGTTTTATTTATTTTTTAATTTAATTTGATTTAATTTAATTTGATTAAAAACCAACCATTTGAAATGGCTGATACAAAAACTATTTTTTTCAAATAAATGTTTACTTCTATTTTTATATTTTCTATTTTATTACTTTTTGAACGTTTATTTATAGTTTTGATTACAATACTAATCATTTCCTTTAGAAATAGTTTTAATTTTTCCCATTTTGTTAAATATGTTATTTTTTAACCCTAGAACTGGCAAAGTCGTAATTCACGACCATTTACATATTCAATAAGAAGTGGCAGGTGGAGGCATCTGTCGTCAGTTTAGTGAACTTGTTAGACACTAGCACCTATGGACACCTGTTTTGCTTTTGTGGTTAGTGGTTATAAGGGGGGCATGTTTTATGCTTTTTTCTTTAAACTTTGATATTTCAAGAAGATATTAGTAATTATTTTTATGTTACAGTTAATAGTAAAAAGCTTGCCACTTCTAGGGTTAACCCTATATCCCCCCACCCAACCCCCTATCCCCTAACCCTATCCTTAACCCTATAATTCCTTTCCTTATAAATCCTTTAACCCTGTCTGGCCAGTGTTGGATTTCTGTGTGGAAGGAACTTTTTGTTCACTGGGTAGTGTTAACAAACTATTTGCCGTATTTTTTTAGTGTTTATATAAGTTGGTTTTATTTAAACCACATATAGGCTCGCACACCCCTAATTTTGAGTTCAACACAGGGGATTTCTTCGATTCCTTGATCTTCCTCTGCCAAACGATCTTCTTGAATATTCTCTTTCACTTTTTCATTGCAATTCAACAGTTCACAAAAGTATTCTTTCCAAGTTTTTAAAACTTCTGTTGGCTCATATTACTATTCCATGTCTATTTCTCACACCAATTTGGATTTACTACATTTGGTTTGAAACCTTTTTGGAAAAACCTGATTTTTCTGTAGAAGTCTTTAGAGTTATTTTGGTTGTAGTCTTGTCCTGCCTGTGTTATAGTATTGTTTGCATAATTTCTTTTTTCTCTTGTAAGTGTATTGTTTACTTCTCTATTTATGAGTTGATACCTTGCTTTTGATTCTGGCATGTTTTCAGCAAGAGTTTTCTTTTTAATTTCTCTTCTTTCTTGAACAAGTTTTTGGCAAACTTCATTAAACCATGTTTTTTTAATTATCTTACTTCTTTCAAAAAATGTTTCAACTGATTCTTTAACCCATTTTCTTAATGGTTTCTCATGTTATTTTTACATCCTCTTCTGCATCACATAAATCATTAATATAAATAAAAAATAGTATAGCACCTAATACCGATCCCTGAGGTACTCCATATTTTATGTCACCAAAGTTGCTTAGTGTATTATTAACCCACACATTGTCTCCTACCAGTTTAGTAACAAACCAGTTAAAAGCCCCAACCCTGACCCCACTATTAAATAGTTTTTTAATATAATACTATGATTGTATAAAATGATTTTTTTACTTCTAAAAAGAGTCCACTAACCCTTTTACTGTCATTTATTCCATTAATTACTCTATTCATGATTCAAATAAAGGTACTTCAGTGCTCATACCTTTACTTAATCAATCAATATTGGTGGTTACTAAGAAATCTGACTTGATCAAGATAATTAATTAACTAACCTAGACTTTCATTTTTCAAAGATTTTGGGGAAGGATGAGAGCAATGAAATATACTAGTTTAAGGCATGTTAAATAGTTGTGTAATTTAGTCTTTTTAAAATTCTCTTTGGCTTAAAAAATTGATATAATTACTTTGATAAAAATATGGCACAGTTACATTTTACTCAGGATAATTCTAATTGAGTTTTTTACTTAAGATTCTTAATGGAGATGCTGGTGAAGACCCTGAAAGTTACGCGGCCAAACTCTTAGAAGTCATCATCCTGCAGTGTAAAGGTAGAATTGATCAGGTAGGTCTACTTCTGTACCTGGCACATTGTGTAGTTATAGAAAGCTAAATTATCAAATCAAATATTGCTTATCACTCAGTGTCCCCCATCTGTTTGATGGTATAAAATGAGAACTAAAATCAAAATATGAAATGAGAAGCATTTTGTGATATCACCGTAATGCCATGTTCAGTACAAAAATCACCTTTCAAACAGTGGAGGGTGCAGTAGTGCTCCAACTTCCGTTCTAAAGGCTGCCATCATGTGTCGCCACGATGGTTCGGAGGCGAAGTGTTGTGGTTATTTGTTACGTTATCAATATAGTTTTTATATTGTGCATGCATGATAGATAAGTGTAGTATTATTTACAACATTATTCAATAAATATTTTTAACTAAAAATTTAAATATTTAATGTAAATTATTAGTAACCATGCAACTGTCTATACAAATCATGCAATTAACCATGGTATAAATATATAGATATATTAACTATGGGTTTAATTTGTTTCAAATGTTAATATGTTAGCATCACATTATTGTTAATATTATTCACACTAGTTATTGGTATTCATTTAATGTTTGACCCCATAATAATTCAAAAGTTATATTTTATTATAAATTTTAATATTTCTATTTAAAATAGAATAACATAGATTAAATGAATTGAGTTGTGAATGATGTGGTATATGAGGAAAGGTATTATAATAAGCTTAGATTTCATCAAATCAGTATTTTGGACAGGATATATTATGATTACTGATAACTCAAATTGTTACAGTGTATCCCTTCTTTTGTGGAGCTTGTGCTGCAGAGATTAATGAGGGAAGTGAAGACTTCGGAGCTCCGTACCATGTGCCTCCAGGTGAACAACTGAACATACAAACTTTTTGGTACACAATAATGATAATACCGTACCTTATGTACTACACGCCTACATGATGCTGTATATTTTCAACAAACAAAAAATCCTTTGCTAAGTCTGTCTGTTGACCTTAAGTTTGACATTTAATAATGTCAATGCACCATGTTATTTCACGCCTTAATAATGGAGTGCAAAATATAATTGTAGAGTTTTATCAGTTTGTATAAATTTTTACATTTTTTTAGCTTATTTGAAAACGTTTCTAAATGAAAATGACCATTTATGGCTAGAAAATATTATGATTATCTAATTGCTGTATAAAATTTGTGCCAACCGTATCGGACACAAACATTTTTTAATCTTATTATTTTACGTTGTGTGGTTAGCAGAAACGTCATTGCTACATCACCTGATTTTGTATTAAACTATTGTTTATCTCATCATTCCACCCCCTCCTTCTCATTATAGTCTGTGGATTTGAACCATAATTACTAGTATTTTAGTGGCAAATGTTGGAACATCAAAAAAATACTACAATATCTATGAGGCATGGATTGTACTTTTTCAAATTAGTTTATGAAATCCTACATATTCCGAACCAGTTAGCCTGGTATAGTATTTAACGTGTTAAATTCACATTTTATATTCATATCATTTTCACAATAAAGATAACTAAAATCCCTTGTAGTAGGATTATATTAATAAATTGGGCTTCTCCACTGTGATCATAAATGTTATTGATGTGTTTTGTGTATCTAGGTGGTGATCAGTGCAGTATATTACAACCCACAGCTGCTGTTTGAAACCATCGACAAGCTGGACTTGTCGGTGCCTATCGCGGATTCAATCTCCTCGCATTTCATCAAACAGTGGATCCACGATGCAGATTGCTTCCTCGGGTAACAATCAAGTTTTTACAATAAGAACAACCAATATACCTAATCAAATATATTTTCAAAGCATTAACTACATTTTGCTTACATACATTGAATTTACAGGTACCAAATGAGATTATCATTTTTCAATCAGTCAATGATCATGTTGCAGACTTCATGACAGGAAGCTCTGTGTGCTCGGCATTTGCACTCTGATCAGCATGGCGCCACACAAGCCAGTGATACTCAACGAGTGCGCACCTCAGATCGTCCCTGCCCTCATTGTTTTATTTGAGGGCCTTAAGCGAGCATACGCAGGTGAGTGCAACCTAGCATGTCACAGATCAGTCAATGCTGAAAACATAATTAAAAAGGGCTTCAGTTATCAGTTAAGTCAACTGCGAACTATCCAAACACTAGAACATCCCAAACACTTATGAAAAATTAATAATAGATTTATTGTTATAATAATTCATTAGGGATTAAAATAAACGGTATCAGTGGACTGACTCATACTTTCTCCCCTAAGTAATTTTAAAAACGACCATCTTTAATAAAACTATCTTATTCTTTAAAGTTTATCTAAATATCATTTAATATTTTATCGTTTCAAAAATAATCATCCAATTTCTTAAGATAACAACAAGAGAAAGAAAGTTAAATTAATTGTTAGAATTTTATAGAACCCCTTCCCCCCCCCCGGGGTAATACCAAGCTTGGTTGAGTGGGTGATGTGACCTTATGCTGCTGTGACCTGTATACTAAGTTTTATGGAAACGGTTAGGGGAATCAAAAATTCAAAATACAGTAGAACTCCAATTATCCGAACTCCGACTATCCGAATCGCCGATTATCCGAATCACTTTCAGAAAAAAATTTGTCCAAAAAAAGTCTAAGTGCGCTATTATTCTTCCACCGCGAAGCCCGAGTGTGACCACTTGCAACTGCTCACCGTCAAGTGAATGCGTGACCTGGCTGCCCGAAAACGGATGAAGACCGCAAAACAGCTTACATTGACGAAGATGTTTAAAAAACAATGATTTTTATTTCTAAATTTGTACGTACATTTTATTTATATTTAAAACATGTGAAAATATCATGTTTCTTACATTTAATTCATTAAAAAAATAGTGCAATATCAAAACGTACGTATTTTTCTCTCTAATGGCAATTTAAAAAAAAACTCTGATTATCCGAATGGGTCCCGGTCCCCATTAATTCGGATAATTGGAGTTCTACTGTATTGAAAAAAAACGCCTGGAGATATATTGAATATATATATACATACCAATTTTCATCTAAATCAGACCAACGGGGTAGGCTGTGGCTCTGTACACATTTGGACAAAGACACACACACATAGACAGACAGACATTACATCAAACCCCACTCTTTTGGATTTAGGGGACATTTTCACAAAAAAAACCCGGATTGCAGGGAACACATGCCACTGAAAAACTCGGACTCCAAAGGGTTAAGGGTTAGCGTGTTGTGTAACGGTGGTACTTGCATACTGGTAATGAGTGTGCTAGAAATCCAAGTGCCTAAGGAATAAAGAAATAAAAATCCAGAAAAAATGAATGAATATAATTCTTATCACTAATCCCATAAAAAAACCTAAAAACACCACAATAATTATCACTATCACTGAACACTTCATCATCAGACTGTGGAATATCATTCACGTTGTCAGTAAACTGATGTGCCTCACTGATATCATAAAGAAATTGTCTTATAACATCTCTTTTGTGCAATATGGTGATAACTCTTCAGAAGATAACACTACAGAAACGGCGCCAAGACAGTACTGCTCCGTGCCAGTGACATGGCCTCCAAACGGCTGACAAAAGCAGACCGTCCAATGCTGTTCGACAACACATCTTTATATCACCACATATTGCAGAACAACCATGTTTTATCACAATATCATTGCTAATAAACCATAGAAAAATTATTTTTATGGTTTTGCTACTTTATAAACATAAGGATTAAAAAAGTGTGGATTATTTTATAAAATGTTACATAACAGCAGTACACCTTTGAACACTTAACACTGTTGCCGTTATGTAATGACAATTACTCCTTTCAGGATGAACTGCCATACTCCTTAAGAGGTTAAGGGGGTTTTTATCTACAGATTTGAAAATGGGACATGTATTTCTAATAGCTTTGTAAACTTTCTGGTGTATTTGTTCATAGAGAAGGCCCAGGAGCAAGATGAAGATTCCGACGAAGAAGAAGATGAAGAAGGTGATGAAGGTCAGTTCAGATGAAGTCACAACATCAAACTTACATTTGCCATAACTCTCCTAAATAATCATTGAATTTGTTATTAAACATGGTTTTAACTTTAGTTAGCCCTGAACTAAATTTAAAAAACTTGACTTTTTAAAATTCACTTTGTACACTCTTAACACGTTCAATGGTACGAATGAATTCACAATCCTTTTCCCAAGAGCTGCACTATAATTTTTTCAAAGGCATTTTATTTGTGCCAGATTTTTTACACTATGTAAATTATAGTCAATATATCTAAAAATTATAAAAGTATATAGTTTTGTTAATGGAATGCTGCAGGCGCCCATAGGCATCCTTATAATAATCATAATAATGGTTTCAGAGGTACTCAGCAGTGATGAGGATGACTTAAATGAGGCAGATGCAGAATACTTAGAAAAATTACAAGAAAAAGTTAAAAGCAAAAAGGTTATTAGTCCCTTTACTATAAACTCAGTAACAATTGAGGTAAGTTTAGTAATTGTTGTTTGTGAATTGTGAGTGACATATGTTCAATTGCCTTTCCCTTCTCCTGGTAACCTTTCAAATCCATTTTTTTGTATGCATATGTTGTTTATAGATACTATTCTATTAGTAGAGTAACATTTACTAATTTTATAATACTATGCATAATTGGTTCATTTGAGTAATTTGTTTTGGTCTTTGAGTACATTTTGAAAGTTAGAAGTCAATAGTATATTTTTAGTGTAGTAATCTGGACCTCTACATAGGTCCAGAAACTTTTGAATGATCATCTGCTGTGTCAAATACTCAAGTCTAAACAGTTTGACCACAGTATGGAGTGTTGTTGTTTTTTGTATACTAATGTACCTACAATCCAATTAGGCGGGTGGGTGATTTTGTAACAATGTCAAATACGGGTTTAAAGAACCATGAATATATTTTAAAATCGTCTTATTAATCAATCAACAATGAGTTAGCTTGTTGCTATTAACATGAGTAAACTAAAACACCTGTTTTTACTAAAAAAAATTGTTTTTACCGTTTGAAAATAAAGATATAACCCTTTTTGTCCTTCATAATTTGTATTAGGTAATGTTTATTTAGAGACAACAATTGACAAATTTAAAAAAGAAAAAAACCAAATACTTGGGTAAATAACAGGGAGATAATAGTTGACAAATCCAAAAAGATGAAGTAGTACAGTACACTCAAAACTGTAAGGTAAATAATTCAAATAAGGAAGTGAATATACACTCAATTTAGTGTGGCTGGAAATCAATGAAATCATTTATTGTTATGCATGTTGCATGATGCTCTACGATTATCCAATGGAACTGCGGAGAAAGTGTCTTTGAACACATAAGGTCGAAAATAAAAACCCGGCTTTTACTTATTTTTTAGCAATCTTATAGACAATGTGTGCATCTTGTGTCTCGTATATGTTTCAGTAACCAGATGTTACTAATGTAGCAACATCGCAAATTCACCCACTTGCCTAATTATATGGCAGCTACTCCAAACGTTAGTTTATTTACCAACTCTAAACCATGTTTACCTCATAATTCTCTATTCTTTAAAAGAGGCTATAACACTTTCATAATGATTAGCCAGCAACCTTGGAATATTATATGATTGAGATTACTGGGATTCCAACTGTAACAGTCTCTAGATCACTTTTGCAAAAGGTTAATCTTACAAGTGATACTGTATAACAGTTAAAAAGAACAGGATCATGAAATTTATAATCTTTTATTGATATTTAATAGAATATTATAAATACTAGCAGAGCTAGTTTGCCTCATAATTATTGTTATGAAACAAGAAAACAACAAACAGTAATAATGAATTACAGGATGACGAGGATGAAGACAGTGATGAAGACTATGTTCCCCCAGATGAGACTGTTCTCGAGAGCTACACGACCCCCCTGGATGAGGAGAACTGTCCAGTCGACGAGTATGTTGCCTTCAAGGAAGTCCTGCAAAGTGAGTAGCTACCAAAGTGATATATGTGAGCGGAAGATTTTCACTTTATTCAGAGTTCCTGAACTTAATATTAGCCTCATAAGTGGTTTTTTGTAAATTTGTTGATTAGCAATTTAACTCAATTAGTTGTGCTTTTGTATTGCAGTTTTATCAAGAATAATTTTAGGTTTTACCCTTGGTATAAGTTTCCAGACACTTGTCAGAATTATTTTGAGAACATGTGTTTGTCTCTTTGTTTTTATTTGATCTTTCGATCTCGTTAGAGTCTCCACTTCAAATGCGTTAACACTGTTAATGACGGGTTGTTATGATTGGTGTGTAGGTCTGCAGGCTACAGACCCTGTGTGGTACGGAGCACTGACAGCTAACCTGAGCCCGGAGCAACACAAGTCTTTGCAAGACATCATGGTGCTGGCAGACCAGAGGAAGGCGGCTGCTGAAAGCAGGAGGATAGAACAGAGCGGTGGTGAGTGACCTTGCCACATTAGGCTGTAGGGGACATAACACGTTCAGTTTGGGCCGCATGGATCTGCGTAATCTGTGTGAGCCCAGCTCTTACCGAAGGAGGACTCACCAGTCGGGCGGGTAGTGTTCATTTTTTATTGTAGCAGTGTCAGTTTTCGGTTCGCTCTAATTTTTTTTACCCTGGTTTAATTTTGCACGTATTTTTCCTTCAAATACAACCTCTTAGGGTATACAGTTTAAAATTTTAAAGATATATTTTTTTAATATTAAAATCGCAAAAATTATAAAAACTCATATTTGAGCCCTTTAGCAATTCCATTTGAATGAATGTATCGAAAAGAATCCCCTTTATTGGGAAAACCATAAATAATGACTAATTCATGCATTTAACCACTAAAAACTATCTAAAATACAATTAGCACTAAACAGATTTAACTAATCTGTTTAGTGTAGTGTACAACAGTAACAGACAACAGCACTATGACAGACTATGTCGTTGAGGAAAAATTATTATTGCAATCCATCATCCTCAATGGCCTCTTATTTTGATTACTAAACATTGAATAACAATTAATTAATGTATTTCATGACTAAAAGCTATCTAAAACACTAAGATAAACACTGTTAACAAACTAGTTGCACAACAATAGTAGACGGCAGTGTGATGACAGACTACGCCTTTTAGGAAAATATAATAGACCTGATTACATCAAAGACACATATATCGATAGTTTAGAATCTTAGCCTTCAAATCTTCCAGCCCTCACAAATAGTGTTTGCAACCCATGTTTTGCATGTAATAAAGTAGTGATTAAAAATAGCCTGGGCATTCAGTGTAATGATTTATGTGAAAAAACATTCTACATGCCTTATGGTGTTCTGCAAGGATCTATTTTAGGGCCCTTACTTTTCATCGTATATATGAACGATTTACCATGTAATAGAGATTTATAATGCCATACTTTAGAAGGTTTTTAAAAAATGAGACTTGGAAAGATGTCTACTGCACAGCTGTGGAAAAAAGATATGATAACTTTAATGACACATTTAATTTTTATTTCAAAAGTGCTTTCCCTAACACTTTAATAATTCGAATCAACAAAAAAATGTATGGATATCAAAAGGCCTAAAAGAAACACAATACAGCTTAACACAAAAAACAAAAGAACTCAGGGAATGTACAAGGGTGAGGTAAAAGAGATGTTAAGAAAAGAAAAGGATGATTTTAGAAAGGAATTGAAGGAAGCTAAATTCAAATATTTTAAGACAAAAATTGATAAATAAAAAAAATTGCATAATACTGTATGGGGCATTATAAATTCTGAAGTAGGAAACAAGAATAAAAAAAGGCAGAACAACATTTCTTTAGTTAGAGGAAACAGTATTGTTGATAATCCAATAACTGTAGCTGATCTTTTAATCACTATTTTATTGATATGATTAAAGATCATACCAAATTGTCATACCAAATTCCAAATTGTGATGTTGTTGTGCAAGGTAGCTATTCTGTGCCTAGCTTTGTCCAAGAAATATTTTTAAAACCTAAATTTAGTTTTCAGCCTGTTGACAGGAGGGAGGTTGAAAATGTGATAACCTCTTTAAAAAATAATTATTCCAGTGGGCATGACAATGTGCCAGTTAGCCTTTTAAAAAGTGTAAAGGGTGAGATAAGCCAAATATTGGCTCATTTAACTAACTCCTCTGTCATTACTGGCATTTTTCCTGACCAATTAAAAAAGCAAGAATCATTCCAATACATAAAAAAAGACAAACAAAATATTAACAATTATCGCCCAGTCTCTTTGTTACCTGACATTTCTTAAATTTATGAAAAAATTGTTCATTTGCAGCTATCATCATATTTTGAAAAATTCAATTTATTGCATGAGAACCAGCATGAATTTAGGTCTGGTAAATCAGTTGTAACTGCTGCTGCATCCTTTTTAGAATCAGTAATTGAATCGGTGGATAGAGGTGATGATACAATAGGCATATTCATGGACTTATCCAGAGCTTTTGACTGTGTTAAACATACTTTACTTTAAAAAAAATTAGAAATCATTGGAGTATCAAAAAATGCACTTCAATGGTTTACTTCATATCCATCAAACTGAACTCAATATGTGGAAATCTCACATGTGAAAAATAATCACATGATCAAAACATCATCAAGATTACTGCCTATAAAGTTTGGAGTTCCACAAGGTTCCATCTTAGGACCTTTACTTTTTCTGTGCTATATAAAGGACATGGATAAAGCACTGTTATACAAACCTAGCAGTGAATTATGTCTTTATGCAGATGATTAAAATTTAAAAATCTCATCACCAACAATAGAACAAATAGAACTGACTGCTTTCATAGAGCTGGGTAATTTAGGAAATTACTTAGTGCATCAAAATTTAGTACTCAATCATAAAAAACAAATTTTATTAGATTCAATACTGTTCAAAATAACAGACAAACTGAACCTGTAATAATGTTTGACTCTGAGGTTATTGAGCAAAAACCAAGCACAAATTTTCTTGGCTTAACCATAGATCAAAATCTTGATCGGAATAACCATGTAAGTAAAATACTAACAAAAATAATGGCATTTATGCCTTTTCAAAAATGTCTTTTTACTGTGACTTGGCAACTTTAAAAATTATATACTTTGCTTATATTTCTGTGTTTGGAGGATCAAAAAAAGAAAATTTAGAACTCATTCTAGAACAGCAAAAAAGGGCAATAAGGATAATGCTGAGACTGAAGCATGATGATTCGGCTAAAGTCCTATTTAAACAGCTTAAAATTAAAAAAATATTAACTGCTTATATTTAACTGCTTAACAGCTTTAGTTAAAATATTAACTGTTTATGGCCAATACATTCTTGACACTATTTTATACACAAAAAATAAACTACTCAATACTCCTCAACAAGTAATTCATAATTATAATACAAGGCAAAAAAAATCAAGTAGGCAAACTCAATATTTATTGAAAAACAGACCCTCATTTGCTGGAAATAATTTTTATGAATTTATTCCAGAACAAATTAGAAACGAAAAAAATTTTATTAAATTTATAAAAACTATTGAAAGAATACTTGATTAATGGGGCTATTTACTCACTTGAGGAGTTTTTCAACCTCCCTCATTGAATATATGTGTCAATGATGTTATTATGCAAATCTGTGGATACTACTCTTGTGTACTTTGAATATTGATGAATAAAGATTATTGAATATTACATGTATTTGACTTAGTTTTCATTTAATACAATAGCTGAAACCAGTACAGCAGTCTGCGAAAACTTTGCCGGTGGCACTGTAGAAATGACCCCGTCGGTGAAAATATCACTTATGGACGCTTATAGGGTTAATTTATGTATTTTG
This sequence comes from Nephotettix cincticeps, assembly GCA_023375725.1. Classification (NCBI taxonomy): domain Eukaryota; kingdom Metazoa; phylum Arthropoda; class Insecta; order Hemiptera; family Cicadellidae; genus Nephotettix; species Nephotettix cincticeps. The sequence continues at coordinate 40,135,464 of CM041785.1, forward strand.
TAAATTTCCTCTTCAAGATCATTAAAATCTAATGGTTCAACATAACCAACTGTTTTATAACACCAGCTATTAAAAATTTCAATGAAAAGTTAACCTGTGATCACAGCACTTGGTAATGAATCAAAATTCAGTGAATTGTCATTTTCTTGCGACAGTGTTCGTTTGTCAAACAAATCTACAGTTAAGTCCGGTTTATCCGGATTAATAGCCGTAACTCTGGTTGATCTGAAACTATACTGAAAACATACCGTTATATACATCCATGTCCATAGACAACAATCGTGAATAGCGCCTGCAATATTATTACTGCAGACTGCATATAACCTCTTTACAGTAATATAGCCACGAAATATCGCAAGCGCTTAAACGTGCTTAAAAATTTGCTTTTAATTTTATCAAGAGTATTGTTAGTTTTAAGTAGGAAATATAAATGCTCTTCTTAGATGTGGACTTAGATTAGACTTATACTTCTTAGACTTAGATGTTAAAACAACCTTTTACAACCTCTCATGACCACACCATTTAGTATGCACTTTGAATGTCAAAATCCTGAATAAACAACCACTGTAAATCTTACCCCAAACACCTACTCTTTGACAGTTCAGGTATTAAAAAGTCAAATAGTGACCGCTCCCGCTTGCGCTAAGCATGGGGAAGCGCTCCGCTTGGAAACACCCCCAATATACAGAGAGTGCATTCATCATGTTTTTCGCAATCATCGTTAGTAACGCTTGCCGCGTCCTGCAAGGCCCAGTACTGCAGTTCTGTCTAAAATTTTGAAGAAGTTTGTGATAAAGCTCACACCTTAACTGAGTATATAATTTTTTCAAAATCGGATCCGGATAAACCGGTCTTACTGTATCTTGTACTGGCAAAAACAAAAATTATAATTAAATGTATTCAATAGGTGTGATTTGAATTTATGAAATCACACAAAATCTTTATATTTATTCAAATATAAATTTTACTAACTATTTATTTATGTTTTGTTGTTTCATGTACACAATTATTATTCCTTCATTGCTTGAAAACGTTTTTAATTAAAACTAAAATTAGCAAATCAGACATATTTATTCAGTACACTACTCACAATGTAGTACAACATGTGTTACAAATGTTGTAAACAAACATTTGTAATATAACCGCAAATAAACAGCCGCAGCAGAAGACGACCAAACTATTACGGTAAAAACAAACAGTACAAAAACTAAAAAAAACAGACAGAAGGCAAAATAAACATCATAAATTAATTGCCGATGGTTTTTGGAAAAAACTACGCAATAAGTAAGCCAGTACATTAAATAATAACTTTGTTATAACCGATTTACAGAGAGTCGCTGTCAGCGACCCTGGCACTTTATGCATAGGGCCTAGAGGAGCTGTGAGCGACGCTGTGACACTCACAAGGGTGACACCTTTTTTTGGACTCTAGGCGTTTCAGAACGAAAAAGTAACATGGTCCTGGGCTTAGGTATCCCCATGAGACCTACTGTAATAGTTTCTTCCCTATAGGTAATTCGCTATCTAACGGTCTTTAAAATTTCTTTGTAAAATATTTTAAGGGGTCATTCATAGCAGGTAAAATTATCACACCAAGCCTACTATTATTAATTAATTTACAATTTTTCAATTCAACAGTACTACTTTATGTTTGACAGATTGTAAAAATAACAAACATAATTGATATGTGTTGGAAATCTCACTTGTGTCCCAAGAGTCCTCCTTTCAATCACTTTAGCTTTGAGATCACTTTAATAAAGTAAATTATATATTAATCTGACTCTTTTTTTTCTCCAATTGCAGGTTATGCTTTCGTCCAACACACAGTCCCAACCTCATTCAACTTTGGTGGAACTCCACTCGGACGGTAGAGTTTATAAAACTTGTAGCTGTCCAACTGTCACATAGGTTTTTATAAAATTGACTGTATTATAAATTTAAAATTATGTAAGTGCTGTTTACCACTGAGCGAATGTTGTAAACAAAATCATGTGCTGTGAGCGAGCGACTGCTTTCGCAATAATAGAAATTTTATTTCACAACTACATTTTGTGTATAAGTCAACAAAAAACTCATTAGGCCTACATAACAAATGCTGTGTTTGTTATAAGATTATATTTTGTACACATTTATTTTCAAATACACAGAATTTTCTAGTTATATCGTACTCTTTATTATTTATATGTATGCATGAAACTGTTTATAGAATTTAATTGTAGATAGATTTTTATCGGTGTCTTATATTTTGATTGGATTCTACATGTACTCAGGTCCACCACTGATTTTATCAGAAAAGTCCATCTTCGAAATGCTTTATAGTGTAGGGAAAATAGTTTTAGTTCCTGAATTGTCATTTTCTACTGAATTTTTATGCCTATTAATTGCATTACATAGTTTGTTGATAAATTTTGGACACGGATAAAGGTAACACTTTGCACGTTGATTGGATTTACTATTTATTTTACACTAAAATTTATAATTGGATAGAAATCTTTTATGGTTTTATCATTTTTAAGTGCCTAGAAAAAAAATAATAATCATGAAAATAATTCCTCAAATTTACTGTGGTATTTTTATTTATATAATTTACTTTTTCACTTTTGTATTGCGTAGCAAGAGAGCTTTCATCACCGCCACGCCATTTATTTAATTATATTCTCTTATTTTAATTTATTATTATTATCTAAACCTGACGTATCTACGTGTGTAAAGATATACACTGTTTTTCAATCAATGAAATTAGTGATATACCATTGGTTTTGTTGAGCTGCACTCAATGGTGGCCCTCGTTAGTTACAGGAATCACCACATCACATTGAATACTTACACAGACGACTACTTCCAGTCTGATTATTGTGTTTATTTTAAAATTTTTTTTTAATTGGCCCATTTTTATTGAGATACCTAACATAGGTCATTGTTGGTTATAACAGACTAGGGTTCCCTAAGAACTGTTAAAATGTTACTGGTGTAGGAAATACAACATAACATCGGAAACTCACCATAAAATATTAAATACAATACTCATAATTTTGATAGTTTTAAGATGTTGCAAATAGAATATTTCAGAAAATCCACCTGTGCTGTTAAGTAACCTCATTTTGTTTCCACAAAAATTATGTATCATTAAATGATTTCATTCTTAGCTACTTACTGGTGAGTGCAGCTAAACAACCAATAATAGGATTTTGTTAGTTTACTTCCTATTTTGTAAATGAATTCTTTACTAGAATATGGTATGTGAGGTAAATTATGTTGTGTGCTATGTTCTTTTATACATCCCAAATCATTATCTTGGGAAAAATTTGGATGGACCTACTTGCAAAATGTCATATACTTACTTGGTGTTACCCGGTCTGAAATGGGTGAACTTTACACTAACGAGTGTAGTATCTTATCCAAGTCATTTGGTATGATAAGCGTTGTAAAATCTTTCAGAAGGATACATTTTAAATTAAAATTCATTATAGAGTATAACAGCTTTTTGTACTCCACCATTTTACAATTAATTTCATATTAAAAATGTGTTGTTGAACTTTATATTTTGTTATTTTACTTATTTTTCTGTTTTAAGCTCCCATAAAATTTATTAATCGATAATAAGAACTAATTAAATTTATAATTCATTTTATTGTTTTTAATTCTACTTCATTTTCAGTTTCACTCCACTATAAAAAAAAAGAATTTCTTAGATTGATTCACAGATAACTCTGATTGTTGTAATCCTTTTCTAGGAAAATTGAATATGGAAAATATTTGGGGTTTTTTTGTTGTGCCTATTTAGATACAGAACCTGCTTACGTGTTATGAAGATGCCAAATGTTCTATTCACTGAAACCTCTGACAGATGTGTAATATTCCTTGTGTCATATATTTTTGTAAGTTGAGTACTGTATTTATTGTATGGTGGTACATGTCAGACTTCCTATCACTCCATGCTCAAACCAATGTGTCTGGTAATGCAGTATACTTTGAAATCAATTTTTACTTTCACCATGTAACATATTTCTCAAGTTGTGTCGCTAATTGAGAAATAACTAATTTGACAAATAGAACGTTTGGATAGTGTAGGTATCGAGAGACAATGCCAGCTGATTTTGGCTAGGTGAAAAGACTGTTGTTGATGTTCTGTGAGGTGGTTAATTCTATTGTGAATAAATTGCTTTTGTTGTAAACCTTTTTCTTTCTTGTTGTAGTATTGTTTTCCTTTTAGATTTTTTTTATCGAGTAATCTTAAGGCGTTTGTATATCAATGCTGGTACAATATATACAAACAAATGAAATTTAACTTAATCAAACAGAGGGGAATAATCATTCAAAGGTTAATATGGAATGTGTTTCCATAATAGTCAACAATTTAAGGCCATTCTTGGTCTTAATGCGAGTATAAAATATAGAAAAGTGAAAATACATATTTTGTCTGTTGTTGTGTGATACTAGGGCTATCACTAAAATTGTCTCCAGCTGCAGGTTGGAATGAAACCAAAACTCAACTATCACAACTATCTGTACCTTAAAACAAACCACAAAAACTGTCCCAGACTAAAACCAATATATTAATTTAAATTAAATAATTATAGCATAGACATTTTTATTTTCTTTCGTGATATATTTTCCTCATAGAAATAACAAATGCCTTTTGTATATCTTCGTATTTTATTCATAATAAAATTGCTGCTTTGTACCTTTTTTTTACTAATTTAAAATCATGATTATTGTAAATTATTGATGCAGCATTGGATACCATTGAATACAATGTAATCAAATACAGTAGAACCTCGATTAACCGTCACCCTCGGGACCGAGACCATGACGGATAACCGAATAGACGGATAACAGAAATAATAATAGCGCTGATACAACTAAGCACCTAGACAGTGTTTGGCGTGGCAACATCGCAATTCACTACTTTGCATGTTATAACGGCGGCATTGTAAGTCTTAATTATTTTCATGATTACTGCGCAGTACTAATATATATTTATTTTAAATGAGAAAAAACAAAACTACGTTGATTCAAGTAAAAAACCTTTATTAAAATATTTTATTAAGAACACAATGAAATATCAATTGTACATTTACGTACTTTTACTCTCAAAACGGACGTTACCGGTATTTAGTTTTTTTAAATAATCCGTCATTTTCTTTTGTTTCTTTCCCCGTCGAGCTTTTCAGGCGGTCATTTTTATAATTTTTCTGAGATGAACCACCAGCGTTTAATAAATTTATTGTTTATTGTCGAGTCCCAAAACTACACGTTTCCGTTTCTCAGCCATAACAAAAGAGCATTACACACTGCGTATAAACAGCAACTGTCAACAATAAAGCACGTAAAACACTAGTAGGCATTGCACTCGAAATCGGCAATAACTTCAGTTCACTGTAGCCACGCACCATACTGAACTGAAATGAAACAGTTGCAGTGGAATGCAGAAGACAGTGTAAGGGATTAACACTACCCTTGCCGCCAATGACTCACGCACATTGCAGGTGTGCAATACAGTTGTCACTACTCATCATAGACCCTTAACAGTCCAGCTCGGCGCTGACTCGGAAACATAATTTTTTTGTGCTAGAGGGGTGGCGGTTAATAGAGACTGACGGTTAAAAGGGTGACGGTTAATCGAGGTTTTACTGTACCAAACTTTTTAAACCCATTTTAAACACTACTGAAGTTTCTTAATATTTTGGATAAACGTTGTTGATGTTAAATGACCAAAGTTTAAGCTCTAGCAATTCAGTTTCAGTTCATGTTATTGTTTATCTGGAATTGTTACTTGTTTTGTAATATTTGAGCTGGAATAAATTATATATTAAAATGACTTCTTTACTTATTTACAGTCCTTTTTTAGTATATTTACTCGTTTAACCAATTGAGTGCTGAGCGTCTCGATCCGAGACGCACTGTTACTGTAGCTTGAGTGCTGAGCGTCTCAGATTGAGACGGTCATGCCCGTATGAAAAATGCCAGGGTCTCACTCCGAGACTCAGAAAATCACTGTTTATAGTATGTAGCAGTTATTGTAACTGACTTAAATTACACCAGGAGTTTCAGAAAGAAACAGGATTCATTTTTATACGTCTTACTCTATGGCGGAATGCTTTCTGAGATCGTGATCAATCATAAACAATACCGTGACAGCTGCGACGACTAATAACAAAAAAAACAGCTCATTTGTATAACAACATTTAACAATAAATGTTTACTATTAATTTATTGTCATTTCTTTAAAAACTGCCAAAAACACTATTTTTGTCAGTTTTGCTTATTTGCTAGTATTTTTCTTGGTTAAAAAAGAATAATATGTTTTAGACATGATTTCTATTCAATTTTTATAGCTCTCTAAGAGAATAACGCAGTTAAGAAGCAAATGTTAGTTTAAAAAATGTTTTATTACTTCAAACTTGTTTTTTTTTAAATATGTACATTTAAAAAAAGTAACAATTTTTCCTTTTTTACTTATAATTATTGTACCTGTATACGTTGTTTTATGCACAATTTTATCCTAGGCAAAAAAAATAGAACAAATAAATGTAAAAAAATAAAATGTTTATCATTTTTTTAGTAAACACTTGCATTTTTTGGGAAAAAGGGCTGACATTTTTAGCAGATCCACCAATCCTGGGGGCTGGCAGTTTTAGCGCATCTCAGATCGAGACGGGCTTGGCACTCAAAGGGTTAAAGTCATGTTTATAAATAAGTAAATTATCTAGAATTTAGAAGTTGCTGTGCAGTTTGTATTGTGTACGATTGTTAATAATTGGTGGTAAAATAATTGTCTTCACATAGTTAACATCTTTTACATTCTCCCCTCTTGAATTTCCTAGAAACAGTATTTTACAGTTACATAAAAATATTGGTATATTTTATTGGATGGAATAGTGTTTACTAAACAAAAATTTGATAAACATCCAACAGAATAATTTCCATCATCTCCATATATTTTTTGTCTTATCTTATTGAAGAGTAACTTACATTTTTTCAATGCTGCAAAACAACTTATGCTTTTTCCATGTTAGCTGTCACATTTGTTTATATGCTTGAAAAACAGATAAGACAAAATAAATTTCATTGCTGGTTACAACTGCCATGCGGGTCAGGCTCTTTATATTAAACTAGCCAAAGTACCCGTTCTTCGCACAGGCTAAAAAGGCTGAAAGGTGTAGGCTCTACTGATACATTTAAGGTATTGTTAATTAATTCTTCATTGTTTACAAAATGACAAAACAGGAGTGTCTACAACATTTCAAAGTAACATATGTCAAATATTGGGAGAGGATAAGGATTAATGTAATAGAGACAGTCGTTGGAAAAAAACTTAAAATCTACCATTCTGCTATTTCAAATAATTCACTAATTTCGATCCAGCAGTTTATCTGAAAAATCAACTTTATTTCTTCTTCTTCCCGAACTGTCAAAATATAATGCAAACGGATGTTGTCATTAGAAAATGTAAACATTGAAACCTAGGACGGTCACGGCAGCTCTTTCTTCTTCTTCTCGAACTGTCAAATTTTAGTATTCACAGCGGTTGACATTCAAGTAATTTTATGTTTTCATTCTCTAAAAATGTAAACATTGAAACTTAGGACGTTCACAGGGCTTAGCCCGAGAGGATTTTAAGGAAATGAGTATGCCTATGTGTTGTATGAGTTTAAGATCTACTTTTGCCTAAAATTTCAAACCGGTCGGTTCAGTATTTTTCGCATTCACTTGCCACAACAAACCCACAAACAAACATACAGAAACCACCTCTTCTTTATAATATTATAGATAACTATCTAAGAGGAAGTTGCTGAATTACATTAAAAGGGGGCGATTGATAGTTTACCAAACGAGCATGTTTTGTGTATATCATGCCACCATGTTCTTTCAGCTTTCAACATTTTACAATCCAAGTGTTTCTTCAAAATTTGTTTTGATCCACACAAGAAATCCAAATAAGTCAATCTTGGGTTCAATCAAGTTTAACATTTATTGTAATATTTTTTATTAAAATACAACAGAAAGTTGCTTATTATGTATGTAGGAAATAATACAACAAAAAAGTAATAAATAAAAATATTCGAATTTTATAATAATTTTTTAAATTCGATATAATAAGCACTGTACAGTAATATGATATTACTGAGATATAGGTATAATTTTTAGGCTGTAGGCTTATTTTCAAATTTAACATAAATATGGTTTTGGAAATAGTTTATTCTAACATGCATATTATGTATATTGAAATAAATAAAATGTACAACACAAAAATGAACATAAGTTTAAACAAGTATTTTGTTTAATCAATTATATTTGTACAGCTATTATGTTTTATTCACTTCATTATTATTATTATCCTTATTATTACTATGCATAAATGAAAGAAACAAAACCTTATAATAGCCTTGTAAAACTAGTTATTCAGAGTAATAAAATACCAAAATAAAAACAAATGATCAAAGACTTGATATCCAGTTGCACCTGACCGTCTTTAATACGTATAATACAATAAATAAATTTACTTAATGATTATTGGTGTAGTAAAAAATAAAGTTCCCTTAAAGATTTTCACTCCATACAGCAAATCAAATTTATCCCAAAATTATTAAACATAGACAATTTAACTGTCATTAAATATTCTCACTAAATAAATTTCAAAGAAAACATTAATACCCTAAGGTCTGTGAAAAAGAATGACAATAATTACAAATATAGTACAGTAATTTTTTTGAGGTTTTTACACTTAGACAACTCCGTGGATAATATACAATTGCAAAGTAAAGCATGAAGGAGAGAATGCAGAAGGATTGTGATCTGAGAGATTACGAAATTTAAAAGCGATTTGTGGTCACATTATGTACAACAGAGTATGCCTAAGTACACAGATCACAGTCAGCGAGTGAGTCTGCCGATACCACATCACTTGAGACACCGCTCGAAGTAGACAGACCCGACGTAGCCGCCTCGCATCGCCTTCTGTACGTTCTGTTCAAACAGTCGTCGATTGTTTTGCAGCACTTCTGCCGCCTCTTTGTTCAGTGGATCTTCTGGGTTTGGTTCCTGAAATCAGATTAAATCATGCACTACTAACAAAAAAAAACTTGACGCATACAGAATTGACATACTTGATGTAATGGTTAGAATATAACTGTTTGTCCAGGTTTCAGCACGTCCTTCACTGCATTAACATAATCCTTATTGAGAATTTCTAAAGGGTGTTTCGTCAAATTAATTTTTAAAATTTTATTTCTAATTCATAGAGAGTACATTAGATTAGAAATATCTGTATATTGACCCTACCCAAGCAGCGGAAACTACGCGTGGCCACACTAAAAACGCAAAAAAATATTTTGGTTTGGGTAAAAAAATAAATTTTGAAATTTTAATTTTTTCTACTTCCCTCTGATGGTTGTAGTTTATTATGCAAAATTTTTCATAAAAATAATTTTTTACATGGATCATATTTGTTTTAGCGAACATATTCAGCAGTTCTCTTATGTCTTCTTCAAATTTTGCATCATTCAACCCCAACGTCATTTTCACTTAACATCATAACACAGTCTAATCTACCAGATATATTTCACTAACCTTAATCTGACTAAACGTAAACAAATACTGTCTAAGCGCGCGAAACAATAACACGAGAATGACTCGGCCGGCCGGTAGAACAGATGTTTTGAGATGAGTAATGCCAACCAACCAAACAGAAATTTATCAAAGAAATAAAAAATATAATAATAATAATTATTTATAGCCTAAGTTAACCATACAGACAGCCAAGAAATAATTTATAATACCTAATTGATGTTTTAATTTTTTGACATATATATACGTCAATCGCTCAAGAACTCCAGATTGAGTTTCATATATATATGGCAAACACTCGCAAGTTAAAAGCATTGTTGGCGTGTATATATATACGTCAAATGCTTGGGAAGGGTTAAATAGTTTAAGAAATAACTAATGTAACTAGGAGCTGTGAAAGTAGCAATTTGTCAAAGGTACAGGTACAAGATGAAAACCGTTGGGTTGATTTCAGTGATGCTTTGTACTTTTGTGCCTAAAAATTAGGTTATACCATGATTATCAATCCGCTCAAACACAATCGCAGAGTTTTCATAAAATAAAATCATATAAATATGTTTAGATAACATTTTTTTCTAGAACGTGAATCAACACCACCATGAACACATGAATTAACAAGAGTTTAATTCTCATGTATAATTAAGTTTGAATAAATTTTTATAAAATATAACCAAATTGTCTAAGTAGCGAATAGCCCTCCGGCCAAACAGCCTCAACTGTCCTTCGCCACGCAGGTTCAAGATTGTGCTGTCATATTTGTCTAACCTTTACAGAGGGAATTCCACATGCAGGTTAAGTTCTATAATTGTTTAACCATAAAACATATGGGTAAAACTTACTTTTTAAGTTTTGAATCAACAGACAATTTTTTTGAGGCAACTAATATGTAACTAACAAGTATATTGTAAATTACCAAGCTTAAAATATTAGAGTTTCCGTTAAAATTATGTATTTTTTAGGAAAATAAATTGAAACATTTAAGAATCTACTTAAGAAAAAAATTAAAACAAAGAAGCAATTAATGAAGTTATTTTTGCTGGGTGGGTTAGAAAGGTACCTAATCGAAACGTTAAGTAACATAATACTTTATCATAAAGAATAGATTTGTAGGTAGTTAGTAAATACTGAACTGTGCGTACCAGGAATAAATACTGTAATCCATATACAATAGAGTTAATGGTGAGTACAGGTTTCCAGTCTTCTCTGAGGATATTGAGGCAAACATTGCCATCGAGATCGATATTGGGATGGTAGACGGGTGTTTCGCACTTCACCTTAGGGGGCTCGTGGGGGTAGTTGGGGCCGACCTTGAAGCTGAATACGAACCTACCACTCCTGTAGAAACCCTACAACAATTGATCACATTCATTATAATCCTGGAGAATTTCATAGAGCTGTGAACAGTTAAGTCCGTTCAAATACACTTGATTGTATAGACCAATGAAGAACAGTAGTCTCGGCTAACCAAGGTAATTGGGATCAAGAGTACCTCAGATACGGTAAAACTTGTTTAATACGGTACATAACCTGAAAACACCTAAATCAAACAATTGTAAATAAAGATATTCTCCAACCATAAATTAAAGGTATTACCAGACCTTTAGTTTAGGTTATTAGTAAAATACATGTCATAATATATGCCATACTAATTGTAAAACTTTATTTCACAACACTATCACAATAGCTTAATGCGAAAATGATTGATTACTGGACTGAACTGACTGGAACTGAACCCAAGCTGCAATATACAAATGATAGCAAACCATAACACAACACATTTATTTTGATATAAAACTCATTAATTACAAATCTTAAAAAGGTATATAATGGCGTTTTCGTTCTGACTGTTTAAAGGCAAACAGTTCCGAGTTGTACCACCGGTTCATGAACTTTGACGAGGGAAACGACATTCACAGTAGTTTTTAATGCAAAGGAGTTTAGCGTGTGTATTCCGGTTGCAGTATTGAAAGCGCAAACAATCACTCATTAGTTTGAGCGTGTTGCCTAAGCTTTAAAATTAAAAAAAAACTCATCCTAGGACAGTCTCAGATAACCCAGTACCTCGGTTAGGAGAGATTACTGTAATGTATAAATAAGTGACATCTTCCCTAAACTTAAGCGTTCTGTCGTTAAACCAACCAATACATTATAATACTAAGTGAGAGAACTCAGTGATGTCGTACTATAATCCAGCTACTTGGAGGTCATGAATTGTGGATAGTTGTGAGCAATGGTCGGTGGATAAAGTATTCTCTTTTATAGATTAACGTCCGAACTATTACATACTACATTAATCCGCAAAGACCATCCTCATATTGAAAACAGTTCGTAATTCAGAGGCAGTGGTTTGTATTCCCCTTTAAACTGTAGGTCCTTCGATATGCCATTGACTGTTGGGCTACTAATTAACAGTTTTGTCTAAGGAACGTGTCACCTTTAGTTAGTGACAATACTGAAAGATCGTAACACAATCATCCTACACTCGTCTCTCATTATTTGGCTTAAAATACCTATGCTGTAGTACAGTTGCCATTTCAATAATCTAATCTAATTTAATCATTCAAATTACAGCATATATTACCTAAATCAGTGGAACGGTTTCCCTCCTGAACTTGTACCTTTATTTGTAAATTAGCTACTTTCGCAGGTTCAAACTTGGGTACTTCTATCAGAAATTATACAAAATATTAACAGTTAGCCCGTCTTTTGTACGGGTTATATGACTCGGTGTAAAGAAGAAAGTTATTATGACTAAATATTTACCTAAAATCAAAATATGTAAAAAATAAGAAAAACAAAAAGGCAAAATGAACTTTCAGCTTAATTATTTAGTATTAGCCTGAATCACAAAAATGTGAATGATTAGTAAAAGGAAATGTACATTAACTTTTTGAGGTCTAATAGTTTTTAATGTTTAGGGGTGTGTATTGGCAATTTGAGTGACCATCATGTATGTAAACAATTACTCAACAACACCAACAAACAAACAAAAACATGCAGCTCCACCCCATCCCTTAACCACAACTCAACCTTAAAAGAAGCAAAAGTATCCAATGCAATCTAAATTCCACTGCAAATTAAGCTTACAAATGCCATCAACTTCCAACCAAGCCAGTCACCATTTATTTAAGGTGGGCCCTTCCTCTGTGTACCACACATTTGCAATTGGGATTGCTCATGGTTCGGATTCAAACCATAGCACTTCTGAATGGCTCCTAACGTTTCACTCAACACTCTAACGCCGTAACCACCTCAACCACCGTGCATAGTTGGAGAAAGCGCTTAGTTGGCCACAAAGTATACTCTAGCAGCAGAGCAGTGAACTGCACGAGTTTGTTCCTGTATCACCTCCCAGAAGGCAACACCGGGGGTTCACTAAATTGACGACAGATGCCTCTCCCTGCCACTCCTAATTGAATTTGTAAATGTATTGAGATGGTGGCACAAACAAATAATAAAATAGATAATAGTACAAATTAATAAAATCTATTTTTCTTAACTAATCTCAATAATTTAAATTATTCTTAAATTGACTTAAGATTTGTAGACTAAGATACAATATTAAGTTATAAGGTTTAATTTATTTGAATATCATTCTTGACTCACAAATTTCAAAAAGTATAAAATTACTAATTGACTCTATTTTTTACAGGCAAGAAAAAACTTAATTGTTCTAAATAAAAAAAATCGTTCTTATAAACAATCAAATTCTCTCTGCTTTGGAGCATATAATTATTTTCGTTTACTATTTTCTATAATTTTCTTTTTAACATTCATCCATGGACAATTTTATTTCTGTATAATATACTAAAACAGTATAAAGTAGCTTAAGTTAATAAGTCAATAATGTCATTTACACAGATTTCAGGCAGTGAATGCCTTCAAAGTGCATGATAATGCGCGTTGTTGGCCTGCCGGCCGACGTGCTGTTGGTGCGAACTCACTTCTAGAGCGGACGGTACCCAGCCCCTTACTCGGTTTTGTGAAACTTGGTTTAGTGAAACAGTTGAATTTTATAACATACTCGGTTTTGTGAAACCTCGGCGTAGTGAAATTTCGATATTTATTTTATTCTTAGCCTTACTCAGCGTTTTATGAAGACTCGGTTTTGTGAAACCCACCCATATGAACCACTATGCTTACCTCATCTGGACAGATAACCAGCTTAAAATTTAACAAATCATCTGGATCAGGGAATTCTGTGTTACAGGTCTTTGGGAGGTTTAATTCATTTATATCTGAAACAAAGAATGTATTAGGTCTAATCAACAAATCTTCCATATTTTATGGGCGCATGGTAAGAAGTTAAATGTAGAATAGAAGCATATTCCTAGTGTAGCATGTCTCTAACATAAAAAAATCCTTATTTATTTGAGACCATAGTTTCTCTAAAAAAACAATCTTGCATTAAACCGAGATAAAAAATTAATATGGATTAAAATATCCTAGAGACTATACAGGGTGATCGGTGGGACAAAACTTTTTCAGGTTAACTATGTAATAAGTCGGATGAGAGTTCCATTAAGGGAACTGGATTAATTTTTTTTTTAATTTACATAGGTTTGTCCACTACTTGTTTTACCTGAACGGCATCAAGTGCTCCTGCAGTGACTTTCTATCCGTTACGGACCTGTCACTGGAAAATATAAAACACAACACACAGATTAACGCATGACAACTAAACGAACAATGATAAAACAGTGCCGTCTATTGGCCTACTTTTTACATGATCATGGTCATTGATGGAGATGAACTCGATGAATGTTCGAAAAGTAGTTCGCCGAAAAGCGATGTTAAAGAGTGTGACCGTGAGAATCAAATCTATTGTGATGCACTAAGGGTGTAGCTAGATATCGCCCTACATTATCTCAAGCAACAGAGTATTTCTATATCCGAATGCTTGATGTTTATTTTATGAGATGATAGCACAACTTTGCAGTGCAGGATATCTTTGTTATGTTGAAAGACGATAAAAGAGTTTCAAAAAGAGTTATTATATATTATTAACATTGTGTACGCGGTTATGTAAAATAACAGTAGTGTATCCATGCTGTATATTAAAATGATATAATTGAGATTACATTTCTTAATTTTTAATTTAAACTCAGTAGCCTTTTTCCCCATCAGGTTGTACTGATTAGCTGAACGTTCGGATTACTGGGACTCTGGTGTACTTTTTGCGGGTCTCTACGGCTCTGATTTCATCCAAGGCAGTACTGTCATTTATTTAAAGGTCGCAACCTCCCCCCATGTTCATGCCACTTCTTGCAAAAAAGTTCTGAAGAAAGAAATGTATCTTGATCAGGTTAATTTGGTTTTCATCACGTGCATGTTCACTTAACTATAAATAAATTAGTATTTTCTTCCTCTAAAAATATCTCAATCTGACATATTTCTTTCTATCATTCATGGTTCTAACATTGAAAAATTTAAAATGTTAAGAAACTTCTCTTTCCCCATGGTTAGTGATGTCCCTAACTCAGCGGGAAGATGACATATAGTCTTACAGTTTTTGTTGACATGCATTGTTTATGTTATGTTGTGTGATACTAAGCATTAAAAAGTTCTTCATCATTCTTGTTTCACTTATAATGTTGTTAATATACTAACGTATAAACCTAAAACCTGCACTCCAACACAATGAGTTCCTATATAACGATAGGAACTCGACTTATTACATAGTTTACCTGAAAAATTTTGTCACACCAACCTCCAATCACCCTGTATACCTTATAAGATAATATCTGTGTAATCTTAAACTAGATACAATATTAATTGGATGCTAAGAAACCAACTATTTTTACAGATGAGGATTAGCTTGAAGGAATGAATACAATCAGTTTCTTGGAATTGAATTTGGATGAGGGGCTAAACTACCTTAATTCATCACTTTTCCATAAATATTAACTTGACTGAGGAGACATAAATGTATAATTAAGTGTTTTTAATCTTAAAAAAACTCTATACTAATGTGGGGGCAAGCAAATGTAATCTACAGGATCTTTGGTTTTCTTGGTTTGATTGTTTTGGTAAAACAAACTCTGGTCTAATTCTCATAATTCATACTGTTTCATAATTAACTTAATGCTAATGCCGGTACTTAAGTATTACACCGACCACACCAAAACGATGCATTGTACTTTCCTTTATCAGCACTCTGCGGAGTTACGTTAGGTTGGTTATTGATAATATACATATCCATAGTATAATAATATCAATAACCAACCTAACTTAAATCTTCAGAGATACCGGTAGCTCAGGTATAACACTCTGGCCTAGTAAGTCGAAGGTTACTGGCTCGAAACCAGCGGACGGCGACTCCTGTCAGATCATGAGCAGTCACCTCTGGTCAGCCCATGTGACTAAAACCACTAGGATACCTAGCTGTCTTTAATTACCTGCACAGGACTAGGACTATAGTGATGGGCAGTTGAGGTTAAAAAAAAAGAATGCAGAATGACGGAATATACATCGTCGACGTACAGGTTTTGCCAGTATATGTTGGGTTTTCTTTGGTAAAATAATATTAATAGATTAAAAATATCAATAACCCACCAAACTTAACTCCACGGCACGCTCAATGTCGAAATGTACAGTACAATGTTTGAATGTGGATGGTATAATAAGATAGTACACTAATGCCACTATGATAAAATAATAGGCCCTACAGAACTCCAATCATCCAAATTGATGTATGCGACGATGAAATGGTAGTAGAAAATGGGCCATGTTTCTCCATGTAATTGTAACATTTTCCACCTGTAACTAATGCAAGTCCAAGGCCTATCATCTGAATTGACTTCAATCTCAATTAATAAGGATAATTGGAGTAAGCCTACTTAGTGTACCGGAGTTGTCTATGTCTAATGTGATTGGTGTGTTGAAGCCAGTTCCTCTTCTGAATCTTAATCACCCAACAGTTTATGGTTATGATAAGGTGGATTGCCATACTATTTTAGTATATACATCATGTTTGGACAATCACCATTTAGGACTTTGAAAAATATAGACTAAAAAGATGGTTGGCCTAGAAAGCTTTCTATTTGCTATATAGATTCTCTGATTATACAAACTCCACTGATAGCATAACACACCAAACAGGAGCCTAAATAAGAAAACTATACCAACTAGGCCTAGCTTATCATTGGATGTTAACTTTAATTTCATTCTAACAATAGATAGGTACAAGTTATTGCCCATGACTTGAGACTCACCTTTGGTAATCCTAAGTTGTGCTGCTGATGCTTTCTTTTGATTTCCTGTTTTTGGAGTAGCCTCACCATCTTTCTTTTGCTGTTTCAACGAAAATAGCTTGATCATTATAAATTGTATAAAACTAAAGATACCTTTACTTTCTTTTGACAAATTGAAAACGCACTAAAATATTAATCACTACAAAATCTACTATATACAGTTTTGCAATTACTAAGAGGTTTAGTGAAAATATAAGAAATGTAATTTAAATATCTGAATAATAATACTAATATTTTTACAATTGACTCTCAAGTCCGCTGTCAACTATCCATCAAAATCAACGACTAATAGTAATGCAAAGCTTAGGCAGAGCAGACTTGCCTGGTCCTATTCGGATTTCGCCTCAGGTTGACACTACTATTAAAAACAGTCCCAAAGGAAATATCATAGAGGAAAATATTCTCTATGGCAAGTTCGTTGACTCACCTAAATGCAGCACTAAAATATGTACACGTAACATTTACTTAATAGACATTATTCACTAGCATATTAAAAATATTTTTGATCTTTTAGAATTAGAAAAAGTACTTGAGAGAATTGTCAATTATTATAACCTTTGTATACACATTATTTTGACTAGTCTATCTTCAAGAGTTTGTTTTTAGCTTTAACTTATTAAGAGGCAGGTAATTTTATAAACTGTACCACTAAATATTTTTTCAATGTATGATAAATCATTGGGACGCATTGGCACATGTAGTGTTTAAATTAATATCAAAGAAGTGTGGTTTGGACCGCTTTCCCAAAAAAGCGTTTGTGCACGACCTCTCTCTGACTATAATATTCTTTGCTAATATATTTATAACATTCTTCAAAACATTTACTTTCTTAAGTATTAAAGAGGATTTTCAGAAAGTTTTAAGTTTGTCGATCTGTGATTTTTAAACACGGGATTGTACCATCGGTCTTGATATGTTATATTATTTCTTTCGATTGTACATGGCTAAACCGACTATTTAATCTATTATCTATTATTCGCTCAAAATTACCAAAACACATATAACAAAGATTATTATTGGCTCCTATGGTATTTACTTTTTTGAGCAAAAACTTTATGGTTAAGGATATGTTTCATACTCTATCGGGGGTTTTATAGTCCTCTACTAATGAATTATGAAGTTTTTTAGGGGGTTTAAATGCTTTACGCACGGCGGCATCTACCGGAAGTGTGGGACTCACACCCAATAAAAACTTCCCCTCTCCAAAGGAATAGCCTGAAACTGTTTTCACATTATCAAGGCTAATCCCGTATAGTATCTGGCCCGTTAGTTAGTACTTCTACAGCTAAACTTCAATGAAGCTGATCCAAATCGGACTTCTTGGCCTCTAAGATATACTTAGCGAAACTGGCGATTCGGCTCCAGTTCTCTTCAGAACGGAGCATTGTTTCCACGAAAGACTCAGGGCTCATAGGTCCAACCTCGGACACAAAAAGAGACTCGGCTGTTGTGCCACCTGCCGCAGGAGAAGATGTTATGCTCTGCGGTATCGGTGGCATCGGGACAGTAAAGGCAGTGAGGGGTGTCGCTCTTGACGATCGTGTTTAAAAACTTCCGGAAGTACCCTTGGCCAGAAAGAAATCGGGTCACGTAATACCCCACCTCTCTGTGCTTCCTGTCAATCCATGGCCGAACGTTCGGAACTCTCGCGGTTCACCCGGCCCCGCGACTCAGATCCCCAGGTCTCTTGCCACTCAGCCAGGTGCGTTCACGTTCTTCGGAGGCGACGTTCGTCCTGTCTGCCTCGAATCTCCGGCGATGAATTGCCTGGCGCTCGTGTGCCAAAAGATGTATGGGAATAACCCCAGCAATCTCAAAAGCAGCTGGCTTTGATTAATACAATTTTATAGCATTATATTAATTATTTCTTGCGATACAACAAAATATAATAATACGTTTTTAGTATGTTAGCACACCACACAATCAGCATCAAAGTGATGAAAGTTTTCTGAATTATTACATTTTCTATAATTTTACAGATAAATTTTAACAAGAGTAATTTAAAAAAATTAATGTTTACGAACATTTCAACCATAATACTAATGAAAAGTAGCGGCTCTATTTTCTTTGATTGAACTTATTAGTGTGTTTGCATTGATGGTTTTTTATCACTCAGAGTATATCATTCAGGACCAAAGCCAAAATAAGTCCTCCCTATAAGAGATTGTGATACTCGTTGGGGATTGTATAGTGTTCTCTTGTGGGGATTAACTTCCGCACTATTGAATACTACGTTAATCCGCAAAGACCATCCTCATAATTAGACCAGTTCGTTCTCCTGTCCCTAAGGAACATGTCAGCCTTAGTCAGTATAACAAGACTACAAGATCGCGCCACAATCATCTTACACTCAATCCTCATTCATTATTGGCTTAAAATACCCACCTTGTGGTATGGTCGCTATTTCAATAATCTAATCCCTTTAATCTAACTTTTATGTAATGTTAGTCTCACAGATTTTCCATGATCAGATTTACAAGTAGTTTTTACTTTCTCCCACTTATACTATAATATGTGGAGAAAGTATTGTTTTCGTAAAAAAAATAGAATTTGAGTTTAGAGTGGATAGTATATTCGTTTTGGGGTCCCCTGAATCCAAAAACCTGGGTTTCAACATGATGTCTGTCTGACCGGCCGTGTGTCTGGATGTGTATAAAGCCACAGCCTATCACGTCCGCCCAATTTAAATGAAATTTTGTATGTATGTATTTACTGTACCTCCAGGTGATCATTTTTCGGATTTTTGCTTAGGATGGTTCACCCCTAAAACCTTTAAAAGCATAAAAGATTCAAATTTCTCAAAACTGTCTCTAACGATCTTGATTAAAATTTAGTTGTGGACAGTGCATAGGGTACTAAATAATGTGTCACCAGCCGCATTTCTGTAAAAATGACCGTTCAAAGGCTTTTAACTGTCAAAAAATAATTTTCAAGTTTTCCGCGAAAAGAATAAAGGTAAAAATGTACAATTTGAATATCACCATTAAAACCTGCTTAAGAACCAAACAAATTGGTATTCTGAATCATAAGTCTACGACTAACAGTTCCAGAGAAATGTTAAACATAATATCCACGGTAAACGCATTATGTTGTCTGAGAGCGCCCAATGTTATTTTAATGTAGTATATTGAAAAAAATCATCTTTTGTTTCTCAACCGTTTTCCATGAATCTTTGTAAGCAGTGTAACGTCACATCACCCAACAAAATTCACTCAAAAAAGCTTGATATGACCTGAGGGGCGGGTAATATCCCAAAGAAATTCTAACAATTAATTTAACTTATTTTCTCTCGTTGTTAGTTGAAGAAAATGGATAATTATTTTATAAACAATAAATTTTAAATGCTATTTAGATCAATTTTAAAGAAGTTTGTAGTTTTTAAATTTAATTAAGGGGAAAGCGTGTGTCAGACCGCTATTACTGTTTATTTTTATCAATAAAAATTAATAAATCTTTGACTAATAAAGTCAGGCTACGCATCTTTTTAGTACGTTTAAAAATTGTAGGTAACTTACTACTGCACTTATTACACACCTATATCACATGTCACACACACGTCTTATCATATGTTTCAGAGCCATTTATGACATTAGGGTAGAAAATTAAAAATTGTCAATATAAATAAAAAATACAAGTATTTCAAATCACGTATAATTTAGACTATATTTTAACTACACATGTTGTATTGGCCAGCCATATAATAGGTCAGAGTCGCAAGGCCAGCTCAAATTATGTATAGATGAGGAATATGTAAAGTGCAACATGTTTTAAATATTTTAAAATTCATATTCGTCAATTTTTAGAACTGAGACTGAAACTGTACTTAGCTTTATTTTATTAGTCAATAACATTTCTGGAGGCATATCATAATGAATATATTATTTTTGCTTGTTTTTTCGCCAGATGTATTTTATCAGTCATATAGCAAAATATAAAACAAAATGTATTTGGGAAAGTAGTTCAAATCCCACGATATCTATATGGGTGGGTTTGAACCACGACCTTTATTGCACCGAAGTTCAAGACGCTACCATAATTGTTTTATGTTAACTATTAATTATAAAGCATCATTGACAGTTATAACCTCGTAATTGTATAGTTTAATTAGTTTGTTATATTGTATTTTAAGTTTAAGTTTTGTTATCACCAACAATGTCAAATAATGACAACATAGATTTAAAAAAATAATTCATCAAGGACAATAATTGCGTTAAATCATGAGAGGAAATTAATATACGTAAAAACAGAATGTAAATTGAAAATAGAACTGTCTAAATTAGCAAACTAATCTAAGTTGTAAATAGTACTTGTGATCAAACCGTTGTCTAATCTTTTCTTTTGAGTTGTAGGATCATATGTCTCGATGGTGTTAGATAGTATGTTAAAAAGTCATGTACCGCTGAAGGACGGCTTCTTGGTGAAAATATTTGCTCTGTGTGTTAGCAATACTAGGTCAAATACCCTGCCTCGGATTGTGCTTCTATGAATCACTGGCTGTACGTAGTCCTTTTCTTGGGAGAAGTATGACTTCCTGCAACAAAAATGAGTTTTTGGATGCTGTTTCAATATGTAAAATATTTTGTGACTAATTAAATATATGTTTGTGTTAACTATTATTTTTTTTAATTCTATTGTGATACAACTAACGCTTCTTTAAATTATCACGCGTGAGTTCTAAAATGTCTGAAAACATTATAATGTTTCTTAGAGTACGTCACAACTTATATTATATATCATCCAAAAATAGATTATTGTAGGGGGTAATTATTAAGTAGAGAGGGATGGGTGGTGGTGAGGGGAGAGGGAAAGCGCATGCGTTGTGGCGCGGAGGCGCGAGTCTGCGCGACGCGACAGTACTGACAGAAGTAGTGAAGCTGACAGTCGGTCAGCTGTTTATCAGCTGTTGTGGTTCTCGCGTTTTATTCCATATTCCAATCATCAACAATGATCGGCTTCCACATGGATAGTTAACAGAGATTTTGTAAGTTAATCACATTAAAATATATACAAATAGAACATCGACTGTGTTTAATATTGTTCGATAAGTTATTCTTGTTGGACTGTGAAGCAAGTACAACTAATATTGCTATCACAGGATTGAACCAATCAAAGTAAATTTTTATATTATGGTTGATATAATTTGTTTTGAACTCGATGCCTTGAAATCGACGACAGAGGTATAATTCTGTTTACATTCAAACATATTACATTATTTAAGGTCTTTTATTTTTTTATTCGACACGCTATTCTTGTTTTGATGTATTATGTTATACCAACAGCAATCGACATATCGTTTCATCTTGAAGTAGTGTGCTTAGGCATCGCGTAACGATAAAGCCGCATGTATATAAATATATATTCCCAAAATGAGTAACACTCACAACCCAACACAAACTTAAATCTTTCTATGATTGGCCAACATTTATTTTTTTTGGTTAATTCTTCTACCTTTCACGAGTAATTCAAGAAATTAGCTGAAGCGATTTTTCGATATTAGGTTAGTGTGTTTACATGCGTAGGTACATGTATTTTTTTAGAATTTCAATTAAATATTCCAGAGACATTTTAAGAGAATACATATCCCGTAGAATCTATATCTATTATAGTACATTCGACCTTTTCTCAAAATTACTGTACTATAACATAACAGGTCTTGTCGGGAATGAGAGTAGGCTAAAAGAAAAGTGAAATTGTGCATAGTTTTCTCAACGCATGGATTGAAGGTAATGGTTAAGTAAGTAGCATAGAGAATACTGCTACCCTTCAGCTTGAACTCTTTTTTATTGTTGAAGTTTTGTCAAAAGTTTATACTATACTGAAATACAACATGTGAAGACTTTTCTATTTAATTTATTCATTAATACCCTCTTGTTCGTTTGGTTGGCAAGAATCTCCGTCCTGTAACATGAACAAACATAATAATTTTAGCCTGCTTAAAATACTGAAATAAAGTAATAAAATGAAAACCTCAAAAATACTGTACAAATAAATTTTTTGAAATAAATGCTGACAAGTACGTAGGTAAGATCTGTTACTATTACAACGTGACACATGTTATCACGACCTATTAAATTGATTCGTTTTATTTAATTATTTTAGTTTACCACACTTTATCATTTTATTACTTATTTATTATCCTGTTCATGTGACACTTTAATGTTGGAACCTAGGCCTATATAATCATATTTAAAATGTCCTAATGTGGTTGATTAGTTATAAAGTTTAAATAAAGTTGAATGGATTTTAAAACAGAACGATTGTCTTAGTTTGTAAATATACATAAGTGTTTTACCGTAACCGCATTTGTACTAGGCCTATATAAATGAAATTCCTACTGCAAATCTTTTCATTTCGGGGAAAAGAATGAAACATTAGTGTATCCGTGGTGGAGAAGTTTAATTTTAAATAAACTTAAACGCATCAACCAATATAATATTTAAATACTGTATTTACAAAACCCCAATCAAATAAACACCTTTTTCATGTTTTTAAATATTTTTTTAATACTGCGAAATAAAAGTATTTATATGCAATGCAAAGATGCACCGCAACTTAATTTTATCTCAAGAATGTAGCATTGGTATATATTTGGACTAATTTTTCTCTGATTCTGAGAAGTAAATAATTTATTGTTTGGCTTTTCCAAATAAAACTTTTATACCATTCTAGAGTAACGATTTTATAGCCTATGACTGGTTTACTTTGGTTCGAAAAATGTCCCACTGTGATGAAACTCAGAAAAAAATAAAAAACCTATGATGTAATGACAAATAAATTATAAAACAGTAAAAGTGGTAAATATTTTACCACTTTTACTTAAATTAACTTTAAATTGTTCTTTTTGTAAGTTTCGTGTTAAAAAAATGCACGTTTGAAATAAAAGTGTTTTATCACAGTATCAAAAATAGTTTATTGAAAACTATTTTATAAACTTATCTGCTTCGCACTTGTATACTTAGGCCTACTCCAGTAGAAATGAAGTAGTTATTGCTTTACAAAACCAACAAGCGGTGCTGATCAAATCAGAAGATTGATGCATGAATATCCAATGCAATTTCCCTCTTGAGAAATGATTGATGGATGCCGATCGTGAGGATTTATCGTAATCAGCTGATAGCGAACACACGATTATTATCAATTGCCATGATCAGCTGATCTTCCTCGACGCATGATTATTGTGGCACTAGCACTGCCGCAGTGGTGCCGTTAAAGTCCCAGTTTCCTGTCCCATTTCTCTGAAAACTTTATCCTTTTGCCCTCTTGTTCTCAATTCCAACGGTGCTTGGATGGGTAAGAAGGTTGCTTTTGAGTAGGAGTAAATTATTAGCTTTAGATTTTTCCAAGCCACGGATCTTTTAAAGTGATGTAGTTCTGAGTGAAATTACATAATTACATTTATTGTTGTATCGTAAATTTGTTTATGAATTAAATACGAAGTTTTCGTTCCCGGTGTCAATGTCACAGACACTAATTATTACGATGTGTGAATTTACACACATTTTCTATGACAATAATTTTAAGGTTAGGTCAGTTGGTTAAATAATACTTGAATGGATTTCCATTGAAATTAAATGCACAAATTACTAGGGTGAACGTCGGAAATAATCACTCAGATTGCAGAAAACTTGAGCCCTTACCTTCCACTTTGTTCGATGTCCTACTCAAAACAAATATTAAGGTATTTTTTCTCTGCGACATTTCTGGTAAATGAGTAGGGACAACTAATACTTGCCACCTATTTCATTTTGTAGTTCCGCACTGTGTCGATTTTAACTTTGAAGTTGGTAGTCGTGGCACGTGGCAAACCGGAAAAACCTAGACAACCGGAAGCACATGATGAAGATCGTGATCAACGGATATGGGAACTATTACCATTAACGCCAAGGCTGCACATTCTGGATGTTTATATTTCAGTTTACCGTCTAGTAGTAAAGAGTATTTCCTAATGATTAACTTTCTAAATGTACGTGTTAAATAATATGTGTTATACGCCGGTATGTGCAACACATATTGTTCCTGTATCGTATGTACCTGTTTATATCGTATCTATAGTGTGCGCCATCAATAAATTAGGGAATAAATTCAACTTTTAACTAGATAAAAACATAAATGTCCAAATCCATAATTGTTGAAATACAAACTATTCTTTAAAATACTATTCAATGAAATGGTTAAACTTTTAAAATATTTATAGATAATATTTATGTTCAGATTAAAAAAAAATTTAGAATAGGCCTGTGTTTAGTATTGGAATTAAACATCTCATTTCACTACTGATTTTAGGTTATTAAATACAATTTTCCGTCAATGTATTCTGCAAAGTCAAAATGCCTGTACAGTAAATTGAATACAATTATTTGGTTTACTCCAATATAGTTTTAATTATACACAAATCTTCCAGATTTACTTCTATTTTTAACTTAAATTTTGGAAAGATTTACTGGTGTCTTACATAATGCTGTAACTGTAAACTTAGAATCGCACGTTTTAGGAATGTTATTTTTAAGCGATGATATTAGCCTATGTGTTGTGGATCGTTCAGCATCACTGTTTGGATCACTGTAACATACAGTAGGTTTGTAGCTTGTAGTAACAGTATAATATGGTATCTTAGAGACTGAAGTTGAGGATGACTATGGAACGTCATGAAACAAATATTCTACCATGTTTATTTTAAATAAGCCAAAAAGTAAACGGGATCCAAGCAAAGAAACCCTTAGGCCAGTATTGATAGATTACAGAATCAACATTTTCTTGTAAACTATATATTTTCTTTGGTTAAATCTACCTTAAATACACGTAGCAACCAATAATTAACTTTGCATTGCATTATTAGCAGATCGCCGGACCGACAGTTCGACAATTCTTTTATAAATTAGCAATATGGCATATGCGCACCTGTTAGATCACTATTTATAGATATCGGCAATCTGACGGTTCGGCGATATGTCGGATCGGCATTTTTGACGCGTCGCCGTCGTGTCGTGTGACGTGGGATCCTGCGTGACCCAGATACGGTGCGTGGGCGAACCTGCCAAGCCAATTACTACAGGACTAGGACCATTCTCCATTGTTGCATCAATTAGTAGCAGTAGTACCTCTGACGACTCGGCTCGCGGTTTAGCGGCTTACATAAACCCGCATCTCTCCAACACCCAACACGCGAGGACGCTGAGCAAGAAGGAGGCGTGGATACTCCAGGTGGAGATTTGGGCCAGACGCGGTTAAATGGTTAAATTCGCTCCGTTATCGAAAATCTTGCAATATTCTACATCGATTCGAAAAATTTATCACAAAAATTTCAGCATCAAACGTATATCGAATCTGTGATATCTTACTAATGAAACAATTGAAATTACTCAAAATTAAGCAAACTTTAGCTACAATTCAGAGTAAAATTTAATTAGATTTCATCAATTGGAGTAAAAACTGGTTAATTTAAAAAATGAAATTTTGATAAATCACTTATGTACCTTACAGCAATAATAGATTGCAAATCAAAATAAAATTTTGAACGAATCTGAAGTATAACTTGACTCAAATTATGTATAAATAAAACATAAGTTTAGTTTTATATTAATATTGTCAAATTGATAAGTCATATCTATTCGGTAACATGGCTTCCTGTTTACTCTTCTCTTTTGAGATTTGCATACCTACAGTTCAGATTTTTCATTAATACGAATTACAATATCATAATATAACGTAGATATTATATTAAAAAAAATACATTTATAGAACCCTTTAATATTTAGTTTGGTGCATTTGGAATTCACAAAAATATTTAGATATTCGATTATATCGCATTTCATGGTATCGATATAATTTTGGAAATATCGAACAAGTTATTCACTAACATCGGAGCAACCCTAGACATAATGTGAACCGTATGATATCGATCTTAACCAGTGTGCCATAAGTTTCATGGAATTTCCCCTTTTATGTATAAACATTCATTTGATAGATGATATACTAATATTACATTAATTTATTTAATAAACCAATGACACTTATTGAATTTCAGCTCACTAGATTGGCAACACAGTAAAAGCTTTGCCATTAATTACAACATCTGTAGTTGAGCTATTCGTTAATTATTAATTATAACTCGCCAGGTATAGCATGACCAGATGGTGTTGTCTGCATGAACATCTGGAGTGGAATCGAGTGGTTTATTTTTGGCTCTTTTGTTAATTAGCTTTCTTAAATTCCAAAGGGAGGAATATTCACTCACTTTAATCTCAAAGCCTCCGCTCATGATACAGCTAACTTCAAAATACGTTATTTAGTAGCCAGGATTTCCGCAATTCTGAAAGAAATCGTTAAAAATGTCAATGGTATAGAAAATACACAAAAACATATTTCATTACTATTGTTATGAAAATAAATTGAATTGCATATGCCGTCACGTGACAGAGGAAAATAGCCAGAAGGTGGCATTTTTTGATGGTAGCGACGTGTGTCTAAAATTCTCTATACGCACGGGTTTAACCACATGATTTACAGATTTATTGACCATCATTTTTGGTGTTGAATAATTTGGATATATATGATGAATAAAAAGTACGAAATATAAGCTGGATTTATACCTCACACACACACCCTTCGGGACGCAAAAGCGCAACGTTGAACGTTACATCTGATTATGATCAGTTAATTATGTATTTTTATTCTCTGTGACAAAATAGGACAAAATTAATTTAAAACCCCCGTAGTAGTGAACCAGCATACTAAACGAATTACCATTCATTTAGGATGATTGAAAACTAAGTTAATCACTAATTAAACTAAGTTAGTAACTAGATTAATATACTCGTTCTTATTCTGATAAGAAATAAAAGAATTTAGATATTTCAACATACAGTAATATACTTTTACTAGATTAAGCTGTGTTTTAATCAAAATATTTCAAATAATAAGGAGTTAATCAATTTACTCACATCATAAGAATGACATGGAGAATGAGTAAGTAGGTTTGGTGCCAAGGGGAACAACAAATTTGGATTTCCTGCATAAATTTATCAGATAATAACTAAATAAAGCTTTGCACTAAGTTTTATCACAATATTTACAATAATAAGTGGTATATCAATTTTAACCTTTTTCTCATAAGATAAGAGATGGATCTCCAAAAGACAACATACTGCGTTTACCAGTTTCTTTATATGAGTAACAGATTGATATACAGAATAAAGATTCCAAATAATTAGTTAGTTTATGAGCTGATTCCAATATAATATTTTCATAGCCTACAGTATTATATATTTTCAATGTATCATGACTGGGCGTAAACCAGTTAGGCAACTAGGGCAAACAAGAACTGCGATATGAAGAAACGGATCAGCTTGTGGCTCAAATTACACAGTTCCGCCCATAGTAATGCGCTGTGTATGATGGAGTCTGTAGAACATTGGCTCCGCTAGAGCATAGCTGCAGTGTTATACAACAGCTTTCTAAGCGGCTATTGCAGCTAGCATTGGGCCGGCACAAATCGAACCCAACTGCGCATTTTATTTTGTTACAACGAGTTTATTGCGCAAAAGGAAATACAGTAAAAATGTTTTGTTGTAGGCAAACAATAGTCTCGGTCAAACCACGCATTAAGGTCTATAAAAATCGTAAAAATTTATTCATTTTTATGCGATAGTATAAAAATATTACAACACATAACATCAAAATCTTTTCAAATTTATTAAAAGTTCATTTAAGTTCGTGTATGACTATGACTTTTGCTCCATGACAATTTGAAAGCGCTACAGATATACATGAACGGAGGCCCCTAAGACGTAAGACACTGCAATACAAACCATAGAAAAATAATGTTCTACAAAAATATTATTAATAATTTTTGTCTGACCAAAAATTCGAGAATAAATGTTGTATAAATTATGCAAAATACATATCTATCTCGACCTTTATTCACTGAGTGACCACCATGTGGCATCCTCTACACAAAATCTACGCATTCAACAGCGTGAGTTAGGGCTATTTCCAATACTATAATACGAGCAAGGTTTGTATATATATATATATATATATATATATATATATATATTTGCACACGGATCTCGAAAACGGCACCGAGGAATTTCTTTAAATTTTGGAAATAACTAATTTCCGAGTAGAAAATAAGTTCTAGATAGGTCTAATGTCCAGGAAAATTCGTGTTTTACTGTAATATTAAGTTTAAAATCTAAAAATTTAACATTACGCTTATTGAGAATAAAATGTAAACAATACAAACCAAAACAGCTGTTTATAACCTGCTGTTTGACAGTTCTTGATTGAAGACTGCGGGGAACAATATAGAGGTTATGCATTAATATTTATTTTATGAATTAAATAAATACAAAATTATCAGGTTACTAAACAATTTGTAAAAACTTAAGGATAACATAGCTGTGCGAAATAAAAGCAGAAAAAAGTATTTCCAAAATCTTCCGTGTTTTGATAGAAAACGTACTCGTTGTATTGCTTGAAGCCACTGTAACAAACCAATTAATTGATGTAAATTAAATTTCTCTTTTGCCTTTCAATCCTCATTCCGTTTATAACAAAATCAGTTGATCACAGGCTAATAATAACGGTATGGATAATTAAACAGTAAATGATCGGCTTTGGCTAAAAGACGTTAAACGGCATCGCTCAAATGACTAACGTCGTAGCCGAGTTGTAGCGTGTCGGCCTCAAGAACTTTAGGCCACGAGTTCCATCCCAACCAGGGGCGATACTTTTTGTTCAGTGCTATATTAATTATGATGTATTAAATCGGTTTTATTTCAACCACATAAATGTTTTCATTGAGTAATAAATGGGTTTTAATTTTTCTAATTAATTTTTATAATACATGTCTTATTCTATACGAGCAAAGCTCGGTCACCAGGTACTCTATTAATAATAATCTCTTCTATTTCTATTTATATTAATCTCTTTTGGAATTAATGGAATATCGTTATTGAGACAGACGAATATCTCTATAAAAAGATGAAAACATTAATTCGTTCTATGAGACCGATTGAATTGCATATGTGAACTCAAGTTTAATTTGATCTCATCGTGTCAAACTGACGTAGCCCTCGCGATTAACTGGCGGGCCTTAGTTATAATAACCACAACACTTATATCTTCTAATTTTATCATGATTTCACGTTTCTACTCATTTCTAACTATAGAAATGTCCTTGAAATCTGCCCTAGTTTTAATATTCACACAAATAGAGAAACCGGCGTAACTGGAATATATAGTGGTTTCCAGCCATCTGACGACAATGACCGATACACCACAAGACCACGACCTCTGGAGGGAAGTAGGCTGAGGCAGTAAGTGGACCGGGGTCCAGGGGTCACAGGTTCGAACCCTGACCTCGACGCGGCTTCCGCTTCCTGGGAGGTCTATCGGTCCATCCCTCCTGCCCTGAGACCATCTATTAACATGGTAATGCCACGATAAATCATCTATCCTGACACTTGTTCCTATTTTAATAGGAGTTAGTTATTTTCAAACTCGTTAATAATCTCTTCTATTTCTATTTATATTAATCTCTTTTGGAATTAATGGAATATCGTTATTGAGACAGACAAATGTCTCTCTAAAAGATTAAAAAATTAATTCGTTCTATGAGACCGATTGAATTGCATATGTGAACTCAAGTTTAATTTGATCTCATCGTGTCAAACTGACGTAGCCCTCGCGATTAACTGGCGGGCCTTAGTTATAATAACCACAACACTTATATCTTCTAATTTTATCATGATTCCACGTTTCTACTCATTTCTAACTATAGAAATGTCCTTGAAATCTGCCCTAGTTTTAATATTCACACAAATAGAGAAACCGGCGTAACTGGAATATATAGTGGTTTCCAGCTATCTGACGACAATGACCGATACACCACAAGACCACGACCTCTGGAGGGAAGTAGGCTGAGGCAGTAAGTGGACCGGGGTCCAGGGGTCACAGGTTCGAACCCTGACCTCGACGCGGCTTCCGCTTCCTGGGAGGTCTATCGGTCCATCCCTCCTGCCCTGAGACCATCTATTAACATGGTAATGCCCCGATAAATCATCTATCCTGACACTTGTTCCTATTCTAATAGGAGTTAGTTATTTTCAAACTCGTTGTGCATAATGAGGATTTAATCAATGTTTCGATTTGTTAGGTTGAAAAGGGCAATATTGGGACAAACTCGTGTATTGTCGTAAAACAATCCCATTATCTGTCCCAGTCGGTCTTGTTATGTGTGAACAGCGCTAGTGTGTTTATTATTTTTTTATTAAATAATCAACGAAAATTCTACCATGTCGACTGACATAAATTACAGTTATTAGCTATTTTAGCTTACTTTAGATTTAGACACAATAATAATAAAAATCGTTTCTGTTCAGATTTCTAAGTCTACATGAAAGTTCCACTTCAAACATAATAATATTAAAAATATATTCTTTATTCTGTTTACAATGTATACATTGCATAAAATGTGTCAGATTTACAAAACAGTTAATAAAAATAATAAAACTAGTGAAAACAGTCAGGGGACAATGAAAACAATGAAACCCATTCCAGCAATGCCAATTGTATAGGAGAGTTGCATTTTATACATAGGCTAAGTTTTATGTTTTTGAAATCTCTACGATCAATTTCATCTAATGGTTTACTTATGAGGTAAAGCACCTTAAGCCGTTCGTTCCTCTTGCACGGATAGCGTTTTGGGGACATTTTCTCACTCGTGAAGTGACTCTATTACTGGAGTGGTTGCGACGAAGAGTTCCGACACGAGTGAGATATTACTTCTGGAGAACTGTGTCATATTTCTGAGGGATTTAATAAAAAAGTAACGGGCCGGTGACTCCACTTCCAGTCGGAAGGTGGCGCAGGCGCTGCGACATGGCATGCGTTTCTCTAGTCCCGTTGGCGTGCGACGCGTCCTCTACCGCCGGAGTACTAAATTACTCTATATGCAGTATGCAGGGAGGTTTAAATATTGTTTACCATTCTAAAATTGCAAGACAATACTAAATGTTTGGTAAACGCTAGCGAATCTGTAGTGTTTAGGTTGTTCTTGTACTGTATATGGTAAATATACAACCAATAATAAATTAGAAATTAAAAGCCTTAAAAATTTCCAGTTAACTTTTTGTACATAATAAATAATAATAGTATACTGATTTAAAACACAAAAACTATCTAATGCAACAGTGTCCAAATGGATAGTTTTCTATGACGTAAATAGACGTATGTGTACGTAAGTATAGGTCTCGAAATATAGGCCAAAGATATTATTACATACACCCCTTGTGGTTTGACCTTTGGTTTCAACAAAACAGGTTTTATTTTGACACTCACAGACAACCGTTGCTAACCACATTGATCAAAATCTCGCCACTAATTTGACATAAACGTTTCGGGTTCGGATATTATTTTAAACCCGTTGAAACGTCAGGCTGTTGACATTTAGAATATCGCTCGAATGCAGTAAATTTCACGCACAAAATTATTCATAACTTTCACAGTTGTTTTCTAAATCCAGCTTTCTAACTTTGAATGAAAGTGAAATTTCTAGATTTCCTTAAATCTAAAATGTTATGTATGATTTTATTTATTCTGTGAATCACTGAGAAATGTTGTTTTGTTAGCCCATTGGTTATCGTCAGACACATCGGTGCAATAGTAACGGGTTCAATTCCCGGGATGCCCATATGGGTTTGATTTAAACAGAAAACCTTGAAATTCATGTCATTTTAAAGGGTATTATAATGTATAGCAATCTATTTGATTAGACTTTATTTTTTTCGTTTACTTAGTGGACACATGATGAACTATTAATTCAGCTGTACAAAAAATCTTCAAACACATTGAAAAAGGCGTATTAACATTGAAACCATATAAATCGCTTACAAATTTATTTAAGATGAAAAATGTATAATTTCAAACTCATCCGAGATGGCTTAATTTTAAAATGTGTGTTTTAAGAGTGTGTTTTCAAGGGTTTTCAAAATTTACATAATGCGATTAAAAAACCAAGATGGCGCATGTCCTGCAGACTCTTACAACCTTTCACACTATTATTGTCCTGCCTGAACTCTTATTCGTACCATGTACTTGATCCTAGCTTTCTAACATTTAAATGTAAAAGCATTATTAATTGTTTTTACCTCCACTAATGTGGTGTAGATTTAAATGTACCTGGTAATTTCATGTTCATGTTCATGTTCATGTACATGTTCATGACTATCTGTCATGTTGTACCGTTGCTACACCTAGCCAATCACTACAAAGGCTGTAGGTTGATATTGCCAGAGATAAATTATAGTAAAATCCAATTGTTTATTACATTTCGTCCATACCGTTTTAGTGGAGGTACAAGACACCGTACAATGCTGATGGGCCGTATATGTGTACTTTGGTTAGTTACTAAACCTCTCAAATTTTCTTGTTTCAAATGCAATAAATAATTTATGGAATATTTATAAACATTTTGTACAGGACCATCGTTTTTGAATTATTTTGTACCCATGGTAATCAGTCTACTACGTAGTTCGTAGCTCTCTATCTTTGAACGAAAGTAAAAGTTATCATATTTCTTGTTTTGTTTTGTGGGTTGTTGGACGAATCATTAGATGAAAAAGTGGTACCGGTGGTAGGTTACCGGCGCCTCGCTGTGCCAGCGGGTCGCCCCAGTGTCCAGTCTGGGGACCGGTCCCCAGTCCCCGCTGACCGGGCTTTCTACACAGGCTCTATATCAATTAGTGGCCATCCTCCTGTGTCGTCTTCTACAGCAGTCCACACTGCGCTTTGAAATCTTCAGAAAGCATCTAGTATTTGATAAATCTATGGTGTTTTTGCCATAATATCGAAAACTTGCCGTATCCATCATACAGATTTCTTATAATTCCACCATTACAAGATTCGATGGTACATTTGGAATATTCCTGGCTCATGTAGAGCTTAAGAGTGGTGCACTGTTAAAGGAGATTACCAGGTTTAACATAGTAGACTTTACAGAGCTTTTACTATAATAATCTCTATGAATGTAGTAACCCTGGTGGATCACGTTTGTTTTAAATGTGTAAACGTAAACATTGGAGAAAGGCTTATAAGACAAAAGCATGACTCAGAGTCAATCACATTGAAAGTAGGTTATGAATTTAAAATACGACTACAATATCACATAGAGAATGGAGGTTTTCTCCCGCCCTTTCCTGCCTTTCACGCCTAACCCATCTTTCCTGTCATTTATCACTCTCTGATCACATCCGTCCATATAATCTGCTTATTATTAGTAATAGCTGTTTTACACGCGTTATATCTTTTACTTCCTCCTTCCGCATATCTCTGCAAGCTTGATCAATACGACTCGGATCAGCAAGATGGGGGTTAAGATAAAAATAATTTTATCTTTTTATTGTAGATGTTAAACTATATTTCCTATCACAGTATACTTGAATATGTAATGTGGTGTTTCCAAAGTGTGAAATTTGTCCCTAAAGAGTACCTGTAGTAACACTTAATAATGAGTTACTGATAAAAACGAGTAAAAGTTGAATTTCTGCATTCCGAGACGCGTAACAAAAATACAAATACTAAACTAAAAATATTATGCTGATGACTATTTTATGAACTACATATAAAACCAAGTAAGTTAGTTTGTTAGCCCGATATACTTCCTCTGAAAATTACTGATTAAATTTTATTCGTCCTCGTGTAAGTTTCTTCGAGTGTATCTTTCGTGACAACTTTTTCTCACCCTGTCAATTAGCCTAATTGGCACTCCACCTAGCGGAGATAAAACCTCTTCCGAGAGGAAGTTGAATCGCCAGCTGTGCGACAGAGAAAAGCGGAGGTGCAAGTGCATCAGCTGTTCCGGAAGGAGGAAGTGTACGTTTCTTAGACGGAAGTGGTTCTCTATATTGTTGATCCGTATTTACTGTTGAGGTTAGGATTTATAGCAAGTTGTGTTATTTTATAAACGATATTGGGTTGCGGAAATAGTGAGTAAGGTCACCCACCATCTTGACACAAACATTCGGATACCGGTTTGAATGGCCAAGAAACTAGTTAAATAATTAATTATTGAATCTTTCATTTGTGGACATCCAAAACATTGACATTGTTTAATATTGATAAACTAAACCTTTCAAAGTTGATAGTCAAATTTAGATCACTGCTCTTGTTTGTAGAGAGGTTTAAAAGGTGTAAGGCCTGACTCAAATTCGAAAAAATGTAAAAACGACGGTTTATAACTCTAACTTTGAACGAGTCAGTCGACAGTGAAAGATTCTACCGAAGATAATTTCAACAACCCATAAAACCACTCAAATTCGCGAGGGTCGTAAAAGCCACGACGCTGACCGGGCGAAGGCCTGGCGATGACCCACTTTGTATAATAATCAGAATGAGGCAATCCGTGGTGTCGGTCTGTCTACTGCCGTCGCTGCCCTGCAACGGTCAGGTCAGATGTAGTATTTTTGCTTGAACATCCTTTGTTTAGTGAAAAGAAGAATGATGATGTGGAGGAGAAAGAATAAGAAAAACACATGTAAACTCATGCTCTTAACTTAAGTTTGATCACGATACGGCGAATTCCTATCATCTATGTTTACTTAGATTAGATTAGATTAACACTTATTCTTATTCTTAAACCAAGGGATATGAAAATGAAATGGAATTCATTCCATTTCATTATGTTTGTATAATAGGGTAGATCCTAAAAGACAAGGATTGGCCCGAGGTTACTGAATACCTAACCGCATTCACTGATCAATATTTGCTCCGATAAAATCTTAATTTTTCCTTAGTTCTTCAATAATTAAAACGAAGGCCGACAAAACATGTAAAGTTTTTCTGTTCATTATCGTCCTTATCTTCATTGCCAATAATTATTCCTGCATTTTAATTTCTCTTCATTTCCTTTAGCGTCTCATTTTCTTTTCTCTGGTTCTTCTTTATCATATTTTCTCAATTTTTCTCTTGCTCGTTTTCTGTTATTACTAGATTAGATTAGATTAGATCGTTATTACTAACGTGATTCATATTTCTGTTTTCCTCACGAGAGATTCAATGTCATCAATGAATGAGGACATTTCTGTCCTCAATGTCCTCTGTGTCTTAAGCTTTTTTTCCACTGTCCGTTGATTTCTGTATTTGTTTTTCAAAAACACTAATGTTGAAATGATTGCTCACGTAATTATGTGGTACTAAACACCATCAAAAATGTGATTGCTTTAGCAAGATCAGGATAGTACGGAGAGTACTATCCTGAGTATTATGTATTATGTACTGTATATGTATCATGTACTATGTACTGAGTACTATGAGTGCTATCCTGCTTCTATAGTCGCCCGCCGTGCCGGGGCCGACCGGTTCGAAGTCAGTATCGTTACAGTATCTTATTTCTCGGCTAATATTCTTTTTTATTTTAAATTATATTTTAACTCAATCGCATATGTTATTCGCACGGATTAACTGTAAGATAAATCGTAATTTTACTTTTTGTAAATTATTTGAGTTCCTGAGATCAGATGCATTTGTTTTCAAATTTACTTTTGTGGCCATGTCGCGACTCAGCTGACACCCTTCCGCGACCCACCAGTGGGGTCGCAATCCACAGTTTGGGTACCACTGCAAAGGGCAAGGGCAATAGGCAAACTCTTTTATTTATGGCCAGATGTTGATGGCAACTGGTATATGGTCAAAATAAAAATCGTATATGATAAAAATTCCTACTTTCAGTGGTCCTCACAGCAGCAAACCTGCATACTCTTTCCAATGTTAATTTTATGGAGGATAGGCAAACTCTCCCATTTATTGCGGATATTGATCAAAACTGTTACATATTATTATTGACTTGGAAATTCGATGAGTACGCAGGTCTGCTGAGACGGGGGTATTTTGTTGTAAAACGATCGGAATTTTAATTGGACATTATCAAAGTACAAATTTGAACACGAACCATCAATAGATCAAAACCCGTTGTCTAAAGATCTGTATCGACGATTTCACGTTTTACCATTAATCATAACAATAAAGCTAACGACAGTTGCTACATCAGTTAATGACTGGTGTCAGATATCTCTGTTGCCTCGTTATGTTGGCAACCATGACAGCCTGGTGACCATTGCGCTCTAGCCACTACACCGTGGTAAGTGACCTGACTTGCTGGGGTTGTTTTGTAACCCTATTCTCGTGGATACACAGTTTGAAATGACTTGATGCAATTTGTCATTATTCATCGCCGTCGTAAGTATTATATCCTAATTATTATTGATTCTTTTAGTTACCCATGATTTTTTTTATTATTTAAAGAGATATACATAAAGCTTCTTCTCTATTGAGAATCCTTCTTTCTAAACATTTCTTTTCTAGCTTGAATACACTTGTTATTTTATGTACAAAATGGCATTGGAGGTTTTTCCTGATTTTTCTCTCTTTTCTAGGGCACATGATGCTGTAAGGGGAAGTTTAATGTTATTTATATTGTCATAGACAATGTATACACATACATAAAATGGAGTATGAATAGGCCTACTATTTTACTCTAAAACACAAAAATTATATTCGTGGTGACGAGAGTGTAAAATAGTCGATATAATTAATATGTTACAAGATATTTGGCAACAGATGCAACTATTTGATTATCATAAAGCCCTTAGTATTATTTCTAGTTGATCACGGCTGTCGCGGCATCATTATTGAATCAAAAGAGACATGATCATTAAAGCTTAGATACAAAGAGAAAGTAGTGTCGGCTGAAGAGTATAATTCAATACGCAACAGCTGATTGTGAGAGGGTTGCTGATTGTTGACTTGGCCCGGTATTCAGGAGTTGAGCAACCCAGCTGTTGGCTCAGCAAGTGTTTGCTGCTGATCCAGCCACGAATACGTCGACATCGTGTGAGGAGGAAGAGTTTATCAATAATTCATGGGCAAAAGTGAATGCACATGGATTATACAAGAATGGCTAAACCATCCGTGGTCAATTGAGATTTGAATAATGTAGCAAAACCTCGCTTCAAGAGCTACACACGAGTCTAAATAGGCGTGGTTTCACTGAGATTAAACGTAATAGTAGGTAACTTGTAGGTAAAAAATATAAATAGTCGGTAATGTCAAGTAGTATTTGCTTTAATCTTTATTTAAATGTTTTGACTTATTAGTGTTTTTATAATTACTAGCGTACCTGGCACACGAAATCGTGCGCTGTCAAGGAGAAAATCTGTCCACCAATGCGTGTACGCAGTCATCTTAAGTGTTGCTATTTAAAAAAATCAAGTCAATTTAATTATGATAAAAATTATTTTATTAATAAACCTCATAAAATTTCTCTATAGACAATATTCCAAGTATAAATACGGTTGTCTCGCTCGACGAAGTCGGCCTTGGTGTTCTCCATCTTTTATATAGACTTTGAGTCCATCAACTGTTCGGGCTCTACGTGCTGCGACATACAGTTGGCCGTGACCAAACACCGATTTTGGGAGAACTACTCCAACCTTACCCAAAGATTTTCCCTGAGATTTGTTTATGGTCACTGAAAATGCCACAATAATCGAGAACTGTGTGCGCCGGAGACTGAAAACTATAATAAGTCGTATATTGGCCTGGTAATTTCTCCAAAACTGATGAATTTAGCGAAGAACAATCTTCTGGTTATGTTTAAGTTTTGTGCAAATAAAAACTGTTGTTTTATTACCAGCTACGATGATGCAGTACGATGATGTCATCATTAAACGGAAAAAGAAAGAACCATGTTTAACCGTCAGATTTGATTTGTTTATTTAACCACTTCCTTAAGTAAACAGCTGATTTCTCGATCGTCGGTGTTTACCTCCATATTAAGTTTATGGGGAAAATCGCGACTTTGACGCCATTATTTTCCATGTCAACGGTGAATTTTCAAATTTTTTTTAATTGATGGCAAAACTACATGCTAAGACCTTTATAACGACACCTTGGACATGGTGATTGGTAGCACCACTGCTCCAAAACAATTATCACAAAAAAGGCCTAGTGTATTAAATATATAAGAATAAGATAAGATGTAAACATCTTAACTGTCTCCTGTTTTTAATATTTAACAAACAAAACAGTTACACTATTACACACTCGTTGAATATTGCCTCAATTTAAACATATATTTAACAATATTTATGAAAATATTCATTCTGCTCATTTAATTTCATAATTATTCATTTCATTCATAAATATTATCAGCTTATTAATTCTATTTAAAGTCTACTATAAATACTGTGGTTCAATTAAATTTTAACCAAACTGTTCAACGTTTGTCAATTAACCAGCGAATCGCTTTATATGTTGAACAGTAATTGAATTGGTTTAAAATAAACAAACCAGTTTAAGAAAGATCTCAGTAAACACGAAATTAACTTGCGAGAGAAACATCGGTCGTTTTGGGTATTTTAGCTTACTAATCCGCTGAAATTGGACTGAAAGAGGTGTGTGTAGTTCGACTGATTCTTTACGAAAGCAGGGAAAGTAACTCAACGCGATATTTTTACTGTCGGTGAAAGTGATCAACTAGAGCTTAATGTGAATGTTTTATCGTAAGTATAAAGTGATAAAAATGATAGAGCTCTATAATATCTGAACTTACGAATTAGTACAAAAATAATTCTAAGATTGCAAATCTTTTTTTCTTACTTCACAAGGTTCACTAAATTGATTTCAGACATTTTAAAACTACTTTAAAATAATATAATTAATCTTAATAAGCGGTGTAAAGTTGGTTGTGAAAGGTAATTGTCATCATCAGTCGACCAGGTCGTGTTGTAAGAGCGTGGCCAACGTAGTGACAATGCAATGCACAACAACGACGGACAATAGACCTCCCGGCGTTGGTGATATTGTCATATTAAGAGATAACTACGTTGTAATGAAAGGGTCAAGGCTTGGACAAGTCAGAAACGTCATGGTGTCCAATACATTTTCATCTGTTGTGTTTCACGAATTTTTACTCGACACTCTTTGTTACCAGTTCTAGAAAGTTATTAGCGATTATAAATATACGGCATACGGCATAACTGGCACATTCTCTCATTCTCTAAAAATAATACTAATAAACGATGTAAAGTATAATCAGTACACATACTTTCTCCCTTAAGTAAATTTAAAAACGACAATCTGTAATAAAACTATCATATTCTTCAAAGTTTATCCAAACATACTTTAATAATTTTAATGTTTCAAAATTAACCATCCAATTTCTGAATATAAAAACAAGAGAAACAAAGTTAAATTAATAGTTAGAATTTTATGGGGGGGAATCCCCTCCGTATTACCAAACCTTTTGGAGGGGGTTTTGTTGGGTGATTTGACCTTACGCTTCATAACAAGTTTCATGCAAAACGGTTTGAAAATAAGGAAGAAATTGATTTTTTTTAATATTCTCCTTAAGAATAACTTTGGTGTTCTCGGACAACGTACTGTTTTTATCATGTACAGTAAATTTAACTTTTCTAATGTATTGCATTATTGTTGTTGCAGAGGGATGCCTCCTGGCAGGACCCACAGCGCTCTGCTGGCTCTGGTATTGATCACACACTTCTGTTGTCTCTCGGCGCTCTATGGTGAGTAGAGAAACCCATACAAATATGATGATTAGAACTTCACCTTAAATATCATCCGTCCGTTGGAAAAGCTCTGGAGTAAGCGCTAATCCTTCAGCGTCAACTCCAGAAAGTCTTGTGGCTTTCGTCTTGACATAAAAGTCTTTACTTTAATACTTACCTATCAATGGTGATCTAACAAGGCATTTTAATGCAATTAAGATATACTAATATTTACTCCGTTTGGATGATTTTTCTTTAACAAATTGTTGTTACTTCGTTCAATACCTAATACATCTAATACGTATCATTTAAAAGTTGGCTCATCCCTTGCTATGTAAACTGAAATAGTTTTGAAACTCCCAAAAACCTATGTTCTAAAATATATGTTTTTACTAATTTACCTTTTACTTCTGCTCACCTGTAATTAATAAACATACGCTTAAGCTTTTGGGAAATGAACATGGAGCAAAGCTTACGCCCAGCAGAAAAATAATTTTTACAAACCTTATTAAAACCGTGCTAAATCTAAAAGCCGAAACGATTTTGCTGACGTATCAAATGTTAAAATCGATTAAGATAATGAAGAAGTAGTGCCTGAAAAAATGGAATCGCATAATTAATTATGTAAGTCTTTAAATTTAAAGGTATAGAAATAATCCTTTGTCATGATACATAATACTAACTGTGAAGTAAATAATATACTCAATATCATAAATATGTATCCTCAAAATATTTCATTGCATAACTACGTACACGACCTTGAGAGTCAACATCCGCTCTATTATCGCGGAAGCGTCCGTCAATAAGTGTTGATCAGTAACTGTATAACAACATCCAATACCACGACCGCCGCGTCACCGTGGACGTGGTCAGCTTCCGTTACGTGGACGTCGGCGTCGGTGAGGGGGCGGAGACCTCGGGAGTGTAGGAGGACCGAGGAAAGTGAAACAGCCTCAGCCAAAGCTGCGACTGACAATGGAGCTGGCTGCAGTGAAAGTGCGACAGCTTTCTTGGCCTACTTCGGCCCGTCTCTCCCTGCAACTGTTAACTGTACCGATCTGACGCCAACCGACCGGCAAATACCAAGTAACCACATTAGAAGTTTGGAAGATTTATGGTTTAGGACCACATTCAGTTTCTTACAAATCTCATGTGAAAAGAAACCATTCTGCTAAATAGCTCTGGGATGCTGCATTGGGGTTAGTTCACTGGTTCCGTATTCAAATCGCTTATCACTAATAACGCATCAAAATAAACAATACTAGGTCTACATAGGTTTTCAAAACAATAAATCATATTTTATTCTTATTTGTGAGACACCAAATCAACGTGGTGGGCAAATAATGCGAATGTTTTGAAAAGGGTGAGTGTGAAAAGTGGTTTGTTAGTGACAAATGTCGGCTTATTCATTCTTTGTCAGGATCAATGATGAAGGCCAAAATTAATAGAGACAACTCAGATTACATACAAACAAGGTTGTTTTAACCTCACAAGTTAGGACTTGGCAACGCATCATTTCACCTATTTATGATATAATCATAGTATTTAGCACGTGTTACGTCATATACCACGTTTTATTTCGTGTTTCTTTAGCGGAAGTTGGCTCAGGCGGTTTTCTTTTTACATGTCATCTTCGTTTTTAGCTAACGACCTACTTTCACTCTTGTTCAAGTTATATTAGTTCAGTGTTGAAGTGCAAATTACAAATACGTACGTGTCACAGTGACTTGAAAACTCAACCTAGTTCAGGGAGAAACCGTTGAAGTATGCCGTGCTGGAGATTTTTTAGAAACCTTTCATGAATCCTGTTTGACGTTTCTTTAGAATAATTTGAACTCGTATTTGATTTGAAAAATACGTTCTGGATGTTTTTAAATAATCCCCCTACATAGGTTCAGTTTCAACTCTCTGTTAAAACCAAAGACAATTTTACTTTGATATTGAAATATAAATTGTCTTTGGTTAAAACTGATTGGCTTAAAAGTCCTTTAAAATGTTTACTATTCAAGAGTCTTGACCTTCCTCCGTTTGAATAGTCTTTATCGAAAAATAAAGATATCCACATAAATCTGCTTTGTCTTATGTTTTATTTAATTCCCAACGTCTTACTACTAGCATGGTTTTTTAAGATATTTTATTTTTTATTACCTCAGTTAGAACGGTTTCATCAGATTATTTCGGTAACACTAAGTAACTGGCAGAAAACCACGTTTATCTCCGCACCATTTGGCTCGTAAAATAGATCTTACAGAGATTAAAAATCACCTAAAAGTCATTTTTTCGAACTAAAATATATTTTGATTGTTTCATGGCAAAGAGGAAATATGTTACCTCACTAGCCTAGAATGTGTAACCCAATTTAGCAGACCCTACCGCTTGAAGCCTACCTGCTATACTAGTTGCCAAAAACGTTTGGTTTGTTTCCAAACTGCTTGACAGGTTTCGACACTGTAGTAGGATAGTGGAACTGCCAACCGATGAAAAATGTCAGTTGGACATGGCAAAGATTAATAGTAGTGAATAAAATAGTCAAAGTTCAACTATCTATAAAGTAGTCCAATGCTAATAGGTTTTGAAATGGTACAAAACATGTTTTAATCAGTCAAGTAACGAGGAATACGTAGGTTCAGCGTTAGGAAGAAAACATTAATCTTTTACATGATTCTTATACACTTGATATACATGGTTACCTTGAAGAGATCTGATAATGAAAGGATTAAAATCAAATTATCATAATTAAAAGGGGAGTCAGAAGGCATAAAAATACTCAACACTGGTAGAAACTGTGTCTTTCTTTACAATAATCGTGTTAAAATGTAATATCATGGTCCTTTCTTACAAGACAGTGTCAAGTGCTGGTTAAAAAATATAGGATTTTTAAGAATTTTAACACCCATTAATTTGTATATTTGATTATTGTACAATTAATATTTTATGACTTTTAGAAAACAACCTAGGTAATCAATTGGTATTCTAATGTGCATTTGTCCACCAGTGCGCTACAAATGACCGTTGCCAGTAGTCATGCTCGTTACATGAAAGGTTGGCAGCTGTGGAAATGTGCGTGTCAGCGGATGTCACGTACCTTATGACCGGATGAAGGCGTGTAAATGACTTCCGGCCAAATGAAAATCTTCATTGAAGCGAACATACTCCTATTTGCCAAATTGATTCTATTCTGAATTTCTAGCTATTCGTCATTCTTGGAGTTTATCATTGTTCCAAGGTATTTAAATTCTTTGACATGTATATGTCTTAGTTCTGGGGGGGTGTTGGCAATTTTTAAGATGGAAAATATGTAACAGGTTTCCATAGAACCCACCAGAGTTATTGTATTGAATTTTTAATATTAAAAAATAAGAACAGCTGTTTAGATGAACTGAAACCATTCCCTTTAGACATATCCATGATCTAACCTATTTCCCACAGGGAAGTAAATATACACATTTTTTTATTCATAACTTGAAAACTTCTTTTTCGTTATCTCCTCTGCTGAAATGTATTAATTGAGTTTTTTCATACTTTGTATTTTGTATCTTCATTAGTCACTAAAAATAAACTGTAGTATATGTATCAACACGGTTACGGTAGCGCAAGGGTAGCTCTAGCCCAATAATTCAAAGGTTGCAGGATCGAAACCAGTGTAGCCCGC
Organism: Nephotettix cincticeps; assembly: GCA_023375725.1. Classification (NCBI taxonomy): domain Eukaryota; kingdom Metazoa; phylum Arthropoda; class Insecta; order Hemiptera; family Cicadellidae; genus Nephotettix; species Nephotettix cincticeps. Next base: position 40,179,503 of record CM041785.1, read on the forward strand.
GACTAATCAGATCATGAGTGGTCACCTCTGGCCAGCATGTGACTCATACTGCTGCTGTACCTCGCTGTCATTTAAAAGAAAAGGGCTGTTGAGATTAAAAAAACATATGTCAACTTAAAGTCTATCATCCAATGTTAAGTCCTGACGTTATTAATAGAATAGATTGAATTATATTGAAAAGTTAGTAAATTTAAAATCATAAATTAAAAATTATACTTTCATCATATGGTTTCTTCTGTTAATATTCAATCTAAGTCAATCTGGCGTAAGTTCAACGTCATAAAAATAAATTAATATTAAATATGATTAATTCATGTCAAACTACTGTATAGATGGTGATGTTTTTATAATGTAAATTGTAATGAAAATGTTGAATCGTTTTCCTATCAGCATAAAACTATTGGAAACTTCTCAAATGCTCACGATTCTATTCTCTAACAAATATTGTACAAATGAGACACTCACTGAGGGAGTTGTATGTTGAAAATTTAGACCAACGTATGAAAACAAAATCTTCACAACATCTCCTATCGTATTCATTTGTTCTTTCCAAGGACTGTGAGTGAATCCATTACAGCTTGTGTTTCTCTCCCCCGACAACGGCGTCCTCCTCACTGACCCAGTTAGCCACAAGCTCCATTAGCATGTCATTCATCACCTCACGTTTTATCTGCTGCGCGTCTCACCGCCCGTTACTTTATCTCAGATCACTTCCCACCTTTGTTCTCCACGATTTAGTTACCACGTGTTCCCTTACTGTCCCAGTTACACTGTCATATCTCTTAACACTCAGATATAACGGTGGAGTGAACTATCAAACGCGAAATTATCGTAGTAGTGCATACAATTCTGCCACAAAAACCTTTGCACACCAAACATAACCCTGTCAAATCACTTGTGATGTCCTGCTTATCACGAGCTGAAGCTCAGCGATCTATGGCATGGCTGTGGCTCTCTCTCTCTATCACTCTGATATCTTACAACGGTCTCAAACCTATAATTTGTTGTTTATGTTATAGACACATGTGTTGAAGAGCAAAAGTTGTTCTTTTTCTTCCTAGGACTAAACCTATCATTATGATGATTTTTTGAGTCCTAGGCCGCAAAAGATCATTGTTGATGAAACTTTTGATTCGAGGTCAGCATTTAAGTACAGTATCAGCCAAAATAAACAGTACTGAACTCTAGCTAGTTCGTTTATACAGTTCAATGGTTGTCCAGTTTGTATCCTGTAGGGAAAACCACTAATATTTTTGAACATTCTTCTCATTGACGTATTGCTAATATTCAGTTTAGGAGAAGCTCGCATTAGGCTTCTTTTTGGTGACTGTAAAACTTGCTGCAACACTCTTGCGTGGTTTTTATTTGTACAGACAGTTGTTGAACGACCTGAAAAGCCCTTTCGCTGTGTCAAAATACTACATTTTCTTCGACAATTTTCAACAACACTAAGGATCACAGCATTACTAGGCGGGTTTTTGTGGAAATGTTCCTGAAAACGTAAAGCAGTGTGTGACAAGCTTGGACCACCCACACGTCCATTTCCGTATGATCGAAAATAATGCTCTACGATAAAAGTTTTTTCTACAGTTGTTAGCACCATGTTAACAAAAACTATCCTCAAATAAGAAAGAAGTAATGAACGCGAAGCCGTGGCAACAATCACCAATTGAATCAACTGATCGAGAAGGCAACTACAGCTGATTCAGTTTCAGTACTGTTTATTTTGGCTGATATGGTAAATAATCGATTAAATAACTGCAACAATCACTAGATTTTTTGTGTATTTCGGACGTTCTATCGTTATATCGTTCTATCGATTATAAAACTGGTAATCGACTATTAAATGGAACTATCGAATGGTTGAGATTAAACTATTGATAATAGTAACTGACATAACCTAAACAACCAATCAGAAATCAAGAAAGAACTGTTACATCGTAAGTAACATAACAGCTGATTAGTCTAAAGTGACAAAATGGTTGACAACTACGAAATCAGGTATGCTAGTAATATACGTTTTACAAGTTTGTTTCATTTTATTTACAGTATGACGAAAAATATAGTTCATCACACGATCACATTGCCTTTTTGATATATACTCGCAACCGTTTTTGGTCTTAGTGATGAATTAACTATTAATGTTATATCATTTTCATTTCACGGCTGGTCACCAAATAGCAATTTAACAGCTGACCTCTTGATGCAGCTTTTGTTTACGATCTTTAAAATTGATTGTTGAACGAAGTATTTACGTTTAACTTTTACTTAAATTTTCTCTACAATAAACAATAGTGTAATATGGATTAACAGCCTCCGACCACTGAGGCCACTAACTGTTCCAAACTTAACATACAACCATGCCATACTATGACTCCTCGTCACACAAAAACAAAAAAGTCTCAGTCTTTAGTCTCAGTTTTTTTTCTGAATCTCAAGGTAATTGAATATTTAGCCCCTCTTAAAATGCATTATCTTTTGAACTGAGGTGTAGAGTCGATGAGTTGTTAAGTGCGAAAAGTCAACATCGAACGTTTGTCAGCTTTACTGTTTGAGCACACACAATATTTGCACAAGAGAATAACGGGGTGTGACCTCTGTAAGAGTAGTTTAGGGAAATTCTTTTCGTTCCTGCGTCGACTTTTTAACATCCTCATTAAGAACATTAGCTTAATATTACTGCATTTCTAAAAACCCATTCAATAATTTACAATTTGTGATTCTTTTAACATGATTATTTAGATCCGCAGCCCTCTCCATCTTTAGGCCTATCAATTTCAGCTTCATGAGAAACTTACAACGCCTATGATTTTCAAACATAGGTCGAACTTAAAACTTAGTTTTGCCATAAAATAAAATGTATACAGTTAATTCTTTATATTTTTCCAGCGTTAACAAAGACAATTTTTAATTTGGTAGGTATATAAACAAAAATAAAAAATCCAACTGAATCATCTAATATGAACTAAATGAAGATTTTAAGTCTTATAATAAGGATTGTATTAAAAATCACACTATTTTCTTAAAATCACATTTATACTATTATCAATTATTATTACCAATAAAGTTTTCTGAAATAAATTAAGTTTTTTTTTATGAAGAATTAAGTTCCGTCATGATTAATAAAGACGTCTTCGTAACTAAACATTCAAACTTTAGTATTTATTATTTGTCTTAAAACAGTACATAACTCAACAATGCTGTTGTAAAATTTCGTAACAATCGGATGCGGAGTGTTTCAAACCTAGAAGTACGAGTATAAGCAATTTCTAAATAAATTTCCCATAAATCTTTTTTCACATAATTTCTAACATTTTATTTCTTAACATCGCTATGACTAAAACTATCACTTTTTGCTATCACAACAAACATATGACGCATGTTGCCCACAGCTATAAATGATTTGATTATTATTTTAAGCGAATAAAAGACAATAAGTGTTCAAACTGAGGCAAGGAAAGCTTGGATTGCCAATCGGATCAATTAAAGGACTTGACGACGAAAGGGAAAGGAGAGAAACTAGAGGAAAGTGAAGAGGAGGAGTTGCCTCGGGGCTCCGACATTAGCAGGGCCTGTAGTGTCTAGGACTAGAATACACTTGGTGCACCTCAGGGGCCACTCTTAGGCCCAGCCTTATTCATTTGATAAAAGGATTACTTGTATACATGTGGGTAGAAAAGAGCAATTCATAAAGAATCCCTTTTTGTTTTTAAACTTTTATTAATTAAATATAATTATACGTGTCTTGTAGATATAAATGAATCTTGGGAAAAGAAACAGTTGTGTACCTCAGTGATAAACCTTAATTCATTTTTACTATTCCTGTTTACAGATCATACTTTCAGTTTCGCTAGTACAATAATTCAATATTTTTATTTGGCATTTGTTTTGTTACTCTCACCTGTTTATGAGGTATTGCATACCTTACAGTCAGAAGATCGCCGGTTCGATCCTGAGCAATATCCTACAATTTTGAGATTGTTTAGATCTGCCCACTGCTGTCTGTGTTAATTGAGCTTCGTTGAGTGGTTTACTGATTGAGTGACTCGCACTAACAAGGGAAACCTGGAATTCTTCCAACTCTCTAAAAACAAATGTGTTTGATCAATGGTCTTTGGTTTGGCAAAAGAGTTAGTTTGAACAAGAATAAAAATTGTTAAATATTTGGTTTGATATACTTTTTTAGTTTATTTTTAGATAGATTAAATGTTTTGAAAGAATTTAGATTTCAAAGATAGACAGGCCATTTTTGGTAAAGTTTTTTTCTTTAGAAGTTCACGTCATTATCACCTCAATAGACTGCAAATTCGGTCTGTAAACCATGTAACATAAGGACGAAGAGTCTATATTTCATTCCTATTGCAAGGCTCTAATCAACGTTATGTTAGATTCAATTCAATCATCTTGTCAAACCTATAATTATAAAACCTATAATTAGATTCGAGTTGTCATAGTTCAGCTTCATCACCTCTGTAATTGGATACCGCCTGCTTTGACGAATACCGCAATCTCCATAATGAGACATTTGTATCCTGTTAACTATGAGGCTAAAATTATAAAAAAAACCTCTGTAAACCCCTTTCTTATAACTCCAATCTTACAAGGAAAGTCATAAAACTCAGCGAAATATTCTTTATAAGAATTGTTTGGCTTTTAAAACTACCACAACTAAGAATATTGTTCATCGTTAACATTTAGTTTATTAGTTATTTTCGCACAAGGAAACATAAACCTTGTGCCTGTTCCCTCTGTTGGGAAGCGTGTAAGTGCAAATGTCAACAAACGGACAAGCCTGTCAACATGACCTCGAGCGTGACAAGTAAAATTGCGAGGGACAATGAGTTGGAGATTTAAAAAGCTGTTGAAGAGGACCGTACAGAATAGTTGAAGCAATATTCATATTCATGGGGCACGGACCTACCACTAAGTGGGTATTTGAAAGTGAATATTAGTGAAGAATTAGTGTGATAAGAGTAATGTATTTGATGAGATGTAGCTTGGTTACTGATAAGGCCATAATATGCTCTTAGTTATGTATAAGGGAGATTTTAGTAGCTAAGGAAAATAATGCATTAAAAATACACACATAAAAAACGAAGACCAATGTTTAATGGACGAACAAATGGAAGCCAAATTTTTATCAGGTTGTTATCTTACCTACTGTTTTGTTCCGAAAATGTTTAGAGATTTAATGAATTCAGACGACTTGAAGGGTTTGAGGACTTCAATAAAGACGTTAATGAGGGGAATTTAGTGTAAATTAATTTTCTGTCGAACAAATCCCACTTATTACATTTTTTAACTAGCTTAGGTCTAAAACGATATGGTTTCGATGTGATAAGGAAGTAAGTTATTGGGGGTTCCAGCATGTTTGCTCGCTAAAATATTTGGAGTTGAACGCAGGAAATGTTTTTTTTGAGAGGGTAAATAAATAATGTTTACATTTAAAATCTTCTGCTGACTATCGAGATTGTTTTTGCTTTATACAGTATTAAATTTTCATTCCAACTAAAGACTTCTTCAAAATAGACATAGTAGTTAGTAGTGAGATACTGTATATTCAGATTGAAAAATAAGTGAGCAAGTTAAATTTTATATTTGATTATTTATATTATTATTATTGATTATTTAAATTGAATTTGTGCACCTATACAGATTTTTATCTAGATTTATATCTAACAGCAAAACAGAGTAGATTTTAAGAGGAAACTGTGAAATCTAAGAGGAAGAAAGAAGAAATAATCTATTCTAAAACCAAGGACAGATATGGTAATGAAGATTGATATAGCTTAAAAAATATGGCGATGAAAATAACGAATGTAGTGCAAGGCCATGGCAAGGGTGTCTTTATTTAGTTTAATATACGTCCCGAGGTCAACCAACCCCTCCGGAACTGTCCTACTTTCAGTTTTGGATGTGTGCAATCGAAACTATCTATTTTCGATCCTTCTTATCCTCTACGATTCGCGATATGCGGAATTTTATCATGAATTCATCCAATATCTTAATCGCACTCATGCAGATGTATTGAAATTGAAAATATGTTTTAGCGAATTTCCCATAGGGAAGAAGCTATTACCGTAGGTCTCATGGTAAGACTTAAGCCCGAGACCATGTTATTTTTTCTTCTTTAGCCCAGAGACCAAAAGTAGTCGTTAAAATTTTTATATATAAATATATATATATGTATAATATATATATTATATAATAGTTTTGTCTGTTAGCACGATAACTCTCGTAAAAATGGTCCGATCGAGACCAAATTTGGTAGAGACGTATCAAATGCTCGGACGAGTTCGTAAACCAGACATATCGGTCAATGGGAACGGGTAGTTGTTGCCAAAATGTTGTTTTTTGCGTTTTTCACATGTATATTTTAAAAATTTCAATTTATATTTCACCAAAGAATCAGCTTAAAAAACTACACAATTAGTTCCTAAAGTTTTCTCTATCTAAACGGTTACCGAGATATAAAAAAATCTAAACACAGTACGTTGTATTTAGCTCCAATGTTAATCTTATGGAGGATGAAAAATTAATATTTATATTATGAATATTTTTATAAAAACTTGATATTTAGCTTCATGTGGTTGAGATCTACATTATCTAAAAAAAAAATCATAGTATGTGTTTATCATGGCAGCAAACTGCATACTCTTTTAAAACATATGGAATAGGCAAATCTATTTATGGACAGATTTTTGAAAGATTGGTATAAATGTTAGATAAAAAAATTATTTATGGTAGAAATCTTTCAGTGTTCCTCACAGCACCCCTGCACACTCTTTCTATGTTTTTATGAGGATAGGCGAATAATTCTCATGTTTATGGACATATTTTTATAAAACTTGTCATATATTAAATTATTGATTTGGAAATTCGCTGAGTACGCAGGTCTGCTGCGACGGGGGTATTTTTATAATATCTTAGGTCGTTATCAATTAAAAATTATATACTTACTTTCCTGTGGGAAACAGGTTAGATCATGCATTTTATGTCTAAAGGTAATGTTTTCAGTTCATCTAAACAGCTGTTCTTATTCTTTTATGTTAAAAATTTAATACAATAGCTCTGGTGGTTTCTTTGTAAACCTGTTACATATTTTCCATCTTAAAAATCGCCAACACCCCTCCCCCCAGAACTAAGACATATCCATGTCAAAATATTGTACAATATTGAATTGAATGAAAGAAGTAGGGCTGATTATTAATATGAATAACCGGTATTTATTTATATTTATCATTATTACAAGTATTTAACAATGTGATACAGTAGATAAGGAATCAGGAATAAATGTTTAAATGATTAATGAATTAATGAGAAAGGGTATTTATACATGTGAGTTACGGTAAGCGGATATATATTACCTAGTTTTGTTATATACCCTATCCAATACCAGCGGGATTTTCACAAGTTACACACTTTATAGAGAAAGCAGACCAAATCCTAGAAATGTTTGTGGGAATTCCAAGAATTGAAACCAAAACATTTGTACCGAAATCTAAAACGCTTATCGTTGGGGTTCCCAAAATTTCTTTAAAAATAAATAAATTGTTCTCGTAAAAATACACCATTTACCTTGACTACATTACATCTTACCACGTTAGTAGTTTTTGTATTAATTGAAATTCCATGGAGTTTATCTTTTGACAGAAACTAAATTAATAAATGTTATTCGTATTAGGACTTTTGAAGGCTCTCTGAAAGCATGTAGAAATGGGTCTTGGCAAAGGACCCAATGTCATGTTTGATTATAGCCATTCATTGAAGCCGTTCGTTATATTCCATTCATTGAAACTGGCTTCCATGACACGTTTTTTCCTTAGATTTTGTTCATAACCAGAACATTTGAGATCGTACCATGTCATGTTTCCTTGAAGAGGACTAAAAAACTATAGGGGGGTCCGAGTGTACTCTGGTACTCTGGAGGTCTGCTCGGTATAACGATGTTCTCTCAAATGTATGATTGATTTCCATTGGATGACCCACTTATGCTACAGCTCAGGACTTTTAGACCACGATATTTTTTACACTCATAATTTAGAGGACAATGATTAAAGCACCTTCTTGGGGATTCCTACTAACTCACAAACGACGCGGCATAGCATATCCTCCTGGGCTTCTCTTCTTCTTTGTCACCAGTACCCTACTCCCTACCCCCATCTTCGGACCTAGTTCTCTAATGATGAGGGACCGTCACCTCTTGAGTGCACTGTTCGATAGCGTTATCATCAGAGGACACTTTCACGTGGCTTTCCCCTGTTTAGCAGTACCAGGCACATGGGGCAGCCTTTAATCACTTTCCCCTACCCTCGATGACACTACTCGCTTCACTTCCTACCGTTCTCTGCTCCCGGTTCCGCTATTTAACCTTCCAGGTCGCATCGTATCAGCCGGTGTTTGTATCTAGCCTTACATCTGGTCGGATCAGACGACCACAATAATCACAGAAATGGTCTTAAAATATATTAGTATGAAGAGGCTTACATAACTAACAAGTAAAAGATAGATAATTGTTATGTAAGTAAATGATTTCTTATCTCCGATTAGTCTCTATTCTAATTAGAATATATAGGAGAATATTTTTTCATTTCATAATGAGAATTCTTTTATAACTCTTACATGCTTGATTTGTAACATATTTAGGATCCAATTAAGGATTCATTAAAAATGTTTAAATATAAAATACGTTTTCTTGGTGAAAATATATCTGAGCCGTGTTTAATATGGTAAAAACCACGTAGTTTTTTACAGCCAAAGTTAGTTCTCTATGTTTCAAACGTCAATCACATTGAATTAACGTTATCATTCAAACTATTCTAATTCGAAATAAATTGACTGTCAAGCGAAATAATAAGCAGTGACTATAAAAAATAACACGTAACAGAATAACAAGGTAATATTGTATACATCGTAATAGGTTCCGTATGCTCAAACCAAAATTCCTAAGAATTTTAATCAAATTGAAAAAGGACCTATGAAGGAAAATGACAATGAATTATATATCATTAATTTATTGTGGTTGTGGCAAATTATAGTAATTACGATAAAGTCTTATTGAAGTAGGCTTTAAATATTTATTTAACAAACCTAAATGATTTAATTCTACTGGATGATACAACTAGACTGTTATTTTTGGTTTCTAAGGTCTTACATACATGGACGCCTGTTAAAAACTAGAAAGTCTTAAATGACTGGGATTCCCGACAATCCGGGACGAATCCTTGAAGTAACCGAGAATCTGGAAAAATACTGGAGTAAAACGGGTGAATGAGAGTAAATGTTGTGTAAAGAAACCGGACTAATGAGATCGGGACTATCAAGGGCCAAGGGGAAGGTCTACTATTTATTATTGTTGACATTGACCGTACATGCTTCACATTGTTGCTTCACAGCTGTCGGGCCCTCGGGCTACCTCGGGTGCTTTCGGAAGGTTTCGTAATGGATCGTTCTATGTATCTCGGATGATTAAAGTTTTGCTCCTCTATTTAAAATTTCAAAACTAAAATACTTTGAAAACGGTAGAAAAACGGTACAGTGGCCGTCGTTTTGGATTTTGAGCTTGGACCATGCAAGTTATTTTCACTTTCTCCTCTTATACATAGTATATGGAGAAAGTATTGTTTTCGTCAAAATCCAATCGAATTTGAGTTGAGAGTAGATATATCCATTATGGAGTTTTTTCATTTTTTTGAATTTTTCATTTTTAAGGGTAGTTCACCCCTAAAACCCCTTAAAAACGTGAACAATTCAAATTACTCAAAAACGGCTCTAACGATTTTGATTAAAATTTGATAGTTTATAGTGCACAGAGTAATAAATATTTTTACACCACCCGCATGTCTGTAAAAATGACGGTCAAAAGTGGCAAAAATGGACTTTTAAATGGCAAACAAATCAAATTTTTAAATTTTCAGCGAAAACAATAAAAGTAAAGTATAACTTGACTGGCACCACTGAAACCAGCTTAAAAAACTAAACAAATTAGTATTTTGAATTATTTGTCTACGACTAACGGTTCCAGAGAAAAGTTAAATTTACTGTCCACGATAAACGCAGTACGTTATCTGAAAGCGCCCGATGTTATTCTTATGGAGAATATAAAAAAAATCAATGACTTCCTTATTTTCCAACCGTTTCCCATGAATGTTGGTATGAAGCGTAAGGTCAAATCACCTAACAAAACCAACTCAAAAAATCTTGGCTTTTCCGGGGGGGGGGAGTTCCCCCATACAATTCGGACAATTAATTTAACTTTGTCTCTCTTGTTTTTATTTTCAGAAATGGGATGATTATTTTTTATACAATAAATTATTAAATTATATTTAGATTAACTTTGAAGAACATGATAGTTTTATTATAGATTGTCTTTTTTAAATTTACTTAAGGGAGAAAGTAAGTGTCAGTCCACTGATACCGTTTATTTTATTTTTAAGATGTGTAAAACCATTAATGACAACCAAGACAGTCCTGGGATGAGAGGGTGGGACAGCACGTTGAATGTGAATTGCATAAAGTATTTAATATTACAGAGTGGATTAGAGCTTCCTCAACTTATATAGGGAAGTGATTATCCCATACCGTGAGGAATTGAGGAATTGGTTCCCGGTCCATTAAGCTTTCTTTTCCGTTCATTGGCATTGAGACAAGTCCTTTAATCGGTATGGAAGGCCACGCGCTAAGGAAACATCGACCCAACACGAGGGCGTTCCGGCTGCTTGTTATCGAAACTCGACGATTTGAGTAATAATATGTATTGACATCCAATATTGATTTTATTCATGGATCAATGTTTAGTATACATGAGTGCACATGCTTTTTGGAAACAATTAGAATATGAACTACCTTTTTTACATTTTATTCTGGGACTATTGCTACTTTTTTCTAGAAAAGATATGGATTATTTTTTACAACACTAGCAACAAAGAAGAAATGGCCAGAGGTCGCGTTCTCATTACAACATTTAAGTCGAACAACAGATCAGCAAAGATCCATGTGGTTGTGTAGAATTATAATATTAATTTTTTATCAATTTTAGCCACTAGCACAACCAAAATTATTTAAATTCCAATTAAGTAAAGAAAGGACCCATAAGATTGCGCCACGTGTCATGCATTTCCTATTTGTAATCTTAAATTATGCTACAAAAAATCTGACATAATTTTTGGATGCCATAATTATGTTTGTGTTAAACTGTTTACACTCAACGAGAAGATTATTTTCAAACGGAAGGAAATTTCATATTTCAGCTCTAATAGGCCTAAATAAAAATTGTTTTGTGTATCATAAAACTATTTTAATTTTTAAGTTTTAATACGAACCGTGGTCAAACCATGGCCTTGTTATAACGTTAACTTATTGTTATACAGTATAAGTTATTACTTGCAGTAATTGATCATTTATAAAATCAATAATATTATTTTTATCCACATTCTTGTAATATCTTCAATCTAGACTGATTGAAATTTAATTTAATTTGTATCAAGGGATTAATCAAATGTGTCACACCGAATTTCGTTTCTGTGTGTTGCGTACTACCTTAAATATTATGATTGGAGTAAGATTTCCTTCATTCAACTACTTTGACCAGTTTTAACGATTTTTAGTTTATGTAAAAATTATAGGGACGATCGCTCAATACTTAAATTTTCACCATAAACCCTACTCAGGAAAATGCCATAGTTTATTACTCTGTGCATCGAGGTGAAAATTACTCCCAATTTAAAACTGTTTACTAAGATTGTCGTGAAATTTCCCACGCCGGGAGAAAACCCCGGCGGGTGGTAGTACTACAACAGACAAAACAGCTGATCAACAATGGGGTCAGCTGGTAGTGTCTGGCCGCCGTCTGACCGTGACACGGCGAGGCTAACGGTCCGTTTCCGGTGTTCCGGTCCATCGCTGCCTCTCTTCCTGCGTATGCGCCACTTGCCGAATTTCTTCATTTCTTTTGTTTGATTGTTTACATCCCCTGCAGATTTAATTGGAAGAAAATGTCCGACTTATTTATTAGATCGTTGAAAGTTCACCAGCCACTACATTTCCGATCTATTTTTCCACTATTGTTTGAGTTTGCATATACTCTGGAGTAGGCTACATTAGAAATTGTAATCACATAGAAGCAAAAAATTTATCTATAACACTTCCCACGTAACATGAGATTGTTGACTTCAAGCCAATTGATGAGTTAAAATAGTTAATTTCCTTTACTGATCAGCATTCACAGATTAACTTGCTGAGATAATTTTAATGTAACTGGTGATCGTGCTTTACTCGGATAGAATAAGATATGTATTATATAAGTTAATGAGCAAAATTTAAACACATATATTACTCAATGTAAACACAGTTTGTATGGTATAAATAAAACTGATTTAATACACCTTAATCAATTCAAGGCATAAGATAAATAAAGATAGCATAAACACTTTTTAGTAACTTGCATAAACTGAAAAAAGCTGATCGCGGACGGGGATACATCTCATTACCTTCCGCACGTGAATCCTCCGCGCTAGCACTGAGCCACTACCTCTGATAAGCAAAGCTGTCGTTTAAGGTGTTTTAGCCAGCCTCAATTGTTTGAGCTGATCAAATATTTATCCGTATAGTTATTACTAGCCCGTGATCAAACGATTGTGTTAGAAACGTAATGAGGACTGAAAAGCAAAAGAAAAATTTAATTTTCACCAATTGCATCAAGCAATTTAACGAATACGTTTTCTATCAAAATAGGAAAGATTTTGGAAATACTTTTTTCTGCTTTTATTTCGAAAAGTTATTTCACCCTTTGGTTTTTACAATTTGTTTACTAATTTGATAATTTTTCATTTATTACATACATAAAATAAATATTTATGCAAAACCTCTATTAACATATTGTTCACCGCCATCTTCAATCAACAATTGTCAAACGGTTATAAACAAATGTTTTGATTTGTATTGTTTACATTTAATTCTCCATAAGCTTAATGTTATTTTTTTAGATTTTAAACTTAATATGACAAGAAAACCAGAATTTTCCTGGACATTGGACATATCTGTAAGTTATTTTCTAATCGGAAATGAGTTATTTCCGAAATTTAAAGAAATTCATTAGAGCCGTTTTCGAGATCCGTGTGCAAATATATCAAAACCTTACTCCTATCATAGTATTGGATAATCAAGTGATAATCATATTTAGGAAATTAGTAGGTCTACTTTGGTCAAAATAAAGAATGCTACTGTATTACCCTATATTCTAAAGTTATATGTTTTTTATAATAGAATCTCATCATAAATTATTGCACTTACAATATGAATCTTAATTTACTTACCTTTTGGTGTTTACGTCGTTGAAATTTTGAATTATAAATCATGATAATTTATCGAGGAAATTTTGACATATTTAAACTATTTAAGATTCTTTAAATAGCTATTAATTTAAATTTTCATACTTATATTGAAGTAATTTTTTTACTTATTGTAAGATTCATAGAGTTTTATTGGAATAATATTCAAAGGTGGCTATGTGGGTTCGTGAACTACCCCAAATCTCAAATGAGTCCAACATCTATTTGTCTGTTTATAGACTGTGTCTGTTAGTAGACTAACGACACGTAACTTAACTTACGGCACATCAAATTAACTATCATTTTCACAAATGTATTGTTAAAGAAACTATTTAAAAATATGTAAACAACTAGAATAAAACAGAACACTGTTCATTAAATAGATTTGTTGTTTTCATTCTCGCCCATTCTTCTTTTCAATCAACAGTTAGACTGATCTATATGGAGAGATCCAACTATGGTGAAGGACTCAATGTGTAGACGTTTAGAGCCACCTGTTCTACCACCTGTTGAAGTCTCCGGGTCGTCATTATCTCAAAAGTAGGTTAACTAGCAGAGAACAACGGCCGGCCTGTTTAACATACGCTTTGTAAAAACAATAAGTTTGAAAAATTCAAACAATGTAAATGATTCCATTCCTTTCAATGGATTAAAGTTCTTTTTAGTGAATTTCCCATATGGAAGAAGCTATTACCGTAGGTCTCATGGCAAGCCCGGGATGTTATTAAGCCGGGGGATGCTATCTTTTGATGTGGCCAGAGGCCAAAAACAATAGTCGTAAAAAAAAATATATATATATAAATTTTAACGACTATTGCTTTTGGCCTCTATTGTGTGTGTGTGTGTGTGTGTGTGCGTGTGTGTGTGTGTGTGTGTGTGTGTGTGTGTGTGTGTGTGTGTGTGTGTGTGTGTGTGTGTGTGTGTGTGTGTGTGTGTGTGTGTGTGTGTGTGTGTGTGTGTGTCTGTTAACACGACTACTGTCGTAAAAATGATTCGATCTAGACCAAATTTAGTAGATATGTGTATTCTTACATTTAATCGGACAAATTCGTAATTCAGACATAACGGTTAATCAGAAGGGGTATGGGGGGGGGTTTGTACTCAACTCAAAAGCAACTCGAACTCGTCCGTAAGTGGACAAGTTGCTTTTGAGTCCTATCTTTATGGTTTTGCTTTGTGTAAAGAGGACTTCTGTAACGTTTGAGAAGCTGGATTGAATTTAAATCAATTTAAAATGATATTTCATTCTTTTCATGGGAAGTTAGATTATAATTTTAAAACTTTTTAATTATTCAACCTAGACAATTTCAAAATAAAACGTAGAAGGCTTTGTATTTATTTAAGTATAACAGTTTTGTTAAAATTATGGAGAATAATTTAAGTTTGACCTTATATAAAAAAAGGAAGAAATCTAAACAAAATTCAAAATAATATTATTTAGTAAATTGTATGTAAATAATAAACTCTTACATTGAATCCAACTATGGACTTATATTTTTTATTGCATATATAAATCAGCGATAAGAAAACGAACAGATCTCACTTCCGTATCCTGTAAGGTCTATCCGGATGTTTCTGGGCCTACGCACAGCTGAGAGTCATACCGATGACTTCAGCCAGGGCCCGGTGGGGCTTTCTAGCATTACGTGATGGTGAAAGTAACGTAAACTCCCAAAAAACGTGATACTCACTGCTCGCAAAAGGGTTACAAACAGATGATAAATTTATTTTAAATGTATTATTTATATAAATATAATAATAAACCATAAACTTTAAAAATGTAGTCACTATGTTTTCACTATAGATTATTCTTCATTGTCTCCAGGATGTAATCAAAGGCTGCGTACTTAACAACTTCGTCAATCCTATAGTAGTGTACTATCAAGCGACTGTTTCGGAACATTTCATGAGAATGTTATCGGTCCATAAGAAGACAAAAATTCTTTTAATAATCCATCTAATCTAATATAGTTGCGTGACACTATTTTTAGGCATGACGACAAATATGTATTTGATAGTTATACATTTTTTATCAATAGATTGTCCTTACACAACATAGATTTGGATATTTCTCGATCCTCTGTGTGTTTCTATTGATTATTGATCTGTTACTCTGTGGTTTTTGCAGCGTGGAAGGGTGGAACCCCGTGGGCGACGCCCGAGCAGGAGGCGCGGGATGAGGCGCGCGATGCCGAGGTTCTCAGGGCCGTACAGGAGTCCATGTCGGCCTGGAGACAACGCCGGATGTCGCACAGGTAACGGAAGTGATATCAATCGTGTGCCAGGGTTGCCATCTCTACAAGATGTGTCTGGAAAACTTGAATAGATGGGTCTTGTAGAATAGATATATAATGCCTGATATAGACAGTTTTTCGTACCAGCTACATACCTAGTGCTTATTCAAAGATGTATTATTAAGAGAATGTTAAGCCCCGGAACAATGTTGCTAAAAGCCTTCGACGTGGGAGCATATGCAGACGTTATTTTACAAATCCAGATAAAAAACACACCGAGTTATTTAGATTTTTATTGCGGACATTAAATTAATGTCCGAAAAGATACACCAAGTTGAAGAGGAAGAAATGCCACTTCGTGTGCTGAAAAAAGTGTCATTAGCGTAATCCTCCCAGCCATAACATTGCCTCGCCACCGATGGAGTCGCAGGCCCAGGAATCAACTGGCTATTTCTTAAATCCTCCCATAGAGTGATTGTCGTCTATTGACTGAAATTTAGTAAAAGATTTAGAAAAAGTAAAAGATTTAATCCGCGAAAAAATCGTTGCAAAGTATGGGGAGATCGGGCAGGTTTTGGAATCGGCTTTTACTCCTAAACCAGAAGTTTAGGAGTCTACAACCCTAGTAGGGTAGTTCTGTGAGTCTCTCGAGGAAGGGTGCCAACGTTTTGGAGCTACAACAAAATACGCTGTTTCTTGAATATGTGAGTACAGTAAATGTTTGTGTTACCTTTAAAAGTAAAATAAAACGTGTTTTCTTTTTCAGCGTGTCATAACATTATTGTTATATTTAGATAAAGCGTGTTCGATTCTGATTATATAGTTAATCAATAGACTAAATGTGTTTTAGCTATATCAATATTCAGTTTGAATGAAATAAATGTTGACGGGGCAAGTTTTTGAATACTGGCCGTGGCGCGTTTTAACTAGCGAAAACAAGCCCCGGTTTTCGTAAAATATATTTTAGTATAAAATTACTCATTCGTTAATAATTGTTCTTATTAGATATTGATTATTCGTAGTTTCTCCAATGTTCTTGTACATGCCAATTACGACAGCGTAGATAATGCCCCGTGGACCCGGAGCACGTTTTCCCATCAGTCTTTGTTTAATTTTCTGATGTTTTTATTGAAAATAGTTAATTTGTCAACAGAAGAAAACTTATCTAATAATAGCCAAGACAATAATGGCAAAAAAATAAATAAAAAAGTGCGAATACCTACCCGGTCTCCCAAACTATTCATTTTCTATAGACCCGAGATAATTTAAATTTGCTATTCGAAGATGAAAAAGTACATCCACCCATTCAAATTATAAATGGTTGGTTTGTACCACATCAAGATAATTAATTACCGACGAAGAATACAGGAAGTTGTCTTTGGAAGAGGTATTGGTGTGAGGTATGAAATAATAAAATAGTAATATCAAATAATTAATTAGAGCCTAGACACTGCATAGAAGTTGGAACAAACCTCTATGTCTATCTCTGAAATTGAAGAAAAGCCTTTTTTACACCTCTTAACTAGTTTAGGCATTTTTATTAAGAGCTGAAATAATGAAGGAACGGTTGTCTCAATTAAACTGTGAACTAGTTCGTCTTTGATTACACATTCCTTTTGAGTTTCTTTCCATTATTTTTTTCTTGTTCCCAGTCTGGATTCCCTCTACCCAGAAACGGGAAATATCAACTCTCTCCACCAGAATTTTTCCAACTAAAGATATCCTCAAAAGAATTCAGGGAAGTATCAGTAACTAACATTGGATGTCGATCATGATACGGATGTACGAGTAAAACTGTGTTTTTTCATTTAAACTTCAAAAATCAAGTTTCTTGACATAATTTTATCTTTTGGTTAGAGAATTTTTAGAGCCTAAAAAATTCGGAATGAGTTTTACATGTTGAAAAGTAAACCTTGCTAAAAATATTAATAAATATATAATTTCAGTCGACATTCAGCTCTACCTTACGCACTGTGCCGTACCCCAAAGGTTTCTTCTAGGGGCTAGCCCCCAAAACATTAGACCACTAATATTCATGGTTTTTTCGTGGTAATTTGGGGCTGGATTATTATTTTTTTCTAATGTTTGAATTCCTATTGATGAGTAGGCCCTATAAACTTCTTAAAATGCCAAATTCCGAGACCCCATATACCTGTATCACCAATGGATGTACCATGCATTGATTAGGCTTATGCCAAGATATCAGTCCACTCTGATACATAACCTATAGATGTGTCACAATTAAGGTAAAACATGTCATACATATCCTTGAATGTTTGTTGAAAGATGGGATTCTTTATGAGCAGTTTGCCTAATATCTAGATGATTACTCTTTTGATCTGATTAGAATCTTTGAATTATACACCAAAGGTTAGAACAAAAGCGTGGGCTAGCTGTAGTGGATGTAGACAGCTCATGTTATTCCAGAAATGAATATGGTGTTTGTACCTCCACTGTTAGGGTATAAAATGTAACTCGTCTGTCATGAGCGCCATATGTTGTCCCGTTGTAACACAAACACCAAATGGAGTACATATTACCAGAGATGGATTAAAGAAATTTCTACAGTTCATGACATTACGGCCATATTGTCATGAAGGCACAAGAGATTGAATAGCAATGGGCCAACGGGCCATATGTGTGTGTACTTTGCTTATTAAAAACCAAAACCCTCAAAATCAAACCTCAAACACCCAAAATATTGTCTGGATTCGATAATAATGGAAGGCGACAATCAACTTACATTATACACAGTAATTAAAAACTGTTTTCTCTCAAATACCAAACCAACCTGTCGATACTTTCTAACTCATTCAGAGTAAGGATTTCACAATACGTCTTCTAAATTGTAACTGGTAATCTGACACCTGGTGAGTACAGTGATCACCAAACGTTTCCATTACACGGACAAAGACGTTAGCAATTTCCTCTCAATGAGATGTAATTTATTTCCAGCGTAGTTATATAATCGTCGGACAGCACCTAGTTGTTACTTTAACTCTCGTCTCTCGTCACGTCTCCTGTCACCTCCCACCTCCCACCTCCCAACGCTGTATCACAATCCAGTTTTCATTGTTATGAAACAATCTTGTAAGACGATTCCACCACTTTCCCCTCATCCGTTTGTTTTGATCTTGGTTTTTACATCAGGTTAGAATATTCACCTGCAGTGTGGAATACAACTCACATAACCTCCAAGGATGCCTTGGAACGTGTACAAAAAAGATCATCTATACTTTAGAACTCATCTCATTCCCTTCAAGGATATGCTTGATATTTTTGGACTCAAGAAAACATGTTCTATACAATGTAGTGCATGGCATGGTTGATGTCCATATGTTACCGTGTACCAAGCTATAACAGCAGTGTAGGCAGCCGTTCTCTTTTCCTTTTCTCGTACTCTATATACCACTTACCAAATACATAATTGAACTGGAAGTAAGGGAAAAGTTACACTCGTTAAACGTTTCATTTGTAGCTCCAAACAACTTTGTATTCAAAAGAAACATGTGATTTATTCTTGTCTGAATTTGTTGAAAACTATTTTTTTAATAACACTCCAGCTATGTACATTTTAAATTAATGTACATAGTTTATAAATAAATCGGAGAGAAAGCTAAGTTCGAGTATATCTGTAGGTCATTTCATTGTACATTTATTCTACAATCGTTCATAGTTTTTATTTGAAAGAATTGTGGAAGAAGTTTTGATACAAAGAGCAAATACGAAAAAAAACTATTTTTGATACTATGGACCGATGACGTCAACGTGTTGCATCTAATAATTACTACTGTACTTAGTCGTGAACTTTCCGTAAAACACTTGTGTTATCAAGTGTTATCAACCGCAGAAGTGAAGATACATTAAGAATTAGAGAGTAGCCACAGACAATCACCAACGACCAACGACCTTGCCTCCAGTGAAAGTGAACCCAAGGTTATACATTCCTTATCCGTGATTACCACCGGGTCCAAATGATTTAACACTTTCTTTCAATTGTTTATCATTTCACAATAGAGTCATATGTTGGATTTGAAGGCAGAGTAATTAGTTTCACTCTCAAAGTATGTAGTTAAATAAACTAAAGACGTTTTATGCTTATTTATTAATCTCACAGTTCACAAAAAATCATTATTATTTTGATTAGTCGTCTAACATTAAATTAAAATAATTTAACGATTTGAAAGCATAACACACTTGTTGCTCTCAAAATGTGATAGGATCATTAACGAGTCAATATTGACTCTGTCTCAATCAACTTAAATTACAATGTTTATAAAATATTGATCTATATAAATAACAATTAGAGTTTTATATATTGCTTGGAACTATGATGTTTATGGTTATTTACGGTGTATAACCCAGAAAAGCTGAAATCGGTTTTCAGTC
The DNA here is from genome assembly GCA_023375725.1 of Nephotettix cincticeps. Classification (NCBI taxonomy): domain Eukaryota; kingdom Metazoa; phylum Arthropoda; class Insecta; order Hemiptera; family Cicadellidae; genus Nephotettix; species Nephotettix cincticeps. The sequence goes on from CM041785.1 coordinate 40,199,454, forward strand.
TTTCTGCAACCCTGAACAAGATTTTTTTGTAACGCTTCTTCGTGTAAACAGGATCACCCACTATGGTGAAACTTATTTCAACGATTAAACCTTTTGGTTTTCCTTACTTTAGAGTGACCCGCAACCTATTAAAATAAAGTAATGAGCATTCAAACCGCCAGTTTCGAGTGATACATTACACGTTTGACTTAACATATTGAATAACTTCATGATTAGCATTATACGTGTTGGGTTTACTATAGGATGAATTAAAAACTCACGTCTTCCAACACTACTATATATATTTACACTTATATACAAACGGTGAATATTTACAAAAGTTGTTAAAATTGGCGATCGATTTCGTCCAGTCACAGCGGACATCATCAGGCCCAAACGGAGACTTCTACTGGTCTCTTCAGTAAATGTAAATTTTGTAAATATGTTGGTACGAAGTTAACCACTTCGGACTTCACTTTACTTAACATACCTGTGAACTTCTCTAATGTAACTGCTATAAAATACAAAAAGGAAACTGGATGTAGATTTTAATGGGCTTCAAAATTATGTCTGGATTTGTTATTAGAGTTCAACAAAAAAATCGTAATAGGATGATATGTTCCTGTGTACAAGAGCATCGCCTCTAGTATAGCACTCTATAAGCCTCAAAAATGCACATATTACCTAATTACAAAAAGGGGCGGAACAAAGTTCCTGTAGCGCATCAGTCATGTGGCTTTTTGCGCACCCCTGTCGATTGAATGTCTCATGGACATTCCAGGCTTAAAAACCTGATGAACTGCTGTAGTCTCCTGACCAGCTCCTCCTGGGGAAGGTGACAGCCCCTCTCCATGACGCCGAGAGTGACAGCTCTCACCCCGGTGCAGTCATACAGCAGATGATCAGCAGTCTCCTCGGACTGCCCACACTACACGTATAGATTCACAAGTACTTACGGTACCGCAGATCCAGAAATAATGGCTTTAACATTTTTTTAACGAAATCACTCATTGATAGAAAAATCGAGCAAGTAAAATGTTTAATATTTTGTATTTTTTTGCACCAGAACAAAACGAGCTGAGGGTTCAATCTGCTACAACGGCATCGGATGTTTCCAATCATCCGGCCCGTACGGGTACATCGACATCCTACCCAGTCCTCCGGAGGAGGTGGCAACCCGCTTCCTTGTGTACAGCTCACGTCGTGCCAGAGGCGACAAACCTCTCATGGACGTCCCATTCACCAATCTCTCCGCAGTGTTTGACTGGGCTGGCAGAGCTTACAACGTCTCAGCACCGACCAAGATCATTGTTCATGGATTTGGGTCATCTTGTTCCTACGTGTGGGCTTACGAGATGAGAAGCGCCCTCATGTCAGTGGTAAGTCGCTACTTCAATCCTCAGTTAAATCTTTACACAATTTCGTGGTTGTTCGATATAGCCTTTGTTCATTGGGCTCTTAATGATCCTGGCAAATGACTCAGCTGACCTTGGTTAGTTGAAAGCTACATAAATGTCATAAAAATACATCACCTTCATCAAACTCACCCTTCAGTCATACTCACCCTAAAAGTTTCACCTTGTTGGGTCGGTGTCTCATGAATAAAGGTATAGGTAATAACTGAACAGGGTAAAAAATATATTTAAGTGACTAAAGGGTTTTCACTGAGTAAGAAACTGATGCATATGGGCGTCTGACATCTCAGGCTTATTCAACTTGAAACATACTTTTCTATTGAAATAACACAATAAACGCTTTTCTATAAAAGTGGTCCACAAGCTTCATCTCTTCCCTTTTTTGCGTAAAAGCTATCTCTTTGAAGGACTATTACTATTTTCCTATCCTATAGGAATGTAACTGATATAAATAGAAGAGGTGTATTGGATTAAGGGATGAAATCATTGCTCCCGACTAGGATATAAATTGGTTTTACTGGAGGAGCGATGGAATTTAATAAGAATAAAAATTACTGTCACAATTCTTTTTTATTTCTGTTAAACAATTTCTTCTGGATGTTTAACAATTTTCTGAAAGGAAATTTGTATTTTGGAGTCTTAAATGGTAGAGGATGGTATCTTTTAGACAATTTTTTAAGAGTATGGAATAAGGAGGATAAATTATAACTTCTCTTAAATACCTCATTTTAGTTTGAAAATAAATAATAAATAATATTTGAAGTTTTAACCCTATTGTTTAAATTAGTTTCACTGTATAGGAAATGGTAGCTCGAAAACTATTAGAAAAGATAAAATGTATTTTTTTGGTTTCATTTGAGAGACCTTCTTGTTTTCCCATTTTCTATCTAGTGAAGTTACAATATATATTGCAAAAATAAAGTCTCCTTTTTATTTTAAGCCGTAATTACCTAGTTAGGTACAGTAATTGCAAATCTCTCACAAACCTCTCTCATTAATCTGTCAGGGAGCGAGAGTTGACAGTTCTAATGTTGCAGACCTTGGTCTGATTCCACATGGGTCATTTATCATTTGATCTACAGAAAATGTCACGCTGAGGTCGCACAAGTAGGTAACAAGCAACAACAGACACTTGCTGTTGTATGTTAGGAGTAGGCTTACAACATCAACAGGAGCAGCAGCCAAAACAACAGCATTTGAAATACTCAAAAACACAAATTTAAGTTTAGTACGATGAAAATATTTAATACATTTACTGTATTAAATTCATCTATATTAAATACACTTGAGTATAAAAAAATAACATTTGGATTATTTTTTAGCATGTTTGATTTATATATCATTATTAAAAACCGCCTTGAATACAATCTGATTTGCATTTAAGGTTAATTAAACAAGATGTTTATAATAGTGAAGGAGAACTATTTTTTTAAATTTCAACAATGATAATGATATTTAAATTGTAACTTTCAAACTAAATAGAATAAAATATAATGCTTAATTCAGTAATAAAACAAGCAGTGGTGGATAATTGTATAGCAAACACACACAAACATACTTCTTATAACAATAACAAAATCATAGCAAGCAAAAAGTAGGTCTAAAAATACAAGCATAAATAAGTAAAATGACAGAACAAGAAAATAGTAAGCATAAAAATACCCAAAAATAACTCTTAAAGATCACAACAAAAAACAGTAAGGGTAAAATAGCAATATTTATAATAATTACTTTAAAAACTATAACAACATATCAATAAATAATTTTCATGAACTATTTATGCTATCCATGCTTATAAATTTATTAACGATATAAAAAGGATCCAGGATAAAAAATTAAAACATTTCTCTTAAAAGTATTGGATTAAAATCGTCTTAAAATGTGATTTATGTAGATAATGATATATATATATAAGGATATATATATATTAGATATATATATATTATATATAGATATATATATATATACATGTATATAAAACTGCTGAATGATCCGGTATTTTTTTAATCCAGGTTTTTTTTAAGTCCGGTCGCGAGGTGTCTGGATTAGAGGGAGTCGACTGTATATATATATATATATATATATTAGCATTTGAATTCTGTTAATGTTACTTCTAACTAGTTAAATGTTGCCATAGTTCTTTTAAATAAACAGCATGCAATTAAATGTGTATGAATTAATATTTAATTAATTATCAGGACTTTTAAGTTTTAACAAAAGAGGCCTGCAGTGAATTAAATACAATCTGCACTAGCCATCATAATTTTCTTCTTCAGGAGCAAAACATTGTGCAATCCACTACTGTTTCATCTTATATTATTTTAATATGTTTTATTGTTAAATTTGTAAATATACTGTTCACTTTCCACCTCTAGTCTGCATTTTGACACACCCTGTGCTAATAGCTGATGCCAACCAGCAAACCCCTCTTACATATTCAACATGCTGTACTTCATTTCCATAAGGAGTTCTTTCCATTAAAAAGCAACTGCTTACAAGTAGTACATGAAAGTTTCACATGTCAGCCTATTTTTTAGCCGCTATTGTGTTTTAAAATTATGAAATACCTGAATAGGAAAGCTGGTGTCACCAGAATCACCAATGAGTTGTGTCAAATTTCATACACTGTGATGAAGTACTGGCTAATGAGCTAATTTTTAACACTTCTCTATAAAAGAAAACATGAATAATTTTCACTATTGTAGATGGTAACTTATACAAGAATTAAAAAAAACTGTGACTGAATATTAATTCAGTTTAGAGAATATAGAAAGTCGACATCAGGAATTGGAATTAATCTAAAATGTTTTAAACTAATTGTGGGTGGTGATATTTAAACACATTGACTTCCAGTTTTACTAGTGGAAAACCATGATTATCTTAGGAGAATGAACTCTAGAGGGTGCTAAGAAATAGAAGAGTTTTTCTATAAAATTGCTCGGTAAACTTCCATTAGATTTCAGGGGAGTATATTCAGTATATTCATCTTCATTGAGACACAAACCCACACTGGTGGTATTTTAACGTTAACATGAAGGGGAATGCAACAGATTTTTATGGCACATTGTTAGTGACAAAGAACAGGTAATTCATTTGTCAAGATTTTTAATCAACCCATTATTCTTGAACTTGGATTGGTCTGGGTAAATTTACGATAGATTTAGAAATACCAGAAATTTTTGTACACAATATTCATACAGAAAATCCCAGGAATATTAAATGTAGAACATTGAAGACATAATTCAGCTTTTCTACTTTAATAGAAGAGTTTCTGCTTTGGAGATACTTGAACCAAATAGTTACTCATACTCGCAAGCCCTGGTCAGCTCTCTGACTGGGTTTTACTAGTTCAGAGATCAAAATTTATCACATTAAAAAGGAGCTGTCCAATTACTGGTAAGTCAACTTTGGCTATCGACTGTATTGGGCTTCCTTCCTTACCTTGGTTCCTTCCTATCTCTCCAGGGGTATGATTGACTCCCGGATGAGCCTAATTACCCAGTCTGACTAGAATTTTCAGGAAGTGGTGTATCTCCTTATTGTCCGCCTGGGAGGGGCGCCCTAGAGGAAGGACGCTTGCACAGCGTCCTTTCAGGGTTTGCCAGGCAAGGGCATGTACTCTCAAATGAAAAGTTGAGGGCTCCCTGGGGTAGACTCTTTCCTTTGTCTGGGGTGGCTTCTGGGCTTTTGAGTTAGAGTATGGATTCTCTTAGGGTGTTGTGTGGTCGAATCTTGATTGGTTTAGAACAGAAAGCTAGGATCTTCACTAGAATTTCTTAGAGGGCCAATTAGTTTGCATAAGATTTTCCTCAGAAAATATTTTTGAAAGTAAAAGCCTAAAATAAGCTACCTGTAGCACTTTTTTTAATCATGACAAAGAATCCCACAAACACAAGTAATCATAAAAATCAAAAAGATAATAAATTAAATAATAATCATAATCCAATACTATAATACAAGCAAGGTTTGTATATTTTCAGAAGGATCTCGATAATGGCTCTAATGAAATTCTTTAAATTTTTGAAATAAATAATTTCTGAGTAGAAAATAAGTTCTAGATAGGTCTTAAGTCCAGTAAAATCCCGGTTTTCTTGTAATATTAAGTTTGAAATCTAAAAAATTAACATTAAGCTTATGCAGAATCAAATGTAAACAATACAAATCAAAACATCAAATCTGTTTATAACTGATTGACAGTTGTTGATGGAAAATGATGGTGAACAATATGTTCAATGTAGGATGTGAATAGAGGTTTTGCATAAATATTTATTTATGCAAAATAAATATTTATATATTTATTTATGTATGTAATAAAAAAATTATCAAAATAGTAAACAATTTGTAATTTGTAATCATATGGATAATTATGATGATCAGCTCCAATAATTGGGGTTGGCTATAATAACCTAAACAACTTCAATGCATTCACCACACATGTGTCTTAATTTAGCTAATTAACTTATGTAATACATATTTTATTTTATCTGAGCAAAGATTGATCTCCCGATATTAATAATTTAATTAGATTAAATAATTTACAAAAATCTGACTAAAACAAAACTTTTATTACTTAGTTAGATAAGCTATGCAGTGTTTTGTAATTTTTTCATGAAATATTTTTCATAACTAGATTTTTGTTTAAATCCTAACAGTCCAAGGGCTGTGAAAAATCATGTCACATGCATCCGGCGTAGTGAGGATGCCTGGTTTGGAGCTTCTTTTACTTCTCTGGGAATTAGGAGAACTGCTATGCCCTACCTTTTCCATCTTTATGAATTCCTTCTCTCCGAGGGATGAAGAATAATAAGTAGGAAGATGTGCCCAGTCGCTTTGTTGGAGTTTATACTTATACTTTTTATACTTTTAACTGAAATGGCGACCATACCACAAGGTAGGTATTTTAAGCCAAGTATAAATGAGGAATGAATAGATGATAGATAAATGAGGAGAAGTAGAATGATTGTGGCGCGATCTTGTAGTCTTGTTATTGACTAAGGCTGACATGTTCCTTAGACAGGACTGTTAATTAATAGCCCAACAGCCGATAGAAACTAATGGACCTACAGTTTAACGTGGAATCCGAGTTTCCAACTCCTCCAGATTCTAATATTTAACATCTACTCATAAGCTTATGTTTTTCCCAGGAGGACTGCAATGTGATCTGCGTGGACTGGGAGGGAGGCGCCACACTCCCCAACTACGTGAGAGCCGCAGCCAACGCTCGGTTGGTGGGTAAGCAGCTTGCCATGCTCGTCCAGGGACTCCAGAAGCTTGGCCTTTCTCTGGACAAAGTCCATTTGATCGGATTTTCCCTTGGAGCTCACGTCGCAGGGTTTGCTGGAGCGGAACTGAAAAACCTCAGCAGGATAACTGGTAATCATGTGCAGATTGTGTTTTTTTAACAAAGCATTGCAATAGTTTCTCAGTGTAAAACTCTTAAGATATCACCCATCATAAAGCAAACAAGTTCCTATAAAGTTCAGTTATTGTTGTATAGTTGAACTACTAATATACCCTTACATATATATATAAGATTAAAAACATATTGACATTGTTTATTTCTAATACCTATGAGCAGGAGTCAACGACAGTCAGTGGGACAGCATGTTTCTATAAAATTTATTATTTTAATGGAACAAGAATTGTGATTAGAGAATTGCATATTATGTTTAGAGTTGGTAAATCCAAATCTTTTACAGAGAACAGTATGTTTATTGAAAGTTTATCATTTACTCAGGTGAAATAATGAAATATAAGAATGAATTTGTGTGTTAAATTAGAAAAATAATTACATCCCTACCACAATGTACTAATTCAGGGGGGATTCTTGTTGTAGCAGATAGTTGCCATAGAGAGGTCTAATAGTTTTAATTAATAGGGGGTTGAAAATGAAACTTCAAAATATTTCACCATTTTTCCACATTCATACAGTCAGTAAGTTGTGTTACTAGTATAAGCGTTTCATATGTATGTTAAAGGTCTGGACCCTGCAGGACCTCTTTTTGAGTCTCAGGACCCCCGAGCACGTCTGGACTCGTCTGATGCACACTTTGTGGATGTAATCCACTCCAATGGAGAGAATCTCATCTTGGGGGGTCTTGGCTCATCACAGCCAATGGGTCATGTTGACTTCTACCCCAACGGAGGCCGGATGCAGAAGGGCTGCAGCCATCTGTTTGTTGGAGCCGTCACTGACATCTTCTTGTGTGAGGAATTGCCTTCATTTATTTAATACACAAAATACTTATAATTTTAATAATTTTTTCTATAAAAAGATATAAAAATATTTTTCCTATATGAGATATTCAAAATAGTAAACACAGTACGTTGTCTAATATGAATCTAATGCAGAATAACTAAAAATCAATGATAATGATATAATTAATGATCCTGACAAGTGAATCATTCCTATCTTGTCATCACTGACTCGTCTTGTCTCGTGTTAGCAGCTGTCTCCGAGGTGGAGGGGCGTTCCCTGTGTAACCACCGGCGAGCCTACAAGTTCTTCACTGATAGCATCAGTCCACAATGTCAGTTCCCCGCAGTCAGCTGCGATAGTTTTGACAAATATGCAGCTGGAGAGTGCTTTCCCTGTCCCTCACCAGAGCGCTGTAATAATATGGGATACTACGCAGACAAAGGGAAGGGCCGCGGGGTGCAATATCTTGTCACTAGGGAGGAGGAACCCTTCTGTGGTGAGTGGTTGTCTTCAAATTTTGACATAACATTGCTATGAACAAATTGCATTAATGATGTAAAATATTTTTATTATATTTTTTTATAAAATATTTTTCAGATTTATTTGGAAAAAGTGAGTTTTTAAGTATTGAAATAGCTGAAAAACTAAAAGAGTAGTAAGATTCACTTTGAGCATTTGGATATTTTAGTTTTATTTTAGAACTTAACATGTAATATTCAGATTACAAAATGAGCACTTTTACCACATATTGGGAATCTATTGATCAATGGATAACCAAAGGTTTTTAATTTTGATTGCAATCACTAATAAAATTTTAATTAGACTCTAAATTTTACTTTTTACTTGGCATTTAGGATTTTTTCACTGAGTTATAACTAAAATACAAACCTACAATTAAATACAAGTTCCAGACTTTTACAAAATATAACTAAAACTGAATGATAGATAAATCTAGATCTATCTAGATAAATGAGAATAAGACACATTAGAATTAATGAATGTTTGTGATGGATCAGTAGTGACTTCACTGTCTTTTTCAGCCCACCAATACCTGGTGAGGGTCGAGAGCACGCCCAGTGTGTTACCAGTCGTGAGCTACGGCAAAATCCAGCTCACGCTCATATCAAACGATGATCTCAATGAGACTTTTGTCCTCACCATGTATGCATATTTATTTTTAATTTCAAGCTATGTAAGTTCTGTTGTGAGATTCTGCATTCCTTACCATTGGTGTTTCAAATCAAGTAGTAAAAATGTTAGCAGTGTTGTAGAAGAATCAAATAGCGGTAATATCCTTTGTCTATCTCAATTTTGACGGAATAAATTACTTTCTAACAATGTCTGCTTGGCCGTAGTCCAGCATTTATTTAGTCATTAGTGGTACTTTCCAATAAAATTTTCTTCGTAGAATCATAATTTCAAATTCCAACAACATACAGTAATTAAACTATTCATCACAAATATTAAAAAGACATAGGTCTCATTAAACTCCCAATATTTTATATTTAGATCACAACTATTTGCCTACTATTGGTTACATTATTATTTAAGTTAAAATTTAGGAGAAGTAAAAAGAAATATTAGTAAAAAAATAAAGCAGAGATATGTTGTTTAAATACTACTTATAAGCAGTAAAAAACTATTGTATAAAGCTTGATCAATTTCAGATCTCTTTCTGTTCCTTATTATTTTTTTAATCCAAGAAAATAAAAATAATATTCAACTTTAATGTAACACAGCAAGGATGATGAGGAGCTGAAGGTGGGAGCAAGCCTGAGCAAGATCGTTGTGCCTCATCCCGCGCTACAGAGCTTCAAAGCCGTGGAGATCCTTTACACAGCCTACAGTGGATGGATATCCAGTGGTCTAGCCAAGTGGAGTGTGGATAAGATCTCCCTGATGGACACTTTCGGCAAAAGGTTGTGGATAACTGAAAAACAATCTAGACTATTGAAAAAAATGTACCTCAATATAGTTATTGTCCCTTCCACTAGCGAAACAGAATTTCAACATGAGTCCGTGGTGGCCCTGTTTTAGATCATGGAGTTGCCTTATCAGTACTGAATCAGCTCACCTTTATCTCAGCTTGTTGCGGCCCATGAACAGATCTGTATTCTATGTGGGCATATTTAAAGTAAAGAGGATGTTTGCTTCTTAAAGAATGTATAAGCAATATAGAGATTGCTATGGTTTTTAGGATACACATTTTTTTAGAAGCTTTAATTAAATGAAAGTATAATTTGTGAAAGGATAAGATATAAAATAATTTGGGGGCCTAGATGACCGTGCGGTCTAATTCACAGATCTACAGAGTTTGAGATTGTGGTTTCATATTCCACGTGTAGCTTATAAATCAAGTTAAGTAAAGTATATCAAGTATCTTGGGATTCATTCAGTCCCGTGAAGACATTTGGAAGCTTGAAACTCATGAATCCATGACTTCAGTAGCACATTGTTCTCTAGAGAAGCTAGTACTAACTCGATGGAAAGCACGCAATGCTGACCAATTGCTGTTCATTATTCTAGAACGTACAGCAAAATCTGTGGCTAACTGGCAAAAAATTCTGTCAAAATGTAAATGACACAGGATTAGTTTGAAATTAATGAATAATTGTTTTGTTTCCATCTATAATGAACTGCTGGTTTCAACTTTTGCAGCCAATCGGTGTGCAAGAAAGGGCTGATCTTGGAGACCGGAGTCGCAGTGGTCTTACCTCTATTTCCCGGTGTTTGCAATCCGCCATTCAATACCACTAATGTAAGTAATCCTGCTTGTACAGTGCAGGACAAGGGTTTTTGGTATTACGAGACATCCCTGAAAACTAAAATATTTGTTTCAAGTCATTTCCACTATCACCACCTTGTTGGCAACATTTGTTGATGAGTGGCATCAATGACGAGGTGAGATGAGGCAGGTGAACGTTCTGTTTAGTAAAACTTCCATCACTATATTTCTATTTCTTTCTATAACTATTTTTATTTATGTTTTGTGGAAATTAAAAAGTTTATTTGTTATGACGGATGTGAAATTAGATATGATAAAGGATATCCAATGAGAAGGTGTTGAAAAAGTATAATAATGAATAATATAATGAAGTATAATGAATAATTTAAATATTGGTTAATAGAATGTCATTAGATTGAAGCGACAAAGACTGAAATTTAGACTCTTAAAAATTATATTTTTTATTTTTACTTATAGTTTGGCATTTTTATACTTTTACAGAATTGCTAATTGCTATATTATTTTAAACGTATTTTTTATATAACTAAAGTAGAAATTCTAATAATATTATTTGCATATTTTTGTAGGAAACCAATTTTGGAAGCTACACAAGTTTTGTTAACATGACAAAACCCAAATACATCCCAACTCAAGTTGTAAAAATTGGGGATGAAATCCTTGTTAAAAATTTGACCAATAAAGCGGATGTTGCGGAGGTGGAAGTGGACAGCCACTACCTGACCGCTCAATGGCAACCAGTGCTGGAGTATCCTGCGTCATCCGGGACTTCCGGGAACTCTCTGGACCAGGAGAGCTCCCGAGGGTTCCCGGGAACTGCTGGCAGTGGCAAAGCCAAGCGGGAACACAATCAGACATCCACAGGTAACGGAAGAGGAAGGCTATTGATGTAAAGCTGTTGTGGAGAGAAAACTATACCTAAAAGCATGTGTTTTCCCTGAATTTAATAGTTTTTAATGTCTTTTAATTTAAAAATCTTATGATTATATCGTTGGTTTGATCTTGACCAAATTTGTATTTGCGAAAAATTGCATCTTGACCCAGTTGCGTTTCTTTATTGGGCTATTAATGATCCTGGAAAATGAATCAGCTGATCTTTCTTAGCAAAAAGCTACATGTCATAACGGTCCATTAGATTCATCACACTAACCCTTCACTCATATTCAACTTAATATATCCACTTAGTTTGGGTTGATTTCTCAATAATGAGAATAATATTTCTTTTCTAAATAGATGTTGGACATTTAAGGGCTTTTATTAGTCTATATCTCAGTCCAACACAAATTTAAATGATTTAAAATTGTTATTTTTGACGCTCTAATGAGTCTTGAGCGATGTTTATAAATTGCTTATTTTACAATAAATAAAAAAAACTCAATATGCTTTTTAAAAACACTTAAATGTTTTTATTTGAAATGTACATATTAGGTGTACAGATGACATAATGTCAATAGGTGAAATGTAATTTTCCACTCGAAAATATGATTGCTTCTGTTTCTAGTTGTGAAAAATGATACATTGGTGTTGGGAGAGCTTGTGATGGTCTCAACTACAAACACCACAAGTCCAGAGAACACCACAGATGCATCTCTAGATCCAGACATGAAGCTCAAAATGAGCCTTATGGGAGAGTTTGTAAAAAAGGATGACAAGAAAGATGGGCCTCCTTACGAATTTGTCAAACCAGACTTGACAAAAGCTGTCACAAAACAAGAATCCACGACCAAGGGAGAGATTCAAGAGCCCATTTTAGCCGCTACCACTCCAAAACATCAAAGTAGATCTTCAAAACAAGAAAAATGGCATCCAGAAGTCGAGCTGAACCCACCCTCAATGGGAGCAACCGAATCATGGCACCACTGGGAGCCCCCCGGTTCAAACCGGAGGATAAAAAATATCGATCTTGAGAAGAACACGACAAGCTCTATTTCAGCATTGACGATTCAATTTCTACCACAAAGACTGATATCGTTTTTAGAGCAGGCAGAAAAATATGCAAGGCTTGCTTTTTCACCTTTTCTTTCAAATGATCCAGAATCAAGAAGTCAGAGAAGGCTTAGGTTTCTTCCTCAATTTTGGTGGGGAAAGAGTGATGAAAGAACAGAGAAAAAACTGGACTTGGTGAAGGAAACGGTGCAAAAGACTTCAACAGAGTCTATGGTTGGTATACCCTATGAGGATAAGAAATCTGATTTTAAACCTAAGTACATTCCCCTGACCAGTACTGAAACAGATGAAAAAATAGAAAAAGCAAAAACTAATTTTAATATTCCAAAGGAAGTTAAGGAGCATCTTGAAGAACCGATGGTTGAAGAAATTAAGGATGATGATGACAAAAAAGAAGACAGATGAAGAATGACGGAAAATAAAAGGTTGTAAACTTCAAGCTTTATCCAAAACCTGATTCATCTTGATTTGTATTTGATTCGGGAGTAATTTTGTTAGCCTTAAAATCAAAGTGTAAAGTTGTAGCAATGAAAGATTCATTGTTCAATATTACTAAAAAAATATGAATCTGGTATGTTTAGTTTCAAATCCTCAGCAATTATTGTAGTAAAAACATATTGTATCAGAAAAAAATATAGGTATTTTTTAGCTATCCTAGCAGTAGAAATCTTATGAACTATTGGGAACCATACAAATAAATGTCATGCTTATGTTATGCTAATGACATTTACGCATATTATACCTTATACGGGATTAAAAAATCCACATCCACATAGAAGCTGGAAAATTTTAAAGTAAATGTAATTTTAAAATGATAATTGTGAGCTTTTTGAAAAAGTTGGAATTTTGATGATAAATGTGTATCACTTAAATATTAAAAAAAATAAGGAACAACTGATAGATAGGTAATAAAATATGGCCTATTTATTAAAATAGACCAGTTTTGATGATATATTAAGAAATATAACTAAAAACTTGTTGTTGCACATTTAACCTCACTTAAAAGCTTTTAGTTTACACGTTATATTCCTATTGAACATAACACTCCTGTATATATTTTCAAGCATTTTTAGTGGTTCTAAAAATCGCTCTGTATTTAATGTGTACATTTTACTATAGGATACAAACTTTATGTATATTTAGTGATTTTAGTATTTATATTTAGTAATATATCAGTGAAGTTACTGTTAATTTTAAGAAACAAAAAGTAGTTTAATATCTCCAAAAGAATAAATTCGTAAAAGAAAAATTGAAGTTTACCAAACAAGAAAACTTTATTAATTGTTAAAACTTTTATTAACCCATCAAGGTAGGAGTTTTTTTAAGGCCGTCAGACCCTGCTACAGTAGTTTTTTACAGAGAGTGGATGAAGTCCACTCACTCTCATTTGATAATATCCCTACATCATCTAGGTCCAACCAACAATCTATTTCACTAGATCTAGACATCATAAAAAATACTGAATCAGTCTAAAATTAGCCACCCAATTTCCAGTTACAATAAACCGGATCACTAACGTTACACTTCAACGCACAAGCATCTCTCACAAACACGTCACTAATTTACATTTCCAAACGAAAACAAAGACACAATGAACACCTAACTATCCAGGCAACAGCTTAGAATATAATTTGACGTCAGTACAATATGTCAGTTACAACGTAAAGATTATAAATATATGCAAAAAACTACAGTAAACAGGACGTATGAACACAAAGTTGACACAACAAACAAAGACTGTCCCTCTAAACAACATATCTTGATCTCTGTCACACTCATAGCTGATCAAAATTGGTAGGAAAATGAGCAATATTCTCCACATAGTCCTAGTTCGAAAAAGTTCACTAGGATGGGACGTCACTAGAATGCGCCAGCTGACGGGTTGCGTGATGACGTAAAACTCACACCAATCCGCAGCAGTGTCTTTTTTTGCGTAACGTGAAACTCACGTCAAACCGCCTTGAAGGGTTATTAGGAATATTATTTATTCATGGAACATTCTACAGTGATTAAATACAAAGTGAAAATTTTAAGTACAAAAGACTGACCCTTTAAAATTTTTATAACATTTTATATCCTATTAAAAAAATAGAATCTAGAAAATAATCTCATGTGAAAATAATAAATAAATTATTATTTATTTTTATACATATTAACTGTTATTCATTATTTCACCTTATTTATTCACCAAGGTTTAAGGAAATATTGTTTGCTTAAGTTTATTCATGTCTTATGAATAAATATAAAAACATATTTAAAACCATGGTTGAGAGTTGTGTGACTTCTGGAGGTTTGGGTTATGAATGACAGTTGGAGTAGGAGATTGTGAGTAATGCCTTTGTGTATTCATGTCCTCTGTGGTAATGTATATGACTACTGGAGAAAGATTATCCGCGCAATTGATTACAGTGGATATATAACAGCTTAAGTGCTGAAGCAAAACAGTAATTATTGTAACCCTAAAAAAATAAATTTAATTACCGTAAGAATAAACTAAACATTGATGGTTAACCAACAGTTTGATTGACCTAACTGACCTAAACTTGACCTAATTGTTAGAAAATTGACCTAAACTGTTTGACCTAACAGTTTTATTGCAATACATAATTTACTTCACCATTAACCTCCAAATTTTACTTTCGCCTTCTTTTGCTTTCTATTTAAGAAATCAATTCCAATCTTTGTGAAATCGTCAATTCAACCTTCCTTTGCTTTTGTATTATTTTAAATCAACAAAACCAGGTAAAAAAATGACTAAAAACTAGCACGAAAGACAAAAAAGACATCGACCGGTCAGTTATCACTCTAAGTAGCAACTGAATCTGGTGTGAAAAATAGTGGTGAAAATAAAGCAGAGGTGTCAGCTGTCATTGGGCATTAGATTGCTCACCGCTTTACTGTGTGAAGAAGGCGAGCAGGCGTTTTGTACCCAAAAAATTTAGAAAATAACTCATTAGTATGTTTAAATTAAAAATTTCAAATGTTAGTTTGGTATACCCCATAACACGTGTGCCAATGTAAAATTAGTATTTAGTATAACAAAATAGTTTGACGCATTAAAGGCAGTACATGTTGTATTGTTAATTTTTGGATTACTCAATTGGAAAGGATAAAATAAATAATAGTGTATGTCTAGTAAATTTTTACCGAGGAATTGCAGATTTTTTATAAAAATTCCTTAATACTTCAACAAAAACTAATTTATTCCCAAACAACATTTACATATTTATATTATTATTGATAAGTATTAATCATCACCACTCTTATTTAATATTCTTTTTCCTTCTGTTTAGTCTTTCTTCCTGCATATCCGTTACAACTCTTTTCCTAATATTCTCAGCAATTACTGCAAAAGGGTCCTGGGAGAACTTTGAATCAGACAATATCTTCTGGAAGGTAGAAATATCTTGTAGCCTGTAACAACAATTTACAGTAATTATGACAATTTATGCTTAGTATTATGTTATTATTATTAATAACAAGTCTTTCACTAAAACCCATTTCTATTAATCTCCACTACCTTTTCAAGCATCTATGTGTAATATATAATTAATTTGACAACTTGTATGACTAATTACACCCATTTTTTGGTAATTTCATTGTAGAGCCATTTATAAATAAATTGTATCAGAAAACTAACACCTACTTTGTCACTCTTAAGTTAAACTGATAAATTACCAACTTAATTTTTCAGTAATTAAAACAATAATTAATGTAAGTATTACATTCCATACAACTATCATATTAATATTCCTAAACCTTTACCATAAAAAAGTATTGTTTCAAAAATATTTATCAAATTTATTTCCTACACCCTCTTATAGTAAAAGATTGAAAACATTGAGGGAGAGGTTCATCCACCACCCGAGGTAATATCAAATATTTTTTTGTGGGCTTTTATTGGGTGGTGTGTCTGTAAGCTGCATGTTTCATGGGAAGTTTAAGGAATAAGAAAAAAAATTAATTTTGTTAACATTCTCCATTAGAATAAAATTGAGCGCTCTCATATAACGTAACTATGGACAGTTAATTTAATTGTTGGTCTGATAACTCAATAGATCCGTTGACTAACAACACAAAATATAATTAATTGGTTTAGTATTTTGAGCTGGTTTTAATGGTGCATGTCAAATTATTTTAATAAATTAATTGTTTTGTCAAAAAATATACCAAACTATTTTTTTGAGATTTAAAATTCCCTTCATCATAGAACTGTAATTTTTACAAACATGCTTGAGGTTTCATATTATTTTGGACTTTAATTAACTTAAATGTGGTGGTGGGAGAAAGTAAAAGATACATAAATAGTTAAAAGTTGAACAACCTAAAATATTCTAAGGCATCCAAGGAAGTACACTCACTCCTTGAACAAGAGTACAAAAAGATAACTGAAAAGGCTAGACAAACTATCTTATTCCCTTTCTCTCTTACTTTCACGAATAAGCATAGAAAAATACCCAGATCATCAAGCTCTAGGAGTCTTGAAATGAAACAATATTATGGTTCTAGCCATGGACCACTCTGCATATGTCCAAAATATTACCTTCATAGATATTTTAAGAATTTGAGAGTAAGCCGAGAGTCTAAGATTAAATATTAAGCAATATAGAACAGCGGTTCTAAACCTTTTTCCAGCTCAAGTGACACTAAATAAAACCTACAAGTCAATTTGAGATAAAACAACCTTATGCTACAGTTAAACTATAAGTAAAAAGTACTGACTAAAATAACTATAAGGGCAAGTGTATTAGAAAGTCACTTACATTTCCCTCTGCCTCACTTTTTTCTTTTTTATGCCCTTAGGTTTAGTTTTTCTCTCATAGTTGGTTGATGTTCCTGATCTGTCATTTGCTATAATGTCCCCCGTTCCGATTTCCAAACCTATCGGTGACTGTATGCTGTTTACATTTAACTGTTGATCAGTTTTCTTCAACCCCTTTCTTCTTTTGTGTTTTTGCAATGCTTCTTTTTTTAACTGTTCTACTGTGTTTATTTCTGAAAACACAGTTTAAAGATAATTTAATAGTAATAATTAAATTAACTCTCTCAATGTTAAATTATCATATGAGCATTTTTATATCAAAATGTAATCTCATATATACATTGGTATATTACTTAATACTTTACATAATGCAACAAGAGCAGTCTTTAATAAGTGTCAAAGCATAGTTTTCCGTCAACAGTTTTATAGCTAAATTACACAATTTTTAAATATTAATCATTAATCATGTAAAATTACTAGGCCTTCATTTAGATAAATAATAGTCAAGGGATTGCCACGTTCAAAATTATCTCACAAGATATTGTTTTCTACTCCGTTTCAAAATAACTTTTGATTTTTTTAGGGGATATGGATCAATAAATGATTTGACTTACTTTTTCATAATTTCACTTAATTTATATATATAGCTTAATATGAAGTTGAGAGTGTGGATTCAAGAGCAAAGCATATTAGATGAAACCGGTGACTTTTAACCAAATTATATTTAATGATCAAGTTAAAACATTTTCACTTCATCATATAAACACTGTAGAGATTGTACAATGCAATTTTATGCATTTGTATGACTTAAAGGTCTTTATATCACTTAAATACAGGTATTAAAAATATCTAGAAGAATAAGTAGTTCTAATTGACATTGGCCGAGTTAAACAATTCTTGAATTTTCGCCCTCTCGCGTTTCACTAGTGAAGCGCCCGCTCAAGGGTTAAAAAAGGTTTCATAAAAAATTATACACAATATTACTATACTATACTTACTTCTCATAAAGAGGTCATGTTTTATTTTCTTTTTCTCCTTCTTTGTTAACAGCTTTCCCTTACTATCATATTTACAGGATTTTGCAATTGACCTGACGCTAACTCTGTCATCATCTAATTTCTTCTTCAAATCATCAAAGTTGATATCTATTCCCTCAAAAAGATTATCAGGTATAGCAGCTAATTCTTCTTGAGTTTTCAAGAGAGGACTTTTCCCTGTTAATTGACTCTCAAAACTAGCTTCAAAGGTAGAATCTTTAGATATATCTGATCTCTCTTTAGCTAATGATTGATGCAGCTTCTGACGTACTCTTCTAATTTTCCCCATCTTTTAAAATCAGATTGCATTAATAAGTTACAATATACTTCATCTGAAAAGAAATATATAGCTAAATATCTTATGCTTCAGAAAATTGGCAGAATTACATTTCTTTCTGATACATTTTTTTAATATTTTATGAAGGAACCAAATAACAGTTCTTCTCATTTTTGGTCTATTGAGTGAATTTTAATAGGCCTAACCAAACAATGAAATTCTAAAGCCGGAGTTACACTGGAGTTGCCAAAAAGAAATTGCCAACTTCGATTGCAGACTCTCGTTTACAATTTGTGTTTGTAGTCAAGCACACAGTTTGATTAAAGTAACTTGCAAACTGGAACTAAAAAATCAGACAGTATGTAAAATGTTGAATGCAGAAGAGGTTGTTTGTAGTGGCAGTGTATATTTTAAATAAACTTTTAATTCCAAAACAAAAATGGATTTGATCTTTAAGGTGTAGTTGGAGTAACCTATTAAATGATTGAACTAAAGACGGTTCAGATTCTTTGACGGAAGAACTGAGATGTGATTGTAGAGTAAAAAACGTTTAAAAATGTCGAGCAATGATTTTGAATGCTCGGTTGTTGGTATTGGACACATAATCAGCAAAAAGGATACTGACTACAGGATAGCAATTCCAGAACCAATGAGCGGGAGGGGAGGCAGATTAGGTGCAGACACATGTCGATGCTCTAACTTGAGCTGCAACTTGCCGACCAGGTTTGGCAACAGCTTTTGATCTTTGAAGGCTTCAGTTGGAAACCCAAATTGAGGTTGCCAACTTGTAATATCGATCTGCAACTATCAGTCGGCAATGCAAGTTGCAGTTTTTATAAAGTGTTCTACTGAAAATTGCCAATAAAGGTCTGCAATCACTGGTTGTCAGTGTAAACGCAGCTTTAGATTCTAATTTTAAAGCATAAAATGTAATCACATAAACCCACCAAGAAACTTTCTGTCAGTTTTATTAGTTTTTTTAAATTTGTATACTAAATTAATTCTTTAATTGTAACTGTAAAAAAAATGGTATATGTTAAACCCAACTTGCTCTGTTTTAAATATAAGTTACCCTAAATATAAATATAAGTTAAGTGGTCTTGTTTGGAGTGCACATACTCATTTGTGAATGAACTATTAAATATGATTAGTCCGTTTTCAGAAGCTACAAAATTACAGAAATACATTTTTTAGACAATAATGTAATTTACACTTTAAAACAATCAACATCTAAGTCTTTGGGTAGGAATAAAAAAGCAAGAAACATATTGGAAATACCACACATGGGCAGTGCTACATACCTATGTGTATACTGAGTTGATAAATCTAAATGTGTGCTTTTTATAAAACAAAAATCAAAAGAGAATATAAAATTAAATATACAATAAGTTAAATATTGTCAACTTAGTAATATACCTACTATAAATATATATATATATATATCTAATTAATTTCATGTTGGACAAAGCACTGACTAAGAAAAAAAAACTATTTTCTGTTAGCTAGAGAGTGTGTTGTGAAGGGAGCAGCCGTGGTGCAAGGGTCAGTAAGTACTAATGGATCCGACTCACTGGTACTTGGCCAGCAATAGATGATGGAGATCAGCTACATTGGTATTTAACCTACGTAAGAGATCTTTGACGTAAATTTTAAACAAAGGCATTCAAAACTATTACATATAAAAGAAGTTACATGTACATGCATAAAATACATTCCATATAAAATATAAATTATAAACTACATGTACAATGAAATTTTTTTGTTTTAGTAAAAGTGTAATTAATTTGAGCTGTAATAAATTTAAATTGAATAAAAAATAATTAGAATTATTATTTATCTTGCGCAATAAATATAAATATTTATAAAGCTAAGGTCTTAAAATAATATCACATTCATTCATACTGATATATACATATATTTAGGTTGATACATCAATAACTTAATAATAAGGGGAGAACGGTGTGCAATGGGACATGGGGTACAATGGGACAATGGCCATAACTCACAGGGTAATTACTATTTTTGGACTAGGAAAATTAGTTTTAGATACCTCTCAAAGGTTGGCCAACATGTGGAACAGCCGCAGCTTTGACAAAAAAGTTGGAAGGAAACTGTCAGTTTTTCTGTTTTGGGAGCCTTACTGGAATTTTGAGGTAAGTATTAAAATCATTTTTAAAATTTTTTTAAATGTTAAAATTTTTTAAATTTTTGCAAATTGAAGTTGAAAACCCCTAATCTTTTCTAAAAAACCCATACCTGGGTTATGGGGTTTTCATGTGTTTAATTGGGACATTTTAAGTGTCAAAGTGTCCTGATTCACTCTAGATGGCTTGTTTATGGTTTTAAGTTGTTACTTGTGTTTTATATATAACAGCTTTCTTTAAAAACTCAAGCCTAGACTAAAAAATATAGGCCAGTAGTTAATGCGATTGTTTAACCCATGTTGCAGATTTCAACATGGTGCGACACAGGAAACGAAAAACTGATGCAGATGTGATGATGGCAGCAGTCAAGGCAGTAGTAATAGATAAAAGATCTTTGTGAAAAGTAAGGAATTTAAGATAAAAAATCAACACTTGCTTGGTATGTTATAAAGTCAAAAGATACTGATTGGGATGATAAATCTCAAGTGGAAAAAATCTCTTTCAAACCAAACTATGCTTGGAAGCAAGTTTTCAATGAATTAGAAGATAACAATTTAAGCAATTACTTGACTAAGGCGGCATCAACCTAGGCGGCTAAGGTTTACATCATGGCCTCCCTCCAGTAGAGGCTAGGAAATTGGCCTACGAATATGGTAATCTAACTAGGATCTACCTACTTCATGGGAAATAAACAAGGCTGCGGGGGAGGATTGGCTTCAACAATTTATGAAGACAGCTGGTGATATTTCCATTAAGAAACCAGAGGCCACTTCTCTAACCCGATCAATAGGTTTAACTAACCTGTTGTCAGCGATTCTACGATTAACTATTGGGGGTATAGGAATGTACAAATTTACCGCGAAAAACATTTACAACTTAGCAGGTGTTACAACTGTACAAACTCCAGGTAAAGTGATTGCTCTCAAAGGCACAAAGCAAGTGGGACAATTAACATCTGCTGAAAGAGGAGGACTTGTTACCTTATTTTGCATGATGAATGCATTAGGAAATTCAATCCCACCTTTCTTCATTTTTCTACGAAAGAGATTTGTTGAATCAATGTTGGTTGGTGCCTCACCCAGCTCTCAAGGGACAGATAGCAAGAATGGCTGGATGACAACCAATATTTTTTTCCTAGTAATGGAGCACTTCATTAAGCACTCTGGTGCTACAAATGAGAGAAAGGTGTTGCTATTGAATGACAACCATGAATAGGATGTATCAAAACCATCAATTTGGCAAAGGAAAATGGAGTCATATTATTGACTATTCCACCTCACTGCAGCCACAAGCTTCAGGTGCTATACAAAACAGTATTTGGCCCTTTTAAAACATTTTTCAATGATGCTTCCAGAACATGGCTGAAAAAATCCTGAAAAAAGTATCACTATCCATCAAGTAGCGGAGCTTGCAGTTGTCGCATATAAATGGAAGGCCAAAATCAAACTGTGACAGTGTATCATGAAGATCAAATAAATGATGAGCAACTTGACTGACCATCTACCTCAAGCCTCGACCAACCATTTACCCCAGGCATTGTAAACAATCTACCACAGGCAACCAATCATCTACCTCAACCTTGAACTAACATCCACCATACAAGATGTTCCAGGTGGCTTTTCTTGTGATTGTGGAATCTATATCCCTCCCGAGCTTGCTAGACCTTTACCAAAAGTGCACGAAGTCAAAGAAAAAAACAAGAGAGGGAGGAATAGCATGAAATCTGAAGTTTTAACCGACACTCCGGTCAAATTACATCTTGAAAAAGAAACTTAAGATACAGCAGAAAAAAAAATGGCAAAACTAAATCGAAAGTAGAAGTACAAAAAAAATTAAAAAAGGAAAAATTGCATTAGGTAAATAGTTTATGTAGAAAAAAATTCAGATGAGGAAGAGGAGTGGGCAGAAACATCAAGTGATGATGAACTTGTATTGGAAGAAATAGAAGGGGAACCAGCGGTCGAAAATTAGCAAATCAAGGTAGGAGATTTCATGATGATTAAACTTTGTGGGAAAACTAAAAATGCATTGAGTTATTATATTGCTGAGGTAAAAAAATAGCTTCTGGCTATGAAATGAAATATATGAGACAAAACTCCCCTGGAACAGGAAAAAACCTTTGTTTTGACGATTCAGGCATATATTTTGCTTTGGATAAGGACATAGAATAGAAAGGAAGTTACCGAGACCCAAGGCGTTAGAAGGTACAACAACCAAAAGACAACAACAAGTCTAAAAACAACCAAAAGTCTAAAAACTGTCCTAATGCACCCAGACTCTCCTACTTCAAAGGTCTTATCTTTTTGAAAAATACTTGAAGTATAAGTCTTCAATAATTATTTGTAAGCAATATTTATTTTCACATTACACTTATTATTCCTTTAGAAAAATAAAGACTCAAACTCTCTTAAAAGAATGTAGAAAATTATCGTAGTCACATTCTAAAATAATTAATAAAATTTAATAAGTAAGGAATCTAATTACTTTTAGGATCCAGTAAAAGATTTTATTGTAGCGATTCATTGTCTGTCTCTTCTAAAAAATTAAGAAGTGCATTTAACATCCTTGACTGTAATTTCATTTCAAATAATTTATGAGAAGTTTTTTCAAATAATTCAATTTGCTCCTTTGATTTGTAGTGGACTATCAGAGGTGGTTCTTGCAAGTTCTTGCTTTTACTGGCTTCCTCAGAGAGGTCTACAAATTTCATATACTTATCACATTGATGGGTACTTTTGAGGTCATTTTCAAACTTTGATTTGACCTTTTTCTTGAACTTTTTTGAAAATGCAATATTTAGGTTTTTGGGGATAACTCTTTGGGAACTTCCTGAATTCAGATCTACGTATGCATTAAATAACCTGAATAAGTTATTTAATTCTCCTGACATTTTAATATTATTTACTGGCCATGATAATTTCAATGAGCATGAATGAGAATAGCTGACCACTTCAGATACACTGTGACTGCTGGAGTCTTTTCCAAGGTCCCTCCCATCCACAGAACTATTACCTTCATTACTACAGACAGGTGTAATACTTATTGGTATTTTAAAATCTGAACTCATACTTTTTCCGGTTTTAATGCTCGGATTTTTGTTTTTTATTTGAATCTTTTCCATATGTTTAGTCTTAACTGAATTGATGCATTTATTATCTGTCCTCATTAACTCTCTTTTTTTCTGGTCTTCTCTATCTGAACGGATGAGTCTCCCATAACTTATCAAATTGTTAACATTACTGTACAAATCGTTTGACTCAGAACAACAATCTTCAGAGCTCTTCTTGCTAGCAATAGATGTTTTTGATTTTCCAGCAACAAATTTTCCCTCTTTTCCCTTGCCAGGGGGGCATAGTAAACTCCAACATACATCACAATCAGCATTCAGTCTATTTTTTATGTCAGATATATACTTTAAATCTTTTTCCAAATTTTCAACTAACTGGGAGAGCATGTTTTAAA
Organism: Nephotettix cincticeps; assembly: GCA_023375725.1. Lineage (NCBI taxonomy): Eukaryota > Metazoa > Arthropoda > Insecta > Hemiptera > Cicadellidae > Nephotettix > Nephotettix cincticeps. The sequence continues at coordinate 40,223,419 of CM041785.1, forward strand.
AATTCGAGTCAACATTTAATGAAATTACTCCAATGAAGAAAAAAGCTGTAAAAATCACATGGTTAACTATAGTAGAGCACATAAGACAAAATTAATGTGATATCACAAATGAATATTTTATGTTTTATAGTGATGCCTGGGCTTACCAACACAATTAAGTAGCGGCTAAGTAATGATACAGATCGGTTATTTTGAGATATAGCCATATTTAGCTAGACATATAAGAAGGCAAAATTTGCATGCATCTTCAGTACAATGTAAAAAAAATTATAGGTTAACTTTAAAGTACAGTTTACAATATTAAAATAACTTAATAACAAACTGATGAATATTTTAATAATAAAAATTAATTCTCCAAACGACTAAGGAAGGTTACACTTTCTTTTAGAAGACCAGATTTACATATTAAATAGTATTGAAAATTATTCTTTTGCGAGTCATTTTTGTAAGAAATTGTGGGTCATGGAGGCTCATGTATACTCTTTATGAAAAACATGAATTTTATCGAAAGAAATGATCTTTGTTTTTTTTTTAGGAAGAGTTAGTTTTTGAAATGTCATGAGTTGAAATACTTTGCCTTAATTATATCATAGTTTCTATTTACACAACTCCATGTCACTAAAACCTTAAGTTTTTTTTATAGAAATTAGAGAGCCTACTGTCACTACTTCAGATAGTAATTTGTTCTATGAAAATGTATATAGTAGGTGACTTCAAAATAGATATTTTGGACACTTGTAGTTTACCACAAAAAAATTGAGTTTTAAAATCTTTTTGAGATCTATGGATTTTGTGCTAACTTTAGGTCCCCGACAAGAATAACAGCAACTAAAAATTCTTACCCAGACAATATTTTTACTCTTGTGGTTCAAAGGATTTGGAATCTTGTATGAATATTGATACTAGTTTTTCTGACCACCGGTCTTTGTTTATTTCATTAAAAGATAATATAGATCAAGGGAGGAAGCATAGGCCTACTATGTCTAGTTTAAAACGTAGGAGTTTTTCTCAAGTTAATGTTAATAATTTGACGTACCAAATAAGTAATTTTCATTGGGATACCTGTTACAGTAGGGGTTTTCAGCCAAAGAGCAGTGATTTCTTTAGGTCTTTTTTAGAATTTTTGAGGAATGTTTTCCTTAAAACATATTTCCTTAAGAATGTTTTTCTTAAGTGCCTACCAAGAGCAAAGTAAGAAATACTAATAAAAAGTGGGTCACTCTAGGTATTAGAATCTCGAGTCTAAGGAAAAGGGTTTTAAGTAGGTTAAAGAATCAACTGATGTCAATTTCATTAATTTTTTTAACTGTACAAAAATGTTCTCACTCTGTTTGTAATCTTGCTAAAAAAATGTATGACTGTAGTTTCATTAATGTGGCTAATAATAAGAGCAGAGTAGTTTCGTCTATTGTTAAAGTGGATCTTAAAGCAGGATGCTGAAAATTATCATTCTGTTTCGGTTTGGACTTCTTTTTCAAAGATTTTTCAGAAAGCTGCTTTTGTGATAGGTATTTTGTCGATGAACAGTTTGGATTCAGGAAGGGTGATACCATATCAGCTGTTGTTAAGTTTGATGATAGTTTTAAAATTGTATTACGTTTTGAACTATTGTAGGGCAAAGTAAATAGATAATAAGAACATTGCTTGTTTATCTTTACAGACACATGATATATTTTTGTTTATCTATGAAATTAAGAAGTTTGAGTTCATATGGTGTACCACTGTTTGCCCGTGTGCCGTTCGGGCATTTGGGATGGGAAATCTAGGGAGCCGAACCCTAGATACAAATATACACAGCAAGAACACCTCTAGGGGCCTATATCTGCTGTAACCATACCAAGATATTCCTTCTCAGATTCTAAATCCCGCCCTCTATTACCATAATAATTGGATTTAAATATGTAACTAAGGCTTTATTTCTAAATAAATTGATAACGGTACTTTCAACAGTCTTAACTAACCTGAATCTTCTATTAATCAAAAACCTTGGATTTCATACCAACATAACCTAAATTTAGCATTCACTCATGCAAGCATAGAATACTGAATAGAGGTATTTTTAGTTTTTTTTTAACGGCAGGCTCAAATTAGATACGCAGTCTTGGAGTTCACTATTTTGATTGAAACAGCTCGTCTAATGATTGTGGACATCCCGGGAATCCCATGACCTCTTGCACCCAAGTCCAAAACGCTAACCGAAAACCATTATTCGTTAGGCGTAAGACACAGGAGGCGGTTTTCGCCGAGTCGGCAGCCGACTGAGCGCATGGTTTCGCTCTTTTCAGTCGGCGCGCTGGCAGACTCGGCACCTTATTCCATACAAACAAGCGGAGCAAAACACACGCAACTAAAATTTCGTTTATGTCGTGGAACGGTGGACACCGGCACTCTATTTTTATTACCTAAGAGTTACTTAAAACCATTTATCAGCGAAGATACTGCCTCCATGGTCGTATTCTTTTTGGTGAGTTCTTCCCTCGTGCATCCAAGCAGTTCACGAAAATAAGTTTGGGACGTTCTTGTTAAGTTGAACAATTTTTAGTTGTGGCCATAGGTTTCCTTTTTCGCATCGACGGTCAAAGAGCCACATCAATAAAATATTTTCACAATCATCATCAACTTTCATGTTCAGTTTCACAAACAAAAGGGGACCATGAAATTGGTAAGTAGCCAAGGCGACAGATGAGTCGGCAGCCGAAACGGCGCCGCTCCATCTGTTTTGAAGGGACGGCGGCCGACTCGTTTCTGACTCGGCGAAAAACCGCCCCGTGCGACTTCCCCTAGGCTAGCAGATGCAGCAGCAGCACAGAAAGTCAATGCAAGTCCAAATCCATCAGAATTGCAACATTTTTAAGCGAGAAAAGTTAGTGTTTTTCATGGAGCTGCACAGTATATAGTTAACTTTTGGTTATGTTCTTCATTTTGTTTATTATTTATATATCTTGTTAATTTATTAATTGTTATTTTATTTATATATCTTGTGTTTACAATGCCAGTGGCATTTTTTTAAGTTTTGTTAAGAAACTTAAGTAGCATAGACCAGTTCATACCAATCAACCGATTGTGGCGAAGACATCAGAGGTAAAAAAAGCAAGTCAAGTGAGTAATAGTCCATTGTCTATTAGGATAATAGCTTTGACTATAATAATGGATAGTCAAAGATAATAGTACTATCGTTTGTCTATGCTAACGTCAACCTGTTGATAGTTAGAACTGATTATATCCCAATAATTTTAAGTAGTGGTGGGGGCCCGGAATCGAACCAGTGACCTTCGGATTACGATGTTATCACGTTACCTCTGCATTGCCCTGCTGTAAAGCCGGGTTTACAATAGGTATGAAACAGAGTTACAGCTCATACAGTTATAGCTCTACTCACACTACCTAAATTTCAAAAAAGTGACACTGGAGATCTGCTATATAGCCCGGACGGAGCAATATATAGCTCATTTTTTATATAGCTCTCCAACTATTTAAAATAAACCCGGCTTAAATATTACTATTACGATTCTGATCATGGATTGTTTAACAGCTAAAAGTAAAAAATCTATTAACCTCTTTAAAAATTAAATGACAAGTAATTTTCCGTAAGAGATTGTGTTCCAAAGTTATTACATATTTCGATTCTTGTAGTACCAAATTTTGTCAACGTGATATAGTTGGTCAGTGTCAGCAGAGACGAACGGATTATAAGATTATAAGTCTTTACTATCCGTTCATGTATGGTGTCAGCGACCCAACCTCTCTCACTCTCTGAGCTGTCAGCGTGTCAGCTGTAGCTTTGTTGTCAAAGATAGGTTTGTTTATTGTATTTCAGTTTAACACTAAGGTATTTGTTTGGGTTAATCGGTATTGTTTTTTAGCACATTATGACAGATGGTTGGGGCGGATTTACACCAGAAGAAATTTCTAGAATATCCAGTCAGAAACAAATGGGGATTTTAACTGGTATGCCAGATAAACAATTTCTAGGTTATGTCTTTAGAGCCACACCCCCTAAAATATTATTTTAAGTGTTAAAAAGTGAATACAAAGTATGGTGTTTGAATTGTTCCCCAACAAAATGTTAAAAAATGCTGAGAGGCGTAGAAAAACACAACCAAAGAAAATAACAAAACTTTACCTGCCCACAGAGACCCATAGGATGTTTAAAATAAAGATAAGGGTGAGCCAACATAGTACTAGAGGGACAGTAATGATAAAAACTGATAGGCAACTCAGGTACTGATTCTGGTTCTGAGTCTGTTATACTAACAATGAATAGCATTAACTCGCCTAATATATCATAGTATTGACATGGATATGTCTTAGCTCTGTGGGGTGTTGGCGATTTTTAGAATGGAAAATATGTAACAGGTTTCCATAGAATCCACCAGAGCTATTGTATTTAATTTTTAATATAAAAGAATAAGAACAGCTGTTCAGATGAAGTGAAAACACTTCTTTCATGATCTAAGCTATTTCCCACAGGGAAACAATATATAAAAATTTTTGTGTGCAACCATCCTAAATTTTTTGTCCAATCCTAACATTCAAATGTTTACTAGCCTACTCCTCAATACTTTGTATATTATAAAAGTATGGCTTTGGTTTAAACTTTGAATAACTACTCGATTAGCATTATACATGTTGGTTTTATTATATGATGAAGTAAAAACTCACTTCTTCCAACACAAATTAATATATTTACAGTTACATTGTAATTACATACAAACGGAAAATATATACAAAAGGTTCAGTCTTCATTTGGACCTGATGATGTCCGGTGTGACTGGACAAAATCAATCGCCAGTTCACCTTTTGCATATATGTATTGTTGATTTACAACTCTCTGGGCTCTTCACCTGCCGAAGGTAAAAACTTAATAGAGTTACTCCATGATATGTGAACTGAATTCTTTTAAGTATTAATGTGAGTATTTTATTCTTAAATTTTTAATGTCTCTTATAAAAATAAACTCATATATTTTTATTTAACAAGTCTCGTGTAATTATTTTATGTTTCTTTTCATCAGATAACTCATTGAATAACAATCCAGTAAATAAAATGATATTCAAAAAGAATAAATTTGGGAAGAAAAACATTACTAGAGAAAGAATGCTTCAGTCTTCAAACAAACTAGAAGTTTCATTAGATGGACAGACAGATTTGCCAAAGGCAGCTAGACTCTTTATTCCTCAGGTAACTCTTTATCAAAAGTCTTATTACTGAGACTAGATTAAGACTAAAACTACTAATGCTACTCTAATAGAGTAAACCACACCAAAGTAGTCTATTAGACAGCTGGTTCCCTCCTCACCCCCAGCAGTGTTGCAATTTTTCATTTAGCCTATTGATTTGGCAACACCACACTGATTCTCATCAGACCACTTTCATGCGGTTTACTGTAAGAATTACGACACTATTTATTCCTCATTTGTGTTTCTCTTTCTTTAGAAACAGCGGTCTAACATACATCCAAATACACCTCAGTGCTAAGAAATAACATGGCTACTTTAGAGAAAGTGTCTGTTTCAGAGGTTAAGAGAAAGCTGGGGTTTTGATCCTATTAAGTTAACCTAATGTTATCAAAGTGTATTAAATGAGATTTAGGGTAGAAAATGGTATTCGTGCTGGTTTGTACAATTTAAGTTAAGTCCTATGTAGTCACATTGGTTGAAATAGGACAAGTGTTTTATTCATAATATCAGAACGTAAAATACACCAGAGTCCCGGTAATTCGAACTCATTGGGACCAAATCCTTTTCGGATTATCCAAACTTGCTGTGTTAAGTTCATTAAAAGTACTAATAAAGTCCATTATTTTAGACCCAAACGATGTATTTAGAGCAATTAACTTACGTGTTATCATAGTTCACCTACAGGTTTGTCCACAAGATGTTTTGCCTGAACGGCATCAATTGTTCCTGCAGAGACGTTCTATCCGTTATGTACTGGTCATTATAAATATAAAACACGACATACACATTGACACATCAAAACAAACAATGATAAAACAGTGTCGTCTGTAGGCTATCTTTTATGTGATTGCGGTCATTGCTGGAGATGAACTCAAATGCTCAAAAACTAGTTTGCCGAAAAGCGACAGAAATAAAAAGTCTGACCGTGGGAATCAAATATATTGTGATGTACTGTGAATGTAGCTAGGCATCGCCCTACGCTATCTCAAGCATCAGTGTACCGCTACATCCGAATGCTTGATGATTATGTTATGAAACTTGACCAAATGCAACTTGACCAACAGGATTTCTTTGTTATGTCAAAAGACAATAATTGAATTCTTATGTACCAAAAAGTAAGTTACGGTATTGTATATTATTATCCATTGGTGGCTGAGTTTCAAGATCAATAACTGCTGTCTGGGCCTGCCTTTTTTTGCTCTGGCCACCAGGTTACCTTATAACTCATACTAGGTGTAACGTGAAATTAATCAAGAGATTCACCTATAATTAGGCATGTTAACTTGTCTGTGCACTAACTTGTCTAGCACTCGTAATAAATGTTTCATTTCGCGACGCCATCACAACACAGCTGTGTTGCATTCATCATAAAACAGAACTACATTTGTGTACAGACAGGCTGAAGGGAAAAAGTAATAAACAACGTTACAAACTAGTGCTTCTACCTATGGAGACCCAGTGTAACTACTAGGGCAAAAGTGACAGTTTCAAGTATGTGCTGATGCCTAGAAGAACACCGCGAAACTGCTGAACGAGAACTGTCCGTCTTTAGTCATTAAGTAACTTGCGAGCTGGGACGGATAGAGTCCGTCTTGAGTACCAAATGGGTTAACAGTTTTGTACGCGGTAAAATAAAATTAGTGTAACCGTGCTGTATAAATGAGATAACGTTGCTTCGTTTTTAATTTAAACTCGGTAACCTTTTTTCCATCAGCTTGTTCCGATTAACCGGGGGTTCGGATTACCGGGACTATGGTGTACTTGCGTGATTTTCTATCCTCAATCGAAACCTATTCAATATGCATTGCAAGTAGACTTTATTAATTTTAAAACAGTAATATTGGAGGAAGCTTTTGTTTATTTGGGATTGGCTGGGATGGGCCAGCACCTTAATTTTTAACTCATTTCATAAAAATTTAAATTTGTGATTTAATAGTTTAATTTATCTTAATTTCTCTCAAGTAAAGGGAGTTAGTTATGGTAAATCTTTGGAAGATGATCTTTGTACTGTGGGATGGTTAAAAAGGTTTTTGCTAATTTCTCAGATTCCAGAGGAGGAGGAGGTGGAAGAGATAGAGGCTCAAAGTGGGGATACTCAAATGCTGAATGAAGGTGATTCATCGCCTCATCATTCATTGCAACAGTTGAAAGAGTCTAAGACATCACTTCCTGAACTCCTTTCCACTCCTCGCGAGGCTAATCTGGAAGATTTCGAGAAGAGGCAGAAGATAATTCAAGAACAAAATAGGTTGAGGAAGGAATGTTTGAGGAAAGCCTTAGAAGATAGGTTAATAATTTGATGTTTTAAGAAACTTCCTTTATTAAAATTAAGCTGTTTATGTACATGACAAGACCCACGACTTGTTATCTCTTATGAGGTTCCAAGGTTCCAAAAACACCATTTGTTTGAGCAGTGTTGAACCTAGAATTTTTTGTGGGGATATTATTAATTTAAAAGGCCTAAGTTATATATGTACGTATATATTTACATATATAACAATTCATTTTTAGGATTTCGGGGGGATATATTCCGATATCCTCCCTTGGGTAATTTGACTGCATTTGAGACTGTAGTAACCATGAATTATGATGGTTTTATATAACCTTTTATACGTCAGCAGTTCAATTTAGCTGTTTTACTAAACTGCACCCTGGTTTCAATACTTTATCGTATCATCTTCACATAGTCAGACTCAGACTACCAAACATTTTTCGGTCAATGTGATGTTGTCATGTAATATCTTGATACACATGACTGCGTTTCATATTTAGAACGATCGCGGAGAGAGGTAATTTACAAACATTAAATTATAAATGCAATAGTTTAGAGGAAAAACAATTCCAAATATAATTGTATTGTACATTTTTATATAATATTGTTTGTGTATATGTACAGTGGAACCCCTCAAATCCAAACTAATTGGGGCTGATGACTGTCCGGATTTAGGAGTGTTCGGATTTGCCGGGAAATAATATTAAGCACTTATTTTGTAACTGTAATCACGGTTAGCAACGGGAGACACGGTGATTGGGGCTGTACAGGCTGGTTGACTCTTACTCAGTGTTCGAAAGTGCAGTGACCATGGCAGGTGGATGTAAGTCCGGTGACATGACATTGTTGCTAGGCGAGCGTGTGCTAAAAATAAATCACTCTCCCCAATTAATTACTTAAACATACATTAGAGACAATGTTTATTTATTCATCAGTCAAGTTTAAAAATCTGGCAGGACAGTCTTCCTGAAAAAGTTATTTAAGGGTTTTTTTACCCCTAAACCAAATTTCAGGATTTTTTTTCTTTCAATTTGTTATACAGTTTTAGTTTTGTTAGGATCATTAGTGAAAAACAAACAATTCATAATGAAATACTTTTAATAAAGTTTAAATATCCCCGTCGCAGCAGACCTGTGTACTGAGGGAATTTCCAAATCAATAATATAATTATAATAATAATGATATATGACAAGTGTTTCTCTATCTCCAACGGTTACCAAGATATTAAAAAATCCAAACACAGTATGTTGTATTTTGGGGCTCTAAAATCTTAATAAATCTTATCCTCTATATCAATCAATATTTTTGGATTAAACTTGGTATTTACCTTCACGTGGTTGAGATCTATCCATGTATGTTTAAAAATCATATTTTATGTTTTATTGTGGCAGCTAACCTGTATACTATTTTCCCATGTTAATCATATAGAGAATATGCAAACTGCTTTATTTGTGGAAAGATGTTTATGAAACTTGGTATAAATGGTCAAAATAAAAATTGTTTATGCCATTAATGCCTACTTTAAATGTTCTATAGGATGAAGTAAACATTCACAACACTACTTAACACTCTTCCAACACTACTTAATATATTTACACTTATATTTTAATTATATACAAACGGTAAATATATAAACAAAAGTTGTTAAATTGGCAATAGATTTTGTCCAGTCACACCGGACATCATCAGGCCTAAACGGAGTCTAAAAGAAACAAGATGGCTTCTCTACTTAAATACTATTGGCTACTGTAAGTTCCTGTCATGGCGTCGGATGAAGCATTTATTGGCGGCAGAGTTCCGGAAACAGATTTTGCAGAATCAATATATATTTGTTCAATTATATTAATTTTGCTTTATCTTTTCATTTTTCTTTATAAATAAAGAAAAATAATGCTTTTCCCATGCATTCATTACATTTCCTTTTTTACAAGTTTTGATAATCTCGAGGTCTTTATCGATTGTTTAAAGGTTATGTCCTTTTTCCAGTCAGTGTTTTGTGATGTTTGATCTTTCCGGTTTTTCTACTTCCATGCTGAAAAACAAAGTTTGTGATTGTTATATCTTTTTATAAAATTGACGGTCTGGCCTATGTAGATGTTATCGCAGTCCCTGCATCCAATTTTGTATATTCCTGGTTGGGTGAATTTATCGGTGTTTTCAATCTTTGTGTGAAGTATTAAATCCATTTTCTGCGTCCTTAATGCTGTTGAAACTTGTCTTTGCAATTTATTAAGTAGTGTTGGAAGACATGAGTTTTTACTACATCCTATAGAACATATGTTAATTTGTAATCTTATTTGTAATTAAGATTAAAAATAACCCATTACAAATACAATATTATTTTTAGGGTGAGGAACTGATGTAATCGTAATTAATTGATGATGGATTGGACAATGATGTTCATTGTTTGAAAAACTTGTGAACTACAGTTTAAGCGAAAAAGCAGAAGAAAATAATAGATTTCTAATAATATTTTCAGTATTGTAAAGTCAAGATTTTTAATCATCTTAGGTTACAGTAAATACGTTTGAGGTAATCTTATTATTATAAAGTGAGAGTTCTGTTTTTTCATTGTGTAAAATAAATTTCTAAAGGCAATTTGCGGTGCTTTATAGTTTCATGTTCATTCTTATTTATGGTGACACATTTAATTTATTAATGTCTACAAAAACTACAATCCAGTGAGTTGGAAACAAAAACCTGAAATGTTTGAGAAAGTACGCTTTAAAATCGTCTTAAAATGTGATTTATGTAGATACTGTACGCTAATACAGGTTGTAATTTATATATATATATATATATATATATATACATGTATATAAAACTGCTGAATGATCCGGTATTTTTTTAATCCAGGTTTTTTTTAAGTCCGGTCGCGAGGTGTCTGGATTAGAGGGAGTCGACTGTATATATATATGTATATATAATTAGCATTTTGTAAAATACATATAAATTTTAACTTTTGTTTTTGGCCTCTGGGCACCTAAAGACGAAAAATTATATGGTCCTGAGCTTAAGTCTTGCCTACGGTAACAGCCCTCCCTATGGGAAAATCCCTAAAATGGGTAAAATTAAAAAATTAATACTTTCCAAAATCAAAGAAACACTTCAACTTGTTAGCAAATGTTTTAAGTATATTAATAGAATCAAATTACAAGCGCCTCACTCACAGTTTTCCGTTCATGTTGGAGCATGGGAAACATTGACTTTGATAAGGCTGGAGAGGAAGTATTTATGAGATAGGGTCAGCCAACTGCTGTATTTCATTGCTGATAAGCCTGATTCCACTTTTATATTATAATTTAGACCTTACTGCATCACATCAATGATACGGATTGTTAGTTTCCGGTTTGTATCTTAAAATGTTATTTCTTTATATGTGACTTAAAGTTTAATATAATTGCATAGTTTTTATTAAACACAGTAGTTTTTGTATACTCTTCAAAATATAGTGTACTACATTTTCTCCTAACCTTTCTTTGGCCATGATATGAATGTATTTAAATTTTCAGTTTTATATTTGTGGTTATTTTGAGTATTGAAGTCCTCTCTAGGAAAAAATGATTGGTTAAATGTTATATATATCTAGCCATCAGTAGAATAATCATGAATTCATTATGGCAGGTTGCCAATGATGATAGTTCTCCAAGATAATTACAAAACTATTTTTATGAATAGTTCTTGTTTGAAATAAACACTTTCAGTATTCAATAACCTTTTTTACTTTAAGAACAAAGAAGACTCATGAAGAAGCTCGGAGATTAGGCCAGATCGAAGAGGAACTGAAGAAGCTGGATGTGCAGCTGAGTAATGATGTTTCAATTCTACGAAACCAGATTGAAGTTGCCAGCTTGGATTTTATGGAGGCACAGTATGTGTAGATTTTGATTTTTATAAACTTTCTTTTAATATAGGCCTAAAATTTTTAAATTTAGATGAATTGAATTCAAATTGAATGGAAACAAGCTATGATTTCGTGCAGAAAATATTAAAAAATACCTATCTCTATATATAAAATTGAATGTATATATGTCCTTTATGCGTTGCCAAACTATTCATCCGATCGCCAAGAAATTTTAGAAAATTGCTCTATATATTTCCGGGAAGGTTTTAGTAAATTTTTTTAAAACTCCATAAGTTTCCATTTTATGGTGTTTTAAATTTCTAATGTAAACCTTACGGGGAACCAGTTTGTTTACAAATGTTACACAATCAAAACATTTGACTTATTAAGTTATAGATAGCTGTTTAAAGTAAAACTATGAAGTAAATTTGTGTTGTACAAAATGAACAGCTTTATTTGTCACGTTAATAGTTTATGGGTTTTTGGCGTTATGTATTTTTATTTTTATTTTCTTTCTGATTAAAAGTCACTTGTTTATATGTTGGCCAAATAAAAAATAATTACGTTTATTATAATTATCAGCTGTTATATATTTTATATCTCTTATTATTTTATATCTGTTATATTTGTTATATATTTTTTACAGCTAATGTCATTGCGCGTCATTTTCAGTGAATTTTTATGATTGTTTTTTAAAAAAATGAATAGATTACTGTTTGGTTTGTTTGTCCAAGTGTTATTAGTTGTAATCAATTGTAAATCAATCCAATCAGATGTATTTTTTTGTGGGAATGTTATTAATATTTCTTATCGTTTCTGAATTTTTCAGTGTTTTTAACTATGCCGCGACCCAGGATATCTATTTTTTCACAAAGAAACCATAATGCTATTCGACTTCAGAACTTGGCCAATCTTAAATTTAACATGTATTTACTGTGTAAATTATTTACAGCGTAATACAGGGTCTAATATTTACTCATTCTTACCTGTTTTCTATGAAGATATTTTTAAATATTAAGCTTATGGGAAAAAATGTACTTCAAGAGCACCCCATGACTTTCAGAACAAAAAGAAAAGAAAATTGTTAAACATAACTACACAGTAACACCATTTTTGACATCTTTTAACTGAATCCTTCCTTTTGAGGTGTCATTCTATTAAAATTTTGTTTGGCTCCAGGTCTTATCTTTTTCAAATCAAGTATTCTTTTGGATAGATTATGAGGTTATACCTGTTGTCTTCAATTCAATGTGTTTTTCAACATGATTAGTTTCGGGAACAAAATGTTCCTATTTTCAGGTGTACTTCAAAAATTAGTTTTTGGATTCTCATTTAAAAAACTTAAAATCTGTATCTACCTCTATTAAACTGCCTCTTACATACAGTATTTTATAGCTCTTAAACGGCAGATGACAGACTGCTAAAGTAGCAGGTAAAATCATCAAATATATAACTAAAAGATCTAATTGGTTTGGGAAAAACACCAATCAAAAAAATTTAAGGTTCCTCTTGCTAAAGTCAGAATGTGCTATGTTCATAACGAATCTTTTTGGTGAGGACAGAGTACATCTATTGGCCACCTATGGGTAAATTATGTGGGTTTAACCATACTGAGATTATGCCATTGTCACAGGAAGAGATTCGATAAAGCTGAGAGAGAATATTTGGATGCCAAGCTAGCGTTGTTCACCAAGAGCGAACATAAGGAACTTCTTACAGGACATTTGTGTACCATCATTGAACAAAATGAGCTTCGCAAAGCCAAGAAACTGTCAGATCTGATGGACAAATTGCACCTTGGATCTGTGGTGAGTGAATTGCAAAGTTTAGTATTAATAAGTTTTATTAGCAAATAAATCCACAGTTAAACTATTATTATTTTGTTTGAGGTTACCTTGTCTTACCTTAGGATATCTGTTGGGTCATGTATGTGCTTTTTAGTTTCTTTTTATTTCTCTCAGTACCTAACAGGTAACACATTTATGTTGAATTTCAGATCATCGAAAAACCATTTGAAGTGCCTGAAAATGAAACAAAGGACAACAATAAGGAAGAGCTCAAAACTGAAATGACTGAACCCCCAACATGATTAAAGGACAGAAGCATATATTTTCTTTTATCTTAAGGCAAACCTGTGACCTAATCACGATCAATTATGGAGAAATCTAATTTCCCTATAATTCACTCTTACACTGCCAAAGCAATTTAATATTCTGAACAAATGAGAATGGCCTAATCATATGAACAATATATTTCTTGATTGATATGGATATAGTTGAAGTATTGACTTCTTTGATTTGTTTTTATACAATGGGTTGAAATGATCAATTAACATGAACTTCCTAACTAATAACCTTTAATAACTAAATGGTTTTTCTTATATAAAAGGCATGATGACATTGACTTTGTCATAATGTTAGTGTAGTGGATGTTCCTAGTAAAACATCTCTTTTCTGGGACACTGTGTAAGAAATCCCATACAATGAATCCTTTTTCATTTGGATGTCTGAGGTTTGGGATTACTTGTAGAGCCTCTAAAGATTCCCTTCCTGCCAGGATCCTCTCAATTATACCAATAACAACAGTGTTCCGTTTAGTGGCCCTAAAAATGAAAATCAATTTTATCAAAGCAATCCATACTAATAATTACTTTTATCAAATTTATTAAAGTATGTAAGTATCTAGTTTCACATTCATTCTGTTACGTTCAAGGTATCGTGTAAATAGTAATATTTTTAGTGCAGTTTAAAATATGATACAATTGCAAAACAATCAAATGAATATTTTATTGGGATTTGTACTCTTTATCAAGCATTAAAGATATCATGTATTACAGTGTTATAGAAGTAAGGTAATTTATGAATATGTACAGACAATATCAAATATTTGATATTATTATATTACTGTTACACAAAGTTGATAAAAATCGAAGTTTTGCCTTGTAAAATATCATACAGTAATGTTATTGATTAATATTTTTATAAAAGGTTAAATAAATATTGTTTTTTAAGAGTTTTTTTTAATTTTTCCTTATTTATAACTAACATTCCTTTGTGGCAGCTGAAATATCACTGTCACCAAGGTGTAAATTTCTCTTCTAAATGTGTATAAAATGTGTCACATAAAATAACAGAACAGTTTGGATGAAAGAAATGTTACAAGCCTACATTATTCAATATAAAATCTCTAGCAATTACTTTTTCTAGTGCTGAAAAAGCAATCTCCAATGAACTGTTTATTTTAGAGCATTAACCCTTCAACGTGGGACTTGATTGCATGACTGACCTCTCAAACAGAGGTCATACTTTTTTCCAAGTTAGGCCCTAATTTTGCAATACTTCACTAAAAGTTTTGAAGTCCTCTATTTATCCTAACAACATAATTTTGTACTAAATTGTTTATAATTAAATACTGGTACTTATCTATGTTTACATTTTTTATGTATGTAAAATCTGGAGATTTGTACGGCCTGTTGACAGCTTCCCAAAAATAAATGAAGTTCTATCAAGTATTGTGAAAAAAGCATTGTGATGGTATATATTACAGTTTTTTTATTCTAATTAGTGTACTGATTCCTGGATAATGTATCACTCAATTTATACTTGGCTTAAAATACCTACCTTGTGGTATGGTAACCATTTCAATAACCTAATCTAATCTACGTGACAAACTGTCGTCATGCGTAGCAACAAACTGTAAAAAAGACGTAGTCAGTACAGAAAACCATGTTGAAGTGTTAAATGTATCCGTGAAACAACAGATTTATTTCTTTAAATCAACTTTAACAAAACATTTATTTGTAAAAGTAAAATTATTCTACATTGTTTACCATTAATTTATATACCTAAACTAATTTAATTGGCATTTATTAAATGATTAGATAGAAAATTTAACATAAAATTGTTCATAAATAAGGGGAGATTTTTTTTGTTATATTCCCTATGAGGAAATTCCTGCTGTGAAGAATATGTTACCTACTTTGTGGTTCTAGCCATGGTTGTGATATGGCTTGATTTGAACTCAGTACCGGAAACAGATAAAGCTGTGGGTTTGTAAAGCCCAGTGGACTTACCTTAAATGTTCTTTGGGAAATAGTCATTAAATCTTAGAGAAAATGATGATTGGGTTTGATCTGTTGAAATAATAATGTGGCAAAAATTGGAGTACCCAAAGAATGACAGTCTTAGAGCAAAGTAAAAATGTACAAATGTATGCTTGGTTATCTATGGGTGAGAATTGATCTGCCAAAATGGTCATTTATTAAAAAAGAAATTACAAGGAGCGAATATGTGGCTTACAGAATTTAGTAAAGTATGTTTAATAATGTTATTACAGTTACATAGCAACATCTTAATCAAACGAGCACGGCATTACTGTACACATATAATAATATCAAAAGTTTAGACTATGACTAAGGTGTGAATTAATTTTCAAATGTTTAAAAATAGAATAAGAGGTTGACATATTATAAAACCAGACTAAATAGACAATATTGTATCAAATTGCTGTATTTGTTGTTAAGAAATGCTTTAAATTTGTTTCTTTATTATTAATATTGTCTATCATCAAGAACTATTCAATTTCTTTTCTAAATTTTAAGGTGCTATTTCAAGTTATAGTCACAGCCTATATGGGATATTTTAGTTGAAAAAGGTTGAAAAATAAATTTCCACTAAACAGTTTATGTGACGACTTTATTACTTGATCAAACTAGTTTTTCTCTGGTAAGAAGTAGACTTCCTTGGTGCCATCAGATGATCTCCCATCAGTCGAGTTTGCCTTGGTAGAATTATTGGGTTTACAAAGCGGCAGGTCAAAAGGCAGTCTGGTGGGATGACAACCACGCACAGAGAATGTAACGACGGCTGCAGGGGAGGCCATGCGGGCTGTGACTAACTGCGTGACAGTGTGTGTGACCGTCACATCACCAAGGCCGAGGTACGAGGACCATGAGTCTCTTACAGTCTCTGGCTCACTGGGCTGCAACGAAGGCACCTGGGACAGATCCAGGCGAGGAGAGGCTGTCAGTAGGATCCTGGTGGCAGATGGTAGAACAATAATTATGATTTTGGCAATTTCAAAGTTACACACTCTGAGAAAATTATTAAAGTACATTGCATGCAGCCTGCTGGCATGAGGGAAGTGGATCTTTATCTTCTAATTATGGCTAACACTATGAATTCTGTGAAGAATTGCAGTAAAACTGATTCTGACTATAAATTAGTTTAACTCATTAGCATGAAACTATGAGATATCTCGTAGTACAGAAAGAGTGCATATAATTTCAACTACGAGTTATCTAGTTATCTCGTAGTTGTGCAACTTGCAAGATTATTTTAATCATATATATTATATATATATATATATATATATACAGGGTGTTCATTAAAGTCGGGGACAAACTTCGAGGGGTGATAGTACTCATCAAAATAAACAAAAAATTTCCTATAAATTTTAGCAACTAGCCGCCTTTTTGTATGTTGAACAAAAAAAGTTACATACCAAGAATTATTTAAGATACAGGAACCAAACTTTACACACATATTTTTTGGCCAAAGAGAAAAATGTTCTCAAAGTATCATTTAGTTTGCTTCTATATTTTCAAAATGGCGGCGGTTAGAAATATTTTAATTTAAATAACAAAAAAAAACACTAACTTTATAAAATTTTAACAAGAAATAAAAAAGATTGCAATTTTAATTTCAAATCGAATGGTACTTTGGTGAATGAAATCTGTGCACGTATAAGCGAGAAAATGCATTTTTAAAGTTAGCTCACAGAGCCCATGTGCCACTGCGGCGCGGGTGTGGCGAAAAGCGGCTGGCACAACAATTAATTCTTCTCCATGGCCGCGCCATGGTGGCATGTGGGCCCTGTAATCTATCATTAAAAGTGCATTTTCTCACTTATCCGTGCACAGATTTCATTCACGAAAGTACCGTCCAATTTGAAATTAAAATTGCAATCTTTTTTATTTTGTGTAAAAATTGTATAAAGTTAATGGTTTTTTTGTTATTTAAATTAAAAGATTTTAACTGTATAAGTAACCGTATTTTTAACATGTATAAGTGGAGAAAGTAAAAATGAGTCAAAAATGGATGAAAAGTTAAAGGATGAAAATAAAATCTCTAGTTCGTATAGTGTTAGTTTTTGACAAAAAATTTATTTATTTATAAAAAATTTATGTTAATGAAAAGAACATATTTTGAGCTACATTTTTGTGTATAAATATAAATTTGACAAATATTAAGACATCTTTTGAGGGAAATTTTTTTTTCAATAAACACGTCTTTGCTTTTGAAATTATATATTTTTATTTAAAAAATTAAACTAATATGTAGTATTAATCTTTTTATATGAATTAAGGTTTGATATTATATATTTTTAAAAAGCCTAATTAATCCTGGATTTAATGGCGAAACAATCCTAACAATAAGTTATATTTACAAATGTTATGAGCCTTTTTGTAAATGCTCTCAAATTAAAAAAAAAATTTGGACCAAATTAGGATTTAAATAGGTGGTATGACAAAGAGGTCAATAACTAATTAACCTTATTACAAATTACACTTTAAATAATATGTATCACCTAACACTTTTATTCATTTATTTTACTGTCTGATTTTATAATCATAATTTCCGAATAGTTTATATAAACAAATGAATCGAGACAGGTTTTTTAGTGTTACACTTTGCTCCCAAACTACATTCAACAAATATATTTACTTGAAGATAAATTTTACTATACATTTCATAAATATCTATGAAAAAATATAATAATGAAAAATTGCACTTAACACATACCTGGGGGTGTGGGTGGTCGAAGTTGGTTCGAGTTGGCGAAGATGGCGACATGGCTTGAGGGAGGGCTCGACGACCACACAGGACGACGGAACCACAAGCGTTTGACTACGCTGCTGGTATACAACTCTAGTGATAGTGTTACGACGCAGGAACCACTTGGCATCGCGTGCTGTGACTAGCACAGTGAAGGCAAGAAGAAGCAACACTGCTCTTTGCATCTCTGATCTGTGATGTATCACAATATTTTATATAGTGATGTAAACGCTAAATGAATCAAGTTTTTATGTTTAGCATATTTAGAGCATAGATGTTTTGAAAGCTGTTTATTTTGTTCATACTTAGGCATATAACTTATGTATGGAAGGTTATATTGTATGAAAACACATTGGTTGTATTAGTAACCTCATTGTAACCTGTTTACTGTACATTAAAAGTGACATAGATAATTTTCCTTTGAATAAAACTTAAAAATATTTTTACTAGGAAAAGAAAATATTTATACATAAATATAGTTTCAAAACAACTATAGATAATTTCTCTGAACTTGGTACTTTTAAATATGTTACCATGTCATGTTAATGTAATGATATAAGAATATCATAATATTCCAATAGGCCTCATCAGATTATCTTATTTTTGTTTGCATTGAGTTGTGCAAAGAGTTGTGAAACAAAGTTTCACGATGGTGATCTGGAACATTCCAAGATTCATAAACCAGACAAAGCCAGTAAAAATCTGAAAAAGTTAATAATATGAACAAGAATTATTTAATGTTTGTACTCAGGTATTTGATGTGTAACTTTTGCAAGTAATTTGACTGATTTAAACATTATTACTTTCAGCTTTTTACTGGGTTGGTCTTGTTTATATACTAATCTTGTCATGTTTTAGGTCCCTAGACACCTGAGGACTGGATCAGATTCCAGACTAAAATTGGAGTTCGCTGTTTAGCCATTAGAGTATGTTTTTAAAGCTAAATAAGTGGTTTCTCAGATGGTACTACTTTAGTGTAGTGGTCTATATCGTTGTACTTATAAGTGAAATGTTTAAAGCCAATCGGTTTGAATCCTGACCACGAGCAATCCCAATCTAGCTTGAAAATGTGTGGTAAAGTGGTAGGAGGGCTTTGGTGGAAGTTTACGGCATTTGTAAGCTTAGTTGGTATTACAGTAGACACCTGTTTTGCTGTTTTTACGACTGTACGGTTAAAAGAGGGGGCAATTTTTGTGTTTTTGTCATTAATTATTATTTTAACAAGAGCTGCATAGTACAAAGTAGTAAAAAATAAAACTCTCAGCTTATGTTCAAAAGCTTCGACATTCAGAGGGTTAAAAGAAAGCTTTTTTAAGATTAAACTTTTTAATCTTGTGTAAGATTTAATCAATGTTTTGTTTTAGTTTTAATTTTCTCAGTCATTCAGACATTTCTTATTATTATTCAATAAACTTTGAAAACAACTTAATATTATTATGATCATCCATTAACTGTATAATAAAATAAATAGATTACATTTCTGACTAGTTAAGCTGTCATTTCACAATTACATAGTTTTGTCAATAACCATAGACTTACCTGAGTTATTCTGAAAGTAGAACTGCACTGAAAACAAGGAAATGCAAAGACAATGTGGCAGAAATCACTAATTAGTATCGTAACTAAATAATAAATATCAAAGTGCATCTTAAAGCTAAGTTTGACGAGCATAAAAAGAGAGAGCTAGTGCAGACTAGAGATAATTAAATTAAGTATAAATACCAACGTCGCAGCAGACCTGTGTACTCCAAATCAGCAGAGAGTTTCCAAATCAATAAATAGTAAATTGTAATATATGACAAGTTTTATAAATATCTGTCGATAAATAGATAATACTAATATAATTATACTGAAATAATTGAACCAAGTACCTTTAGAAAACATTTTTAATTCTTCTACATGTTTCGGGTAATAATCCCACTGATATGATAATGGGATTATTACCCGAAACATGAATAAGAATTACAAATGTTTTCTAAAGGTACTTGGTTCAATTATTTCAGTATAATTATATTAGTAGCCCTAATCGATGAAATAAACAATTGAGTTGGTAAATGAGGGCTACTATTATTATCTTTGTTTTCGTATGGCATAAAAAAAATACTATTTAGTTATTCACAGGGTCACATTAAAACATGGTATTGAGTTAATAAATACAATTTTATTTACACAATTTCTTTAAACAATAATTATGTTTTCCTCATGAGTTTGATGCGGTCGTTAAACAGCGCATAGGCGGGAGATTTGAACATACGCTGCCCCTTTACAGCAACGGCTCGCGGCAACGCCGGGGGTATGCGGACGTGACACCCTCGAGCCTCCGGGGTCCATGGTTGGAGTTTCACCATGTTGTTCTGCCCAGCTGTTACAGCTACCCACCCTGTCAACAGACGGTAGAGTAACCATGTTCAGTGTGCAGATTTAAAGTTATTTCAGAGAGCCATTAACTATTGCTTAGGTTTGGGCATGTCAACACAACATTCTGATTAACCGCTGATTTCTTGATTTTCTGATTTTCAAACCTCTTTATCGGTTGTGCATATTCAAAACTATTAACAAATTATTTAATGAAAAGCTATTAAACCCATTTGTGGTGAAGAATCCATTATGCTGCCATCATATAATAAGTAATAGTATATAACGTTTGTTGTACTAAAACATACAACAAATGCCATAGCTAGCAGATTAAAATGCTTTTGACACGTTTGCGACCTCGTTCTCCCTATCGGATTTTATTTTAAAGAATTTCAATTTAAAGAAATATTATAGGCTTAAAATTCTAGGCAAAAATTCTTTTGCCTAGAAGTTTGCCTCAAAAAAGTTGTGGGGGCATGTACCCGACGGGGTACACTCAGCATACAACTAAAGTGTGTAGTGCACCCGATCTGGTTCCCACTCTGTGTGTTTTCTCATGTTTATGACTAAAATGGCTGCATTTAATATTGTTTAAATGTTTTTCCGCATCTAGCGGAAGACCTTTAATAAGGATGTACCCTTTAGGGTTCATAATTGGATCCATTTGAGGTATTACTTACTCCATCGGGTACATTTATAAAAAATAATAACTTTTTAAATGTGTGATACCAACATGCTTTTTATCAATAGAAAGAGAAATTAAAATAATAGTATGGTTTTTTAACATGTTTGATGAAAATTTACCCGCGACAAATAAAAAAAATCGGCATTTTTACTGTGATTGTGAATGCTACAGGATTAGTATTATCATTTTAAATTCTTACTCCATAAACATCAACTCATCAAAATATGATAAAAAGAAACAATGTTTTAAGGTTTATTTTAGTAGTTGTAACTACTGCCAAAAGTATTTTATATTGGTTCATGTTAAATTTGGTCATGCTAAATGGATTTTTTCAAAAGCAATTTCGCATCATAAAATTTAGCTTATTAATTCTCCAACAGCCCTCTGCAGCAGAGAAGTTAATTTGTAGGTTATATGTGAGAAATATGAATTATTTAGAACAGCAGATTGAAAATTACATGATAAGGTTATTAATGGGTTACCCATTGGCCTAGTTATTACTGGGCGGCCTCACGTGCCCTTAAGTAGCATTTAAAAAGTATAAAAATGGAAAGTTTTACATTAACTAAGTGACAGTTTAACGGAGGTTTTCAACTTTCTGCTCAAAAAAAACTTGGCTGCAAAAGTGTAAATTTAATTAAAAAATTTTTTTCTATTTTTTACCAACAAAATTAAAATTCCGAATTAAAGTAAAATTTCACTTACTCAACACTTTGTGGACCCAAAGGTTGTCGAGTTACCCATATCATTACAATTTTTTAAGGATTTTAATACATAACATACTCGAGTTTTACATATAAATTTATTACAGTACAGTACTTACATGATTATTTTTACACTCTGAGTAAATGGTCCACAATTTTAATAATAATTAATAATAAAGAAATGTCAAATATTTTAGGATTAAAACTGCATGTTCTAAAATGATTCTTAATTGAAAATTATTTTTGGTTGCTTCGTCACAGAATTGCAGGAGAAATAAAATGTCCATTACCGACAATCATTGTTGATGTTCATGTAACGCAGAATCCTTTCGATGCATTTCTGTGAATAAGTAAACACTAGTGAGCTAACCCATCTCTATTTATGCCCGGTTCTTGGACCTTGAGAAAGTCTAAAGGCAAGCAATAGATAAACTGTCTGCCTCCGCTAGTTTCAGCTGTCCCGCAAAAAAGTCACACTATCACTGTAAGATACAGGCGTTGACTGTCGAGTTAGTGAGGTTTTAATGTATATTTGATTTTTTAAAAGATATTTTACATTTTAGGAAAATATTTATATTTTTTAAGAAAGAACATTTGTTTTTTACATAAAAATAGATTTACTTGTCTCTATGTATGTTAGATTTCTATTAAAAATTCTGCAAATTCTCCCCCAAAAGTTTACATTTCAAGTGATGTGTTCAACCCATCAATGTCACTTATAAAGTCAATAAGCATCTTCATCATTGCTATTGAGTAACATCCATTCCACTTCAGGGGATCTCATGTTATTATAAAAAACAAACAAACACAGTGTTCATCTATAATATTATAAAGAAGAGGTGATTTCTGTATGTTTGTTTGTGGGTTTGTTGTGGCAAGTAAATGCGAAAAATACTGAACTGACCGGTTTGAAATTTTACAGAAAGGTAGATCTTAAACTCATGCAACACATAGGCATATTAGTTCCCTTAAAATCCCCTTGGGCTACGCCCCATGAACGTCCTAAATTTCAATGTTTACATTTTGAAAGAATGAAAACATAAAATTACTTGAATGTCAACAGCTGTGAACACTAAAATTTGACAGTTCGGGAAGAAGAAGAAGAAAGAGCTGCAGTGACTGTCCTAGGTTTCAATGTTTACATTTTCTAATGACAACATCCGTTTGCACTATATTTTGACAGTTCGGGAAGAAGAAGAAATAAAGTTGATTTTTCAGATAAACTGCTGGATCGAAATTAGTGAATTATTTGAAATAGCGGAATGGTAGATTTTAAGTTTTTTTTCCGACGACTGTCTCTATTACATTAATCCTTATCTCCCAATATTTGACAGATGTTACTTTGAAATGTTGTAGACACTCGTGTTTTGTCATTTTGTAAACAATGAGGAATTAATTAACAAGAACTTAAATGTATCAGTAGAGCCTACACCTTTCAGCCTTTTTAACCCGTGCGAAGAACGGGTACTTTGGCTAGTCATTAATAAAGGAAATGAAAAAAAAAAACGTTTTCAAGAGTTTAGGCCAAAACAAACTGAATAGTTTTAGTGATGGATTTATTTGACAAAATGTAAAAAAAATTATAGATTACCAATGTTAAGAAACACAACCAACTGTTAATTTTTTCACGAAGCAGATTATTTCAAGATATATCACAAAGTAAGTAACTGATTTTGTCATTGTGAAAGAAGGTAATGAACAGTGGACTTAATGGAGGTAATGAACTTCATAAACAAGTCATTTTTAAATACATGATTCTGCAATAACCGCCTTTATTGACATAAAATAGACGAGCCTTGAGCAGGTCACAGTACAATTCTATTTCACTAAGAGATAGACTTGTATCTCTACGGGTGGCCCAATTAGCGGCGCTACGACCAGTCTCTTATATCTAGATTAATGGGTTAAATTAGATTGCCTGTTTTAACGTTTAAAATTAATTTACTTATGGAGTGAGAGTGGAGATTGAAAGTTAGCATTTAGTGATAACTTTGTCTTAGACATTAATCCTCTTTAGCGAATTTCCATAGGGAAGATATTACCGTTTATGTACTTAGCCCGACCATGTTTTTTTCTTTTTAGGTGCCAGATAAACAATAGTCGTTAAAATTTTTATATATATGTATATATATGTTTGTTAGCACGACTCTCGTAAAATCGTCCGATCGAGACCAAATTTGGTAGAGGTGTATTCCTACAAAGGAAATGAAAAGACATATCAAGAGTTAGTTTGGTTTTGTACCCCAAAATGGGTTTTTTAGTTTTTCACATGTATAAAAATGTAATTATATTTCACCATTGGAATCAGCTTCAAAAACGACACAATTAAGTTAAAGTTTTTCTCTATCTCCAACGGTTACCGAGATATTAAAAAATCTAAACAGTACTGATTGTGTCAATGTTAATCTTATGGAGGATAAGAAAAATTAATATTTCATATTAAACAAGTCATTTTTAAAACATGAGCTTCTGGAATATATCCTTTATTGACAAAAATCAAGTTTATGTTTATCATGGCAGCAAACCTGCATACTCTTTTTCTATTATCATATAGAGATAGACTTGTATCTCTATGGACTGATGAAAGTTGGTTAATGTTAAGATAATATTAGTTAAAATGACTACTTTTAGTGTTTACAGCAGCTAATTACTCTTTCCACAGTTACATGAGATGTGAAATAATCTCATGTTTATGGACATTTTTATAAAACGCATTAGATTTGGAAATTCGCTGAGTACAATCTCTCTTTTTTAACACACAATGCTCTTCACCCTCACTTAATCATGATTTTTTACCTTGGCTAAAAAACACAACAAAATTTGATTTTTAACAACGTGTAATATTACCAGCAGAAGACAGGACAACATCGGCACAGCTTTCTGACCAGCCGGTTCCTTTAAGATTGAACTCATCAGCCGCTCGCAGCCCCGGCCACAACTGCAGCCTCTCCTGGCTCCCACAGGGCACGGCCAGCACATCAGAGCCCACATAATGGTTGTATATGTCGTCTGCGTCAGCTGTGAAGCAGATGGTTACTGGGAGTGTGGCTGCTGCCAGAACTGTCATCCTGCAAACATGTGGTCACTATCAACAGTCTCAAAAACCAGACTAGGACAACATATAACATCTCTTAACCCATTGGCCCACCTATATACCTGTCACCTCTAGGAATTCCTATTGTTTTAGCACTTTTGGAGACCTTTACTAAAACTGCCATAACTTTATTTTCTTATAGCAGTCATTAGATTGTCTTGGCATTTTAAGGGATTCATTATTATCCCTTTACTGTATCTACAAAGATTACACTTAAATAATTTATAAATAAAATAGCCCTGACACAGCAGACATTTGTACTCAGTAAATTTACAAATCAATAATATGACAATTGTAATATAGCTTACTCGTATGACAAGTTTGGTCAATATTTGTTGATAAGTAAGAGGGTTTGACTATACTCCTTAAGATTAACATGGGAAATAGTATGCAGGTTTGCTGACTACTAGCCTTTTTACCTGTGCAAAGAACGGGTACTTTGGCTTTTAATAATATAAAATAATATTATAAAATATGATTAAAATCTATAAATTACATTTTTGAAAACGCAAAAACCTGTTTTTGGGGTCTCTCTCTCTCTCTCATATACATAAAAAAATATATACATAAATTTTAATGACTATTATTTTTGCTCTGTAGGCACATTAAAACGAAAAAGTGACATGGTCCCAGGCTTAGGTCTTGCCATGAGCTCTATGGTAATAGCTTCTTCCTTATAAGAAATTTGCTAAAAATTATGTGAAAAAGGTTATTATTTTTTCTAGATATATACTCAGGTTAATCATTTGAAAACTACTGCTATCAAGCCGGAATACGCACTTGATATTACTATCACCAGAGAGGTAGTCTAGACGAGCGAGTCCCCCCACCATGAGGCTCTGGCCAGCCCACACGCAGAACGACCGAGGTACCAGCGGTTCCTGAGGCAACGTGAGCATCAGCTCCTCTGCTGTCAACAGGTCTATGATCTGTAAACCAGGCTATCATGAGGGGGACTCAACATGGCAGAAGGCAACACATAAACAATAAACTCAGCACATTGATACAGCTATACACAGGAATCTTAAAATGTCTCTTAACATCTTTATACTGTTCAGATGACATTTTCAGTATGACCTTTAAGTGCCTGCAATGATTTCACCGTATTAGCAATTTTCTCAATATGAAAGTTCAAGTTCATGGTAATCTGAAAACACACTAATGCGCTACAAATCAAAGCCTGCTGCTTCTCTGAGCCTCCGACCTATAGCAGGTATACAACTACGAGATATCTCACAGTAAACAAAAGGTGCAACTACAAGTTATCTTGTAGTTGTGCAACTGCAAGATTTTTTAATCATATAATTATATTACATACATCAATGTGTAATAGAGCTATTTTTTAAGATCTATATTAGTTTTAACACCAAAATCGATAATATTTGTGGGTAAATATAACATAATGTGACATAAAAACATGTGTAAAAGTTGACATTTGTACACTAACCTTGGACCACACTGACTATAGTTTCATGATATTAAAATGGCATTTAAAATGGAAATCATTTATAAGGGCACTTTGGCAACATATTCGGATGTTTACATTGTGTTTACGGGTGTATATCTCATTTAGTTTTTAAAGCATAATTCTAAGTATAAAATCCCTTAAAAATGTGTAGAGTAAAAATTTTAATAACGGCTCAAACAACTTTGGTTTGGGGTTGAGAGGATACTATAAGGCCCTCAGGCAGAAGTAAATGCCACACGAGCTTCGTGGGGTAGAATGCTTCTGAAAGTCCGCTGTGAAGCAGCGATTTGCTGCCTGATTGGCGTCCTGGATGGCCATGTTGCCGGTCCTGCTGTGTGCTTGCACTTAGCCTACTTGGGGTGCCCCTGTATGAAAATGGGCACCCGTTGATGCCATCTAATTCTCGTTGATGGTCAGAACTCGCCGGCCCCGATGGGGTCTACGTCCACGTCTGTAGGTAGTTCCTTAAAGGATCGCCTAATGATGACGAAGATCGCCATTGTCCCAACATCGTTTCCGGAGGAGAAACTGTCTGTTGAAGATTGTGGTTTGTTGCAGGGAATTATGATCGATAAGATTGTGAAGCAGAAAAAACCGATATAGATCCATAATTGATGTCATGAGCCGGGAGCTCTTGTCATCATCGCTTGTGGCAGTGATACGACAGCGTCCTGGGTCAAGAAGTCATTTCACAGGCTTGAGTTCAAGGAGGGCGCCAAGGTGGTTGTAGGGGATTACAAGGATCTCCTGCAATCCCACAAGGTTCTTCTGCGAGTGAAAGGGCGTGCCCATGACCTTGCACCCAAAAAGATTGTGCAGATGTGATTGGAGATTGTGCAGGTGCAGAATTCTGGAATCCTCATTGGGGACTGGCGACTGGTCAGCTGCAGGAAGGACAAAACCCATCAATCGATAGTGCTAATCATTGATGAACACAGTGCTCTTTGTTAAAGGAGAGGGACTGGCAGATCTACCTGGGGATCTCGAGAACTACCTTGAGGGTGCTCTCGGGTGTGGGGTTTGTACCTTCAGGTGATGATACTAAACCTCCTCCAGGTAAATCTGCAACTCAGTAAGGCTGTGACGTCAGTCCTAAACAAGGCCACAGCACATTGAGGTGTGGATTTTGCTCTCATTCAGGAACCGTGGGTTCGGAATGAGAGAATTTCAGGATTGGCAACTAATCTCTGGTTCTGTTTTTGACTCGCGTGCTTGTGTGTGGGTCAGGAGCCCATATGCCGGTTCTTGAGTTCTGTTCCAGGGAGTTCTGTTTCCATCGTTGCAGTTCGGACGGTGTGCGGGTCCTCTGGTAAACCGCTCCTCCTTGCGTTCGTCTGATCGTTCGAACTGATGGCGCTGGTGGACCACGTTGCGTCAGTGGGGGTGGATCTGCTGGTGGGGTGTGACTCCAACTCCCACAACTCCGTATGGGTTAGCAGGAGGACTAAACACAGAGGTAGACAGCTTCTAGATTTTATAGCCATGGTCATCGCGTACAGTGTGGCCTATATCTGGTCATTACTGAAACACTCATCCACTGAGTAGTACGGCCTCTTCAGAAGATATTCCTTAAATTTATTCTCAAATTCAGCTAATTCAGGTATATTTTTGAGATCGCTAAGAATCCTGTTGTAGATCCTGCTACATAAGAACCTAGGACCGTTTCTTGCTAGGATTGAGTTTACCTGCGGCAAATATATGTCATACCTTTGTCTTGTCGAGTAGTTGAAGTGTGCTTCATTTTTACAAAACAAGTCCGGGTTTCTCCTCACCATTACGGCAGACTCCAAGATGAACAGGGCCTGGCATTGTTAGAATATTAGCTTCAATGAACAATGGCTTGCAATGTGAGAGGAAAGGCTCCTGAAAAATTGTTCTAATCATTCTCTTCTGCAATAGGAGTATTTGCTGCACATCAGGACTATTTCCCCAGAATAATATTCCATACTTCATTATGCTGTGGAAGTAACCAAAATATACCTTCATAAGTACTTCTCTATCTAAAAATAGATGAAGCCTTCTATAAATTACTAACTAAACATTCTAAGAAATGTATTACTATCATTTAGGCTCATTTTGACATAACAAACTGAATGAACTATGCAAAAACCTTCCAGTGTTTTTAATTTTTATAAACACCCTCACTTCAGGGTATTTACTAAGCCATAACTATTTTTCAACAACACAGACCTGGTCAGAGGTGATGACACCAGGAGTGTCGTAGAGCCATTTGCTCTGTGCCAATACCGGGTCTGCCGGGTCCACTCCGGAGCCTGGTGCCCGCAGCTTCCGCAAACTCTCCAACTTGGGCATTGCGAACGGGTCATCCTTGTATGCATCCGTCAAGTACTCCACGTTGCTGTGCGAATACGTTCGGTTGATTTGACCTACCCAACACCAGTTGTTATTTCAACGCTCAAAGTGGAGGTTCTTGACAGGTGGTTTTTAGTGAACAATTACTGATGTGTTTATAGAACTAAGATAAAAAACACCCCTGTCACAGCACACCTGCGTACTCAGCGAATTTCCACCTCAATAATATGGCAATAATAATACAAGTATATGACATGATTGATCAATCAATACCTGTTGATAATTTAGAGTATTTTGCCTATTCTCTGTAACATAAACATGGGAAAGAATATGCAGGTTTGCTGCTTAGAGGAACACTGAAAGTAGGCATTTCTACCATAAAATAACAATTTTAATGACTAATGTTTTTGGCCTCTGGGCACCTAAAGGTGAAGAAAATAACATGATTCCGGGCTCAAGTCTTGCCATGACACCTACGGTAATAGCTTCTTCCCTATAGGAAATTCGCTAAAACTAAAAACTAAGGCTGGTAGATATTAAAATTACCAACTGAAAAAAAGAAAATAGAAAAGGGAAACACTATGAATAGAAAATAGATAATTTTTCCATTCATAATCATATCGTTTATCCTACACATTAAATTTCAATTAAACAGTTCTAAATTAATTTTACACTGAAAAAATTATATGATCTACTACAAAACCAATAACACATGAAATACCTAATACAAGTAGGCGTTAGATACATCCTAGACACAAGCACATCTAACACATTAGAACTTAAACAATTCCAACCCCAGAGGTCTGGGGCCCAAGAAAACTCTTGAAATTTGATTGATTCATTCTTCAAGTGGCATCAACGATTGCTATTTGGGGTAAACTCCCCTTTAAAAAGCACTAGAATGTGTGCTTCAATCTAATCACACGATCAATGGGAATTTGTATAATTTTATTCTCCTCAACAAAGTGTTACAATTGTTCATGCATGGAATTGCCGCTATAGCACTATAAATATAAACAAGAATAATAGAATAGGAACTTACTTTCCAAACAACTTGTAGTTAGCAATTATAGAAAAAAATTATATAAAACTGAAAAAAATTATTATTCATTTAATTTGTTTCTATGCAGGAACGATTGTGATCACTCACATATCATCTGTGGCGTAATCTGAGTATGGCCCTCCTGTGCCAGTCGCAGGTTTTTGATATTCTCTTCCTTCAGTCGGAGGGCACGCATCGCCAAACGCCAGCCCACAGGACGATTGATTGGAAACTACAATGGTTCAAAAAAGTCAATTACCTTTTTTATTGTTGGGAAAGTTCAAACTCTATTTTTTCAAATTGCTAAAAAACAGTTAAAAATATATAGATGTAAGGGATGTACAGTTAACACTCATAATCTGTACTGAAATTGAGGCTCTAGTTTGTACAGATTAAATTTAAATACATTAATATAAATAAAAGTACATTATGAAATAGGCCTACATAATGAAAGCCTCTTCATAGAAAATGAACATGTATTTTGACGATAGATTTTGGCACAGACAATAGATTTATTCATAAAACATGTCGTAAAATGTATTACATACGAATATTTACAAAAATTCATCCTGTAAAGGTATTAATGCCTGAATGTTATCCGTATAACCTGCAGTCAAGTCCTGTCCGTATTAGCTGAGTTTGCTGATTGTAAGAAAAATAGCATGTAATACTATAGGAGAAACAGCGTATACAAGTAGGCAGTGCTGTTTAAAATTGAAAGTAAGACACATGCAGTACAGATCATATGGCCTTGGAATGGTCTTTCGTGTGGAATTTTAAAGACTTTAAATCCTACAGAGACCAGCAGACCTTAGTGTGTCTGACAGCTCAATCTCTAAACAGTAAAGGACCATCCAATGGGGTACAGCCAAGGGTGTTAAAAGATAGTTAAGGAAAAAATGATGGAAATTTAAGGGCTTAATAATACTGTTATCATTGAGGTACTTCAATACTTAAGTATTAACCTTGAGGAGGTTTAATGTTGTGCCAGGCCAAGGGGCTGTAGTGGCTCGTTGGATAAGGTTTACAGCTCGTGTCTTGCAGTAGTCCGACTGGAGCAGTGCATTGAAGAGCATGGACTTGCCAACATTAGTGCAACCCACCAAGTATACATCTCCTGAAAACAAACATAGTCAATGTCCATCAGTCATAACTCCAAATTAAAAAATAATTTATAAAACAAATATGTTTATTTTTTTTAAATCATTCATTTAGTCTTGTCTAACATCTCCACTGGAGCTATACATCACTTGCTACTAAAGTAGTAACTACTTTTGTTTTATTTTTTTCAATGTAGTTAAATAAACCAGATAGTTATATAAGTAATAAGGTAGTACAGGGAGAACTAATTGAATAACAGCTTTTCATCATCGGCCATAACAGTATTATCAGGCTCTTGTGGAGTTTGCTAAGTGTAATATAGCTACAGATCATCCCCTATGATCTCTAGGTACCTCTGCCTCTTTTTTTAGAACTCTCTTATTCACAGCTGTCCACTAAATATTTAATGGACTGTCTGTCATCTCCTGTACGAGACCTGAGGCTCAAATTCTTAAATCAGGCAGAAACTCACCAACAACAAATTTCAAATAAAGAATCATGAGTAATCTCACCTCTGTACTCCCAAATCTTATACAAGGCGGTGATGAGGTCCTCGATGCCAAACCCGGTTTTGGCACTGACTAGTGCTGTGTGAAGCACGTTGGCTTTGCGAGGGAGACTAGCCTTCAATGCTTCCTTGGCCCTATGCAACATGTCCTTTGACCAATCTTGTAAAAGGTCTATTTTGTTGCCGACCACTATCAATGGACGCTTTGGACCTGAAACCATCCAACTGTAAAGAAATACGGTTAAACCTCAATTCAAAGGATTTAAATGGACTAAGAAATATATTTGTTATATAGGAGTGTTCTTAAAAACAAGGTTCATTAATTCTACCAAAATTTGTAATATAGGGATTGGTAATAACCTCCAAATAAAGAATATTGAATGTGTTAAACCTCTATTTAAAGTAGTTTTTAAGCATATGTTATGTTTGTTATAAGTTTAACTACTACAGATTTGTTAACAGTGTTTATTTTGTGGAAAGTAATTATGCACACGGTATTATTGTACGTCTATAAGTACATTTGAATTCAATCCCAATAGCCTTTCTACTACTTTTCTCTACCATGACGCAACAACACAAAAAAAACCAACTTGTCAATCACACCGCTAGAATATGTACTACGGTTTCAACACTGATAGATGTGTACCTTTAGCGAATATTAAGGGAGGCCGGTGGAAGGAAGGGAAATGAAAACTTTCTCAAGTCTAGCTTTGCCCGAGATAAGGCCTAGATAAGAATAAAAACCCTAATAAAGGGGTATAGACCGTGGGAATGCGTTTTCAGAGGCTATGTTTGTTATGTAGGGGTTTTGTACTTTGGATATTCAACACAAAAAGGAAAGAAAATTACTAACAAGGCACTAAATATATTCGTTATATAGAGGGTTTTATACATATTTTGTTTGCTATATAGGGGTTAATTTCCTATTGAGTTATATAACATTTTAAAGGGGATTGAAAAATAATATATTATCCTGGGTAATTTGTTACGTTGAGGTTCCATTGTATTAAAAAAATAAACGTTATACATGGATCTTGATTTTAGAGACCCCAGCAAAGTTGGCTTGGCAAGCTTTCCTGCCGAATTTTGTATATCCACAGAAAAGAAGGAATTCATAAGGATGAGACAGGTTGAACACGGTCACATACCTTATTTTCAAAGTAGTAAAAAGAACCTCCAAATCAATATAGATCTCATCTCAGATTATTCAACACCCTAACACGGTTCACAATCAAACTCAATAACTCACAAGTCCACCAGACAAGGATAGAGTCTACTCCAGGAAGCCCTGAACTTTTCATTTGAGGGTGAATGCCTTGGCACAGTACAAAACCCTGCTCGGCAAACCCTGAGAGCATTTCACGTAAGCAAATTTTGTCTAGGGTACCACTGCCAGATGGACAGAAAGGAGATCTCACTCTCCGAGGATTCTGACTCGGTAGATAGACTGGGTGTTCAGGCTCATGTGTGAGTCACTCAAGCCCTCGGGAGAGACAAGAAGCAACCAAGGTGATAGGGAAGCCCATCACTCTGAATTACCATAGAAATTACCAGTAATTGTGCAGGTTATTTTTAACACACAACTTCAATCTTTGAATGTATAAAACTCAATCAGGGAGCCAACTGGTGCTACATTTAATATAAAGTTCTGAGACTCAATAGAGATGTTCTGGAACTAAACTCAGACCCAATGTGTAAATGTAAACTACTGTTTACATACATTTATTAAATCATGGTGCTATTGAACAGTAGTGTGAGGGGTCCCGCAGGACCCCTATAGCACTCTAAATCTCTCAAGCATTTCTAAATCTAAATATACTAACCTAAACCTCGAAATCTTACCATTTCATATTAAAGTAATAATATGCATATTTATTACTTTAATATGAAATGGTAGAATAGTAGAGATTTTTAATTGATCAGGGAAACATCAAGAGCTATAGGAGATAATAAGCAACTCATCAAGTTCAATATTGACTTTTTTATATTTGCAATTAGAATGTCATTATCATGTCATTCATTATTTGTGTATTATTTTTTGAAAACTAACTTTTTACTTCAATTAATTATTTTTAAAACCGGTACAAGAAGATCTCAAGTTAAAATATGGATTCGGAACACTCACATTAGCAAATGAATTTCTACAAATATGCTAGACTTTTATTCTGATCACTTGACAATGTATATAACATTGATCTGTTATATAATTTGAAATATATATTATTTATATTAATGAGATTTTGTGAACTGTTGAGGGGAATAAAAAAAATGCTTACCGATAATATCCAATATTCCAGGCCATATACTGCAAGGAAAGTCAGTCATATCAACAACCAGAATGACCAATGCATATTTATCCTTGATCTGTGACAACAGTCGTGGATAAGATGCAGGATCAACAGTGACTGACAAAGCGGTGTTGTACTGTTGCAGGAAATGGCATCTCTGGCAGACCAATGCTTGTAGCTGTTCAGATTTTTGTCCAGCAAATAGTTCTTTTGGCAAGAAGCCAGGGATTGACGGGTCCTATCCCCCCCCAAAAAAAACCTTTTTTAGGCTATGGTTCTGAAAACATTTGTATGTTGTTCAAACATATTTTGAATTGAGTTCCATTGAGCTAATATTTTAAATGAAAATCTTAAATGGGTGTCAGGCCAAAAACTTTTAAACATTTTCATTGAAAATGCCCATAGGTTCTTTGGTTAACTTCATAAAGAGATAAAGTACTCTCTCAGCTTTAAGTTAATACTTGCTATAAAAATATTAAGTAAGTATACTTATAGTATAGAATAGTATTGGATGAAAAGACATAAAAACTCTACCTGGGTTGATTTTGTCTGTTTGAAAATATTATGAATAAATGAGTAAAAGTAACATAAGAAAAACCAATGATGAAAAAAATTCTGCTTCAATTTGTGCCTTAAATTCCACCTATACCTTGTACCCTCCTTTTATACCTTGTAAAACAAAAACTAGATGAATTTTTCTGGATACCTAATTTAAAATCGGGTATTTGCCGGGAACCAAGCGTCCGATATTTTGAAGGTGCTCGAGATGAAACTAGCATTTCACCTGTTATTCAATTTTTTAACCTGATCTGGATAAACCAGAACCCTGATGGTTTGTATCTGGATAAACAGGACTTTACTGAAGCTATTGAAAATTATTAATCAAATTCAGTACCTTGCAATGTAGGTGTGCTCCACAGCCCCCACATGGTACATTGCTAGCGGGAATGTTGGGATCAGCAGATCCGTAGTTTACCTCTTCAACATTGTCCTCTTCATCACTATCTTCTTCTTCTTCCTTAACTGACACTTCTGCATATTTGTTATAATCGTTCATCCACATTCGCTTTGGTCTTTTACCTTAAAGAAATGATAATTAAATTAGAAGTAGGCTATTGAAATTAGACGAATAATATCAGTTAGACACAGATAATAGAGAAGATATGCACGCGCACACACACATATATATATATATATCGATTGGAGAGCATGCATAGTTTTATCTAGAAATACAAAGTAAATGCTATTATTTTTCTGATAAAAATCAAGAGTGAACCTGTAAATTTTACAACTGAGGCCTTTATTTTTGGGTAGCCTAGAATTAAATTTCTATTAATTTCAAATTTGGTAAATAATTCACATATTTGTCGATTAAAACACGTACACAAATTTATTTTAAAACTCACAAACAGCGTGGGGAAATCCCCACGCTTAAAATTATCATAAATATGATTCATGCCATTTCATAATAATTAGGCCTACGATGATTATATTTACAAGACCCTATTTTTTTAAAGCAAGTTTAACCTTCCATGGGTCAGCAGAACAGTCATTGACCCATTGATTACATGTTCCTTGAGGAATATATTCTGCATCTTCAATCATCAAAATTCATAGAACTTGCTCCATTACTTAAAAATTGTAGGACAGGTCTGTGAATACGATATTTTTTTACAAATACTTAGGCCTACTTCAACATGTTCACGATGCCGTGCGCCCCATCGGATACATCAGTCCTTTTTTAAATTGCAGGATACGTGCAATAGGTTACTGAAGTGTGTTGTGCGCCCAACCAAGTACACCCTCTGTGTGTTTTCTCATGCCATTAAGGCATAAGACCAATAAGGCTGTATTTAATATTGATTGATTAAGTTCAGAGAGTTGGACTCCGGGTCCCTACACATCAACCTTGTGGCTTATTGTGTTCCCCATAGGCGCTAGATGAGTAAGCCGATTCAGGTACCTTCGACGAGGCTCAGGAGCTTTTCCCCTAAACTGGTGTCAAATATCTCACCCCGTTGTTCAAGACCGAAAAAGCCCTTTTCCTTGCCCCAATCTATAAAAGTCTAGGATGATATGCTTAGCTGTCTCCAAAGAGCTTTTGCACAGCCTACACTCCGGTTCATCACGAATGATCCTCAGAGTGAGTAGATGTTTCCTGAAATGGCCGTGTCCAGTGATTAGAGCAATGACCCACCTGACCCGTCCTCTGATTGACAGCCAGTGAGTGAAGGATGAGGACGGTCCGAGAAGCAGCTTCTTACTAATTCTTGCAAAGATATTGCTGTTCCCTAGCCCAGTCTTAATAATTTAACTAATAAATTATTATTTTCATGAAAGAATAAATTAATTGGTATAACTCCCTTATATAATACATTATATAATAAATATAATTATAAATATACTTAGATAATAATAATAATATATCAATGGAATTTTGCTGAATACTTGTCCAATACTATAGGAATTTTGTTATTAGAGGTACTCCCAGTTCCATTTAGCATGTTCAATCCAACTTATACTGTACCGTAGCTGCTTGTACTGCAGTAGGTAGC
Organism: Nephotettix cincticeps; assembly: GCA_023375725.1. Classification (NCBI taxonomy): domain Eukaryota; kingdom Metazoa; phylum Arthropoda; class Insecta; order Hemiptera; family Cicadellidae; genus Nephotettix; species Nephotettix cincticeps. The sequence goes on from CM041785.1 coordinate 40,259,664, forward strand.
GATGAAACTATTTTTTAAACATCACAGATCTGAGACAATAACTGGTAGTTGTTACAGTTCCCACCTTAAAAACCACCAGGTCGAAGTGTTGATCTGGACCCAGTTGCCACTTTGTCAATTGATCTATTAATTATTGACACTTCTTAATGACAGGTTAACTAGGGGAGTAACAAGACCAGGGATTGGACTGTAATGAAACCCCTCAAAACATTGGAAATGTTCAAGGATGTAGAAAAACAAAAAATAAAATAATAACACACTAAGCATTTTAAAACTTACATAATCTGTCTTTAATACCATCATAAGCTGGACTGTGTGGGTAATTTCTTAATTCATTTTCATTGGGATGATCATCAGTTAACTCATCATTCAATTTTATTTCTATATGATCATTAATTTTATATGGAAAGTTTATTTCTTGGCTAATTTTTTTTAATTCCGTGTTTTCTTCATTTGTTTGATTACTTTCTAAACTTCTATTGATATATTCTTCAGTAAAATACTTAAGAGCTATGACAGGGGCTCCTTCTTTCTTATATTTACTATACATCCTTTCTTCTTCTAAAGCTTTTTTAAACTCATCTAGACGCAAGTTCGTTGTCTTTATTACGGAATTATACACTAGTTTATCTTCAATATCACTATCTTTGTTATCTTCTTTCGATAAATGTAACTTCATATTGGTTTTTTCAAACAAATGCCTACTGCAACTTGAATACTTGACATTACAAGATTGTGAGAAACCGATTGATAAATTGAAGTGTGTATGGTATGGTCTTAATCCATTTCTAATAACTAGCAAAACCATTTCAGCGGATCTTAATTGTAAACTAATTCTTGTAACTTAAATTAAAAGCTATTTTCCAACGTAGACGAATAGTCCAGAAACATAACAACATAAACATAACCTCAATTACAATATGAAACGAATAAATTAAATATCAACTAAAGTTCTCTACTACTTGGCTGTTCAGATTATCGACAGTCGACTAGACAATAACCAAGTCATGTTCGGTTTTTAATATTATATACAATATTTTAATAACATTTTTATTTACAATCTAGTCGATGTTTGTTTTAATTATAGTTAGACTGTTAATAACATTATATGAGTTATTTAAATCTAGTAATTTTTTTTTACTATCATTGGTATACTAGTAAAAATTATTTTTGATAAATCTTTTTGAATACAATAGTATACTATGTTGATACTTGTTATTTATAATTAACTATACCATGAGTAACTACATTTATAGAGAATAGATCAAGTTTATTATATATCTTTATTTCATCTTTTTATGGATGAAACATCAGATTAGATTTGTAGTGACATAAATACTATTTGTTTAGTAACATATAAACACAATGTTAATTGTACATCATTTTTATAAGTACAAAAATCGATGTCCAAACTAAAAACATTTAGTCCAGAAACATAACAACATAAACATAACCTCAATTACAATATGAAACGAATAAATTAAATATCAACTAAAGTTCTCTACTCCCCCTGGCTGTTCCAGAGTTCCAGACCAGCGAACACATATGTGCTCGCTGTTCCAGGCTGATCCAAATCAGACTGCCACCTGGATACCAAGATAGAGCAACAGAGAAATGGAGATATAGTTCTCAGCCAGCGAGGCTATGTTGAGACGCTGTAGATAAAATATGGAATGGTTGATGCCAATCCTGTCAAGACTCCTATACTGAAATCAGTGGGAGTGATTGTGATGTAAAACCATTAGATAAGAAGATACCTTATCGTAAAGCAATCGAGAGTTTGCTTTACTGTCTTTTGGTACTAGGCTGGATATTTCGTATGCTGTTAGCATGGCTGCGCAAAATGTGGAACATCCAACTGAAGTATCTTTGAAGAGAGCTAAGAGGATCTTCCGATAGGTACCTTAAAGGAACCATGGACTTTAGTTTGACATACAGAAATGGTCAGAAGAAGAAGCTTTTGGGTTTCAGAAATGCAGATTATGCAGCTGCCCCAGTAGCACAAATCGTCGGCCCAACGACGGGAAATGATCGCCGAAAATCGTTGGCCAACGGTCGGCATGTCGTGCGGCGCGAGGATGGCCTAACGATGTTATAGCCGCTCATTATCCATCAATGCCAACCATAACCCAACAATGAGCCAACCGAATTTATTGATATATTTATCATTTGTTCAGTTTTCAGTGCTGTATTTCGAAAGGTTCAATATAGTTGATATGAAAAATCAAGACATTCTTGAGCAGGCGTAATTTGTACTTACTCGGGCTGTATACTTACTTGGCTGAGTCAGAAGCAGAAGTGTATATCTGTTTCTACTACGGAAGCTGAATATGGGGCAGCTTGTGAGGCTCAAGCAGTTGTTAGGTGAAATTACAGAGAGTGTTGTGAAGCCTAAATTGTACATTGATAACTTGAGTGCTGTGAACCTAGGTAAGACCTGGTCCAGCTGGATAAGTGATGTTTCTCAAATTAACTTTGAGGGAGTATCAGTTAATTTGAATTTAACTTAAACAGCTGACGCATTATATTCTATTTAGTTTACATTGCACTCAAGGTTCAAATTCTGTATTATTTTGGTTTATGCTAGTCTTGTATTTATTTTATTTTTTCTGTAATTAAATTTATCATTTCTCAAATAAAGTTTGATTATTAGAAATATTCTAACAAATTGGGTACCTAATAACATCGTCACGTTTTTGAAGAACACATTCCGGTATAGAGTGATGGTAGCATTAAGAGCAATGTACAATTAATTATTATCCTAGAGAATAGAACTACTGTGTACTATCTCAATGTAAATTGCATACTTGTACACTTGTGTAGATGCCACTAGAAGCTCTGCAGCCGTGGGTGTCTACATGGTTTGGACCAAACTCATTTATTAATTCTTGCTTCCCATCGTCTTCCCAAAATTCGTCCAATGAATAATATGGTCTCTGTTGCAAATATAACCTAATTTTAAAACTTGTTTTGGATGTTACAACAACAGAGAGGAATGGATTATACTTTACTACTTGTTAATCTCTGGTTACAGTTCCTGATTAGGTATTTTAAGCCAAGTATGAATGAGGATTGAGTGTAGGATTGTGTTCTTCTATCATCTATGACGGAAAAAATCTATCTATCTATCAACACGGAAAAAATTTAATCTTAGGTTGATTTACTTTGAAATCCATACTTACAGTTTGATAATATACAATTATTATCCAAGAAAGTCTGCATCCTATTCAAGAAATAAGCCACTTCAAAGATCTTTTAAAAATCGACTGCACCGCAACTGGTCTATCGTTAACGTTAAGAATGAAAAGGAATCTACCGATTCCTTTTCATTCTTCTTATGAATGGGGGTTATTTTTGATGTCTTAAGAGCTTCGGAGAACTTTCCTTGTACAAATGATCTTTTTATCAGGCAAGAAAGTGGCCCAGACAAAATATCTGTCGAAATCTTCACCATCCTACAAGGAATGTCATTCGCTCCCGAATTTATCTTTCCACACACTCTGTAAATTATCTGGAACACCTCAGACTCATTGGTAGGCTCCAGCCGGAACCGTGCCACATCTCCCACCAGGACGCCGTCTGACCCCTCAGCAGTGCACGACACCGGGTCACGCCCAAGCAGGCGATCAACCTCCTCCCGAAAAAATCTGCCTAATACATCAGCCGGGTCGCACACCACTTCACTCCCCCCCTTTAGCTTCTGGTTGCAATGTGACGTAAACATAGGCATGCAATTCCGTCACTTCATCTGACAAACCACAACTTGTGATATGTGCTCATGCCACAACCAGACAAGGTCTGTTTGTCACCCAATAAGTCTTCTGCAGGCTGGTCGGATGTGATGATTCATCAACGTGGCGGAAAATTGAAATGGCGGACCCATTTAGTATTGTCATGAATCAATCAGTCAGCGGTTGTGGGATATGATATTTCCATCCCTTGGAATTATTGATACCTTTTCAGGTTATCAGTTGACGTTATCATATTTGTAGTTTGTGTTATTTTTATCAGAATTATGTTAACAATAACACACCAACTAGACAGGTCTTTCAATAATTGTGTAATCAAAAATATCTGGCCTCACCTAATGAACAGAAATTATGATTATTTGTCACAAAAAGAAGAGATGGTGTGATTCCGGTAATAAACCATACTCTTCATACCAATCCCTAATTAAATCTATTCCATAAGGCCAATATAGCCAATAATGCAGAGACTGTTGGCTGCAGTAAGACCAAATGATACTTTCTACCTCTGCAATACGCAACCAGCTGCTAACTGCGCTGGGTGCTTTGCGCTCTGTGATTGGTACACTGCTTCGAGAGCAGTAAACTTTGGACAGCGCTGTGCGCTGCGCAACTGACAGGATAGACCACCCCTCAATCACTATCGGCAGTGTTTATTTGTTCATTTTATGTTGTTTATCCCTAGGAGTGGTCTGACCTGTGATTTCATGTAAAACGCTTGATATCCCAGCAGTGTTGTTCATTTAACAAGAATTTACAAAAATAATCACAGTCCCTCAACCACTCATAACTTAGTCATTTATACTCACTTTGATTGTTTGAATATAGATTATCAGCTAAAGTAAAATTACTGTTAGTGGATTTTTCGCTTTAGTAAAAAAACCATTTTTTACCCATTTTAAAAAAGTAGACCTCTGGTATGATGGTAAATTTTTTACAAAAATTGAAGATATACAATTTGTAAAGAATTTATTTTCTGACGTTTAAATGTGCATTTTTATAAAATTTTATAAAACTATACAAGCTATGACAATAAAGATTGAAAAGCTCAAAAATTGACAAATTGACACCTTTTATTTATAAATATGGAAAAATCTAAATTTTGCAAAAATGTTTTATTACTGACTGTAGTTATATATTGTGACTACTAGATATCATCTGGTGTTGGTCTAAATAACACAATGTAGAGTTTAAAAGATGTCGGTTGAAAAAAACATTTTTGCGTTGCTTTGGAATCAGAGGTGGATTTAGGCATGGGCTCGGGCCCAGGGCGGCAAATTGAATTGATCTCCTCAGATATATAAAAATTATAGACATATTTTTTGATATCTATTGTATTGAACTACGAATATAAATAAATTTAAATTTAGCCAAAGCTTCTCATTTATTAATTACTTACATCTTTATAATTCACTCAATAGTTTATATCCACTATATGTTTCATGGGACAAGTTTCACCTAAATCCAAAAATAGCATTTCATATATTTTTGTTGAAGTGTTCTCTACTATTGACTTATTGTTACATTTTGAAACGTAAAAACAAATACATTTATAAAAATACCCCTGTCGCAGCAGACCTGTGTGCTCAGCGAATTTCCAAATCAATAATAATACATAACAGGTTTGATCAATATCCGTAATAAATAAGAGAGTTTGCCTATTCTCTATAAGATTAACATGGGAAATAGTATGCAAGTTCGCTGCTGAGTGATACGCTGAAAGTAGGCATTTTTACAATAAACTATTTTTATTTTGACCATGTACCAAGTTTCTATGTTCATAACCAATTCTATAAAATTAACATAGGAAAGAGTATGCAGGTTTGCTGCTGTGAGGAACACTGAAAGTAGACATTTCTAGCATAAAAGATTTTTATTTTGACCATGTATACGAAGTTTCATCAACATCTGTCCATAAATGAAAGAGTTTGCCTATTCTCTATATGATTAACATGGAAAAAGAGTATGCAAATTAGCTGCCATAAACAATGATTTTAAGCATAAGTGGATGGATCTCAACCACATTTTTTAGCTACTAAATATCAAGTTTCATCCAAAAATAAAGATTGATAAGGGAAATATTTTTTCCTTATCCTCCATAAGATTAACATTGAAGCCACAAAATACAACGTACTGTGTTTAGATTTTTTAATATCGCAGTTACTGTTAGAGATAAAGAACAACTTTAAGGAACTAAATTGTGTAGATTTTAAGCTTTTAATGGTGAAGTATAAAATTTAAAAATTTTTTAAATTACATGTAAAAAACGTAAAAAACCCAATTTTTTGAGTACAAAAACCCCTCTCCCAAACTACCCGTTCCGATTGACCAATATGTCTGGTTTATAACTCGTCTGAGCAAATGCAGGAATACACGTCTCTACCAAATTTGGTCTCAATAGTTCACAGACACACACACACATATATTTTTGACCTCTGGCACCTAAAGACTAAAAAATAACATGGTCCTGGGCTCAAGTCTTACTTTTAGTGTGATTGTGGTCATTGATTGAGAGGATCTCATGGTTTTAAAGTTTTCATTTGATGTGTTATGGATAAGTTAGCGTATTTGTTTCAAAATATGCTGAGTAGCAGTTAGATCAATCCTATAACGATACTTTAAAATGTCGTTTTAGGCAAAACAATTCAAGTTATACAAAAATTATAGTAAATAAACTAAAACAAACTTAAATCTTTATAATAAAAAACATAAATTATAATCACATTACTTTCAAGAGTAAAATTAATGCTATATAAATTAAAAAGATAAATTTACTAATACATTACAGTACTACAGCGGTACAGGACTTTAACAGTATTCTGAATGAAAGCAGTGGGAAGAGGGAAGTTTGGATTTAATGGAGACTGTGTGGACACAACACCTCACTAATGCAACTCTGAGTGTTCACTGATTAAAGTTATAGTCAGTCATTTAATTTTTTTCAGTCATTAAATTCATCTATATAGACTTCTGCCATCCCCACTAATCTCTACGGATAATCAATACTTAAGGTGTTTCCAAAACATATAACAATTTATACTGTTGTATGCTTTCTTGAAATCTACAAAAATAAATAGGGAAAGAAAAAAAAACTACTAGCTTAAGGTGTTAAATTTTGTTGGATGTTTCTTAGTAAATAATGGAGGATTCAAAAATCAAACCATTGAGTGTTTCTAAATTATGTTTAATAATAAATAATTTGAATACACAAATACATATTTATCAGACAATACCAATAAAAATAATAGTAATAATGATATAAATATATATCAAAAGTACCTAAAATACAAACATAGACAATGGATAATGCCACAATAAAGGAACTAAAAATGTATATTACTATATCAAAATAAATCTAATTAATTTTCCGTTGATCTTGTACTTTGGCATCAAACGACTTGATCGCACCTAAGACCTGATAAAGGCCCTCCATGAGTCCGGTGAGAACCTTACCCAAGTCCTGCTCCGTCACCACAAACACATCTGCAACATTTAACGTTCACCGTTACATAATGTCATTGTTAGATATAATGGTAAGGGAATTTTAACATGTATTGTAACTTTTCAACATTTTTGAGTTTTTAAATTGTACAGTTCAGTAGGCTACATAGTATTTTTATCCAATACTATAATACGAGCAAGGTTTGTATATATATATATAAAACATATTTATAATTTTATATATTTATTTGCACACGGATTAAAAAGGAATTCTTTAAATTTTGTAAAATAATTTCAAAAAATAAGTTCTATACTAATGTCAGGAAAATTTGTTTTTTCTTGTAATTTTAAGTTTAAAATCTAAAATTTAAATTATTATAGAATAAAATGAAACAATAAAACCAAAACAGCTGTTTATTGTTTGACAGTTCTTGATAAAATAACAAATATGGTTATCTTTAAATTTATATGAATTAAATAAATAATTATCAGGTTACTAAACAATAAAACTATTTTAAGGAAAAGGATAGCTGTAAATAAAGCAGAAAAAGTATTTCCAAATCTTGTGTTTGATAGAAAATATTCGGTATTGCTTGAAGCCATAACAAACCAATTAATTGATGTAAATTAAATTATTTTTGCTTTTCAAATGTTTATACAAAATCAGTTGATCACAGGCTAATAATAATTTGATAATTAGACAGTAATGATCGGCTTTGGCTAAAAACGTTAAACGCATCGCTCAATTGACTAACGTCGTAGCCGAGTTGTTAGCGTGTCGGCCTCAAGTCTAGGCCCGTCACCACCAGGGGCGAACTTCTTCAGTTATATTAATTCATTGTATTAAATGGTATAACAAATAATGTATTGGGTAAATTTGTTAATTTTGCTATTTTTATTGTTTATTTTTTACAGCAGTAGGTCACATAGTACTTAGTTATTGATATCAATAAAATAGCCAAATACTATCAAATCTTTGAAAGATGATTTAGGGATGATACACAGTTAAACTTAGCATTAATTCTCTTCCTAGTCCCTACATTCATACTAGGAGAGGATTGTAAAATATTTACCCTCAAAAATAAGATGAATAATAATATCCCCAAACAGCTGTTGTTGTCAGCAGACTAGTGCTGGAGCTTACAACAGTTTTGAGTTTTTAGAATGTGGAGAAAAACAGGTATGGTTATAACATACATTTTATTACTGGTTAATACAGGGCTTTGTGTGTCAGGAGTTCATTAAATATGGTAGCTTTATACTTTATAGTTTAAATTTGGTATGAAGTTGTTCCAATCCTTAGGACAAAGAATCTATAGTAATTTACTATTACTATTTATTGATTGAAGCAAAATGTTCAGTTTTAGGCAATTTTAGAATATAGAGGCTAGGTGTAGGTGTAGGCCACCACATCGAAGATAAACCACGAATACCAGCAGATCTTAATTCTGATAAGATTTTGGATCCAAACCAAAAGGGTTTAGACTACCCATATAAAAATTAAATTTATAAAATTTCCACTAGAAGCAAATTGGTGACTACAAAATTTGATATAGATCGGTGGGTTTAAATCAAATTCTACCCGTCTTGTAAGCCCTGAAAATGTTTGATTATTCAAAAATCTCATCCTAAACAATATGTAGTGGCAAATTTTTCAGTGTGGGAACGCTAGTTAAATATTTTTGTCAAATTTTAAAGAAATTTGTTGTCTTAGTAAACTCCTGAATCACAGTATTCTCTCCTTTGCACAATACAAAGATCAAGCAACGTTATATATAAATCTGTTTACAATGCAAATTCATGTCATCATTTAAGAATCAGCCGAATTTACAAATTTTTATTGAGTTATTGTTTTGTACTAAACTATATACAAAAATTATCTTGCATCAATTTCGTATTTATCAATAAATTTCAAATTTTAAACTCTGAAAAACCAATGTGGGAACGCTGTTCCCGCACCACTACCTACTCCACTGATCCTAAATATCAAAATCCATATCCAATAATTGCAAGATTACCCAATTATTACGTTTATATGATCATGCAACATGTTCATTATGTTGGCATAAATGCTCTTTTATTTTTACCGTGTTTGCTAAGTGGTGTTAATTGAGAGTAGGATTAAAAATTCAGAACGTCATCTGTCACCTCATTCCCTCAACTTTGCAGGCTACTCTTTTTGATTCAACTCTGTTATAATACGGCACTTTCTTTCTTTGTAAGTTACACGTTTACTGCTACCCTAACTGCAGTCAGCGCACGGGAATTCCCACGCTTTGTAACCAACATATTATTGCTTTTCTTTGCCGGTAGCACTGGTACGGAAATGTTCTTCACGGTGTAGCATTGTGTACCGGTTAGAGGTTAGATTTTGTATACTGGTAGTTTCAACGTGGTTCTTCATGATGGCTAATGTGTTTGTATGTCAACACCTGAAAAACTCCTCATAATTATCTTTAGTAGTGAATGTGTTAAGGATACAGACGGGAACCAAAAAATACAAACCATCGGTACAAAATATGGATGTGTGGTAACCTTAAGATTAAGAGGCAAAGTGAGCTAGTTATATCTTCACCTGGCTTGTCCCTGACGAGTTGGTTGCAGTAAACACTCAGGATGCTGGTGACGTCATCCTCCTCACAGCCCATGGACAACAGGTCGCTGGGCCACATTCCTCTGAGAAAATCAAAGGATAAGCTAACTGGAGTTACCAGACCTTTTGTTTGGGTTATTAGTACAATATATGTCGTATATGCCATACTAATTCTAAAACATGATTTCACTGTTGTGAAATCATGTTTTCATCACCATAGCCTATGCGGGAAGGCCTAACATGAAAATTATTGCTTTATTTTTAATCATAACCAAACCCAAGCTGCAATATAAACATGAGAGCAGATGGTAACGTGACACATTTTTTTAGTACAAATCTCCTTTATTACAAAAATGAAAAAAGGTAAATTATGAGAAAGTGGCGTCTTCGTTCAGACCGACGATGCACAAACAGTTCTGAGTTGAATAGCTGGCTCGCCAAAGAAAAACGATATTCACAGTAGTTTTTAACGCAAAGCAGTTCAGTGCGCGTATTACAGGTGAGGTAATTGAAAGCACAAAGAAACGCTCATTAGTTTGTGGGTGTTGCCTTTGCTTTAAAACTTATAAAACTCGTCCTAGGATAGCCTCGGTTAACCTGGTACCTTGGTTAAGAGAGATTCTACTGTACAGTAAATTGAATGAAATGAGACAATAAGTTTTTATTCTGTGAAATTGGTAATAAAGTATATGTAGTGGTTTAATAAAGTGGAAAATGGTAAGCTAAACTAAAACTGTTGTTTGATAATATTCTGGGTTTTACCTATTATGATGAGCGAAGTGGAGAGCTGAGTGCCACTTTGTGTCTTGCAGCAGTTCCACCAGAACTTGTGTCTCTGGTTGGTCTGGGATGGGGGAAGGTGAGGGTGAGGGGGTAGGGGTGGGGGTGCCTTGGTCACTGGATTCCAGACCCTCCTCCCTCGCACGACTCAGTGACTGGCGCATCTCAGCGACTTCTGAGGAAATGTCGTTCAGCTGTGCAAGACAAACACTTTGTGTTATAAATAACATTTAGAGAAAGCGTAAAATAAAAATGTTGAGAGAATTAGTTTAAATCAGTTTAATTGTGTGTTTTACTCACTTGATAAAAAAAAATTAATTTAAAAAAGTTAACCACTTTTTAACATTTCATACAAAGTAACAGTTTCCTTTAGAATGTTTTTCCGGACAACCTGCAGCTTCCTCTCCAGTAAAGACCTTTAATGAGGCAAATTGCCATTTTCTGCAGGAGGACGATACATAAGTTGCCCACAGTAGTTCCTCCCCAACTGAATAACAGAGTAAAAATTACATTTTACAATGTTACCATCGGACTGCGGACTGACCTGATTGTCCTGTGCAGTGGAACACAGGGCTGTGAACATCTTGTTGGCGGACTCCAGCAGCAGCAAAAGCTGAAAGTGAAGTTTGTACAGTGCCCTTCCAACATCCAGCACTGACTCGTTGCTGCCGACCGTCTTCAACGCGTCCATACACTGAAATGAACAACACTGATCATTCTTATAATTGCCGACTATTTGTAGGCATATTTTTCTAAAATTAGCCCAAAATAATTAATTTTTCAGTTTAAATTTTTAACTTTCTAAATTAATTTTTCTAAGATTAGGGTTGATTACCAATTTTCTAATGTTTTCCGGTAATGGTACAAAAATAGTACAAAAACTGACCTAGCAGGATACAGTAATGAGTTGGATAACAGATGATTACTTGTTATTTCACAAAATGTATGATTCTATTTAACAAAAATATGGAATATGGATGGCTGAAATAGCTTTAAAATTTCCAATCTTTGATGCTTATGTGAAATGTTCTTGACTCATATCGATCTCAGTGCAGATCTTTGAAAAGATAAAGAAATTGAACTAATATAAAAACTATAACATTAGATCTATTTATCTTGGAATTTTATATAATTGGTGAAAAACAATGGTAAAACAATCACTTCCACGAAGAAATCAAATCAGTAGAATATGAAAAACAAACTGTGTAAAGACCTTTTGATTTTATTAACATGAAAAGTTATTTTTTACACAGTTAAAACAATTGTCTAAAACATGTTTTAAAGTATTTTAAACTAAACATGATTTACAAGAACTTGAGTAATATTCCAGCTTTACTTGAGGTAAAATACTATTCACATTAAAAGAAGTGTTTACTAATAATAGTATTTTATAATAAACATGATCACAACATAACAAAACACAAGAGTCTACATACAACATGACAAAGTAATACCTGTAAAGTAGTATTGGGAAAGGATAAGTAATACATAAAAGAGACAGGCATTGGGAGAAAACTTAAAATCTACCATTTTTGCAATACTAATTTTGATCCAGCAGTTTATCTGTAAAAATGACCTTCTTTCTTCTTCTTTCCGTAATGTCAAAATACATTGTAAACAGAAGTTGATATTAGAAAATGTAAACATTTTAGCCTAGGACGTTCACAGCAGCTCTTTCTTCTTCTTCACGAGGTGTGAAATTTAAACGTCCACAGCTGCTGACTTTCGAGTACAGTAATATGTTGATATCCTTTGAAAATGTAAACATTGAAACCTAGGACGTTCACAGCAGCTCTTTCTTCTTCTTCACGAGGTGTGAAATTTAAACGTCCAAAGCTGCTAACTTTCGAGTACAGTATTATGTTGATATCCTTTGAAAATGTAAACATTGAAACTTAGAAAGTTCATGGGGCATAGCCCGAGGGGATCTTAAGGATATGAATATGCCTATGATTTGCATGAATTTAAGATCTACCTTTGTGTAAAATTTCAAACCGGTCAGTTTTTTTTTTTTGGCGCTTAGTTTCCACTACAGACATACAAACAAACATACAAAAAGCACCTCTTCTTTATAATATTATAGAGACAAATGTCAGTAAATTAAAAAGATTTCAACATAACAGTGAATAAAGGTTTGTAAAGCTAACCTCGGCAGCATGATCCTTCCTGTCTAAGAAAGTGTCCAAGTGTTCCTTCAATTCAAGCATGCCAAAGCGCAGGGACTCTGCCAGGCGGGGGCCAGCTACCTTGTCTGGGCTGAACCACACCAGTGGGGGGTCTCCATGTAGGGCCAGGGTGTCTGTAAGCCCAGCCAACTGTTGTACCACTTGCTCCGCCCCCGCCACTCCGCTCTCTGCCAAGTAGTGGCACGCCTCCCGTGTCAGACATACACTCTTGCGCAAGACATCCTGTGACCAGTATAAAGTTGAAGACTTTCAATAAGATAAACTATCTACTTTACATATTCTAGATCTCTCCGTATGTTTAAAACATAATTAATTTTAAGACAGTTTTTAAACTTACCCTTTAAACAATATGTTTTTACATTTAAGCTTGAACACTGATAACAAATGCACTAAACCTTAACTAAACAGGGAGGGTGAATTATAGTAGACCATTAGCAGACCATTTATAGGGATAAATTTAGGCCACAAGACTAAACTCTTTTAAGGTTATTATCAAAGAATAATATAACCTTTCACATATAGTTCTACTTTTAGCAAAATTTCAGGTAAAAGAAATACAGTTCTGTACTTAATAAAACAAACTACAGATCTCTGTGTGAGATGTATCAATTTTGACATGAATATGTCTTAGTTCTGGTGGGGTGTTGGTGATTTTTAAGATGGAAAACATGTAACAGGTTCCCATAGAAACTACCAGAGCTATTGTATTGAATTTTTAATATAAATGAATAAGAACAGCTGTTTTGATGAAGTTAAAACATTACCTTTAGACATATCCATGATCTAACCTATTTCCCACAGGGAAGTAAATACAATCATTTTTAGAGACAGCAGCTGACAACAGTGCTAAGTGAAGAGTAGTGATAAGAACTGTTTGGACACTTCGCATTCCGAACCAGAACCGTTACTGACTCAGCATCGTAGTCTGCCATGCTTCTAACAGACTCATTAAAATACTGTTATATTTATTCTACGATTTAAGTTCACAATTGATTTTTCATTCGACATTTCATAGTCCTTACTGGAGGTAGCCAAAGTCACACGGCATGTACCTTACCTTGATGAGCCGGTGCAGCAGGTGAAACAGCTGCAAGGGAGACGAAGGGATGTGAGTCATCAGTCCCTGGATGTGGTGTCGCCATGCCTCCTCTGTGTCGTCACGTGTGATTGGTCGAAATGTCATCAGGCCAGAGAGGTTGGGAGATGCATTGCATGGAGTCAGGTCTCCCAAATCACCGGCACTCGAGCCACTAGTGAAGGAAGCAGAAGGTCTCACATATTTTGAAGATTGCAAACTTGCAATAGTCAACATTCAATCAATAATTAATCCATCGATCAACTTCATTTACATAAAATATGTATTTACAAATATAATAATGAGCAATTTTACAAACAAAATTAAATCCCAATGAAAACCAGTAAAACGGTTTCTTAAAAATTAAATTGTCTCATAAAACTCTTTAATTTGAGCAAAAAAGTTTATTAATCAAATACAGTTTTAATATTTTACAATTACCTTCTAATTTAAGTTCATTTGGAAGTACTTTAAAGAATTTATTGCTCAAAGGTATTCCTTTTATAAAATTACAATCTATGTTTATCAAAATGTTTTTTATTTAGTATTCACGGTTATAATATGGTATCTGTAGTAAACATGTTTTTGTTAAAAAATAATACATATTCAAAAACAAAGTCAAAGTTTTAAGACTTGAAATGTTCTTTAACACATTTATCATGTTTAAGTTGGCAAATCTAATAACTTTTTTGTAGTTTGAGGAAATTATTCAGGAAAATTCCATTAGATTATATAATAAACAAATTACTTATCAACAACTTAAAAGTCATCTTAAAAATCATGATAAATAATAAATTAAATAATTTATCAATATTTAATACAATATAAAAATATCTTTTGTTCATTGGCTTATAAATGATCCTGGCAAATGAATCAGCTGATCTGTCAATAACAAGGCTACATTACATTCATCACACTAACCTTTCACTCATACTCACCTTATAATACCTACTCTCAGGAATAAGTATAATAATAATAATGCCATACTTTTAACAAAACATCAAACAAAAATGGCAATATAAAAATTGCCCAAATTATCACAACAAGAATATGTAGATATAATAATAATATGTGTAAAATATCTGTATTTTTGTGAAATAATCTATAATAAACAAATTAATATCTATATTAGTCTTTTCACACTTTGACAGTTATATTGTTAATAAGGTTTTAAATAGTAACGTAATCCATAAAAATAACAAATTATCAAAATTATTAAGCCAAAAAAATCTTTAAAAATAATAAAATATAACCTACTGATACCAAAGCAAGATTTTTAAAGTGACCTAGTTTTGTAGGAGAAAAGATATTGCAACGAGTAGTACACTTACGAGGTATCAGATCTGGTAGAAATGTTCTTTAACACATTTATCATGTTTAAGTTGGCAAATCTAATAACTTTTTTGTAGTTTGAGGAAATTATTCAGGAAAATTCCATTAGATTATATAATAAACAAATTACTTATCAACAACTTAAAAGTCATCTTAAAAATCATGATAAATAATAAATTAAATAATTTATCAATATTTAATACAATATAAAAATATCTTTTGTTCATTGGCTTATAAATGATCCTGGCAAATGAATCAGCTGATCTGTCAATAACAAGGCTACATTACATTCATCACACTAACCTTTCACTCATACTCACCTTATAATACCTACTCTCAGGAATAAGTATAATAATAATAATGCCATACTTTTAACAAAACATCAAACAAAAATGGCAATATAAAAATTGCCCAAATTATCACAACAAGAATATGTAGATATAATAATAATATGTGTAAAATATCTGTATTTTTGTGAAATAATCTATAATAAACAAATTAATATCTATATTAGTCTTTTCACACTTTGACAGTTATATTGTTAATAAGGTTTTAAATAGTAACGTAATCCATAAAAATAACAAATTATCAAAATTATTAAGCCAAAAAAATCTTTAAAAATAATAAAATATAACCTACTGATACCAAAGCAAGATTTTTAAAGTGACCTAGTTTTGTAGGAGAAAAGATATTGCAACGAGTAGCACTTACGAGGTATCAGATCTGGTACCAGAATCTCGTCTTTCTCGTAGGTTAAGGGAGGAAGGGGGATATACAGGGGTGCCCCCACCCCCCGTTCCTCCACCACCAAACTCTGGAGCTGCCCCCATCTCATCTAGTGGAGATTCAGAACCGATCTCATCATCTGATGATTCTTCTATTCCTACTCCAATCTAGAAAGAATAATAGATCACTTTAAAAATGAATTTTATTTAACTACAGTTTCGAGCATTAACCTTTGTGAGTTACATTGCTCAGCCAAAAAAGTAATTGAGTATTACTGAGACCAAAACCATTATTATTTTAATACTACACTGGTAAGGTTTGGGAATGCAAGAGTTCTTGTATAGCGGAATTTGAATACTACTATTTGAATTTTTTAATTCAAACATTCTCTTGGTTCCTAGAACTTCATACATGGTGTTTCTTTTTTTCGTAGTACAATTTTAAATAGATAACAAAACAATGAAAAATAGGTTATATAGGTTTAAGAATGATTATAGTTACTTCCACTGAAGTACTGAAACTACACTGAAGTCCTGTACACTACCCCTAGACTAGCACGCTCCCCTTCGCATAATAGTAGTTTTTGTTATAAAATTTTCCTGTATGTGTGGTTATCAAAAAACATTGCTTTACTCCTTACACAAGAAAAGGTAACAAATGTATACTTTTATAATTCTTCATGATACAGATGCAATTGTGAGTCTTGATACATACAATAGTGGCTGTGCTACACATACCTTATCTGATACAGCCTACAACATACCTTCCTGCTGCTCAACACTGGTGTCTTCTCGCTCAAGCTCTCCTCCAAGTTGTGAGCTCCAAGTTCCCCCTCTCCCTCTCCTTCCCCTTCACTCAAAGGGCGACGGCGCACACCCCAGTTGAAGTTGTCAGTACTTTCTCCCTGAAAAACACAATTTTCAAGTTGAAAACTTTAGAATATGAATACAGGGCTCAAGCCTGTTTGGATTTAGGGGTATCAGATTTGCCGGGAAATAATACTAAACACTTATTTTGTCACTGTAATTACGGTTAGCAACGGGAGACACGGCAATTGGGGTTATACAGGCTGGTTGACCTGAGTGTTCGAAAGGGCAGTGACCTTGTTGGGTGGATGTAAGTCCGGTGACATGACATTGTTGCTAAGCGATCATGTGCTAAAAATAAATCACTCTCCCCCTAACCCCTCCCTTACTGGGATGTGTAACACACCTGTCTACTGTCTAGTGAGCGTTAACCTGTTGATTACTGTGCATTGCGAACCAGTGCTTATGAGTATCACATGTTTTTTCAGTTAATTCAACACCTAATCATTCATTCGTATGGATTTTCCAGGATTTTGGATTTCCGGGGTTCGGATTTGAGGGTGAAACGACTGTACTGTAAAGACTGTGAAAAGACCCTTTACACTGTAGTGTAAAGACAAGGTAAATTACATTTTTGAACTATCAAGGGATGTAAAAATGATTATAACCGATCTTCTTTCAATAAGAAAAATGGCTACTGTAAATTTATGAAATAAAATTTTTCTTAGGGATCCTGTTCTTAGAATCCTCTATACAAAGCATGTAACATGTTCTATTAAAAATTATAATAACTTAAAAATGTTAACTAATCCCATAAGATTGTTATATCTAATGGAAAAAAATGTAATACTGGGGAGAGAAATTAAATTTTAATATACTTTTGATTTTTAACTGAACAATCAATAAATGTGAAATTGTCTAACAGATAGAGGAGATTTTGAAACATTTACCTCAACGCTTTCGCTCTCGTACTCAAGGAAATCAAAGTCCTTGAAGACGCCGAAGTGGTCCTGGTTCTGAGAGGAGGCGGAGAGGTCTGGCCCGGATACTTCCTCGGTTGACGACGCCATGGACGACTGGCGCTCCATCAGATCCGACGATTGGCTGAAGATTACCTGTGGACGTAACACACACTCCATGTAAGATGTTGTCTAGCAGTTAAGTATTCAATTTGAAGTACAAACTGTATCAGAGAAGCCTGCTGAAATATTCAGCAGGCTATTAGAAACTCACAATAATAAGGTTCATCAATTCAGGTATAAAACTCAATTTATAACTGCCAAATTCTGTATTATGCAAAAGTTCTATGTTAAATCTAGAGCCGGAGTACAGTGCTAGATGTAACATATTCTAAAAATCCAAATTTTGTAGAGTCTTTCATAAGACACCTTGTTACACCTTGTTACCTTGTTGTTGCTTGTTACAAATGCTGCAGCCTGCTGATATATCTCTCCCCAAAAAGACCTCTCATACTAGGATTAAGAACTTATGTTAGGGTAAAACATATGTATTGAAGATGTCAATGATTTATGTTGTGTTTTTCTGCCTAAAAGATTAACAATTTTTACTTCCAATCATTTAGTCCTTAGCTTACACAATCATATACGTTCTGTTTACTTTAACAACTTTAAATATGTTACAACATTGAAAAACATACACTTTAATCTTGATTTCATCATTGTTACTACCTAACTGAAGACAAATCAGAATCTAGATATAGAATCAATTTTTTAAACTTGAATTCAACGAATAAGTATGGTAAATAAAAATCTTCGCAACAATATCTCAACAGATACTCACCATCGTCAACAATAAATTACAAACATGAACAAACTACTAGTTTCTTAACAAGTTGGTACAAGCGGTGGAAAATTGGGTACCCTATGCTAAAAAAAATTATATTTATTTACACACATATGACAGCTTCAAATTTACAAAGAGAATCGAACTAAAGACAGCAAGCAAGGAAGTAAGTGTAAACAAATAAGAGAAACAAAATAAAAAAAGAGGCCACAAAAACCTGACTACAACTTGAAGCCTGGCTGTATAAATTGTGTTAGGAATTTTTAACATATCTTGAATAGCCAAATAAAGGAATTATAATGCAGTGGGCGAGTGTATAACCAGTTAAATAATGGTAATTGAAATACCAGTCACAGCAAAACACTCATAAACAATAATGTTATTGGAACCCTCCATGGTATACCAGATGATAAATAAATAAATAAGACTCATGCGGCAATTTTTGTTTGATATGGATCAGAGAAATTGATTGATTTTTTTGTGAAATGATAACAATGACCAATGGTAACTCTGCTCTCAGGAAAGCAGGAGTTTATGAGTGGTGTAAGAGTTTCCGAGAATACTGGAAAGACGTTAAAGATGACTAATATCTTGGAGACCCTAAAACAGCAACAACCGTAGAAGACATGGTAAAAGTGAAATCATTGCCTATGAATGATGGTTGTGCAATGATGCATAACAGAAAAATTTGTTATAAAATGTGTAATGTTTAAACAAAGTAGTGGTGAATAGTTCCTCAGGAGTCACTAAATAAAGTTACCGATGATGCGGAACTACTGAATGACAGGTGATGAAAACATGAGTTTAAAGACGTGAAGTCGAAATTAAGGCTCAATCATCCCAGTGGAGGCATTCTGGATACCCAATTTGAGTTGGACATGAAGGTCAAATTCATTATGTTCTTCAAAATTTTAGTGGCATAATGCATAATGAATTCCTATGGTCACACTAGGTCAAATGGTCAAAAGGAATACTACTTACAAGCTCAACATTGTTAGCGTGAAGTAATTCAAAGTAAAAAGAAATAGTACAAGTGTATAAGCTGCTTAACGCACTATAAGGACTTTAGGCAACAATATGAATGTAGAAAAATAAATAAAATTTTTTTCAAAAAATAAAAATTCTTGTTTTTCAACACATCCCATACAGTTTTCCTGGCTGTTGATACGGTATCCTTTCAGTTAGTTGGCCTATCAGAGAAAGTGGTTTTGGCAGTATAGACTGAAAAATCAGCTGACTCAGGCTCTTTGAGGCGAAAATTGCTTGCTTAATCTGTCTTGTCCCTCAACATTTCTAAAATATACAAAACATTACCTTTTTTAGGTTCGGGCAGTACATACAAGTTTTCCATCCCCTTTTCCTTAAATTGAAAGATTTTATTACTTCATAATTTGAGTTGGATTAAGTTGTTTCTGTCTTAACTAGAAAACTGTTTAAGATTACAACCTAATGTCCCTTAAAGTTTGGGGGGTTTCAATTAGAAATCCTTTCCTTCATAATCTCGAAAAAAGATAAAAGTCAACTAAGTGTTGTTAAGTCTTATTGTTAATACTGAAGAAATAAATTATCCGGTCAAGAAATGTAGCGGTAAGATTATTTTTACAAAATACCAAAAAACAAAGCTTGTTTTCAACTGGTACTATGTTCAGGATCTATGAGCTGGTAATAGAATTAACAGTTTCCCAGGGCAACGGGGATGTCAGAGAACTTCAATTTACAGTACATACTCTTTTTGGTACGAGGTGGTGGTTTCCTTGGTTTTTGCTTGAGACAGAAAAACGAAACAGACTGTAACATGCAGTTAAACATTGAAAAAACATGCAGTAACTAATAGAAGCTTAACACCGAACATGCAGAAAGTTGGGTCACTTATTACTCTCAAAAGACATTTTGAAAGATTTTGACGATCTAGATCAAATATTGCCTAGATCTATAGTGATAAAAAAGCTAGAATAAATAGTGATATTACAAAAAGCAGCAAACAATAAGGTTAAACTGTGAATCCAATTTTATACTTTAAATTGTGAACTATCACAATATCTAGAATCGATAGATTTTTCGAAAAGTTTGATTGGTTTTCTTATAACGAGTGTAAATTGAAAGCACCACAGTGCAACATGGTTGAACTATGACTTAATCAGTGACATCTATAAGCTCGGTGGCAATTTCAGTGATTGCACGACTAACCTTGGCCAGGGACGTTATCATTCCATCCTGACAGCACCAATACATTGTTTATAACATTATAGTAACAGTGAAATTATCATCTGCATCAAGGATGTTTCTTGATAAAAACCTTTAAAATAAAAAACTTCTAGCATAAAAAAAACTATTAGACTTGTTAATCTCTATCAAAATAAATACTAATCATGTCTGAGAACAGAATGATATTAAGAGCTTAGGATTAAACTAATTGATGGAATTCTTATGAAGTCAACACTATAATATGCTTCCACTGATGCAGACTATTATTATGGGTAGTGCAGCAGGATATGTCAGTGTTATGGGACTAAACAAGTTGAAGGTGTGGAGGGTAGGGCAAAGCATTCATATGCAATAGTAGCTTACAATATACACAAATTTGTACATTTAACTTGATATTATGATAAGTACAACAATATGTATTATTTTTATAAATTAAAAACACATATCTACGAAATGATCAGTTAATTTATACTACTTCTAAAATATAATTTATATTTTTCTAAACAGCAATTACTTATAATTTTCAAATTATTAGAAAAGTAGTAAGTTACTTTGGGAGTTGAATTAGGTTCAGAAATACAATTAAAATGATAAATATGTTTATTATTGATCTATTACACGATTTAAGTCAGACAAGTGATAAAAATCTTTATTTTGAAAATACTACCAGGCATTAGTTATTTATCTTCATCAGGCAATAACATAAATTTGATTTAAAAAAAATGATTATTAACTTGTTGAATTTGTTTCTTTTCTTGTTTCAGACAAATATTCCTAAAAATAACCATATTTAATTTCTAGTGGCATTTTAATCAGTGACTGTTGTGGAGTAAGGAATTATTAAATATTAATTAATAATTATGGTAAAATTTATTATTTGAAAGGTTTTGACAGTCACTCTGTAATTTGATAGTATTGAGAATGATGGAAGACACCAGTGGACAGATAAAATATTTTTGGAAATAAATAAATAAATAATTTGGATATAAATGTTCTTGGAAATTGTCCACAGAGTGATCTTGTTCGTAACACAAGACACCACGCAATAAGACGAATAATTGCTGACCATTTTAGAGCCAAAGGTTCATGAAGATGTCACTGCTACCGAAATAAATGGGTGAATAAGTGACATAGTCATTATTGACAGAAAAAAGGTCAAGGCATCATAGTTGATCCAACTATAAGGGTTGAGAGTGGAGTGGATCAGCCTACAGATGTCAATATTGAAAAAATGAATATTTAAAAAAACACTGTCCCTTACTAAATTGGCAAATATAACATAAAAGAATTTGAAATATTTGGGATTTTAATTGGCACAAGAGGAATTGGCCAATTCCAGAATTGGTCCAAGAATTTTGGAGGAAATTTAACCTGGATCAAAAGGTTTTTAACATTATAGCTTCAACAGCGGTCAAATACTCCATTAGGATACTACAAAATCATCTATACAAAAATTCAAACTAATTATAAAATTACATGTATTTGTTAAATATTCTTTGTCATGCAGGCATTTTACAATGTGTAAATAGATGTTAATTAAATTGATTTTATTAAACAAATATATTAAAAATTAAATGATTTCTGAAAACCGCCTGTCTGACTAGACACTTCTCTTCTGTCCCATTTTAACCGTAAGCTGAAATAATTACCAAGCTCAAAACCAGTTTGGCAATAAGATACTAAGCCAATAGAACAGTTGAATTGAAAGATAGGATAAGTATCTAAAACCTTTCTAAAATGTATTGTTTAGTTACCTTTTTAGGTGCGAAGCCCAAGGGCACACGCATATGGGGGGCATTGAATTTTTTTCAAGAAAAAATTAAATTCTGTTCTTAAATCCACCAATATTTGATACATCACATACTAAATACTGGTTTACGGGAGTTAGGTTTCAATAAAAAAAGGAGAAATTAAAGTTTGGCAAGATTTTTTCGAACAAAAGAATATGCCACACCATATAAATGCAATTGATTTTATATGATTTATAATAAAACAATATTTCGAATTATCCATATCCTGCTTAAGATTTTCATAACTGAAACCTTATCAACAACTATATCGTATATAAGACTATATCAACCAGCACAGAAGAGCGCTCGTTTTCCACTCTTTGAAGAATCAAGCTACAATACAGCTGCTACAAATAATGATTTTTACTGCCAGCAGAGGCAGGCACTTAAAATAATTCAAATTAATGTTACGTAGATAATATATAGGCATACTTATTGTTTTGTATTTAAAAAAATTGAACAAATGTTCTAGATACTTATCCTACATTCCAACTTCCCAATCATCTGAGTATCTTGTCATAATACTGAATATAAGCCCTTTATAATACTTTGCATATAAATATTAAAATTACTCAGAAGCAAAGTGCCTTTTTAAAATAGGTTTTCCAGCAGTTATTTAATTTTTAATATTTGTTTTTAAAGTCACTAGAGTAGTAGAGATATCAGCTATATTATCTGAATACTTGTGAGCAGTCAAGGATAATATTTACTTTCAATGGTATTAACTCACTAATGACAATTTGATGGTTTTATTTACTTCAAAGACAGGAAATCACAGGCAACATCAGTCATGTGGGATATGAAACTAAAACTATGAGGAATGAGTTAAAACGCATTCTTGTGTTGAACAATCAACAGGCTTGAAAATAAAACAAATTTTCTTCTAAAGGTACTAATATACAATGGTTAACATGGATAAGGAGTAACTACAAAAAAACATATATTGACTTACCGAAGGGCTTTTTGGTAGTCCAACTCGCTGGCCACAGGTGGTCAAGAGGTTGACGAGCCCTTCTCTCACACGACCCTGAAACAGAATTGTGGATGTAGAAGTGATCACCTACCAATAGTTCAGGATTATTGCAAGAACAAAAACCTCTGTACGGACATTTACTGCTATTTTTATTGATACAAACATTAAGGAAAAGGAGACTGAATATTTCTATAATGCAGAAAAATTTGAGGGAGCATTATGTGCAACATTTAAGTAATGTAAAAGATTTGTTCTCTTAAATTCACTATTTACTTCCTTATTGGTTAGATGTAGGTCCTGGAATGCTGGTTTAAGAGGCTCCGGTTGAACATTGTATAGCTACTGGAAAGAAAGAGTTTACAAGGATGGGATTGGTTTGACATGGACACTGGACAGTCTACCCAGAGATGACTTAAGTCCAAAGTTATTCTTTTCTTTCAATCTTTTTCTCCTATTATCACACACTGGAGATATAGTGGTAATGGGAGTGCTTACTTTCCTTCTGCTGATGAACAGTTTTACTTGACACATTGATACCTCACAGTTTTGGGGGTTTATATACCAATTATTTTATTTTGTGTCTAATTAACTGTTATATGTTGATAAATGCCATAGTATTGTATATTGATTGATCTATTTTTATTATCTATCTAAATAATAAAACAAAGTCAGTAATAAAAAAATTCATAGCTTGAGAGTGGCTTATAACTATACCGCAACCCAAATTATCTAAATCTTTTACAACGAAGCCGTAATGTTATTTAGCTTTGGAACATGGACAATCTTAAAGTTAACTCATATTTACTGTGGGGCAGTACAAAGTTCAAAGGTCAGCTAGTTGTTTTTAATTATATTATCTCAAGATTGGTCAACGTCGACAGCTAACTACATTTTGCAATACTTTTTAATATTGAAGATAAATAAATATTACTTTTATTATTAAGTCCCATAATCATCAACAACTAAAATAACCTAGTAAAACCCAAGTTAGGGAGCTGACTCAGGATGTCTGGAAGGCCTTCCTCCCTAGTTACAAAAATTTGACTTTAAAAACCCCCAAACAACCATTAACCCTCCGAGTGGCAGGGCTTTTGAACTTAATTTGTACTTTTTATTCATTACTTTGACTGAAACCTTCAATATACTAAGTAAATAAAACTTAAAACATCCCCCTTGACCATACAGTCGTAAAAGAATTAAAACAGGTGTCTACTGCAATCCCAATTAAGCCTACAAAAAACTTCCTTTTACCCAAGCCGGTCATCATTTATTTAAGGAGTGCCCTCCCACCACTGTACTACACATTTGCAAGCCAATTTGGGATTGCTAAAGGTCAGGATTCAAACACTAATCCTTCCAATTCGGTTCAACTGTTGCACTCGTCAGTACAAAGTTTTAATCCATTACACCAAAGGACCACTGTCTGAGAAAGCGCTTATTTGGCTATAAATGCATCCTACTCTAGAAGCATAACAACAAACTTCTTTGAGACATTAATAATGTTCATGTATTAGGTCGCAGAAGGCAGCACCGAATATCATAGCGATAAATTAAAGGTTACAGTACCTCCCGTCTTCAATATAATAGTCCTTTGAATGTGACTACTTTTGGGAGTAGCGATAGACGCTAATAATCACCTTTCACTCCCATCGACACGGCCGTGTCGATCGCCACTCGGAGGGTTAAAGATGAGATAGTCTATGTTTTACCTGACACATCCAAGGACGTTTCCATCCACTAACGGCAGCGCTATCTGCTGGGGAGAGAGAGACGGAGCGTCGAGGCGATGCTGATGTCACGTTCTTGGCTGTGATGTTTTTGCGACCAATAAGAGGTGTCTGCGATAGATCAATGGTGAAGTCCATCGTGCGACCTATGAAATGGCACAGTATTAAATTTGATAACAGGTCACAATTCAGCTGCTGTTGCGGGATAAAAGGTAAAATATTTGAATTAAGCACGTTCACTGCTATGAAAGAATTCACAATCCTTTCCCCAGGAGCTGCATCATTATTTTTTCAAAGACATTTAAAATTAAGTATTACAAACATACACAAAACTAAGAATGATTACCATGAAAACATAACCAAACTCATCAATAACTATTGTTACACTGTAGGGGGAAAACACATTAAATGAACGATCAGCTGATATTTTAGTGCCTAATGTAATGTTGCGCTAGATGCTGATTGGCGTCCGCAGTGTCGCACTGAAAGTGTTCAGAAAGAAAAAATAACACCATGTTAACTTCATTTTGAAAAACATTTTTTATAAAGAAAACAAACAAAAACATATTAAAGAATTTAAACTTGACATTTGTCATGTCAGGCCAGGGGAAAAAGTGATCAACAGCTGCTAAAATGCTATCATGGATACGTATGGATAATATGTTTTATTGTCATTTTCAGGCTGATATACTTGTCATTTAATAGTCCACAACGACTAACCATCTGTATTTTGGGAGGTGTAACATATTTGTAAAAAAAACAAGAATCAGTCAAGAAAACTACATGAGACGATTCCCTGCAAGATTGATTTAAAATAGGAGAGATAAAAGCAGCTCTTTTGCCCATACTATACAAAGTAATAAGGCAATATTACCAGTGATGAAACTGGCTGCTAAGTTTTTTTACGGGTAATTGAATCTTATAAATATTATTATTTGAGGGTAGCGAGCGACGTAACCACACTTTGGCGACTGCCTGGCTACTAAGCCCTGTCTCCACAGGCTCCTGAACTGGCTACTAGGTTTGGTAGTCAGTGCGTCGCAAACTACTGTCAGTGATGACTTTACGTGACTACCTCTTCAGGTTTTGTTACTAGTTGGGGACTTCGAAACAAAAACTGTACAACTGAATAAATAATTATTAAGTATATATTAAAAAGAAACTTTAACAATTTTATTATTGTTGCTAGTGCCATATAACAGGCATTTAATTAACACAGCCTGCCAAGAACATTGAAGATATAGGGGGCAGGGTTTCAAATAACTCACTCCCAGGTTTAACTGCAGGTTAATCACAAAATAAAATCATCAAATCATTAAAAAATATTCATAAAAAACTATTACTCTCAGAGTAAACTTTTAATTTTTTAACCAGAGTTACCTGAAAATACTATATGAAAAATACAGTGGTTCTGAAAGTTATTCTGAGAAGCATACCAGGGAGTTCTTTCTTGGTAAAGACCTCGGTGTCGGCCCAGGCAGGGTGGGGGTCCCAGGAGGGTGGATGAGCAGGTAGGGGGGGAGCGACTAGCGACGATGACCGAGTGACTACGAGCTTCAAGATCTTCAGAGACTCCTTCCAATGTTGGCCCTGTATGCATTCAGTAGATGATGAACCGTTTGAAGTTAACATGTAATACATTCTTAGAGGTAACTTATTTTAAAGGTAAAACTTAAGAGTTTAAGAGCTACAAATTGCATAGGGCAATATAAAAATTGGTTTACATGCAATATTTACTAATACAACTTTTATACTATACACAAAGGTTATACAAGGTTAAGGCTGTATAAGGAGGTTAAATTCAGAGTGCCACAAGGATCAGTGATTGGTCCTTTGCTATTCATTTTAGTTATTAACGACTTAGCATTAAATGTAACTGTTTCATCCACTGTTATATTTGCTTTCAATACAAATTTTTTAAGCATTCACAAAAATTCTGACTTTTTTAAGAAACTAGAACACATTTTGGATAGAGCCAAAATTTGCTTTAGCTCAAACAGACTTCTTTTCAACATGTAAAAGACTCAGAGTCTCCTCTGTACACTTAAAACTAAAAAACAGCATTAAAATATTTGCAGTTTTCACTAACAGTACCCTGTCTTGGGAGGTTCATATTGAGTCTGTTTGTGTTAAATTGTTTAGAGTACCGTAATTTTCCTCAATAAGTCCTTGATGTTTGTGCCTGATTTATACATTAGAATAGCTTATTTTGTGTTTTTCTAGTCTGTGATAAATTATGGCTTAGTTCCCTGGGGAATTAGTGGCCATGTTATTAAAGTTTTATTAATTCAAAAAAAGGCTCTTGGAAAATTAATAAGCTTTCTTTTAGAGGCCATTTTTTAGTAATAACCTGTTTAGTAATAGTAAAGTTTTGACTGTGATAAACCTGTTTATATTTGTTTGTTTGGAACATATTAAAATTGATTATAGAATAGGTTATTTAATTTTTGGATCAGACTTTCAAGAACAAAATACCAGAAACCAATCCTTTTTAGAGTTACCATACACTAGGTTAAGTTAACGTCAAAGTAGCTTCAATATTGTTTGTCTTAAATTGTTTAATAAGCAACATGATAGCAGCAAATCTTTAGACCAAAAATTATTTAAAGTAAGGTTAAAAGACTGGCTGTGTAAAGACTCCTATTATAATGTCAATAAATTTTATGCTTTGAAAACTGTTAAAATTTAATAATTGATTTTGTCTGTTGCAAATTGTAATGTTGAAGGACAATAAAGTTTTCTGATTCTGATTACATGACTCAGTGTGAATGGGTTGAAAACCTGATTTGAAGTTATAAATGAACTGGATAAGATTAGACCTTATCAACAAAAGTTTTACCTCAATGTACTTGGCTATCACTCGCAGCAAGTCGGCATTGATGGGCTGCGCTGCAGCTGACGCCAAGTCCACGTAATGCAGCATGCAGTGGATAATGCTCAAAACCGGAAGCTGTACCATGGCTGGACCCTTCTCCAGTACCTGCACAACACGAGTAATCAAAGCAAATCATATACCATCAGATTTTAGAACTATTTTACACTTTTTAAAAATTTATGATTGTTTGCGCTGGATTGTTCAATTATATAATCATTAGAACACAGTTACCATTAACAAATTCATATTCGAGGGAAATATAAGCAAGCCAGTGTGACTATTTTGTTTATACCTTTGTACCCCTGTTGTCTCTCCTAAGTGCTTAATTATTACTGCCTCACACCTGAGCTTGTATTCAGGCCTCAGAATTCTGGTTCATGATTTGAACTCTGAGGTACTACTCAGGTTACCTCTTTTCTGTCCTCTTTAAAGAGGTACCTTGAAGGAGTAATGTTTTTTTGGTGTGCTCTTTTTGGACAGAATGATCTTCTGTCCAAGCCTTGTGACCTGAAATTAAAAGCTGAGAGTTCCCTGGTGAAGACTCCGCGGTCTTGACTGTGGGGGTTGTTGAGTTTGGGGATATATCCTCTTAGGGGTTTGTGTTACCCATGCTCAGGTCTGAATTAGTTTGGAGGTTTTTTCTTAGAATTATGCAGTCTATCCATATCCTACATTTTCATCCTTTGAATCCCTTTTTCCGACAACATTAAAATATTCTCTAAATTCATACCACCCGACTGCTATGATAGATGACACAGCCGTCGAAGAAGTCGGAGTTACCAAATTCCTTGAAATGCTCGTTGATGACGAGCTGACGTGGTCCAATCATGTGGACAGTGTTTGTAAAAGGCTATCTTCTGCAATATACGAGCTGTCGCAACACTGTCCCACCAAATTGTTGCTGATGGCTTATCACGGATTGATTCAATGTCATCTCTCTTATGGCATCGCTCTGTGGGGTGGCTGTTCACAGAGAAACTTCAATCGCGTGTTTGTCCTTAAAAAAAAGCCATCAGAATAATAGCTAAACTTCCTTTTAGAAAGTCGTGTCGGGGTGCTTTCCGGGAGCTTGGACTAACACTAGCTGAGCTATATATTCTAGAGCTTGCTCTCCTCTGCAAATTTAAAACTAATTTGACACAGGGGCGAGACATTCATAATTATAACACAAGATCTAGAAACGTATTTAGGACTGCTCAGCATAGGTTGGCGGTCATGGAGCGCCTTCCATCAATGGTGGGCGTTTCTATACTAAACAGGATCCCGGAGAGCATCAGAGTTGAAAATTCAGAACCAAAATTCAAATCTAAATTAAGACGCTTTTTAGTGTCGCACGTGTTTTACTCGGTGGACGAGTTCATGATGCATTTTCGGGGGGAAACACCGGCTTGAGATCTCAGTTTTTCATCAGTTTTCTTTTATTTAATGAAACCCGGCTGGAAATAATTTATGGAAATAATTTATTGATTTATTTTATGTATATTTTTTGCTTTTATTGTTTTTACTTTAAAATGTTTAATTATTATATGTATAAAATGTTTATTTATTATATGTTTAAAATTGTAGCTATTTTATCATGACGATTGCTATTCAAATGTTATTTTGTCAACGGCAATAAAGATTATTATTATTATTATTATTATTCTGCAGGTAGTCATGTCTAGCCAGCTTTGATAGAGGCTACTAATACTCCATGTATGAAATATCTGACATCTTGTAGGTGTACTACAAGGTCTCAGATATTTGATAAGCTTATATTTAATGTAATTTGGTGCAATCATGTCAAGGAACTCTTTAAAGAGAATTTTTTAATTACCATTAGAAAATAATAATGACAACTGGGAAGCTACAACTTGAGTAGCGCAGCCTGATCTAGAAAGCTGAAACTAACATAGTGAAGAGTATGTTATGCTGCCCACATATTTTAACATACAACAAAAGCCGTAGCCAGCATACAAAATTCAAAATTCTTTCAAGGAAACGTGCATGTCACAGGGTTTTTATTTATTATTATTTGTTGCTATATACTATTTTATTTATGAAACAAAAAAAGTGAGACAAACCTCGACTAGGAATGCCAGCATGTTGAGACTGAGATGTGCGTAGCTGTCGTACAAGTACTTGACCACACACTTGGTCCATTGGAAACTCTCCTTACTGAAAGTCCGTCGGCTGTACAACGTCATCACCGTGGCCAAGTTCTCCAGCTTCTTACTCTTCTCTGTGCTCACCTGAAAATAGCAGTGATCAGTTTTTAATACCTACAATGTTTTAACCATTGGATATAATGGTAATGTTTAGTGTAGATATTAGTTTTAATCCAACTAAAAATTAATTTCATTTCACAACTGTATTTTTAGATTTATTGAATAGAACTAATAATAATGGATCAAAACATTTATTGAAACTACGGAGGATGGAGAGGGAGGGAAGCAGGGAGGCTAGGGAGAGGGATGGAGGGGTTTGAGTGAAGGGAGGGAGAGAGGGGCGAGAGAGGGGGAGGGTGGGAGAGAGATGGCACATGTGGATGCACAATGCCATCCCGTCGTCACAATCTCACCTGAGCAATATTCTCAGCACTCATGATGCACAGCTGGTTGGCGTCTTCATAATGCAGCAGCATGTACGGCAACAACGCCACGACGTTCATAGGAAACGCTAGAGATTGTGTAGGATCCACCACTGGCAGATCCAGCAACGGAGTAAACTGGGAAAGAAGTGTCATGACTGGCTCATACGTGTTGGGGTTGGTACAGCCCTGAGGAACAAATGACAATTTTAACATTTTACTAATTTTACTTTTATACAATTTTACATTATTAATAAACTTTTATATAAAAATGTTTTCTCTTGAAATTTTGTTTTCGCTAACACCAGTGGCGAATATAGAAAATATTTTCTGGGGTGGGGGAGGAGGGGGGCAAGAGCCAAAGTTATGTTAGGTAAGTGTTTATCGTTAACACAACATAAATCGTGTAGAGCAGCATGAGCGTGGCACACATAGGTTCTAAAAGAAATCCTTAGTAAATGTAATATTCTATGTAAATGTAAAGACATCTATGTCTTGGGGATTTACAGACCACCAAATGAAAATGTGAGACCTGGCCTTGACCTCCTATCAGATATTCTAGAACTTCAAGAAGGGCACAAAAAACGCTTCTATTCGTCGGTGACATAAATATCGACCGATTAGCTCAAGATGCTAAAAACAAGTTGCTTGAAGAAGAGTTGTACACGCAAAACATATGGCGGTACCCTCTTGGGGCTACTAGAATAACTCACAACACAGCCACCTCCATAGACTTTATCTGCTCAAACGTTGCACATACAGAAATCAGTGGCCACGTTCTGCAAACTGGACTGTCTGACCACACTGCCCAACTATGCCAGCTGAAAACGTTCTCCGAGAACAATTTAAAAAAATATGTAATGAGCAGAAACCTCACAACTACAAACCTAAACAAACTAAAGGCACACCTTCACCTGCAAGACTGGGAACGAGTGCACTCTACACCAGACCTTGACACTGCCTATAACATCTTCAACAATGCTCTCCAAATCGCCCTTGACTCCACATGTCCTGTGAGGAAAAATAACGTGAGCAGAAAGAAAAAACAACTCAAGTACTATGACCCTGAAGCAAAGATCCTCAAAGAGAACTTTTTGGAAGCTCTACGCAAGTATGAGATGACAAATAGAAATGAAGACAAAGAAGAGATGATAAATATAAAGAGGATCTACGACATGAAACTCAGAAACCTTAAAGTTTCCTTCACAACCTATTTCATTGAACAGGCTGACAACAAATCAAAGGCCTTATGGCAAGTAATTAACAAGGAACGAAAAGGAAAATGTGAAGAGAAACCCCACATTGTGCTGGAAGATGATGGGAAGGTCATAAACAACCCCACAGAAGTAGCCGAGCACCTAAATCTCTACTTCACAAAAATAGCCGAAAAAACAATCAGCCAGAACAGAACCACCCCAGTGAATCCAGCGACCTCATTGAACGGAGGGACACCAATCTGCTTGCCATCACTTGCCCTGACTCCAACATCTTACGAGCAAGTACAAGCAGTCATAAACTCTCTCCAGCCTAAAACATCAAGTGGATCAGACGAATTCTCATCGAAGATGGTCAAGCATTGCTCACATGAACTCATTCCAGCACTGGTCAGCCTAGTAAACAAATCTTTTGAAAGTGGCCAGTTCCCATCTGCTTTGAAAGTGAGTAAAGTATACCCAAAGCACAAAAAAGGGCCAACTACACAAGCACAAAACTACAGACCTATCTCTCTTGTCTCCACTTTTTCTAAAATACTGGAAAAAATTGCATTCCACTATTGCACAATTGCATTGGTGACTAATGACACATCTCACCGATTATAACTTGTTAACCGAAAATCAACATGGCTTCATAAAAAACAAATCAACATCATCGGCTATAACCTCCCTCATTGAGTATGTTCTGGACCAGATAGACAATGAACAATTTATATCTGCCATTTTCCTAGACTACAGCAAAGCGTTTGATTGCCTAGGCCACAATTTGATATGTACAAAACTTGAGAGACTTGGCATAAGAAATCTAGCCCTTCAGTGGTTCAAAAGCTATCTCACAGGGCGCTCACAAATTTTGGAGCTTCAACATACAACATCACAACGAAGCTCAAGTCCTCAAAAAGCAAACTGACCAGAGGTGTCCCACAAGGCTCTGTCCTAGGCCCAATCCTATTTATTCTCTTGCCAAATGACTTCCCCAAGGAAATTGAGAGTGACAATACCACTGCAATTATGTATGCTGACGACACTACAATTTTAGTAAAGGACGATACAGCCGTAGGCCTCTATCAAAACTCAAAATCCACCCTTGAAAAAGCAGTTCTTTACTCAAAACTGAACGACTTAGCTATTAATCCATCAAAAACAACAACAATAAATTTCAGCAAAAAGAGAGACCAAGCTCCTCAAGTAGAAGAAGTAACAATAGAAATCCATACAAAATTTCTTGGCGTCATTCTAGACAACAAACTCACTTGGGCAGAGCACATAGACCAAGTATGCAAAAAAATCAGCACCTGGATTTATGTTGTTCGAAGAATGAACCATATTGGCAAACTCTCAGTTGCTAAAACAGCCTACTATGCTTTGGTCGAGTCACACTTACGATACGGCCTGACAGCATGGGGCGGATCCTCAGCCTACAACATCAACCGGATCCTTGTACTACAAAAGAAAGCTGTAAGAACACTTGCCAACCTTGAACCAACGCAACCATGCAGATCAGCTTTCACAAACTTAGGAATTCTAACAGTTAAGGTGTATAATCATGTTTTAGCAGCAGACAATGTGTTAATAGAAACAGCTAGTGAAAAATATATATGCTGTATGTAATAACTAACCTCCTTAAAGGTAGTTATTCAACATTTTGAGGGCCCCTTCTATATACGGCCCTGGCTAACACATGCTATTCTGATTACCATTCACTTAAAATCACTTTATAAACCAACAAGTTTTTTGCTAATTAAATATGTAAAATGTTAATGTAAACATGCTGAGAATGCAATTTTGAATTGCTAATTATAATACTGGTAATTGTTCACATATTTAAAAAAAATGTTTTTTAAGTACTTATCATAGATTAAGTGTTAAGTAAGTATTATATATATGATTTATGTGTGCTTTCTTAATTTGAGTATTTTGTAAATCAATTGCTGTATGTTGAAAATTGCTCCAAATAAAGGTAATTATTGATATAAACTTTCAATGTTGCAACTCACCTTGAGCAGCAGAGCATGCACTCCTGGGAAGCTGTTCCACCTCAGCTGGGACTGTAGCTTGTCTACCTTGTCCCGGGCGTCCGGTCTGTCCAGGGGTAGCCGATGCATCACTCTCCCTGGACAATCATTGATTGGTTGATTGGTGGAGATATAGATGAGTTGGTAATGCATTTCTGATCTGAGTCAGTGATAGCTCTGGTTTGAATACCAAATTGCCAAACAGTTTTCATTACTAAAGTGATTGATAGTGTTATTCAGGGTACAGTAGGATAGGCCTCCTTGGCCTCTTGCAAAATTCCAGATTGCGCTAGGGTAAGTCATGAGTGTTCATGTCACAGAATAACCAAAGAATATCCATTACCAATGAGAAGATTGTATGGATTCTTGCGTTTCTACTCGACCGGTGTGGACGTAATATTAAACTATGGGACTTTACAACAATTTTAACCACTTCCAACCTAGATGATTTTTGGGTTGGGGTTCAACAGGCAGTCCGAGGTATATTTTAAAACCATACCAGCTCTATGGTGGTCAGGAATGAATACAAAAACTGTACTCATTTCTTACAGCAGCATGGGCTGTATGTTTACACTAAAATTAATCTATAGTACTGTCTACCTAGAACTATGTTGGCTCACCAATAGCTTTGCTCAGTTTGTCCCACACAGATTTGTAGTATATTATCATAATCCCTGACTTAAGTCTGACCATGCACGGTTACAGTCTCTTCCCTATGGGAAAACCACTAAAAACTTACATGTAGTATCAGACACATAAATTGTACCTAGAAGTCGCAAAGCCAGTAGAAACTCATGTTCGTAGTCACTTTCCAACAGAGACACCGAGAGCCAAAACAATTGAGCGAGGATGGTCATCTTGTCGTCAGCGCTGGCTGAGTCACCAAGCAGCTTGAGTGACTGAGCGGATCGTGAGCGACAAAGGTTGGTTGAGTACTTGTTGAGCGAACAGCCCGAGCGAGACTCCAGCTCAGACAGCACACGTCCTCTCAGCTCTGCAGCATAATTTACAATTTTAAAACAGAACCAATTAATTTTAAGACTAAATATGTATAAGTTTTACTATAAAACATTTGGTGCACCCAGAAAGTTTTTAATAGAGGAACAAACGTAACCACCATAGAGAGGAATATAATACTCTCAAACATTAGGCAGTCTGTTAAAGTTGTTTCAATTAAACAACAAATTATAAGTTTCTAGAGAAAAATAATGAAGAATTTATCAGACGTTTATTACTTTTATATAGTTACACTCGACACTTTTCATTGCACAGCTTGATTGCATGAAATGAATAAAGTAATGTGAATCTGAAATTTATATATATAGTACAACATATAATTTTAAAAACAAGTTTCTAAAATTCAGACCTTTGGCATCAATGTTAGAGGGTGACCCAGTGGCCTTTCTCATACAGTAAGAGACAGAATAGCTGGTGCTCCTTGCATGGTTGAGAGCGGGGCAACCACCCGCCACCGGGGGCCCGCCGCCTGGGGAACGCTTGCCCCCTGCACCCACCCCACCGCCACCTGCTCCCTCTTTGTTGTTCAGGTTTGGAGTGGATTTGAAGATCTCTTTCATAAAATCCAATGGTCGGAAGTCTGATTCTAGAGAGTCTACTGCCGCTTCAAGGGTCAGAAGTAGTTCCGTCACATAGCCCTGCAATAATCAATTAAAAACTTCATGAGACTTTACCCTGTATTGGGCTAGACACATCTGCTTTCTGGGTACTGTGCATGGACAATAAGGGTAAATGGAAAGATAAGAGTTAGATGATATGTCTCATCAATAATGCCTCTGAGCCCATCCAAGTCAAGGGTTTGTATGACCTAAGATAAAACAATTCACTTTTTCTTGAAAAACCCTGAAGGATTTACTGTGGCATATACTGCTCCATTTTCCATGATACAGTTTGAACAAGATTATATCAAGCTCTCAGCGGGAAAATCAAGGTATATCACACTAAATAATCAAAAGACTGGTCAATACAGCCAAAGTCTACCACTGAAGTAATGTAGGATTATGTAGGGCTATTGCGGTGGATAAAGTCCTACAAAGTACTTTCTGCAAATTATGAGAAGAGCCCAGGGAAATTGCATAGCTATGAATTCCAGGCACTAGCTGCAACATTTTCGTTTCTAGGGTACACAGCTGTTTAACAAGCAAGTGAAAATTAAAAATTAATATAAATCCCTTCAAAATATATGATACAGACACAACACATGGGAGTATTGATGTTTGGCCCAGAGCTCTTCTCATGACTAGCAAACAGTAATCCACTAGATTTTCAGAAATACATTTCTAGTAACTGCATTTCCTGCACAAACCTGCATATCCTCTCCCTGTTCAGCTACAGTCTCGACGAGCCGGCTGAGAATATCACTCAGCATCCGGGAGGTTATCGGCACTCGCAGAGCTCGGAATAGCTGTAATGACCGACCTGCATAGTGACGAGAACTGCACGACAAACCCAGCTGCAAGGCCGTCTGCACACAACATATACAATATATTTACTAGGTTTGGTGTCAAGTATAACACTTATAAATGATGATACATGTTTTTACGTCTTTTTATTAATGTTTTGATGTTTTATTGTGTATAACTTTTATCTTCGATACATTTACTGTTACATTATCTCAACTGAATGAAATGATTGGTTTGAAATTCAACCGTTTATCTCCTAGAGGGGTTACTGAAGAATAACAAAAAATATGAAAATGACATGACGCTTAAACTTATCAATAAGTTTTATTTAATGATAAAAAATGAAAATATTGAGGACCTTTATTTCAGGTCCATGAAAGAGTGTTTTTTACTGAAATTTAATATCTTTCTAATTTTTTTCTAATCAAACAAATTTCTAAAAATGTTTTAATAGACTTTTTAGATTTTTTCTGATAAACAAACTGAAGCTATAGCTAAAAAAATTAATATATAGAGTAGAGTACAAAATATTATCAAAATTGGAGAGTGACTAATGTAACGTAACAAGTGGTCAGTGAGTGTACCTGGGCCCACCGCTCGGAGATGAGAGCGTGTGGCATGGAGTCCCTGAATATCCGCAGCACATGTTGTAGGAATACGTCCAGCTGTTCTACACTGCGCACACTCCACACCTTGGCCGTGATGTCCTCGTAGTTCCATAGCACTTGGTTTTTCCTAGCAACACATATAGTGGTGTTTTGGTTTAGAGAGACTGGAATGCCCCGAAAAAGACAGTTTGGTTATTCCTGAATAAAGTATTGTACATCTATCAGAATCACCAAATAAATCCAGGCCCAGATTAAGGTCAATTAAGTCTAAGGAGGATACTGACTAACTAATTAAGGAGGATTTCCTGATTGATGAATTTTTTACCATATCAAACAATGACAATGAGCACTACCCAACATAGCATTCAATATTTCAAGCACACAAAGTGAAGAGTCAAATTGTACAGAGAGTATATAAGAAACCCAGGTAATAGGGTATCTGTACAGTGAGAGAAAATTGTCTCAGGCTTTCACACTCCTTGTAAAAACTACACCTGTAGCAGAAGACCTGCGTATTCATCGAATTTTTATTCATATATGAATTATTTGAGACGATAGAAACTAAACTTGATCATAGGTTAAATGAGCCACATACCAATCATTATCATAGTATGTTTGTAAATAAGGAAGTTGTATAAATTTATTTTTATGTCTATATAAGTGCACACGTAAATAGTATACAGTATCAAACGAATAGCGGTTTTGACTTCCAACAGGAAATTCACTAAAAAAAGATGGACTCGTTTTAGTGTCAGCATGTTATTGTATGCACAATTAAATTTTCCTATTTGGCTCATCAAATGCTTGTTGACTGGAGTATCGTTTAAAGGGTGGATACCAACCAGTACTGTGACTTTTAAAACTAAATGTTTTCTAGTATTTATTACTATAAGCGAGTCTTTACTTATTTTACCTGGTAGCCAAGAAGTCAATGAGTGACTTGACGACATCCTGTATAGGCATGTTAGGCCCTGGTTGTGGTCCCACCCAAGGGTTGTCCTCTGGCACAACGATCACTGGAGGGTTGACAGCCACCACCTCACCTGTACCACACGTGAAAACTAGGAATATTACAACTACAACACTACCAGAATACGATGGGAAAAAATGAAAAGAGAAAAATTAAAAACTTGATTCAAAAGATGACCAATTTCACTTCAGATGGAAGTTATTACCCTACTGGATTAGGTAAATATGAGAGAAATAACCCTGCACAGTAAAAATGCTTTTCAATCTGATGAAACATGATTGATTATCACAGTTTCACAAATTTTGGAAGTATTATCCAGTAATTAATATTTAACGAATTTCTTGGTTTAGAAAAAATCAGTTTTTAATCACCACTTACCTGATGGAGCTGGTGGCATAACAGCAAGGCTGTTGGCCGGTACTTGCGTAACTGGTCCCTGCAAGTAGCTATCAAACTCTGTGTCCGGCTCTGTGTACAAAAAACAATATACACACTGCTATTCTGA
Source organism: Nephotettix cincticeps (assembly GCA_023375725.1). Taxonomy (NCBI): domain Eukaryota; kingdom Metazoa; phylum Arthropoda; class Insecta; order Hemiptera; family Cicadellidae; genus Nephotettix; species Nephotettix cincticeps. Next base: position 40,298,023 of record CM041785.1, read on the forward strand.
AAATTCATGCATGAAATTGACTTTAAAATAAACTAAAATACGTAACCTGTCCAACTATAATATATGTTTATCCCATAAAACCATTAAACAGCCATTTAACAAGTGGTTTACTTTTAACAAAAAAGATCCAAATCATTCATTCTAAGACTAAAATTCTGATCATGGTACCTTATGTCATTCTTCCATGGTGCAATTCTCAAGTGGACTTGCCATTGGTAACATGGTATATTTTACTTTCCATTTACAATATATTATATACATGATCAGATGTCATTACAAGGTTGCCAAATTTATGTCCTGAAACCTTTATATTCTCCAGTCATTCTTTAGCAATAGTAATTATTTCAAATGGTCATTTTTTGACACAACCAATTTTTTTCACTTCATCCTTGTGACATGATCACGTGTAGTCAGTCAGCTTGGTCTTAGATTAGATTAGATTATTTGAAATGGCGACCATACCCCAAGGTAGGTATTTTAAGCCAAGTATGAATGAGGATTGAATGTAAGATGATTGTGGCGCGATCTTGTAGTCTTGTTATTGACCAAGGCTGACATGTTCCTTAGACAGGACTGTTAATTAATAGCCCAACAGCCGATGGCAACCAAGGGACCTTCAGTTTAACGTGGAATCCGAACCGTGGCCTCTGAATTACGAATTGGTCTAATTATGAGGATGGTCTTTGCGGATTACAGTAGTATTCAATAGTGCGGACGTTAATCCACATGACAGAACACCACATCCACCAATCATCGCCCACAACTATCCACAATTCGTGACCTCCAAGTAGCTGGATTACAGGATGACGCCACCATCCCAGTCTTACATGTCGGTTGGAACGACGACGTCAAAGTATGTTGATACTAAAAAACACTAAACACAACATGGAACACAATAAATACACTGATTAAACATTTAGGTCAAACGTTTAAGTTATAATAAATAGCGTACGGGCCCTTTGCAGTTGTTGGCAGGACATTCAATAGTCAAAGCGGTGAGGGTGATGCGTCATTAGGGAGGGGGCGGTGGGCAGTGATAACATTGATAGTGGACTCTTCCTGCATAGTTCCAAACCCTGAAGATGAACTCGTCTGAAGGACTTGAATTTCTAAAATACTATTAAATATGAGATGGGAGCTATAGTTTAATTTTACATTTAATACTAGGTCTTTTTTTATGTTGTAGGGCTCTGTAAATGTGGAATCGCTGTGTATATAAAATGCAACCCTTATTTCTTTTTTCGTGGATTTTGATATTATTCTCAATATTAGAAACTGAATGTCCTTCATCAATGGCATGTTGCGAATATCTGGATTTTTTCTGCGTTAATCTGAGATTGGGTTTAATTAATATATTGATCATACTATTGTGAGCTGCTGTTTTATAAAATATTTAAACACACACATATATATATATATAAAACAGCAGTTGTGAACAGCAGTTCACAATAGTATGATCTATAGATTAATTAAGATTCCATTAACACCAGATAATTACAATAAGGAATTTAACATAATCAAACACATTTCCTGAGCCAACGTTTATAAGACCAGCATAATAAATAAAATATTGAAGAGACAATTAGAGAGTAAAAACAATAAGGAACAGATTCCTGAAATACAACCAAAAAACATTCCTATTGAATATGGACCTAAGCTACATAACCTACTAAAAAAAGAACTGAAACTCTTTAACATAATTCTAGCCCCGAAAATATCCAATAAAATGACATAGCTATTAAAACCAAAACAAAGCTCAACTGTAAAATCTGACTTAGAAAAAACTGGCGTTTATAAATTAGAAAGCAGTATTGCTGTGACAAATACTACATATGTCAGTCTGGACGTTCATTCATCAAATGAGCCAAAGAACATAAACGCAATCCCAGATTAACGCAACAAAATCCAGCTACGCCCAACATGCCATTGATGAAGGACATTCAGTTTCAAAAGTTGAGAATAATATTAAAATCCTCGAAAAAAAAATAAGGGTCACATATTAGATACGCTGAAAGAATTCTACATCAACAGAGCTTACAACATGAACATTATAACTTTAACATCCGACCTAAATGTTAAATCAGTGTCTTTATTCTTTTACATGTTGTGTTTAATGTTTTTAAACGTAAACAAACTTTGACAACGTCGTTCTGACTGACATGTAAGCAAAACCAAGACAAAACCGGTTGTGTCAAAAAGTGACCATTTGAGCTGCTGACAAAAGGTAGTTTAAAAACATTAATTTGGTCTCACAGCTCTGGGGCAATAACAAAAAAGTTTAAGTAATTGACTCATTACTTATTGACTGACCCTTGTATCAGAGTACAGTAGAACCTCGATTAACCGTCACCCTTTTAACCGTCAGTCTCTATCAACCGCCACCCCGCTAGCGCAAAAAAATTATGCTTCCGCATCAGCGCCGAGCCGGATCGTCTGTTGAGGCTCTATGATGAGTGACGAATGTACTGTACACCTACAATGTGCGTGAATCATTGGCGGCAAAGGTAGTGAGTGACCCAGTTGGTTAATCCCTTACACTGTCTTCTACATTCTACTGCTACTGTTTCATTTCGGTTCAGTATGGTGCTTGGCTACAGTGAACTGAAGTCATTGCCGATTTCGAGTGCACTGCCTACTAGTGTTTTATGTGCTTTACCGTTTATTGTTGATAGTGTTGTTTATACGTAGTGTGTAATGCTCTTCTGTTATGGCTGAGAAACGGAAACGTGTAGATTTGGAATTCGACGATTAACAATAAATTATTAAACGCTGGTGTTCCTTCTCAGAAAAATTAGAAACATGACCGCCTGAAAAGCTCGACGGGAAAGAAACAAAAGAAAATGACAGATTATTTTAAAAACTAAATACCGGTTACGTAAGTTTTAAGAGTAAAAGTACGTACATGTACACTTGGTATTTTCTTTCCTTATTAAAATATTTTAATAAAGTATTTTCCACTTGAACTGGCTAGTTTTTTCTCATTTAAAATAAATTCACATTAAGCACTACGCAGCTCATGAAAATTAATTATTACTTACAATGGTGCCGTTATAACATGCAAGGCAGTGAATTGCGATGTTGCCACGCCAAACACTGTCTAGGTGCTTAGTTGTATCGGCACTAATATTATTTCTGTTATCCGTCTATTCGGTTATCCGTCATGGTCTCGGTCCCGAGGGTAACGGTTAATCGAGGTTCTACTGTACATGTTCAGTTCAGTAATAAAACACATTAATACAATCGGTACAAATAATAGAAAATGAACATAATGAACATGTAAATACCAATTTTGATTTTAATATGAATTATAATAAAAAATTAACAAAAATAATTTTTGATGTAAACGCTATATAAACGCTTTCAATTCGTTTTCGAATTGCAATTCGTTTCTGAATTACGGAAATGGGTGTTGGAAAAACTGAAGTCGTTTAGCTAGAACTTTCTCCGAAAAATTGGTAAAATGGTTTGTCTGGAAATTCGCTTATCCACAATGACCCTTGGTCCCCTCATAACCAAATAAACAAGGTCTTAGTGTGTATCATACAGATTTCACTACTTAGCCAAACCAAGAAATAAAACTGAGCTGAAATAAAAAGTGCAACAAGTACACAAGTAGAACTAATATTAATATATTTTCAATAATGATATATCATATTTGACAGAAATAAATTTATTTATGGTATTGTTGTTTAAGAATTTTTTGTAAATACCAAATATTATATTTTCTGTATGGTAAACATTAACCCTAGAAATGGCAAAGTCGTAATTTACGACACATTTACATATTCATAAAGAATTGGCAGGTGGAGGCATCTGTCGTCAGTTAAGTGTACTTGTTAGACACTATCGCCTACGCGACCGTGTTTCCCTCTGGGGGCCAACAACCGAAACTGCTCTCGTAGTACACGAGCCTGCCACCGGGCAGGTCTATAACCAAGTAAGCGCTTTCTTCTCCTAGGCTCTGATGGCCGAGCCGGCTAACGCGCTACGCTGACGAGCGTAACGTTCTAGCCATTCGGAAGTGCTAGGGTTCGAATCCCGACCATGAGCAATCCCAATTTGGCTTGCAAATGTGTGGTATAGCGGAGTGGAGGGCCCACCTTAAATAAACGGTGACCGGCTTGGGTGGAAGTTGACGGCATTTGTAGGCTTAATTGGGATTGCAGTGGACACCTGTTTTGCTTTTGTGGTTAGTGGTTATAAGGGGGGGGGCATGTTTTAAGCTTTTTTTGTTGAAACTTTGATATTTCAAGAAGATATTAGTAATTATTTTTATGTTACAGTTAAGAGTAAAAAGCTTGCCACTTCTAGGGTTAAAAAGAGTTAAAATACATAAATTTCAAGACATGGGAATTTAATTTATTAAAAATTTATTGTAGTTGTATCCATGGTAACTCAAAACAAACCATTAGTTCAGGCAACAAGTTTGTTCAAATTCTGGTACCTTTCTTCAAGCATTTACACGAAACAATTTTCCAGACTGCATTTTTTTCTGTAAGTAAGAGTTATATTAAGCGTTGTTTTCATAGGGATTTAGGGATTTTGATAACAAGGGATTTAGAAAACTATGTTCATTATGAGGTAAAATTAAATTTGTTTCAGTGGAAATTGTCACAGATAAAGACTTACAACAATACAACAATTGTTAATTTGTGAACATGCAAAGATAATGTGAAAACTTAATAGATTTTATTATAGGTTATTGTATATTGATAAAAAACCTTAGTGAATCATTAAATTTTATATTAAGAATTTCAGAGAATACAATAACCAATAATGGTTAGAACTAAGAAAATAATGAAAAAATAAGCCCTTCTGATTGTAATGAAAACGTACAAAGATTATCCTGAGAATGAGGATAATAAATTGTTTTAAGATAATTAAATGTGTTTAGAGTATGGTATTGTGTGTTACCAGTGAAGTTGTGAGAGAGCACAGGGAGTGGGGGTGTGGGCAGACCCAGACCCAGCTCGCCAGTCTTGCGGTTGAGGAGGATCTGTGCAACTGAGAGGTGGTCGTTGTGATCTGCCAGCACCAGGAGCAGGTTGAGCAACAGCTGTTTGCAGTGTTCGTGCACCAGGGTGCGTGAGTGGTCCATCCCGAGGAACAGGATATGTAGCATGAGTGGGACGTGAATACTCCAGTCCACGTCGACCACATCCACAACCACATCAGTGAGAAGCATCACGGCCACGTTGCACCTACGACCACAAAATGGGCGAGAGTGAGAAAACTCCGACCATCGAGCAGAAGAGCACCTTTGCCTCCAGGACCAAGAGCGGCTCAGACGTAGAGTTTGTAGCGACCATCAAGTTCTTCATCAACCCCTCTGGGGACGTGAGAATCTGTGCACCTGGAGGTTCTGATTCACAAATCGGTGCACATGAAGGTTTTGATTCACAAATCGGTGCACATGAAGGTTCTGATAATTCACAAATAGGCGCAGGCTCCCATCCTTCAGACGACACCGGCCCAGCGGGAATTCCAAAAGAGTTTTCAACAACGGAAAGTACCAAGAAAAATCCCACAGAGGAATCTCATGATAAAAATAAGGAAATTACGGGAGAAAAAGATAAAGTGACCCCAAAAAATTGGTTGCAACCAAATCTTGAAAGGGATAAGTTTCCACATCATAAGGAAGTTGACAAACAAATTCCACGAATCCAAAGTGATTGTGCAATCAGTCAGTTTATCCCGGATCCTTGCAAAGCAATCGACGACCTCACTAAAACTATCAAAGGATTCTTTTCAGGTCCATCTCCTCCCTGCCCCCCTTGTCCAAGAGATGTGAACGGCTCAGCTACAACACCTCAACCCAAACCAATGATAACTGGGGAGCTAGGTGAAACTGGTCATCCACCTGCGAGTGAGATCATAGACAAGGAAAAAAAATATGACATGTAAATCTAAATAAATATATGACAACTTTATGTTTTACATACATATGATTATGACTTGGTACATAAATACATAATTAGTTTTAAAAGAAAACAGTAAAACAGCAATGGTTTGCTTAATCCTTTCACAAGTTTGCTTATAGTACATTATTTTAGTAAGGACGTCCTTACTAAAATAGTGAAAAAATCCTTCAATTAATAATTAAAAGAAGAAATATGTTTTTATATAATTTTGACACTTATTTGTATTAAATAAAAAAGTTTTAAAATTTGGGTTTATCACTCTTAGTCTTTTCTTTTTTTATAGTCTTGATTTTCCATTACATTACTCTTCTGGACAAATCCTAATTGAACGTCTTATGACGTCCACACTTATTAAAGGGTAAATATATCAGATAATAATACTGCAATATAGTACAAGTATTAGAGCTTGATAGCTGTATGTGAATGTTTAAAAAATAAATTATTGGTTCCCTTACAGAAATAGTACAATTTAAAAAAATGAAGACAATTATCAAAACAACATAGTATTTGGTAATAAAATTTTAAACAGGTTCCATCTTATATGACTCATGTCAGCAATTATACACAATTCTTTTTGCTATTTCGATTAATTTAAAGAACTACACATAGATTTAGGGTAAATTAAAATGAACATAGCAAGAGACTGAATATGAAATTATTTAGGACCTATATTCATGGTATCAATATTTTTATGAGGGGAATTGGAAATTGATTTTTTTAAACTTAATATTTAAGCCTAAAGCTAGCTGACCTGTGGAAGCCACTGCTAGGTTGGTTGTTGTCAGGTAGGTACTCAGTGAGGGGGGCGAAGTAGCCTCCGTACTCAGGCATGGGTTTGCTTAATCCTTTCACAAGTTTGCTTATAGTACATTATTTTAGTAAGGACGTCCTTACTAAAATAGTGAAAAAATCCTTCAATTAATAATTAAAAGAAGAAATATGTTTTTATATAATTTTGACACTTATTTGTATTAAATAAAAAAGTTTTAAAATTTGGGTTTATCACTCTTAGTCTTTTCTTTTTTTATAGTCTTGATTTTCCATTACATTACTCTTCTGGACAAATCCTAATTGAACGTCTTATGACGTCCACACTTATTAAAGGGTAAATATATCAGATAATAATACTGCAATATAGTACAAGTATTAGAGCTTGATAGCTGTATGTGAATGTTTAAAAAATAAATTATTGGTTCCCTTACAGAAATAGTACAATTTAAAAAAATGAAGACAATTATCAAAACAACATAGTATTTGGTAATAAAATTTTAAACAGGTTCCATCTTATATGACTCATGTCAGCAATTATACACAATTCTTTTTGCTATTTCGATTAATTTAAAGAACTACACATAGATTTAGGGTAAATTAAAATGAACATAGCAAGAGACTGAATATGAAATTATTTAGGACCTATATTCATGGTATCAATATTTTTATGAGGGGAATTGGAAATTGATTTTTTTAAACTTAATATTTAAGCCTAAAGCTAGCTGACCTGTGGAAGCCACTGCTAGGTTGGTTGTTGTCAGGTAGGTACTCAGTGAGGGGGGCGAAGTAGCCTCCGTACTCAGGCATGGGCAGGGGATGGGGTTGCGGAATGTCATACCTTGCACCCGTCTCGTCCACATGTGCCAGCTGTGAAAAGTATTCAGTCACTAACACAAGATAACTATGTGGAACATAGTGAAGCCTGAGATGAGAACAGAAACCCCTGCAGACTAGTAAAGAGGTACTCTTGCTTTAATTGTATTAATTTTATTCTTATTCTATTGCGTTAACCTGCAAAGATCTCCCTATTTGTAAACACTTATAAAAAAAGATATGTATATATACTACATAACATAACAATCTGTCCATCGAGAATAGTTTGGATCACTCTCTATTAAAACATTGAAAAATTAACTTGAGTTGTAAAAATTGTATATTTTAAGTTATTGCTAATTTTGCAGTTTTCTTCTAACCTATTTAGTTGGATACACATTCACTGATAGGAAGTCATTTTTTCCATTTTTTCTCATATATTTCTTTAAAATTATTAAAATTTCATACGTGTTTGGTAAAGCTAAATGGTAAGGGGTAGCGCTCTGGCCAAGTTAGGGAATCGTTTCTGGATCGAAACCAGTGGTGGGTCGTCACCATCATGTGTGGTCACTTCTGGTATGTGACTCACACCACTATCGTACCTTGCTGCCTTCAATCCACCGCTCAGGCTATTAGCCCCACGGTGATGGGCAGTTGAAGTTTTTTTTTAAAGAACTTTGAAAGTAAGTCTTATTTGTGTAAATGTAGTATTTAGGTCATGGGGAAATATTGCAGTATACGGTCTTGGAAATTTCTAGTTAGAAAAGAATACATTGTAATAATACAAGGCTAGAACTGACAGACTATGGCACATGCAAGATTTATTAAATTCTCATATCCGATTATGGGCCCTGTCTAGAAAATTTAGGGTATGTGAGTTTTCTCTATAAATAAGAAATCAAAGAAATATGAATGTCTTGGTCATATAAAAGAGCAGATTTTCAGTCTTGCCTTAGATGTAGGTAAGATGTAGTTTCGTACCTCAGTTTCAGTGGTAGGAGTGGAGATTTCCTCCGAGAGCATGGCGGGGCCTGAGGCTGTGCGTATCTTGTCGGGGCCTCTCGGTGGCACAAAGCCTCCACCTCCTGCCAAGGCACGCAATGCTGAGTCAGATTTGGATGTACTGTAATAAAAAATAACTTGAAATAATTAAATGAAATCTAAAAATAAAATAAAATTCTAGTAAATGCTGTGAAAATTTATTTTTTAAAGCTAAATAGTCCCACAGTAAACTTTTGAAAGATTTTAATATCCAAACACAGATTATATAGAAGAGGTATGAGATTGATCTTTGTAAAACGGGGTTGAGTCAACACATATAGAATGGTCCTGTCAGTGTGATATGACACCCAGCAGCGAATGGAGAGTAAATCATGTCGGTGATTCAAGTTTTGCACTAGTAACTAACTAGCTTTAGTAACTAACTAAAGCAATATTTCATACTTTTATATTGCTTTGATTACTGTTACATGTTTGTTAATTTATTTTTAAGTCATAATCTAGGTATAATGTATAAAAAAATATATCTACTTGGAAAATACAGAATGTAAATTTATGTAGAATGTATTTTAGTCTAAAAAATATTCTTTATCTCCCACCCACCTGTGCTACTTTTAAGTAAAGTTTATATAGTGTATAAATGTTATTTAATGCTGTAACTGTTGAACAGTTCTCACATAGTGTTTTTAATCACCTAATGTAAAGTTATATATAAGAGGTCATACCCAGTTTTGCCAGGGTCCTCGCCGCTGTGCCGTTTTGTGTGTATGGTGCCCTTCTCCACGGCCAAGTCGGTACGGGAACAGTCGCCCCCACCTTGTCCTCCAGGACCGGGGTCACTGTGGCTGCTGGCCTTACGCATCGATGTCAGTCTGCAACGTTATGTTATGTAAACAATCACCGATACCAGGGCTTGTAACAGATCTTGGTATTATAAAAGATAACCATAATGATGAAAAAACCTCGAAAAAACTAAAATTTGCAATAATTTCAAAAATTTGAATTTTATTATTTTTATATTTATATTTATATGTAAAGGTGTTTTTAATCCATGCGGATTTCAAACTTTCAGCTTTTCTAGAAGATTAACAATGTAAATCTGTTGGTTTTAGGAATAAAAAAAACATAGTAATCGTGCTTGGAAAAAATTATGAATTTTAACATTTTCATTAATTGGTCTAGAAAAAGTATCATTAAGAACAAAACATTTTGAAATTTGTTAATTGTAATTTTGTTACTATTCATGTTCATTGTACTATTTCTACATGATTACACCTGTTATATTGTTTATCATATATTTTCATATTAAACACTGTACAAATATTCCTGATTTATATTCGTTGCCATCTAGTACAAGAAATGAAATCAGTAATTCTACAATCTCAATTATAATAATAATAATTCCATCTGATACACTCAAGCCAGACACTCTGTTACACCTGTTGAACCAAACAATTAAGAGCTTAATTGGGATTGCACATAGTTCTAATTTGAAACTAATTCAGCATTAGTATGATCAGTACATGGCTGGGTGGTGTAGTGGTTATAATACCCGCCTTCAAAACTGAAGGTCGCCGGATCGAATCCCGCAAGGGTCGAATCTGGACCCAGTCGCCATTTGTCATTGGGCTACTAATTAATGATGCTTCCTAACAACAGGTCGACGTTAGGTAGTAACAAGACCGGGGTTTGGACCGTTCCCCATCAAAACGTTAAAAATGCCACTGGCGTATAAATACACAAAAAAAAAGAAAAAAAAAGTACAGACCAGTAAACTAAGGTACTTTCGGTACCATTAGTGAAAGTATTGCACTATTACAACTGGATTCGAGATGGCGGTGGATAAAGTGGAGGAACTGGCAACCTGTGGTTCTTGTAAAAATGTTGTAAATGAAGACGATTTCGCACTTGGATGCAAAGGATTGTGTGAAAATTGGATCCACATTAAATGTATTGGAATTGCAAAGAAAGACTATGACAACTTTGTTGCACTGGGAGATATTTCAGCGTGGTACTGTGAGTCGTGTCAAAGTGAGGTTAGATCTATGCTGAAATCTCGACATAGCTTAATTAAAGCTGGAAGATCATTTGACGTGAGTAGTACACCTACTCTTAGCATTTTAATTAACGAGATTAACTCTTTAAACTCCAATTTCCTGATGCTGGAACGTAGACTGATGGACATTGAAAGGAAAGATACCAATGAGGTTAGTGACGTCACTCCGTCGTTTGTTGGAGCTGATCATATTAATCGAAATGGCACTTGTGACGTCACGAGAGAAACTGTTCGAAGGGACTTGGTACAGGTACAAGTGGCAGAGGCTGTGTGCGAAAAACCTGCATGCATGAGTGCCATCACAGACGCCGTGAACTTAGTAAATGTCAGAGGAACGGAAGTTACTGAAACTTGTAATGTCAAGTCCACAGAAATGACCGAGGAATGGAGTGCAGTGGTTGGAAGAAGGGAAAAAAGGAAAAATAAAGCTACCAATAACTCTAAATAAACCAAAGGTTGGCTATTGGATCGGGAAACCCTGGTTGTTCGACAGCTGGCATCACTTCAGTAGCAAAGACTTGCTGGTTGTTTTTGTCTAGACTGGCAGTTAATGTCACTCTTGAAAACATAACAGATCACTTGAAAGCGATTTGCGGTGATACTTCCGTCTCGGGTGAATAGTTGCGGACGAAATTCCCTGGCTACAAATCTTTTAGGGTTAGGATCCCTCTTGACAAAAAAGATACTTTGCTGAGTGCTAATGTGTGGCCTGAGGGCGTGTTAGTTAGTAAATTTATTTTTCCCAGGGCCAAAAATATCGACAATCAATCTTCTCCATCAGGTGAGAAACGTTTTTTAGGCCAAGGAAAAAGGTCAGTACTGGAAAGGTAGGCCGAGGACAGATCTTTCCTAAAGATACTAGAGACAGTTTTTGTGTGTATTTTATAAATGTACAATGTATTTGGACAAAGTGGGATATGTTGGTGCTATTTGATGAGCTCAAGAAACCGGACATTCTATGTGTGAGTGAGCATTGGTTATCTGAGCCAATGGCTCAAGTGAACATTCTAGGGAGTAAAACCCTGGTTTCTCCCTTCTGCAGGACTACCATGAAAAATGGTGGCGTGGCGATTTTTGTTGAAAATACTAATAAGTGTGAGAAACTTGATCTTAGTGCTTTCTGTGTTGATCAGTTGTTGGAGGTAACTGGTGTTGTTCTGTGTGATAGGTCCACATTGGTTCTGTCTGTATATCACTCCCCAGCCGCTAACTCTGATCAGTTTTATGAACTTTTGGATGAGTGTTTGACGTATGTTGCTGGCCGTAATCTACGTGTGATTTTGGGTGGTGATTTCAACATTCATCTTAATGATAATCTCCCTAAAACGCTTCAGTTTGTCAACTTGCTGAGATCCCATGGATTTTACCTGACCAATTTCCAGCCTACAAGGGGTCTATCTTGCTTGGACAGCGTTGCCGTAAGTATAAGTATGCAGTAGCTGCTGAGGACAGGGAACATTTTTTTCAGTGCTTATCTGAGGGCCAAGCGGCTATATAGGACTAAGATCATTACTGCTAAAAAGGTAGCTAATGAGAGGTTCATCGATGAGGCGCACAATCCTTGTAAGGCTGCGTGGAGCGTTGTTAATGGTCAGTGGAAGACACCATCTAAGTTTGTCCAATTTAAAAAAATTGGTACACGCCTGATTTGAGGCGACTAAGAGATTTGGTTATTGCTTTGAATGATAAGTATAAGTATGCAGTAGCTGCTGAGGACAGGGAACATTTTTTTCAGTGCTTATCTGAGGGCCAAGCGGCTATATAGGACTAAGATCATTACTGCTAAGAAGGTAGCTAATGAGAGGTTCATCGATGAGGCGCACAATCCTTGTAAGGCTGCGTGGAGCATTGTTAAGGGTCAGTGGAAGACACCATCTAAGTACTGCTGCCAAGGCAGCCCGGATGAGATTAACAGTTATTTTATTAACGCTGTCAGGCAGATAGTGTGTGACTTTGAGGCTATCGATGATCCCATACCTGGTATTGGTTTTGATGTCACTGTTGGTCGGAGCCTTGATAAGTGGAGACCCGTGTCTTCCGCTGAGGTAGTACACATTGTGGCGAACTTCCGCTCCTCCCCCAGTGCTGACATTTACGGCATGACCACCCTGTTGCTGAATAGGGTTATTCATGTTGTTGCAGAACCCCTCACTTCCGTGATTAATTTTTGTCTTAGATTGGGGATCTTCCCTGATAAACTGAAGACAGCTAAGGTGGTGCCGGTCTTTAAAAAAGGAGACCGTGAGGCTATTGGTAGCTACAGGCACATCGCGATTGTTCCTATAGTCTCCAAGATCATTTAAAAGATATTATATGACCAACTTGTCATGCATTTTGATGGGAACACACTGTTCTCTGAGGCATAGCATGGATTTAGGAGGGCACGATCCACATCTTCGGCTGTCTTGAAGATTGCTGAGAGGGTGACTGAGGCCTTTGAGCGGGAGGAGTCGGTTGGACTCGTGATGCTGGACCTGAGCAGAGCTTTCGATGTTGCTTCGCACCCCATAATGTTGAAGGAACTTGAGCTATATGGAGTGGTGGGCGTGCCCTTGAGGACTCTGGCTTCATATCTTGCTGACATGAGACAGGTGGTGATGGTGAGTGGCGCATCCTCCGGTGAGCTTCCTGTGACCCATGGTGTGCCACAGGGCTCAACCCTTGGACCGCTGTTATTAATTTTGTTGGTGAATGATTTTGCTGGTGGAGATGAGGCTCTGTTGTATGCGGATGACACCACGCTCATACGTGGTGGTGCCACGGTGGGTGGGGTTGAGGCGGTAATGGAGGAGGATCTTGTGTTGGCGGAAGGATGGTTTGCAAGAAACAACCTAAAATTAAACATCAGCAAGACACAAAAGTTGGTCTGTTCTCTGGGGCGTACCCCGTCTATCGTTTCAGCTGAACATGTTAATCTGCTTGGATTCACACTTGATAGGAAACTCAATTGGCAACTCCATGTCGAGGAACTGTGCAAAAAGCTGTCAAGACTAATCTATCTGCTCCGCAGATTGAAATCAAGTCTCAGTGGAACATATTTAATTACTATTTACTATGGATTGTTCCATAGCCACTTGAACTATGGAATCCTGCTTTGGGGTCATGTCCCTGCCTGCACTGCAGTTCTGAAGCTCCAAAAGACGGCCCTTTGTTTAATTACATCCAGTGCTCGCTTGGAGCACTGTAAACCTATTTTTAGAAACTTGGGAATTTTCACTGTTTACGGTCAGTACATTTACTCATCTATTATGTATGTCATGCAAAACTATCGGGAGCTCAGGACAAGGGGTGATGTCCATACATATAACACCCGCCATAGGAGAGACATTGACATTCCCCGTTTTCGTCTCACGGGAACCCAATGCCGTTTTCCAGCCTCGGCCTGGAGGTTTTATAATAACTTGCCAAACAGTACCAGGGACATGGAAGGCAGGACCTTCATTGGGGCAGTGCGTCGGAAGATTGTTCAGGGCGCCTACTATTCCATTAAGGAATACCTAGACTGAGGTACTGAAAGGGCGGCTCCAGCTTCCGCCACTTCCTTACTGCCGCCATCTGCAGTTCTGTAGCTTGAATTATAATTTTCAATTTTATGACGCAGTCAATCCACCAAAAGTGGTCATAGACAAAGACATGCACATCACATCAGCACATCATGCACATTGAGTATCTATTTGTTCAATTCTTCTCATAAAAAATATAAAAAATACCTGTAAAATGGTGGCGTCTCTGTTCTCTCAATGAGACAGTTCAAAGTCTCAATAGTCTGCAGTTCCGACATCATCTCATCTAGGAGACGATCAGAACGAGCCCTCGCCAAGTAAAGGACTACTCGCTTAGCCTGAAACGAGAAAAGTTTTACAAACATATAAACATTTACTTAATTTTAAACAATAACTAGTTCAAATATCTGTATTATCTGTAACAATCGATGTTGTTGAAGTTGAAAATAGTGTAGCATATTTCACCATATGTAAGGAAATTAATCTTTCTTCATCCAAAAGTCATTAGTTAAAAAAATTCAATTTACATAATTAAGTAAGATTACAAGAAAGTTATTCAGCTACTCTGACCTGCATGTATTCTTAAACACCATCATTTTATATATTATATATCACGAATTAAATTATTTAAAAACAGGTTATGCCTATATACATTTCCAAACATGTAAGACTTTGACCAAGGCCAGGCTGTCTACTAACTGTGATAGTGTACTCACATAGGGCAGCAATTCATGAGGTGCCATCCCCGAGATGATGAGCAGGTAACGAATGATGACCTTGAGATTGTTCGGCCAACAAGAGCACAGCGTCGCCCACACTTCCTCCACCTCCTTTGGGTGTTCATCTGCAAACTGTGAGACAGAGAGGCAGTAGAGTTATAGCTCATTTGGTTCAATTTTGGAAGTGAGAAGTGGGAGGGTAGTAGTACGATGTAGTTGGCTATTCAAACTGAATACCTTTGAACCTTTGGTTTCTCCTTGCCTCTTTGGATGGGTCATGCCAACCACCTTAAAACTTGCATACTCAGTTTGAATTGGCCAGTATTGGCTGGTTCCTCTGCGGAATGGATTGAAACTGATTTATGCTTCATGTTTGGTAACCCAGCACCAAGCCATGACACTGAATTTCCTCTCCTGCCTTTACGATCCGCATGAATCTTTTCTTTTCTTTCTTATGATTGTACAAAAGATCAACTATGGTCACAGTGCCTGGCCAGCATTTCTGGAGCCTCCTTCCTTACCCTATTCCAGCATAATATGAGTGGTAGGTCAAGGAAAATTTGGTTCGCTCTTGCAGTAGATTGAATACCATTCAAAGTAATTTACATATTAGCTTGCACAGCCAAAATACCAAAGGTGAGTCCTCTAATGGACTGAATTTTATTTTTAAGTGTACTTCTAAGGGATCAATAAATCTAAAACTTTGAGCAAAACTCCTTTATTTAATTAGGACAGATCACAATTCTCCCTGGACAGGTAATGAGATATCAATAGGAAAAATATTGGTTGTTTGGGGTGAGCTACAAGATATCTTACAGGCAAGAACACACTAAATCACATTGGATTTAATGGACCTGCTAAACTTGGAACAATGAATATTCAGCAGTTAGGACATCCACAGAAAACATCATATAGAAATAATAATCTTACTGTAGTTTGAAGAATTTTCTAAGCCAATTTTCACTTGTGTAACACTTTTGATATTTGATTCATACAGAGCAGGAAAGACACACGCCACCAAGAGTAACACCTTGGGGTTTGGAACCATGTGGTGGCATATGTAAGTCTGAAAATATTGTTCAATGAGTAATTGTTTCAATACGGATTAAAACCGGACAATCTATACTTCAACTGTAAACAAGACGAGAGCTACTCACCTTGGCAGTGATATAGAAGAGATTGTTGAGAACCATCTCAGTGGCTTCCACGGAGCCCCAGCCTTCTCGCCTCCCCCCAGACCGGGTCATGTCACTTGCGTAATACTGCAATACATAAATTTCATTCCACTAAAACATTTTACAGTTAAAAGAGATATTCATTTATGTACCTGGATAACTAACTTTGGGTAAATTTATTTTCTTAAAAAGAGTTGCACTAGTATAATATTATTATTGCATTATTATTTTATGTAATAACTAAAGAATAAAACAGGAAAACCTTAAAGTAACCAGTCTTTCGGACTAAAGAACTCAAAACACCAAAATACCACCGTCATAACAGACCTGCAAACTCCGCAAATTTCTAAATCAATAATATGACTGGTTTGATCAATATCTGTTGATAAATAAGGGAATTTGCCTATTCTCAATAATATTAACGTGGGAAAGAGTATGCAGGTTAGCTGTGTGAGGAAAGTAGGCATTTTTACCATGTTGACCATATACCAAGTTTCATCAATATCAGTCCATAAATAAAGGAGTTTGTCTATTCTCCATAAGATTAACATGGGAAAGAGTATGCAGGTTTGCTGCTGTGAGGAACACATAAACTACGATTTTTTAGCATAAATATATGAATGTATGAATCCCAACCACATTAAGCTAAATACCAAGATTTATCCCAAAAAATATTAGTTAATAAGGGAAATATTAATTTTTCCTTATCCTCCATAAAGTTAGTTTTGGAGCCTCAAAATACAATGTACTGTGTTTAGATATTCAATGTCTCGGTTACCGTTGGAGATAGAGAACAATTTTAAGGTACTAAATTGTCTTGTTTTATAATCTGATTCTACAGGTAAAAAATACAAAATATTTAAAAATTACACATAAAAAACACAAAAATACCCCAAAACTACCCGTTCTGATTTACCGATATGTCTGGATTACGAGCTTGTCCAAGTAAATGTATAGGAACACATCCCTACCATATTTTTCTCAATCGGATCATTTTCACAAGAGTTATCATGATCACGGACACACACACATGTTGTTTGAATAAAGGTAATTCATTCTCTGAAATTTTTTTAGGAAATTATTTTCAAAATTTTGCTATATTTTACATAAAAATAATCGTATTACACTTAAATTGTTTTCAATACACATTTCTCAATCTTATTAAAGAGACAAAACAGTTTATAACGATTAGTTTTATGATTAATAAGCGTTTTCAAAAATCAGGAATCCTTATTTAATATACATCATGGTTCAGATGTTCTACAGAGCAATGTGAATGTCCTTCTGAGATAGATTGCAATACAAGTAGACAACAACCCGCCAGAGAAGGACAGCTGACAGTTTAAGTGGTTCTGGTCTTGGGATTGGTAAGTTGAAAAGTAAACATTTAAAATCTACTTTTATTTCAAAAATGTTTATTTATTTAATGCTACAAATCAGATTTTACAATCTAATTACATTGCAGCATCTTACATACTTGAACACTATTGAAAAATTAGCTCGTAACTTAATTTAACAAAACATGGGCTAATAAGTTATAAGAATCACATTTAAATATGGACATATTTACAAAAACATTCTGAAACGAGCCATATTAAA
This sequence comes from Nephotettix cincticeps, assembly GCA_023375725.1. Taxonomy (NCBI): domain Eukaryota; kingdom Metazoa; phylum Arthropoda; class Insecta; order Hemiptera; family Cicadellidae; genus Nephotettix; species Nephotettix cincticeps. The sequence goes on from CM041785.1 coordinate 40,315,579, forward strand.
AATCTTTGTATACAAATACATTAAAAGCGTGAATCAATAAAAATAAATAAGTTCATATAATACAGGACAATACAAACTATTTCTTTGGAACTTGAAGCATTAAAAACTATAAATTAGATAAGGAGACAAGACTAAATCTAAATGGGCAGCAATACAATAATGAGTAGCAAGTATTTATTAATCATTCAAATGGCTAAGACAGATTGTTTTATCCCAGCATTGTTTTAGGTTGAAAAAATAACCATGTCATCAATCATATAATTATAAAGCTACAACATAGTATTAATGAGACTCTGACTGCCCAGACTTGTACTAGAAAAGTGTGGGCTAAATAGCGTACCAACTCTGGATACGGGTCTTGGAACAGGGAAGTTGAGGCGCCCCAAAAACTCTCCACAGTCCACCGAACTTCTAACCAACTTATACAGAAATATCAGAAGACCCAGATGTCTTCATTTGCACAGATTGTTGATTTTAAAATGAAAAAGTAACTGGGCGTATGAAACAAAAAATGGGTGAAATCCAAACTCTTTAAGAAAATCTCTATACAAATCCTAGAAACTTTGCCTGTATTTTCTCAACCATGTCAACTAAAAAGCTTTGATGAGGATTCCATACATGAAAGATGTTACAAGGTTTGGATGCGGGTATAATGAGGCAGAGAGGCTACAATTACAATGCTTAAAATAATTTATTACATTGTAGTGTGAAAATATGCATGGAGATAGTACAGGAAATTGTATTCCGTTTCTGAAATGGCGATGGGCCGTCTAGGTTTACTTTGGTTAGTCTACGGTTTAACCATGTTATTTATGTCGAAGCACTGCTAGCGTGATATCTGTTGGTACATACCTATATTATTTTAATTAAGGTAATTTTCAGCTCAACCGTCCTTTTATATAGCACTCTTAATTATCGGTGGATTTTATAGGTCTCAGGGACAGTGATAAATTACATCAAAGCTAACTAAGTACACGCCTTTGTCAAAGCTATAATAATATTAAATGGTTATTATTATAATATAAATACCCCCGTCACAGCAGACCTGCGTAATCAGTGAATTTTCAAATCAATAATATAATAATAATATTATATGTCAAGTTTTATCAATGTTTGTCGATAAATATATGAATTAGTTACTTGCCTATTCTCCATAAGATTCATATGGAAAAAGGTATGCAGGTTTGCCGCTGTGAGGAAAACTGAAAGTAGTCATTTATAGCACAAACAAATTTTTATTTTGACTATTTGTACCAAGTTTCATCAACATCTGTCCATAAATAAAGCAGTTTTTCCCATTTTCCATATGATTAACATGGGAAAGAGTATGCAGGTTTGCTGCTGAGAGGAGCACTGAAAGTAGGAATTTCTAGCATAAACAATTTTTCTAGGTTACATACAACACGGTTGATAAGTAAGAAAAGATTGATTTTATTTTCCCCATACGTAAAATATTGGGCCCTCTCAGACAATGTACGAGTATACTTTGCTTACGGACAGTTTAATTTTCTTTGGAACTGTTTGTCGTAGACCAATGATCCAAGTTAATGAATTGTTAAGTTTTTTGATCTGATTTTAACGGTCATAGTCTTTTATAAGCTGTCTTTTATAAATTTATTGTTGCCAGAAAATTCAAAATCTCATTTTATTAACATTTAAAAGCTCAAAGCTTTTGAACCGTAATTTTTTCAGACGTACAGTGTGTTGTCATATTATTTGGGCACTGTAAACCATGAAATTTCTATCCAAAATGCACACACACCACTTTGAAACCCATATATTTTGGGCTCAGTGGCCCCCAAAAACGATATATTTATTGAAAACTGATTAGAAAATGCTTAGGAAAACAATATTTCTCCTTGTATTAATGTACAGGTAGGTGAAATAAAACAGTACCTGGAAGTAAGAGAGTGGGTTTCCAGGGGGTACGTTGGGGTCCACCAACTCCATGTTATGCAACCAGGGTAGCAGATACTGCAGCAGCAGCTGTCGGACTTCCGGCCGAGCTGTCTGGAACCTGTGGGTGATCTCTGCAACCAAACATAGTTGTACAGTTGGTAGCTCAGTCCCTACCAGTTGATAGCGCAACAGCCCCTATTCTGTCGTTATACCAATGTCACTGGTTTGGATCCCAATGTAGTTTTGAAGTTTGAATTCCTTTAGGAAATAGATCCACGGTTACTAGAACCTAAGATAATATAAGCCTTTTGCTATGTCTTTATGTTATCTTTGACTTGAACACATGGTAAGTATGATAATCCGAATGGAAATCACCCATCCTTCAACATATGATTCTGATTACACTTAACTATCAAATGCAATATTTACAAAATAATGATATCCCATGTTAATTTTGAAATCGTCTGAACTGTCGAAAGTTATGGTTAAACAGGATTTGACATGGATATGTCTAAGCTCGGGGGAAGGGGTAGCAATTCCCGTCACGCGGAAATGTCGTGGAAGTGACGTCATTTGGTTATAAGGACATCTGTTTAGAGGAACTGAAAACATTCCCTTTAGACAATATACTCGTATTGTAATGGTGTAACAAGTTATCTACTTATATTGGATTGTGGGTCCCCTATAATCATTTTATAGGATTAAGGATTACAACAAATTACTTTCATATTGGCCACGTGGTATAATAAAGACACGTGTTGCGGTGGGGGTGCAAAGCATGATTTTATTCGTATTCCCAACAATAAAGAACAAAAAAAGACATTATTTCTGAACCATAAACAGTCTTTGAAATTTCTAGACTTGAAAATGTAATCACTAACTTCCTCTTCCTAACTTTTCTTCCTAATAGAACTCCGTGTGACTCAGCCCACAACCGCGCGAGTCACACAGCTCCCCTTTTTGTAATTTAACGTGTGAGATATATGAAATTAAAGTATGTAACAAGGTGCATTCACCGTAAATCCGCTGCTCAGCGCCAAATTAGAGGCGCGAGCGCGAGGCAGGAGTGTCGATTTTTACCAAGTCCAGTAATGCGCTCGCCCATCAATCGCGCGAGCGCACAACCTCACTGGAGAATAAAATGTTGATTAAAAATAAACCGAATTATGTCTGAAATATTACTTTAACAAGTGGTCTCCTCAGCGATGATCCGGCTTCGATGACACGCTACTGTTTCTCTCATAAATTTACAAAAATCCTATTCACGCTTTTTTTGATGGTTAATATTCAAATAGTTATCTTGCTTGGTTCATGAATAACTTAAAATATAAAATACCTCTCCTAAGTGCACGTGTCTCACCAGGCAGCCTCGCAGTCAACACATTCACCACCACTGCTCATAACTGACTGGACACTCCAGATACACTAACTAACTTAGTGTCCACCCCTCCACACGGTCAAGGCCGACGCGGCAAATTGAAATGGGCGAACGTCCCCCCTTACAGTATACATGAGCTATGGTATTTCCCAATGGGCAGTAAATACATTTTAGACTCATCCATGTGCAGTTAATTATACACAATAATTTTCTCTGATTTTTACTGACTCTGAATCTACTAATCACGCAAGTAGATTAATGAAACCTCTGCACCTCTAAGTGTAAAAGCAATTGTCGGCAGTGACTATTGAACAATCGATTGTCGGGACCAGTGAAGCGATAGTCGCCGACAACCGATCTCATTGTGCGATAGCCTACAACCCGACTGGTCAGACGATATCTGAATAAATTTGTGGCATGTTCTGTGCAACATCTTCCAACCATGTTTGATGTTCTGGTGTTGATTTTTGTAAAAGCTTATATTGATCAAAGGGAACCGAGAGGAGCTGTACGTTATCAAATATCAACAGTTTGTATAAGCTGTAATTTTACTTCAGTTGAAGTTCCGAACAGTCAAATAAATAAAGTCTGAGAAATTGCACAACCAAACCAACATCAGACGAAAAAACATGAAATATTAAATAATATTCAAATTAGAACCGAATTTTTATATATTATAGTAATTTATTTTACTCGTAATCACTAGCAGATTTTAAAATAAGATTAATATATTTGCACACAGGGGTGGAGGCTCTTATCAAGCCCAACTACCCCAGACACAATTCTTAACCCTTAACCTTTTCCATCTTTAATATTTTTTCTAATTTTTCACTACTGTATTATGAATTGAAAATTCATTCATCAAATAGCTGTTGCTGTCTAAGGACAGAGGGGATACAAAACACACATTACAATAAAACAACTAGTACAAACAATACATGAACAATAAATTCTTTCACCGGAAAAACACAGAATAGTTAATCTTATTTCGAACCAAATAAAATTATAACTCAAAGCCAAATTATTAACATTGATACTATAGTTTTTATATTTCATTCTTTTACCTTCATTCGCAAATATGCGTATCTGAAATCAACTTGGACCTAAAAATGGTAATCTGCCCAAATACACTTTCCCTCCATTCGATCGTGGAAAAATACCTGATATTATTACTTTATTTTTTGTAACACTGTACTGTATAATTGAATTTTGGTTTGAATTAGACAATAACACTATCATTTAATTTAAATTTAAAAAATACCCTCGTCGTAGCAGACCTGCATACTTAGCGAATTTCCAAATCAATAATATAACAAATTTTATTAATATCTGTCGATAAATAAGAGCCTATTCTCCATAAGATTGACGTCGGAATGAGCAGGAATACACAGCTCTACTAGATTCTAAGGTATTGCAATGAGACTCTACGGTAATAGCTTCTTCCCTCTGGGAAATTCGCTAACATCAACATTAGTTTTGTTTCTGGAATAAAACAATAAAAGAATAAGTAAATTTATTTTGACGAAAGCGACCTGAGTGAATTTAAATTGGTGAATCTTTGTTAAGAGAGTGGACATCAAAGAGACTGACAAATTGTCCACCACTCTCGATCCACTTAACAAAAAAATTACATCAAGCTTTGATCTTTCCAACTATTAAACCCTTCCCACGTTATACGATTTTTTTACTAAAAAGGCACATATAATGTTTTATAGTTTTAGTTTTATAAATAACTGTAAAGTTTTACAAATAACAGTTGTGATGAAATGATTTAATCAGAATAAAAAAGATTATTAAGTCGTAGTAATTTTCATGAACACCCCATTTTAAATATATTGGTGCAGTTCGAAACATCTCCAACTCGAAAAATATAGATTCGGGTTAAAACAAATACAATTAAAAACTTGTTTGAAAACAAACTAGATTAAAGTATACAAATAGTAGTTTCAAACACTACTGCAGAAACTCTAAACTTAACAAAATGAGTTTGAAGTTGTTGAGTTAGGAGGTTGTTCAAACTTGAGCTATACATGTTGAATCTGCGAGTGAAAAAAAAACTATAATATTATGCTTACATTTTTCAACTCATTAATAGTTTTCTATCAATTGGTGGGTGATCCTGAAAGAAAACCTAAGATGAATTAGTGATTGGGCAGTAAAATAAGCAAATAACAGAATGAACCGATGAAACTGAACTGATGATCATTTAAGTACATTTAACTTAATTGAATGATATGTTAAAACTAAATAAACAAGTTGGTTTTTAAAGTGAAAAACAATTCGAAGAGCGAAAAAAGACTGATATTGTGTAAAGCATTATCTTACCATTGCGTACAGTGTTTTTATTTTATCTTTTTACTTCACTGGATTTTTTACACTTTAGCTACATAAATATACTATACAAATTTATTTGGGTTTAATTTGTTCCCAAATGTTTACAGTTTTGTTGAATTGTGTACCGATTATTTTAAGATAATAATATATTACTTTTAAAACAATCGAATAATCATTGATTGTTTTTCAATAATTTAATAATATATATTTTTCATTCGATTATCCCATACCACACCTTTGTGTAATGCTCACTATATACTCTTAGGCGGCACGGCACAGATTGTACAGGAAAAATTACATTGAATAATTATCATAAAGGTTACTGTGATTTTCAAAGTGCAGTATAGGAAGTTTTTGTGTTTCACTTATATTGTTTAATATATTTCAAAACCAGCGATCAAGGAGGGTTAGTAATGGTAAATAATTACCTATCTAATAACACTTCAACAATAGGAGAACAAGACCAGCATTTGGGACGTTCCCAACCAAAGTATCGAAAAAGCGAAAGAATCGGTAAGAAAAAATACAATCTTAAACATGTAATAGTGAGGTTCGTAATTACAGGAGTGTGAGGTATGAGGAGTTTTTGTCTACCTACCTGAGAACATGGGCATGGTGAGCTCAGGGTGAAGCTGTGCCAGCTGTCTGGAGAGGTGGAGCTGAGAACGACAGTAGGTGGTGGACAGCATCAGGTCCAGGGTCCCGCCTCGTCTACGCTCCCCTGCAACAAAAGTATCGTAGGCCTACAGCATCCGACAAGAAATATCTAACTGGGAAATATAAGAAATATATGACTGGGACGGTGGCGACGTCCTGTAATCCAGCTACTTGGAGGTCACGAATTGTGGATAGTTGTGAGTGATGGTCGGTGGATGTAGTGTTCTCATGTGTGGATTAACGTCCGCACTATTGAATACTACGTTAATCCGCAAAGACTATCCTCATAATTAGACCAATTCGTAATTCAGAGGTCGTGGTTCGGATTCCACGTTAAACTGTAGGTCCATTAGTTACCATCGGCTGTTGGGCTATTAATTAACAGTCCTGCCTAAGGAACATGTCAGCCTTAGTCAGTAACAAGACTACAAGATCGCGCCACAATCACCATACACTCAATCCTCATTCATACTTGGCTTAAAATACCTACATTGTAGTATGGTTGCCATTTCAAATCTAATCTAATATAATCCAACGGAATTCTGCAAATTATAATATGTCCTTGGTACTTCCGGAATACACATTCAAAAGGATATGGAAACTTCAAAAAAATCAAGACGTAATTTAAAACTCAGCATTCAAATTTTTTTTAAACTCCAAAAGAGTTGTGAGCATAAAATATTTTAACATTAACCAAACTTAGCCGGTCTGTTTCACCTACACCTAAAAATAAAGACTTTCTTATATAATGCTAACTTAGAAAAACAAATGAATTTTTAAATGTTTAACAGAAAATTATATCCTTGCAAGACTAAAACTTAAAATATCTTTAATTACTAAAATAGAATTATACTGTTCATCAACGAGTTAATGTTTAAGAGAGGCAACATTGCTGATTCGATCTTCTTATTTTATTCTGTCGCTTGTGAGCATTGGTAAATGTTGACTTGCGTAACTGTCATAGTAAATAATGATGATGTATAAAAATGTTAATGAAATGATTATGGGTCAAGAGTCTGTGGAGTGGTTGGTAGCGTGGCTACTCCGAACTTGAGTCTGCTGGCGGTTGCGGGAGTTGCCCATTAGTTTTTGTCAGTACTACCCAAGTAAAGCAGCGGCCACCAAAAAAGTGGGCGAGCAATTTTGCAAACTACATTAAAGAGACACTCTAAACGCTATCCAAAAAAATAATAATGAAAATAAATTAAACAGCTGACCCTTTAGCGCTGCGTTTGATTTTATCTCCTGTAAAAAACTGTAAAATATAGGTTTGAAAACTTAATAACATATATTTGATTACAAAGATCAGAAGTGATGCATAATCTGATATAGACAATTTGATTTAAGTCATGAACATATCACCCTTCTAGTTGTTCTCCTTTAGCACATTTTTCTTCAGACATTATTCCAAACACATGGTTTTGCAAGAATAAATAGTTTCATAATTTATGCCTTATAAATTTTACAATAATATAATATCATAGTTATTCTTGAGATTGTGGGCTAAACATGGGTTGGGACGATTTTCGTTTGTATTAGTACCGTACTTAAGTTGTTAAACATATATGCAAAATAACGAATTATTGGAATTTGATATAAATATTTTAAAATGGTGTAACATAATGTATTTAACCAGAAAAAAACATTTCTGGATTGAATTTTAAGCAAACGCAGTTTTATAAAAGAAAATAAGAGAATTTAATAAATGATTTTAGTCAAGGAATTTGGAGTATAAAGGAGACAGAAAACATCACTACCACCTGTCGAAGGGAAGGATTCAAACAAGTTTTTCCGATACGACAAGGAATCTGAAATAAAGAAATTGGACAAAAATATTACACCAATAACCAGTCCGAAAATACTTAAAAATGTATACTTTCTGTTCCACCTCAGGACTTGGTGATCTATTTATGCATTACTTATTAAATTTATGAAACAATTACTCCCTAATTTATCAAGAAGAGCACTCGTAAGTTTTAATAATTATCTATTAAAACTAAGAACGTAGTAATCATGGAAATTTAGAATTGGATTTAAGAAATCAAATATTAGATTTGAGACGAATAAATAAATAGATTTAAGATCCACACAAACAGCACTAAACATCTAAACAACTCGCAGAATGTTTCCATCAAACAACTGTGTAGAAGTTTGTGAATTTACTTTTCCTGAAACACCCTTGAGGAATGCACTAGGCTTGGTACCAACAGCCTACAGCCTTGCGCGAATTTGTTTTAAATAACATTTTCAATAATCAATTTACCTATTTATTTAATCAATTATCATAACATAACCATAGAAGTACCAAACTATTTAGTAATTAAACTGATAAAAGTAAAACTCCAGTTTTTTTACTACAGTACCTAGTAAAAGGTCGAAATTCTTAACCGCTGTATCCAAAAACATACAAGTGTATAACTTTGATTGGAATCAAAACCAGTAAAGTTAAATCAAATCGTTTGCACAGTTTTCAGAAATTTCAATTTTTTGTCTTAGTTCAGCGTATGAGAGTTTTTAATACGATTAGTGGGACGAAAGTAATACTTTCACACCTATGGAGGGAAAGAGTAATCTAATATCGAGTACATCAGCTGATTGTTATCTATCTATAATATTATAAAGAAGAGGTGGTTTCTGTATATTTGTTTGTGGGTTTGTGGGTTTGTTTGTGGGTTTGTTGTGGCAAGTGAATGCGAAAAATACTGAACCGACCGGTTTGAAATTTTAGGCAAAGGTAGATCTTAAACTCATGCAACACATAGGCATACTTATTTCCTTAAAATCCTCTCGGGCTACGCCCTGTGAACGTCCTAAGTTTCAATGTTTACATTTTTAGAGAATGAAAACATAAAATTACTTGAATGTCAACAGCTGTGAATACTAAAATTTGACAGTTCGATAAGAAGGAGAAGAAGAAGAAAGAGCTGCCGTGACCGTCCTAGGTTTCAATGTTTACATTTTCTAATGACAACATCCGTTTGCACTATATTTTGACAGAAGAAGAATATATTTATATTTTCGGGAAGAAGAAGAAATAAAGTTGATTTTTCAGATAAACTGCTGGATCGAAATTAGTGAATTATTTGAAATAGCGGAATGGTAGATTTTAAGTTTTTTCCGACGACTGTCTCTATTACATTAATCCTTATCCTCTCCCAATATTTGACATATGTTACTTTGAAATGTTGTAGACACTCCTGTTTTGTCATTTTGTAAACAATGAAGAATTAATTAACAATACCTTAAATGTATCAGTAGAGCCTACACCTTTCAGCCTTTTTAGCCCGTGCGAAGAACGGGTACTTTGGCTCGTTAAAAATAGAACAGATGAAAATATGTGCATGCCAATGGTAAGTTATCGGTAGTAATAAAAATGATAATCGATTATTGTTATCGGATGTAATTTATAAGGCCAGGCCTTCACTAGTGATTTGTAGTCGCCGCGATTGAAAAATCGTAGTCGCAGAGAATTTTGTAGGTCCACCCACTGAGATGAATGAATCACTGGATGTAAGTAGTTTTACAATGGATGTAGTTGAAGCCACATTTGTGATTTATTTTGCTTCGAGCAAACAGTAAATGATGCAAACACCGTTATTGGGTTAATCCAATAGCAAGTCAGAGATTCTTGAAAGGACAGTTTTACAAGTTATTTCAAGACTTATGAGAGCACCCTGAAAAGTTTTCTAGTGTTAAAGAAGGTCTAAAAGCAGTTTTGACGAATTACTGCGGATGATCGGTCCATCAATACAGAAGAACGTTTGTCGGTAAATGGTAGAAATCAATCAAAGTGTTCTCAGAACTGCGACTGAACTTTCGCAAGTAAATGCAGGTCCATCAGCTGCTCGCGTGATCTATTCCGCTGAGCGACAATCACGTCGTGGCAGAAATAGGACAAGTTGCATCTTTTTAATCACGACTATTTTTCAGTTGCATGTGGGTTCACTTGTATTTGAAACAATGTGTTAAATTTTTGAGATTGAAAATCTCGCGATAGTGGAGGCCGAGCCTAACAGTTTGTAATGAGGTCTAAGCTCAAACTCTAAAATTTTGACGAAATCATTTTCTCATTGTACTATAGGTAGTAGGAAGTCTAAAAGAAAAGTAAAGTTAGCTAGAAAAAGGTACACCGATTAACATTCTCACAAAGGTACCATTACACGCCCCAAACAAGAGCGCCGATGCTTTTAAGTATCTGTTATCGAAAGGAAGATTTCTAAATACAGTACATTCAAACAAATGGGCGCATCTAAGCACTCTTATATAGTCTTTATAGTTTTATAGTTTATAGACTTTTATAGTTGTTCCATTGTCGTCTAATGTATTTTAGAGCCCATTTTCATGCGTTTAAAAACGCACATTAAATTTAGTGTCATGCGTTCCAATTTTTGTCGTGCGTTTGCTAAGAAATAAGGGTAGGGAAGGTGGCGCTAGCAAACTAGTTTGATCTTCAAAATATTAACCTAACATAGATTATGGCTTTGACCAATGACTGCTCTTTAGTATTCGGACCCTATGAGTTTCTCAAGAAGAATTCAAAATCGATTCTCTTTTCTTAACGTGGCAAATATTTTAGCATTAATTTCCTCTATAAAACACTAGAAAAGACATAGCAATAAAGTGGATTTGGCAACGTCCGTGCCTCTGAATAGATGCGTCTATATTCCATATACTTAGAGCTATGCGTTTTTCGTCCGTTTATAAACTACTACAACATGTTTTGGAAAAAATCATAAAATCTGCACAAAGTCGGACGACAGTGCATAAATGCACCAAATTGATCTAATGTCTTATTTGAAAAACGTCCGTTTTTCTATCACCCGTTTTCGAAAACGCATTCATAAAGGGCCCTAAACAGAGGTAAATGTAAATACTACACAGGCACATGATTGCATCACTGCATCATTAGTGACTCCCACCCTTCACACTAGAGAGCGCTGTATAATTGACAAACAGCAATTCTCATTATGCTGTTCATATCTAGTTTCTAGTAAACAGTGGAAAAACATATCCCAAATGATTTACGCGTATGATTTTCAATATTTGTTTTGTAACATTAATACAGAGAATGGTAATACATTTCTTCACCACAAAGTCTAAATACGTATTTTTTAAGTTTTATAGTACGGTAAGGAATATAAAAACTTTGTATTACGTACATTAAACTTGAGTGTGTAATAAAATTGGTGGATAAGAAACATTTGCATATTAAGTCGTTTGGGGGAATATTAGTGAACAAATAAAAATAAATAGTTAATTGAATATATTTTGATTAGTTTAGTGAAACAAACTGAACGCTTGGTTATATGGTTTGAAGAAAAATGTCGAAAACACAAACATATATTGAAGTTTTAATAACGTTATGCAATAATTAATTATTATGTGTTTAAAGCAACAAATAATAATTATTATAATAGTACTACACCGCCATCCTACTATCATAAATAATGAACCTATGATCTTGATTTGTATGACTATCTCGATTTAAAGAACCTCATTTGCACAATACATGGGTCTGGGTAGTGAATTGAAGACAGTGAGGTGATCAGAGGTAAACGGTCATAAATTAATGATCTGACAGATATAAACCGGTTTCGAACCAGAAACCTTTGACCTACTCGACCAACCGTTACCTTTAAGCAACTGTATAATCTTGATGCAATAGGATTTATTTTACTCTTATAGAATAAGGTTATTTGGAAAAATGTAATCAACTTTTAGGTCAAAGTTATAAAAGTAGTTATCTTCAGAAAATCAAGGGAATGGAGTTCCAATAACGATATTCTTTTAACCTCAATTTAAACCCTTCAGAAGTTACGATTACTACCTACATCAGCCATAAGATATTAACCATAACCACGAGTAAATAAACGGTATCAGTGGACTGAGAGTGATACTGGTGTTTATAATTAATTATTTATTATTTGAATTGATAAAAAAAGATTGAACAGAAGCTGCAAATCGTACGAAATAATATACATGTCCAAAATCTGATGGGAGTTTAGAGGTACCACATGGTGCAAAGTATATTTACTCATAGGTTAAGCCACGTAATGAAGTCGTATCAGTTTTCATATTCTCCTAGGAGTAACAGGAGGAATGAGTAAGTAGGTTTACTGACGCGAGGAACAAATCAAAATAGATTTTCAGCAAATTGTATTAGGACTTAACTATGTTAAGCTGTATAACAAGTTTTATGACACCATTTTCAAATAATAAGAGAGATCAATTTTTACTTTCCTCATAGGATTAACATTTCAGTTTCAAAAGGAAACGTAATGTGTTTACCAGTTTCTATATCTCAGTAACAGTTTCACATAGACTCAAATTACTAAAATGTTTGTTTCTTTGAGCTAATATCAATGGGTGTTGATTACATGTTGACTTATTATAAATTACTTGTGTAACTGCATAAACTCCAATTTGGGGCACAAAAACAACCCTAAACAGGTCCTTGGCACAGACCGATTTTCCTGGATTTCAAACTTAAACCCACACATTATCTTTCACATGTATACACCCCGTTGGTCCGATTTAGATGAAATTTGGCACGTATGCATATATTCACAGAACCTCCAGGAGTCTTTTAATTTTTGATTTTTCAGGGTATTTTACCCTTAAGAACCATAAATACATGAAAAATCAAAACTTTAAAAAAATGGCTCTAACGATTTTGATAAAAATTTGAACCGTAATTTTTACAGACATGTGGTATGTAAAAATTACGGTTCAAAAGTTATGGGCTCTTAAATGTGGAGAAAAATCATTTCTTATTTTCAGCGAAAACAATTAAGATAAAATATAATTTGACTCTCACCATTGAAACCAGCTTAAAAAACTAAACAAATTAGCATTTTAAATTATTTGTCTAAGACTAACGGCTCCAAAGAAAAGTTAATTTTACTGTACATGATAAACGCAGTACGTTGTCTGAAAGTGCCCAATGTTATTCTTATGGAGAATATTAAAAAATCAATTTTTTCCTTATTTTCCAACAGTTTTCCATTGGTAAGAAGCGTTAGGTAAAATCACCCAAAAAACCCATTAAAATAAGGTTGGTATTACCGAGGAGGGGTTCCTCGCATAAAATTCTAACAATTAATCTAACTTTAGTTCTCTTGTTGTTATTTTCAGAAATTGGATGATTATTTTTGAAACAATGAGTTGTTGAATGATATTTAGATAAAATTTAAATAATATGATAGTTCTATTACAGATTGTCCTTTTTAAATTTACTCAAGGGAGAAAGTATGTGTCAATCCACTGATACCGTTCATTACGAGTGTTATCGTGCTAATGGTATATAGTTTAACAAGTTTTTTTGGCCTATGAGAACCACCTAAAACGCAAGAAATCTGTCCGCGGCCAAAGGAGGAGTGTGGCAAGAGCATTTTCCTAAAAGAAATTTGATGAAAGAGACATACAGGTTATTAAATCAGAAGGGTTAATATTTATAATTATTAAAATTTGTTATTAACATTTCATAACCTGTTTTTGCTTCAAAAATCACCTAAAGTCTAACAAATTATTATTATTTATACTTTATAATAATTAAGTACAGTATTGTACTCATTTCCTAATAAAGAAAAGTACAATATAAGTAGAAATAAAACCCTTATAGTAATTGTAAAAATTATCCTTCAACCGCGATGGGCATTCTCTAGATCATGTCATTTAGAATCAACCGTGTTCAAGAAGTGGATATAATTATGATTTTCGAGATGTCTCCAGAATATTCTCCGCGAAGATGTCATCGGGACTAATGATCAGTTCCGGCAGGATCTGGGTTACCTGGCTTGTTATCATTGTCATTACATCAGAGACCCGGGGAAGGTCCTCAAGCCGCGACCCTTGTTTTCATTAAATTATTATATAAAATTTTTGTATTTCTTACCCCGAGGGGAAGAAAAGTCTCTTTCAGCGAATTTCGTATAGTAAAATCGAGCTTTTACCGCGGATGCGTGTTCGTGTGTGTGTGTGTGTGTGGGGGGGGAGGGGCACACGATAACTATCGTAAACGTGATTCGATCAAAATGATATTTGGTATATACGTATATCGGATAGTTAGAGGGTTTAAGTTCGAAAACCCGGCAAATCGGTTCAGCTGAAGGAGGGTTTTATACCCTAAACCGGGGTTTTAAAAGGTTTTAGCATAGAATCTAAAAAAACTAAATTTTTACCAAAACGTTTGAATTCAGCTCAATATAAACATTTTATTAATTTTAATCTTTGCTAAATATCAAACATATCAAAATTATTAGGGTCAGAACATTCTGAAGGTTATGTGGTCGATCCTGAGCGAAATCTTGACACAATTGTGAGATGGTTCGATACTGGACCAAGTTGCCTTGTTCATTGGGCTTAATTAATGATCATGGCAAATGAATCATCTGATTTGTATCACTAGCGAAGCTACAAACGTACATCACAAAGCCATTACCCTCATCAGTCTCACTTGAGTGGGCCGGTGTCCAATCTATGAATATCAAAATCATAAGTACACAATGTTCTTTTCTAACATATTATGGAAACTTGATAACAATGAAGATGAAGTAAACGTCGGTGTCGTATGAATTTTCACGTTCGAATAAACAAAATCATTGTTTCAGACAGAGTAGTGTCTAGCGATAAAGTAACAATCAACCGGGTGACAGGGACGTGACACGCTCGACAACGTGTGCCAGGTAAGTGAAAACGATTTGCCAAATCGAGGCATTTTGTCAATATCAGACGGAACTGTGCTTTAATGCATTGTATTGTTAAAAAATAAACATTTGTCAAAGACATACTTAACAAATGGTATCAGTGGGGTCGTATATACGCTCTTCCTTAAGTAAATAAAAACTACAACCTTTAATAAAACGATCATATTCTTTTGTGTATGTTTAAAATCATTAAAAGAATTATTGTTTCTAAAATAATCATTAAATTTTTAACTAACAAGAAGAGGAAACAAAGAGAAAAAAGGAAACAAGTTAAAACAATCGTACGAATTTTTGAAGACATAATCCCTTACTGCCAGGTTCATACCAAATCTTTTTGAGTGGGGTTTTAAGGGGTAAACCGACCCTTGAAAATCGGAAAAATTAAATAATAGTCAGGAGATATAGCCAAAGTGCACATTAACGAATATAATTGTTTTTGGAGAAAGTAAAAAAATGTCTAAAAAACATTAATAAAATGAAATTGTTAATTTCTAGAATTCTCAGACAGAACACAACTTCAAAGACTGGTATAAATCCTATGACAAGTAAGGAACGAAGCAACCAATAATCATTCTTTTAGTTTAAATATGTGTAAAAGCAAACCTTTTCGTTGAAACTGGAACAACTATAACAAAAGTTATGCCATCCTAAGAAAAATATTTAAGATACACAGAGAAAAGATTAAGCTATATATTTTTATAAATAGATACAAAATAGACAATTTTTATTTGGTATATTTAATTAAAACCGGTAAAATAGCAAATAGGGAAATTAATATCATTAATTACGGTTCAAGAATTTTTATTAAAAGATAAAAAAATGCATAATGTTATTCTGACATTTTATCAATAAACAAACGATTTCATCAGATGCCTACTCATGAACTACACCAAGGCACAATGTTATGTTTTATGTAAGTATATATCTATAATATTATAAAGAAGAGGTGGTTTCTGTATGTTTCTTTGTGGGTTTGTTGTGGCAAGTAAATGCGAAAAATACTGAACCGACCTGTTTGAAATTTTACACAAAGGTAGATCTTAAACTCATGCAACACATAGGCATACTCATTTCCTTAAAATCCTCTCGGGCTACGCCCTGTGAACGTCCTAAGTTTCAATGTTTACATTTTTAGAGAATGAAAACATAAAATTACTTGAATGTCAACAGCTGTGAACACTAAAATTTGACAGTTCGAGAAGCAGAAGACATGGTTGCTGTAAATACCCTGGGATTCAATGTTTACAGTTTTTAATGTCAACATCCGTTTACTTTACATTTTGACATTTCGGGAAGAAGAAGAAATAAAGTTCATTTTTAGAGTTAAACTGCTGGATCGAAATTAATATTGCCGAAAGTGGTAGATTTTAAATTTTCTCCCGATGACTGTCTCTATTACGTTAATCCTTATCCTCACCAATATTTGACAGATGTTCTTTTGTCATGTTTAATGTGTGTCAGTAAATTACTCGAGTTTTGTCATTTTGTAAACAACGAAGAATTAATTAACAATAACTTAAATATATCAGTAGAGCCTACGAACACCTCTCTGCCTTTTTTACCCGTGCGAAGAACGGGTACTTTGGCTAGTTTTCAATAAAATAATTATCGCAATGCTATATGAATATTTTTATTATGTAAATTGACTTTTCCTGCAATAGATGTGTTTATGTGACAGGGGGAAAATATAAAAAAAGTTATGTCCTGTGACAGGAAAGAATGAAAATTAGATTTGTATCTTACTGTATCTACAAATAAGTGAGTTAATGAAATGTAAAAAGTATTATCGAACGAAGCTAATAGTTCTTGAGTGCTGGCCTCATAAGACGATAGCTATTCTGGGATCAACTTGATGTTGGTTAGTCACTAATCACTAATTGCACTAATGCACGACGTCCACTACATTTCCAGAATGAGGACAGGGAAGATATCATTAATTAAAATTAAGTTTTAAGTTTATTGGACAACCTCTGGCGGAAACTTAGAGTTCAAATAATTCTGTTCTAAATGTTAAGTAGCGCTCAGTAAACATTCTTTTAGAGGGGATAAGAAACATACTCATGCTGGTGTGTCTCCTTCTGCTACTAGGAAAACATTTTACAATTCTCGCTTGTAATTAAAAGTAAAGAAAAAGAATATCAAGCTATTTATTTTAACTTTTAGGACTAACTCAGAATTTTTGTTTGAAAATCATTGTTGGCGATGGTGGGTTTAGGTTATTTAGATTTATATTAAGTTTTACGACATTTTAAGATCTGGGATCTGGAATCTGATCCCGTCCTCAGGTGTGCTAGGTAAAACCTAAAACATAACAAGCTTAGCACTTTATCTGATCTAAGTCGGTATAGAGCTGAATCCAAAAATGTTCAAAGCAGTAAGGTGTCTTAAGAACTGTGTGTGTATAGCTATATGTTGGTCAACTGCTATCAGATAGGTGTTACACTTTCAATTTTCTCTTTAAATTTAAAGTCTTCCCTCTAAGCCTCTTCCTTGGTTACCAGAAACCGTCTATCTGGCCAATCATTTCATATCTCTCGGTGTTAACCGGCTTAGCCCGTAACTCTGTTCTATTTTCGTGCATTTTCCTGAAATATACAAAAAATTACAATGTTTCATTTTAGTAAAAATCTAATACTTTTTAAATGTAAAATCAAATGCTCATATCAACTTATTCCTTTTTTAAACTCAATCTGATCACTGCTGATTGATACTACTTTTTTATCGTAAATAAATAACTCTTATAAAACATACACGAATCCAACTATTCCTTCTATTTACTTCAAACATTCCAATAAAACCAAGTTTTATTATGAATCAGGTATTACAGGGGAACCGTGAATTGTACAACGTTAATAGCAATGTAGTAAAATGTGGCTTATAAATATAATTTCTCTGCTTTTACGATCTCCAAGACATTCAACCGTAACTTACAACCAAACAAATTTACATCTACGATATTTATCTTCGTAAACATGTTCGTCAGGTATAAAAATCAACTAAAACATATTTATTTCAGGTACGAATTTCAACAGAAGTTAACGAATGAGGTAAATGATGTTAAACATCAAAGTCAACGTTGTTTCGCAAACAGTAGATATGCAAATACGCTGCACCATATTTATTCATTACAAGTTTTTCTCATATTTCTTCACTGAAGTAGCTCAACAATTTAAATGATAGCCTATATTTAATTTAACAGTAAATGTTTACATAGATTGCTTGTAGAAAAACATAAAACCACAGATGAACCATTTAGCCCTGATATACTCTATTGGTGTTTGGCTGAGAGCTGCACCGTTATTCTAAAAAGAATTAGCATTTTCACCCACTGTATTCTGTAATTATTTATTATTCATACTTTATTATTAGAGTAACTATTACATAAATTACACCTTAATAGTTTTTATTTGTTCTCAAGCATCACGCACTTAATCTGACGTGAACAAACATCACATCGGTTGAGTCGGCCAATATTGTGAGGCATCTTTTTGGTCAAAATTCATACTTGGCTTAAAATACCTATCATGTGGTATGGTCGCAATTTCAATAATCTAATCTAAGACTGTGGCTTTATCTAAACATGATTTGAATTTAAGGACCCATCTCTCCATCTCTCCATCCCTAACTGCTCTCCAAATCGTCATCAATTGACAAATAACTCACTCCCTTAATTGAGAAAGTACATATCGCAATATAAAAGTAGTAACCGATTTATCCTCTTACTTAATCTCAGACTTTTTATCGAATCTAAATTTCGACCTTGGTCAACGTAAACTTATTCGGCATATTACATTTTTCCCTAGTCAGCTCTCAGTCTAGTTTTTACATGGTTCAGAGCTCTTGAATAGATACATGAAAAAAGATGTAAAATTAATGGCAAGTTCTTTGGATATCCAATGTGACAGGCTTACGAATCACTTTGGTTCCTTCTCGTCCCTCCTGAGAGCTTGACTGACTCCTGGTTGAACCTGAACATCAAGTCTCACTAGAGTTGTGTATCTCCTTCCTATTGCCCACCTGGAGGAAGGATGCTTACTAGGCCTGCTCCCATGATTTGCCAGGGCGAGTACCCTCACTGGGGTTAACCCTTTCCTTTGAATCTTTTCCCTGTCTGGGGATGTTTTTGAGTTGGAGTATAAATCCTCTTTCCGGATCTGGATTCGTGGGGAGGTTTCCATCTTTATGCAACCTTTCCTTCCAGTGGCCGTACAGGAGGACGGACGTGCCTATCCGGCTTTGCTGGGACCTCCTAATCCTCCAGAATTTAACATCTACCATCTAATAGCGGGAAACTGTTATTAAAAACAATTCTTAACTGTGTTTTCCGCAACCTACGCACCTCTCATTTGCGAGTGCTCTGCCCTGGGACATCTGTGCCAGGTGCCGACTCTCTGGTGAGTTCTACAACATAATGATTTCCAAACTTCACACATCACCTCCAACTTGACCATCCTCTGTCTAGACCCCTATCACCCATCACTAGACTCCCTCCCATGTTCCACCCGTCGTGCCCTCTGGATAATAGATATGTTTTATTCACTCTTGGATAATACTGTGTTAAACCCATATACATACATACATACATACATATATATATATATATATATATTATATTTATTAAGTAAATTATCTTGAGTATTATCTATCTCTTAACAATGGATATTAAAATAGTTTTGAGTAAGGGAGTAAATAAAATTTATTTTGTGAAGCCAAATTCTCTTTCCTGTATTTGTAAATACACGATTTTCCATTACATCAATTTAATTTGCTCGTTTATTTAATTTGTTCTATCCTACATCAAAGAAGGATTCCGAAAATTCAATCAACAGATGGAATAGATTCATTCATCACTCGGTTTATAGTAAAAGCTTGAGTAATAATTTTCGTATGATTTATTTTCTAACTTAATTTAACATTTGGTTTGCGATTCCTTCGTTATTTTGTTTAACAGTATGCACTTCGACTAAAAATATTTCAAATTACCGTATGTCTTTGATTAAAATTAAAACGGTTCTTTTAGATAGCTTATGCTTATTTTTGGATTATCACTATCTGTTCAGCTATACAAATACCATATAACTTCGACTATAACTTCGTGGTATACAGAGACCAACGAACTACACTACTGGAACGCGCGCTCCCTATATGTCCTGTGTTGAGGTTTTCGGCCGCACCATGCGACTATATTGCGCGACGCCCTACTTATTCTTGTCATGATAAGAAATTTCAGTCCAATTTTTGATTTTTGAATAGTAGAGTTCCATTTGGAAGAGGTTTTAAGGGACTGATCAAATCAGAAAACAAAGATAAAGATGACATAATACTGAATAGCAGAAACTACACAAAAAACCTGCGAAAACCTTTTTTGCATTTTTTTGCATTTTTGATTTTTAAGGGTAGCTCACCCCTAAGATATCCTTAAAAAACGTGAAAAATCCAAATTTTTCAAAATCGGCTCTAACGATTTTGATTAAATTTGATAGTATATAGTGCACAGAGTACTAAATAATATGACACCACCCGAATGTCTGTAAAAATGCCGGTTCAAAAGTTATGGGCTTTTAAATGTAAAAAAATCAATCTTTTAAATTTGTATCGAAAACAATAAAAGTAATGTATAACTTGACTTATCACCCTTGTAAACAGCTTAAAAAACTAAACAAATTAGTATTTTGAATCATTTGTCTACGACTAATGGTTTCAGAGAAAAGTTAAATTTACTGTCCATGATAAACGCAGTACGTTATCTGAAATCACCCAATGTTATTATAAGGAGAATGTTAAAAAACAATTTCTTCCTTATTTTCTAACCGTTTTCCATGAAACTTGGTATGAATCGTAAGCTCATATCACCCATCAAAACCAACTCAAAAAACTTTCCTCCCATAAAATTCTAACTAACTTTGTTTCTCTTGTTGTATTCAGAAATTGGATGTTTATTTTTGGAACAATAAATTATTAAATGATATTTAGATAAGCTTTGAATAATATGATCATTTTATTACAGATTGTCTTTTTTTAAATTTACTTCGGGAGAAAGTATATGTCAGTCCATTGATACCGTTTATTTCATAGTGCATTGAGATCACATGTAACTGATCCCTACACGGAATGTTTTGTTAAAAATAAATTGATGTGTTTTATAAAATGATTAAACTGTTTCCCCCATTAAATGCATAATCTTGTTCACAGGAATTCAGGAAAGAACGGTTCAGTCGGTCCAGCAAGTCTACAGCAAGTTCTCCCTCTCTCTCTCGTACACAACGGCATTGACCTGGCGAAACGTTGGGAGCTTACCTCAAATATTTGACTTAGTGCAACTGTGAGAAGTTTGTTCTAATCCAAATACAGAGGTTTCCACTAAACTGACAATCGATAAATTAATAAGTTACTACCCTTCGATTTACTTTACACTAGTATTGGATTCAGTCAAGGTTGAAATTTAATATTTTAAAATGAAAAATGAGAGAAGTATGGCTGAGAAGTTTAGTAGTAATGCGCCTTGCGGTTAGACGGTTCAATTCTGGACTCATTTACAAGTTGTAATTGACGTATTTATGAAATAATTATTTGGCAATAAACTAAAGTTATGTTATAGAATAACAGGGTTTGGACGGTTTCCAATAAAGTTTAAAAGATTTCACTGGCGATGGTTATTCACAATAATACTTACAATATTAATATTTTTAGGGGGCTGGGAGCTTATTTTACTTATTTGAAAATAATTATTTTAGTAATATTAGTGTGATCCGAAATACTTAAAATAAATGTAAAATAATCAATATTTTAGAAATACTAACATAAAGTAAAGTTTCTTCGGAAAATATAACCAAACAAATATTTATTTTTAAGTAAGAATTAACAGATGAATGGGTACAACAGTAAATCATGGTAGATTATAATTTCGTGATTCTTGGTATGCCATTAATATTGTACGGAAGTTAGAAACAAATGTGTTTACAATAGTTCCTTCAACCAACCCCAAATAGTTACGTGCTAATGTTCTAAGTTCGCGGTGTTCACCAAACACCTAGATTAGCGTCGAGAACTTGCCAAACTAATGCCTCAACACGTCCCTCTCGCAGCCAACCCGACATATAATGTATATGTTCCTTATGTCGGATACGAATTTCCATTACATTTGATTGGTCGAACATCGAAAACGAAAATACCGCCAATCAAACAAAAATTGGAGTCGATATTAAGCATATCTACTTGGTATTCATCTATTGGCCTTATACATTTTAAATCGGCAAAATAATGAGCTGATATTTTTTGGGGAAATTCACACACGGTATATCATGCTAATGTTGATTAACGTAAAGGCTTAATCACACTCAAAGGTGGGATCACCTAATTGTCAATGGTTGTTGTATTAATGACTGTAGTTGTGTTGAGGACTGCTACAGTTGTTTTATAGTTGTGCTAAATATTCACAAATAACCGAGATAACTGCGCCCAAACTAAAGTACTCGAATACCGAAAGCCTCAAACGGTATAAAGATTGATCTATTGAAATGAAAACAACCATAAACGTAAACCGTTTGAGAAGAAAGTGAACCATAAACTGAACGTATCCGCAAAAGCCAATCTCTAAGAGAAAATTCGATCTACCGTGGTCAGATCGGCTATCGATGAAATAACAAGGAACTCTTAACCTCAGTATAAAATTCGAATATTCTAAATAATCAATATATAAATACCATAACATTGAATAGTAATATTTTAATAATTTTTGTAAGCTGGTTTTTGGTACTAGAGAGTACGTTTTAGGCAAGTAGTAGGTATTTGAGAGTACCTATTAAGAAAGTGTTAGGTACTTGAGAGTACTCGAAAGCAAATAGTATGTACGTAAAAGTACTTTTTAGTAAGTATGTAGACTGGAAGGTCAGTCAAAGGTTGGGAGGAAGAATTTCTCATATTTCGGCCTGTAGCTGAACACAAAAACTACCAGAAAGCACAAAAAATTGTCAAGCTATACATTTAATCAATACACAAAATTGAATTTTGTAACATAATGTTAGTACAATTTTGTAAATTATTAATATTTATTTATAGCCAATACAATTGCTGTTCTTATTGTTGCTTTTTTCATTAAATAGTTCTTTTATATTTGGTGTTAAAATATTTTACATTATGACGAGAATTGATCTGAAAACCAATTTAAAAAATTAAGATTAGCTTGATGACAAAGACCTTTACTTGCACGTACTCTTGTGAGGTAAACGGTACATAATGAAATTTTGTTAATAATCTGGCTATCATTTGAGAGGTCTGTATTTGAAGTTTGAAAACAGAGGTAACAATTTAATAAGACGAGTAATATAAATGTTTCCTGCGTGCTAAAGGTAACTGAACTATCGCCATTATTCAGGACAGGACAAAAAGCGCCCGGGGACAAGGGTTGGGGGCGGCTGATTGGAAACTAACCCTCAGAGAGGTTTACGGTGAAATTGAACTGCTTTGGTTACTTTACACCTGCAAATCAAGGTGACTAAAATAATAGTGATTACTCATTAAATTAGAAATCAACTTTAAAACGGCACTAATGAACTGACACATACCTTTAAAGTAAAATTTAAGAAATTACATACATTTAATAAAACTATTGCATTCTTAAATCTTATTAAAATAATATTAAGTTTTCTTGTTTAAAAAGTAGTTGTAAAATTCCTTTCACACATCCCTTCACTACAAGAAATATTTTAGGGAAGGTACTCAAATCAATCCCCACCACCACGCATAGTGTACGGTTTGGACGGTGTTTACAGGATGATGTGGTTTTAAGCAGCACATACAGTTTTAGATAAAACGGATAAGAAATATGGAGCATATTGATTTTTTAGTATTCCCAATTGGACACCTCACAGACAATGTACTACAACGGATAGTAAATTTAACTTTTATCTGGAACCGTTATTCTTGGAATAATTCAAAATACTAATTTGTTAAGTTTTTCAAGCTGGTTCTAATTATTTTATAAATTTATTTGAAGTGTTTTAAATAAATAAAATAAACAATATATGTCAGTATACTCTGGTTGACTCAGTCAACACACTTCAGGATATTGCTCTTAGACAGGGCAAAACAAACGTCTGAGGCTCGAGATACTTCTCTATTTCGAGCGAATTAGTGTTTTTATTTATATTGCGAGAACATTTTAGATTCCATAAATACAGCTTGGGAACATTCATTGTAAAGCCTATCACATTTATTACCTTTAACCTTTGTGCATATAAAATTTAGTATTAAAAAACAAAGTAGGTTTACTTTTGATCTACCTGCTACGTCAAAATCTGGGTTTACTAAACTTAATTGCGTTATGATGGATGCCTTCAGATTAGAGTTTAAAATTTCCATTTAGTTAATTACTGTATTTTTTGGCATGGATATGTCTTAGCTTTGGGGGGGTGTTAGTGATTTTTAAGATGGAAAACATGTAACAGGGAAGTAAATACAGACATTTTTTTCATTAACAATTTTTTCAATCATCTTAGACGGGTTGGTACATAACTCTAAGGCCAAATTACATGTTTACCTGATGAAATTTTACATAAAAAATACATTTTTAAAATTAATTATTTATATAAAACTGATTGTTGAAACTCAAATTTAATCCAATTATATAAGAGCTATGGAAATTAAAATCACTAACACCCCCCCAGAGCTAAGACATATCCATGTCAAAAAATATATAGACTTCGATTATCTTTAAAACAAAAAACTTTTGATTGTTTGAATAACATCTATTATGTCAAGGTACATAGTCCAAAACTTTAGCATTCGTGTAATGAATGGGAAAACGTTTGTGATTTGTCAGTTGGAGGATGGGTTAGAAAATACCCTCTAACCTACCCTCCACTGACTATAAGCTTTGAATTTTTAGATACATTAATCTAAAAACCTTTTTTAGTACTCATCTAGAGACTATGAAGATATTTTTGCCAAGTTTATGGTTCCAATCATTACAGTGTCCCAGAAACTTTTATCATTCAGTCAGTCAGTGGTATTTGGCTTTTATATAGAACATTTATAAGTATAACGTTAAACAAAAACGTTCATTGAATAACATACAATTTCAAAATAAACTTTGATTTGAGAATACCTATTACTGGGTAAAAAATTAAATCCCATTTAACCGATGGGCAATAGTCCTTGTGGGGCAATATACATGCAGTTGCAGTCCGCCCACCCTGAGATTGTACGGGGACATAGAGTAACACGGGGGCGGGACAACCCTAGTGTGGTAGGGCACTGTTGTAAACTGTAGCTGAGCAGTTCACATTAAATAATAGGTTTACACCACTGGTCCAACACAATACTGATCCAACACTTGAACATCACACCAGTATCATTTTGTTACAGAAAGAATTGAAAAGAGGACTTAAAATGGCTTCTAAATCGAAAGCGAGTTTAGTAAAAGGTTTGGTTTAAGAGCAAGAAAACCCAGAAGTGGTGGAGACGGTGACCGTTCCGTTCGAGGGTTTATGGAGAAAAAGACAAAGCAACTTCTCACTGTTGTCTCTCTACCTTTGTTTTTGTATGATTTTAATCCAACTTATATTTACCTCCTTACTCAATTATACCATTAAACGATTTGTGAACAACAACGAAAAGTTCTTATAATACGATATGTAAGTCTTATATATATTCCGCTTGAAAGCGTAAATATTCACTCACACCTGACATTTGTAATGTATTGGAAGTTCTCAAGAATCCTGTTAAAAATCATTAATACTATTAGCAATGCACGATATAATGGATTTAAGGTAAAATTCCTACTAATTAATTATTTTGACATGTTGTGTTCTGATACGAAAACATTTATGATGAATCAGTTTTAGGCGATGAAAAAGTGGTTTGTTATTTTAACTTGTAGGCCTAACACAACGTTTATTGAAATAGGACGTAACAGCATGAGTACAATGTCCTATCTGAAGATCTAAGTTGAGTAATCCGAAGGTTGCCTGTCCACGGTCCGATCCTGAGCAACATTTGGACACAATTTGGCGATGGTTAGATAATGTTCCCAGTTTCCTGGGCTAACGACTCACCAGAGATTTGTTAGTAACTGTGCTAAATGTTGTTACACGTTACACTTATCACATCAATCCTTCACTCATATTTACCTTAAAATACCCACCTAGTGCTTGGGTTAGTGTCCCACAGATAAGAATAGGAATGTTCTGTATGAAATCTCGTTTACTGTGCTATTTGCCTTAACACGCCTTGGAATGAGTTGTTCCTCTCGGTCAGGCGACCGAAAAATAATCGCATAGTTACTTCTCGATATTAGTTCGATTATCGATTGCTGAGGGTCTCTACACACAACAATCCTCGACAAGAGTTTTGCCTCTGGGCCAGGCGGCTGAACGATAACTTAACGATTGCCTCTCGATTGTAGTCAGATTATCGATTGCTGTGGGTCTCTACACACAACAATCCTCGACAAGAGTTTTGCCTCTGGGCCAGGCGGCTGAACGATAACTTAACGATTGCCTCTCGATTATAGTCAGATTATCGATTGCTGTGGGTCTCTACACACAACAATCCTCGACAAGAGTTTTGCCTCTGGGCCAGGCGGCTGAAGGATAACTTAACGATTGCCTCTCGATTATAGTCAGATTATCGATTGCTGTGGGTCTCTACACACAACAATCCTCGACAAGAGTTTTGCCTCTGGGCCAGGCGGCTGAACGATAACTTAACGATTGCCTCTCGATTATAGTCAGATTATCGATTGCTGTGGGTCTCTACACACAACAATCCTCGACAAGAGTTTTGCCTCTGGGCCAGGCGGCTGAACGATAACTTAACGATTGCCTCTCGATTATAGTCAGATTATCGATTGCTGTGGGTCTCTACACACAACAATCCTCGACAAGAGTTTTGCCTCTGGGCCAGGCGGCTGAACGATAACTTAACGATTGCCTCTCGATTAAGTCAGATTATCGATTGCTGTGGGTCTCTACACACAACAATCCTCGACAAGAGTTTTGCCTCTGGGCCAGGCGGCTGAACGATAACTTAACGATTGCCTCTCGATTGTAGTCAGATTATCGATTGCTGTGGGTCTCTACACACAACAATCCTCGACAAGAGTTTTGCCTCTGGGCCAGGCGGCTGAACGATAACTTAACGATTGCCTCTCGATTATAGTCAGATTATCGATTGCTGTGGGTCTCTACACACAACAATCCTCGACAAGAGTTTTGCCTCTGGGCCAGGCGGCTGAACGATAACTTAACGATTGCCTCTCGATTGTAGTCAGATTATCGATTGCTGTGGGTCTCTACACACAACAATCCTCGACAAGAGTTTTGCCTCTGGGCCAGGCGGCTGAACGATAACTTAACGATTGCCTCTCGCTGAACGATAACTTAACGATTGCCTCTCGATTATAGTCAGATTATCGATTGCTGAGGGTCTCTAATCGCATCAGAAAGAGTTTGTCCTCTGGGTCATGCGACAATAATCGAACGATTGCCTCTCGATTGTAGTTAGATTACTGATTGCTGTTCTAAATCGGACAAAAGCAATTGTCACTTTAAATAAATTAAAGTAAGTTGAATCATTGTTTACAAAATGTCTCACAATAACCTACGGTATGAAAAAAAGGTATTTTAACAGCTCGTTGTTGGTGTTTACAATAGTTCGTATTGGACTCTTAACTATTGTTGGAATAGGTCTTCATATTGAATTCAAAAGGAAACGTGTTCAATTAATTTAAACACAATAAGTCAACGATCATACGTTTATTTCATTTTTGTTAATACAAAAATTTTTGATTCAAAGTTTCAATGTTCTTTAAATTTTGAATTATTGTTTATGTCTTTATTAAATTTCTTCAATAAGTTGAGAGGGAAATCAATTTTCTTAAGATTCTAATTTTAACTATAAAACATATTTTTACGATCAATGTATTAATTTTTGTCAGTAAAATGTTTGTATTTTTATTCAGTTGAGTATTTAACTTCGACTAATATAATTATTAAAAACATATTTGCTTTTTAAACAAGTTTACATCTAAATGCAATGCAAACCAAGATATTTTATATTCATTGATGTTATATTTTTTCACAAAGCTGAATGATCAGATTCGGATCATGAATAACATAAAAAAATCACCATTAGGAAAGAAAAAGTACAAATAAAATTTAGTAAACTAAATATTTTAACAGGATTAGTACTTACCAGACTTGAACACTACTTCACAGAACGAAAAGAACTTAAATTACACCAAGAGAACTTGTGTTGATGTTGTTTGACATTTTGATTAACTGAAACTTTGTTTTAGTCGGAGATAGATTTAAGGTTATTTCAACACATTATGGGAGCCAGTATGGTAAGTAAATACCATTAGTCCCGGAGCTAACTTGGTATTAACTAAGTTTGTTTTAAAAGTGTTTTGTTCAAGTTTAAAGAGCGACTCCGATTTTCATTTTCATCGAGATAAAATATGGCTTTGCAGGTCCTAACGAGATTTCTCAGATTCACTTTACAGTTAAGTAGCTAATTCCTATTTCACTAATGTAATAATTTTACGAAATCTAAAAAGCGTCACTACAGTTACACTTTCCTGCCAGCTCTTGTAACGAGCTTACTTATAGAATATCCTTAATTACTTTTTATCAATTAGCTACGCAATAAAGTTTTTTTAAATTTGTATATTTTCACGCCTAGTGAGAAATAATCACGTTAAACTAGAATAATTTCTAAATGAACATAGCTAATAATAATATTTTAATGAAACTCCAGTAATTGCGGAACTCCTGAATGGAGTTTTCAGTAAAATTAGTAAAATACCAGTTTCAACAGTCTAAAAGCTTTTATAACTAATAGATAAAGCAAAAATTTACAAACATTTTAGCACTGTAAATAATAGATAATTTATTTACAGAACAAATTAACACTTCTTTACATTTAAATCTGCTATATAACAAAGGATGCTCAACAGAAACAAAATAATTTTGATAAGAAAAACTTAATATTAATTTACGTTTTTTTGATTCAAGATACGTCATTTGTACAAGTGATTTTGTAGAATACTAACAATTGTTTGTTTAGTAATTGTTATAGAGATTTTTTCCAGCGTATCTTTTCTCAAATCAAATTTTACTGCATTGAGGTCGCTAGCTTTATTTTTATTAAAAAAACTACATTATTATATTAAAATTTCTATTTTTACATTTCACAAGAGTTAAAAAGACGACAACTCTCCTCTAAGGAGACAGGTGGACGTGCAGTGGCCATGAAAATACAAACATAATGAACTCAAGTATTACCATGAAAAGAAAAGTATCTGGAACACAAAACGCAGCGGCATTGAAAATCGGACTTCACAAAGTCTTGTATGAACAGAAACTACGATCGCTTAGCGCTACGCGGGAGAACATTGTCAACATAAGTATCATGGGTAAAAGCTGAAAAAATGTTATACATTTGTGTACATTTTAACATAGTCTATTTAATATAGTATGTGAAGGCTGAGTGTGTGAACAATATTGTGTTTAGTAAGGCGTTAAACAAATCTTAAGCAATCTTTTATTTAAGTGGACAAATGAAAATGTCAAATGTTTGAACAGAAAAAATATTTTTCCCCTGTCACAACTTGAATTCCTTAGTCCTCATGGTTCAATAATAGTTAATTTAATTTATAATATAATATTTCAAATGATATGAACACTATTAATTATAAATCGGATAGTCATTGTTCACGAAACCTTTAAACTGCGTCCAAATCATGAATTTTGTAGTTACACGTGTTCAAATAAAAGGCGCGCACTGCGAAGTTAAAAATACGAGTTGAATATGAAAAATGAGGGTTAAATTAAAATGAAATTTGTAAAAATGGTAAAATGTTAAAAATTTGCTTATTTTGTTGACAAACGTTGTAAGTGGTGTTCCTCTATCAACTTGGGCCATCATAAAATGTATACATCGCATTTAAATCGTCCGGAACTGCTCATAAACACCATTTTTCCACAAAAATATTAAACATAAAATTTAAAATCTGGCATAAATTTTAATTATAATGAGAATAACTTATGAAAAATAAAAAATATTTTCACTTTCAATCATTCAATAATAGGATTAAGTAAATATTATTACTTTTACAAATATTTTTTACGTAATCTTAAGATAACTATCAAATCTAACTATACCTTATTTATAAAAATCGAGTAAAAAACAAACATGACAATTATTCTGTAGTGTGCGTCACAAGACAGCCTGTCAAAGAACGTCAAATGTAGGTGATGTGAAGGATGTTGCCTGAAAAATCACTTACATTGGATCTGTACCTTCAGCTTTGCACCAAAAACCCGTCATTTATATTTCGTTTATTTTCTATTCGATTTAAAAAATAAGGACTCGTTACATTTTCCTTAAAATTATTCTAATTTGAAATTTTCAAATGACCGCCATTTTGAACCTGTTTGTTGAAGAAATGGCAGCACTCTAAATAACTTAGAAATTTAGTCTTTACTGAGGAAAACTTAATTTTTTTTCTGGAAAACATTTAATTTCTGGAAAACTTAAATAAGAAAAAATGATTTTAGTTTTATATTTTCCAAAAAAAAGGCGTTTAGAAACGTTACGTACTGGCCCAAAATTTTATTTTTCTAACTTATCTAACAAATAAAAAATACAATTGAGTTTTTTAACTGGCGGCCCATTTAATTTTATTTTTTCGCTGAAATATAAAAAATGATTTTTTTGATATAACAATAACATAACCGTCATTTTACAGTCGGTTTCAAATTATTTAGTCGTTTTATAATATAAATTCAAATTTTTAAAAATTTAATTTTTTAAAATTATTTTTCACGTTTTATTTTTTTTAATAATTTAAAAATCAAAAAATTAGATGCGCCAGTGTGAATTTAACCCAATTATCTTACATTTCATACACATCCAAAAAATAAAAGATAAATGTAAAAATTTTTTGAACAAAAACAAATATATAAAAATTAAAATTTTAAAAACGATATTTTTATATATCGATAAAAAATAAGGATGTACATTTTCTAAAATATTCTATAATAAAAACCGTGACTGACATTTTTAAAAATAACTCAAATATACAATTAGAAATTCTTCGATCTTTTACTGACTCAGGAACTAAACCTTAAAGGTCCTTTTCTGGAAAACAAAATGTCGATTCTGTCTGTAAGTAACTGGGGAATTCCGGATGATTTAAAATGTGATATTTAGATTTTATACTGACGACCAAATAAAAAAAGAGAGTACTGAAACACAAAAAACTTTTACAACAACATCAGTTTACAAAATAAAACATTATGAGTATGAGTGACTTTAGTCGACTGTAATACCATTATTACAGATTGAGAAACACGATTATTTTCACAGCTGAGTATTATTTTGGTTTAAATCACTCAAAACAACGACATGTTCATAAAAAAGAAAAAATAGTCTCGCCAAAATTTGTTTTTGATGTAGAAACATTTTTATTTTATTTTCGACGATAATTTTAATTAACAGTAAGGAAAATATAGTTTCACATTAACGATATATGATTATAACAGAAGAAGTTGGCATTTTTGAGTATCACTTCTGGGTTGTCGTCGTTTCCAAACGTCTAAAATACGTATTAGTAACATTTGTGTGCTAGGAGTGTCAATTCATCTTTTTTTACACCCAATTAACGTCAATCGACCATATCTTAAATTAGTTTGATACACATTTTGTCCTTTTTTAACACATTTCATTTTATATCGATCGTAAAATTAATTAAATTAAATGAAAATATATTTTTCCAGCGTTTCCGTACCGTCCAATATTATCTTTTACATTTAAGTCCTACACCTCAAAAGCAGATAAATACAGAGCACAGATTTTTGAAAATAACGACTGTAAAATATTGACCTACCGATCAATAACAACTGGTAAATCAGAGGGCGGTAAATATTAGTAAGGTGAAAAAGACGCGTTAAATATAGTGTATCAATATCGAGTGTTAGACCGTGGGATGTAACTTTCTTATTCTATAAATAAAAAACGAACTGACTGACATTTTATAAAAAGTACTCAAAATTATACAATCCAAAAATCTCTCTCCCATTGGCTCTTATTTTGGTAATTTTATTTGGAATTAGATGGCTTAAAATTGATGTTTAAAATATTGGAAGGTTTGTTCGTAAAAAACTATTATGTAATAACTAATTGGGTAGTAATGGTACCAAATAAAAAAACAAACTCTAAAACAACAACTTTTACAAAACATCAGTTACATCAATTTAAGATTAGTTTTTTTTAATTTAACTTTAGTTTTCGGGGTTTATTAGAGACTCAGTAAAAGTCCACCATTATTACAGATTGAGAAACACGATTTTAATTTGACAGCTGAGTATTTATTTCTGTTAAATCACTTCAATCGATCACATGTTCAGTAAAACGTAGAAAAGAATGATTCTTATAACGCTCAAAATTTGGTTTTTGAGATTTCACTTTAGATTAATTTATTTTAATAGGGTTTGGGTCAGTTTAAACCAACAAAAACTTTTCCCAAAAGGTATATAAAAAGGAAAATAAGTTTCACCACATTTAGTGTTCTCTTTTTAACGAACCTTTGGCATTATTGAAAGACATACAGACAGTACAATATGAAATATTTCGGTTTTTCTGGAGTATAAAAACGTTGACCAAAACTATCACAATTCAAATGAGTGTAAAGATAAAACTCTATTTTTATTTATATTCACAGAATATGTTCATTAAATAGTTTGATTTTTGATGGTAACGTAAATGACTTCACTAAAAGAATTGTACCTTAACAAATAAAGGATGTTTAAACTACTAAGAAATGTCTCGGAACCCTACTCTTCTCTTGTCATCGAACGCTTTGATCACTGGACCACAAATCAGCGACGAACCAAGTACTTTATTGACGTACAAAGCTTGTCTAGTGGCACTCCTAGAGACAGTTCCAGTATCAGCTCATAGATGGCAGCACGGCTGACGACGACGACGATGACGAAGCCTAACAAGTTTACTAAATCGTTGACAGGTGCCACTACCTGTCACTTCACTTTTTAGAATGAACGCTAACAACCGTAAATTGTTCCATAGAACTGGAAGGGTTAAATAAACAACTATTCAAAAAAACATCATTTAATTTAAGTTAAAACTACGATTTAAAGTGAGACTAATCGGTTCAGGGGCTTTAGTGGAGCTGGAATGTGTTCGTTGAATAATGAGTCTGATATGAATGGTTGTCCAGGATCAGTATTCCAAACCAAGTATGCGAGTTCCGCACTTCTCATTTCCACATAATATAAGTCACTGGCTGAATGCAAATGAGTTAATTGAACACCTCCGTGGTTCACACAATGTCCCTCAACAATTAAAAGGTTATTTATACTCAGAATCCTATCATTGGGTTAGTGAGTTTAATTAAACGCATAATTTGATGTCTATACTCTAATCGAATATAAAATTAAATTCTTCTGTATATATGATTTAAATTATAATATCATCTATATACTAACTTAGCTTTAGTTTAGTTAGTAGTTATTATTTTATTATGTACTTATTTTAAAGTATAATAATCCAAAAGTAATATAATTCATATTTCTTCCTTAACAAAGCTACCAATGTACAGAATAATAGAAGAGGATTTTGCACACTTGAGTGTAAAATACAAAACTTCAATTTTCCGTTTTATTTTATAGAGGGTGTCTTAAAATCCGTTCAAACAATAAATCATTGATTTTATATTACAAAGCTAAAAAAATGTCTAAATTTTTCGTTATATATATATATATTCTTTTCAAAGTTCATAGATTAAAAACAACATTTAATTTAAACAAACTTAAAAGAAGACATATTTGCGAGGTATATAATTTGGCTATCTACCTTGACTAACTACTTAAGGAGAACATTCTCGTTAAGTATTTGTCTGCAACATGTCGAAACACAACATTCTGAACACAAGTGGGATTGTTACAAACCTATCTTGCGATCTAATTAGCTTGTAAAATATATAAACACTAGACAACCAAATGAAAACAATGAAAATTCCAAACGAAATTTATATGCAATAACAGTGATAAAATGAATTGCTTACGTCGATAAGAGAGTATTTTATAGAAAATCGGGTCTAAACGACTTAATAAATTGCCTCAATCAATTAGTAGAATAATTCTAATGAACAAAGCCGACATTAAACAGAGGGTGCATACGTCATGCGAACTTTTGTTTGAAATGATAAATCCCTCACCTCAGTTAAAGTTTACGCCGTTAACCTACTTCATCTTTTTCATACATAAACTAGTGCTCTCGCGGGACCAAGCGTTGCTGGCTACAATAGTAAATATAGAATTTGTAATTATATTCAATAGTTTTCCATTTTATTGGGGTATATGAAAATAACGGGCACATTTTACTCGCCCTCTGTTTAACGAGATGTCTCCTGATAACCTTACTTCTCAAAGCTTGTTTTATTCTTTACAGCGTGTTAAAAGATACTCGTATTTGTTTACTACTGATACGTGACTATGAAATAAAAATAACAATGAGCTTGTTACCATTCTACTCTGCACTACGATATTAAATTGGTACAATTGGTGTGTTTTTATTTTAAATAATGTAGTGCGTATTCGGAGAAATAAAAATTACTTCACAGTATTTCATTAAAAGAAGGCGTTTTTTCAGACAATAATTACATTTTTAAACAGCCTTGATTTTCGAACATTATATTTTGAATTCTGATTACATTTACTTCAAATTTATATTATGAAATAAACCCCACATCTTTTAGATATGTGACTTGTGTATAATAATAGAAATGTATCGATAGGCAAAGATTTAATGGAACTAAACATTTGAAATGGTAAAATTATTCCAGCTTTTTTCAGAAAAAACCGTATTATTTTTATAGAACTTACACAAGACAACAGTCTAAGAGTAATGCGATATTTTCCCTTAAACGTTAACTACTAAGCTTTTATTCTTGGAGTATCTTTATTGGCAGAAGTGTACATGTAGTTGAAACTTAGTTACAAACTCACAAGTTTTATGTAAGCTCATGTTTCCTCTTCTATATCCGGTACAAGTATTGCATTGGATCTTGAGATGAATTGAAAATCCTGTCTACAATGAAACACTTCTCATAATTCAGCAACTATAACCAACATTGGTCAATTACATTTAAACATTTGAATTGACAGTATTGTTTTTCTATTGTTAAAATACAATAAATTAATTCAGGTTTAAAATCGCAAAAATAATATAATAGTGTTCAGTGGTATTGCAAAATAAAATAAATATTGTTAATTATGTACCTATACCAGAAACAGCTTGTACAATCAATCTTCTATTGAATCACGAAAAATATGTTTGGGAAAATGGTCCAAATTAAGAGAGGCGTCCTGGGGTGTAAACTGCCAACTCTAGCACCGAAGTCTTCTTTCTTTTACAAAGGAGGGTTGTAGTCTCTGTTACCTATATTTTGACCACCCACTTAGTCTTCAGAGTACAAGGTGGTCAGTACTGATAAAAAACGGCATAAGTGGACTGACACATACTTTTCCATTTATTAAATAAAAAGAACTATATCCTTTAATAAAACTACCATATCCTTTAATGTTTCTTTGTTTAAAATTCATTATTGTTGGTGGATTTATGTTATTTAGATTTTGATTTCGGACCTTTTTTCATCACGATTTTAAGTAAAACAAAGAGTCACGACGTTTCGGTATCTAGAATCTGATCCTGTTCATAAAAATAAACTAAAAAAACTAAAAAAAAACAATCATAAAATTTAAGCATAAAAAATAAAAAAAACAAAGCACTAACAATTACGAAAAAAACAATATTGACAAAAAAATATATCCCATTGGAATTGGAAACAAAATGATCGCGGCAAATAAACCTAAAACTCACAGTTACTTTTTGAACTTTTATACTTCATGTATAAGGAAGAAGGACAAGGGTCCGTATTGGGACCTCTGTTGTTTTTGGTGGCTAACAACGATCTCGACCTTGAGGGAAAAGCGCTGAGATTCGCTAATGATACCACCCTCGTCTACCGGGGGCGATCCTGCATCGGTAGGAGAGAGGTCAGAGCTCCTTTTTGCGAGAGCGAAAGATTGGTTTGAGGTTACCAAGCTAAAGTTAAACGAAGAGGAAACACAAAAACTCGTATGCTCATTAAGTACATCATTAACTCAGGAATCTTTGAACGTTACATTGCTTGGCTTTGTAATGGATCCAAAACTAACCTGGAATGACCATATTGAGAGTGTGTGTAGGAAATTAGCCAGAGTGATCTCCTAGTTGAGGAAACTGATTGGGTTAGTGGACAGATCTTACCAGCTTGTTGTATACTATGCAGTCTTCCACAGCCATGTCATAATCCGGCTTACAACTTTGGGGTCATGTGCTGTTTAAAAATCCTCAAACTCCAGAAGAAGGCTGTGCGTATGTTGACGGGGAAACCGCTCTTTAAAGGACTGTTATCTTAGCCGTGCACAGCTGCTACATTCCTACCTTTCCTTTGAGCAAGCTTTGTATAATGTTATCTGCACAATTACTTGGTCAGGAACGAAGTACATGTGCACAGCACCAGGCACAAAGGCAAGCTGAATTGTGAATCGTTTCTTAGTTTTTTGACGGGATTTAAACTTTTCTGTCTTCAGCTTTATACCGGTTTAGTCCGAATTATGCACTAATTGTGTTATGTTTTAGTTACTAGCTCGCCTGAGGACTGGATCAGATTTCAGATCCCGAAACGTCGTAAACTTTGTTTTACTAAAAAAGATGTCAATAATAAACATCTAAATAACTTTAAAGTTTATCGATATATAATTTAAAATGTATTGTTTCAAAAGTAATTATCCAATTCCTTAAACTAACAACGAGTGAAAGAAGTTAAATGGGTTGATAGAAACTGCATACCACGATTCATGGAAAACGGTTGAGATCGGTTGATATATAAGAAAAACATTGTTATATTATTTTAGAATGCCAATTCTTTGTTCTTTCTACGCCAGAAGCATTTTGTAATAGTCAGAGAGGGATTGTGCACAAACGCTTTTTTCACACCGAGCGTTCTTAGCCTTAGCACTTACATTTTCGGCATGTATTTATTACTTTTTTTATCTTATTTGTATAATCATACTTAATATACTTTTCTGTGCATTGTATGTAAACGTGGCGAATGCCGTTGACAATAAATAAATAAATATTATTAAACGCTCATAGACAACGTACTGCGTTTACCATGGACTTAACATTAAAGATTTCTCTGGAACCGTTAGTAGTGGACTAATGATTGAAAATACTTTCATTTTTAAGCTAGTCTTAATGGTATTTTCAAATTTTAAAAGTCTGTTCTGACGAACAGCTTTAAAATGGTTTTTATACATTTAAAAGCCCATAACTTTTGGAACATTCTTTTTACAGATGTACGGGTAGTGTCATGTTACTTTAGACTTTAATAACAACTGGAATGTTAATAAAAATCGTTAGAGAGGATTTTGGGAAATTAATATCTTTCAAAATTTCATGGGGTTTTAGGGTTTAACTACCCATAAAAATAAAATATTCAATAAATCGAAATATTCATAACATAAACATTGTTTATGTTATGATTTATTTCAATAACATCGGATAACGTACTGCGTCTACCACGAATATTAAATTAAACCTTTCTCTGGAACCGTTAGTCGTAGACTAATGATTCTCAGTAAAATTTTGTTTAATTTTTTTGAGCTGGTTTTAATGATGATAGTCATTTTTTTATAAAATTATTCTTGAGCCAGAAAATAATAAGAAAATGGTTTTTGTATTGATAAGTCCATAGTTTTAACATTCTAATGTTTTTAGAAATGTGAGTCGTGTAACTTTGTCACATAAAGTACTACAATTCATAAAATTTTCATAAAAATCGTTAGAGCTGTTTTTAGGAAACTTCATTTTACTTGTTTTGTGGGGGAGGAGGTTAGGGGTAAAATACCCTTAAAAATCGAAAATTAAAAAACTGAAAAAGGTACTGAGGTACCTTGGATGGTTATCTACATACAGAATTTTGTGAATATCGGACGAATGGTCTAGGCTTCTGTACATCCTCACACACGCACACACATACACAGACAGCAAGCACGCTAAAACCACTTTTTACGATTCAGTGGGCACTAGTATAGATATATCTACCAAAAACTCAAATTCAAAAAAAATTACCACAACAATACTTTCTACTACTATCGAATAGGAGTAGAAAGTATGAATGGCGAGAAATAGAAATGAGAAAAACTTCATTCAATAATAATAACTGACATTCAAATGTTCTTTACAGCATCCTCTTTTGCAACTTTTCTAACTTATTTCGGTGGTTCAATCATACGGTAGTCTGGAACTTTGTATACACTTCTTTTGGTCTTTTTGACAAAATATACACGCTTCAATCTCTAGAAGTGTAGTTGACCGTTTATTTGCATAAAACGTATTTTCTGTCGAAATTCTTGATACAATATGTTGCTGAGTTTTAATTAACTTCACTGAATTCACAATATCTATACATATTTCCGTCCTATAATCAGTTTTCCCCACGGGTAAATACGGCTACCTGTGTTGCCAAATAAGGAATAGGAATTGTTTGGGATTCCAGTGAACTATGCTACTGCAGTATAGTTCGTTGGTCTCGTCAGCTGTTGGAATTTCAGCCGTCAGCTGTGAGTAATGAGATGAGTGTATTAAGATTGCCTCCTAGCAGAATGAAGGAGTTCCGTTCAAACTTCTGTCATTAGACTGATTGCGAAGTTGTAGGTTAGTTTAGTTTATGGTTTTGTACTTCAATAATATAGTAGTATGGCAGTATTCGCGTACTAAGACATGACTGTTTCATTGTTCTTGGGTAGGATCCAAATGTTTTTGTCAAACATTTACATTCGTAAGCAGTTTTCCAAGAAACTGTTCAGGTATACGGAATCAAACTTGCCTGAAATAACAATAATGTAACCAACTACACATAATCTACGGTGGGATGTGTCATAGAACATTCAATTAAAAAAACTTGGAAATAATCTACTTAAACCATAAAAATACATTTTAGGGTTGGTACTATGCAGAGACACTCTCAATAAATGTTTTAGGCTGTCATAAAATGTGAAGTTTTAACATGTTTAACGTTTTTTAGGTACATAGTGGGGGGATAAATAATAACTTTACTAAGACCAACGCATTTTGCAGGTGAATGCGACGTTTATCCCATCTGGCGTAAAACAAGGTGCCGAATAATTCTTTTTTGGCAAAGCGCAGTAACAAAGGATATAAAAAAGTCTTACTTATGCTGGTATGTTACGTTCTCGTGTTATAAAAAGAATAACTTTAAAATATTCGGCTGTAAACAAAAAATTTGTTATTTATTTAACTTAAGGTTCCAACTGAAACTCTTAATTGAAACGGGACACACCAACTTAAATCCCTTTTATAGCACATTTCTGACATAAATACAATCAAAAACAGGATTATTCAAAACCTAAGCAATGTTCTTTAACCCTATCTTATATTAGAAATGTTGTTCAGCACCACCAAGTCGGATTTAGCCGTAAGGTAGACTGCCGCCTCAAACAAACTAAATTAAAAAAACCTTGAAATAATTTTAGCAAATGGGCACGATAGATTATTTTGTTCAAAATACAAAATAAAACATTAGTGTTCATGTTCATGCATTTTAACGTTATCAGGGCATATCAATATGAGACTTACAAGATCACAAGCTTTAATGCCACGTTGGACTGACTTGTAATGAGATAACTTGGTCCAATCAGAAAGCTAGCCACACGGATGGGGTTGCCATATGTCACGTACGGTTTAGGTCACGTAGGTGAAGCGTCTAACCTTATGTGACCATTACACCGTGAAGCGATGGAAGGGCTCTGACGACCTCGCTTCATGTCGATCATAGAATCACAGTAGCGAATGGTTACAAATTAATTGAACTCGAGGGCGCAACACAAATTCGATAAGCAAAACAGTTTCCTTAATCACCGAATGTGTGTCACTGTTTTGCGTTTAAATACATTTTCCAAATCAACTAAATAAAAACTCAATAGTTTTAGCATCCCTAGAATAGTATATTTCATCATTATGACGAAGAACGGGCGTTTTTGATACGAGCGCAAGTTTAACAGCTGAGGCTGTTAAATGTGCGAATATATATGAAAAATCCAATTTTGGGCCGTGTGATGAACTATGTTTTTCGTCATACTGCAAAAAGGAAACAAACTCGTAAAACATAAACTATAACCTGATTTAGTATCAATAGTTGTCGACCATTTTTGTCGCTTTAAACTTAGTCAGCTGTTATGTTACGAGTATCTACATTGTAGCAGTTCTTTCTTGGTTCCTGATTGGTTATTTAGGTTATTGAAAATCTGTTATTGCAAACGCTGTCCTCGAATCAAAAGTACCACCAACAATGATCTTTTGTGTCATAGGATTCAATGAATGGTATCAGTGGACTGACAAATACTTTCTCCTTTAAGTTAATTTAAAAACGACAATCAGTAATTAAACAATCATATTCTTTAAAATTTATCTAAATATCATACAATAATTTATTGCTTCAAAAATAATCTTAACATTTCTGAAAATAACAACAAGAGAAACACTGTTAAATTAACTGTTGGAGTGTTATGGGGGAACCCCCTCCCCGTAATACCAAGCTTTTTAGGGTGGGTTTTGTTGGGCGATGTGACCTAACGCTGCTTACCAAGTTTTATGGAAAAAGGTTAGGAAATGATGGTGAGGTAGACGGGGAAGTGATAATATGCCCAAGCGCCCACAGCATGTCAATCCACCTAGTCCAGTTAAAGGCGTTCTTGACATAAAGCGTGACGAGGAGATCCACGCGGCGCGATCAGCGGCTGTGGCCCTCCGCCCTCCGCGACGACCTCCTGGACCTACAGTCGTGTTGCTGTGGTGAGAGGTCACCAGCAGACACGATGACATCCGCAAGTCTAGACCGGATAATTTCATCAAGGACCTTGCCTGCCGTATCAAGCATGCAAATGGGGTAGAAATATATAAAAACGTTGAAGAAATTGGAGGAGACTAACAAGTAGTTATATTGGTGTGATAGATTTTAAATAAATCAAATGGGATGGAATCCTAGAGCCATGGAAATCTACCAATTTCATTATTTATGATACATATTATTATTATAAAAGTGTAAAGACGCGCGTACTCGTTTATTAAACGTATTCGTATAATTATCGTATTGTGTGACCGAGAGTTGATTAGTGAAACATATGAATATGCGGAAGAACATAGTTGCACAGACAATATACTGTTAAGTAACTAAATTTGTTTGGGTAAGTTATAAATATTTTGAAACCTGTTATTTTTTAAAACACTTTTTCATTTTAAAAAGAGTTTAACAGTTATTAACCTTTAACTTAAATTTCCTTGACAAAACAATTTATAACACACTTTCAGCATTAGTAGTGTTACCGTATATCAAAGATGACTATGTCGTTTATTAAAGATTGTGTTGTTGTTTACTGAGGTGGAAGTAGAACAAATTCGACCTTTTATCTAATATTTATTTTATTTATTTTTTATTGTAGAGATTACTTTCTAGTATACCGATAGAGGGATAGTTCAGGGATATTACAGATGTGGATGGTTAAAAAATATTAGTCCCTTTTCAATTTCATAACATAAACAAATTTTATCGGATCTAATATTTTAACTATATTAAATTTAACTTACCAAAATACACTATAATCTGGATTCAAGGATTTAAATTTAAAAAGTCCTTAATTTTTTAATAATGATAATCTGAGTAGAAAACTATAAAAAAACTTCTTGTCACATTGTTAGTTGGGGATAGGTCCCAAAATGCAAAAGTAATCAAAGTTATAGATGAAGG
Organism: Nephotettix cincticeps; assembly: GCA_023375725.1. Lineage (NCBI taxonomy): Eukaryota > Metazoa > Arthropoda > Insecta > Hemiptera > Cicadellidae > Nephotettix > Nephotettix cincticeps. The sequence continues at coordinate 40,357,448 of CM041785.1, forward strand.
GACAAGATATGGAAGATAGGGTGGTGCCAAACAGAAAGCAGAACTTTAAAAGGAAATTAATGTTTTCACCACCGATATTGTGTTCCTTGATTTTAATTCATTGGTAGCCCTCAAAGTACAAAAGGTTTAATTACAATGTTTATTACTATCAGAAGAGGTCTAAATAAAATATAATTAAATCTTTGTTTACTCATTCAGCTTTGTAGTATAGGGGTTTTAAAATATAAAAAATACGTATAATCATTCATGTATAATCGAGGGAAATATTTGTTCATATTTCTTTATTTTACTTAGGTGCTTTTAAAATAAGCTTATAGAGAAGAGTTTAGAAATAGATAACTTTGATAGCATGGCTCAATTTTTGGATTGGTTTGTACAGAGAGGTGATACTGACCCCAATCCTATTTGGAGGTAGCTAGCGAATTAACAAATTAAATTCAATTTGCGGTTCGTGCAGTCCTCATTAAGTATCCAATAGCTTCAGCTGACCTGGTTCACCTAATCATTTTCTAAAGAATCAAACTCGTCACAGCTTAGTTAAGTTAAGGTAAAGAGATAAGCTACGGTTTTTTAGAGGCTCACTTTGCAGCTAATTGAAATTCTATGTGCATTTTTATAGCAAATACTCAAGAAAATGAGTTTTACAACGAACATTTATAGTAGAAAAATTTATGTTCGAATACTTTCCAAACCACCAAAATAACTGAGCTACAGATAAATAATGTTTGCCTTATACAGGCTCCTACGACGACCCATACTAAATTTTAATACAGGCCTGTTTTAAGTCACAAGTCTTTGTGTTAAAATGTTAAACCATCTGCTACCCCATGACGATGGCGATGTCCAAGAGACTGATTCTTTATAAAATTGTGAAACTACTGTACTCGTATTATACTCTCTCAGTCGGCCTTCAACCTGAACCTGTTGCAACCATGGTTGTAGTAGAAAGCGCATTTTTAACCAGGATTTACAGCTAAAATTAAAAACCACAATCTCGGTAAGTCTAAAACTCGGAGACGTCTTAAGTGGGTACCGCACAAATATAACTTACGGGCAGGGCGACAAAAAATGTTAATGCGACGCGACTTCCGATTCATGGCGAATCATTAATGTTTTATCCACACCTAGAGGAGGCTCGGTTAAAATACCAAATACGGTTAAACGGGGCCCTAATGTACAAATACAATTTTCTTTGGAAAACTCAAAATATTATTTACGTAATATTGCTCAAAGATTGAATTTATACCCGACAATAATGTTTTGTATAGACCATATTTAATTTTTTAAAACGGCTTAGTAATCTGTACACTCATTAAACCCTTTCTGATGCGTTTACAACCAAGATAAACGTGTTTACCAAGTACTTACCTTCTACGTGTTAAGCTCTTGCATAATTAACAGCCAACTTACCTGAAACAACAGACATGACAGTTGAGACACGCAGAAAGCATACCTTGCACCTTTTTAGTGCTATTATTATGTACTGATTATGAACCTAAAATATCGATAGTAATTTCATCGTAGTCGACAAATGAGTGAAAATAAAAATTTTACTTTAAAATATATATTGATATTATATCAATTCTTGATAATTGTTCATACAATAGATCAAATGATTGTTGGTTGGGAATTCAAGTACAAAAAATACTGCCAAAAGTCTAAATAAGAATAATACCTTGCTGTAAAAATCATGAGCTATGAACTAGATTTTATTGACTTATGAAAAAATAAATATATCGAAAAATACTCCGGTTTACATAAAAAACTATTACCTCCACATTACATGACAACTTAGGGCCTATCACAACTGTTAAAAATTAAAGCTGTTATAACGATCTCACTGAGTAAAAAGTTTAATAGATTTTGAGACATTCTGGAAGCTTTCTCCATTAATATTATAACTTTCTGAACTCTAAAATGAAACTAACTGGATCAACTGCAAAGTCCGCAATATGATTAACGACATAATTGCACTTCATGATTAGTTAAAACTATTACATAAAAACGCAACAAAATCATTTTAGTATTTTGAATTTGTTAACACAGTTTTAGGTTTCGAAATACGTTTTAGTTTATTGCTTTAAATTATAAATAAATATCTAACACTATTTCCTTTATGTAATCAAAATAAATATCTTTAAGCCTTAATAATAAATTGTAAATCCACAGTGAGTCTCGGAAAAAAGTTTAAAAAATCAGAAAAAAATATAACAAGAAAAAAGTCTAACAATATTAAATGTAACAAAAACCTCAATGAAAAATCTAAATGTTGAAAAAAATATCTGTGGGAAGTATTTTATCTCAAAATGAAACTCGGTAGGGATGATATACCAGGGGTATTGAATATCAGGACGTATCAACGCTCAGTAAATCACATGTTGAGATATGGCCTCCGCAGCTTCCGCGGTGCTCTGGGTGACTTACTCTGTCAGAGAGACGGAGACTAATACATACTGAACAGTTTAAACAGTAGTGAATTTAGCACAATATTTCGGTAGTATTTGCCTCCCAGGTTAATTGAATGCATTTAGCATAGTACGCATAGCACGCATTTAGCGTAGTCTTCTGCTACGGGGGTTAAATACCCCCGTAGCAGTTCCTCAGAAGACTAGCATAATATTGGAATTTCCATTGATGTTGGAAATCAAATGTGATGATTTAAACTACGTTAATCATAGGATAAAAATAAAAATTTACTACAATAACTTAATTATAATTTAATTTTTTCTCCACAAGAATTGGAAGAAGTTTGAGAAAAGAGTTGATAGGTTTTCAACCTAGAGAAAGGTTTAAATTTTCCAAGGAACTTAACTAGCCGAAGCTCTATACCAATATTATATTACGATACCGAATGATAAAGAAGTTACATCAATTTGCTTACTTTTCAAAAGCATAATATAGAAAAGAGTAAAAATATATTTTTCAACAAACATTATTAGATCTTAACTACATGTACACAGTTTTATATACATACTAGCTGACCCGGCGAACTTTGTACCACCTAACAGTAATACATGTCTTGTTAATTTTTAGACTAACTTAATTGGATTTTATAAATTTCATCATGACCGAAGTCTGGTCATGCCATCACGGTGTTGTTCTCGTGCGAATCGTCGTTCTTCTTCATAGGATCGATTTATTCACAATGTTTCGATGTGGTGATGTGCATTATCATAAACTATGTGTAGTTTGTTCTCAATATTTTGAAGATCTTCAAAAATGAAGAGAATTTAATATCCGTTTTACCGCCTCAGTTATAATGCGCGGCATTAACTGCAACTATTGCCCGCAAGCAACAAATTGCTTTGAACAGGTACTGTAAACAACCCCTTTATAAACAAATACAAAAATACATTTTATTTGTTATAAAAATTATTTATAAAAATATTTATAAACTTAACAACGCTACAAACTATATAACATACTTTAACGTGTTTTGATAATAATAATGTATTTTGAATCCGGATTCATTAGTTAAAAATTACTGGTACAATTTCTATAAATATTAACTACAAAAATTGAACAACGATAGAAGAAAAAAGAAAAGTAAATAAGACATTTTCTCCGGAGCACATTTACGCTTACTTTCACTCCAGAGACAGGCGAACCGCGGTTTTGTAAATATTAAGGTAGTTTCCACATGGTCAAAGCTATTTAAAGAGAAACAATTTATTTTTCTTGGTTAAAGACATAATTATAATATTTCTCAGTAACACGAAATTTCAATTAATTAATTATACTGAGAGTTTTAGAGATGATTGCCTTTGTGAACATAATGAATACTTTATACTTAGAGTATTAGTAATATTTATTGAACAAACATAATTTAATTTTTAAATACTCTCTTTGACTATCCATTGTAATTTAGAAATTTATTTCCAATACTGCTTACGGTGGTTGAAACAAGCACAAGGTTGTTGTAATTTTGATATCGCCATAACTTTGTTTCTACGTTTTGTTTTGTTATCCATAATAATAGTGTCATTGTAACCGGTATATTGCCAATTTTGATATTTGAATGGAGCTAACTGATTAATTCATCTTATTGAATTTTATCAACTTATAATGCACGTCAATAACCACTTCAATACTAATTACTGAAACAATTGATAATTTTATAATTAATTTGTAATTCAATAATACATGGCTGTATGAATGAAGAACCTAATAAAATATATAACATAGGCAGAGTATTGTAAAAGTAAAGTATTCTATTGAGTATTGTAAAGCGGAGACCCGAGACGTAAAAATAATGATGTAACCTTCTTGGCTGTGTTCTACTGTGACCCTTCAATATTTGTTCATCATTGTATCACGTGAAAGCGAACCGAGTCTGGTCATTTATGTGATTTTTCGAGTTTTTAAACTCATAAACAATATTATAGCAGCTATAAAACAATAATTCTGTATCTTGTAAGTAGAACAGTGGAAGAGGAATTTGGAAAAATTAAATTCTTAATGTTGATAATAATCAACTGTAATAAAAATTGTAAAGCAGAGAGACAAAAAATCCATTGTTCTGGTATCTTTCACGAGCTAAAGTTGACATTAGCAAAAGTACATTATCTCCATATACGTATGTGTATAGTGTATCTTAACAAACCTTCTTTCACGAGCTAAAGTTGATTTTTTAAAGTTATTTCTTTCTTGTTGAAGACCATATATTTTATGATATTTTCAATATAACTTTTAATTTTTTGATACGTGAGAGTATTTCCTATACTTTTTTTATAAATCACAGAGGAACCGTTTCCACGTAAAATCTAGTTGTTACAGTGAACTGTGTCACCATTGTGATCAATATCTGACAGTGAAATTTAAATGAGGGACACTACTTTGTTTTTTGGACGTTAAAAATCATCGATATTATAAACAAACAAAAACTCAAGTATAAAAAATGTCTAGGTAATAAATTTAATATCCCAAACCACCTTTGTCTGGTTGGTTGGCACCTGGTCTGGCGATTAAGCGCGTAGTTTCTCAAATCGCCACGCGCACCGCTGTGAATAGAATATTGTTCTATTTTGTTTAATATTCATTCATACTCATTTGAATTTAGATATTTTTGGGTTTGCTTGTATTTATATTCGATGACACATTTTATTATGTTATTTTTTGTGTTCTGCGCTTGTTATGGACTAATTCGGCTGCCTACACTGCCGCGGTGGGCGTCTAACAAAATAGTGGGGGAAGTTGACAGGCTATATAGAAATTGATACCTCCAAACAAATTTTATTTTATATTAAATTTAACCCCACACTACTATTAAGATATAAACTATTAACGTACAAACTACAAGCTGAAGTACCCGTTCTTCGCACGGGTGAATAAGGCTGAGAGGTGTACTGATTCACTGTTATTTTTTTGAAACATAACCAGGACTAAGAAATAAACTAATTAATAACATGAAAACAGTCTGGTAACAGAACATTTACAACTTTGTTTTTATTTGGAGGGTGTAGCCTATGTCCTCGAGGTCTATAACATGACAAAGTAACACCTGTTAAGCAATATTTGGAAAGGACAAGGAGTAAAGTAACGGAGACAAGCATCGGAAGAAAATTTAAAATCTACCATTTTCGGCAACACTAATTTCAATCCAGCAGTTTATCTGTAAAAATGAACTTTCGTCTTCTTCCTGAACTATCTAAATATTAGTGTCCCCAGTTGTTGACATTCAAGTAATTTTATGTTGATATCCTTTAAAAATGTAACCATTGAAACCAAGGACATCCGCGGGGCGTCCCAAGGGGATTAAGGAAATGAATATGCCTATGAGTTGCATGAGTTTTACCTTTATACTAGATCTACCTTTGTGTAAAATTTCAAAACGGTCAGTTCAGTATTTTTCGCGATTGGTTTCCAAAACAGAAATACATACAAACAAACAAAAATACATAAACCAACTCTGTTTTTATAATATTACAGATGGATGGATTATAAAACACGAGAAAATAAGTATTACATATTTGGTAACTTTTTAGCAGAATTGTTTAATTTAATTTATTTTAATTACAATATAATTTAATGGTTAAACATTATTTTTCAAAATAGTATTATATATTACCGAAAAAGTGTAAACGGGGTCTCTCCTAAAATTGTACGTTTATTTGGCAAGTTTCTACTTTCTCAAATTGTGGATTTTTATGAGCAATGGTCAGTGGATGAAGGTTTGCACTATTGAATAATACATTCATCCGAAAAGACCATCCTCATAGTTCGACCATTTCGTATTCAAAGGCAAAATTACAATTTTGCCTTTGAATTTTACGTGGGGTCCGACCCCATGTACGTCTGTAGTCTGCAACAAGGCTACACTTTAAACCTAAGGTTGTTCCATAGGAATGAACAAATTGACTGCCATATTGGAAAATGGCAGATATTTACAAAAATGTTCGTTTAAAATATTGAAGTATCTTAAAAAAAGGAATGTTCAGCATTTTAAGCTTTCCGTCAGTTGTATAGTTTAAAAGATACAACAGTTAAAAAATCAACATCAAATATAGCAAATAAAAATACCCCCGTCGCAGCAGACCTGCGTACTCAAAGAATTTCGCAAATCAATGTAATAATAATCAATAGTACGACAACGTCAAGTGGTCAAAATCTGTTGATGAACATGAGAATTATTTGATTATTCACCATAAGATTAACATGGGAAAGAGTGTGCAGGTTTGCTGCGTGAGGAACGCTAAGAGTAGGCATTTATACCTTCAAAAACATTTATTTTTAACATTTATACCAACTTTCATCAACATCTGTCCATAAATAAAGGAGTTTGCCTATTCTCCATATGATTAACATGGGAAAAGAGTATGCAGGTTTGCTGCCATGATAAACACATAAACTATGATTTTTTAAGCATGAATGGATGAAACTTAACCTCACGAAGCTGAATATAAAGTTTTATCAAAAATATTGTTTGATAAGTGAAATATTAATTTTTCGTTATCCTCCATAAGATTAACATTGGAGCCTCAAAATACATCGTACTGTGTTTAGATTTTTTTAATATCTCGGTAACCGTTGGAGATAGAGAAAAACTTTAAGGAACTTAATTGTGTAGTTTTTTAAGCTGATTCCAATGGTGAAATATAAAATTAGAAATATTTAAAAATTATATGTGAAAAACACATAAAACCCCATTTTGGGGTACAAAACCCCCCCAAACTACCCGTTCCCATTGACCGATATGTCTGGTTTACGAACTTGTCCAAGCATTTGTAGGAATACACGTCTCTACAATATTTGGTCTCGATCACCAATTTTTACGCGGAGTTATCGTGCTAACAGACACATATATATATATATATATATATATATATACAGTTATTTATATTATATAAAATTTTAACGACTATTGTTTTTGGTCTCTGGGCACCTAAAGAAGAAAAAATAACATGGTCCCGGGCTTAACTCTTGCCATGAGACCTACGGTAATAGCTTCTTCCCTATGGGAAATTCGCTAAAAATAACCAACAGTTATTAAATGACACTCAGTTTAGTACTTGGCTTTGCAAACAAGGCATCAGAGCTGGTATTGTCTAGAGCGACTGCATTGGCAGCGTAAATGATAAGTTTTTACAATGACGTCATCACTAAACAGACGTCAGATGGCCGTTATGACGTCACAACGACCACAAAACGGACGTGGATTGGTTCTGCTCGCTACGGCTGTTCCAACAGGGAGAGGTGAGCCCTTACACGGAACTGGATTATGCGGACCTTAATCCGGTTCCAGTTGCTATTGATGTTTGGAGAGTTATAAAGGGCGATTTCTTATCCCGGCCCACAGAAAGATTTCCTGCTTGTGCATGTCTACCGAGGTTTATTGTGCTAGCCACCTGTACATAGAACATTCGCACTATAGCTATGTCTACAGTGAGCGTGCGATAGTAGGAGTAAACCAAACCTTGAATATCAGGCCACCATCTTAGCCTGGAGCCCTGACAACATGAACCTTATCCTCTTACACTACCCTCCTATGGATAAAACTAGAAATACAGAAATACTTGTGATTTTAGAGTTTAATAACAAAAAAACAAATAATATAGTGACTTTATACTGATCTGAAAAACGAACACATATAAGAACATATTTGGTGAAAACAAAGTCTTCAATTTAGAAAATAAAGGAAAGGAGCTATCACGGATTCGTTTGACATGGATATGCCTTAGCTCTGTGGATGGGGGGTGGTGGCTATTTGCGCGACCAAAATTTGAAACAGTAAATTCATTTGGCTAGTTACGTCATAGCTTGGATATAAGAACAGTTGTTTAGATGATCTGAAAAAGATTCCCTTTAGACGTATCCATGATTTCCATGATATTTCTCACAGGGAAGGAAATACAAACATGTTTAAAAATGATACTTGAAAAACTATTTTGAATCCTTAGAATCATTTAAAAGACACTTATAGGTACTCTCCCAACGAATAACGCCGTATTGTAGCCTTAAATTGATGAAAGAGTAGTACAATGCTCTTAACAAATATTCCGAATAAAACTGTCTTATTAGGGACTAACTTGTTGTGCAAAATATACATCATACATACATAATGAGATGTATTAAAATAAACATTGACATCATTAGTCAAAAACATGTCATTAAAACTTCAATTTTTGAACTTTGGGTTCTGGAGTTGATTCCAAATCAATGGTTTCTCTAACTAAAAATGGTCAACAGTTGTCGGTTGAATTGGGATGAAACAAAGACGAATAATTACGATGGCTGATGAAAATATGTTCTAGAGTAGATTTACTCAGAGTAAGGAGAGTTTATAAATTGTTAAGTCCAAAGGTACTTAAAATAAACACATTCTATGACGTATTTGTATTTAAAACACTGCAGAGTAAAACCGAACATAGAGCCTAATTGTGTCATTGAATCCAACGTAGTTTTTGGCAATTGTAATATTTGCGCTTGTTCAGTCTATCGAGGGCGCGTCATAGTGATCGTTGTCGACTACTTTATTGCCTTTAAGGCTAGTAACCAATCTAGTCGACTAGTCGGTTGTTTTAACTAGTCGACTAGTAGCCGCACGACTAGTTTCAATGAACGATGCGTCAGTGAGTTATTTACCAATCTAGTCGACTAGTCGGTTGTTTTTACTATTCGATTGGAAGTATGACTAGTAAAAATTAATCTTAAGGGTGATTAAATGCTGTGTTAGTGAATACAAATAGTCGACTACTAAGGTTTACGAAGTACTTGTTTATTGTTATAATTAACTAGTCGACTATCACACAAATAAGGAGTGAACGAATACATATATAGCAACGAATATATAACAAAGTTTATTATATATATTTTTATAAAAAAGTACAAAAATCGTAGTTTGTATGGATCAAACTATCAAACTGATTAGATTTGTAGTAAAAAAAGAAAACAATAAAATACTATTGTTGTTTGAAAAAGAACTAAACATATATAAAACACAAAGTTGATTATAGTACATCTATTTTTATAAAAAAGTACAAAAATCGTAGTTTGTATGGATCAAACTATCAAACTGATATTATATTGTGAGCGGAAGCGGGGGAGGGGCCGGAGGGGGTAGAGCAGAGCAAATGCCACTAGTCACAACATGAAAACTAGTCGACTAGTTTTTACGACTAGACTAGTCGATGTTTAAAAGTAGTCGACTAGTCACTAGTCGATAGTGAGAAGTAGTCGATAGTCCCATCACTAGCGTCCATCGTTGTATACGTTATTGCCTTTAAGGCTTAATTGACGTCACAATATTGTTCAACCTAACCGGTACCTATTGAATTTTCCAACTGCGGTTTATTATAAAAGATTCGTTTTGATGAAAACTTGTAACCAAAGAATCACTTACAGAAGATAGAAATATATTTAATAGATATATGAAGTGGTAAAATGTTCCTACCATGTGAGAAAGCTTGGGGGAGTAGTTTTGTTACGCCTACCTCATGCTGGAACTACTTCAAAAGTACAATCAGAAGTTTAAATGTACACTGAGTACACTGCCCTGAGAACTCTCAGCAAATCAATATTTTTACTAGACCTACTGATATATATCTTAAGAAAAATAAGATATGATCAATCTGTCGGAAATAGTTTTTTTCGATTTAAACGAAATTACCTTTTCCCCCCATTTTCAGTGCGCACTTGCAAGGTAAAAACAAACGTTTCGTCATTTCAGCAGGACCAATATTAATGTTGGGTAACAGTGTTACCACGCCACGATCGGCAACAAAATAATCTACGATCAATTTTAAAAGTCGGAAAGGAATTTTTGGAAGAATTCGATTAATTGTAAACGGGATCGCACGCAGCATGCTGACGTGAGTAGAGCAAATTTCATAGAACATTTATTTTTCCCATCATAGCACTGAGTATGCATGTTTTCTACAATAAGGGCTGTTTTAAATGGCAATATGTTTTTATTAAGGCTGTTACCGAAGTAAAGAAACTATAAAATCCTATCAAAATATGTCAATACTCAAGCGAAAAATACCAATTTACCCATTCACCATAAGAATTACATGGGCAATGAGTATGTAGGTTTGCTGCCATAAGAAACATTAAATATCGGTGTTTAATAAATGTAATGGTAAAACATAACTAGATGGACCTGCATGCTAAATGTTCGGAAGAATATTTTAGTAAATAACTGAGCTATTGAGTTATTTTCCATAAGATATAAAAATATGGGGTTCTAAGAAAGTTGGCTCGGGTCCAGTGCTAGTCATGACTACCACAATAACAAATTTTGGTGTAAAGATTTACGGAAAATAATAACTCTAGGGGTTAGAGTATCCCTCTACCTCCGTAATGTCAATTTCCTTGCCTCAAAAGTGCTTTTTTCAAAAACTACAATGGATAATGCTATATATTGGTATTTATATTGTAAGGTATATTGTTGCATGCAATTTCAGTTTTTTCAAAATATCAAAAGAAAAATGTTAATGAATTTTTAAAAATATCCGTCTACTGGGATTTTTCAATATATCAAAAGGAAAAATGTTAATGCATTTTTGAAAATATTAGTCTACTTAATTTTTTATCTTTGCAAGAAGTAGGGCTATCACACGAAATTCCTAAACTTAAATTGAGAGCACTTCTCAACTTCTCATAATTGAATACTTCACCAAATTGTAAAAAAAAACTTTAAAACAATATAAGGTATTATATAAAATTTTATATTTTTAGAAGGCTTTGAATTATTTCTTGAATGAAATGTGTGATAGCCAATGAGAAAAAGTTTAGGCAGTGATAGTGGATGTTATATGGGTTAAGGCGATCACTTCAGCCACATGTCAGGGCTTGACAACTGAAATCTCTTTTCTATCAACGGAAAAACATACACAGCAAATAATTACTCGATATTGTATAAAAATGTAAATCATTACAAACCACCACCCTTATTGAAGGACCCTCTGTAACTAGACCTAAAAAATTGTTCTCCTTAATATAGATTTCATCCCCTTCAAGGGTTGAGACTGGTTGCATATCAATAGAGGGGAGAGAGGCCTCGTCTGCACAGCTGTGAGGTGCGGATTATTACAAAGAACCATGTCAAAACTACAACACTAAATTGAACAAAATGTTTCATTAATTAGGATTGGGTTCAATTTAAAGTTGTCTTGAACGTAAACATTTGTGAAAATATTAAAGAAACACCAATCTGAGGAGAGTTAAAAAATACAGCTTTACGTCTTGTTCCATATTTCAATAAGATTTTTAGTAGGAAAATTGAAAATTATTTCTAATTTAGGTTTACCTAATAAGCTTTAAAACTTATTTGTCGGAATTTCAATAAACAACAGATGAAACTGGGTGTCGAGTTAAAATAAGATCGCCTAAATTCTATATAATTAAGAATATATTTAATTCCAAAATAGTAGGTTCACTATAATATTAGGAAACATGCATAATTTAATGATACAAAAACGCGATTTCAGATTTCTGTTAACGAAAGGTCATCATCATCAATCTCCGATAAGTACCCAATTAAAATTTCACGAATCCTTTTCGAAGTTATTAAAATTTAGTTTTGGAAACCCACTTGAAGCACAAATGGAAAACGCGGACAATCGCACCACCATTACGGCAGCACAAACCCGCCGCGGTACCAGTATTGCCAACTGTGGAGACCGGTGAACATAACCTCAATTGTTGCGTCATTGACGTACAGCCTACCCGGTGACCGAGGTTCTCCATCGCTTGCTGATGGATGTCCTCACCAGCCGGCGACAGTGAAGGTGGTACCACGGTACTGACCTGGTGCGGAGTCCGGCATGATGGCGGGGATCGGCGCAGTGGGTCCAGCTGACGCGCGACGCCTACTGAGGCTGGTAGCGACGCTCGTCTCGTCTCCGTCGTCAGTTCGTCGCGACGCGCCTCGCAGGGCGGTACGGGTACAGAGTAAACCTCTCCGGGCCACAACACCGCACGCGACGCGGCAGTTAACGGTACGACATGTATTACGGAGCTGTCTGCAGGTAATGGACACTGTTGTGTGTTACGTCTGATTAGTTTAAAAAATACCTGTTTCGGGATATGTCACAAAAATGTAAAAAACTGTTAAAATATAGTAGCTTTCTTATGTATCACCAGAAACAGTACATATATAAACCGATCTTGACTAATGTTGAATTACATGTATAAAACTAAACAGAAGAAACTAACTATATAATTTTTAACATATTTGAAAACTTAAAACATTCACTACTTTTAATTGAGGTTTTAATAACATTACTGAATTATAACATTTTCAGGAAATATCCAAGAAACATCTAAATTACATAATATATTTTATATTTATAATAAATACTATGGAATGCATTTTAACATATTTGAATAGATAAAAAAATAAAGCCTTGACTACAGTTGCATTAATATTAATATCATTATTGAAAACTAAAAAAAGAATAATAAAAACCTATTAAAAACTGTTGGGGTTTATATATAACAAACATTATAATATCTAAATTTATACTAAAATATTTAAAAACTTCTAATGAAATTTATTGTTACGAAAGAACTGAATTTTAAAACAAAACTCGTATTAATAAATTAAGAAAAACATTAATACTTCTTAAAATAAATTCAAGATGGAATTATTTTTTAAACATCAATCTATTCTTGAATACATCCAAGCGAAATCGATTGGCTGAATCCGAGTAAATAAAGCTCCTCAGTACTAATGAAATCGTAAATACGGAGTATAACAAAAGATGTTTTCAAAATAAAAATATCTTGAGAATCTACATTAAAATAAGCCTACGAGAATCTCAAATTATTAAACGGAAAGACTAATCAGCATAAAAAAATAAATATACATAAAGTAATAACTAGCAAAAAGTATAAAATTATAATTAAAAATTTCTTTACTGGTGCTTTAAGGTATTTTTCAATAAATATTCCCTCAATTTTATACTCATATTTTCACTTCAAACCTTCTGAACACTGCTGTAATGTAAAACAATAAATGCATTATCGGAATGTATTAAATATATTCCACTCTAATCTCTCATTCCTGTATATCCTAAATGCATATATATGTTTGTATAAGTGAATTGGCGAATTTATCCATAAATTGTGTGATTTGCATTCATTCCTATACTTTAAATAATAGTTAGATTATTTCAAGAAATAAATTTGATCACCCGATGTGAAGTGATCAACATTTTTAAATATCTGTGTGGACATGACCTCACTAAAGAAAATCCCACATGAAATAAGAAAAACGATTACCAGACAAAATTAACGTATTAAAAGAAAAATAACAGACATACTGAAAGAACACATTTTACTCGTTTTATTACTAAAACATATAGTCTTGTTTTTGCAAAGACAAAATAATCTATCTAGGAAGAAATAGAAACGTGATAATGAAGACGTTACTCGCAGAATCTCGCATTAATTAAGCAGCATGACAGTAGTATATTTCCATAACTCTTGAGCAAATTGAAATTTCGAGAGACAATAGAAATGGAGCGGCGGGGCGGACGGAGCATATGTGAGACGGAGCAAATATTTGTGATATCAAAGAGTCTCCCGCAGACCTACCACTACTCGTGTGTCGTGAATATTAATGTTAAAGATAACTATCACAGCGAGTTGATCACGCTCACTGCTACGGTAGAGGTGTGATATCACATTAACCAGTTGACGTTCAACACTAACACCAGTTCATCACCAGCGTTGCTGATACTCTCAGAGCGAGTTGATCACGCTCACTGCTACGGTAGAGGTGTGATATCACATTAACCAGTTGACGTTCAACACTAACACCAGTTCATCACCAGCGTTGCTGATACTGGTGTGTGCTCAGATAATTATCACAGCGAGTTGATCACGCTCACTGCTACGGTAGAGGTGTGATATCACATTAACCAGTTGACGTTCAACACTAACACCAGTTCATCACCAGCGTTGCTGATACTGGTGTGTGCTCAGACAACTATCACAGCGAGTTGATCACGCTCACTGCTACGGTAGAGGTGTGATCTTACACTAACCAGTTGACGTTCAACACTAACACCAGTTCATCACCAGCGTTGCTGATACTGGTGTGTGCTCAGACAACTATCACAGAGAATTGATCACGCTCACTGCTACGGTAGAGGTGTGATCTTACACTAACCAGTTGACGTTCAACACTAACACCAGTTCATCACCAGCGATGCTGATACTGGTGTGTGCTCAGACAACTATCACAGCGAGTTGATCACGCTCACTGCTACGGTAGAGGTGTGATATCACATTAACCAGTTGACGTTCAACACTAACACCAGTTCATCACCAGCGTTGCTGATACTGGTGTGTGCTCAGACAACTATCACAGCGAGTTGATCACGCTCACTGCTACGGTAGAAGTGTGATATCACATTAACCAGTTGACGTTCAACACTAACACCAGTCTATCGCCCGAGTTCCTGATACTGGCGTGACTTCAGACAACTATCACAGCGAGTTGATCACGCTCACTGCTACGGTAGAGGTGTGATATCACATTAACCAGTTGACGTTCAACACTAACACCAGTTCATCACCAGCGTTGCTGATACTGGCATGACCTCAGAAAACTATTACAGCAAGTTGATCACGCTCACTGCTACGGTAGAGGTGTGATCTTACACTAACCAGTTGACGTTCAACACTAACACCAGTTCATCACCAGCGTTGCTGATACTGGTGTGTGCTCAGACAACTATCACAGCGAGTTGATCACGCTCACTGCTACGGTAGAGGTGTGATATCACATTAACCAGTTGACGTTCAACACTAACACCAGTTCATCACCAGCGTTGCTGATACTGGTGTGTGCTCAGACAACTATCACAGCGAGTTGATCACGCTCACTGCTACGGTAGAGGTGTGATATCACATAAACCAGTTGACGTTCAACACTAACACCAGTTCCACCAGCGATGCTGATACTGGTACTCAGACAACTATTACAGCAAGTTGATCACGCTCACTGCTACGGTAGAGGTGTGATCTTACACTAACCAGTTGACGATCAACACTAACACCAGTTCATCATTCGTTGCTGATACTGGTGTGTGCTCAGACAATTATCACAGAGAATTGATCACGCTCACTGCTACGGTAGAGGTGTGATCTTACACTAACCAGTTGACGTTCAACACTAACACCAGTTCCTCATTAGCGTTGCTGATACTGGTGTGTGCTCAGACAACTATTACAGCGAGTTGATCACGCTCACTGCTACGGTAGAGGTGTGATCACTAACCAGTTGACGTTCAACACTAACACCAGTTCATCACCAGCGTTGCTGATACTGGTGTGTGCTCAGACAACTATCACAGAGAATTGATCACGCTCACTGCTACGGTAGAGGTGTGATCTTACACTAACCAGTTGACGTTCAACACTAACACCAGTTCCTCATTAGCGATGCTGATACTGGTGTGTGCTCAGACAACTATCACAGCGAGTTGATCACGCTCACTGCTACGGTAGAGGTGTGATCTTACACTAACCAGTTGACGTTCAACACTAACACCAGTTCATCACCAGCGTTGCTGATACTGGTGTGTGCTCAGACAACTATCACAGCGAGTTGATCACGCTCACTGCTACGGTAGAGGTGTGATCACTAACCAGTTGACGTTCAACACTAACACCAGTTCATCACCAGCGTTGCTGATACTGGTGTGTGCTCAGACAACTATCACAGCGAGTTGATCACGTTCACCGCTATAGCCGAGGTGTGATATCACACTAACCAGTTGACGTTCAACAATTACACCAGTTCAGCACCAGCGTTGCTGATATTGGTGTGTGCTCAGACAACTATCACAGAGAAATGATCACGCTTACTGCTACGGTAGAGGTGTGATCTTACACTAACCAGTTGACGTTCACACTAACACCAGCATATCAGTTGCTGATACTGGTGTGCTCAGACAACTATCACAGCGAGTTGATCACGCTCACTGCTACGGTAGAGGTGTGATATACATTAACCATGACGTTCAATAACACATTCATCACCAGCGATGCTGATACTGGTGTGTGCTCAGACAATACAGCGATTGATCACGCACATAAATAGAGGTGTGATATCACATTAACGTTACTAAAATTATATTCAACTGCTAATCAATCACAACAGTTATCACATTGCTAGAATGTGTGATATCAATAAACCAATCAATAACTTACACCTGCTTTACATCAGCACTGGTAAACAAAATAGCTTAGACCCATTATACGTAGCACAGAGTTCACCTTTGACTATATGTCAATAATTATTCGCCATGGATTGAGGAAGAGATTTCCTTATTCGGTTGTTAAAACGTTTTTTTTTATTTGAAACGTACACCATCATTTGTGATTTTATCTAAAACTACTAGTAGTTTCTGATAATTTATTTGTTTGATTATTCTTATACGTATATGTTCTAAAACGTCACGCCGACTTATCGCATGGCGATCGATGTCGGCCAAGGCAGCGAGCGGTGGACGACGCGCAGCTGCCACACCGACACTCCGATAACCATTAATTACTTACAAGTATTTAAAGTGGACAAGTATTTTGAACCAATTCGAACAGGTTCAAATTGAAAAGAGATGTCAGATACATGATATCGCAATAAGGACATGCTGATAGAATCACGGTTCACGGTGAACAATAAATTTGATTAAACAGATTCACACAAAGCCCGGCGCGCTTCAACGGATGATACAAATCCTCACTAAAATTATTAGTGAAGTTGAGCAAAGTAATTAAAATAATAGATCACAGTGATATATCCAATGTATGTCCCTCTTTGTTTTTTTCTACAAACAGTAATCAGTATTTTATAAAAGTATTAAGTATAAATTTTCAACGAGGTTTAACTAGCTTTAATTCTTATCCTTTAGACTATTAGTGATCAGAAATCAGTGACCTAGAAATAGAAGCCGAATTATAAATAAATAGATAAATTAAACATTTGAAACACAGTACCCTTTTTGAAAAATTTATTTAATTGAACCTCGACCTTATTCGATTTCGACCTTAAGAGCATGTTCACAGTAATCTTATTAGCATAACTAATTAAATTAATGAAAAGTGTAAATAAATGTTTCATATCTTTATTAGCAGCTGATTTTCATTCAGTCTTTGGGATATAGTTGTAGGGTTGTTTCAAATATGATATTTTTTGTATGTGTTTGCAATTATATTTACTAATCTGTTGGTTTGTGTTTAGTAGTTAATCGATAAATTATTTGTTTTTTACGACGATATATATTTATAAAGTAAAAAACAAGGAAAATAACAACCTATCAATCAGATAGTAAAACTACTACTGGAGTTGTTTTTGATTATCACTGTAAAAATAAAAGTGAATTGATTGCCACGTTTCATTCATTCATTCATCCGTTTACGATGTAACCAGGAATAGTCTTACAGAAGAGGAACATTTGCGAATTATGAAAACTAATATTGCAAATAATAGTTCAGCCTGGGGAACTTAGACAAGATATATTCAGTAATGATGCTCCTTTCTGGCTATGCATCTATATCAACAAACAGAACTGCGAAATGTGGAGCAATGAATATCCAATGGAATATTTTGTGTAATCGGTCTTGTATGTTGAGAAGGGAAATTATGGCGATCAGATCGTCTCCTATAATGTAACATAATCTGTATTCTATTTGGTTTCACACTTGAATTTTAAATTTTCAAAATACTTTTATACTTTATACTTTTAACTGCAATGGCGACCTACCCAGGTAGTTATTTTAAGCCAAGTATGAATGAGGAATGAATATAGGATGATTGTGGCGCGATCTTGTAGTCTTGTTACTGACTAAGGCTGACATGTTCCTTAGACAGGACTGTTAATTAATAGCCCAACAGTCGATGGAAACTAATGAGCCTACAGTTTAACGTGGAATCCGAACCACAGCCTCTGAATTACGAATTGGTCTAATTATGAGGATGGTCTTTGTGGATTAACATAGTATTCAATAGTGCGGACGTTAATCCACACAAGAGAACACTACTGTTATATAACTATATAGTTATATAACTATATAACTAATAAGGACTCTTGGTTCTCAGAAACACATCGATCAAATGAATAGACTGTCTTCTGCTCGTAAGAAGTCTACAGTTGATACATCACATAAAGTTCGGGTTACGCAAACGTAAAAATTCTGAAGTTATAATTACATCCTACGATCCACTCTCTCTCCAGTAGATAAATAACTGAGCTTCAATATGACTCCCGTTTGATTGTTTACCGTATTTAGACTTAATTATACAAACGCTTTTTAATTAACTTTGTTTATTTTAGATCTTAAAACTTCTAAAGTTGACTTCAATTAACTCGTTTTATGTATAAAGTTTTCTTCATAGCATTTCTAACTAGTGTTTAAATTTTCAACTGTTTCATTCGATTTGAATTTATTTTTATTGTGAACTAGCTAAAGTACCCGTCCTTCGCACGGGTGAAAACGTTTGAGAGGGATTACCTTTTCTCTTCGGCATGAAATAAATATTCTAAAACATGAAAATTGGATTAAGAAACAAATGATTTATTTTTTGTAAAATACTATTCACATTGTGGCAGCAAAGCCACGTGACGAATTAAATAATTTGTAATATTATATGTTTTATATTTATTTGAGTGTTTTGAACCAGAAGCTGTTTATAAAAAACAAGGTAATAATAAAAACGTAATAATAATAATAAATTTGTTGTTTCGGCGTCAGCTTTTATCTGTGCTGTTAAATTTGTTATTGCAGTTGTAAAAACCGAACGCATCAATCTTATTTGTATCTTTTAACTGAGGTTGTTAAGATTTCTTGTTTACTTTTATGTCGAATTCAGATGAACAGGCTCTAGGTTTTAAGCCAACCATACGCACCATGTCTTAAGCTATACAGGGTATCAATTAGGTGTTAGGAAGACTTTAAACTATAAAACGAAAAGTGATACTACATCCAAATTTGGCATATTAATACTAGTAATAGTAAGCTACTTTTGACATGGATATGTCTTAGTTCTCGGGGGGCGGGTAAGTTGCAATCAATAAGCATAGATTGACTGACATTAAATTGAAATTAATTAACAAATGAATTGAAATTGTGCAAAACCAATGCCGCAAATTACTTAGTTTTACAGTAATAAATACTGGAAAATATGCATCAAACCGCTCGTGGATATGAATGAGATTGTAAATTGCATGATTCATTACAAATTTATACTTTTATTTATAATTAAGTTCCGGATGTTGTCAACAATAAAATGACAAAACGAATTTTGAAACTGAATTACAGGTAGTATTTTGCATTAAATTGCAACTAATTTAAATTGGTACTAAACAAATTGAGCTGAAAATTTACATTTATGTTCATTATTCAGGCTAAGGTAAAAAATAATTGCTTCTTAACACCGCGACATTGCAAAGGCGGACTTATACTAGTTTTTTTAAATAATATATTAGTTCATGTAAATTAAAAAGAAAATAATTAAAAATTGTTTTTACATCTACTTTAAGTACATTTATTCATATGATCAAAATTTAGTTTGTATCCCTTTGTTAAAAGAGTACGGTACTTTGTAAGGCAAACATCTAGATTCACCAATTCATTAGCACAAGCACTTCGTATCTTTCTCTGGAACCACTTTTCCCTTTCTTGCAAATCCTTTGGAAGAGGACAATCAAATTCACCATCTTGCACTGCACCTCAGATTTTTTAACCTTCATTTCCTTGGATATTTCGATCCAGACACAGTTTTTAGTTTTTTTCTTAAAATATACAAGAAGTTGATTCTATAAGATGAGCATATCTCTAAATAATTCGATGAAGCTATAATCACCTGCTCATTTTCCACTCTATTCCAAGTGAGTTATTCATTCCGATTGCACTAACCAACACAATAAATACACGACGACTAGCAACTAAACTGGACACTGGGGATGACAGCGTGACCAGGGGTTAGTTGCGAACTCAGGTTGCCGATCAAATTGGCACTGCAACGCGAGTTGCCGAACGGGGCTGGCAACCGCGTTAGATCTTTGCAGTTGCAGTTGTTCGACTGCAACTCGAACGAAAGCTCGAATTTGGCCGACCCCGTAGCACAGTGGCTAACGCTCAGGATTCACATACCGGGGATTGTGAGATCGATCCCCATCCGGGGACTATAATTTTGTTCAGTGTTTATGCTATATTAATTAAGTTGCATGAAATCGGTTTTATTTAAAAACACATAAATGTTTTCATTAAATAATAAATATGTTTTTTAATTATGCTAATTAATTTGTATAATTCATATCTAATTCTATCCGAGCAAAGCTCGGTCACCGGGTACTTTAGTATAAATCGGGGTTTAGTGTGACCTACAATAACAAATAAAACGCCATTTTAAGGCACACTAGTCTACTAATTTAGCACTTAATATAGTGTTAAATTATCTACACTTAATTAAAACGTTCGGTTCTTATTAATCTCCGTCTGTCCGACAGGTTTTCACGCAGAATTCCGCGGGAGAACGCTGCGGAGGCCATATCTCAACACATGATTTACTGAGCGATGATACAACCCGATATTCAATACCCCGGCTATTTCATCCCTACCGAATTTCATTTTAAGACAAAACAATTCCCTCAAGTAGTTTTGTTTTAAATTATTTGTAAATCAATGGAAATTCGCTTAGTATTATACAGATAGACTGCTACGAGGGTATTCATAACTAGCAATAATTAAGATAAAAAAGGGTGAAGGGTTTCTTTTTCTTTGATTTTGGTGAATAAGTTTTGTTATACTGTACTACGAAACGTCTACATATGCTACCCATTAAAGGAGTTTATCAAAATTTTCTCGGGGGTTTAACTATTATGAGTAATTAGCAATATAGCCCTAGAAGACTTTCGAAATGATTTTGCTTGGGTACGAGTTAAAAATAGGACACATAGAGCAAGCTATACAGTTATTAACACTTTAATGGTAGTGGTCTTACAAAAGATGGCATAATCATAATCGAGGTGAATATCAAAATCTTTCAATGGGAGTAGTGATACTCCAACAAGCAAATTTATTGATCATCAAGCATCAAGATACTTGTTCGTCTGGAATAGTTGGTAGGATGGACACACTTGAAAGTACTGAGCTGAGTATAAACTGTCAATTAGGACCAACTCTGACCATTAGGACCAACGGCTGTAGCATTGTTTCCTGTATAGTAGTCTCAGCAGTTTACGCTAATGATCTTTGGTTTCAATAAGTGGTAAAATTCAGATAGAGTCTCACCGAGAGATATTTTCCATTTCATGACCTAATGCGCTTGTTGCAAGGTAGGCCAACGTATATGTTCACGTTACTGTTTAAGTTGTATACAGCCTTTCAAGAATAGTCGTAGCGAAGACACCTCAGCTACTAACTATTCTAAATACTTACTGGCGTTTAGTTACAGAAAAGCGCTTTTTGGGATCTTCAGGACTATCAAACAGGACATGAAACAAAAACGTCTAGCCAATAATAACAAATGTTGATTTATACATTTACTATATAGTGGAAATACCACTGTAGCAGTAGACATACTGCTGTCTTAGATATGAGGAATGAAGGACAGGACCTGAAATTAGTAAGCTATATTAATTTACTCATTCTCCATAAAAACAAGATAAATGGGTAAGTTTGCTGTCACGAAGAGTTCCAGATTTCAGTTTTGAAACATATACTATTAACTTGATTATTTGGAGTTGTATACTAAGTTTTAATAAACAACTCACCTCTTTTATAAACATAATGTTTATTGTTAAATATATCATAAACTACCATGTTTAATTTGCGTATTATTAAAAAATTCTCAAAATACCAATTGTTACCTTTCCCATAAGATTACCTTTGGAGTCCCAAGAGAAAGGCTACTATGTTTACCAATATCTGCATTCCAGGAACCCATCACACATAGAGGGAAAATTCCAAATACTAAATTGGTTTTTTGAGCTGATTAAAATTATGTCAATTATTTAATTATTGGTGTGAATCATTCAGGTATAGAATTATTGTCTCAGGTTAAGTGTAAGAAAGGACCATGACGCCCTAACTTTGGCTGGTTAAATAACAACTGTTCATTTCATTTCAATTAAATATTTTTTTCAAATAAACTATATTAATATATAAAACCCTCATGGAATAATTGATCTTGATTGCATGCACGCACGCACGCGCGCGCTCACACACAAACACACAGGCATCACTTCAAAAACACTTTCTCGAGTTCAGGAGATATCCACTGAACACTCTAATTCAAACGTTTTTACGAAAACAATACTACTGCTTATACTAACGTATGGATGGAAGAAGTTATTAATGTGACAATAAAAAAAAACTTGACAATTTTTTCTCCCGAAGCCCTCCAGCGACACCGATACCAATTAACCGCACCTGACGAGGTCTGCCGGTCGGCGCGGTGACACTGGCGCGTCTGGGACCAGTTTTTGCCAATCCCAATGAGAGCGACTCTTCGCTTCCGAGTTCCGGTCTCGCGTAGAGAATTCGGGCGATAAAACCGACGCGGGATTGTAAATGCAAATGAGCCGAGAATCTCTACTTCTAATGTCACCCATTTATCAGATTATCCTCCAGTCGCTGTGTTTTACGGTTGGTCTGTGAAAAACGCGTTTCGGAGATACATTAATCACCGATTACACAATTTTATAAAACGTGAATTGGACTAAAGTAATTATTTGATAATAGATGATTGATTATAAATGAGCAATAATAGCTATATGAGGCGATATAACTTATTTTAGGAATGATGTGTTGTTTGTCACTTGACGTGGATTTAATATAAAAATTGGTTTGCATACCTTGTAACGTCTCTATGTTGTAAACAATGCATTTGAACTGGAGCGGGGCACACGGTGTGAATAAGTTTTTCCATCATCATTAAAAAATTGTAACATTGTAATTTTGCACAGCTTTCCTTGGTAAACGAAAATCTTTAATATGAAAGTAAAGTTTTAAAATTAATACAGTTCTGTTGATGGTAAAACAGATGTTAAAACACATTGAAATTTTACGTACATTTTGTAAAAGGGAAACGTAATATACGAATTAGCAGTGGCTGCGACATTTCCAGGTTGTATGGTACCAGATTTTGAAAAACCTTTATCATTTCTAGCTATCGACGTATCTAGAACTTCAATTTTTGCCGTTGACTCAGTAGACAAGTAGACAGATAGTATACAATACGTAAAAAAGCCTCGTACACATTATTAATCACACATTCCAAAAGGATTTATAAAATTATAATTACATAGTTTGGCTATAAATCGCTCTACACATATTTCACAGTTTTTGACATTGCTCTTAATGGGAATAAAAATCCAAAATGGCGGAGGTACTGCTGACTTCCAAATTGCTTTTACAATAAAGTTTGTATCAATTCGAGTCAGAAGGTTATGGTGTTGAACGGCGATGGAAAGTCGCACAAGGAGAAATAACACTATACAAACAGAAGTGGTTTAATAATTCAATAAGCGATGTATCAAACGACGCGACGACACATTCCCAAAACACTAAAACACTTCTTGTGCTTGCTGTTAAAGGTTAAAAGCGTTCGCAATTCAAAGTAGTTTTATGACGATTCCAATTACGTTTGATTTTCAAAGAGCAAACGTTATAAAACCCGCCCGTGTATATTGACAACTTGTATCATAGTCCCCCTCTGTGCTGAGGGCTTCTGACGTTTCCACCACAGCTGACTGCAGTATTAGCAGCCAAAGAGAGCCAATTACTAACTTAATTACCACCTCGTTATGTGATTGGCCTCCCCTTCCTCCTGCCGCCGAAAGGGCTAGAAATCGTTCTCGAATTGATCCGTTCTTTTACGTCACTGGAAACTTTTAATTGTGTAACAAAACTTTTTAACAACCCTAGATTTTTTCTCAATAGTAGAAAGTGATTCTCAAAACTGTAAATTGTATTGAACTATTGCGTTTCATTTTCTCAATGCACAAAGTTATGAAACAAATTAGACAATTCATAATGTTTTCAGCGTTTGTAAATTTTGATTGAATCGATTTTCCCAGAACTTTAAGGTAGTTCATGCTATTCTGATATTATGAGTTCATGATATTCTTAAATTCAGACTGAAAAAACAGTTTATTTCGACGATATAGTTATATTAGCGCCAGTATTAGTTTATTGATACCGTATTTGTATGATGTAATATTTTGTACAATGATTTTTCAACGATTCTTACTCGAACAGAATGAGATTATAATAGACCATTCCAATTTGACTATTTATTATTTAATTAAAAACTCTTAAAAATACATACTTAATTATTTGAAAAAATATCGAAAAAACAAATTTTTAAAGTCATGAACACAAACCTAAAAGACATATTATAGTTATTACTGATGTGTATACTAGACAATTGATTAAGGCTCTAAACACTCTCATAACATGAACTTCTGACTATGATGATTTATTAAAAACTCGTTAGAGCAATAATTCATATCGATGATTATTTATTTAAGGAAAGACGGCATCCAACCTGACTTACACTTATTTTATATTAGCTAAAGTACCTGTCCTTCGTACGGGTAAAAAGGGTTTAAGAGAGGTTACCTTTTATCTTTGGCATTAAATATATATTCTAAAACACGACAATTTGATCAAGAAAAAAATAATTTATTTGAGGTAAAGTATTTTTCACAATTAAAAGAGGTATTTAATATTAGTATTTTATAATAATTATAATATAATATTATATATAATAATTATAATAATTTTATAATAACACACGATCTCAAAAATGAATAAACGCGATAGTCTACAACATGACTACAGGTAAGTCCCACCTGTTAAGTAATATTGGGAAAGGATAAGGAATGAACTTTCTATCTTCTTGACCCTTGACTGTAAAAGTAGTGTAAACAGAAGGTGAAATTAGAATCTGAATCCTAGGACATTCACAGCAACTGTGTCTTTTGCTTCTCGAACTGTCAAGTTTTAGCGTTCATAGCTGTTGACATTTAAGTAATTGTATGTTCATATCCTTTGTAAATGTAAACATAGAAACCTAGGACGCTCACGGGGCGTAGCCCGAGGGGATTTTAAGGAAATGAATGATGGAAATGCCTATGAGTTGCTCGAGTTTAAGATCTACCTTTGTGTAAAATTTCTAAACCGGTTGGTTCAGTACTTTTCGCATTTACATGACACAGCAAGCATACTGAAAACACCTCTTCTTTATGATATTATAGATGGGGAAAAACTTGTTTTTGTTTGTACTTATTAGACTACCATAACCGGACCTATTGTTCTGAAAATTTTAAACTGTGCTTTCCGCGTGTTGCAGGAGGTACTGAACCATTAAATTGTACTTAATAACAAATAGTATATTGAACTTTGTAACATTGTACTTTTTAAGAAAACATATTTAAGGTCGCTTATGTGAAAATAACGTTTCTATTTTAAATCTTGTAGTCGGTGTATGAGTTATTTAACCGGATGAAATCGTTAGTCTTTTACTAATTTTGTTCAGATTTTTATTGGACCTGATATAGGTTTCCACCAGATATAATCATAGCTACAGTTTAATTTTAATCTTAAAAATGTTTTCATCAAATATTATATTCTAAGACAGTAAAAGGGACGAGAAGTCACCAACGAAGAAAGCTACCCTATACGAAGCACGTGTGGGAGACACACTCGGAAGAAAACAATCATCACCAGGAAATTAATATGATCCACTTAATATGATCGGGTTATTTTCTCCCTTTGATAAGCCTCTCGTATTGAAGTTGGCGTGATGTACTCAGCAAGCGTCTCCCCACGAGGATTACCAAAAGTTGGAAATCTTCGTGTTCTGAATTACGAAGTTGACAATATATATTGCTAATTGTGTTCTCGTCATTTGACGAGAAAATCGTGGCTAAGTATTTACTTAGCCACGATTGACTTCGTCCTCATGATAATAAATGTATTGCTTTTTCACTCACCCCTGCAAAGGACGGACTGACTGTTAGTATAAAATAAACCTAGTTCTAAACGGTTGGGTGGGAGACTTACGTGAACTTCAAAAGATAAAAATTAACAGAAATAAGTAAAATATAAAATTTGTTTATTTCAATGCTTACGGTTATTGTCAGTAAAAAACTGCTTAATAAACTATTCTCTTATTAACCACCAGATTAGTAGTAAAATAAAAAAATAAAATATGAAGGCGCTGATTAAACTCTTAGAAATTATAGATATGAATGTATACTTGAACGTTATAGTAAGCATTATCGTGACAAATTGAATTTTAATTGTAGAATATACCAAAATTACGTGTATAAGAATCGAAACAAATTTTTTGTAAATGAATATAAAAAAATTCCTTGATGTCTGTCAAAAGAAAATACACAGAAAACCTCAGAAAATGTCAAAGAATTTGAAATAAAAAATTTATTGTTTCACCGTAAAAACGAAAAAAATATTTATTAAATTTCACTTTAGGAGTTCTTTATAAAACAAATAATAAGCATTAATAAAACTGTTATTTTGAGTTTTGTTTTAAACTGTTAAAATACTCAGCATTATGCCTAAATATGTTCATGTAAACGTTTCAAAATATAAAAAACCCAATGTAACGTATTTAACGACAAATTTAGATACTCGTACGTAATTATCACACAGCGAACGTTTAAAACCCATTTGCTGAAGGACTAACATTTTTATAGAATAAAGTTTTAGACCTTTTATTAACTGATGAACCCCCATCCTACCCCTTCCTTCTCTCCATTCTCATTTTTTGACTGGTTGTTGACATTTATTCCCGTTTAATTATGTATGTTCTCATTGCCATTTCAAAATCAAATCAAATCAAAATTTTTATTTATTTCGCAAAAAAATATACATATACAGTTTTTACAAAAAGTTAGTAATCTTAACCTACTGTACAAAAAAGAAAGAAAAAAACCACAAAAACTGCATGAAAAACAGTAGGTTAAAAAAACAAAAACGTACGCGAAATTAATTTCCACATAGGAAAATCCCGTGTGTGGAAATGAGTCGTATTTTTACTGAAAAAATCAAACTAGATAACATGTTGACATGGCTAGGCAGAGATTACCGAACTGCAAAGTGGACGAATAGACCCACCCCACCATCATCAATCCACCACCACCACCACCATATCATCCACCACAATCACCATCATCATAACCAGTGGGAATGAATTTTATACGATTTAACATATTTGATCTAAATAAAAAATCTCATATAGTTTTTACTTGCTCAAAATGAAACCATTGTTATATAAATGGTGTCTTTGAAAGACCCTACACCAATATACATTAATTTGTGATTTAACTGAAACATATGTTTAAGCATTATCCAGATTACTAACCGTATCAGTAACACAGCAGCTCAGTAATACGAGTATTTTAGCATTATGAACAACAAAGGTTCGTTGTTGTTCCAACGAAAGGATTAAATTTTAAAATTCATTCATTAATACAAAACTCTATTTGCATAGGAAGGATAAACTAAAAACAAAAGTGTTTCCATGAAATACGGGAGGATAGAATAATTGCTCAATAAGGAACAAAATATCGTAAAGTAAGTAGTGGGAAATGTATGCGGAAATAGGAGGTGGCGCATCTCATTTGTGTTATTTAGTCTGAGAAAGTTATTCTGTGTAGCTTTAATCTTGTATTCCACTTTCAAGAAGTTTAATTTTTTCATATGTTAACGAATAAAACTTTTATTATATTTAGTGAAATGACTATGAACGTTAAAAGCCGTGATTAATAACATGTCTCCATTTTATTTTCAAACAATCATGAAAAGAGAATTCATTTGAAAGGAAATATATTGTATTGAAATAATATACAGTACATTTTATTCTTGATCAATTAATTTTCTACTTCAAGGCGTTGAGGAAACATTACGGAGTAATTATATCAAAATGAATGGTTTTTTAATGTTCTGCAAAATAAGCACTACTGATGGTGTAGGATGCGAGAGATAAAAAAAGTATAAGTGAAAAACATGAGAAGATTCAGAGAGACTTAGTAAAAGGTAAGACTGAGTACACACGAGAAAAGTATGGAAAAGCAGGAGCAAAAATTGATGAGATATGAAAAATACAGGGATTAGAGATGCAGGTATGAACACGGTAAAGAGGGTTCATAAAAATGTGAACATGATATAGGGTG
Organism: Nephotettix cincticeps; assembly: GCA_023375725.1. Lineage (NCBI taxonomy): Eukaryota > Metazoa > Arthropoda > Insecta > Hemiptera > Cicadellidae > Nephotettix > Nephotettix cincticeps. The sequence continues at coordinate 40,386,103 of CM041785.1, forward strand.
TAAGAGAATGGGTTTATAGAGAGGTAAAAATTAGTGAGAGGTGTGAACTAAATAGAGCGTTAAAGGCGAGGGAAGTAAAGAGAATCAGGAACAAACATGATCGAGGTATGAGAAATAAAGGGCTAATGACATGCAGGTATGCAGAGATAAACATGGATGAGTGAAATATTATCAGTAAAAGAAAAATTGATAAAAAGAGGGAATATACAAACACTTATAAAGTTGGACTTACAAGTAGACATGGATTAATAGTCATGCAAACAGATTAGCACAGAGTGAGATATAAAGACAATCAGACTGTGAAAAAATGAGGAGTGTTTCCAAGAAGAAATAGAACCTCTCATTCCCAAAGTGAGAAATAAATAAATAAATAAGAAATTTAAGTATGACATACAAACATGACGTACAACGCAGATAGGTAAGTAAACATATTACTCTGTGGAGTGGTTGAACAGTTATCGTTGGTCAATTAGACAACCAATCACACAACTCGCAAGAGCTCCAAGTTGGTAATTGGTTGATCTACACCACTAGGGTCGGTTACCTCTGCGGGCTGCCGAGCATTATCTACAACTTGGTCTAATCTATGCGAAAACTACGCAATCTGGATGACAAATTTGATTCTTATTTGTCTAGTTTTAAAATAGTTTTGCGCCGTAGACTAATTAACACTCATTAGTGTCAGATGTGCTTTAAATAATAAGATATTCAGCTTATGTAAAATATTATTATTTGTTTATTGACTTATGGACTTCTTCCCACAAATACGTCAGTATAAGGAGAAAGTATTGTTTTCGTAATGATTTTCCAATTTAGGGCCCCCTGAACCCAAAAAAGGAAGTTATGTCTGTCTGTGTGTAAAAGGATGTGTTCAGAGATACAAGGTATACCATTGGTCCGATTTAGGTCTAATTGTGTATGTGACCACATATCTATCGGATCTCTATGAGGTATTTTAATTTTTTAGATTTTTGATTTTTATGGCTAATTCATAACTAAAAATCTTCAAAAAACAGATTTTCACGAAGCTATCACTTCAACCACGGCGTGGTTAGGTGGATGGAAATAACGTTACGGTTTTAAATAATTAAACAAGACCTTGGAAATAAATTAGTTTGAAATAATCGTTTTAAATCGTTAAACAAAGTGAAAAATTGCTTTTTATTTTTATATTTATTTTAAGCAAGTAGAACTTACTAAAGACGAATACGAAGGGTTAGACTATTTTTTGAAACAGATGGTTTTACAATTAATTATCCAAAATATAATAATCCAAAATAATAAGCTCTTAACTTATTTAAATAATTAATTCTTTGCACTACTAAAATAGAAAAGTGTCAATCGGCCTATAATCCCTAAGGGTCTTACATTTTTTATTTATCGCTTTATTTAAAATATACAAGACAGCTTGTTTAGCATGCTATTCCCGACAAACGATCTCTATTCTTAGAAGCTCATCCAGCATAGGATATGAAGTATGATACATAGCGGCAGACATACTACATTGGTGATGCATAAATCAGTCTTATACATTTACAATAGAACGTTAAAAAGGCGTACGATAAACAAATATAAGTAACAAATAAGTAAAATGGGTATACTCGTACAATAGAAGTAAGAATAATAAAGTAATAATTGTTATTTTATGCCACTAAATGGACATTGTAAAAATATAATTTCGAGTTCACAGATTCACTTCTCGTAAACACACTGTACCTAACCTAACAGTAATGCGCAAGAAAAATGTTTGAAACTCACGATATACTGTAAAACATACGATACATACACTTGTAACATACGATATATATTGTAGCCGAAATACGTTATCATACACCTATATTCAAAACCACACTTTCTCAATTTATTGCTCAATCAATAAATTTTAAAATGATACAAGTTATTTTGTGTTCTATCCTGAGTTATCATTTTTATTTTATTTCAAAATAAAACTTTAATCTACTTGAAACCAACAAAATACTAGTTTCAGAGGGCTTCAGATGGTACTAGTTTCAGATTTCGTTTAAATAAACGAAAATTGAATTATTTAAAAATATTACGAGCCTTACCAGTCGGGGAGACACCTAGAGTAATCACGTACCTGCAACAATATATGGTCGTTGAAACATACAAAACAGAAAACGATAAATACAAAAGCAAAACACTTCACTTTTATAAAATGTAAAAAAACTATTTAGTAGCACTTATGATATAGTCTAAATAGTTCACGATATTACTGAGATTGCAAAAACGTTTGTGTTGTTGAATTGAGATGGAAATGGTTTAAAAAATACAGCTCAGAGGGATTCGGGAGAAAAGTAGAATCCAAGTATTATTGTGCTTGTGAAAAAAGTGTTTATTACCTCTTAATTGTTAGAAATAATTCCTAAAAAAGGGTGATTGTTTTCTACTTTAAATAAAGTTGCACTTTTAGTTAATGTTAATATATTCTATTAATATTCGTAGTAGGAGAGTAAAAAGACGTAAGTTTTGTGAGTAAAATTTGACATGTTTAATCGTTGATATTGTGGTACATACAACATGTAAAAATTTCTTAGAGTGATACAACGTATTTAAACATAAAATTATAATAGTATTTTCAATTTCCAACCATTACGATTGTATCCAGGTGGCTTAAGTTGGGAACGAAGTAGTTTCATCCAAACGAGAAACGAAGCATGAAACAACTCTGCAAGCGGGCTGTTGCTGTGGTTTATTTGTTTCCATGGCGCATGTCATGTTCTCTTGGACCTGTTAAGGCTGGTGGGCCTGTAAGCCAAACCCGGCGATGGGGCTAAATCGCCACGCTCGCCACTGGGAAGACTATTTTGTTATATCCTTAAATATTCATACACATCTATTTATAAATGAATATATTTATGAATGGATATATGTTCAAATATATATTTAACTAACATGTAACCTTCTACGCTGACGGGGGGCGTTAAAAAAATCATAGGGGCAGTTCGCAGGCCAAGCGGCAAATATCAGCTCCAAACAATTTTCTTTATAGAGCATGTCAATCCGTTAAAATAAAAAAATAAAACACGAAACATTAAAGTTTTGTTTCATTCTTAATCTGTTTTTAATGATAAAACTCATGATAATAGTCTAAACTTAAGACACAAAAATACTAAATATCACTGAAATTAGACGAACGGATTTTCTCGTACACCTTTATATGATAAATTTTCTACTTTCACGGCTCCAAACTCCGTAGCTGTTTCTCAAACGATATGATACATTGTTATTCCGAATGCCATTTTTTCCTTTGATAAAAAACTATTTTGAAAAAAATACCCTGAACAAGAAAGACCAACTTGAGTGATATAATTTCAGCAGGCCAGTCCACTCTTAAGTCCAACATCTATCTAATAGTTCTGTTTACCTCAACAAAGGTCAAGTTTTTCGAAAGCACCTAGAACTTCCGTTAAACTGTCAACTACGTAAACTGTGAATACTCACATGGTTTTTATTATTCTTTGTTATTTTAATCGCTATCGACTGCAATCTTAAACATCAGATTCAGGTTTCAATAAACACGTATTGTTATTTAAAAATGTTTAAATTCCACAGTTCAGCAATATTCAATATTCAATACAATTCGACAGTTTTAGTTTATTGCTTGAAATAGAACGACTGATTATGATTGACATGGAGTTAGAAAGAGTTAGAAGTTTACACAATAAAAATATTAATACATGATTATTGTAAATTATATATTATGTAAGAATATATTAAATTATATTCATTGCACCTTGACAACGGCAATTTCAAGTTAAAACATGTTATTTAACTGTAAACCGTAATGAAGAAATTCAGGGAGACCTGGCTTATTGTGTACATTGTTCAGTATGCATTTGATTCAGGGAAATTTATATCAGTATTAGGGTGGTAATAATACTGTACTTAATATTAAATATTCACTTCCAATTATCCAATTTCTCGTATTGAAATGTTGAGGTATGACATCCGTGGCCTGTTTACAAACAATTACAGTATAGAAGATTTAATTTTATTAATAAATAACTGCTTTTTAACATCCTACTAGTACATTAAAAAAATGTATAATTTTGAAATTTAGAAAGTGAAAAATAAGTATAATGAGTTTATTTGCTCTCAATATAAATACAAACAGTTGGGTTATTTTCCTTACCATTGTACACAGTTTTTATTTCAGTTTTGTAAACTATCCTGGTACAACACGCATGTCATCATGATGACTTCAAAGGAGAAAAACGAAGCAAGACTATATCATATTAATAAGATTTATCATTGAAAGTTGGACATGTTCTGAGCATGAGTCAAGTAAATCTTAAAAAGATGAGTTATAATTAGACGATCCTCGCTCGAGCTTCACTACTGCCAGCCGCAGCGCGAGATGAAATTAATTTTATTTTAACGGGACTTTCCCAACATCAGAAGTGGCATCGTTTAATAAGCAAGCCACTAACATTAGGAGTCAAGCTACTGTTCGTGTCATGTTCGGGATAAATAACAAAACTAAAGTTACTTACTAAGAGGTATTTTTGTATTAGGTTCCACTTCCTAAATGACATTGTCAAAATCTTCATATTTTAATTTGATTTAAAATTTATTAACAAACTTTAATATTATCATATATTACATTACATAATTTATTGGTTATAGTATTTAGTTTGGTTGTAGGTAGTAGCAGATATAAAGTACAAAATAAATCATATTGTATTTACTTCTCTTTGGAAAATTGCTTAAATCATGGATGTTAATCAATGTTAATATTATGTTAATGTTAATAATCGTGATAGCTAACAGGAATGTGTTTCAGTTTCTCTAAACAGCTGTCTATATAACGTAATGACGTCAGAACCATATGACGTCACCGTTTCAAATTACTAAAACACTGTTAATACAATACTACTGTGGTTGTATAAAAACGATATAACTATATAGAATAAATTCAAGAGTTACAAAAATGTATTAAAATAGAACATGTAATTTTAAAGTTAGTTCAATTAAAGTTAATTTAAAATCGACTTTCATTTCCCTTAACACAATTTCAAAAAATAATATAGGTTCGGCCTATAATTAATTAGACAGCTATAAATCATAAAAAACATATAAGTCACATTGTTGTGGAGAAGATAAAAAAATGATTGTGCAAATAATGTAAATTCAATAACCGTTAGTGAGTTATACAAGGAGTTATTAAAATATGAGCATAATTAGATTAAAATTTCAATATTAATTGTGTACGACCGGAGCACATAGACAGCGTAACTTCCGGGTGAAATGGTTTTCCACAATGACAAACCCTTTGTTAAGGGTTGATGAAATGGGAATCAATGTTTGGATTTACACTCTCAGACTACTATGCACTAATGTTAAATCTGGTGAATCATACAGGAGTCAACATGTTTAGTTGGAGGAGAGAGCGACAAACACAGAAACAGGCACCACTTAAACTTTTCAGTTTGGAATTTCCGACGACGTCACTAAATTTAAATTTAATATTCCAATTTAGTTAAAAATCTACTATAATAATGAATTGCAATTTAACAATTTTAACACATTTACATTTTAACAATTTAACACATTTTAACACATTTTAACACATTTAACAATTTAACGAAATATAAACCCACCGATTTGGACAACTGTTTACTTACAACTTTGCCACGTAATAAACAGAAACAGGATTAGAGAAAGTTGTGAAAAAGGACAAAAGGTCGTTAGTAGAATATTCTCATGTTTCCGTTTGAGCAATGGGGTGTGTAAAATACGCGGGAAGTAAGCCAACTCTCACTCGCCCGTGCGGCATATCTTCCGTCGCGTTGTCTATGTCACTGGGGAATGGGATTATTCTCAATCTAAACACATAGTTTCCGGTTTTCGAAAACATTTAAGCTTAAAAGAAAAGTTAATTCTGCTGGCTCCCGCCCTTTTGACGATCCTTGTAACAATACTCCCATGGCTCCTAATTAAAACTAAACATAATATATAAAAATTAGTCAAACTACAGTTATCAATCCTTTTTGTAAAGTAGGTTGCCTGAAAAACGAAGGAAAAAAGTAGGTATCCTAAACGAAGGCAACATTTTCTAGGGTGCTCTTACGTTGTCGAAATCCTCATCATACACACATTCTACGTCGCGTAACAAAATCGATTTCCTTTAATCACTGTTCTTTAACCAATTGTGTTTTTAGTATTAAGAATTTTGAGATCCATACCACTAGGGACGACACACGTATTCATGCAGGGAAGCAGTGGGCATGATAATGCACGGTATCTATTGTTAGGATCGGCAAGACTAAAGATAGTAATAAAATATATGGCCTAGAATGTAAAAAACAACCTAGATAAAGTTAAAAAATAATAATATTTTTTCTGTAAGAAAAATTAAAACAATATTTCGAAATTGGAGTCACGGTTAGAGAGCCACTCACTTAGACCCTTAATACTTTTAATACCCTTTTCAAGTAAAAAACCCTTGACAAATTTAAAGAAAGGAGGGATTTTTCCATTATTCTTTTTAGCGTTTTTCTATGTTCTTTTGACCCATAGAAAAGTGTGCTATTCGAATTACCCGCATGGTCACAGTTTAAGCCCGGGACCATGATAGGAGTTCATAAGTCAACTTCCTGAACCCATTTCGGGGTCATTCAAATTATAGGCCTATATATAATTTCAAATTACATAATTCATTAATGAGGGCTACTGTTATTATTACATATTTAAAGATAGAATACATTTATTTATTTATTTTTTTAATAATTGACTAGTTTCGGACAATTATGCCATGATCAATATATAACCCTTAAATGATACTGATAATGTTCAGATAAAAAAAACACACCTGATAAATTTTTTATTAGTACCTAATCTAAAAGTAGTCTTTTACTTGTGCTTGAATCTTATCTCTATAATTTTTTAATATATTTGATTTTAGTTTTCCGTATGTACTGTGTTTAGTAAATTGTGATCGTTAAGTTTTGAATGGATATTCATTTGAAATTTTTATTTCATATTTAATGTTTCATCTATATATAGGCACACTCAGTATTATTCGATTATTATGACGGGAATAACATAAATTTAATGAAATTCACTCTACTCACGTCAGCGTGCTGCGTGCGATCTCGTTTTTCTTTGAGGGGAGCCAGAAAGGCCCAGAAAAAGTGGCACACCTTTTAAAAAAGGCCAATCGATGGTTGGTGCTCAACCCATTTTATAATACATTTTTGGTATTCCTATGTTTTTCAACTAATGATTTTGATTACGCAATTTATAATTTTTTGTTCCCGCTGTCACTATTTGATGTTTTCAAAGTATGTACACTATTATAACTGATTATCAACGGGTCCAGCGTTCCCGTATCGTTTACCCAAATGTACCAATCATGCCAAAGGTTAATACACGCCTGACTCTTGATAACACAGCGGGTAGCTTGGTATCAGATTGTTTAATGAAGTAGATTTTCGATAACATTGAAGTAGTCTTGGGTTCAATGGGACGGAAATCATTGCTTACATACATCCACTCTGCGCCAGTTCTGTGTAAAACTATTGAGTATTGTTTTATTTTTCCAGATGGAAAATGACTTGGTGGTATTTTGCCTCCTATACCCGTGACAATAAAATAACCACGAAAATACGACTGAAAAAGATTTAAAGAAACATTTTTAAACCATAAAAAATTACATTTAATAGTCAAATGTAATTGTTTAAGTAGTTTATGTAAATATTTAATACAACTACCATTGCTTAGTTTAAACTAAAGTCGATGAAAGATTCACATTGAGAAAAATAAGTTTTACGATTTTGGCATTCAAGTCCCATAAAACACTAGCGATACTAGCTTGACGACCTCCACAATAACCGCCGCATGGTTGCAGAGTGGTATACAGCCTAGAAACGCAATAAACAAGTTGATCACCCGCAAAACATTTCATGTATCACTTTTTATCACCTCTTAAAACCTCATATGTTCACAGACATCAGATTGAAAGGTTTTGGTATCGATGTTTAAAGGCATACATCTTGTTTTTAATAAAAAATTCATTGAAACCGGTTTTATAAATTTGAATAATTCCCAATGTATAACCATTATACCTGCTTTATTAAATACACTAGAATAATGGAAACTATTTCATCTTTAACAAGTTAAGTGTTTATGGCGTCAATCTACCCTCAGGTAAAATCAACCACGGCTACACATTCATTGTCAAGTTAAGCCCTTATTAGACGAGGTGGCCAGGCCACGTTGCAAGTAAGTTTAGCTTCTTAGGGTCTTAGACCCTTATTAAACGAGGTGGACAGATCACGTCGCTAGTAAGTGTAGCTGTTAAGGGTCTTAGACCCTTATTAAAGGGGGTGGCCAGGTCACGTCGCCAGTAAGTGTAGCTGTTAAGGGTCTTGGACCCTTATTAAACGAGGTGGACAGATCACGTCGCCAGTAAGTGTAGCTGTTACGGATCTTAGACCGTTATTAAACGAGGTGGACAGGTCACTTTTTACTTTTTTATACTTTTTATACTTTCATACTTTTTATACTTTTAACTGAAATGGCGACCTACCCAGGTAGGTATTTTAAGCCAAGTATGAATGAGTAATGAATGTAGGATGATTGTGGCGCGATCTTGTAGTCTTGTTACTGACTAAGGCTGACATGTTCCTTAGACAGGACTGTTAATTAATAGCCCAACAGCCGATGGCAACTAATTGACCTACAGTTTAACGTGGAATCCGAACCACGACCTCTGAACTACGAATTGGTCTAATTATGAAGATAGTCTTTGTGGATTAACGTAGTATTCAATAGTGCGGACGTTAATCCACACATGAGAACACTACATCCACCGACCATCGCTCACAACTATCCACAATTCGTGACCAGTAGCTGGATTACAGGACGTCGCCACCGTCCCAGTCACGTAGCCAGTGAGTGTAGCTATGCTATACGGGCCTATTTTTGGAGAAAATTGCTTCATGTAAAAATTGTAATATTTAAAGGTAATAAATGATTTTTGATTTGATTTTGATTTGAGCTAGGACTGGTCTTATTAAACGAGGTCGCCAGGCCAAGTCACTAGCTACTCTTTTCTGGCGATGTGACCTGGCGGCTTGACCGCCTCGTCTAATAAGGCCGGAAAGCGAGCGTTGAAGAGGTTTCATAAATCCTGTTTATGATTGCATGAAATATGTTAGCAATATGGAGAAACGCGATTTCATAGAACAATTAATACGTTCTAAAAAGGTTAATCGAAACCTTGTTTGCTTGCACGACTAAGGTAGACCTATCCTTCTACGTGTAAAATTAAATTTAAAAACTACTTTTGTAATGTATATAGTTCCTCCTTCACAAGCCAATAAATAAATGTGTGATAAAAATTCTTTTTTCACTGTTTGTTTTTGTATAAAAATTACAAACTATGCTTATATAATATTATTTTTAACAACCTTATTTTTCTATATCTGTTTTAATAGATACGAAATTTATCACTCAGCAATTTCTAATAAAAATCCAGAACAAGTTCGATACCTAAAAATAAATTGATTTAGTTAACTTAACATGAAGTAACCCAAATAATCGATTTTTCATATTATCTACAAATGTTCCTGGTTCGCCGATCCAACGACATTTTATGCATTTATTTTGTTACTTCACATGGCTGTTTTTACTGCCATGTGCTTTGTATACTTTTAGGAATACCACACTACAATGAACAATTGCTATTTACTTATTTCCAGTAAGCTTAAAATAAATTATAGTTCATTTTAAACCATCCAAATCGACCAAACCTGTGCCAGGAATTAATGTAAACAAATAAAGCTTAACTCTCAATATCTAGCTTTGTATCTCTGTACAGCAGGGTTTCTGTATTTCCATTAACCTGATTGCTTCTATCTAAGCTAGTAGCCCTTCTTAGATGTTTGTAAGAACTGAACCGTACTGTACTAGTTTCTTGTACTTCCGTACTAAGGTTCCATTAAGTCCTTTCTCAATCCAGCAGTGCGGCGAGTAGTCGATCGATTGTGAATCCAATTAATATTCTATACTGGCATACGGATATTTCGATAGTGGTTCAGTGTTTATAGTGCATGCTTCACAATCTGAAGATCGCCTGTTTAGTTCTGGAAAAAATATTAAGATGATTTTGTGATGGTTCTAATTGCTTTTGTTTACTTGGCTATTAAGTTAATGATCCTAACAAATGAATCAGCTGATCTTTGACAGTAATAAAGCTACATGTCATCAAACATATGGTTAACATACGTTTATCATATGGTTATATGGTGGTCAACCATATGGTATTGATGGTGGTAACTCTTCACTCATATTCATCTTAAAATACTAACATAGGGGTTGGGTCGGTGTGTCAAAAATATGAATATGAATATCCCACCCAGAAAACATCGACATCGAGAAATAAAAAAAACAAACTATAAACCTAAATAATATACCTTTATATTAATATTATATTCTAAAATAATTTCAATACCCCGAAATTAAACAAATACCATATAAATACCAAATCCTATGTATATTTTATCATATGACATCAATATGCTGACAACCCAACATCAATTCATAATCTCGTTATAAGGCTGACTGACACACGTAGTTTACTAATTGTTTGTTGGTTTGTAGCCTAGTGAACTAACTCGTGTAGCAAACTATGCCAAAATATGTCACTCTCAGCTTCTACACAAACCTCTGTGCATAATTCCTCTTCGCCGTCAGACAATGCCGGCCAGATACACTTTGCTTTGACCACATTCCATAAATAAAACATAAAGGCATCCTGATAAACACTTTACAAATTATTACATTAGACCTCAAACTACGCTTGTTGTATCCATTTTTTACACGAGGAATCTTTTTAGAAGCGTTAGTCAATATACCTATTAAGTTAATTAGTTAAATTTAATAGCTTTACTTATAAAATATTATATAACGCGTCTAGAATAGTTAGAACGGTTCAGGGTTTCAAGACAGAGAACCCTAAATATACAATGAATGATAATGATTTATCACAATGATAACTACGCCTTAAAAGAGTGAACTAATCAAATTATTTATTAATTAAATTGCAAAGTATACGAAATGAGCGTGAGATGGAGAAGGCACGATACAATGCCAGAGAGCGTCCGACTGCGCTATCTCGGTCGTAAACCAGTCCAACGTTGTAAATACACCTCGGCCAAATGTAAAAGAAACTGTGACTTAAACTTGAAGTTGAAAGTAATATTTAACATCGCCTTACGATTTGAAATCTCTGTACGTCATCTCCGCCGGTACGTCATGCTCGTGGATACAGGGGAAACTATTTTAATTTGAGGAAATAATATTTTGAAATAGGTGCAAGTATTTCATTTCAATAGCTTTGTCTAAAATGTGAAACAATATCAATATAAACTCATCTCCCGTCTGAATTATTTTGCGTCATGAGAAAATTGGTAGATTAAAAGGAATCTACTGCAACCAATAGTCGTATAATAATTGATGTTTTAATGTTTCAAATTAAATTTTATTAAAATTAATTTGTTTTCTATAAACTCAAAAGAACTAATTTTTCGGTACTTATAAATCAAAATACAATTTTACAATTGTATGATTGTAAATAGGTTTAAAATCAGTGATTTTTTTTATTTACTTATTTTTTACTTATTACATTTTGGCTTTTCTTGATTATTAAACGTGGTCTGAACATCTAAAAATACCCCCATTTTAAGTAATTTTATTTTACATAAATAAAAGGCGATAAACCCTAAATAAAAAATTAATCAAATCCTTAAGCCCATTTTATAATTAATATTTTTCAGTTTATAGGGCAAAAAGGAGTTGAGGAATAAATATCATTAAACATATTAACATCCAACATCTTAGTTATTGCAAAAGAGCACTCTTGTCACGAATTTTATGATGATGGATAATTTTTTTATCACATAAAAAAACTGTACGGATTCGGGAGGTCTTAAAACAAATAATTCAACCCTCCGTTTAAAATAAAGAGGATAACAGCCTACGGTAACCGCCATATACCAAATTTTATCAAATATAATTTCAAAATTTCTTTATGCAAGAATGTAGCAATAAAACTATACTATGGTATCGTTTCGATAAGAGCCACGCGAAATAAGATTAAAATTAAGTACAGAATCAAATATAAAATATTATACATTTGATTTCTTTACTTCAAAAATCAATCGAATTTTGTGTGGTTTTTAACTTTAAAAAATTCAATTAAATTGCATTTCACAGCGGATCGAAAGCCAAGTGATTTAGTTTTAAATAAGTCTTGTTTAATGCCACCACAAAGTTTGAGAGGGTCATATAAGGTTAGTGTTCTTTATATGACCACTTAACTGTGATGCATCGTCTTTAGGGGAAATTAAGAGGGCGAAAATATCTTCCTTAAATAGTAAATGAAAAAATTCAGTAAAATATTTATGTATTAAAACTATCACAATTAAAATGACATTTTACAATTCAAATGTGTCAAAATGGTATTTACATTTTATTCAGACACTTTTATTACATGATGAAATATTTTTGGGGATATGTCCTTATCCCACTCCTCGAGATGATGACAAAATGTTCTGTGCAGATGTTATAACATTAGGTGCTATGCACTGTATACTGTATTTACTTTTAGCAGTAAATTTATTTTCTTCCATAACTTTAGTCATACACAAAATAAACTCAAAATACTTTTTTTATTTTGAGCTGGTTTAAATGGCGCATTAAAATATAAAAAATAAATAAATAAAATAGTAAAGTAATGTGGTAATAAAAAAATAAATAATAAAATAAAATAAAAATAATTTTGAGCATTTAAAAGCGCGTAACGTTTGCGCGTTTGGGGAAAATTAAAAAAAGTTACCAGTATATTAACAAAAAGCGTCCTTGTGAACTTCACAAAAAACAGACTAAGGGTGTGGTCTCGGGCTCATCAAACGGACAGACAAACGCCATTTTTAATTCAGGGAACCTTAAAACGGATATTTCTACTCTTGGTTAAGATTAAAAAAATAGCAAAAACGATACTTTCTCCATGCACTACATATAAAGGCAACGGAGTGGGCAGAATAATATTCTAAAATTGTAACAGCCAAGATATTCACACGAATGTAAATATATTAAGTTAATTAATAACTACATCTAAGCAGAATACTATTACAAAATAGATAAATCTCAATTAATTTCAATCCGTTGTACAAATTTAAAACTCAAACCGTTAAAAACAACTTAAACAACTGCGTATAAAGGTATGTTTCGAATCGAAACAAACGAAATTGCAATCAGTTAACTAACACGTATACGCAATTGTTATTTTCAGGTGAGATTAAGCTATTAAGAGGTGCTCTGGAAACACAATGAGTGTGTTGGACCGAATTAAATGCGTTTCGAACTGCCTAATTGCGCATTTGTAGCAAACAATGTCGAGGTTAGACTCGTCTAAGTGAACCAATTACCGTTGACCTGCATCTGAATGAATATTGCACTTGGAGATGCGCTTGCATAATGTCCCGCGTGTCTAAAGCAATATATTACTTTACCCCATATACATAATAAATTATATAGAGAAAGTATTTCGTTTACATTTTTAAATTTGAGCTATGAGTGGAAAATCCGTGTTGAGATTTTCTGAATTTAAATAACAGTATATTTCATCACTAGGAAATAAACGGGCGTTTTTGATACGAGCACAAGTTTAACAGAATACTGCACATTTAACAGCCTCGGCTGTTAAATATCAAAAAGCCAATTTTGGGCCGTGTGATGAACTATATTTTTCGTCATACTGCAAATAAAATGAAACAATTATGTTAATTACGTTGTATAGTTCTTTCTTGATTCCTGATTGGTTGTTTAGATTAAGTCAGTGTTAGTTATTACTATCGATAGTTCAATTTAATAGCTGATTACCAGATTTACAATCAATATCCAAAACGTCAGAAATATACAAAAGTAGATAGTGAATGTTGCAGTTACTGTATCGTTGATAAACAATGGAATGCTGACGTCGAATCAAAAGTATCATCAACAAATGATCTTTTGCGGCCTAAGACTCAAAAAATCAACATAATAAAAGGTTTAGTCCTAGTAAGAAGAACAACTATTTCTCTTTAACACATGTAATCTATATTCGTTGCTTTTGAAACAGTATGACGAAAAGTGGTTTTCGGATACCACAACGATGGTATCTATGAAAATTTGGTGAAATTCGGTTTCCCAATGTGGTAAACCTTCGTTATCACTTTGGGAAAATTTAAAATTTATCCTTTTAAAATTAGAATCAGCAAAAAAAACACAATTTAGCACTTCATAAATTTTCTCTATGACCAATGGTTACCGAGAAATTAAAAAGTCTAAACAGAGTACGTTGTGTTTTGGGGCTTCAATGTTAATCTTATTGAGGATAAGGAAAAATAATATTTCACTAACCTATATTTTTGAATGAAACTCTGTACTTTAGCTTCATGTGGTTGAGATCTATCCATCAATGCTTAAAAATCATAGTTTATGTGTTTATCAAGGTAGCTAACCTGCATACTCTAATTTATGTTATTAAGGAGAAAATATATAGTTTAATCAGCGTATGGTATAATTATGAGTAGGCTAGTAAAAATACTTTTCAGAACGAGTGCTTTCGCATTTGTGAGTAATGTCCGCGTTTTCATGAAGAAGTGTTACAGAAAGACAGACAAACTGACAGACATTGAGATGGCATAGTTTCGAGTTTTCCGTGGTAATCGTAAAAATAACAAAAAACATCATAATTTATAGAATAATAACAATTAGTTCCACAGCTGTGGGTTTTCACGGAGAGGCGTTACAAAAACAGACAGGTAGACAGTAATTGAGATAAGACGCATTCCGGACTGTAAGCTATAAAACGTATAAAAAGATAGTTATTCGTGCAAGTAGTAAGCAAAGTGGGCAATTGCCTCACTGGAGAGGAATCCTCACTGGAATGGTTACCTTATCGGATAGTTATCGGAATGGTTTCTCAACTTATGCATTTGCACTTGCATTTGCATTCGAGTTTCACAGTATATTTGACCTACGGTTACCATAAAGCATAGAAATGTGTGAAGAAAAGTACATATTTTTAAATAGAAGTGAACACTGACTATGGTATTTCAAAATATATTAGTATTTGAGTTAATATTTATCTGCCTCCTCTTGCTAACTCTTTCAATTGTTTGGATATATAGGAATAATCACCAAAATCATTGTCAACTCATTTTACTACAACAACACAACCAATTTATTGGCTTGTAAAACGTTAAATCAATAAAATATAAAACATCCGGTCTCGGAAAAAGCTCAGACAAATAATCAGAACTACAGCTGGCCTGCTAATTTACAGTAAGTGCTGCCAACCTTTTTCACACGCATACATCTTTGTTTGCATGTCACACGCTTACTACGGGTATTTAGTGTCTTCACGTTGCAAATATTGAGTGAGGTAAAATAATTATCTTGAGATAAATTTACTTTACCTCATTGGTGAGGCATTTGGTCACTATGTATTCTCAAATCAGTGAGGTAAAAGGTACATTATTGGGTCAATATTACTGTAGGTGAAGATCTTTACAAGCAATGTACATAGCACCTTATTATAAATTCACAAATATTGATGTTTCAGATGTCAATGAACCTGGAAAATCTACGTTATCGGATCAACGTATTGAAAATAACTACAATTCAAAATGTAAGTAGGAGAAACTATAAATTAGGACAACTTGTGTAAAATTACAACTTGTAATAAATACAAGTAAAACAATAACAAAACTTATTATATGAGAGAACATTTCATAAAAAAAGAAGCCATCTGTTGTATTATAAGACCAAACCCCCTTCAACTGTTGGTGATAACTTAGAGGCTTTTTGTTCAACTGTATTGTTCTGTACAAAGTTAAACCTCTACATACGTGGAACTTTTACTTAAAAACCTTTAAGTTACGACCTAAGTTGTGATATCCTCACCGTATAAAAACTCATTACTTAAACAAAATGAACGTTATGATTTATTTACCTTCGTATGATAGTAAATTCACAATTATGCCGATATAATTGATCACAAGGCAACTTACGAATTAAAGATCATCGAAAATCTGAAATATAAAATATTATTTTTTAGTTAATGGGAAATAATTAATTGATTAACCTAACTTAATAAGTGGAAACATAGGCAATAAAAATGGTCAAAATAGGAATAAAGAACCTGCATTTAATAATTTGGACGTTGAACATATTTTGACATTAAATTTCACTATCCCGTCTTATTACGCTTTTTTATAATTCATTACGAATGAATTCAGACTTTTAATAAATTTCTGGTCAAACTTAATAAAATACCAAATATCTTATATACTGACTAATATGAATACAATCCAATTTTACAGTCCCATTGCTTTAATTGAAATAGGGTAGTCATGTGAAATTTCAACAAACACTAATTAAGAAACAAAAAACCTTAACCTTTAACCTTTGACTACTATTTAAAAAAAACTACTATTTAATTAATATTGTGGTTTTTAAAGTAAAGTAATAATAAATGAGAAATGGAGAAGTGAATCATTCGTATCACTGCATAATTTTCTACGTACAATAAATAAACAAGAAGTAGGTGGGATGAAGACAATCAATGTGATTTCAATTATTTGGGACGTTAACTACTAAATGGGTTTCAATTGAAACACAGTTGTGAGAATTAGCATCAAATATTCAACGCGGAAACAAGACAGCTGAACGTTCCAACAGATTGTGCAACAGGAAACTATAAGACACTGAATCCTCAATCACAGTTAAGGTATCGATCGTTGAATTCTCTACCACAGTGTTAAGGTACAGTCATTAAATCCACTATTGACATGGATATGTCTTAGCTCTGGGGGGGGGGGTGTTGGTGATTTTTAAGATGGAAAACATGTAACAGGTTTCCATAGAAACTACCAGAGCAATTGTATTGAATTTTTAATAAAAAAGAATAAGAACAGCTGTTTAGATGAACTGGAACCATTCCCTTTAGACATATCCATGATCTAACCTATTTCACACAGGGAAGTAAATACAAATTATAATTAAGGTATCAGATAGAGGATCAGGTATCAGCCATTGAATTATTTATCAACGTTAAGGTTAATTGATGAATATTAAATTAGACAACGATAAAAAAATTCGAGGCGAGTGAAAGTTGAGATTTTTACTTATCTACTTACATAGAGTAAGGAGACAGTCCTATCGTTTTCGTAAAAAGTTCGAATCTGAACTGAGAGTGGAAATATCCGTTTTGAGACTTGGTACTTCGGATATACATCGGCTCACCTTCCGATATAAAAAACCCCTTAAAAATGAAATATTGTGAAAATGGCTCTGACGATTTCCATAAAATTTTGATGATTCGTGGTTATTGAGCTCCTTAATTACAAAATCACCCTAATATCTGTAAACATTACAATTAAAAACATTTATGAACTTCTAAAAGTAAAAATATAATTTAATATAAAATAAAATTGTATAAATACCATTGAACTATTAAATTTGTTTCATGTTATTTTAGTTAGTATTTAAAAGTTTAAAAGTTTCAATAAATCTGGTCTTTTAAAAACTAAACGATATTTAAAGAGGAAGCATATGCGAATTCATACATATTTTCTATATTTTTAATTTAAATAAAACATGTAGGTTCAAGTATATTATATATATATATATATATATAATATATATTTATAAAAAATCAATTCGATACCATTCGTCAGATTATCGAATGATCGACGGGATCGCAATAAACACACACTTAACATCCTGGAAAATCCAATATTGATCATTTGTCAACATAATCGCCGCTTTGGAGACCCATTCGACCCATTTACTAACATCTAGTAGGGCATTGTGTTAATGCTGTGTTCAATATACGTAACACGATACCAATTTAATGCAAAGTTATTTTCCTTTATGAAGGTATTATCGATATTTTGTTAAAACTGAACTCGCGATCATAACCAACTCACAACTTCACAATTTCGTATTTTTATCTAGCAACTGTAATTATAAAGTTTCAATTCAATTTTTCAATTTTTTTCACGTCGGACTTTAGTCACGTATCATTTAAATTAATAACGATTATATATTTATAATAAATACTATTTGTAAGATTAGAGAAATTTAGGATTAAATCACTCTACAATATGTATAAAATAAAATGAGGCGGGTTGGACAAGGAATAATTCTAGCAGCGCTTGCCAATCAGCTGAGTTGGTAGCTTTGAATATCATTCACTAATGTAACATCCTTTACAAGCGGATCGCCGAGTTCACTTCCAATCAGCCGAGAAGTCCCACAGATAATGATTTTGATTTGCTAATGTATTTGAAAATTATCGGCTCTATTGATGTTCAAGCCACTATTTTTAAGCTTACAGTTGATTAATTAACATTTAAGGGAAAGGAAATATATCAAATTACATCCGTACAGTAACTCTACAATTTAAGATTCATATGAGTAAAAATAAGACAAAATTAATGAAATCTGGATAAGTTATGGTAAATAAAAAGGTTATAAACCTTTAATCCAAAGGAAATCCCCTTCTGTTTAAAAATCTTTCTTATGCGAACAGCTGTTCGGCAAAAGTAGATAAGTAGGTGCCTTTTGTGGTTCCTGAAATAGTTAATGTCTTTATACGATGCCACCCAGACACGTCATGAAAGCATAACATAATCCGGTAGTTGTTCCTGCCACATGCTTTTGCAGCTTCATATGAATTTTTAGCGGGTAACCCAAAACTATGCTCAACCTTACATAATTAAGTCCCATACCGTTCCATTGTAAATAAGGAATAAATAGCTTGTTTTGAAATTAGTATAACACAATGTTGAGCCTTGAAAACTATAAAACGGGGGTGATACAACCCCACGCGTTCGGTTCCCGACATCCCACCTTTTAAGTCACTACTTAAAAAAACTACACTATAAGGTTATGTACAGTTGTACACCTTAGAAAAGGACAAAAAATATAACATTATCATTTCTGCAACATGCATACTAAATTTTATTTAAATTAAGAAAATTATAGTTACTAAATAAAATTTAACTAATATCTACGGAAAATACCTCTCTTTCATACTAACAAATTTCCATTGATTTAGCAATTACTTGTAGTGAATTATGATACAAATTATTTTTTTAAACCATATAAAGAAGTTACTGTATATCAATTTACTTACTGTATTTTCGATAAAAACTAACATGGACAATGAGTAAGTAGGTTAACTGGCATTAGGAATGAAAGAATCTATACTATCTATTCTATTTAAACAAGTGGTAATAGATCTTAACTAAATGAACCTGTGTACCAAGTTTAATCTTA
Organism: Nephotettix cincticeps; assembly: GCA_023375725.1. Taxonomy (NCBI): domain Eukaryota; kingdom Metazoa; phylum Arthropoda; class Insecta; order Hemiptera; family Cicadellidae; genus Nephotettix; species Nephotettix cincticeps. Next base: position 40,405,459 of record CM041785.1, read on the forward strand.
ATATTTAAAATGACAAGGAAGTTATTTATTTGCATGTTCTTTATTAGAATAAAACGGGGAATGATAAAGTAGTTTTTCCGCCATAAGAAAAAATGAAATTAAGATAATTCAGCAATCATATTTGATCTTGAACATGTGAATCTATAAACCAAGTTTAATCAACATATCGCAAACAATAAAGTGGATACAAGTTTTAAACTTTTCCCTAAGATTAACATTGTAGCTCCAAACGGCTACGTACTGTATTTACCATTATATCTCAGTAAGCGCTTGGCATCGAGTAAAGATTTAAATTACTGAATTTTTCATTAATTTTTTGAGCCGATTACAATGGCAACAAATTTTAATAAATTATGTCGTGTAACCACCCCCGAAACCCCATTTTGGGGTACAAACTTTCTCTAAATCCCATTCTGATTTTTTTGATTTAATTCTTTGCCAGTTTTAATACCTTAAACAAAACAATTGTCCTTCACACTTTCTTAGCAAAGTTCAAGTCTACTTTTTTGACAGCTACTGAGGACCCAAAAAGGGAAAACTATTTAGGCCCCGGCCTAGGTTTTACCAACTACGATAATACCTCTACTTTCTTTAGAAAATTTGCTAAAATTCCGTAGTCATAGAATAGTGATACTCCAGTCCATATTGTCGCTTGACAGACAAGAACCATGTAGCACACACAAAGATCGCTGATCCGGTCGTGTATAAGTTGAAAGTAACTAAAATATAGCGCTTTTCATAAATTTGTTGTAAATTTATATAGTAAAAAATATAAAATTTTGAAAAAACTTTTTTTACGAATAAAAACCTTCCATGTAATTTTAGAAAGTAGTTACATAAAAAGGGGGGAGAGAAAGAAGCGTTAACAAAGTCCAAAAGGTTTTTAGTATACTATCCATCAAAAGTCGTGTTCGTTGTACACCAAAACACTTCTGGTGGAGCTAAAATTGTTACACATAGCTATAAAAATGATGGTAAATAGATAGACGTTTCGAAGCAAGTTGCTGAAGCGGTGGGAAGATGAGTTACTGCCACTTGGAGTCGCGGCCGCCAGCCGCAGAACGCGACGCGAAATTAATTTTATTTCAAATACCTATTCCCAGAGGCAGCAGTGGTTTCGTTCGCTTGATTCAATTCAACTTTGAAAGCTTTTCCGTAACCCAAGTTTGATTTCTAAGTTTTGTTACACTTAAAATATAAATAAAATAATGAAATAATAATTCAATCTTATGGGGAGGGGTTAAAATAAAAATTTCGGTTATAATTTGAAATATTGTGATAAAACTTGGTACACGTTTTCATATCGTAAGAACGTATCAATGGATGCAGAAAAATCTAGATTTGTATTACTCGTTACAGCAAATCTTATTCATTGTTATACAGATTACATAAATGGATATAGCTTCCTTATTTATAAGTAAACTGTGTTAACATCGGTTGTATGGCTTCACACATAATCAAGCTTACTTTTTATCACTTCAAGTAATTTATAAATGAATGGAAATTCACTGTAAAAGGTGAAATTTATAAATGAATGGAAATTCACTACAAAGGCTGCAATTTATAAATTAATTGAAATTCACTGCAAAGGTATTCTTTACTGTTCCATTATTGGGATATATTTGCAGGAAAAAATAAATGAAGAAAATTACCTTGGTTTACATATTAAAGAAGAAGTTTATAGCCGTCATTTTCCAATATGGCGGCCATATTATTTTTTACCAATGGAACACTCTTAATTCTATATTAATTTTGGATAGTAAAACTTATTTTAAAACGTTTTATGACTTTATAAATTACTTACGTATTTAATTAATCATATTATATCTCTAAAAAAATTATGTTCCCCACATTATCATTACATGACCTCAGAATATCAGAATATTAGATGTTCTTCACATGCTTATTGTCAAGTGTAAAGTGTGTGTCTCAAGGGTAATAAAGTTAACAAAAATAAACGGTATAGGTGGATAACAAGAAAAGACAGATTTAAAATTTGCTGATCTCATTTCACTGTCATCAATCAAATATTTCATAGTTGTAATGGTTTTATAAACCTTCAAAATTAATCCAATTTGTTCATTAGCATTTTTAGACCTATTATTCAGAAAATATTTTTATACGGTTCTGTTTGGGAAGTATATGAGGCGAATTTGGATAACAATTAGTGGTGAAAAAGAAGGTTTGTTCAAATTCTAACAGAACAATGTAGTAAAAAATGCCACATATTCTTTCGCCAGCTTGACAAATCACCCCATTTCTTTGCTCGAGTGTTCGATTAAGATAACGCAGTACCGTGAAATGTGAGTGTTTATGATTGTTTTTCTATGTATTTTTTGTAGTTTGATATATTTATCAAGAATAAATATAAACATCGCTCTAAGAAAGGACACGCATGCTCTGGTATTTTCAGACAGCATGTGAACAGTTTTCTTAATAAGAACACACCATACGTTACCAAATAAAGCAAAAATGTTTAATTAGATGGGGGATACGATATAAAATATTTTTCATAACTTTTACAAAATCATTTTTACGTACAAAATCCAGGAGCTGAGTTTTCGAAAAATGTTATTTTTACAACTATGGTGGAAGAAGTGTCAGGTACATAATAGATAAATTTTAACACTATCATATTTACTTTCGTCATATTAGATCTATATTCGTTCACCGTGATAACAATTTAAAATAATTCAGGAGTTTTCAATTAAATGTGTTATATTAATATCTGAATTACCGAAAATTCAAGGACATACAAATAAAAACTGAAATGCCAAAATGTAACCTCAAAACGTAGGAGTAATCATAGATGAGATGGTTATGTTAATATTTCAATACCTTTATGTCTTCTATACAGAATTAAAGATTCTGCGCCGGCGTCTAAATAGCGTCAAGTGGAACAAATGACGGCGTTTACTCCACAAATACACAACGCCTTGATACTGGCAAGATTTTCCTGAAACACTTTTTATCAATTTCAAATTCTGCCGGAAGGCATTTACAACTAGTATTACAATATGTTCCAGTTTTATAAATTTAGTGTTTTAGTACGAGTAAAACAAATTAATCGTTTTATTAAAAAACTGTCGTTAGTCGTTTTCATGTAGACATAAAATTAGAATTTTGCTGCAAAAGTTTTAAGGGCATTGGGATAAATTCTAAGTTGAATTTCAATAACGATTTTTAGTAACACAACTTTTTATTCTGTGGCACAATTACACACCTAAAGGTGCATTTCATAAGCGACGACTGCAGCGACTACAGTCGTATTTCTCTCGACGCGCGGCGTTCGATCATTTTACCCTATACTAATTGTTAAGAAGCCTTATATTGTTGTTTTTTGTAAAAAATACACACTGCTGGGCAAATTAAATAAAAATGAAAGGCCACATAAATTGGATCCATCGAGGTGTGAATTTAAATGATTAGTACCTGATGACCGAGCTTTGCTCGGATTGAATAAGACATGCATTTTACAAGTTAATTAGCAAAATAAAACACATTTATTACTCAAAGAAAACATGTATGTGTTTTAAATAAAACCGATTTAATAAACCATAATTAATATAGCATAAACACTGAACAAAAGTATCGTCTCCGAATGGGGATTAAACTAATAACCTCCAATTTATGAAGCCAACGCGCTACCGCTGAGCTGTGGCGTCGCCCAAGTTGTTTTAGCCAACCTCAATTGTTTTATCCGTTCATTACTGTTTAATTATCCTTACAGTTATTACTGGCCTGTAATCAACTGATTTTGTTAGAACCGGAATGAGGGTTGAAAAGCAAAAGAGAAATTTAATTTACACCAATTAATTGGTTTGTTAATGGGTTTGTCACTTCAAGCAATACAATGAATACGTTTTCTATCAAAACACAAAAGATTTTGGAAATAATTTTCCGTGTTTACACGGAAGATTTTGGAAATTCTTTTCTCTGCTTTTATTTCGCACAGTGATTTTAGTTTTTACAAATTTTAGTTTCTACCCTTTAGTTTTTACAAATCGTTTAGTAATTTGATAATTTATCATTTATAGCATACATACAATAAATATTAATGCAAAACCTCTATTCACATATTGTTTAACACCATCCTCAATCAAAAAATGTCAAACGATTATAAAAAGATGTATTGATTTGTATTGTTTACATTTGATTCTCCATAAGCGTAATGTTAATTTTTAGATTTTAAATTTAATATTACAAGAAAACCGGAATTTTTCTGGACATTAAACCTATCTAGAACTTATTTTCTACTCGTAAATTAGTTATTTTCATTATAGTAATTATATTGAAAGTTCCGGTGTGCCGTATATATATATATATATATAATATATATAGTATATATATATATATATATATATATATATATATATATATATACAAACCTTGCTCGTATTATAGTATTGGATTACGAGCGACGGCCTAGTTGCACGTCACACGGAGAGCTTTCGGAAGCTACTAAAGTGGGCTGGTAGAGGGGATAGCGTCGGTAACTGAACATTTTTGCACTATAGGGGTACATTAAATTGAAGATAGAAATAGTCACGCCATATTTTATGGCCAATCAGATCGAAGCGTCAGCCCCTCCACTTGCCATGTATGGGTGTTTGTGTAAAAAAAATCCTTAGAGCCGTTTTCAAAATCCGTTTGCAAATATATATACAAACCTAGCTCGTATAATAGTATTGGATTCAAGAAGCGACATTAGGATTAAAAAGTACTCTCTACTACTAAACCACTAATAAACAAAGCTTATGAGATTACAGTTAAAAACACGAGGGCGTTCACGTACTACAGTACTTTAATAGGTTTAGCGTCATCCATTATATACTGAGGAACTAACCTCCAAAATACTAGCGCGAAATTCCAGTCGTCGCGACTGTTTCGACTGAACTAGCAGTCGTACGGCTCGTTCCGCCTCACTAGAGCCGCTCCGGTCGCGCGGCGCCATTCGCTTTATAGGAATGGGGTTTATTTACTTACACGCGAAGCAGTATCAGTCATAGCCTCGCTAGTGTCGCTCCAGTCGTCGCTTAGAAATTACACTTTTACTGGGTCATTTTACGTCTCCTGTTTTATCACTTTCCGTGTAAAGATAAGTAATGAGATTGCATATTGCTGGCTTTCAAGGCCGGTAGTCTAATCTATACTAGCGCTTTATAAACTGAAAAAAATTTAAATGCCTCTCAGATATAAATTACTATTGTAATGTATTGTGTATTTAATATATTTATAATGCATGTAAATATGTATTGTTTTCGAGATGTACGTGTATCTATATCTTGTATTTTATATGCATTTAAATAAGATTCTTGACGTCATTAGATCGGTCTAATTAAGAGTAATTATCGCATGACTCGAATGCAAGTACATTCAAGGATTTATAAGTAGGTTAATCCGGATGATTAAGATTTTCCAAAAATAAAATACTTCATTGCTTACTTGATGATACGTATACCATTAAAGTATTTTGGAAATAGTTTAAAAGTATAAATGTAGAGCATACAACGCAGCCGATGTGATATGTGTTTACAAACATTTTAATTTGCCAGAGAGTTTTCTTTTGACAAACATAGTTGAAAAACAGCACAGCTAATATTATTATAATATTATTATATGTGTTGATAAAAATGTTGATGTTCATATGTGCTAATATACACGAGTATTTTATTTCATAAATTGGTATATTGGTAATGTTGTGATAAACGGTGTCGGTGGTTTGGATGTTATCAATATAATTTGGATTTGAACCAAACTACAAACTCTTAGAGACACCAATGGAGATTATTGTAAAATTTGGTTGAGGCTGACAAGACAAATTATATAAGAGAGAAAATATGTTACAGATGTACATTAGTTAAGAAAATCTATGTAATATATATTTGTAGTACGTCTATGGATAATGATAAGACAACACAAAACTATATTATAAGGAATTATAAAATCCGAAATTAATTAAATTACTTTTATTTCAGGTACTTGATCGTTGCAGTTGTACGGTCAAAATTTATACTATTATACTATCTGATTTAAACTCCTTTAGAATTAGTGGGTTTTCTGAGAGTCTACTCAGAATAGTACGTAAAATACTTACCATAGCGCGTAAAAAAATTGTCAATATTTGTAGCACATAGCAACAGATTGTTTTATGGAGTCAATTGTCACATAGGATCCAATCGGGTTACTTAATTAAAAGCAGGCCTATATATATATTTAGATGTTATCAGTTAGTTAAACTGTATACGCTATTTAACTACATTTATATATTTTTCATTTTCTGTCTCAACTAGTAATTGTTTCCGATGCAATCTTGTAGTCAATGGCACGACAGCAAAAACAGAATTCGTTACATTTGTACAAGCAAAAGCTACACCTTCATCACAGGTCATCTCTTTCGAGTGATCAATAGAAACTAATTTTGTTTTCCTTATCAGTTCTTAAAACTTTATTTAGGTTACTAAACTCTAATATTTCCAATAATAATTCAATAGGACATGTAATTGTAATTATAATAATGTAAAGTTTTACGAAAACTACGTTAACTGAACTACTCGTTCGGTAAGTAATGACCGTCGGATACGTATATCTTATTACAGTTTCAGGCTTTACAAATTTGTTATAGACGGGGAAGCTTAGAAGTAATTAATGCTCCACTAAGTCGGACATGCCTGTTTAGAATCCACAGTTAAAACAACGGTCGGATTATCAAACCCAGCGGCTAGCCTAGTGTGGCAATTGTTATAACGACAAACCTCTGTGGGAAATTTCACCAAACAGCCCATAAGCCCATTGAAATGCGCAGTTCGTTTGAAAAATACAATTATTTCATATCAGAGTGAATATTGATATAACTCGTGAACAAATTTTTGTGTCGTGCTTATCACCAAAATTTGGTTAGCAAATTGGACGGTGCAAGAGGACACACACTCATATAGGATATATACTTGGATTTGTACAGCTTTCATGGAAATCACGTTTTCCTTTACTGTAATTTGATTGTATAAAACGCCTTTGGCGTAGGAAACAAATTTTCGAAATATTAGGGTCAAACTTTCCAACAATGTTCGGCCAAAAATATACATACTCCCAAGTAGTAATGGTTTATAAACAAACAGGTTTTTTATAAATTGGTAACCAGGTGAATGAGCAAATTTTACAAATATCAATCAATATTTAAAAATTCTGGTTCCGGTAACTGACTGGCCAGTTCAGACTGGCCGTTATAAGAGATGTTATTTGTTACTTTTACCTTTGAATAACACTCTAGGAAATTATCAAACGAAAATAACATTATCCAGGGTTAGCTTATGACATACACATGTATGTACGAATTTAGTGTATACACTAAGAATTGGTATAGTGTATGTATGTATAATTGGTATATATGTATGTTGTATATAGTAGAAATAAACTAATTATTAAAGTTCTTTAAGGAATGTGCGTTCCAACAGCCGCACCGCTACTCCACAGAAGCAACGCTGAACTGTGTTCGCCTTCTGTCAAAGACAACTGTTTATATTCGTTAGTGCTTCTGAAGACTGTTTGAAGCCTGTTTTTTCACGTGTGTATCTCGAATAACTAACAACAAAAACAGTTTACTTTTTTTATTAGGTTAACAGCTCAACCTTTACTATTTCAGTTTCATGTATAACGAATTGAAATAAATAATCAACTTTTAAATTACAAATAAATATGACGACTGTTTAATTTGTCAAACAGATTCGGACGGGTTGGTGACTACCGGACATTTTCGCAAGTATCCTTCAAAATCAAGGAGCATGCTGTCGGTGATTCGACGAATTATAATTTTGAAAAGGAGCCATACTACATTTATACAGTTAAACGAATGGTTTTTTTAATATCTAGCGAACGAAAAAAACGGAAAAACTGGTACTCTGCCTAGATTTACCATGACAATAGTGATAGCTTAATTTTTCTATCTGAAATTCACTTATAAAACAGGGACAGAAGATGTAGTCTTATAAATATTTTTGCTATTGCCCTCTTTCTGTAAGACTAAATTAATTTTTAACTATATTTTTAATAATATGTTTTGTTGTTGCTCTATCAGTCTTGTCTCGAGATCTTTATTGAACATATTGACTCAAATAAATTAAACTTTATAGTCGTTGAAGTATTTTCTTCCATTCCATAACACACTTGTAAGTTTAAAAATAAGAAACATTATACCAATTACTTAATGAAATATTACGTTTATTAAAAACTAAATTTCGTTTAAGAAAAACACGGAAGGAAAATACACAAATTACCAATATAATATAGATATTGACTGAAACAAATCATGGATATATTAACGGTCTTTGAACTGGAAAGTGATCGAAATACTTCATCTGACAAGCAGGAGTCGACTGTGAAAAGTCATTATCAGGCGATTCAACTTAGCTAACTAGCATCCTTGGCAGAGCGTTGAACACTTAAGTAAATTTGAAGCACTAACCGAAGATCAAATTATTTAGATTTTGGATCTGAAGTATAACGACAAAAATAAGCTATGAATTAGCTATGAATTCTTAACTATGAATTAGTTAAGATTTAATGAGTCTAATGCAAATACACAAAATAATTATATCAAATTACTTACTTTAGGAGAACAATAATTTTTAATCGAAAGTGGGGCTAAAGTTTGAATATTAATATGATAAACATGACATAAGAGGATTCGGTTAAAATGTAAATGGCATTATAAATAACATCTAGAGCGAGTTTCAACTGAAATTAATTCAACGAGAGTGTATAGCCTCCCGAGTGCAATATGTCGCCACGAGAGGCCGCGCGGGCGACCGCCGCTGATTTACATACGACCAATTAAGGGGCAACAACTCAGTACCCTTGCGGAGGGCGACACTAATGCTGCAGTACTGCAAGTACAAGTATTACACTCGTCTTTGATGGGAACAAGGTTCAAACTATGTATAAATATACGGTATCAGCGTATTAAATGTCAAAAAACGTAGTGGGAGATTACTTAACTCGCCCCTACTCCCACCGGAGTAATAAACAACTTTTTTAAAATCCATGTTTTCTAGCCCCTGAGCTGATTTATTGACTACTAGATATAATTACCTCGTCAACAGCTCAAATTTCGTAAAAAACAGTCAGCTACCTGCCCGGGCCACGTAAACATGTGTGAGACAGGCTTGTCTAATAAATTTACTGTTGTGTTTTGTAGTGGTGTATGTGTATGTGGTGCATGTGTTTAAATTTAACGACGCCATGTGGCTGAACATTTTTGTCTGAAGATGGCATCTTAATGCCGAAACAGCCGTAACTAAATATTACGAAATTTGAGCTATTGAGGAGGTAACTATAGCTAGTAGTTAGTCAAACATTTTGTTTGGATTATTGGATTGTTGAATGAAGTGAAATGTTGCAAGCCAGATTTCATTTAAAATAGTTATTTGTGCAACAAAGGATTAAAGTGAAATTTTGTCCACAAAGGAAACTGTTGTCACCCTTAACTATGCCTCAGGTGATAACTTCCTGAGGGACAAAATCGACTGCAACCCCAAGGTGCACACAAAACTTTCCACAACCTACGCATATAAGTAACACAAGTTACAAATTACCCAATATTTTTAAATTACCTGAATTACTATTTTTCCAAGTTGGCCAACATAACGGCAAATCAACCAATAAAAGCTATCAGCTAACCTAACCGTTCAAGAATTAATTACTACTGTCAGCTGAAATTATTTTTGATGGTTCTATGGGATTACTTTTTCTGCCTTGAGCCTAAATGTATTACTTTAATGCTCTATTCCAGGGAGTTAAATACGGCTATAGATAGTAGGCGGAGGAAATTTATTTTTTTACTTTAGAAGACAATATTTTTTAAGGCCGCGTTTTAAGACACGCGGGTAGAGTTATATTATTTGGAATCTTGTTCACTATTGATATTCGATGTAATTTTAATCAATATCATTACAGTTGTTTGAAAACCTTTGACTACTCCAGCTTTTAGAGGTTAGAGAAAAATTAATTTAGTGCGCATTACTATTTAAGTTTAAACAGGTTTCCATTTATATGTAGCATTAACTTGAAGAAACATTTCAACATTTAATGTATTTAATGTATGAGTGTCAATGTTATTCAACCACGTAAATGATCAATACGGCTACAATTAATAAGTAAACCGAGCCAATGTGCGGCGACTTGAATTAGATGAAATATATTCTAGAAAAAGAGAAACAGATTCAATGGAGTATTACATTAATTGGAAAGTGAGTCAGTAAAAATTGCATTAGGAGAATCGTAATAGCCATACAATTTATTCATTATCTCGTTATTCATTATGAAACCTTGTATTTTTATGTCAGTGTAGTTTTAAATAATAAGATGGGCTATTATCAATCTACCAATACGATGGAAACAATTTAACCTGCTTTGTGCGGCTTATTATTCTAGACATAAAGGATTGGCTACAACAAAGTAACAATACAACTCATCCATTGTGCGCTCTCTCTCCGTCGTCAACGGCTGATTTTACTAATGATTTCTGAGTAAGAAACCTTTGTTATCGGTATAAATGCGTTTACTCTCTAGAATGGTTGTCTTAAACGGGAATGAAACTTCCATCCGACAAATAACAGGAGCTCTTGAACGACATGAGAGAATTACGTGGAATTCTTTTGATACACCTTTGTGTGACATGTGTTTTCTCCGAAACATGGATTCTTTAGGAAATAGTTTATACTCTCGAGTATTATTCTAGAAATAGTATGCTATTGTCTCGGAGTAGGTCAAGTGCGTATTAAACTGTGTTATTCAAAGAACGCGGAACATTATAGCGTTTTAAGAATAATGGGTGTAATATTTCTAACACTAAAACTTAAAGCAATTGCGATTAAAATTTCAGTATTTTAATTTTATGTGTTTTACATAGTCATTGTTTTTTTATCTTTTCGTGTTTATATTATTTTATTTAGCTACTACTCAAGAAAGTGTATATTTTGTCATCGTAGCCTGTGAAAGTGATGGAGTGGACGTTTGGTCCAAACATTGACTGGAGCTAAATAAAAAAGATCATCGGTAAAAAACACTAAAATATCCTGACTAATAACACAAAACTAAACAAATCTACTTAATTTGCGAAGGACTATGGGGTTATAAATGGCAGGTATTGTTAAAATCGTGTAATATTGGTGCACCACATTTGTGATCACACTCGTGTCACATCGGTGTGTCAAAGGAATAATCACACCGAAATCCCTATTTCCATTTGATCGTGTGTCGGCTCACGCAAGCCGGGAACAATGTTGCACTACCAGAAGACTAACAGAAGGATTTCTCAGTGAAATATAGTAACGTGAATTTAGAACAATATTTTAATGATAAAAATGGATTTTATTTGGATAGTGAAACGATAAATGGAAATTTTATAAAAGCGATGTCTATTAATAGCTAAGAAATATTCAAGTAATATCAGAAAATACGCGAAATGTAACAAATAAAGCTCTTTGTCAAAAGAAAAAGTCTTAATCGGATACTAATGAACAAAAATTGAATGAAACTTTCAATAAACCTATAACAAAGGCAACCAATTAACTGCTGTTAGTATACCAGTATTAACTACTTTTGAATTTGACTATCTGTAAGACAAAAAGTAATGGTTTTTAAGGTTTCAAACGATTTTTTCAGAACGTCTGGTTTAAATGGATATGGGACCAGTCTGTTTATTTTCTACTTTTGACATGGATATGTTTTAGCTCTAAGGGGGAGGGGGATTGTTGGAAGTTTTCGAGACCAAAATTTGAAACAGTGACGTCATTTGGTTAGTGACGTCATAGTTTGGTTATAAGAACGGCTGTTTAGATGAACTGAAAACATTCCCTTTAGACATATCCATTATCTAACCTATTACCTCACAGGTAAGTAAATACAAGCATTTTTTTATTTCTGGAATTCAAAGTAATTCCCCCGTGGCGTTCTCGATATCATTGTGCAAACGTAATCACTTTTATAGAATTACAAGCCAAAGTATCCGATCTTCGCACGGGTAAAAAAGGCTGAGAGGTGTACTGATACATTTAAATTATTGTTACACGAATGTCAAAATGTAACGAACCACAAAACATGACAAGTTAACCAATGTCAATTGAAAGGCAAAGGTTAAGGATTAACGTAGTAGAGGCAGGCATCGGTAGAAAACTTAAAATATACCATTTAACTATTTCGATCTAATAATTCTATCAATAATTTCGATCCAGCAGTTTATCTGTAAAAAAGAATTATTTTTCTTCTTCTTCCCGAACTGTCAAATTTTAGTATTTACATCTGTTGATATTCAAGTAATTTTATGTTTTCATTCTGAAAAATGTAAAAATTGAAACCTAGGACGTTCAAGGGGCGTAGCACAAGGGGGTTTAAAGCAAATCAATATGACTATGAGTATAAGCTCTACCTTGGTGTAAAATTTCATAAGATTTGTGTATTTTTACGTTTACTTGCCACAACAACCCCACAATAACCAACAAATAAGTGTATAGAACATACAGAAACCACCTCATCTTTATAATATTATAGATATTGTTTCCGACGTCATACCTTGCCCTCACCATTGTCCGAGGGATAGTTGAGAGGTGGAAGAGGCATGTACCGAGCCTTGTCTACCGGCCACCTCCGCATGTATACCATCACTGATACAAAGACCCTTTGTAGTATTGTACACCGCCCTGGTCTAGTTTAGGGGTTTCATCCTAAATTATACTCTTGTCATCTGTGCTGGACAATGCTTAATCACCCAACACGAATTTGTGATGTAAAACTGTTATAAACCATTCAGTGACTGAATAATATCTTTGACTATCCATTATTAAAAATCGGACGATCAGCGTGATCTCGGCGATCTTATTAGTACACAGACAAACAGATAGACAGACGGACAGAAATCAGATCGAACCCCGCTTTTTGGATTCAGGGAGCCTCAAAATTATTACATCCACTCAAATTCGAACATTTTAATAAAAACAATACTATCTCCATATACTGATTATAAGGGGAAAAAGTAAATAAATAATATTGAATCGTGGTCTTGTATGGGCTAATTATGGTAATTATCAAAAAATATAAAAATATAATTTATTTTAAACATTACGGTGTGGATACTTACGAGGTTCTTTCGTAAAAATAATAGGATTTTAGAATGTGAAAGGAAGGCAAGTTTAATCAAAACGTAAAAATGGAGGGTTAGCACCTGGCTCAGAACCAAATGTGAATGTCCAGGAACGTCCAATAACATAATATCCAGAAACTGTCCTTTCTCCTTTGATTAAATTTAAAATTTTTTTAACTAAAATATATTTACCAAAAAAAAAACACGGACACCTTACGCAAGTTGGTGTAACTACGTCCATATCCTTCTTATATTGTGTTATTTTTAGCGAATTCTCCATAGGGAAGAAGCTATTGCAATAGGTCTCATGGCAAGACCTAAGCCCAGGACCATGTTACCTTTTCATTTTGAGGTGCCAAGAGACAAACCAATAGTAGTTAACATTTTGTTACCAATCGGATTCGGACGAGTTCGTAATCCAGATATATCAGCAAATCTCTATATATAAAATTGAATGTATGTCTGTCTGTATGTCTGTATGTATGTCCTTTATGCGTTGCCAAACTACTCATCCGATCGCCATGAAATTTTAGGAAGTTGCTCTACATGTGTCCGGGAAGGTTTTAGTGAAAAAATATTTTCGAAAACCCCATAAGTTTCCATTTTATGACGTTTTAAATTTCTAATGTTAACCTTATGGAGAGTAAGTTTGTTTACAAAATGTCTACAATGAAAACATTTGATTTCTTAGCTACAGCTGATTGGTTTACTTTCCATTAGCTTTACTATCCAATGCCATCTGAATCATTCATTAATGTTAAACTATGAAGTAAATGTGTACTGTAAAAAATGAACAGCTTTATTCACCACGTTAATAGTTTACGGTTTTGGGGGATTATGTATTTATATTTTTATTTTCTGTCTGATTAAAGTCACGTGTTTATATGATAATTACAATGTTTATAATATTACGTTTATTATAATAATCAGCTGTTGTATATCTTTCCTATAAAAGCCGTATTACAGTTAGGTTTGGTTTGGGTTTGGATTCGATTTGAAAATTGTGAATTAATCCACTCAGATTTATTTGTTTTATAGGAATGTTATTAATATGTCTTATCGTTTCAGTATTGTTATTCACTATGCCGCGACCCAGAATATATAACCTTTCAACAATGGAGCCGTAATGCCATTCGACTTCAGAACATGGCCAATCTTAAAGTTAACATGTATTTACTGTTAGGCGTTACGAAGTTCGCCGGTTCAGCTAGTTAATAATAATTTATAGTTTATTAATTGGGGGGGTTACCCCCCAATTATAATTAGCTCAAAAGGTTACAGTAAAATTTAACACTTAAAGTTTTCTCTCAATCTCCAATGGTTAGAAAAAGAAACATGTTTTATTGTAAAAACCCTACTTTCAGTGTTCCTCACAGCAGTAAACCTTCATACCTTTATACCTTGATAACCTTCATATTTCCCGTGCTAATCTTATGGAAAATAGAAAAGATCGTAATTTATTAACATATATGTATCAATCTTGTCATATAATATTATAGTCATATTATACTTACATAGTACACAGGTCTGCTGCGACGGGGGTATGTCATCTATTTATGATTTAATATTTGTGTTGAAAATACAAGGACCACTAATGAATATTTTACTGATGATTGTTAACAATTCAACTGCTGGTCGATGATACGAGTAGAATTAACTTTCAATCTTAATATATAAAAATCTTCTGTACGTGTGTTTGTAAGTGAACTCCTTCTAAACAGCTGGACGAATTAAACTGAAATTGTTTGTGTGTATTAAAGGGGATTTGGGAATGGTTTAGATTCACAAACTGCGCAAATCCTTTCAAAGGACTCCGTCCCAGAGGGTATGAAAGAGTGCAGTGTTAAGTTTTACAAATGTAGTGTTTATAAAATTAACGGCTGTGTTAATAATTGTTAAGTTTCTTTAAACTGTCATTTTCTCAAATGTATACAAAACAAAGTCAACAAACAAATTTATTGTAGTGCATTGTTACGATAGTTGATTTAGGCTACTAATATTGAATTGAAATTAAAATACCAAAGGGCTCCGATACAGAGGACATAAAAGGGTGCAGTGTCAGGTTTTATAAATTTAGAGTTTACAAAACTAACAAATGTGATTAGAATAGTTTTATTTGTCTTAAAACCTAATTTGGGCGCAACACCGTCCGCCGGGCAACGCTAGTTATACCTTAATCTGTTTGACTAGTCTTGCGATAAAATTGACAATAATTAGTTTTCGATCCCAATACAATCCAGACTGTTCAAAATAATTAAATTAACAAACTAACCTTAGTATCACGAAAAAATCGTGTTTCCGTTCACTTGAAATTAAATGACCAATGCAAATTAATTAAAAGTTTTATTATCTGACGAAACTAAACCGTCATAAAGGTAATGTGTTTACAAACAGGCTATATTCATATAGTTTGTTGGTAAAACAATAGAGAGATTTACGTACATTTTTAGTTAAGGTACCGGAAAAATAACATATGTTTATCTCGGTTCCCTTATTATAGATAGCTACAAAACATTAGCTTTGCACGGCTAGTTAGAAACACAAAATCGATTGATTTGTTTGTGTAAAGCAATCTATGACTATAACCTCAAAAAATGAAAATGGTATAATGAACAGCAACTGGACATTTTTTAGCTTCGGCTGGGATAGCCTATGTTAACCTTATCTTTGACACTCAATCCTAACGCAATGATTAGATTCATCAATAAACAACCGATCAATCATATGCATATTATTTGTTTACGTGCATTTTAAATGTAAAATTATTGAACAATATATCCGAATTTCTAGATATTTCCATGATAAATATAAAATAGAGTGTAAAAATTAATAATTAGTCTAATATTAATTGAATTATTAATTGATTAATTATAGTGGGCCATACAGTTCGTTTCCTCGAACCAATGAAACCAATATGCCATTTATTATTAGCTTCCTGCAACGGTAATAATACAATAACTATTTATGTAACTAGAACGCAAACGATGTCATTTCGCACGACAGGTTTACATGGCAGCACGAGGCGTCAGCTGAGTGTTGCTAAAACTTCGAGGGCGGCCATGACAGTTTGCACTTGTAGTACATACAAGATTTTTCCTACAATAAAAGTCATTTAGGTTATGTTTGATTTTCCCGATATGTACATATAGATTTTAGGTCTCCGGTAACCTCAGTTTCAATGCGCAAACCGGAAGTAAGTGTTGTAGGAACTACCGTTTATCAGCTTAGCGCATGCTATGGCTTAGTTTCATATAGATTTGGAGCGTTCCGCGCATGTAATTGGCTGGAGTCTTATCCGAACTAGGGTGGATATGAGATCTTATCCACACTATATGTACTGCTTATACGCTCTGCCAACAGTGCGAAATGTGCTTGTTATTTCGCGGTTGTAGCAAAAGATATTTTTCCATCACAATATAATACACTGACCCGTTGAGACAACGCTGGCAATACACTGACCCGTTGAGACAACGCTGGCAAGAACAGTTTGTAAACGCTGTACCAACCAAATGTCTCAGGATCTTCACCACACGAAAAATGCGTCTCACCGATTCAGGATCTGCAATTTCCGTTAAAACTTCAACATGAACCACATTGGAATCCAATTTCCCCGGTTCGTCATGTTTAAACTTTAAAAGAGAACGGAGAAATAACTTTGAATTGAGGCTTTGGTATGAAATAGGGAGTGAAGTGTGACGTTAACTTGTTGAAAGAATTGGACTATTTTGTTTGGAATAATAACGAATTTTATTGAAATCATAAAGTTTGTAATTGTGAATCCATCTCTATTTTTAGTTGAATTGTTTGAATTTTTTGATTTTTTCTTGAACGTGTCTCAAGACTATTTATTTATTGCGCGACTTCATAGTCTGTAGACAGTTTGTGATTTTAATGCGAACAGGTTACTAGAAAAATAATGGCCTTTAGGGACGTAAAAAGTTACCTTAAACATTCAAGATCGAATGATGTGACAACTTAATTTTCATTAATTTTAACGTAAACTGAAAGTAAAAGTATGAAAAAGTGCTCATAAAAGTTTAAAGATTAATTCCAGAAATGTTAGATGCGATTTGGAATAAGACCATAGCATTTTAGAAGTTTTTCGGGTGAGATAATTGTGTCCATAATGTTATAACTTTCAGCAGTAACAATAACTTTGGAGCTTCGCTGATTACGAGGGATTATGGTTGACTTACTACTGCTTCAAAAATAGTAGAGTCTTTTGGGATTTTTGTGCTGGGAATAGGGTTTTAACAAGAAAGAAATTGCAAATAAACAATTAATTTTGAACTTTTGAAATTAACAGTAATAATAAACATCAATAATAGTTTTGTAATGAGTTTTATGTGTCGATACCGGTACCATAATTTTTAATTTAAGCTAATTGGGAATATTCACCAATTAAAATGCGGTATCCTAATCACCAATGACTACTAATTAAATAAATTACATTAAACTACGTAATTACATAAACTAGGAATTCAAGAGTGTTTTATTTAATTTCTTGTAAAAACGTGTTGAAAGTTTAATGAAAAAGGGTAAAAAATTTTTCACAGGAAAAAGAAAAACTCGTATCCATCGTAGCGAAAATTACTATTGAGACCTGCAGCGGCGACCCCGCGCTTTGGGGACAACTTGGCAGCGGAAATAATTTAATTCCTCCCAAGTGATCTGTGTTTGACAGTTTCGCAGTTCGGCCTTACAATGACGTCAATTAGCGTTATACACGTTCCTGTGACGTCACTGACGGGTTTGAGCGAACGATAAAATATCGAATTTTAGTGATTATCACAAAATTTATTCAGATTCTACAACAAAAAGTCTCATAACGATATATTTCGATATGCTTTGTGATTAACGTTTCATTTAAACTCATTCGGTGAAATTTAACACATGTGTCACTAAACATAGTACCCTTTATAACACATATAGCATGGCATATAGCTAATATATAGCTAACAGCATGATAAAACGGCAAACAAACTGAATACTGTACTATAATAATTTATTTTCCAATAGATTGCTTTATTGTGGGAAACATACATTTCAGTGGCCTCCAAAAATATGTATGCGACATAATATACACGTTTAATATCAGGAAATAGTTTAATGTAATATAATATTTTTAAAATCACATTAAAATTAGTTCGATGTTTTGTTTCAAAGATGTTATGTTACATATAATTCTATTATTTTAGCTGTCACAGAAATGATTTTTATCATGAATGAATTTTTAGATCCAGTTTTTGTGCACGTAAAAGAACAATCGGGAGTAAAAATCCAAGATATATTTTTATCTATAAACTTAAAATAGAGAATGGACTTTAAGGATAATTTTATATTCTACTTATGTTTAAATTACTTAATGATTTCAAGATGACCTATTTCATAGCGGATTATCTAATTTAAAACAATTAAACGAAGATTAGAGAGAAGAGAGAGCTGTAATACAATCTTATGTCACCTCCGAAACATTTAATCTTTCAGGTCTTCCTTTTTACCCTTGCCTTAAACCAATCCTAAAGACAATGCTACCGAACGAACAAAAGAGAAGATTTATAGTTTTAATTGGATTCCTCCAATGCCATAAAATGTATTTAATTTTTAAAATTGCCTTTCACGTTGTTTGTAAATAACTGGATAAATTAACATAAGAGAATCTTTTACTAATCTAAAATTTTTAAATCAGGCCTAACTAGCAGTTCACCCGACCTTGTACGGGTTGTGTAATTTAGTGCAATGAATGAAGACATGTTTTACTATAAATAAAATTTGTTGAACGTTGTGATAAAATTTCAAAATTATATAGTTTAGAAATAGGTCTAAAACTAAGGATGAGTGTAAACAAACTATTATTTATTCTAATTCGTTAGTTGGACATTTATTAAACTTTGAATAAATGTGGGAAATACCTTAAAACAGTGGAGTTTCGAAGGCTACTTCATTTTAAAAGGATGAAGGTCAGCTTAGAGTAAACCAAATCTATCAACCAAAGGTATCAAATTATGAAAATAAGTTTCATCTCATTGGTTCCTCTCGTTTTCATGGAGAAGTGTTAAAACCCATGTTTATCGTAAATGAAAGTCACACGGACGGGCAGACAGAAATTGTCATAAAGCTATTTTGGAGTTTTTGAGCCTGTAAAACGTAAAATTAACAAAAAAAATCATAATTCCAAACAATGCAGAGTCAAAACTTAAAATTTATTTATAAAGATTACTCATATAGTCGGTAATTTTGAGATCACAAATTACATTTTTTTTAAAGTAAGTATAATAAAAGATTAGATACGCACGTGTAAAGAGCAAAGGGTTGTCGGCCGGACATATTGTTGTGATTAATGTTGCCGGCGACACAGCTTGCATTTCAAACTCATGAACCGAACGATGAGACAGACTTGTTTTTGTCGCATATTCTGATTCGAAATCGCTGCTTTACATTGGGTGTCCCTTAACTCATACCAATTTTCACATTTATTATTTTTCACGAGAATCTTTTTTAGTTATTCGAGCGAAAGAGGATGCAAAAAATATATAACAATTTCTATTTAATATGTCGATTGGTTTGAGATAAGGTAAGTAAACCATCAGGTATATGTTGTTAGGTATTACGTATTTTAAATTATATTTAATAGAGGCTTAGCGTTTTAACTACAAGCGTATGTGGAATATTTAGGGTATTGGTCAAAAAGTTAATTTTTGAAACTTTATTTTTATTTTATACAGGGAAATGTTACGAGATATAAAAATATCTATATATCAAATATATATCAAATATCTATGTTCGTATAACGTAGTGCAGTTGGTAGTGGTATATTCTCATACCACAACCGGGCCTGTAAAACAGGCCCTAGTTCTGAACAGTATAAAATTTTTGAAATAAAGCTTCAAGTTCAAAAGAAACCCCGTTTACCGATTTCAGTGATATTTTGCATTTCTTTGTGTAAAAACTAGCTACGGTAATTATCACGACAACATTTTTTATTTGAACTTTAAAATGAAAAAATAATCCTCACAGAAGATATTTACCATATGTTTAATAATTATTTTTAATGATTAAAAAAAGTCATTTTTACAAGATTCGAATGCAATATAAAACAAATGTTGATAGAAGTTTGTATGATTTTAAGTTTGTGATAGCTTCCCAAACGATTTAAAAAACAATAAAAATGCCACTGTGACAGATTTATATTATATTATTGTTGGTACGTTTTCCTTCATGAATTAAAAATATGTATTACACTATAAAATTGATTGTAGGTTTTTCGACGTTGATATGTCTAAGCTGTGGGGGGGAGGTGTTAGCAATTCGTATCACGCGAAAATTGTAATGGAAGTGCCGTCATATGGTTAGAAGCACAGTTTTTTGAGGATCTGAAAACTTCCCCTTTATCCATGACTTAAGCTATTTACCATAGGGAAGTAAGTATAATCTTTATTTGCTTATTACCTGTTCCATAAATATATACATTGAACAGTTGCTTTAGCAGGTATCAAATAAAATGTTAGCTATTTAAAGTTAGGGGCCTAAAGTGTTGATGTGTTTTTGACGCATGTTTTGCAGTATATTTAACAATTAGCAAGTCTCAACGTAATAATCTGTATATAAACGTTGAAGCGCTCAGTGACTCACTCACTCATACATTCTCCCACTTCCCAATTACTTAGGAGGCTTAAATTTGGTATACTGGTTCTTTAGGCCTAAAATAGGAAAGTATAATAGCTTTGAGACGATTTTACCACAAATCTCTACTCTATACGCCTTCAAAGGTCCCATATTAATCTTATGAGGATATAACTTTGTTTTGGATTCAAACTTTTGTTGTCTTAAGGTATAATAAACAACAGCTGTTTTTATCTGAACCATTGAGCAAGCCAAAGAGGCAAGCATAGAATATTACTCAATAACGTCTAATTACTGTTTAAATACAGTTTTTCCCAGTACAGAATGTGGGGATTATGTTTAATGATTAAGAAAAAAATGTTTATATGTTGGCCAAATTAAACATAATTACAATGTTTATACATATTACGTTATTATAATAATAACGTAATAAAAGCTGTTGTATATTTTTATATTTTCCTTTTGCTATCTGAAATATATAAATGGTTGATATTGTGTATTATTATCAAAAATTTGATTTGTGATTTTACGAGAGGGGCGTGTGTTTACCAGGCTGTAAAATGATCAAAGGTACCCTGATGTAAGATGATATAGTCTGTCTCAATTTTTCATATATGTTTTAATGTTTCACATCCATACGAATACACTCATTTTATAAAGGTATTTTGTCTAAAAATACCTGGATAGGCCACAAATTCAGAAAGGTAATAAGAAATATATTATGTTTAATTTTAAGTATAATTGAATTATGTTTAATATATGCCAGCGACTCTAAATCTAGTTAATCTATATTGTACATCACTACAACGCGCGATGGGTAACACTAGTTATTCGTAAAAGCAGTATGCCACTTAAATGTCTTTCTATTTTACGCACCTCAGCCTAGTGTGATGTCTGATGCCTGAGAGAGGTGGGACCGTGTAGCCCGCCGATTGTTTGACGTCACCAGAGCGGTTCAGTCGCACTGTTGTCTTTGCTAATTGAACTCGAGGGTGAAGGTAATTCAGTTCACCTTGCCTTTGTCTACGTCAGCCGAGTAGTCAACGAAACTGTATATCAAATTCGGTTACCTAAGTCGGTATTGGGGAGCTAACCGAATTAATTTATACAACTTGGTCAAAATACGACACACGTTTTGCTGTCGGGTAACGGTTCACTCCACGAAGGTGGAAGGTCCGAGGGGTTGGAACTTTACTGGTGTATTTTGGAATTCCCAAAATAGCCACTCGACGCTATCCGCTGTTTCAGTGTCAGTTGTTGAGTAATCTACCACCAACATGCTAGGTTATAGTTTTGCAAGTTTTTGTTGAGTGCTGTTTCATTTGTGAAATTTGTGTGTCTTTTGCTTTAGGATTACCTTTGTGAGTGAAGCTTTCGTAAATAGTGATTGTATATTTAAGGGAAGCCGGTTTACCATATCTCACTTATGTTAAATAACATAGCTTTAGGAAAGCTTTTCTCAAAAACTACTAGACTTATTTTAGTGAATCTTGCTATTTTTATCTGGAAATAGTTTTGAAGATTTAAGGCACAGACTATTTTAAAGAACTTATTTTTAATAATCCGAAAAATCTTTAAAATTTAAATTTTTGTCCCTTGTACTTTTAATATAATTATTTTGAAATACATTATTGTGCCTTAATCATTCCTCTTGAAATGCTGAACAAAACAAAAACACATTAGCAATATCTTTAACGGTCTAGGAGAAAAATGTTCCTAAAGGTAAGAAAACACTATTTCCGTGGAAATTTCATCAAACTGTATGATAGTGAGCCCCTCAGCGCTGCAAAACGTTGTAAAATGACCAAAATTATTTAGATAGGGATGTAGTTGTCAGAATTCAATAAATTATATATCAAAATAACCGTAAAAATCTAAGGAATAATATTCAGCTAAAACAAAAAAATTAAACTTTTGACCCAAATGGTCAACTGACTACCCTTACGTTTTGATAGCAATTGACTTTATGGTATTAATTACATTCTGATCATTATAAATGTATAGTTTTTGTAAACTCTAAAAAGAAATTGTCTCAGTATTGTACTAAAGTAAGCCCTACTGTACCTGTAAGTTTCCCACGCAATAAATAAAAATAGAACCAGTCTCATTACTCAATTTAAATTTGTATTGCTGAATGAACAATATGAGCAACTTAAATGTATCATAAATGACACCACATGGCTATGAAAATGCGTACTGTGTTATACTTTGTCGTTCTTTTGGGTTGGAAACACTGGAGTACGAAAAATAAATTACTTCAATAGCCGTGGGAAAAGTAAACGACTTTTAGAAAAGTACGAGTAATTTTTCTCATCCACCTTTAAACATCTGTTTTACGATTGCGTTGTAGAGCATAAACTTACACTTTAGTTCTAAGAAGAGAAATAAACTAGTAGTAGTGTTTACGAAAAACCAGTTTTTAGGTAGTATATTTTTTCGTTATTTGAAACTATACTAAGAAACAAGCCAATTAAAAGAGTCTATAGTTAGGAACTTGTTATAACTATAGTTGGTCATACCGAGACCGGCACAACTTTCCTACTACAGTAGTTTCACTCGCACCAACCATGATGCAGCCGTCGTTCCCGAGGATCACGCCAAACTTGGCGGCTTGCGGTTTGGACCACGCTTAGACTTACTTTTTCATTAGAAAGTCGCTAAACCTACTTTTAGTTTGCGAAACCTTTGTTCATTTTAAACCGTTGGTGCTTACGTTCTCTCGACAAAGACACCATTTGAAAAAAAATTCAACAATTTACATAACGTCAATTTGATTTGTGTAATATTAATGCTGATTGTTTTTAAATATACACCAAACTATTATCATTCCGATACAAGACGAAAATAAGATACAACCATCGTAATAAATTAAATTACATAATTATGGTGTACATATTCGCTATCAATGTAAAAGTGAAGAAATAACTGGTGTCAAGAATGTTTATGTTTCTCTTTTACAGTTTTTAATATACTCGTAATCAAAGGAATATGCAACTGGTATAAAACTTCCGTATAATCCGCGAAAGGTTTGTTCATGACCTCTCATAATTATTTTAGATATCTGGGTCGTTATGTGCTATTGTTAATATTTTACAATTTAAAAATCCCTAAAGAATGCAAAAAAATACAAATACAATTTAATGTTGGTGTTTTATATTGCTTTCGTCAATATTTTACAAACCTTGTACTGTTTATCATACGGTAGTAATTCGCGCTGTTCTAGATTAATAAACAAATATTTACGAGAGTTGGCAAATTATTAAACAGAGAACTATACGCTACATTATTTTACCTATAATCAGTGTTAAAAAAATATTCAGGGCGGGTGTCACTAAACCATTTAGCGGTTTGAGTAATAAGCCTATTTAGTATAATTTTTTACTGTAAGAGGATATTTTTATATTTAAATTGAATCTCTTCAAAAGTAAAATGAAATCTAAGTGAATTTTAAGAACGAATTTTTTTATAAAGACAACAAAATTGGGTGAGTATTTTGGGAAAGGCTGTTTACTGAAGGAAGCCAGTGACGAGTTGTTTTTACAAAACCTGAAGAACTCTTCATTTAAAGAGGACGAGGAGTGAGTGATACTTCATCCTTTTAAGAGGTATAATTTTTGAAAAATGAAGTTTTGTTACCAGTATAATGTGTAAAGGTTGATACGAGATTGTTACATCTGTAAGTTTGGTTGAAACAACAAACATATGAAACATAACTGCAGGTTGAACCTAGATCTTTCCTAGTAATGCAATAATGTTTAATGCGTAATTGTAAATTGTTATATAGATATAATATGTATATCTATAACAAGATGTTTTCCGCCAACTAAAAAAAATGCTTCGATAATCTATTTTCAAACATATCAAAACCTCTGTCTGTTTTTACATATAAAGTGAAATGTAAATATTTTTATTGGACAATTTGAAAATCTTAAACAGATGTTTCAGTTCCGGCACAATTGTCGGAGCTTGGTTTCTAAACTGCCACAAGGCTCAAGTTCTTGTTTACTTTCTTCCCTACATAATCCTATTGCTAAACTGAGCTTTGACAATCGAAATACTTTTGACTTGTATATAAGGGTGCAAATGCCTTGTATTTACCATAAATTAAACGTGTCTGTCAAAAACTTAGAACGTTTTACGTAAGTTGAACGTGTCTGTACTTATTTAGAAAAATAATTAAGTAAAAAAGCATAGTAATATAGTAAAATTAATGATCTTATGTGAGAGGATGTTCTAATACGTTTATCCTGTAGTTACCAACAGGTAAACCAGGTGAGACACAAGATAACAGCTGTGTATGTAGCGGCAAGGATTAACCGGTAACCAAACCGCGTCGTTTGTGGTCCAGAAACGGCGATACGGTGACTGGCTAACTTGTGTAGTCTAGCCTATCCGTGACGTGAATCTGTAGCGATATTGATAGCGGAAAATAACAATCCAAAGAGACTTAAAAACATGTTAATTGAAGTGTGTATTCTCCTGCAATGTAATTTACTGCAAATAAATCGTTTACAAGCATTTATTGAAATTATAAAGTTTTTCGGTTCGGGTTTTTAAGTAGCGCTGTGTGAACCATATGTACCAAGTAATATGAAACTCATACAGGATACCACGTTAAACACATGGTGCTCACTATATTTGAATGGAATGGTTTCCAAATAAATATTAATATCACTTTCAAATTTTATAATTATTAATTTTTATCTCATGACAGAATTGGAAAATATGTGCCTTAGTCGTGGACTGAGATATTGGCGGGTGAGTATAATACAACGTAATATTTTTTCAATGGATACAATTTTGAGATAGACGAGCATTGTTAACATATATAAATAAACCTAAAAAAATAGAGCTCATAAAAAATGTAAGCTCAAATATTGTGTAGGTTATATTTAATTCGATTACAATTGTTGATGAACCCAACTTATTTTGAGGGTTTAAAGAAGTGTCATTTCATGTACATTTGCATTAGTTTCAAAATGATAAAAGATCGTGTTTCAGAATTATTAACAATTACGTACCCAACAAACTAACGTGATCATGTGATTCGTTTTCGTCTCGTGATACTTCTTGAAGCCACTACAAATAATATTTAAAGTAAAAGAGTCGTTCCTCGACAATCGTAAAAATGGCTGCACATTATTTATCACGGCCAGCGGCTCTAGGAAAGATTAACGCCTTTGTAAAGTGGGGCGAGAGGACAAAACGCACCCGTGAGTGCCGAGTTATTTACATATTCAAACAAATGCGCATACGCTTTTAACTTTTATCATTCAAAAATATTACTTACGGTCGGGAAAATAGTTTATAATCTCTTAAATAATTTCATGACTAATAACAGTAGAATAATAGATAAAATTATTGCATGAATATGGTTGAATAAATATGTTAAACATGGTAATATAACACGAGAGATATAAAAGCAATAAAACTAGGTGTTTTATAGCACCACTTTCTTAGTTGCTTTGTAAAGTAAAATGAAAACTAAATTGAATTAACTAGCTCAATCGATATTATGTATTTAGCTGAAAAAAGGATACACGACAATCACTCTAAAAGATTAAAAAAAACTACAGGAAAAACATCTGTCGTCTTGTAAACAATAACATAAATGAAGAGCATATGATATAACCCTTCAGTATTAAACTGAGGTATACTATATATTATCCTTTTTATATATATAATAAATATATAGTACAATTGAACAAAATGGAATTGGCTAGGACGGTGGCATGTCTTTGTAATCCAGCTACTTGATGGAATTGTGGATAGTTGTGATGGTCGTTGGGTGTAGTGTTCTCTTGTGTGGATTAACGTCCGGACTATTGAATACTACGTTAATCCGAAGAGACCACCTTTATAATTAGACGCAATTCAGAGGCAGTGGTTCGGACTCCCCGTAAGCTGTAGGTCCTTTAGATATGACATTGACTGATGGGCTATTAATTAACAGTTCTGTCTGAGAAAAATGTCAACCTTAGTCAGTAACAAGACTACAAGATCGCGCCACAGTCATCTTACACTCATTTCTCATTCATACTCGGTTTATAATACCTACCTGGGTATGTTGCCAGGGTAAATTTACTGTCTGCTGTAAACACAGGATGATGTCTATTGTAGCTTAATGTCACTCTAACACACAACATTTTTATTAAATATTTGTATTTTTTAGGTTACGTTTAGAGGGATTATAATACGTTTCAGTTTAATGATGTCATTTAGTTATATGTGAACACCACACCAACTCGGCCAAGACTATAACCGGCTTTTCATAATCGTCCTAAGCACGTGCGATGAATTTGGTCAAATTCCATTGTTGGATCAAATAACATTCACCATACTTATGTGCTTGAATTATATTTCAAAGTAATTGTAATTTAAATGTTTTAATATTTTGGCATTAGATTTCACATTTTATTATAGTTAAAATATCACAAAACATATAAAGTTCATTTAGACTTAACAAAGAATTTAAATACACAATTGGAAAATATAAATATATTATACGAAATGATTATTTATCTCATATGGAATCAATTCAGCTACTTGTTTAGTTTTTTTCTTGCTGTTTTTTAGAAAAAATATTGTCAGAAAAGTAGCAAAACCAATGTTAAGAGAAAAAGTATCAAGGCGGCTATCATCAATCATTACACTCTGTTAAAACTAAGTCCGTATTATTTTCAACCAATAATATAAATACTTACAACTATTGATCCGTGTGATTTGTTTTCTTTTTAAAACAAAGCAATTAAATTTATTCAATAATAATATCTAGCCCTAAGCGAAAAGTTAAGTTGTCATTCTTTTAATGAAATCCCCTCAGCCGGTCCTGTGTAGTCCGGCCAGTCGGTTCTGATTGGCCGGAGTAGGGACCGGCTGAGGGTTTGTATTTATTATTTATGTTAACATTTACATATTATATCATTATAACAATTTCTTAGCAAGAATTTAGAGTCTATGAAGAATAATGATATTAAATTTTGTTGTCAAAACCACTATTGTTTTCACAAGCTTTGATCAGGCGGTCAGTCAATGGTATTTGCATTTTATAAGTATGTGAAAATTAAGTATTTAGACGACTCGTATTACGAAAAGAGATATCACAACAAAAATGTTGTATATCATTACTGGTAAGAGTAAGATATTTTTGTGCACGTGGTGATGGGTTGGCACATATGGGGGACGACCCACTGGGAGCACGTCAAAAATCTAATCACAAAATCAAGTTCAGATTAATACACTAATTTCTTATAGATAATTTGTCTTAAAATACCAGGATAGGTCACAATTTCAGAAAGGTGATAATTATTATCTTATGTTTCATGTTTGCACAAAGAACGGAAACCTAATTACTCTGTTTTGTACATTGCAGCGACGGGTAAACGTTGCGCGTAGTTTGGTATAAAAGTGTGGATATCTTTAGCTAAACAACGTGATTGTTTCATTAATGGCTGGGAAATTTAATAGATTAAACAACAGTATGTTGACAGTTGCATTATGATGCATTCTCCATATCTTTCTAAAGAACAAAAGTCGTTCAGATAAGTCAAACCAAAGTTTAAGTAACCACTCCGAACAATTTACAAAGTTAACCTTGTCCGTGGTAATCTGTATAAATACAGATTACTTTGGAGTTGTTTAATTTTGCGATACTGTATTTCGTTACTTCCACATGAGTTAAGTCGAGGTCATCTGCACCCTCAGGTGTGTAAACGTTTTGTAGGTGGCCGACCAACTATTTTATAATAAGTGTTTATGTGAAATGTGTTATTTATTACCACAAGAATGACGAAGATATGTTCTAGATTAGATCATTGAAATGGCAACCATACTAAAATGTAGGTATTTTAAGCCAATTATGAATGAGGATGAAGATGATTGTGGCGCGATCTTGTAGTCTTGTTATTGACTAAGACTGGAATGTTCCTTAGACAGGACTATTAATTAATAGCCCAACAGCCGATGGCAACTAATGGACCTACAGTTTAGCGTGGAATCCGAACTACGGCCTCTGAATGACAAATTGATCTAATTATGAGGATGGTCTTTGCGGATTAACGTAGTATTTAATAGTGCGGGCGTTAATCCACACAAGAGAACACTATATCAACCGACCATCTCTCAAAACTACCATCCACAATTCGTGAACTTCAAGTAGCTGGATTACAGGATGTCACCGCCGTCCCAGTTCTGAAGCAACTTTACGTCTGATACATGCTTGATGATGGGAATACACAGTTCCCGAAACTAGTCGCATTGAAACGATTATTGGTTTGAAGACCGCAGGTACTCTAACCTTCAATATAGTCTATTTATATCCTGGAGGAAAAAAATTTAAGCTATATTTATTTCAAATACGGTAGTTTGGGAGTATTAACTTTTTTCATAGAAAACAAAGAACACATGAAAAACAGGATTTATTATAATTATAATTTTTTATGTTTTCGTACGGACCTATTTGAACGGACATTTCTTGATATACTGGATCAAACTTGCGCATTTATACACCGTCATTCATCTTCGAATGTCGGGGATAAATGGACACATTTTATACCAACGGACGTTCCAAAATAGCAGCAGCACTAGACAAAACTAAATACAACATACAATACGACGGTGTCGATGAATATGAATATATTGCAACAGCCTGAAATATGGGTATAATAAAGATATTAATGAACAAATGTACTTAATGATGAATTTGCGATCTATTATTAAACGTCATAATAGAATCCAGATTATGGAATTCGAGAGGATATTATTGGTAGAAAAAGGTATAACCAAGGTCTGGATCGGAGCGGGCACGGCGCCAACGTTAATCTAAGCTTTCCATCGCACTTTCGTCAAATAGCTCACCTCACCTCCAACTTTGTTCCAAACAATATTGCAAATGAAAATTATATTTTAGTAATATTTTCATAAAAAGGTTGTTTCTAAAACATGCATTGAGAAAAAATAGCTACTTTTTGTGTATTATAAAGGATTGTTTAATTTAAAAATCCAGTGTTTGATCAAACGTTGTTTTCCATCAAACATACTGATTATTCATATATATTATTTATTTAGTCACTTTATAGCTGTGATTGAAACTTATGAAAACACAATAATACAACGCAAAAAACAAACAAATTCATTACAGTCACAATCGGATGTTTCGCGAAGTAACGCTATGAAAACTAGTCGTGGTCAGGCGTTCAACCCGCATGACAGAGAAGCAAAAACGTAAATTATACTCAAAGACGAGTGGTTGGGACGATTTGTGTGAATTGGCCTTTATGAGTTATTGGCCAGTCATATATTAGATGACTGTTTCATAACCTAAAACTAAAAAGCGTTTTCACCTATGGATAGGTGAAAACGCTCACTCGACAACGTATGCGTACTGCCAGTGAGTATATAGGGTTTATATACTCACTGGTACTGCTAACCAGTTTAACGTCCGACTAGAATATGTTTTACGAACGGTTAGTACTACACGGACAGCTGAATAACACTATATACTCTCTCGTGATAACCAGTCTTAGTCTCAATTCATAACCAGTTTTACGCAATAAATGTGTACTCGTATATCATCATTAAATTCTGCTATTTCAAAAATTTACTACTCGTATTTACTGAGATTAATTGAATGTTTCTAAAGAAAATTATAATTTGTTTTTTAATACGCTATAAACCTTCCGCTGTGTTGTTTGAATTATACAAGGCTACAGAAAAAAGAACCACGAAAAACATAAACCATAAAAACCGTAAGGGGAGAAAATTATGACCCAGATAAAAAAAAATAAAACATAAGATGAGTTATAATGAGTTTTATGTTCACACTTCTCTCTCTGGTAAATATGACGTATGGATTTATACGTAGATGTGTTATAATTGTAAAATATTGAAAAATAAACTTTGATACATACAATACATACAATTATAAAGTAAATAAATCGTTACTTAAAGACAAATATGCCGTCGTTTCGTTACGGTGTTATCAGAGAATATTCCGATAGTAATCTATACGCAAATTTCAAATAAATTGCCCGATCCACGTATTCATGTATATTTAGAGGATAAACTGACTCCGAATAACACTGGGTTTATTTCAGTATATAGCTGGGTAAGTACTAATTACATTTTGAAACGCAGAATTCTTTATAAAATTGGATTTATGCAAACATATTTTTACAGTAGGTAATTTTTTCGAAAGTAATATAGTTATAATGTTAAGGGAAAACTTAGTTTAGTATTTAACTTTTCAATCAAAAGTTATAAGGGAAATTTAAAATAATAAGTGTTTCTCTCCAAACTTTTTAAGTTTCCATTAGCTTTAGAAAACTTGAGATATCGAATATTTTTTTTAACTTTTCTATTATTTTTACTTATTTTTTTGAAATTATTTTGTAAAGTAGAATGAGTGTGTAGTTGAGTAAAAATAAAAGTATTTTATTCTTTTGAGTGTTAAAGACTTAGTTTTAGTTGCTGTTGCTGAATTGACTGAATATAACATAATATATAATTTTATTTTTTGAAGTGATGGCCTACCCAGGGGTTTTGAATCAAGTTATGTATAAAAAATTATTTTGGACTTTATTAAAATATTTCTATTGAATATTTATATTCTGTACATTTTTAATATGAAAAAACGAATATAAAATACAACAGTTGATTATTTTAATAAATATTTTGTAGTTATTTTTATTATAAATATTGTGTTTTTAATTAATTGTATTAAATATGTATTTGTGAATAAAACTTTTTTATGTATTTTTTTACTTTATTTTTACATAATTTTTACTTTATTTATTTTTTAATTTTTTAGATTTTAAATTTTTATCAATTTGTTTTAAATACTCAATTTTGAAGACTTTCAAATTATTTCATCATTTGTATTTAATCAAATTTAAAAACTTTATTAA
Organism: Nephotettix cincticeps; assembly: GCA_023375725.1. Classification (NCBI taxonomy): domain Eukaryota; kingdom Metazoa; phylum Arthropoda; class Insecta; order Hemiptera; family Cicadellidae; genus Nephotettix; species Nephotettix cincticeps. The sequence continues at coordinate 40,437,121 of CM041785.1, forward strand.
TTATTATATTTAATCGAATTTTGAATCTAGTTTTTAAATATATAATGTTTGGTTTATATATAGTTTTAGATAAAAATGTTTATATATTAATATTGATTATTTTATTTTATTATTAATAGTTTTTGAATTTTTGTTTATTTATTTTAATTTGTATAATAAGAGTTTAAGCTTAGAATTTTATAAAAGATGTTTACCTTTTTTTGAGACTATAAAATTTTTACAATATCTTATGGCTCATAAAGGTCATTTTTCTTTTTAATAATATAAACTTATTTTTTTATTTAAATAGATAGAAGAGTCACACATTCATTGTAATTAAATATGTGAAAACGAACACTATCAATTTGACCTAGTCATTATAAAACAAACATACAAACTTGGGGCATATAACTATAGTTTTCCAGGTAAAGGAAAGCAAATACTGTATCAAAGTAGCTGTGCATAAGAAGTTCCCTAATTGTTACCCTAAGGTAAAAATGAGCAGTATATAACATATGAGTGTAATAATATAATATAAAATTCATTATAGGTAAAGGTTTATCTTGAATTTCAACACTGAACTTGACTGAAGTGATTTTATCGAATCAAATTTACATAATTAGTTTAATCAGTTTATTATCTTCAGAATAGTCTACTTTTAAATAAGTACTGTAATTATATTAAAATATATATCGTACGAAAATATTTTTACAGCCGCAAACTCCTAAGCACGAGCAGTATACAATTTAAAAACCAGTAAATTGATTATTTTGATTGTGAAGGACCGATTTTAAATAATTGAACGTATATCGATTCGTATTCTGAGTGAATAAAAAATAACAACTTCACTGAATTGCCATTTAACTAAACTAAAACCATAACGAAAATCGTTTTATTAATTGAACTTAGTGAGACGTAAATTCAATTAAAAGTCACAATTATGGCAATGTATTGCAGTGGTAGTTTCCCAGAAGAACTGATTCGTCTTCAATTGAAATATAGTGCAAGACCAATATACTGTATGATGTTACTATTAAAGACTGTTGGGGTAGTTAGCCCAGTTTCTCGACAATACAACTGTTTTGACTGCCCGCTAAATCCCATGAATTTGGTATACCGCTAGTGCTTCCAAGCCAAACAAAATATATTTGTTCGATGCAGTCGCACCATTTAAAACAAATGTACTTTTTTAAAACAATGTACTCTATACGATATCATAAACTTTTAAGATTAATTACAGCTACAATATTTTGTTATGCTTGAGAATAGTTGTAAGCTAAGTTTTGCTAAGGTTTTGCATATGAAGAAAATCTGAAATAAAAGAAAATATTGTGTTTGATATACATAAAATGCATTTTACAGATGTTTTCAGACATGGATTAGTAGTCTTCTTACGAATGTAATTTGTGTAAGATTATTGCTATTACAATAAGAAACAAATACAAACACTGTAATACGGTCGAAAGTCTTGCAGTTTTGAAAGACAAGTGACACTGATATCTTTCACAATCCTAACGAATCCAAACAACTTTACTACAACTGTTGTTCAACTTTTAGTTGTCGGTGTCTGAACCTACTTTCTAACTTTGGTGACGTTGGCTCCTGAAATGAGCTTAGCCCAACACTTCCCAACTCATCGACTTTTACTGACAGTAAAAGTCTGTTTTGATTTATTTTTTATTTAAATATTTTACTTTAAATTCAGACGAACTAGACTCTCTGTCTGTACCAGTCTAGTCTGGTGAGTGATGTGCGAAGGTGTGTTTGCGTTTGTGCGTGTTGGCCGGCCCTCACTGGCATGGAGGCGATGTTGCCGGTGTAAATATGTATGGGTATATGTTTTTTATAACTAGCATCATGTTTAAATTTTTATGTTCAGTGATTTATTACCATGTTATTTTTTATTTGTAATAAGCATATTTAACGGTGTGAATTTTTGTACGCGTTTTCTATGAGTATAAATGGATGATGTTTACAAAAAACCCCAGAAATTGTAGGTTAAGTAGAGTAATGTAGATTCTAATTAAGGGCCACTTGATAACGGAAGGAGTTTCCTTACCTCCAGAAACGTAGTGTAGTTATACACTCGAAGCACACTTTGAAGCAAAAGTCCAAATAATTGAATACATCCTCCGCTATTTTTACTTTCCGTGTGTATGTGTGTGTGTGTGTGTGTGTGTGTGTGTGTGTGTGTGTGTGTGTGTGTGTGTGTGTGTGTGTGTGTCTGGATGTGTACAGTGCCACAGCCTACCCTGTTGGTCCGTTTTAGATGAAATTTGGCACGTATATATATAGTCACCGTATCTCCAGGCGTTTTTTTGATTTTTTTGAATTTTTGAATTTTAAGGGTAGTTGACCCCTAAAAACCATTAAAAAATGTGAAAAATACAATTTTCTCAAAAACGGCTCTAACGATTTTTATTAAGATTTGATAGTTTATAGTGCACAGAGTATTAAATAATTTGACACCATCCGCATGTCTGTAAAAATGACGGTTCAAAAGTTATGGGCTTTTAAATGTAAAAAAAACAAATTTTTAAATTTTCAGCGAAAAGAATAAAAGTAAAGTATACCTTGACTGGTACCATTGAAACCAGCTTAAAAAACTAAACAAATTAGTATTTTGAATTATTTGTCTACGACTAACGGTTCCAGAGAAAAGTTAAATTTACTGTCCACGATAAACGCAGTACGTTGTCTGAAAGCGCCCATGTTATTCTTACGGAGAATATTAAAAAATCAATTTCTTCCTTATTTTCCAACCGTTTTCCATGAAACTTGGTATGAAGCGTAAGGTCAAATCACCGAACAAAACCAACTCAAAAAGCTTGGTATTACCGGGTGGGGGGTTGTTCCCCTCATACAATTTAAACAATTAATTTAACTTTGTCTCTCTTGTTTTTATTTTTAGAAATTGGATGATTATTTTTGAAACAATAAATTATTAAATGATATTTAGAATAACTTTGTAGAACATGATAGTTTTATTACAGATTGTCTTTTTTAAATTTACTTAAGGGAGAAAGTATGTGTCAGTCCACTGGTACCGTTTATTCAAAATTGTAACTGTAAAGGTATTTGATAAGTTGAAAAAAACAGTAAAGACAACAATGAGAATAACTTTGTGAGGCGAACGTGTTCAGATCGAGCCAATGTATGATCTGTATGAACAAATATCAACAAAAATATGATTATCTTCTCCAGGATTTTTGGAGGTGGCTGGAGGACATTTTTTCGTATGTTACTAGAAAAATTGTGTTAAATGAGTTGTTAATCACGTAACTAGTAACAAGTAACGAACTAGTAACTAGTAATCTGTTTTAACGATTTTTGGATCAATGACAGGTTGAGGGTGAGTAACCTTCCTCATTTATCTTGTGTCAATCCTGGAAGCAAATCATCAGACGTATCTAGTGTAAATATTTTATTCAAACGTGACAAAAACCTAAAATTATAAGATAAACTTTTTATTATCCTCCCCTTAAGAAAAAGGGTTACTAGTAATAAAAAATAGTTCACAACAATTAAAATACAAATAGGAGTGGAAAGTTAGCTTCACTGTGTGCTAATGCGACAGGTTGAGAAATGGTCCTGACTATATAGGAGCGACGGGCGGCGGCGGCGGCGGCGTGCCAGTGTGTTGTGGACATAGTTGCCGCGACACTCGGCAGCCAGCCTCCAAGCTCTTGCTGCTACCGCTGAGTAATGATGTTTACGTCAGTGAAAGTCTACATCTAACAGGTCCAGTTTGAACAATATTTTAACGATTTCAACCTTTCAAAACGGAAGCCTAATAAAACCCCCTTGGAATGTCAAGCTGAAGCATGTAATAGATTTCATTTCATTGACATTTTATGGAATATATACTTAAACTGGTTATTGTACTTGAGACATCCCCACATAACATTTTTGTATTTACTTCCCTGTGGGAAATAGGTTCGATCATGGGTATGCCTAAAGTTAATGTTTTCAGTTCCCCTGATTAGCTGTCCTTGTAACCAAATGACGTCACTGTTTCAAATTTTGGTCACGCAAATTGCCATTCCCCTCCGCCCAGAGCTAAGGTGGTAAACCTATGTCGACGTACAAAAAACAAAAACGTAAAACAATATACATATACCAAAAAGTGTTGTGTTGACACTAAAAAAATGTTTTGTTTAAGGTGAAAGATGCCACAGTGAGTATTTTCTAAGGTTAATAATATTTATTTAAACCATAATCGAACGAGTACATTTTAAATAAATACATTTAAACGAACATGTTTTAATTATTTTGTATACATAGCATCTATTATTTCCAAATTTAATCTTTATGCACGTATGACAGTACACAAATATATACGTATAAACACGTTAGCAGTAATTTCCTCGAATGTGTCTGTATTTATGTTTTAAGTAAATAACACAAAAATTGAGTTTATATTGTATGTGCAATCAAAAAAAATTGGAAACCTGATGAGAATGACCGGGTAATATCTAGGAGACTGTTCCTAGGTGAAGACAGCGAACAATGTCGAGCCATCGCATAGAATGTGTCATGTGTTATGGGTCGAACAGTAAAGCATGAAAGATATCCGACCTACAATGTAGAATGTTTCATATTTCAGATTTTCCTAGACATATAATACATATAAGATATATTTATTCGTTCTAATTATCCACAAATTCAGAACACGTTAAATTACAATGAACATTTAATTTTTTATGAAACAAAAATAGAAAATGTTACTACATAAAACATTTAATTATTTTGTAATTGTGTTATTTGTTGTAAATAACATCTAAAATATTAATTAGCAAAAGATTAATTTTTCAAGTCTTATAATTATAACATGTATTTAAGTTATACGGGTCTAAAGTGTGGTTCCGTTACCCACTCAAATCTTGAACTCAAAAAAATCACTTCGACCATTGTGTATTGAAACTACAATTACCACGTTTGATGACCTTAAAGTAAGCCAAAAGATATATCTTTGTATATTTGATGATGCTGAATCAATAAAATAAGATGAAAGAATGCCGTAAAAGTGGTTGGACTACATTGATTTCCATTACAAGGTAATTCACTTACCTTAATAGGGTACTTGATAAAATTAACCAAGTAGGTTCACTGTTATAAACCAGTATTCTTTTATACAAATGTTTTAATAAAGTTTTTGACAAAATTGCAAACCCTTAGGGACTAAAAAATTGATAAAATAGAAAAAATCCATTAATTTCACAAACTGGTTCAGATCGTATGTCATACACTACCTCTAATCGTTTGAACAATTGAAAGATTGTACAGTAAGAATAAGAATTTTGGGGGTATGATCTATAAGAGTTCAATCTTATATGAATAGTTACAATTGTATCTTTTTTAAGTCTAGTATTATTTAAATTTTAAAGTTATACTTAAATCTACGTACAGTTATTTTTTATATTTTAATTAAAATTTAATTTTGTTTAAAAAGTATTAAATATTGTAACGACTAGCTTTTACAAACTTTCTGGTAAATCAGCAGTTAAAAGTAATTTGTAATTTTACCATACCATCAAAAACCACATTGAAAACAAATCGTATCGAAATTTTTTATTACACTTTTTTACTCTCCAGAATTTTCTGGTGAAAATGACATATAATAAGTGAATAAACTATAACTTGAATTTTTTCATATTTATTATCAAAGTTATATCTACAATGAAATTTCCACACATAAATTCAATTGTGTATTGTATGTTCTATCTAGTTCTATTAGAGACTACAAGCTTTAGCACATGAAGAAGAATTAAAAAACTAAGGTCTTATGTAAGGGACACGGATATATTAATATGAGGAATGTATACTAATTTACTGAAATAAATTAAAATCAAATCGAAATACGCTCCAAAATTAATTAACCTGAAGTCGTATACTTGGTTGGGTTTGGACGACACGGATTATTAATTTACAAAATGGATGTACTAGAATTACAAGTGGGAAATTTTTGAATAAAAAACCTCATTACAGTGAAAAAAAACGAGACAGCATAACCAACTAGCTTTATTTAACTGATGCAGCAGCGCGATGATGAATTTCCATAATAAGTGATGACCAGCTATTACCCGTTTTAAGGTGAACTGCCGCTCCTGTCAAATGAATGACTCTGAATTAATACGTGTTAAGTTGGAAAACTAAGTGAATAAAATTACTAAATATTAAGAAAATATTTTTCTATCTAGATAGGTTTTCAGATAGATACGGGACAAATACGCTATGTACCACAAAACATGTTGACATAGGGGTATTTTGTACACTACTCATTAAGATGATGATTTTACTTAAATTGAAATATTTGTATTAGATCAAGATAATATTAGTTGTTGATTAACCTTTTATGGCCGTATATTTGCAAATCTTAAGAGAAATTTGAATTAAAACCTTTATACATTTAGCTTCACAGGATTCTTTGGTCGTTTGTTTCACTTTAATCTGCCGCATTTTAATTAGGTTTTGCAAGGAAGGAGAGGAATTTAATTTTAAGCCAGGACATGACGAAAATTTAACATTACAGCACGTCCGCGTCGAGATCCTGCGTTCGATAACCTTTTTGTTTATGTAGTTTTGAGCATAAAGTAATTTATAAGCTTTGTATATTATTTTTTAGTATACGTGTACGGTATATTTTTTCAATCAATTCAAAACCAAAAGAATAAAATAGTTAATTGTGCTATAAGGGATTACAGTAAAACGTTTTATCAACGACGGAAACTGTTGTCACTCGAGGGTAGCCAAGGGCGATAATTTCCATAATGCACACACAATTTTCCACCACCTACACATACAAGTAACACAAGTCTTAAATTACCCACTATTAACTTACTTGAATTACTACAGTTTTCCAAGGCGACTAACATAACCTCAAATAATCAATGCAAACTATCAGCTGACTGTTCAATAAATAATTATTACTGTCACCTGCTACTATTTCTGGCGGTGCACTTTACAGGGAGATCTCAGATTTTCCCTAAAGTTATTTATATAGGGACACTTTTTCTACCTTGGGAAAAGTACATAATATTTCTCTATAAGTATTACTTTTGCACTCTATTTCAGAGAGTAAAAAACGGATTAGCATATTATGTGGAGGAAAATACCTTTTTTACGTAATGTTTATTGAAAAAAGCAAAAACAGAACTGACATGTTATCCAGCATTGATGGTTTCAGTTCGAAGGCGATAGAAATCTCTCTCCTAGTTACATAATTTGTTACCGTAAGAACGAAAATATTTCAAAGGGAGGGTTTTTACACATGCAATAAAACGGTTGTGTCAGAAATGAATCAGAGTCTAAAGAGGAGAAACTAGTTTTGAACTTTTCACTGGATCGTTGTAAGCCTACGGCACATGCAAATCCGTTCTCTATAACAGATATACTCACTATTTCATTACATCAAGAAATCAAGACATCAAGAATGTTATGCATGTACAAAAGAAAATAGTACATGAGAAGGCAAGAGAATAGGAATAGAAATTCGTGGGGTTTTAATGGTAGAAATACCCGATTAATAGAAGACACATTGAATGTATTAAAAACATTGTAAACAATCTCCTCGATTATTCTTTTAAGAATAAACATGTCTGGGTGGACAGTATTACATCCTTTGATTTAGGTTTTAATCTTAATATGCTTATAGATTTTCCGCACACCGGTTGTGAATAAGATTATAAAAAACATAAGCAACGAGAATTACTGTCGAGTAAAATTAATCTTATCAATTTAATTCACTCTTTCCTAATTTTAATTTTATATTCTGTCAAAGGCATTGGTAATGTTTTGTTTCTACACAAGAACAAAACAACAAAATCACATAAATAAAACTGTTTAACACTCCAAGTGCTGTTTAACCCTCGTCCCTCCGAATGACTTCAACTGTTATACTCGTCAGCTAAGCAGTCTAACCACTACACTACAAAGGACCACCGTCTGAGAAAGCACTTATTTGGCTATAAAAGCATACTCCAGCGGCATAGTAACGAACTCAAGCGTCAGAATAGGGAACTACACGAGTAGTTGCATGTATTAGCTCGCAGATGGCAGCACCGTGACAGTAATTGTTGACTTCTATAGCGCTATACAATTGCAACTCGATGACATCTCACAGTGAGATGTCAGCACCTGGAGGGTTAATAGTTAAATTATTTCACAGGTCTACGCAGGAACATGGTTTTCATTACCTTTTACCTTTACCATTACCTTTTAACCATTTTATAGTAAAATATTGTATTTTTAAAAATAAATTAGATTTAATTTGACAGTTATAAAATCTTTAATCACTCATTATGTCTTAAAATAAAATAACCTAAAATAAAAATTTAATATAAATGACCTATGAAAAACAAATTATATTTTGAATTAAAAAAACTTTCCGGATTTTCAAGATGAACACGTATATGAATTAAATTATTACTTCATAAAACAAGAGGTGGGCACGTAAGGAACATTAGTGTAGAGAATGAGCCATTGTTCAGGTGGCAAATAGTGTTTTGTTGAACATTTCTCTATTATCTTGAGCAGAGTTTTAAGACGGTAATGTACGATTGTACATCCGACTAAAATTACAATGAAATAGCAGTTTATGAAGAATTTATAATACGTATTGTACTCGTAAAAACTTACACGGTCAAATCAAAAAGGTACTATGTTCTGAGAATTAATTATGTTCTTTAAATTGTAACTTTCTATTTTTTTTTTTTTTTTGTAACTTTTGTTTAATTTGTAACTCAATGGTTAAGAGCAGATCGAATCTAGTCCTGCGACTAGCGGCGGCGATGAGAACTACAGTGCGCATTGTTGTGGGCGGGAGTGATACGCCAGAGACGAAACTGTCAGCGTGCAGTTATTTTGTGTATTTCCTGGTTTGGCCTGTGGAGCAGTTTTAAGACTAAAGTACTGCAGCGGTGCGAGTTACAACGGCTAGCCAGATGTAACCTATGAGACAGGAAGGATGGGTTAAAATTGAAAAAAATTATATTCATGTTTAAGTGCACACCATGTTAATGAGTGGAACAAATACGAGTAAAGAAATATTTGAACTAAACTATTTATACTGTTATAGATAATGGCAATAATCTGAAACACTTGGTAATGAAAATCGTGTTTATCTTTCCAGTTTTCCAATTGAAATGCTTTAATAATTTTAAACGTGTAACTTTCATATAAACTTTATATGATACCTAATCTAGTTAGAAACCTACACGCGTACTGTAAAAATATATGTCACACCGTGTTTCCACAAAACTTGCAGCGTGGCAAGTTCGGAAAATAAAAATAATAATAATTTAGCAAACAATTCAACTAAATATCTAAACAAATTTAAAATTTTATACGACACAATCTCGTAGAAAACCACAAAGGTTTTATGTAGTTTTCCCAACTCGAACCCAAAAAACAAACATAAAATTTGTAATTTGTGCAAACGTTCAAAGAATAATCAAAGCAAGTACGGTATGGATATGTTTTTCGTTTCTAGATCATCTGAAGGGACGAAGTAAATGTGAAGAGGTAATCACGTTTTCTGCAATAGAAGACAATGGGGGTCTTGAACGGAAGTAAAATAAAGCTTAATATAGGAATGTGGTCGCTGTTAGCGAAGTCGTCAAAACTTCTCCTTTATACTAGTAATTCCCGATCAATATTCAGCAAGCGGTATGGAGTAATGTGCCACACATTACATGAAACTCTACAACCAAAATGCCATATAGGGTTCCGACTTAAACAAACACATTTGAGTTGTCAAAAGCTACTTTTTTAAAGGTATGAAACAACGCAATGACCTAGATTTGTACTCAAAATGTGCTGAGTCTGAAATTTGACCCAAATATGCCAGAGAACAAAGTAAGAAAGTGTGTTTGGTTTCACTGCTGAGACAAATCACATCCAAACCTTCCGGGACAAATGGATTGGCCGCAGGATTTACTTATTTTTCTGGGGATTTTTATTTCACCTTCCTTTGACACAATTCCCAAATAATAGAACACATATTTTGTGCCACACAAGTTTATAGGGACTTTATCTTGTTACATAAAAGGAAATAATAAACGTTTCTAAAAATAGTATAATATATTTCATCATTTGGACCAAAAACGGGTGTTTTTGATACGAGCACAAGTTTAACAGCAAAAGAGGTTGAATGAGCGAGTATATATCAAAAGTCCAATTTTGGACTATATTTTTCACGATACTACGATGTAAACCTGTTTTTGATATGTCTTTCCAATGCCGAAAGTAGCGATTTGCCGGCGTAATTTTCGGCCCGGGAAAAACAGCTGTACAGTCAACATTTACATTAATAAAAATAATGACAGCTGATGGGTCATTCCGTTTATAAGCTTGATGTTCTTTTTTCAAGTTATTTTTTCCAATAAACTTTTAAAATGTAATAATTTTGTAGTGATTATAAGCTAGAGTATGGTGAAAAGCATCGTTAGCACCTCGAGCCGAAAATGTTTTGCAGAGCCACGACCTTTTCAAGTTCTCGACTACGTATCTAACTGAAAAAGATCTCGGGACTGCATCATTTTCGGCCCTATTTGCGTAATATACTATACTGCAAACAAAAAGAAACAAATTCGTAAAACATAAATTTTTACCTGATTTAGTATCAATATTTGTCGACCTTTTTTGTTGCTTTAGACTAGTCAGCTGTTATGTTACTTTCATTGTAGTAGTTCTTTCTTGATTCCTGATTGGTCGTTTGGGTAATGTCAGTTATTATTATCGATAGTTTGATCTGAACCATTCGATATTTCTATTTAATAGTCAGTTATCAGTTTCACCAATGTAATCCGGAACGTCCAGAGTACACAAAAAATTGATAATGATTGTTGCAGTTACTTTATCGATTATTTACAATCGAACGCTGACCTCGAATCAAAAGTATTATGAACAATGATTTTTTGTGGCATAGGAAGAAAAAGAACATCCTTTGCTTTTCAACACATGCATCTAGAACATATGTCTTTGATGCTGTATGACGGCAAAACTATTTGAATACAGACGTTATCTGATAACGATTTCCATTTTGCAGCATAAATCAAACTTGTGAACACATTTATGAATAGTATAACTGGTTATGATTTGCTTGTTAAAATTTGGAGAAAAATTAGGGGTTACAAAAAAATTATACCTCCTATAAATTAAATAATTTTTAAATTTAAACCCCACGGTTCTTGAATATTTTTACATTAAAATATAAAACACGTTTTCTTAGCTCGTTCGTTAATCTGTTAAGATAAACAAACTTATTTTAGGGTAAAATGCGAATCCTGCAGTAACAGACTACGACGAAGTAAGACGTAGAAACAGTGATCGTAATAACGATTAAGGATGAATTGCTGATTAAAATGTTACAGTTACGATCACAAACTTGAAACAATCACACCTATAACACAATGACAAGGACACCTGCAAGCATTTGGTCCATCGGATATTTGTCGATCGAAATATCTTCAAACTATATTATACTTTTGGTATGGATACGTTATATATAAGTTATACTACTAGCCATCACAGGAACATAATTAACAGTAATTTTAACGTAGGGATAATGTTTGACAAATGGAGCCTTAGTTCATCAGAAGTGGAAGATGTCAAATGGAGGGTGAGTCTTGCAGTGTGAGTCTTAGACAGAGATTCTTGAAGGAGGGAGAAACTTGGAGGAAGGTCCAAGAGTGTGAGTCTAGGAGGAGGAGATGTATAGGGAGAGCCTAGAAAGGTTAGTCTTGGACGAAGATTCTAAAGGGGAGAGTCTAGGAAGGAGACTCTATGAGGGTGAGGGAGAGTCAAAGAAGTGGAGTCTAGAAGGGAGAGTATAGGAAAATGAGTCTTGTACATGCACGAATTTAGAGGGGATAGTCTGTACTTCCTTATCCGGGATATACGATTTCCAATTGAGAGCCGTCCTTAAGTTATGCTGCCCCTTTCAATATAACGTTTATCAAGTAACAGAGTAGGAACACTGATATAAAAGATCAATGTTAATACGGGCTCTGTAAATAAAATAATGGAGCTTTCACTATAACTACTAATTTACACAATTAATAAAATCACAAAAATAGTTAACTAAATGCCTAAGCCTATTTAACCTATCTCATTCATAAATAAACTAACTTACAATGTTTTTTGCCTAGAGCTAATTATTCTAATGTGCCTAGTCTCCGCTGTAAAAGACACAGTTTACAAATCACTGTCACATTTCAAATAGCTTGCTGTCACTGATCACTGATCTATCACTTAATACGTTTACTATTCAACCAACTCGTGACTTGCAAGGGTATTTAAATACATTCGGTACACTCTAGAATCTTCGTGAACAGCCGAGCCATTGAATGTTATATTCGAATGCACTGTTGCACTGTTTGCGGCTTCTCGAACATTCTCCCGCCGAATCACAGTTGTTTAAGTCATTGATGCAGAACCTTCAAAAACATTTTCGTTACACCGTGGCAATATCTTAAGGGTCAAAAGGAACGATAAAACTCATTTTGTAAAAGAACAACAATGTTAAACAGTTCAAAATGTATTATTATTTTGATACTTTTAAAGAAATTAAATAATGTAGTTCTTAACCACATGGTGTTGTATAATGTTTAAGGAAGCTTTACAAAGAACGCATTTAATCTAATTTTTATATTCGTATAATAATTCTATATATTATTTGTTGGTGTAAATTTCCCTTATATTTACAATCCTTGCGAATGGAAAAGGTTGGTCCCGGAAAATTACTTTCAATCATTCGATACGTGTTGGTAACTTGATTCAATTATTTATTGGTATTCAATATTGAACAATCTTGAGCCCAATCTTGCTAGGGTTTTCAATATCCAATTGTTTCCAAATACACATTCAGGGCATGTAATCGAATTCAACAGCAGTAAGGTTGAATTGCCAAAAAATCGTATTAGTTTTAAATTCAGTTATAAATTTTACGATGAAGTTATGAATGTATTATAAATACCCGTAAAAAATATAGTACCGTTTACAGAAAAAATGTTTCCCACAATTTATTAAATGTAAAATAATCCTTAGTTATTCAAAATTAAAATTGCTATACCATAAATTACGAGTAAACTAAAGGAATAAATGTATAATTAGTCACAACACCAAAATTTATATAGAAGATAACTATATTGTTTCAAAGGCCTTATCACATAGTAAGCAATCATGATTAAAGTGAATCATAAAACCTTCAAGCATTATCCCCTGAGTAAACTCTATGCTTTAATTGAAAGCAATATTAAACAACAGCGAACACTGTTACAATAGCTGAAAACGTAGCACAATTAAAATCTTACTATGTATTATTACTAAACCATTCCATGTCGGTCTTAATATGTTGGAATTATTACTTGTAAAATAATTCAGGATATTCCCTGATTGTACTTATATTCGAGTTGTAAATTGTTTAAAAATATTTAAATTTACTGTAAACAATACGATAATTCAGTAAGTGACAATGTAAATTATTTGTGTGGATATTTTTGTATAAGGATATTTGGTTTCTTACAGGTTAAATGAAGGAAAGGAATTTAATAGAAAGGGAACGGAGAGGAAAGGGAAGGAAAAGCATTTGCGTTCTTTTGAAGTACGACGTGGTTCAAGCGCCGGGGATCACACGTATATTGTGGTTGGCCGGCTCTGGGTAAATCTTAGCTCTGTTGCTCTACGTTCCCACAATGCAGTAAGCTCGGTGCAGATTTCTCTATGTGCTAAAGTTCACCCGGCACAGTGGACTCTGTACATCAAAGTTATGTACTTATATATGTTAATGTACGTAGAGCACAGTGCGCCCTTCGTGTCTACGTTATGTATGCTAACGTGCGCAGAACACAGTGCGCCCTTTGTGTCTACGTTATGTATGCGTTATGTATGCTAACGTTAATTAGATAGCTGGATGGCTAAGTGGTTTTAATGATTACTTTCAAAACTGTAGGTCGCCGGATCGAATCCCGCAAGGGTAGAATCTGGACCCAGTTTTCATTTCGTCATTGGTCTATTAATTAATTATGTTTCTTTACAACATATCTACATTAGGTTGTAAGGAGACCGGGGTTTGGACCGTTCCCCATTAAAATGTTAGAAAATGCCGAGATACGTAGAAAGACAAAAGAAAAAACAATAAATAACTTCGCACAGCACAGTGGCACAGTGGACTCTGGACATCAACGTTACGTATGCTAACGTTCGCACAGCACATTGCACTCCACGCCAACGATCTATACTCCACATGGTATATCTATATTACGTTAATACTATTCTAGTATTCTATGGTATATCTATAGATCGTTGCTCCATGCAGACTCCGTAATACGCCAACAAATATAACGTCTACGTTAACACTGGTTCTGTTTAATTGAAGAATATTAATCATTCGTTATTGCACCGTTTCGTTCCGTCAATACAGTTTAGTGTTCTGTTTATGATTCCAACGCCATCCATTATGATAAAAAATTTATTGAAAAAAGTCACTTTAACCTTGAATTAAGTGGAAACAGCGGGCATGAATAATTAAAAGATTGAAATATTAAAATATACAAATGAATCAGTTTTATAAAAATAATAAACAATTTGGTTTATTTGGCCAAATTTGATGGTGTAAATAGTATATATAAATGTACGTTTTTACTCAATCAGAGAATTAAAGGTGAATTATTCTACTGTATATAGGCATTCTTGTATCAGTGTAACTAATTATTCTTATTCATTTAGTTGTTTTGCTCATTCATTGCATTTTACATTGCCTCCTTAGCATTTATTTTAAAATAATCCAGGCTGATTATTCCAGTCTTAGCAGTCCATTTTTACTTTACACACTACGTCCGTTCAACTACACTATTTTCTTACATCAGCAGAACACAGTAGGCCTACGCTCCGTGCAGACCTGGTGACAGTAGTAGTGCTCCAACTATCGTTCTGAGCACACGCTGTCTCGTGTCGCGCGGCTAGCACACGCTGTCTCGTGTCGCGCGGCTAGCACACGCTGTCTCGTGTCGCGCGGCTAGCACACGCTGCTGGCGGACTGTTGTGGTTATTGGTTGCGTTCTCAATGTAAATATTTTAAAATATTCAGTTTAAATATTTTAAATATAAACGATAATGCGATCTTGATCTTCTACTTGATATTCATCCAGACCTTTTCTATTCAGGGGTTAGCTTCAAAATGTGCATGGTCACGAAAAAACAATAACAATTTTAAGATGAAAAAGACAATGTAGACAACCGGAACATCTGTAGTATTATCAGCAGAAAAATAAGATAAAAGTAATGCGAGCAAAATAAAGAAAAACAATTGTCCCTGCGTAAAGGCAGAAGAGAACAGGTTGTATGCAGCACCTTATAATAATAAAAATATGAAAACCCTCATTCCGGATAAAAAGTAAGCCACAGTGAAATAAAATAATAGGCAAACCATTATGAAAAGTAAAAAAAATAATATTTATGAGTCAAACATGGAATTGATATTTAAAGTAAAAGCCAAATATACCTAAAACTCGACTAACTCACCTGTCTCACAAATATTAACTTCCGAGAATAACAACGATTAAACAGCTTCGTGACGTATGCCAACCCGCGGTTATTATTTATTTTATGTTATGTCAATAACGAAATTTTTTGAACAATATTTGACTTAGAATTTCGGAGCAGAGTGGAAATATAAACTGTAGGGCGGTGCGATGTCTGAGCGAAGGGGAGCTTATCTTTCGAGCCGCAGGCCTGTCGGTTAGTAATTGGGTTAAGCTTCAGAGGCCAATCTCAGACGTTTCTGATCGCGACGTCCTCAGCCCAGGCACGCTGCGAACTCATAGTACAACTACTATAAAATGTAACAGCTAAATCTCATAGGAACTCTCGAACAACATTAATATCCTTCTGTTGCGGGTAGCGATACTACAACAGAGCTTAAAGTCTTTCCAAGTAATCTCAACTATTTATAGAATAATGAAATCGTAAGCTTTGTTCAAGCTTATTCATTAACTATAAGTTCATTTGAAACTTGTTCTAGTTTGAAACCCTTTTTGTACAAACATATTGTATAATCTGACCAGTTTAGTTGAACATCATAAAACAATGATTACATATAAAAAACACAGACAATCAACTATTCTTTAACACTTCATAACATTTACCAACATTAGTTACACAACGTCAAAAGGCGTCAAATAGTTTGACTTGTGAAACCGGTTTCAGACCAATGACGATCAATTACGTCCATCTTCGGTTCACTTCCAAATTTTCTTACACTCTTCAACTTCCAACATAAACCCTTTGAAAGCAGTTTTTAAACTTTGACATCGGTTACTATCAAACAATATTAAAAGTAAAATTATTGGCCACTTTTTGAAAACTTGACTGAGTTTTTATGAGATGTACCTAACACTTTAGATATAGCAAGATAAAATATAAAAATAACTGCTTAATACTATGTTCACTTTAAAAATGGTAATTGTATTATGCAATTATTCAGATTTAACTGTTCATTTAGGTAAGCAAATTGATTTAGAAGGAATTAAGTTAGCGAACTCAAAGATGACGGCAGCAAAAGTATTAAAACTTTATTTAAAGGATCCCATTATTTAGAAGTCCTGAGAGAAGTCTTCAATTCTTATTTGCTTGGCTTGTTTTTTGTGGCGTAAATCATTACGGAGTCTTTTTAAGGAAGAGTTTTGAAATAGTACAAAAATCTTCAAAAATGTTTTAAACACAAACAACGCCTAACAGTACATATTATTTCTTTCACGAATTCAGTCTATACACTAAAATGTATTTGTTAAAACAAAACTTTACAGAATTCAAATTTTGAGTGTGTCCCTTTATTTTACGGCAAACAAATGTTAAACTATAAAACAAGATGTTAATAAAAATTGGAAATTTACTAATAAAAAGGTTCGTAGCACAAGATGGGTGATTTGTGATCTGCATTATGTCCTGTATTTTTTGTTTTTGAAGCGAAAAGAATAATGTAATTGAGGGAAAGAGATAAAGAACAGCTGGGTAGCTCGTAGGTATCGTGCTCACCTTGTAACACGAGGGTCACCGGTTCGATTCCAGACTCACTGGAAATTGGCGTATCAATTTAATCACTTATCTAAAAAGTTGACTTTGGCTAGTAGCTAGATTCCCCCATCAAAACTTTACAAAATGCCTTTGACGTTAAATAAACAGCGGTGGTAGTACAAACAGAACCAGTGACCTAACAAACAAGGTCGGCACGAGAGAGAAACGTGTTGGCTCCACAGCAGAAGTAAATCGCTCTGAAACCTTCCGGGGTAAATGGACCGGACTAGAACTTTATTGACTTTGTGCCCAGGCTCATATTTTAATCCCGATATCTATTGTAATAAGTGAATTTCTTGAACCAAGACGCAAAAGCAGCCAGTGTTACAGGCAGTTTGATGCCATACGTATATTAAAAGTAAGATCACATAACATCGTAGACTTACTTAAGTGAAAATCACAACTGTATCTATTAAAATCAGAATATATTTTGGAAAAAACGATCTGGCACTTTTAAATTTGAAGCAAGAAGAAAGAAAATAATGAATATTTACTCTGTAAAACAAATAAAAGAGAAACCAAGTCCTTTCATTTTAAGTTGTCGGTTTTTGGCTCAATAACTTCAATACATGATAAGGGTGTGACCTGTTTCTTCTTTCGTGCAGGAATTCGAAAATATATCAGGAAGTTGATACGTAAGATCTATACCACACGAATAAACAAAATTAGCAGATATCGAGCAAAACGAATCCTCCAAAGATCGGCAACTCCAAGTTTAACTTCAGCAAGAATTTATAACATACAGATTTCAAGTCGTTATCACGTCTTTGCAGAACACCACAGTATGGTTTTGTCTTCAAACAACGAGACAGCTGTTCGTACATTATAAAGTAATGCTTTATGAAAACATGGTTTAGAGGTAAAAATTTAACTGGCATAAATACCTACTCCCAACAAATACTACTAGTACAAAATATCAACCAACAAATTAGTATTTAAACGAAGAATATTACTCAATAGGCCGGAAAGGACACAGTATAAAGGAGTTTAATTTTATTAACTTGTCATTCAAGCACTGAAAGATGTCAGTAAGAATTTTAAATGACAGTAAAAGCCAGAGTAACGGCAGATAAGAATTAAGTGTCTCACAATCTGCCTGCTGAACACCACGCTAGACGAGTTACTAGTCCGAACCTTCTCGTCCGATAAGCTTATTCAAATATCCCTTAAAAATTATACACAAACCAGACATAAACCTAAAGTTCCAAAGTACTATTAATACAGCTAACTTATGTGAAAGAACGCCCGAAACAAACTATTTAACTAAGAACGTAAACTATAGGATCTTTGTAGTAATTATTGTAAATCTACTAACTTTAAGTTGGTGAAGATTCCAAATGTCTGTTTTATATAAATTACTTATAGAAACCTTTTGACACTCTACGTAAGTTTCACTTTAAGATTTTATTGAGAAAAAAATAATAATCCTTAGGTGATAAAACACTGTTAAACTACTGTAATATTTATTCAAAATCAATTGTTTTACTTTTTACTAGAGTAAAATCTCAGTCCGTATCGTTTACTCAATTACGTTCAGAAATTTATTCAACACGTTTAAAATGCATCTACTTTTTAACAAATTATTTTGAAATACAATAATAGTAAAATATATAAAATAGCTGGTAGTTGTGTCGAAGGAGAAAAGTTTCTTCATTTGTGTTGTTTATGTATTTTTACGTCAATGGGATATTTAACGTTTTGGTGGGGAATAGTAAACACTCTGGTTATTTTGCACATAACGTCGACCTTCCGTTTGAAAGGTACAAACGTCAAACAGAAGAAAGGTTAAAAAGATTGTATGACACCTAATTACAAATGGCGGCTGGGTTTGAAGTCGAACCGACGATATTCTAGATAAGGCGATTAAGCACGTTACCAATTTGCTACCCAGCCAATTGTTCATATCAAAGGCAATAACTTCACCTAATTAAGAGTTAATTATGAAATGTTTAATTAATGCAGATAGTGAAAAGCGAGGACCTAAATTGTTTCCGGTAAACATTTGTGTCTTCCACGGCGAGTGGGCCTAGGCTGCGGAAATATTACACTCGGGAAACGGCCGACATTCATCTTGCAAGAGAGAACTCATAACACGTTGCTCCTCAGAACTCTGACACGAGTTGTGAAATCGTTTGATACGTGTACCGCATACATATTTAAATTTATTTGTTACTTATAAAATTAGAAGGTTGTAAACAGCTTAACTTCATAAATAATTTTAAATTTTTCATCAAATTACTAGTTTCGAGGGTTCGTTGCCTCATTGTCAAATATTCTGGTAATCTGCACAACTAATTGGTTGAACATTGTTTTCGTTATATTAATAGGACACAACAATTAAATACGTCCTGAGCCAGGAAAATAATCATTCTTGTTTTATTTGTGGTGCGAGTTTCAACCTACTGACAGAGACAATAATTAACGGATGAATTTTAACGTTTTCTAATAGTTGATTAGGAGACAATACATCTTTGAAACAAGTACCGTATATACTATGTGAAAATCAAAAGGATTTAAGGTAAGAAGGTGTGTATATCCTTCTTTAAAAACATATATTTAAATCCAAGAGACGATAACATCAATAAATTCTTTCGTCTGAGGCAACATAATACAATTAACTGCATTTATTGGGTTTTGAGAAAATAATGCCAATTCTCCATTAGAAAACATTTAATAACTTGTTTTCAATAAAAAGATCTAACATTCACATTCTTTGTTAAACTTAGCTTGTAATAAGCGTGAAAACTTGCATACTCGATAAAACTACTGTAAAGTAAATCTATGTAGAGTGCAGTACAAAGATAATGTTTTCAATTTCCGCTGATCTCTTTTATTTATGAGTCCAGATAAGCATGAAAAAAGAAACATACACATGATGGCCGCATCGTATCTGGTTAATTCAACCAGATTCCATAAATTGAATGTAACATCAGGTGTAATCCAATTCATTGTTATTATAAACAATAAAACTTTTTTACAGACCCGTGAAGAAGTTTTTTTTAATATTCCCTCGTGCAAAAGCAACAATATTATTTTCAATTTAATAGTTAGTAAAATTTATTTACAAAAATTCCAAGCAAAGCGTACGTCAAACTCTATATATTTATCTATATTACGTATACAGTTATAAGTATACTAGTATGTAGTTATATTTGATTATACATAGCAAACTAATTTGTTATATTTTACAAATAATGACGTGAAATGTTTCATTTTTAAATCAATAAGCAGGAAGCGAGCAAGGCCGAAATAATTTAGTGGAAGTTATCAGTCAAGAAGAAAATCTGAGAAGAAGGCAAGCGCGGAAAACCTCGAGCAAATGGCCCAGAATGGAGAATACTGGAAAGCATTTGTCGCAGTGTCCCAGTGTCAAAAATGAAACTTTCGTGTACTCTAAACGCTAGAAGATTCTTTGGTGTACATTTTTATATTACCTAGTTTAAAATGGTCACTATGAAGCACGAATGTTTAAAAATTATCTATCATTATACATACCTTCGTGGACCGATAGTTTAAAATGAAGAAACACTACCTCAATTATATCTGAAAATTTGTAAAATAAGAAACAAACTAATTTCATTTATTTTTCTAGTTTCGAGAAATAAATTGTATTTACAATAAGTAATGTAATCATCAAAAACAAACATTCCAAAGATAGTATTTAATATGTATAGGCAGATAGAATTTTCACCCTATTATTTCAAAATAAACCATAAAAATTATACAACGAAAAATACAAACTTGCTGGAAAATTTGGTTTCTGTTTGAAATGGAATTCTGTTTTGTACAAGTAGACATTTTTTATACATGTAGCATGAACAGTTTTACTATCAATAAAAATAAAATGTTTACATAATATCTAGTATGGTAGTATTTTTAAATTTCCTGTAATTTATAATTAAACAAATTAGACTTCCGGGAAAAAATAAATTGAATAATAAGCAATTAACTGAATGACGGAAATTCACTAAATACCGCAACGGGATTAATAAATATGCAAATTTGTTTCGGAACGTCATTTCCGACTGGTAAAACGATGTCTGGGGCCGTAGATACGAATAAGTATGTGAACCTGAATAATTTATACGATGAGTTATTTCTACCGTTATTAACAAATGATTGTAAACAAATTTAGCTACGGATTCACTTGCACCGAACTTCACTTATGGTAGTTAGAAATTACGATTTCATGTGTCTGAATAGAACATAGGTATAGAATATATGTACTTAAAGTTTCTCTAATATTGATTGAAATTATGATTTTTTAACATTCCCTACACCATAAAGGCTGAAATGGGCCTCTCTATACTAGAGCATAGAGAGCTTGGTTATGATAACAGCTGTTATCACATCCTTATGTCGTCACCTCAGTAACACTTTGCGTCCCGCAAGTTTTTAACACCTCTACACCCAGAGAAATTCAATGTCAAAACCCTCCAGAGCTTAGACATATCAATGTCAAAATAATTACCTCTCAAAAGTCTTGATATGCTTTAAATTAAGCAATTCGTTTTGTGTTGAACTGAAAATCGTTTCTATCGGTTTACTTGAAGAAAAGTGTAACAAATTTGAAAGTAACATGTCGTGGGCTGACATGGATAAGGCCAAAGACCGAAAGCAATTTGCATTCCATAGGTTCCTTCTATAAATCCTAGTTTACTTCATTACACTGATTATTGAGATTAAACTTAATTCCAAAAAATACAAAACTAAACTGTTATCGTAAAGAGTCGAATCTTTCCAAAATATAGAAAAAATTATTACCAGTTTTTTAAATCATAGATAAAAAAAAGTTATTTGCTATTTAATATTTGTAAGTCGACCAAGCTGAGTAATATATTTATCTTTTGGTCAAAGTGTCGTATTTTGGTAGATACCATAATACGACACATACAACCACATACGACACATATATACGACATATTGGTATCTACCAAAATACCAAACTGATTAGTAAGATTATACAGTAAGATTGCTGTAAATTCTTAGCTAAATAATATTTTTCTCGCTGTTTAAAATGTGCTGATAAACTCACTGTAAGAATGTTTTCTATTTTTTTACAAAACGGACACTAAACGGACTGTTAAGTAATTAAACGTTAAAGGACTACTATAAACCCGATCCAGTCGATCACAGGTTGACGCCTCATGTACTGAGCCTTTCATGAGGTCGGATCTCTGTGTCCATTAGGTGCTTCATTTATTTCTCCGTTCAACCTAATACTTTTCCTTTGTTCTTGTCGGCAATGAAGACACATTCGTTTAATTGTCACTTGAACAGACTTTCTCTAAAGAATTATGTTGATATACTCTTAAAAACAATATTAATAACTCAAGCTACATGACACGACACCCCATGCCTTTATGGTATATTTTTAAGGAACAAATTCCCAATGTATTTCGATGTATTTCAGGGAGACCCTGTATAGCAGCTTAATTTCAGAAAACCGTATAATTAATCGTTATATTTTTTCCCCATCACACGAAGAAACCCTTCCACCTTATTAATAATATATAATCGCAACAAAGGTAATGTTAGCTTTTTAAACTTAACTGCTTCTTTCACAAAACGCATGAAAAATTGATTGATATTGGCTGCAAATTAGGGTGCTTAAAAATTTTTGTCATATGAATTGAAAAACAATCAATTCAAATTATCATTACATCAAATCTAATTATGATAACCAATTAAAGTCGTTACTAGTTTTGCCATCGTTGGAATAATCTAATTTAATAATATTAGTGATTGCATTTAATCGCCTAAAAACTGAACACAATTAAAATGAGTTACGATTATTGAAGTAGTAGAATACGCTTCAACAGATAATCTTTCGATATTTTGCGCCCATTCATTTAAGATCATATTACGCATATTTTATTGAAAATTTTAAATAAAAATGACAGAAAATGAAAATACTCATAATACAATTTAAATCTGCATAGAATTTGTAACATTTAAATAAGAAAATCTCATTGTAATTTTTCCTTACGCGAAAAGTGTTTAGCGCTGTTTATATGTGTTTTGATGTTATTTAGATAATGTTTTCTTGTTCTGTCAAAATAGTAGTACAAAGACATTTATGCTAAGATTCAAATTTACGGATGTGACGTTTGCAATGCATATAAGAAAACCTTTTCAAACATTCTCATTACGTGGATTTCTCAAACAACTTTTATGAGGTATTTTTAAAAGACTTCTAAATATAAAATTCCCGGAATAGCACCGTGTACTTCACAAACTGAGGATGCAAACAGCGTTATCGTACCGTTAACGATGCTCTCCTCGCCCGAGTGTCGGCGATGCTCAACCCACACCCAGGAAGCTCAACCAGCTGTTCCTGGATCCTACGACAGTATCGCCAAAGGTATAAAATGTCATACAATATGTTTCCTAACCTATATCTGGCAGCTATTCCATCTTCATAGTGCCAACCCCGCGGCACTAATTGGTCAGACAACGCTAATCACAGCTTGTATTTGTCTCACAACAAAAAACATGTTCGGTTCCCAGAAAACCATTAACTCATGGGTTAACCAAATTATTATTTTAAAACTGTTTGAAATAGAATAAAGTTTAGGTTTACTACATTTTATATAGAATTCAAGTGTGAGTGAGAAAAAATAAGTGTTATACATTTGCCTCTTGTCTTTACATTGTTTGCTGTATTCATCTGTTAATTGAAACAGCTGATTTATTTTCAATGTTCTTGTTTTTGTTTTGTAATGGTGTGATCGCAAATATAGAGCTATGTGATATTAATTAGTTTTATTTGTAGAGGGATTTTTCAATAAGGTAAAAGATTTTATTGTTTAAAAAATCGAATTTATTTTAAGTTTAGGCCAGGAACTCGCTACATCGACTAGTCACGCCGGATGCCATTCAGCCAGTCGGTAGAGCTTTTGAGACTAATCTACTTATTTATATTTTTTATATCGAATTTACATTTTTACACTGGCATTTGATTTACTGTTTATATTGCTAGACTTACACATTGACTAAGCCGAGGTAAATTAGTACACTGATAAAGGTTATACAAACATTGATATTTATTTATAAATTACGTTATATGAAGCTAGGTCATTTTATTTATACATGATACAGATAAGGAAGAAGTAAGTTACAGCATTTAAATAATAAAAGAGTCCAAGCTTAATAGTCAATAAATCTGATAGTAGAGCTCTTATAGTAAATTTAACTTGAGATAATTTACATGGGGATAATGTCTAGGCCTATTGTTAAATAATGTTTCATAATGAACATTTCATTGGTGTTACTCAATTAAATAATAATAAACAATTTGACTAATAAATAATCCTTATCTGTTATTCGAACGCTCCAGTATTAATACGTAATAAAGAGTTG
Source organism: Nephotettix cincticeps (assembly GCA_023375725.1). NCBI lineage: Eukaryota > Metazoa > Arthropoda > Insecta > Hemiptera > Cicadellidae > Nephotettix > Nephotettix cincticeps. Next base: position 40,461,535 of record CM041785.1, read on the forward strand.
CTCCCACGACGAAATCCTTCGACGATGATGTCTCTCCCTGTCACTAACAATGGTTGCACAATCAAAGTCTGTTCAATTAACTTGATATAACCTTCTACAGCGAGCTCTTCCTAAGATTCTAAGCTCAAAGTCCATCTGCACCTAACTGTTGCTTTACGAACCAAGAAGTATATTAAAAAACCAAAATGTACTGGGAACACCACGTAACTGTCTATTTCAGACGAGGAGCAGGGGAAGAATAAACATGACGCAATATTCCAGCGGCGCAGTATTTCATTAGTTAATCAAAATTAAGAATTAAACATTATCATATATGGAGTGGTGGCGTGATCTAGCTATGAACCCAGAGTTACTTGATCGGCCTTTGGTCTAAACTATTGATTTTGTGTCCTATAAAAAATTATTACAAATAGGAAGTGATTATCTATTGCAAACATTAACTTGTTTAAGATTATTTAAATATTCAATTGATTGTCTATGTGTAATATTTATTATCTATGTGGGCCTATGTGTACCTAATCGTACACATAGGCCCACTACAAGTTAAAACCCTACATACAAAAAAAGAGAAAAGAAAGAAAGAAAAAGACTTAATATTTTTTGTTACAAAGTCAATCCTAAAATTTAGTAATTACGTGATGTCACTTACATAGTACGTAAAAAACAACTTTTGATTATATTACAAGAGGTCACGGGTTCGATCCCCGGATGACAATAAATATTTTATGGGAATAATAAAAGAGTCCAAGCTTAATAGTCAATAAATCTGATAGTAGAGCTCTTATAGTAAATTTAACTTGAGATAATTTACATGGGGATAATGTCTAGGCCTATTGTTAAATAATGTTTCATAATGAACATTTCATTGGTGTTACTCAATTAAATAATAATAAACAATTTGACTAATAAATAATCCTTATCTGTTATTCGAACGCTCCAGTATTAATACGTAATAAAGAGTTGCTCCCACGACGAAATCCTTCGACGATGATGTCTCTCCCTGTCACTAACAATGGTTGCACAATCAAAGTCTGTTCAATTAACTTGATATAACCTTCTACAGCGAGCTTTTTCTAAGGTTGTAAGCTAAGTTCATCTGCACATAACTGTTGCTTGATGTACCAAGAACCATATTAAAAAACCAGAATGTACTGGGAACACCAGTACATTCCTCGTCTGTTTCAGACGAGGAGCAGGGGAAGAATAAACATGACGCAATATTCCAGCGGCGCAGTATTTCATTAGTTAATCAAAATTAAGAATTAAACATTATCATATATTGAGTGGTGGCGTGATCTAGCTATGAACCCAGAGTTACTTGATCGGCCTTTGGTCTAAACTATTGATTTTGTGTCCTATAAAAAATTATTACAAATGAAAAGTGATTATCTATTGCAAAAATTAACTTATTTAAGATTATTTAAATATTTAATTGATTATCTATGTGGGCCGATGTGTACCTAATCGTACACATAGGCCCACTACAAGTTAAAACCGTACGTACAAGCTGTGAAAAAGACTTAATATTTTTTGTTACAAAGTCAAGCCTAAAATTTAGTAATTACGTGATGTCACTTACATAGTACGTAAAAAACAACTTTTGATAATATTATATGGCTTCGTTACTAATAATTAGCAAGATCTTATCAAAGACATCTGGTCCATGGGATTGCAGTTATAAAACTAGCTAAGTATGTTTGTTGTAGTTTTGCCCTAAAATCAATAAGGGGTATCTAGCTAGCCTAACGGTTAGGGTATTGGACATTGGTGCAAGAGGTCACGGGTTCGATCCCCCGGATGACAATAAATATTTTATGGGTTCTGACCGGTTTCCCTTAAGGTTGAACGAGCGGCGTTAGGGACAACTGAAAACCGATAGGTCGGCGCTAGTGTCGGTTATTTGTTACGCATATCTAACTGTAATGTAATCTCATTGTCATGCAAGCTTCCTGAGCGACAATTCAGTTTTTGTACATTTTTAAACCTTCAAATAGATTTATTTTATAAGATTATCGGATAGAAATTTGAATTAAAGAAGTCAGTTTCTGTAGTACACGCAATTTGTTTTCCTTATAACAAAATTTCACATAGTTTACTTGAAAAATGTCTGTTATTCATCCAAGTTCCCCTAACTTTAGCTAAAAAGTGTAAGTATTCTTGCCACACTCCTTGCAATCACCCCGAATTAATCACCCTATAACCCTAAAAATCAAATAATCAAAAGTGTTTACTAAAAACTAGAAAACATTATGCTTAAGCATATTAGTGATATAATTAACAAATAAACGTTAAAATTGTTTGTTTTAGACTAGTCTAATTTTTACTCACACCACCTAAAATTTAAAAAGGGTTACATATGCACCACATATTAAATTAACATTATTGAACAGTTGATAACACCGAATGAAGTATAAGCGTATACTGTACGCGCATAGTCAGTGTGCGCGGGTACAGCTGTAACTAATGTGCAGGACGGCTTACATATATATCCACGGCTCAGCCGAGCTGGATTCGATGGTTACTTATTGCTATCCCTTGTTACGCTGTTGTTTTTCTTTCGGTCGAATTAATTTTACTCAGAACACTCTGGTGTCTATTTATTTTCGTTTATTTATATCCACTTACTATCAGTAAGATATTTCGTTGTATTTTTGTTTTATCAACGCCGATGGCATTTTTTCAACGATTTAACGTTTAAAAAAATAACGATTCAAATCATAGTTTCGTTGCTACGTTTAGGCTGGATAGGCAAAAGCACAATAAAACTAGATCCGAGCGACTAGATCCAGAATCGAACCGGCAACTCTTGGATTACGAATTGAGCATGTTTCCTGTAAACTACACAACTGTTACAGATATTGAGTTAAACTTACGTATGTCTTTAGTTGGTAAATGAGATTGGATACACAATTAGTAAAATTCCTCACGATACTATCATAATTTAATATAAGTTAGTGTATTTTTAAAATAAGTTTAGAATCAAAGTGGATGTAAATAAAACTAATATTAATTGTTTGAAGTTGAAGTTGTTATTGTTAATTGTTTGAAGAACAGGAAGAACAGAAAAAATTAAATAGTCATTTTACACCTAAAAGTTTAACTAATGAAACATCATAGAATTTATTTCATTTTCCAATATAACGTTTTTATTTTAAGACCTTGAAAAAGCTCAATAAACCTTTTATTTGTTTACTTGGACCCATAGCATGAAGAAAATAAAAGTTTAAGCACACATCTTAATAGCAGGAGTAAATCAGAAACGACTAAGATTTAAGATGACACTTAAACACCGGTTTTAAAGAAGGTTTTACTATTAACTAAAGTAACTATTCCAATATGCAGTGATCATTCAATATTATTCATGATGATTCATTATCCATGATATATAAGCATGAGTAATAGTGATAATAAGCACGAATATTAAAATATATTTTTACGTTAACTTAAAAAACGTTCACATAATAAATCATTTTAATTTAATACATCCATATCAAGAATGATCGAAAGTCCGACGGAGTAGCTCATATCTGACAAAATCAAGCCTGGCCCATTACGTTCTCGGTTCGTAACCAGTTCTGAGCGACTCCTGTTGGATCATGAGACTACACCTAACCATTACAGTAACTTGTTGTCTTTTAGCTTAACCATACAGCGCCAAGGTAATGAAACATTGAGATGAAAAGGATATAATCAGTGTGTTTAAGGCGTGAGTTGATTAAAAATATAACTTAAATAAGTGTAATAAAAAAACTTAGAGTTACTTACCAATATTTGCAAACAATCGAAGAAAAGGCTGTTAACTCCGCGAAACCGGGTTATCTGAACTACATCCAACTCAAGGAAACATTGAAAACCGGATAATGCAGTTCACCACGCACCGGATGTTATACATTTGACCCGACATTTGTTATCCTAACGTTCGTTTAAAGCATTCGGCGTCAAAATATTTCCGCATTCCAAACCCTAAAATCGTCGAAGTTATTTTGTTTGAGAAAAATCTGCATATTAAATGTTTACACACAAATAAAAACATCTCTGTTTACGTCAAATTCCACAATGCAATGAGTTTAATACTAGCTTAGCGTCCTTCAAGAAATTTCTGTCGAGTTAGGAAAGTTTTACTCAACGTAAAACGTAATTCTAAATAATGGTTGACTCCAATTCACCAATTTACAATATACAGTATACTAGATTACACTTAAACAGTAATTAATAACTATGATTCATATTTTAAGCATGCAAAAAAGTTCACAGCAGTGCCAGAAGTATTAGTTTTAGTTTTAGTTTTTAATTGTAATGTTTATAATTACTGTTCATTTTAATGGAGGAGTATTTTGGACGTAAATGTTAATTATTTAAACGATGTTTTTTCAGATGAATTTACATCTACGACTCTTTTTTTGAAAAGTAAGTAAAATATTTCCTTTTCATGTTGCATGTTTATAAAAATATTTGTTTGTATAAATGATATGTATCTAATATATATACGCAAAATATTTATACTATTTATAAATGGGATAAATAATAATTTCAGTTTTACTTATATTTTCCATTAATGTTACACAGAAACCATTGCAATAATAGGGAGTCTATTTTCTTCACCATAACGGCAATGGCAACGAGATTTCTCCCAAAAGGATTAAGACGGTGAAATAACAATTTGTTCTATTAAAACCTTAGTTTAGGCTGTTTGCTATTTCCAACTAAATTTATCCTCATAATGCCAAACTAAAATTCAAATACAGTCTTTGGTAATAACCTAAACAATAAGTCTTTTGATTATAAATTTATTTTTATAGTAGAGTAAATTAGAAAAATTTAAACAAGTATTCTTGAAGTGCCTCAGTTCTGTAATAGTTAATAAAGTAAAGATATAACAGTAAACTCAATTTTTTCCATAATTCACAGTATTGTGATACCATGAAATACAGTAGAGCGAAATGCGAATCTATAATTAGGCATATCAATTTTAAAAACACCATTAAACAAAATCACAATAATCTAAAGCGCAATTTAAAATTTTGTATTTTTGTTGGATGCAAGATTAAAGATTCAGGAAATGTACTATGCTTAAAAGGACAAGCTTTCAGCCTATTTGTTTATTCAAGGCAGACATATGTCTTGAAGACGTTTTCGGCGATGGACAGACGTGATGTAGAGGCGCCGGAATACCCCTTACAAACACACATTCGCGATCACAGAATTAAATTATCTGCATAAAATAGTGCTGAAATTCTAGAAGGGTGGTTTTACAATTTACTTAAATTTGATTTTCTAACTAATTCAAGCTTTTATTCAAGATCTGAACAAAATAAAAAAAACTTTATAGTTAAGTTAATCTAACCTCTAAGTAAGTCTTATTTATTCAACGATAAATGTTAAATTAAAATAAAATAGAATTGAAAAATGTTCAATAAGGTTAGTTTAAGTTGAATACAACTATCGACGTTTATGTTTAAATTTGATATGTTAATTGGTGAAGTTGTCTAAGATCTTGGGTGGTCCGCAAATATTTTACAGGAAATACAACCATAAAACATAAATAAGTCTATAAGAAATTTTGAAATGTAATTATTATTCAAGGGACACCAACTAAACTACTGGGTGACTATGTTACGGTAAACATTCGTATTAATATTCATATAGACACCGAACAAAACAAGTTGGTAGTTTACAGAGATGTGAATTTGCGTGAAGGTTGAGTGTGATGAGAGTATTTGATGACCAATTTTGTGTTGGTTCTATTTTTCTTCGATTACTTAATTGTTCTATTTGCTGACAATCAATGTCGCAACAATCAAAGGTATCTTTGTGTAGTACCATCACTCAACGGGTCGAACTGGCATGTTAATACGAAACAAGCTTAGGGACAAAAGATTGTATAAATAAAAAATTACCAAGATTCGTGACCAAACTGTCAACAAAGAAGTTTTTACGAAATATCAGCGATGTGTCCAATTAATTTTAACCTCACTTAAAACTGGTTTATGAATTGATGCGATTTAATAAGTGCACTGACGTTTTAGAAGATTTATCATTTTTTTAAATCAAATGAACTTTTGGATCTTTTTGGAATGAACTTTTGGAAATCAAATGAACCACTGATCAAATAACGATTTATTTAATATAATACTACAGTTGAGTATTGTTAAGAATAAAAACGTATACTCTATATACATTTTTATTAAATTCTAAACGAATTTTCAATTTCACAGTTAAAATATTATTTTTAATTCTACGTTTAGATAAATATGCAAATACCAACGAATAAAACCAGTTAAATGCAAACCTGAAGGTTCAATTTAATTCATCACTATCTAGGCTACGTACCTTTCGTCAACACTTCTCTTCTTTTATATGCATTTGTATTTCAAAGTCTCATAATGGTGGCCGGCCGGCGCAGTAACAGTTATGATTAGGACAGCTTTTCTATGTCGGTATATACTTATAAAAGAACAGAACTGTTCACGGAAACGATGCATGTAACCTAGATAGTTAAAACAGATAAGTAAGCATTATAAAAATGAATAAATAACTTTATCATTATAATAAAACATTTTTACGACGACCTACAACGATAATGTTATTTCTCTTTTGATAATAAATTATTTTGAAAACGGAAATAAGTATTTCCAAATGTATTACAGAACCGATATTAAGTCAAATTCTACGAAATAATCGGCTTGCCCGAGAATTGAATTCTAAGTTCCAAATAGTTAGCGAAGTTTAGAGTAATCTACTTTAGCAGGGAGGAATATTTCCGCTACCACCGGTCCCAAGTCATGGCAATCGTTTATAGCTAAGAATCCCAAAATATAATTTTCACGGTATTTAAATGTTTGTACGGTATGTTCTACTGAATGATAAGAAAGAAAATTACAGCTGTTATTACAAATTACTGTTGTCATCAGCTGTTTATTACTACCACAGCATTGATGCAAGTTAATAACCAATACAAAATTGCAGTTTGTGGATTCAATGTTATAATCCTATTTATCTATTCCTCTTAACAGTATCTTAAACAACAAACTGTTCTATTATAGACTAGCAGTAAGCCCGTCCTTTGTACGGGTTGTAGGATTCAGTTTAATGAAGAAAGATAATCATGCCAAAATGTAAACCTGAAATCCTAAACAAATCAATACAAAGAAAATAAATCAATACCAAGCTTTATTATTTAGCATTACTTTACAATTAAATAGATTGGAACATTTATACCTCTATTATAATTAGTTATACGTTAAAATAGCTTTTTAATATCGTATGATTTCGAAATGGGTTTAAAATCAATGACCAATGTAAACTAACTAATATTGATTTGACAGCAGATTTTTTTTATTTCTATTAAATATTCAAACTACAAAGACAGCTAGCTGATTATTACCAGTAGGTTATTCATTGAAAACTGGATCAAAATGTAAGTAATATCGCGTAAAAGTGGGGTTTTAAATGCTCGTTATTTACTTTTTAAGAGACGGCGGGCGATTTTAAGCATTTATAAACCTTCTCTGGAATGTAGAGAATACATGAAATAAGTTTCATTGTTATCGGTTATCCCGTTTTTTCGGAGAAGACGGCGTAAAATTTCTCCTGGAGCGTCACAGACAAACAGACAAAAATTGAGATAAGACCGGTTTCGGCTTCTCTAATGCACAAAAAGTAAAAAAAAACAAAAAATGAATAACTCTGAGCAATGTACAGACAAAACTCTAATTTTATTTATATAGATGTTATCTGTTTTTGGCTCTTAAACGGTTGGATATAAAAACTCCTAAAATTGTATTTATTATCCCAAAATACAATAATATTATATACTACTATGGGGCGTGAGGTATGATAAAAATTAAGTTGACCGCTTAAATTCCAATATTCCCTATATTGGAAAATGGTAAGTATTAAAAGTCTTCATTAACTATATGTTTCGAAATACCTCAAAATATAAAGTAGCGTTCTTCGTTTACGGTGTAAGATGCATAGTTTGAAGAGACCATAGACCAAATGGTCTATTTTTAGAATGCGTAGACTAATTGTCACAGTCACAAAATACGGTATCAAAAATAGATCGCAAACTGTTGAATGTATAAAAAAGTCTTAACATTATTTTTACCATTCGAAACTAATATAATATTAAGGGCGTTTAGTGATTAAAAATAAGTTGACATTCATATTGAAAAATGTCAGCAAATAAGAAAAATTTTCATTTCATATTTTTAAACGTCTATAAAATAAAACAATTCCTACGATTTAACGTTTACACTACTGTCATGTTTAGTTTGCAGGATTTAAATATGAAAAAAACACGGATAAAAAGTCCAATATATTCCACTTGTACTGTCTAATATTTATACCTATGTGACATTTAATATATGATCAAAATACCATAATCATTGTATAACGTGGACTAAAAAACTAATTCAGAATTTACCAAGGTAAAATATTCTGTAGAAACATGTAGCTGGTCATTATAGGTTTTATATTTACAAACTTACTTTTACATATAGGAAAAATACATGCACCGTAATGGGAATTGTTTCACCTAATATTGAGTTCCTTCACGCGCAAGGGTCCTAATAGCTAAAAACTATACCATGCATGCACATTGATTACCGAAATTAATGATCATCCTCACCAATAAATGTTCCAACCAAAAATGTTGCCAATAATAAAATTGAAAAGAAATTTAGTCGTGTCGTGGTCTTAGTCACCGTCGGTGTTTTCGTGGTAATTTGTGGCTGGCCGGTCAAATGTGTTAATGTATGGTGTAAAAAATAAGTGTTTAACTGTGCTACGAGTATTTTAATTTATTATTACGTGTTATCGTGACGACTTGCAACGAATAACTAACTGACAAGGATTGAAAATGGGACCATATCAAAATGGTCACTTGCTGGCCACACTAAGAATTGAAGGACGGAGGTATTGTAACATATTTTTAATCAATTATCAATCCTGGAGGCAAGAAAGTTTTTCTTGTTTCTACGAAAAAGTTATTTTTAGAATTTCCTAAAGAAAAGTAGCGATATTGCCGTGGTTTTCTGAAAACACCCTAACCAAGAGCCAATGTTCTCGGTCGAGGTCCCCAGTTACCAGATACACATATTAGTAAATACTAAAAAAACATATGTATAGTGTATGTCGTGTACTGTTGTCTGCAACCTTAATTAAGGGCGTAAATATCTAAGCTCTGTAATGCATTTATACACGCAATTCGACACTGTAATGTAAATATTCGACTATGTTCGTTAAGCTTTCTAATCTATTCAACTCCGATTTAATCTTGTGAGGAATAAGAACAAATTAATGATTGTCTTTCTGTTTTAAATATTTTGATATACTCTGTATATAGTATGCTTACGTTCTAATGGTTTATGCCCCTCACAGCGGTAAACCTACTTATTCGTTCCGTACCAAAAGACCAAATGTCTGCTGCTATGGGGGGGGGGGTGTTTTTGGAATACAATTCCAGGCGAGGGAGAGTAAACCTATTAAGTTTTTGGATGAGCAAGTGCTGACTAAACACGGGCAGTTGGCAGTCGAGAATACAATAAACAATGCAATCACCTCATTTATCTCTGAATAATGAGATGAACGCGATTCACTGTTATTTACCCAGCTATTTAACTAATTATGACAAATGGAGTGAATACCTAACGGCAAATAAATAATAAGATCACCGCCTGATATGTTCTGGTATCGAATTTATCACTGAACATTGTGAAAAATGGTTATCCGTGGTGCTAGACCGCCGTCGAATGTCGAGTTTTGATTTTTACTTAGTGTAAATTAACTTAAAACATTGAAAATTTACCAAATGTTTTAGTTTATGTTATTACAATTTTTGTACCGAAAATTTTCCATCACAATTACAGATAACAGATCTTTATGTTGAAAAATATTAACCAAAGGTCTTAAAAATTGACACAGGTAATAAGATTTTTAAAATGTTATAATAATGATTTAATCCCACGTTGGCTAACCGGTCAAATAACCTACTGAATTACAAATCATTAACGGTCGAAACTGGCTAGTTTGGCCTTAACTAGAATCTGTAATAAACACAAACGGAATACCGCTCCCAGATAACCATAGATTTTACACTTCTGTATATTAGAAGCGGAAAAAACCCCACAGTTCAGGTATACAGGTAACATAAGTCTAAGAAAAAATGTAATAATAATGAAAACAATTAATTATCTCTTTGAAGTTAATACATTAAAAGAATGTTTAGTCGCTGTTCTTAAATCAGAAGGTATAAAGCCAAGAATATGATTTTGATTTAGATCTTAACAATCGTCATAGAATTCATTTTTTAAAGGTTGTATGAGTTTATTAAAAAAATCAATCAATAGAAACCAATCAGTCAATAGATTTTGGTTATTTTCTCTAGGGGAGTGACCTCACTCCCCGAAAGGAAATAACCGAAATCCTCCAAAAACAAAAAATTGAAAAAAAACAACAAAATAACCAAGAGAAAAAAACCTAAAAATTAAAAGTAACCTATTACACGCCCTGCGATTAGTAAAACGCCCCAAATTCTATTCGTGATGGCAAATTTCAATAGAAATAAAATAGAAATTTGATTAACATAAATCCAGAATCAACAGCAATGAATTTCAAACACAGAATTGAGTTTACATCAAACATCGTCTATGAACGATTTTTGCCTTACAGAGTTTCCAAAAAATTAGCTATCTTACCGATACCTTGCACAAGCAGATGGACTAAAGAAATAACTTAAGAAATAATAACTAATAAAACATAAATTGATAAATAACTTAAAGACGTTTTAATTAGCTACAAGTTTCATATTCAAAGATTATGTCCTAAAATCAGTGGTAAATTAGTAGATTTAACTCTACATTTTTAAATCAAAATAATATTTCCCTACCATGAAAAAAGGGCTGTTTTAGTTCCAAAACAAAAAATACCTTTAATTGCTTCAAAAAGCTTTTTAAACCCCTTACTTCTGTTATCCTCAAAGGGGTCCCCTAAGTAAAGATCTTAGGTTAGATTACCAGTAATTTAATAACAAAACTGCAACAGTGCCTGAGAAGGAAAAGCCCTAGGAAGTAGTCGATAAGTCACGTCACTACTCGTCGCTTACAAAGAATATGAGTAGGTCACAACTAAAGACGACCCTGAGTTTATTTCGTTTACTCTCTTAACTGATACGTTATCAAAACAAACGCAACGCTAAATTAACTGATAATAAACGGAAAGGGAAATTTAAAAGCCGCGCCTATAAGTCAGAGACCGGACAGGGGCAGCCCAAGCCCATGATTAATAGCGAGCGAGCCACCGACTGGCCGCTCCTTGATTTCGCTCTTTTAGCTCCGTGGTGACCTTTTTAAAGAAACGAGGTTGCATTTATCGGAGCGATATTGTTGCGGAAACGATTCCATTACACTGACAGATTAATTGCGGTTTCTACTGACGATTTGCGGAAAAATATTTTATACCACAATAAGGTATCGTTAATCCGGACATATATCGGGATTAGAAGTGCTGGATTAACGATTTGCCGGATCAATATTAATGGTCAATTCAAACCAAACAATTAGTTGGTAATCGTTAAAATATGACAAAGTTTTTGAGCAACTTGCAAAACTATCTACGTGTATCAAATCCTCAAGAGTGATGGAAAAACCATATTTACCAGCTATATATCCTATCTTACCAGCTATATATCCTAATCGGATATATAGCTGGTAAATACTGTAGATAAACCATTTTGGTAAGTATAAATAATATCTTTTGAGGAGCTGATTTGTTTCAATAATGTTTTAATGTATCGAACAAGTAAAAATATCTTATCAAATAAATCGCGAAACACTATATTGCCTTTTGATTAACTTAAAGTACAAGTTGATACAAAACAACGTCACAGGTATTGTTTGAATTTAAAATTTTTCTAATAGTAAGTAAGTAAAAGGAATACATAGGTATGCTGCTTCAAAGTTTATGTTTTTGCCGGATACCGTGTTCCAATCATTACATATGAATCATACCTAGTTATTTTATCTAGTTATCATATCTGTATTTGAATTCCAAAACCGGCTATATATTTTCCTCCAAACAGCGAAAATGTTTTGATTTTCTTTAATCGTAGTTCAATTAGTTAATTTTTTGTATTTTTAAATTTATTATTTTGTACAAACTATCAAGCAAAATACTTTGTGAAAAACTATTTTTGGAGGAAATAAAATCATTATTCAATTAAATAACTAAGTAGATCATTTGGATAATGAAATTACTCACACACCAACAAATTGATAAACGCACTGTAAGTGACCCTAGAGAGGCGGTAGCGCAGTTGGTGGCTGGGTCGGGTTTGGGTTTCAGATTAATACAAGTTTCGACTTGGAGGCTCGGAGATTTGGGTAAAGATTAGGGTGCCCTCGGTCACAGCTGCATCTACATCATCGCCTTAGTCGGCTCTAGTGTGTAGCGTAGTAATATAACGTTGTAACTATACAGTTACTATATTATTGTCGTGGAAATAATATATTTAGGTAAAAAATCATAACAATAAAGTACTTAAATTAACAAAATACAACAAAAAATTTTTGTTGGAAATTTATTCAGGAAAGATGCTTGACATAAACACGTATACTGACGTGACGTAACTTGAAATTAACTAACTATTGAATAACGTTTCACGATTATTATATTATTATATTATTTGGACAAATGATAAGCTAAGTAATATAAATGACCTGCGTGGGGCTAGATTAAGGGGTAACCTTTATGCTTTGCTTACGGCAATGTTTTGTCTTATATTAACAGTGATTTAGATCCAGCGAAATCAGCAATGAGGATCTGAAAGCGTTGCAGTGGTGGAGCACTGCCAATAACATAGTCTTAAGAGCTGAAAATACACTATTTATGATTTTTAGCTTAAAAGTTATATTTGCGATTATGGAAAAGGAGGCGTGGGCACTACATGTGTAACAAATGAATGCCAGTTTGTAGAAATAAGAGAAAGATTAAAAAATGTTGAGTGATTGTAGATAATGATATAAGATATTTCTATTTTTTGCATGGGTGAACTTTGTGTTTGCTCCTTTTTTCGTTATTAGAAAATCGTATAGAATATTGAGTAGAGAATTGTTGACTAGAGCAATACACATAAAAAGGAAAATATCCTTTAAGAGTAGATTCCATTGATAGATTTCCTCTTTTCAAAAATCTCAATATCCTTTATACTAATAAATAAAAATATTTTTGCGTTCAAAGTTTTCAATTTATTTTAATTAAAAAGTGGGACTAAACCATGGTTGAAAGTACCTATAGACAGACAACCGTACTTATAGGACTTACTTATAGGTACTTATAGGACCGTTTCTATTTTATTATTTCACACATGTAAGCTATTTTTCTCTCATATAATAAGCTCTTTTTTATAAATCGGCTATTTTTAATTTGAATTATACAGGAACCTCAAAACAGGCTTAGCCTAAGAGGCACTAAATTTTCTGAATTTAATTTGTAAGTTCAAGATGCCGTTAAGAAAAGGAATGTTTTAAAGATTAAAGGCCAAATTTGTATCACTGTTTGTATTGTATTTTATAGCCTTTTCATTGTGATAATTACTCTGCAACATAATGTCAGATGTATGTATCAAAATAGAAATAAACATATTCTTGTTATGTAGACATTTTTCATTAAGATTTTAAGTAAAACAAAGTTTCACGTGATTTCGGAATATATAATGTGATCCAGTCTTCAGGTGAACTAGTATCTAAAACATAAAACAATTAATATATTACTACTAGATACTAGTAAAGATATTAGTAGTGGTTGTTCAAAATAACATAAATCCACCATCGCCAATAATGAATATCATACAAAGAAACAGATTCTTATTCTCAATTATATTAAACGATATGTTTCATTGATCAAGCTACGGTTTAGTCTTTAACTGAAACTTCTTCCGTGAAAAAATACATTAAATCACCGTAATAAAGTTATTTCCTCGATACTTTCAAAGAACTCTGTTTCGTAGCATTTCCACGTATTAAATATACTTAGTTATAAATAATGTATCGTGTACTTAAGTTGAGACGGCCACATAGGCCTATGCAAGGGGGTACTGAAGAAGCAAACTTGTTATAAACTAAACTCATGATATATCTAATTTCAAATCTACGTACGTGTTTTTATGTAAAGACTGATTTAAAATGTTGTCACTAGAAAATCTACGGTTTCGGTCAACGAAATTTAGCATGGCAAAAGTCTGAATAAATTATTAAACAGCGTATTAAGTGTAATTAGATAAAAATAAATAATACAGCCATCAATTAAGTTGAAACGTGCGTGAAAGTTGTGGTGAACTGAACGTAGTACCAAGAGAAATACGCAAAGTGAAGGTTCTTGTTTTGCGAAATACCTAACGAAAGCTAAGTGAGAACAAACGACAAACGCCGAAATAAAAACTAATTTTAACGCGGTGTCGCTAATGTGGAACGAATGTAGGAGAAGTGGGTTAGTTGAAATTGATGGAACAACAAGAAGCGAGAACGCTGTAAAGATCGCTGTGGCGGGCCGTGACAAATGTGCGGCGAAATACGCCCTTTGTGTACCGGAGGCACGCTCGTTTGGGTACACGTATGAAGACGAATGTTTAAGGATATAATTATAGTTGTATTAATTTTTTTATAAAAAAACACACACTCAATTAATGTTACAAATATAGAGAGCTCGATAGTGAAAAGTCTGTCCCCGAGGCTGATTCCATAAAGGTATATTGTTCTTATTTACTTATTTATTTTTTAAGAATTTCCCATTAGAAAGAAACCGTAGGCCCAGAGCCAAAAACCATAGTCGAATATAAATTACTCTTCAGAGGTTCGCTGTCATATGCATAGTATAAACGTTAGCAATTAGTTCACTTTAGTTGATAATGGTTTGAAACGGAAAATGTTTTTGAGCCATAGATCGCAAACGGTTACATTCACGCCTACCTTATGTTTTGTACCTATTGTTGTCTCCTCTGGCCGCAGTGACATAGGAATTGTCAAAAACCTGCCCGTTAAAGCTTGGGACAAGAGAAGTAGTCTTGGTGAAATGGTGCCAACCAATCTAGGTTGACGTCTGTTTGGTGATGGCGGGATTGAAGGACAATATGTTAGCGAGGAGGTATGTGATACCCTAACGCGGTTCTGTAAAAGAAAAGAATTCTTCCAATAAGTAAAAAGCTTGTTCCAATAACAATTATTTTGAGGTTGTTCCTAAACTTTAACGAATCATTTTACTGTTCAATTAATTCTGGTAAATTTTGAAAAGTTTTTAGTCCTGATATTATTATTATTTTACGCCAAATTTATAAAGAGTAAAAAAGTATTCAAATTACACATTCTATAGAAAAAATAAATATATAGTGTGTTCTATTAGAAAGTTGTCGGCCATATTGGAAAATGGCGGCCATATTTTCAGTTTCGAAAACAATTTCAAATTCCTCTAAAAAAATAAAGGGGAGTCCCTCATAAGAAGTTTGCTGTCATATGCATAGTATAAAACGAAGTTATTGGTTCACTTTAGGTGAGTATAATAATAGGAGGCATAATAATATTGTTATGTTATTGATTTTGAAATTCGTTGTGTATGCAAGTCTGCTGCGACGGGGGTATTTTAACTTAACTACAATTTTATAAGAATCGTGCGGGGTTATTACGTAAATTAATTTACGGGGGACCGAAAATAAAAGAAAACATTGAGGTTTCATTGACAGAAGGATTGAGTATTTTTAAGTCAACAAAAAACGAAAAACAAATCGATTATTAATTTAACAAACACATGATCATAAATATATACAGGTCATGAAAAATACCAAACAAAGAATAATATAAAAATACTGTAGAGTAATAATTTATAGATTACCAACTAATGAAAATTTGCGTCTTGCCGACTAAGACGAAGATTCTTGAAATCTTTTAAATTACAAAAATGAAAAATATATAGTTCAATCCACAAAAAAAATGAAACGTGGAAATTGTCAATTCCATATAGTAAATGTCATTGAATTTACTAAACACTTAGATAGCGGAGGATTAATAACATTTATTAAGGTTAAATCTTCTTTTGTCATATAATAATCTTCTTTTGTGATATCAATTCATGATAGTGTAGGTAAAACATCGTCTCCGTGATAGTTTGGATGAATTTGAGAGTATGGGCATGTACTTTCACGTATTAATACATATTGTTATAGCACATTTAACTTAAATAATCGTTAATAATCCCCAAAAATCACATATGTAGTAAATTTAGTGGATATTTCCGATATGGAGATAATTTACTTTTCATTGTCTTTTCTTGCTGAATCAAACTACGTATGTGCCTTTATTACCGAATAGGAGCTACTGATAATTTATTAAATAAAGTAAAAGACATATAATGACGTGGAAATAAAATGTTTTTATGAAAAAATACACTATTAAAATACTTACAAAATTTAAATAAGCTTTTGCTAATAAGAGAAATCTAGTGAGTGTCTTTAGATATCCTCGTGTGGTACGTAAATAACGCTGTGAACGGAACCGAAGCTAAACTTATGGGCCCAGGAAACTTTAAGAGACTTAAGTATTTAAGGAGGAAGAGGCGAAAACTATGAGTACAATAACTAACAGTTGTATGTAGCTTACGGTTAGGCCTTATGTTTTCGGCACCCCACCTAACGTACTGTTTGGCAACCGCTCTCGCACTAATGGTTTTACCTTTCCTCTTCTCTTTAATTCATGATATAGACCCAATATTTGGTTTTAGATTACCTGTAAATCTATAATAATTACTAGTATTTCTAATTACTGTTATCACTAAAACTTGTCATTATTTCATTGAGAACAAAATTGCACATACACATTTAAGTTAATGAAATTCATCTTCATTTTTCTTTTTAGTTGTTTTGTTTATTTATAAATTGAGCACAGAATTAACGCACTGGCTTAGTAAATTAAACGTTCTAAACCAATGACGAGCGATCCGTGTCAAATTATTAGCGGCCACTTCTGACTGACACTACAGTTTCATAAAATCTATTTCGTCTCTTTTATACTAAACATGCAATTTTTAAATAAAAAAAATTAATAATAACACCAAAAAACGTTTAATTCAAAGGTTCGCCAATTTGTTTTCAATTTTATTGGATGACTATACCGAAGATTTCCAGTTGACGTTTTTCCTGGCAACTGTGAGTGAAAATTGTATTTTACTGCAAATTGAACACGGGCCCTACCAACCGTCTAGGTCAAGTTTGCTCTTTGAAATTTCCCACGTCCCTTTGCACATTTCATGAGTATAAAACGACTTAATAATAAAATATAGCTCGTACTTTGTTTACATTTTTCATTTTTTTCATTATTTTTTTGGTTTAATTCAAATGAATTTGAGAGATAAAATTAAAAAACGATTTAATAAAAATAACAGTGGTTATTAAAATAAAAATTGTCATTTCTAAATGTTGCATCGGGTTTATGTAAACATTAAACAAAACCCAATCAATTTAAATATATCATGTATATATGTCCAAAATACTTCATGAAACTGAATTGATTTTGTAATAAAATAAACATTTAATGAAATAAAATTGCAGTTTACAAAGTGAACATCTCATTGGATTGTTGTCTTAAACTTGAAATATGTCAACATTTTTCGGGCATTCGTATGTGTTAATCGATTAAATAAATTCAAATGCGACCCGTGTTCGAATAATAATGTGCTATTATTAGTTTATTATAAGTGAATAATAATAACCCGTGGTAAAAAAATAATGGAACACTATACAATTTAAGTTGCGATTCTACTTTTTTCCTCTTTTTCCACTTTTTTCGTTCTTAAGTGCTTCTTTTCTTAAGTTTGGATACTTTTTATTTCGAAAGATGAACTTATTGACTTCGATCAACAAAGTACAAATTAAAAATCTCATGATATTCAAAACTCAACTTCTCTTGTGAGTTGTGAATGCAATTTACAGCCAGTCTCCAACTCCACGTTATTAAGAAACCTCTCCATGAGAAAATCAAAGAACTTGTCACAATCGGAATGGGAGGATCCAGAAATACCAGTCAGGCGCTACGATCATGATCTTTTACAACCATCGGAAAGTAAGGATTCATGAAGATCGGTAAGGCAGTAAAGGATAGTCTAGGTTTACGCAGGGAGGGAGAGAAACAACTCCAAGCCCGTATTGCTCCTGGTACCAGATGTCATGCCCGAGTTGTAGGTAACCAGGCAACCGTTAAGCATACACCGATCGAGCCAAAAAGTGAACCATCCAATACTGGAATTGATATTGGTTATCCAACTACTAAGGTTGAATGCATTCAAACAATGACAAGGAGAAACCAAAGTGCAAGGGAACGTCTTCACTTTGGATACCCAAAAGACATACAAATATGTGAGAATGTCTGCTCAATTATGGCCTCAGAAGTACAATAAAAAACAAAGGATATAGAGAGGGTAAAATAACGTCGACGGTAAAAGGACATTAAAATCTCAAAAGGAGTGTGAAAACAGAGAACGAAGAGTCGAAATGTCCAGGCTAGGACAAGGGTCCGGACAAGAACCGCTTGATTAACGGTCGCGATGCATTAACTGACACTCTCCCTGAATTAACTAATCATTTATCATTTTAGTCTCTTAAATAATTTACAGAATCCGTTACCTTTTCATTGTTTAAGGACTTGCTTTGGAAAATAATTTCTAATTTTAAACAAATTGTGATAAATGTAAGAATACACGGCAACACCTAGATCGTACAGGTTAGTTAACAAACATAGTTGCAATTGATGAGACTATGATCGTTGAAGATTACAAATTAGAAGAGGACATATATCAGACGAAAGCTTTTATAAAAATTGATCTGTTGATATATGTGTATTGACGCTAAAGAAATTGTAGATATTTGTGGATTGAAGACCAAAAACTATTTAATATTAACGTAGTTCAGGAAATAAATCATGGTCTTGAAGAACGTTTACCCCCAAATAAATGGCTGTCATATCTTTGCTTGTTTGGCCAGCTTAAGTCTGAAAAATGTATTAATATATGTTATGTCTAAGAAGTAATTTTCGAAAAAATATCATTAATTACATCAGTTCATCAGTTTAATCAGTCATATATCATGTTATATGCCATTCTAAAAATCATGGCTTTACAGAACGACATATAATCTATGTACTGACAAATAATCTATAATCTATTAACTGGGACGGTAGCGACGTCCTGTAATCCAGCTACTTGGAGGACACGAATTGTGGATAGTGGTGAGAGTGCAGTGTTATCTTGAGTGGACTAACGTCCGCACTATTGAATACTGCGTTAATCCGCAACGACCATCCTCACAATTAGACCAGTTCGTAATTCAGAGACAATGGTTCGGATTCCACGTTTAACTGTAGGTCCCTTAGATATACCATTGACTATTGGGCTATTAATTAACAGTTCTGTCTAAGGAACATGTCAGCCTTAGTCAGTAATAAGACTACAAGATCGTGCCACAATCATCCTACACTTGTTTCTCATTCATACGTGGCTTAAACAACCTACCTTGTGGTACAGTTGCCATTTCAATAATCTAATCTAATGTAAAC
Organism: Nephotettix cincticeps; assembly: GCA_023375725.1. NCBI lineage: Eukaryota > Metazoa > Arthropoda > Insecta > Hemiptera > Cicadellidae > Nephotettix > Nephotettix cincticeps. The sequence goes on from CM041785.1 coordinate 40,481,124, forward strand.
TTGTCAAAGCCTTCATAAAGTAATTTCGCCTCGGGTAACCAAAAAAAAGAATAGATTAAATAGTATTTTTAATTTTTTTCATATGCATAATGTTAACAACAGATCACATACATGCAATCTGATCCGGACAGGTGACCAGTCACACACAACAGTCGCTGATATTTTATACAGCCAACACCAGTTGTAATATATTTCAAACATGTTCCTACTGTCAAGCTCACTTTTCCGGTTGCAATGATTAACTGAAAGCCGAACGCCGCGGGCTGGCTGGTCTACAGTTAATTAATAATGCGAGCATTCAACTGTAGTGATATAATACAATCATACGGTATTGTTAAAACCTTTCTCCTCAAGTGAGATATATTTTCTATTATTTTAATATTCTATTACCTCTATATTAGCGTGATTTGATTATACATTATTGGATATTGTTTTAATATATGCTTCATCATTTTATGGTAAAAACAATGGTGTTTATTTATTTGCAATTTGTGTTGATAGATTGGTTTTTAGCGATTCAAAATACATTAGTGTCCACAAAATTATTAGTACAATTTCAACCCCGAGTCAATTACCAACATAAAATGTTATTTATATAGAATCTTAGTTATGATTTTTATGGATAGTCTATGTTTTGTCGACAAGTTGGAAAATTTGTATTCGTGTAATCAATATTACTGATATTTTGCACATAAATCGATTATTATTATAACTGAAGATGAAAATATATCGGTAAAAATGTGCCCACAAAACCACCTTATAACCTTAAAAAGTGAACGAGATGACCGAAAATCAATGTTTAAATGGACGTTTCAAAACGTTGGACTGGAGGATGTGTGTACACAACAATCTTATTGCTCTTCTGATACCGCCCCGAGTAAAATGATCTTTTGGGTGTACACAGTAAATGAAATAAAATGGAGAGTTGCGTTGTTTAAACATGGAGACTATCTCCATGTTTAAAAGTGGATTTTTGAGAATACGCATTTTGGATAGACCTTGACCAGTATTAAGATCGAAACCGCCATCCTTGCGCTTAAGATTATCTTTTCTGGTAAAGCGTTGACTTAGGGAGTAAGTAGCGAGTTTCGTGGAGAGGTAGGCGTCCCAAGTACAGACAGCACAGCCTTTAAGACAGCGGGTAACTCTCGAGCTGGGTAAAGGTGTATTTCATTCAAGGATCAATAGCGATACTTTTAGTACATGCTCTAAGCTGTAATATCTGTTAGTAACCAAAAAACACCTGAAACCCATGTTATGAACTATATTTTTTCGTCAGACTGTATATAATATTGAGCTAACTAATATAAAACCCCTAAGTTTAACAGACAAAAGAATTACTTACGTCCTGTCATTGTGATTGTAAACTATCAGCTGATTAAATAATTTATCGTTAATACATTATCGATTCTATACATTCTATTGACATGTATTTTAAATCTGTTTCACATTGTAATCATGAAAACCCGATTATCTCGAGCCTCTAAAATCTAAGCTTTACACCGCTGACATGTAAAAATAACGAAAATCATTATGAAAGCATGAATTCATAACCATCCGAAGATTCAACAGCAACAACATTCTGCTATTTGGTGCAGAACTGGTCTATTCAATATGCATGGGAATCCACAAGTGGAGTGTTGATGGTTCGGCTCGGAGAGAAGTTCACGGAAGTTCCGTCGTTTGCCAAGTTATGAACCTATTCTTCACAACTATTCCCAATCCTGGACTTAACGTTCAAAAGTTTACCGTTTGGGTAGTTTCTGGTAAGGAAATAAGCTGCACACCAATATAGAGATAACATAGTTAACATATTAGTTTTACTACTTTTACGGCATTTAAAAACCAAATGAAGGCTTGAAACCTATTTTTTTAAAGGCACTTGACTTCGGTTTGATTCGACCAATATTATGGAAAATATTATAAAATACTCAATTCCGGACTAGGGATAGATTACTTAGTCGTTGGATGGTTAATCGATACGATTATTAGTTTTAACGATATTTTGATAGTTCGAGACATTCGACCACACTGTGCCTCGTCTCATCACAGTCGATATATTGAAAGTCATTTGTAAATTAAAGATAATTATCCTATCATTCAACTACCTACACGGCTAGGTAATTATTACATTGGTTTCGAGCACTTTATATTACTGTGTAGAATATGGTTAAATAACACATCAGCGAACAACATTGTGTTCAACAATTTACCTAATGAGTAATTTCTTTATACCGAAGAAGTGGTATTAATATCTTACGTGAATACATGTACTCCTGAGTAATAAATGTGTTTATAATGTATTGAATGGATTGGAATATGCTAAACTCTACCAATGTACTTAACAAACTTTAATACAAATTCAGAATGATGCAATAAGAAACCGTACTTAAGATCTTATAAGTTGAATAAAAAATTGGCAACACAGCTGACATAAATGAAAGTATGAATTCAAATATTAAAATGTTCTGCAGACTAAAATGTTGTTTGTAGAGGTGGACTATAAATAAAAGAGAACGTTGTGAGATACGTCCTATAAAACAGTAGTAGAGGTAAAACCTGGCCGGTGGCCACCTTATGATGTAGAACCTCCTGTTATTGAGTTTTATTTGCAATTCTTTCTTCTTTCATCTCTTAATACTTTCCTGGGACAAATAGAGCGGGACAAGTATGAGTAAAATCTGTGCTAACAACCTGTGGCTTTTTCAAAGTGCGTCAAGTAACTACGCATTTGCTGAATCATTAAAAAAAAATAGTTCAAACATTTATAAATACTAAATTGCATTTACTGCCATGAGGGAAATATTAAATCGTACATTTTCGTTTAAGCGTTTATTTAATGAATATGCATTAAACAGCTGATTTAAAAAAAATCTATCTAAGTCCGTTAAAAAGTAGTGAAAAGAACCAGGATAGCACCGCTCTTTATAAAAACGTTGAAAATGCTAAGGGCGATGATAAAAACAAAATAAAATGAAAACTTTAATTTAAATTAAACTAATCTTAGTTCTCATAGAAGTATGCATCAGCTAATACCGTAGTAGTACTGTACTTACGTTCGTTCACTATCAAGTAATGCACTCACCTGAAACAAAAAAGTCGAATAAATACGCAGAAGTCATTAAGGCGTAAACACAGCGCGTCAATCAGAATATGTTTGAAACATACGTTTTGTGTACTACGTAAATACAGCGCAAGTGTTTAACTTTAAATCATAGTTTATTTATACCTACAGAGGTTTACATTAGGAGGATTGTATAGAAAACTTCAATAAAAATTTATGAGAAAAATATCAGAATGAAACTTTAACATCCGGAGAAAATTATAAACTAAACGCCATCGCTAGTATACGGACACGTCAATAATTATTTGGATTAGAAAAAATTATTCTGGTTCTTGTGCAAAATAGGATAGAGTAAAAATTCACGTCTTTCAACACTATTTAATATATTTACACTTATATTGTAATTATATACAACGGTAAATATATACAAAAGTTGTTAAATTGGCGATCGATTTCGTCCAGTTACACCGAACATCATCAGGCCCAAATGGAGCCTGAAAGAAACAAGATGGCGTCCCTGCTTAAATACTACTGGCTACCGTCATGGTTCCTGTCATGGCGTCATAGGTAGCATTTGACGCCATGACAGGAACTTTTGGTAGCCAGTAGTATTTAAGCATGGAAGCCATCTGGTTTCTTTCAGTATTTAAGTACACCAACAGATTTAGTAAAAATTGAGCAATATACAGATTGTATTGGTGGTACCACTGTCTGTTACGTCTACAGTGTTTCCTGAGCGTCAGCCATGTTGTTTGTTGACATTTACCATAATAAAATGTACAGTGACGACTTGGGCTTAACGCCGCCCAATATTCTCAAGAATATTTCTCTAAATTCTTTGTTATTAAAATCTTAAGCTCGAACGAAAATCATCACATTTTATTCTTGTAAATAAAATATACTATTCTGTTTGCTTAAGAAATATGCTTATAAATTTTGATCCTAACGATATTTTACGAATCGCATGAATAAGTTAGTTTACTGTATTGCGGAGATACTTTTAACCGGTTTAAACTAAATTAGACCATTCTGGGATTGCACAAGTATTAGCTGTACAAATGTAATAGGCAACGCTCTACTAGGCTAGCCAAACAACGATTGACAATCAATTAATGTTTGACCTAATCAACCTACAAAGGTATACTCCATAGCCTATCCAGTCACAATATTAACCGAAGTTTCTATCTTAGGCTATACACACAATCTAATTAAAATTAACATTTGAACAAACGTTTGTATAGGATTCTCCAATATCATGACTATAATACCCACTAAACGATAATTTCACATTTTATTCCCCACAAAATAACTAGGGAAGACTAAAAAATATTGGTTGATGTATGAGAGAATGAAGGTATTTATTAAAATTAAAATGTACATTGTAATTAATAACTAAATTTACATGAATGCTAGCCCAGGAATAAGCATACTTGCAGATATGTGTTTATAAAATTTGCATATTCTTATGCAAGTATTCTTATATTGAAATAAGGGCCTTATAGTACGAAATGATTTTAATTGTCAAGTGAATCTTCAATCTTCAAGTGAAAACTTTAAGAAAGTAGGTGATTATTAATCTTAAGAATACCCTCTCGAATTACGAGACTAACTGATATTAGTAATTTTTGATTTTCTAAACAATCCCCATCTTATGAGGTAAATACTCTCTATAAATATTATTTTCTATTCTTTATAGATAATTAAACACATTATATTTCCGCACATTGTTTAATTCGTTTACCTTTTGGGAACGGCTCATTTTCCTAAACACAAAGTGAGATATGTAATTATTGGTTTATTTAATTTATTTTTTTAATATTATTTTTTGTTTTAATTTATTTAACAATCCCTACATATTTTTGTGTTTTTTTTATTCTTAATTTCTTGTTTTTTTATTGAAATAGGGCTTCTTATATTGTTTTATTGTTGTGATCTTCAATTTTGTGAATTTTGTAGGTGTTATAAAAATTATTTAAACTTGATTAGTTTTTTTTTATTTTCTGTTTTTTAATTCTTTGACTTATCAATTTTATTTTCTTTTCTTTATTTTTTCTAATTTTTATCTTATATACGTTTTAATTCGTTTTTTTGGGAAACGGCTCATTTTGTGAACCAAAAATTATTTTAAATGTATAATATAGTATTGCTATTATTGTATCTATTGGTTTTTATATTTACAACAAATATATAGTATTAAGATTTGTTGTTTTATTAAAAAAAAACTTTAAACATTTACAAAATAATAGCTTGAACGAAATAATCCAGTGTTAATTAAATCAAACATAAATAAGGTATTGAAATATATTTTTTCATGAATGATTTTTTTCGTATTTTGCGTAAAATAAATTCACATGTTGGTACGCTAAAGTAAGATTTAACAATAACCTAAATATATTGGAATTCTGTTCAATCACTCCAAAATGTGTCAGTCACTGTTCAGTCCGTATTCTGACAGGAGGCAGATGTGTGTGATTGAATATAGATGTGGCTTGATATGCTTACTGTGTCTCTCGAGTTGTATATCACAATTCAATTTAGTTTGGTGTTTGATATGTAATTCAGCGTATATTAAATTTATATTTCTAAAACATCTTCAGTATAGCGAGAGTTTTAGACCTGGCATAAACATATATTTTACGATGTATTATACGTATTTGTTTATAAAAAGAGAATTGAGGTTTAAATTAAAAATCAAATTCAGTTTGCTCTGAGGAGTTAAAAGGCATTTAAAACGTTTTAATACTTAGTTACGCTAAATAACTGTTATAAATTAAATACTAGTGTACTTAAATAGTAGCACGTCATGTTAAACGCAAAATACAAATTAATTCAAACGTTTAAGGGTTTTAAAAACTGTGAAGTATTTCTCTTTGGGATTAATATCTCCCGATTCACCATTTAGTTTTAATGTAATACATTACAGCGCACCATTTTCATGGTTTCTCCTTGGACCTGTTAACGTATTATAAAGATTATTCATATTCTTAATAGATATGATGATCAACACGGTTTCATCAATTATTGTGTAAAAGGTTTTTGAAGCGATTTCTACGAGTTTAAACAAAATCTAAATATCATATTTAAATCGTTCAAAAATAACTCATATACATGCGATTTCGTTTTTTTCAACAAAGCATTTTTCTTAAAAGCCGTTGATCATCAAACTCTGAATTTGGTACAAATATCATAAAAAAATAGTCAGGATAACTAACGAAACATTCAATAAACTTGTTCTAAATAGCGGCTTCTAACAAATTTGACAAACATGAATTACCTTGAAATTGGTTTTTAGTAAAATATGAAGCCTTTTCGTATACTTAAAAAGGTTGACAGATAATTTCAAAACACTCTATACAATTAAACTTTATAACCAAGCACATATAATTAACCTTAAACATTTGTTTATATATACAATTTACATTAAGGTCTACATGAACCATGCTATATTGGCGTATACATTCTACATTCAAGTATAATTTGACCTACTGATTCAATTCGAAATGTAATACGACTACAATACAATATGAGTACATTAGAGTTATACTACAGCTATCCCAAAAATAAGGTGACACACAAAAACTAGTATGACAACTACTGTAACCGAGACGCGTTATAGTACAGTAGTCTATTCCATTTACTATGTCAAGGTCACAATAATGTTCACAGAAGTAAAAAATGATGTCGTGAGCACATTGAAATCTTAAACATGATGATAGTACGTTAGGCTATTTAACTACCTTAGTTGTCAAATCGCTTCGGAGTGGGAACAACAAATATCAACGTTTTGGCAACACTGCACTGTGACTCACCGGCCGTGGTCGTCGTCTCCTCACCGCTCAAAGGCCGCGAGAATATTCCACCTTCGTTTTTAAAATGATAACGCAGTATTCCAAAAATAGGCTATGACATAAAACAAAGGAACCATAACGTTCACAGATAAACTCTATATTGTTTCTAAGTTTTACTTACTCTGCAACACAAAAAATTCTTGATCATAATGTTACGCCTTTTTTAAGATGGTGGCAGTCTCTTTTAACCATTCTTTGCCCACCCACGTACACTGCATATTTACGTTTGGGACGTATCGAGCAAAGTTAGGGGTCAGCTACCACAGTACAAGGTGGACAGTATCGGTAAAACTGATAAGCAGCTCCTGGATACGAACTGGGGGAATTTAAAAAATCTCCAAATCAGCCAAAACTAGTAAAATATCCTACTTAAATGACCATAAGACAATTTGTCTGCAAATATAAACTCTAAGTAAAGAGTTATTAAGTAAATTTCTACGATTTTACTTCTACCCTTACGGTTTGGATTAGATTATTGAAATAGCATTTAAAATATCTACCCGGGTAGGTTTTTTAAGCCAAGTATAAATGAGAAATGAGTGTAGGATGATTGTGGCGCGATCTTGAAGTCTGGCTACTGACTAAGGCTGACATGTTCCTTAAACAGGACTGATAATTAATAGCCCAATAACCGATTTCAACCAAGGGACCAAAAGTTAAACCTGGAATTTCGAATTGGTCTAATTTTGAGAATAGTCTTTACGGATTAACGTAGTGTTCAATAGTGTATTCAATAGTATTCAATAACTTTATTCCACACAAGAGAACACTAGACCCACCGACCATCGCTTACAACAATCTACAATTCGTGACCTCCAAGTATCTGGATTACAGGATGTCGCCACCGTCCCAGTCAATAATAAGTTCATTTTAGTTCGATCACTTCAAAGTAGAAGTTCCCAACAGCATTGAAAATGAGAGATTAAACTATCCATAAAAATACTTTAGTGAATGAAACATAATAAAATGAAATGAAATTACAATATTATATCAAAGTGAAATTAATGAAAATTAAGTGTGAATTGTAATAACATATGGAATAATTAATAACGTAACATAAAATCTTAATGTACTTATACGAAACGGCGAGTAACATTCAACATTATGATTTTAAAGTTCTACTAGTTATTTAAAATAAATAGAACGAATATTTCACATGTGTATAACGTATAAGTTAAATCGCAAAACATCACTACAAAACGTTTTGTTTTTTTAGTTACGTTTTTGTTTGAATAATTTTAATTAGAAGTAATCCTTAAAAATCTGATAAACTAAATTTTATAATTTATTTTAATAAAACGACAAAGGGTAAGAGAAGTAAGCGTTTCAAAATATGAATAATTTATCTCTATTTAAACTTCTTTTAACAATAACAGTAACTGAAAGATTATAAATCTTTAATAACTGCTCTTTTCCTGAGATAGAATTGGACCTCCGAAACCCCGGAAATAATCATCTCAGTTTCAAATAAATTATAACAATCTTTAATTTTAATAACGTAATTTCATTACGCAGTGTGAGGCACCTGTAAAATATGATATTGTCAAAATTACGGAACAGCTGATGTATACTATTACTCCGTAATTTTATACACTACTCTCCTTGTACGTAATACACTGGAAATATTACGTTTCTGTTTATAAACTGAGATACTTGTTAAATAATGTTCTTGTTTCAAAGAAAAACTAAATATTACATAATAAGCTAAATAATAAATCAATATAAAATAATAAAAATTAGAAGTTAAACTAAATATTGGTTTACAACAAAATGGAAAGCTAAAGGCCTTTTATACTGATATATTTTCGGTGACCCTTTAATTAATTTTTTAATACATTATACATTAAAAATTAACTAAATGGTCACCGAAAATATAAAAGTTATAAATCATTAGGGGAAAAGATTGTCACTCATTCGTTTTAACTTCACTGAGAGAGTAATTGGTGAAAAACATTTTACACTTGTAAAAATATAAAAGTAACTTACAATAGTTGGGTTTTGGGCCGTCAATGTAACGATTTATACAATTTCATTGACTCGCTAGTCAAAATAGTGATCACTTTACTAAGAAAATCTTACTACTACTAATTACTTTGCTTATGTTATTTAGCGTAGCTATTTCACTTTATATTTATTAATGGACTCTTAGATTCGGATACTAAAAATTTTAGGGATTACGAAGATTAAAAATATTCTGTTTGAAAGATATCCTACATAGAATAACACAAATATGTGATCCATGTGACCCACAAAATACCGGGGCCATCCAGAATAAACCAATGTCTAAAAAATATCCTTAAGTTACGGACATGGCACAAGAACATCATTCAAAATTTTTGAAACCCAAAGTTTTTTCTTTCATAAAACCTTTTTCTTATTAAATTTCACATTTTTCATGGGAGTAAGAGGATATGATCTGAATTAGAAACTAAGTTACCTACATTTTAGAGGGTAATGTTAAATTTAGATGAGTCAAAGGCGTCTGAAGCAGACTCACCGATGGTCCATATCCGGATACCAAAGTTACCAATCAGTTTTGATCATTACTGTCCAATTGGTTAGTATCCAGAGCACATCCCTAAGCAAATCTATTCTGACAACAACGTCAGAGCTATGCTCCAGGGAGAATATATCTGGAACTGTGCTAACCTCTATGTCAAATCCATATTTCGGGCGAAAAAGATCTCATTTGTCTTTAGCACTGCGATCACCCCAATAAGGAAAGCTCTAGTGATGTAATAATCTTAAAGTCTAACCCGAAGTTCAAAACAGTTTCAGGCTAGTTTTATAGTCTTATGAGATCTGGGGGAGTGTTTAGTGGGTGCAAGTCCCACACTACCGAGTCTCTGCGGGGTGTATTAGCATTGCCTATCCTCCCCACAAAAAAGTATCCCACCCCCATCTTTGCCTGATATATTCCAAGCTCAGTCTAGGTGGACGATCATAGTTTAGGTAAAAGAGGCTGGACAACATCTAAAAAATAGATAAATAACAAAAATGCAATATGGTAGCATAGTTGGTACCGTGACGATCTCCCAACTCAGCAATGGCCTCGATTCGGATACCAGAGTTGCTAATGAGTTTTTATCGGTACTATACATCCTATGTCGATTCAAACCTATAGAGTTTCACCCAATGCGCCTAATATGTTTCAAGCACAGTCTAGGGGGGTTTTAGGTAAAATAGGCTGTTAACCCGTTAAAACAATCAAAACAATTTTTAAGTTTTAAGGTAGCGCGTGGTTTGTAACAGACTCCAAACTTTAATCAGAGATGGTCCGGATCCCGGATTTGTCAATGTTAGCGAGAACTGTCCGAAACTAGCTTTGTAATGAGTCGGCTCAACCCAATAACCTTTTTAACAGATCTGTCTAAGTAAATGAGCAAAGAGTAGGTGGAGACTGCCATAAAATTCAGCAATTACATTCCCTTCCACGTTATGGAATATCTTTGAATGAAAATACACTATAAGAAAATGGGCCTGTCACAGATGGATAACCAATAATGACGCAGGTGGTCTGACTTGACGAGTAGCGAAGTCGCCAACTGGACCCAACTGGAGCCGGTCAGTGTTTACGGGCCGTCAATCCCATAACTCACGCTAATCTAAACAAACTGCTGTATAAGGAGAAACAACTACTCGCCTGAACTCTTTACTGATTAAACCGAGTTTTCACAAGCGCAGTGCATTTGATTAATATTATGAGTATTTTCCCACGAAAGGACATTTTCACCGCCATAAACCCTAGGAATTTTACTGTTTATTATTTGCATCTGCTTACTTTTATAGAATTAATTAGCTTATGAACCAAAAAAGTAAGTAAAAATCTATGGGATACGCTATAAACTATTATTAACTCTCCTAAATGTTTTAAAAGTTAAAACTTTTCACATTGTGATTGATGAAACATCACTGTTGAAAATTGTTTAAAAAGTTTAAATTGGACATTAAGTACTCATACAACGAACTCACAATACTCAAATATTTCACCACATTGATATCGCAAACGAAAAACGTGCTTAGTTCGAACCCAGAGGTGGACGATCCCTGCCTGATCACGAACTGTTGTTGCCTCAATATTGAAATTCCCGTCGGCCGATTTTAAACATTTTTTAAAGTTTATTACATGTTTAAAATAATATTATTCCCAATTTTACGATACGTTTGTTAAAATTGGCGATTTACCTATAAATTCTCTACAAAAAATTAATCAATTGATAATCATCGGTATAATTTCATTTAAAAAAAAACAACAATATTAATTCTTAATTTGGAGTCAGAGGCTAGTGCAAGTTGAATTGGAAGCGATAACCTTCAGGGACGGGCAACGACCCAAGAATTTTGTTTGGCTCTTCCGAGTCAGGGTCACACGACTAATTTGCAGTAGAATTAGGCCCAAAATATTGTTTAAGAAAGAAATGAAAATGGCTCTCAACAAATTTCCATTCCACCTTTTAGTGCTTTTAAGTAATCAGATAACATTTCTCACGATGTTTGATGAATTGATGAAACCAAGAAGCTACCAAATAGGGGTAATTTTGTTTAGGTTACGATTCGTAGATTGCATTTTTGCAACAATAGATTAATGGTACGATGCATTTGATTATCCTCAAAACCACGAACTTGTAATCTTTAGGTGTAGTAGAATTATCAATATAAATATCGTAATGTTTATCGTGTGTCTGTAATATTTTGACAACAATTTTAAGTCAGTTAAAAAGAATAAAGTTACATAATATGTAAGTGGAATTTAAAATCCAAAGGTACATTACTTGGTAAAATTTCGGTAAAATGGCGATGGATTCAGATAAAATGTACTAAAATTCAGTCATAAAAACAAAGGTGTGTATTCCTTAAATTATTGATCAGCATTGAAAACACAGGACTTTAAACATTTGCTTTGTTTATATTAAAGTTATTATTTTTATTATTTTACTTATGCTAGGTTACACATTTTACAGTTTCTAGCCTTAATGTTAATTTACAAGTCAGCTTATTCTGAGTACGTATACAAAGTTTGGCGTCTAAAAGCTACGTACAGTATACTGTAGTTGATAAAAGTGAAGAGTAGTTGAAACAACTAGATGAGAAGCAGACTCAATACTTTTAAACTTTGGCAACGAGCCAGGCCGGTCGACCCGCTTCTCTAATTGCTATATTACTGTAGTAAATAGTCTAATGTGACGGCTGAACCTAAAAAGGCTACAATTATATTTCCCCTAAAACATCCGGAACCCCCGTTGTATTACAATACGTACTGAAAAGCGAAAAGAAGCAACAAATACAATTACTAATAATTGTTTGTAATTGCGTGATTATTTGTAAGCTATCTTGCTGGCAAGGTGGGTAGCGTCTTTAACTTCTAAGACTTCTAAGATTGGACGGATTTCAACAATTTTGTGTTAAGTAATTACCAACGTACTTCGGATGGGAATACATAAACACACGAACATGCAGTTCGGAATGGCGTAATTTGTACAGTATGAGTTAGTGTCAACTCATACTGTACAAATTACTATTGATACAGTGTTGTATCAATAGCCTGAATACTATAGTAATGGAAACATAAATCTGGTCTATAAACCTGAAATGCATGGGGAAACTGAAAGACAAGAGACTACAAAAGAAACCCAATTGTATTTACAGACAAACGATCAACCGCCTCAACGATCCTTATCTGTGACTATTCCAAACTTTACGCATTTATTACAACATTCTAAAGGTTTTAAATATATTTTTGTAACAATTACATTTAAATCGACTCATACAACTTAATAGTTGATTGATTAAAAATACTAGTATTTCAAATATCGCACCATTTAAAGTATGAATCCTTACAACATTTATAGGTTTTACAGCCTCTTACATACATAGAGTATGTTTAGTAAAATTAATAATACATTGCATATAAACTACAAGGAATGGTTTTAAACTATTCTTCAGGACCTTTAACATCAATCTCCGACGTAAATAAAATGTGAATCTCGCTCAAATCCTCACACACAATCCCATGTCTCTCTTGAACAAGACGTTTAAGTCACAGGATTTTGGCAAAGAGAAATTCTGGTTGGACCCGTTCCCTTTTCCTTCATTTTTATAATGTAGAACATTAGTTAATAAACTTAAGGTTAAAATGTTAACCGTGAGCCTTTATATAATACGAAAGTAGACAAATCGAGCACTCTCACCAATTACGTAACCCACATTTAACATTTAATAATTTTAAAGTTTTGAAAATACAGTAAAATAGTAGACCTATTCCAGTTAAATATAGACACTTCAATACCGATAAGTATAGTCACACACAATGAGTTTTTTATACCTGAAAAACCAGGATATTCAAGTTAACATGAATCTTGCGATGTTGTTTCTTCTATATTTTAAAATTTCATTTATGGTTATATATATTTAAAAAAATAGATTAATGATTTATTCGGCACCTTAAAAGGGTAGAATAATTATATTTATCAATAGTTTTCACTTAAATTAATATAAGACGAATCACTTTTTCACTCAAGAGATTATGATCTTGTCCTTTTGTTGATGAACGTATTATATTCGATCGAAATATACAATTGTTAGGACAACAAACTAAATTGGCTTTTTGAGATATATATTTTGAAAATCTTATTTTTTCAATATTCTATAGTATTAAAAAATAAGATTTTAAAATTAAAAAAATTAAAAACTCTGAGTGAAATCCTTATTGTGTTACATATTGATGTAACAATAAGGAGTTCACTCAGAGTTTTGAATTTATTATTGGAGATCACATGAGTTTTGAATTGTTATATTAAATAATTAGAGCGTTATTATTAATATTAATACTAACCTATATTAATATTTGGTATTTCTTTAAAGAAAGGTCTAAACTTAAAATTTTACAAATAATAAATAGGACATATAAAATAGGCAACTCAAAAAATCTCCAGCCAAAACGTCCACAAGTATGGCAATAAAACAAATTACTGGCAAACACAGAATACATATTCAGGTTGAAAAAGAGGACCAAACTCTACAATATAATTTTCTAATACAACATTATATTCAGTTTAAAAAAAGAAATAAGTTGATTTTTGATAAACTGTTTAATTATATAATTAAATAAATGTAAATGTTTTTTTCACAGTTTATTACATGTAACCTTATCAAATATTAAATATGTTACTTTGAATTTTAAAACTATTTTATTGAAAAAATACTAATAATATTAAAATCTGATTTTTTACATTTTAATAAAAAATAAAAATATAATTACTTTATTATATTAATACTATTAAAAATATTTTATGTATTTCTTTAAAGAAATTATTAAAATTTTAACAAATAATAAGCTATACGAACGACTCAGTGTAAGTATGTAATAAATGTAATCTCCAGCCAAAACAACAAGTATGGGCAACAAATAGTTTTAAAAAAATACATTAGGGCAAAGCCAATAGTACCAAACCCTACTATAATTGTCTCTGAATTCCATAATTAATGGCTAAATTAAATAGTTCACCTCTAAATTTCTCTCCAGTTACTTTACACACTGTTTTTTAACCTTCACTTTGGGACCTTAAATGTATAAAGGTTTTGTTCACCTTGCTTCATAGTTTATAATGTATATTTCTATCTACGCTCTGCGATCACAATCTATCACACTACTTGGTTATCTATCGTAAATCTACTATTTACATTAAAATTAATGTAAACATGATAAAAGTATGATTTTGATGAGTTAAATGGATTTTATGAAAATAATACTAAATAATGAATGAAATAATGATTGCTATTCTATCATCAAAAACATTATAAAAATTAAATACATTTCGCCTGGAGTTACGTTTGTCATATTTCCTAGTAATTATAACAATTTATGAATACTATCGTTGAGTCCACTTCAAGGAAAAAACAAATTGCCACTTTCCGTAGCGTCTTAAAGAAAAAAAAAACTAGGAGTAAAAACTATTTATAATTGTACTACCTAAAACTGTTTGTATAGCCATATACTGTATATCATATACTGTTTGTATATGTTTCATATAAGGTTTTAATATTAACTATTTATCTTTCCAATCTCAACACTACTAAAAACGTATCTAAACCACACACTCCATTACACAATAACAAAACGTTTAAATTCTTCAACTGCTTTTCAGGGCTCAGCTAGTTCGAGTTTTTATTGCATAACTATTATTTATAAAATGTCCTTGTAGGTCACCAACAGCCATGTAATGCCAAGCAAAACATTTAGGGATTTCGTCAACAAAATCATAGACAACGCTAGCAACTTCCATCAAAGAGGGGAGGCCTTGCCACGCGCATGCAACAGATAAATGTCTGAGCGCGCCTGTTCCACCGCCAATATAGGACCGGCGTATAGAGCCCATTAAACGCGTAGATTTACGGGACATTCACGATGCTATCTGAATGCCCAAGGAACGATTGGAAGACAATATTGCCGCCATCTTAGTTCGGATCATTTACAACGGCTTTATTCATTCAGGAATACACTTTGAAAGTAGTTTAATTCAACATGGTATTTTTACGAAACAGTTCATCATCTAAATGTTGTAAATGGAATTTATGTAAAAAACTGATATATTGTTATTGGGTTTTTTCACTGGCTGGGTATTTTAGTGGTTATATCACTCGTCCAATAATCTGAAGGCTGCTGGTCTGAAGGATCTGAAGGATCCTGTGCTAAATCCAAGCGTAAACGTGTATCGGTTCGACCCTAGACCAAGCTGTCATTGTTCATCGAACTAATCTAAATATATAAAACAAAGTCGTGTTAGTTACACGCATTATAACTCGAGAACAGCTGGACCTATCTTAATGATCTTTGATTTTTCGGATTCGTCTCTGCTCCGGTCATGCTTTAGGCATATTGTTTCCATAAATTAAATTAGTTTCCATTTTGTAGCGATTTAAATTTCCAATGTTAACGTTATGGGGACTAAGTTTGTTTACAAATGTTCTACAATAAAAACATTTTATTTCTTAAGCCACAGCTGTTGTTTTACTTTCCATTAGCAATAAATATGCTTTACTATCCAATGCCATCTGAATCATTCATTAATGTAAAACTATGAAGCAAATTATCTTAAAGTTAACGTGTATTTTCTGTTAGGCGTTACGAAGTTCGCCGGGTCAGCTAGTAATTAATGATTCTGACAAATGAATCAGCTGTTTTTTGTCAGTAACAAACCTACGCGAATCATAAAAATAAGTTAGGCCATTTCTCATCACACTCTTTGCCTGAACTTTGAACCTTGGTGGGTCGTGGTCTCAATGAAGATGATCATAACATACATATAATTTATTATTGCTGAAATAATCTATGGATTTATTTACGAATTAAAATGGCTTTGTGAATAGTAATAACAAAGAATATATTTTTAGAAGACTACTTTTTTACAAGTATTAATATCTTTGTAATATCAATAAAAAACCAGCTTACTTCGTAATTGAAAAAAGGAACAATCAAGTTTAATTCTTTATCGTTTGCAGTGACTCCACACAAACGTTTGTAATAAGAAAGTGGATATTTATGGAACATTTTACACACTCTTATTACTTAATACCTAATTTCAACATGTAAGCCTATTGTATCAAAATAATCTTACAGAAAATAATAAAAATCATATAGTTTTTATACATGAAAAATGTTTTTACGCAAGCATGTGTTTTTGACTCAGCAATGATGTACAAAAATGTTTACCGAGTACAAACATCTGTTCGGAAGTGCCTACATTTGTCCTGAACACAAATTATGATATCGATTGACATATACTACCTTCTACATAAATTTACTTCCATTGCACTTTATGAGAATGGTAGCCTATATTTAACACGATAAATCGATTACGATTTTAGTCGAGCAAATATAATGTTCTCTACCATATAATGAATAGTACAATTAATGATGGTATTGAATAATATACCCTCATAAGCTTCGGGTTATGGAGTTATGTAAGGTCACCAGTTCCCTCCCGGGCCCACTTACCACTTATAATTAAGCTCTTAATTAAATAACTATCTAAAAACAGGTGGACGTTAAATATGGTAGGGTTTAGAAGGATTGTTGCAAGGCTCGATTTAAGAACATAACAATGCCACTGGTGTTTATAATGAAAATAAAATAAAATATAGCTACAGTATACTGTAAATATCATGCTGGAACCAAACCTTTTTTTTGTAGATGTTGATAAATTGTTGATCTGTATTCTCTATACTGTTCGTGAACATTTTCCAAATTAAAAATAAAACGTGTAGTTTAAAAATAAAAGGTTTACTTAATGTAAATACAGTCAATAATATTTAAATATAAATCATATTTGTCCATTATTAAAAAAAATAAATAAAAATAAAATAAAAAAAAATAGGCTAAAATTAAATTATTTATCTATTAAATAAGTTAATTATCTAAAATTAAAAATATCTATTAAAATATTAAAATTAATTCAAAAAAAAACATAACTAAAATAAATTATAACTATAGGGCCTACATCTAATAATAATCTAAATGGGAACATCCTCATTATTAAAAATAATTAAAAACTTATTGGTGGTGCATTTAAAGAAGAAATGAAATTTAAATAAGACAAATATATACAAGTCAAGTAAGAATTTTGAATTTAATATAATACAATGTTAAAAATTTTAAATACATTTGTAACATGGGAAACCAAAAAAAAATAGTAATAATTTAAAATAAAAAAATAAATTAAAAAAAAAATATAAAAAAACAATAATTCACCCAATAAAACTTGGAGTAGAAAATAAAAGAATGCAGCTGCCATCATAACAAAAATCATCAGATTTTTAAGCAGTTTTGCCAAAGTAAGTTCTGTTCCTTTAAAAGAGCGATTTCCCTCATTGTACCTAAACCCTGGTTCTACAATACTGGTATTGAGAATCAAAATAATATTTAAAAAAAAATTTTATGGCATTATTCTAAATTATTTAAAACAAAAGTTAGGCTATTGTTGAACTAAATGCCGTGTAATTAATCACATAATGCAGAAATAGCTTAGTAATTATCATATGGTAAATTTTTAAGTGGAACACACAGGTTAAAGAATTAAAATATCTTAATTCAAAAACATACAGCATATTTAACTGTGTAACCATTAAACTCGTGAACTATAGGGCCTACATCTAATAATAATCTTCAAACTATGGGAACATCCTTTTGTTTTCATTATTGCCGTTGGATGTATAATTCACAAAATCTTATTGGTGGTGCATTTAAAGAACAATGTGAATCTTAAAATTTATTATTATAAGACAAATATATACAGGGTGTCTGGCAAGTCATCGTAAGGAAATTCCCTGAATTTTCCTTGGCTTTTTAATATTAGGTGCAGCATTTTCCCTGACTAAAAACGTGTGTAGCTATCGGTTTAATTTTAAAAACATGAGGAAACCATTAAAACTCAAAATCAGTATCCATTCTTACACACAAAATAAAATTGTTAAATTAAAATGTACGAATAAACAGAATCATATTAATTGGAGAGCGAACTAGAAAAATACCCGGCATACGTCGACAATCACTTATTCATTCACTTCCAAACCAGATCTCTGATGAGTAGAAAAAAGAAAGAATGGCGGCTGCCATCTATACAACTAAACTCATCAACTAAGGTTTTCAATACTGCAAGTTTTGCCAAATTTGTAAGTTCTGTATCCTTTATAAAAGAGCGATTTCCCTGACCAATGTAGAAATTTCCCGAATTTCCCTGTTTCTAGACACCCTGATATAGAATCTACACGACCCGAATTAAAAGGAAAACATGAGACTGGAGTAGAATGGTCAAGACGGCGGGTTTCGAATGACGGATCGTTGCGCGTAATCAACATCGATAGTAGGAGATTGATGTGACACCACGACCTTTGTTATCGGACCGCCCACATAGACGTCAGAAGATTTCTTGTATCCATCCAATTACCTTTTCGATCTGTTAGCAACTAATCGGACGAAAAATCGAACTTCTTCATCACTAAGAAAATTGAAAACTATGGATTACTGGACAAACTACTAATCTAGTCAATTTGTTGGTTGGTTGCTTGCTATCAACTATCAGAAAAAACTTTGCCTATGATTCATAAGAAAAATCAGAAATTTATTTTCTATGTCATTAAATACGAGTATTAAGTTTTTCCCACTAAAAACATAACTAAAAACTTTGTATGGATAAATACTTTTGTACATATAATCATACTTCTTGGGAGTTCTTTTGGTCAAAAAAACTGAAAGCACTTATTATTTATTTGCGTATTATTGATTTATTTCGTATTTAGGTACGATATAACTTAATAAACCACCCTTCCCTATTTAAGGATTCTTTTTTTCTACATCAATGTTTCCGATATTGTTTCTATGTGCTTTTATATATTTTATATTCCTGTCCTAATCAATTTCAAAATGGTTTTATTTGAATTATTTATAAAATAGCAACCATTGTTGATTCATAAAAAACCCTACATGTTTTCCTACTACAATTAGTTCTATTATAAATAGAATAAAAACCTTAAAAACTTTATTTTCACTGTATTAAAAAAACTGTAAAAGTAAAGTGATAAGAAATTTCTATACCAAAAAATAATTAAAATATCATTTGTCTACTGTGAACGTGGTTTTTGGTCATTTTAAAATTATTTAAAACCTTGTAGAAATTGAAATACGATCACCACGTTCAAAGACGCGCCAGTGTACGTAACCAGTGTACGGTAAAGTATGGCCCGAACGCCGCGCGATGCGTCTATCGCTTACGTACGTTTATTCGCTTACATATCGCCATTACACCCTCGTGCGACACGGTGTGGAACGATAAGAACGTACTTAACTGTAAATCCGGTCGTTTAATCGTCACAAACAGTACTGATAACGTTATCGTAAACACTAACTTGTGTTAAAATCGCCACTCAAAGGTGTGCGGCGTAACGCCGCCTCTACCAGCGGCGTTAGTTCGTCACCTCGTAGACACAACTCAAAAGTGGCCCAGTACTGTACGATGTACAAGTTTCATGCGTCTAATATATAATATTTTTAAGTAAGTTTCTTTTTCTTTCGACAGCCTATATATTCATTTCATCCGGAAACTGCTAACCGCAGAACATTTGAACATTTAATATCAACCGTGACACTAGGGCTATCAGGAATTTTAACTAAAAAAAGGAAAAATTATGAAAATATACCCTTCGACTATCTTATATTGTCAAAGTGTTTTCATAATATTAATATTTTCCTATACCTAATTTGCAACATGACGGTCACTTAAGAACCAAAGATTTATATCATCAACTATTTATTATACGCTGGAGAATAAGTTTCAATTTATGAAATAGATTTAGACGACGATAGTCGTTAAAAATACGTTTGGTTATTCATAGCAAAACCCAAATTTAAATGAAACAGAACTAAGCTAGTGAGAAATAATAGTACAAATATTAGAATAGTAGAAATAAAAAATAGTATAAATATTAAAAATATAAAAGTAAATAGTGGAATAGTTCAAATAGTAAAAATAATTACAAATATTGCAGTTTTATACAGAAAGGAAAACAGATGCGAAAGGAAAGTGGAATAACAAAACTGTATATTTCGAGGAGAAAGGAAGAGAGCCGTCTCCAAGTGATCATTCAGTTCCAATCGAAGGACAATCATTTCTTTCCCCTTTCAAACTCGGTTTCTTACGTAAGCGAATTGGTAAGGTAATTAGAATTTTGTACTTGGCCGTTTGGTTAGAGTGCAATAATAATTCAAGTAGTTTTTTTAAGATCCGTATCCACATAAAATAAGTGAAAACGTTGTCACTAAAATCAAACAGCTCTTGCTAAGCGTTTGAAATTGTGAAATAAACTAAAACAACATTTACTTGTTATTATACCTCTTAAGTTACGTCAAATAGTCACGCTGAACGTTACCTGTAAAACTAACAATGAAAATCAATTAAACAGCAAATCCTGTAGCGTTTGATTTTCACCGCTTTGTGGAAAAAGGCTCTTTAATATCTCACAAGTTTTCGGGTTGTTTCGGTAATACCTAATTCAATTTTGGTTCTTTATAAATAACTAAATAATTCAACCACTTTAGAGGAAGTTTACTACAGGTGCATATGTAGAGATAAAAAAGAATGCTATCGTGTACTAATTTTGTGATCGAACGCTTCAAATTCTTTGTAACCCTAAAAACGTTCACTTTTTCATAAAACAAAAAAATAATATAACTTACTCCGCATCAAAATAATCATGCTTATTAATATATGATAGTGATAAAATTATATATACGGAAAACAAAGTAAGAAGCTAAAATCAAATGTAAACATCGAGGTTTTATTTAATATACCATAGAAAAAAGTTGAGAAGGAAAACATTGTTGAAAGTAAAATAGAAACTTCGGCTTCGTGTGGTAAAGAAACTTCAGACATTAGGTTTTTTCGAACGTTGAAGAAAAAGCAAAACGTATTTCTACTTCACGATGAAATATTTTGTAGACGTAAAAAATATATTCACTGAACAAAAATGACACCGATTATAGGTCAATATTTTTCCATCTGTGATTGCGTGTATTTACAAGAGTGAACGAATGTGTCAACTAAAAACTGACACTCTATTACACGCAAGGCATATGATAAACCTACTATAATCATATGTAAATTGGCAACCAAGAGTGTCAGTTGAGGGAAAGTCCAAGATAAATTCGCCGTCAAGTTGGCGACGGCGACATCGCTGTAATCGAAAATTTGTCTCAAGCGGCTTACAAGTAAATGGAACATAAATTACAATTTCTCGCTCGATGTAATTTTAAATATATTTAGATGTACGGCATATTAAGTAAACAATATATTTAGTTTTGACGTGTACAATAAGTTAATACTGACAACTTACTCACAACCAGGCTGAATAAAATAGTAAGGAATGCATTAATTGAAAAGGCACAGTTCACTTAAATGTTGAAAGGAAAAGATAAATTTTAATCCGACTGATCTAATATTAGATAGCATAGCTTAGGCAAGATGTGTAGTTTTCGAACGTGCTATTTGTTTGTTTCAACGAAAGAATTTTGAGATGCATATACCCGTTTTCCCATGAATTGGTATATTACACTTTTGATCCGGATAATAGATGTTTACCGAACCGATGTGATTCTTCCCATTCAAGTTAAAATGTTATAAAACGTATAGAATATTGAAAACACATTTTATGTAATGCTGGATTCACCTACTCGAACACGAACGATGGTTAAAACCCCACTCCATTTTGTGTCATGCGTTCCAATTTTTTTGTACACTTCGATTTTTCTGTCGTACGTTTTCAAAGAATTGAGAGCTTGGCTGGTAGTGCTACCAAACTATTTTGATCTTAAACATGATTATGACCAAAAGTAGTAGATCATAGCCCAAATCATGGTACTCCAAATCATTTCCCTTTTCTTAGCTTTGCAAGTTACGATTTTAACATGAATTTCATCCATAATGACTATCCACTACATGACAAAGTGATCAAGTCATAGTCTGGCGGAACGAGAGCGGATGACAGGCTGTACCGCTGCTTGGATTTGAAAAAGTCCGTTTTCTCATGCGTCCATATACTACAAAGTATATAGAGCTCTGCGTTTGTCGTCCGGTAAACACTACGATGTGTATTAGAAAAGCACGAAATTTTGAAGACGCGCTATAGTGCACGAATGCGTCCTTATGATCCAATGCATTTAGAAACGTCCGTTTTTATCGCCCGTTCAAAAATGAGTCTAAGAGGTATGCAGTTTCTGACTTACAAATTCACAACTGCAAATGCTTTAATTGAAGAGAGTGACGTTCCGCTCAGAGTCGATAATTAGTTGATGGGAGTGCTAAGACTTCTCGGAACGTGACATCTAAGTGGAGTGACATTACTTATACTGCGTGTATATTCAATGAAACAGAGGTGTACTAATGGAAACAAATCTGTATGCTTTCACTAATATATATAGAAATATTCTGTTAACCTAACCTTTATTTATTTACGTAAGGTACCTAATTTTTATTTATTTTAAGACAACCTTTATTAGTTATCCTTTAGTTAGTATAAATAATTTTTTTAGCAAAGGATGCGGGATATTTTTAAATCGAAAGATATTAACCCTTCTAACAATGTAGGAGGTAGAGAGATACTTTTTTGATTGGATGAAAACATCCATTTCATTAATTTAAGGTTTGAAAAGTTTGATAAAGCATCCCGTTTTGGGCAACCCTTCATTTTGTAACCCCTGTGACACAATAAATAATGATGATTTAACAAAAAAATAAATTCCGTTTGTCTAAACCAAAATGACAGTTATAAAATAAATCCACGTTTAAAATTAATCATTGACAGTTAACAAATAGTTTGGAACCATAAACAAACAAAAATTTAAATAGATTACAAGAATATACAATTTGTACTTTTTATTCACGACTAAAATATGCGTTGATTGTTCCGGATGTATTTTAAACCCTTTTACGTTTGTATCCGCCATTCAACGATCCTCAACGATATCCTGCGACATTCCTACATGTTGTATATTGTTAACGGGACAACTATAACTTGCTGTGGCCCAGTAAAAGGCCTGGGGTTGACCAGTTGCAAAACACTAGACTGGACAGAAACGGAACAGAATAAGAAAAGGTTTAGGATTAAATATCCAAAGTGCACCCGAGACCAGAATTTCATAAAAATCGGACAATCAGGGTGGTCTTGTACACGGTCATTGTCTGTCAGTTTGTCACTGACAGACAGCAGTTATACACTATTTTTATTCTGGAAGCCTCAAGACAAATTTTTCTACTCCCAACTCCAATTTGAAATTTTTGACAAAAACAATACTTTTTCCTTATACTGTATATAAGAGAAGAAAGTAAAAATTACATGTATTTCTGCTTCTTATATTTATTTCTTTGTGAGTAAACTTAGCCTACCTTAAAAATTAAATTAAATTTGAAAAAGTTATATAACTTAAGTTATTACCTTAAAAAGCTATAAATAAACTGACGATAGGGAGGGTTGAGGGAGGTCAGGGGGTCTGAAAGGAGTAGATGTTATCCCCACCACACAAGACAGCCACCGCCACCGGAAAGAGTCGGTCCCCCGACCGACCGCGGCGGTGATAGCGGTCCGGGCCGGTGTGGTCTGGGTGCCTGCCTCTTAAGGATACATGGGTTTCGACTCCGGCGAACACAGCATGGCAACTCTAAGTGCGCGCCGTGCTTAAGGGACCTACAGTTTAACGTGGAATCCCAACAATTTCCTCTGAATTACGAACTGGTCTAATTATGAGGATGGTCTTTTGCGGATTAACGTAGTAACCAATATTGCGGACGTAAATCTCACTACACTAACCCACCATCACTCACAACTATTCACAATTCGTGACCCCCAAGTAGCTGAATTATATGGAACGCCAACGTCCCAGTCCGTGGTTATTGGCATACGTTACGTCAAAGATTCCTTCAATTAATCATAGTAGGCTGTTCATAATATATTTTAATATCTGTAGAAGTATATTCATTATTAAAATAAATAAATATACTACTTGTCAACACTTGATTAGGTTTTACAGACCGGCGCGGCGCGTTCACACTTCGCCACTATCACCAGTTATTGGAAACGTGAAACAGTGAACCAATTCCAGAAGGCTTTAACATGAATAATTCTTCCCATTGTTTGAGAGTATCAGCAGATCTCGAAGCAAATAACGCATCGACCATCAGACTCTTGTTACCAATTTATTAATGAAACAAACAGGCTCGCATCAAAATATGGGCAGTAACAAAAAGTACAGGTATTCTCCACTAACCACAGTTGTGTTTGTATTGTATTAATAACGCATCAGTGTCGTGTTACCAATTTGTTCGACTAACAATGAGGCTCGAATCTAAACAGGGGCAGTAAATGTAATAAGATTAGAAATTATTTTACTAAACACAATTAGATTTATATAATACTATCATATATTCTAATTCATCTGCAATTCTAACAACCTATAGGTACACGGAGATTCGACATTTACATGGTTTTATTCAGAAAAACTACATGCTAAATTATCTTTTACACAGAATCAAAATGAAATTAGGTTTTTTGGAGGGAGATTTTCGGTTTTTAATTTGTTAATCGAAGTAAGGTGGATACGTTGATTTGTTTAATTAAACACATATTGGTGTAGAGACCCAAATTGTGTAGGTAATTGAATCGGATGAGTTTAATTAACTTGTTAAACAAATACTATTTAACTATAACTTAAATAAGTTGTTAGCCCATCCTTTTGTACGAATTGTATGACTAAGTGTTGAGAAGCAAGCTACTAATGTTAATAAATAAATATTAACCTTAAACCAAAATAGATAAAAACACTAAAAGGTATATACAGTATTAAACTACATAGCATTAATTTTAATTAGATTCACCACAGTTTTCACAAATAAGCGTTACTAAAATACCATGTC
Organism: Nephotettix cincticeps; assembly: GCA_023375725.1. Lineage (NCBI taxonomy): Eukaryota > Metazoa > Arthropoda > Insecta > Hemiptera > Cicadellidae > Nephotettix > Nephotettix cincticeps. The sequence continues at coordinate 40,506,491 of CM041785.1, forward strand.
AGCCTTAAAGAAAGATAATATATAAAGACTGATGAGACCTTTTTCGGATTTTGTGGTATAAAACGTAAAAATAGCCAAAAATATGATAATTCCAATCGATATACAGACAAAACTTATTTGTATGGATAATGTTCTGTAAATTTACAGATGATAAATTATTTTCTGATAAAAAGATTCATAAATAATGATGGCGAGATTAAAAATCATCAAATTTCTAATTACGACAATTTATCAGGGACGGGATGGCAGACCAAAGCGATATCACAGTTCAGCGGCGGACAGTGTCAGATGGCCTTTACGCGATATATTGGCAATCAGCGACAACAATCAAAAGCTGCTTCATTAAGTCAAAATACAACCCCGTAACTATTACGAACGCTCACAGCCCCTGGATATAATGCTCAATTATAAAACGGGCTGATGTATTAAAAACCAACATAAAATATGCAATGATACACTTAAAAAGCAAACAAGTTTAATTTAAGAGTCGGAACTACCTGTGACTTATTTCCCCACTTCCCATTTGAAAAATGTTCATTTCTGTAAGTCACTGTTACCGTTGTCTAAAATAGTTATGTGTAAAACAAAGGATTAAAGTTAAACTTTTTGTCCACGAAGGAAACTATTGCCTCAACTATTTCCATGTCTGGAACTAAAATCTACACACTTTTTCTCCGTTTGGACTAAAATTAGTACTTTTTGTACTCCTTTTCAGAGAGTATAAGTATAGGCTATACATAGTAGGAGGAGGAAAAATATTTTGTTTAGTTAAGTTTAAAGGGAATTATTTGCCTGTAGATAAAAATCTCAATCAAATTGCTAGTACATATGTTTACGTTAAGCATATTTGGTTATAATGATTAAATTCTTTTTAAAATGAAAATTTATTTTTAAGGAAATAAATTTACAATATTTATACATTTACATTTATTTTAAGACGAAAAATGTTTAGTGAAGCTTAGAAGAAAATTAAAAAATCAATTCATTCTGAATTTAAGAAACAACGGTGTTGTTTATTAGTGACGTATGATTTGACTGGGCACTAAGTTTACAAACTGTATATGACCAAATTCTACAGCTCTTTTTAGAATTTTTAATTGAAAATCTGTATAAATAAAAATTACATTTTAACAAGCTGACCCGTATTAGAACTAACAGGTTTACATTGATGTATATTTGAACTGCTGTAAATGGCAGACTTGTACGTCGATAAACATGAAACCTCCAGCTGTCTGTCCATCATTTAGTTTTATCCACGAGCTTAACCGCTTTAACCTCTGACAAGTTTCAGCAGTTGCTGCAATTCTGAAATCAATCAAAACCGCCCAAGGTGATTGATGACTCCGTTCATATCAACTTTTGAAATGTGGAGTTAAATCCCTCAAGATACGAAGATACTGACAGTAAATATTCAATGAAATCTACTGTACAAGTATGCTTTAGTGTAGCCATAAAAATATTACACATAAAATAAAAACATATACCTGCCAAAGTTGCAATAATGAAACATTAAAAGTTTTGAATAAGTTTAAAACATGTTTAGTACTACAAATGTAAACTGTTAACGTAAACTCAAACTCAACTGTTACAAACTCTTAAATTCCTGATGAAAATATTTTTTAATTTAGTTCAATCAAACAGATTGAATTAATGTATGATTAAATTAATTAGTATTGCTAATTTTAAACATTTTAAATATTTGTTTCAAAATAATTGCCTAAAGTATACGATTAAATAAATACATTTTTTAGCCTTAAGTATATTTTGGATACTCTTCAGCTTAGTTCGTAACAAATAGTTGATGTATTTACAAAATATAGCGCCAAAAATATAGTAAATCACTTCCATCACTTAAAACGGTAACTTTTAAATTTTTTTATTCACACAAATTATTTACTTGTTTGATAACAGAACGAAACAATTTCAAATCTTCTGATGTTTATTTTATGACAATACTCATCAAATTTTTCCCACAATGAATTGTATAAAAACTCTAATTTGAGAGGTAGGGTAAGCTATACATTTAAAACGGATATTTTATATTTAAAATCCCATAATTTTTTACCTACCGTTGTTACAGATCTAAGAGGTACTGTCATTTGGGAAACTGTAAACTGTATCTCTATAAACTATGGATATTTAATATAGTTTTAGCTTTTTTTGTAAAGTTTCGTAGTTTTTAAGAGGTTTTGGGCGGGCGAACAAAAAAAGAACAAAAATTAAAAAAACGACTGCAGATAGTTCAGGGCTGGATGCAGTAATGATCAGTTTGGTAAACACTAATCACAGCATAGACGTTAACCACTACCAGGACCTGACCAAAGCCAGACTAAACTGTGTTCTGTGTCAACTGCTCGTTGTACAATCGGTCCGGTCGTGTTTGTCTCAGGAACCAACTCAGGGTAATTAAAGCATTTTAAACCCTTAAAAGATATGTTGTATTTACAAAACAGAATACCATAGTATAACATTTTATCCCCATTAAGAGTTGTCGACAGTAAAATATTAAATTTACAAAACATATATAACACAAAATACATTAAACCTTTCGGTAGGGCCTGGCGCATTTTGTCACGACGAGACTGCCCTTCGGTCTGGTCATGACATGAAGTGCAGTAGGCTTACCGAATGATATATTTACTATCTTCGACGGTTCACCATTTACAGGAAATAATAATATTTACTTGTAATAAAACAATGAGCATTAAGTATACACACTTATAATAGCTTATGATAGAGGACAGAAATATGTAGGCTATAACAAATAAGATCTTTGAAGATGGAAATAACAATCTATGTTATCCATAGATAAATAAAACAATAAATGAGGAATGAATAAGTTTGAGCTATAAATGTTACAGTATGTTAATACAATATTTTATCCTCGACTACCCATTAGATGGGAATACGCGCATTATTGTAATGAATATCTGCAGATTCGGTTATAACGGCTTAAGACTTAAAACGTATATTTAAAACTGTAGACACAGTAAGTTTAGGATTAGGTCGTTTAATATCAGGTATATTTAAGGATTTACGAAGCAATTTAACGTTCAATTTCAAATATATTGATTCCTATAAAAATAGGAACTCGGAAAATATCAATGGAGTCATGGTTTTAATAATAATTAAGATTGACAATAATATTATAGTTTACCATTGGGAAGCAACAAAAATATTTGATTAGATACATTTGGAAAAATAAAATTTTTAACATCGAATATAAGACAGTGAAAACTGTTGTTACCAGCTATGATTAGGATGGAAGAAGGTTTTAGGTGTTTGGCAGGTCCATGCACCATCCATCAATCCTTACTCCTAACAACCTTTTGTATTCTATGACATTCTCAATGAAGAATTCTGATCGATTTAAAACCGATAACTTCCTTTGTTTTGTTCAGGAAAACCACATAGTTATAACAAAAAAGTGTCGTTTAGAACTTTCAACCTCTCCAGTTAGCATTTAAGTATCTTGAATTTAATAAGGTTCAACGGTATTTTTTTATAAATAAAGTAATTGCGGATTCAACCTTGGATTCTGTTGAAAAGTAAATGGTATATTTCTTTCTAGGTCAGGTAGTTTGCCTGTCCCTTTCAGCACTTAGAGGCGCCAACTAAATCTGCGGTCAGGTGGCACCGACGCGACGTCTAAATTGCAATTTTATTGTCAATTCATTCCACTAAATAAATAAACGGTACCAGTGGACTGACACATACTTTCTCCCTTAAGTAAAAAAAACACAATCTGTAATACAACTATCATGTTCTACAAATTTAATCTAAATAGCATTTAATAATTTATTGTTTCAAAAATAATCATCCCATTTCTGAAAGTAAAAAGAAGAGAGACAAAGTTAAATTAATTGTTTGAATTGTATGAGGGACCCCCCCCTCGGTAATACCAAGCTTTTTTAGTTGGTTTTGATGGGTGATTTACCTTAAGCTTGATACCAAGTTTCATGGAAAACGGTTGCAAAATAAGGAAGAAATTGATTTTTTTATATTCTCCATAAGTATAACATTGGGCGCTTTCAGACAACGTACTGCGTTTATCATGGACAGTAAATTTAACTTTTCTCTGAAACTGTTAGTCGTAGACAAATAATTTAAAATACTAATTTGTTAAGTTTTTTAAGCTGGTTTTAATGGTACCAGTCAAGTTACACTTTAATCGTTTTCGTTGAAAATTTAAAAATTTGGTGAACCATTTCGTATGTATATAAATGCAGCAGTTTATATTTTGAGTGCTGTAACAAATCCATTAATATTTACTCATATTTTGAAAAAGAAATTATTTTAATCTCTTAATATAAAACATACCACCTCATCCATTCATTAATTTTAAAAAACCTAACCATTAGTTTTGATAGGAAAAGTAATAGGAAAATATCTTGATAAAAGCATTTTTAATCCCCAAAATAACATCAACAGCTAAAAGTATTTACTGTGGTAACTGCAACGTGTAGTAATATATTTGTTGATTAAGGCAAATTAAAAGTATTAGCATTTAAAATAAACTAAAATATTAAAGTAAATGGAGTACAACATTTATTAAAAATTTTGTATCATTTGTGATCTCGATAATGGCGATTTAATTTTAAATATTGTTAATGCATATTCAATAAACAAACAGAACGCTAATTATATTATTGAATATAAAAAACAAATTGATAAGGTTTGATAAAGAAAATATAATCATAAATATTACAATTATGTATATATTATTACGAATATACATACAAAAAATAAATTAATATAATGATAATGATAAGAAACGTAATTATGAATGGTGATTATTATTTATAAATACATATTATTTATATGAACAATTAATCCCATAAATATCTTAACTGGTCGTTATAGTACTTCTACGTATTTGGATAAAACTCTTATTCGAAACATAAAAATATCAATCAATTATTTTAACATTTTCCAGGAAATCTCACAAATGAACTAATCTATCTTTATCAAGAATGTAAGGAAATATATAACTACAGTATAATTAATAGGTTTTCAACGTTTTGTTTTTTATCTATACAACAGTCTACAATAGCCACTGCCATGTCAGCCCACGGGAGCGGGGAGCGTGGGCAGAGCCCAGCATCCCCTCGGGAAGGGCTGCTCATCCCTCATTACATTATTCTTATTCCAGTTTATTCTCTGAGATTTTTCATGTTTATTGTGACAGTCAAAGATGAAAATTGGAAAAATGTCGTCACTAAATTAATTATTCACTTCGTTCATTTTAACACGTCCATTTATAATACGCCATATAATACGTCCATATAATATGCGGAGCGGTTTTTACATGGATATGTCTTAACTCATGGGGTGGGAGTATTGGCAATCCGTCAGACCAAAATTTGAAACGGACGTGACGTTATGGTTACTAAGACAGCTTTTTAGAGGAACTAAAAACATTCCCTTTAGACATATTCATTTTATCCATTTTTCATATATCCATTTATTTCAATTTATAGTTTAACAATGTTTTTTTATTTAAAAACATTCTAAGACACTATTTGCTCACTGAAGTTAAAAATAATTTTTGTCGTGACATCAGTACTGGGTATAGCAGGTGAGCAGGTGTAAACACGTCATGTTCACAAGATAACACACATGATAATACTAAAAATATTAACTTTATAGTATCTGATCGCTGCATCACAAAGTGTTTACAAATAACGGTACTAAAGTAACAGTAAGGTTCATTAATTGAAATAATAAAAATGTCACCACAAAATATATACGCTTTTTGCGGCACATGGAATTATATGTGAGTTTTTTATACCATTCCATATTATTCGGGGGGAATTATCCGTGGGATTTCTATTATGTTAAAAAAATCTCTATATAAATAATTGAAAAAAATTAGAATACATTTTATTATTTCACTTTTTACTAGCAAAATAATTTTTTATTACATATCAGGTATACTACGTCCAGTTAATCTCCCTTGATCCACTCCAAATTTTAGAAAAAGTCTTCACTGACTAAAATTTCAAACGAATTGTGTTTTGACGTCTGAGGACAATAATACAAATAAAATTGGTCCCCGATCTAATTCTAACCTCAACGACGGTATAAGTAGCTCAATTTCCAATTCTCGACAACCAATATAAAACCCGTTTACATATACACGAGTACTATGATAACGATTTAATTGAGGTAAAAGGTTTATTGAAAATGGCATACAATGTGTTCACGTAGTATTTTTTATAAAGGTTTGTGCATACGTATATTATAAAAAACTCAAAATAGAACAAATTAGGAAGAAAGTTATTTTATATGACCCAAAGTAAGATATCTATGTGTATTGTACAAAACCCTTTTGCATTCATAATTTAAAGGTTCCAAAGTACAATGTTGGTCAAGTTATTCCTTGTAAATACGTTTTGTTTTCCTACCCCCTCGTGTCTAATAGGTAAAACCTAATTATAAAAAAAGATCAGACAAGTTTAAACACAAATTACTGCGATACTATTAAAAAACTGTTGTTTATTATACTCGTTGGGCTTTTACACTAATACGTCTAAACTCTGGGGAGCTGTTAGCAATTTGTAAGACGCAAAACGTCTGACAGAAGTAATGTGGTTATGATAACAGATTTTTGTAGGAAATAAAATCATTTATGGATCTAAGTTATTTCACACAGGGAAGTAAACACCGTATTGGTCTGGTAATGGCAAACGTCGCTTTTTTAATTTCTGTAATTTCAAATAATGATCAGTTAAACTTTACAACCACAAACCAACCAATCCCAATCGAGTATTAGTTGTTATTGGTATAGAGGTGATCAAACAACACAGTTTAACAGCACGTTTAAAGCGTAAAAGAGACAAGTGTGCTACATAGATGAGTTATTAGGCGCCTCCCACTATTTTACCAAGGCCCGCACACGAGCTCTGTCACATGTGTTAGTGAGCATAAATCCCGCCTAAGCTCCTTTAATAAATAAACGAGACTAGTTTTTCGCACAGTAGTTTATTTAAAGGCAAACGATCCTACCAAATGGCCCTCTATAATTTTTACTTTTTAAAATAACTTCTTTCCATGAATCCCTCTGCAACAGTTTCTGTAAAGTAATCTTAAACGCCTGTGGTTAGTGCTGTGCGGGCCGAAAAATATTATTAATCAGGCTTTTAATATAAAAATAGAAACCTTTATTTATAACACAACATACAAACAATAGGTGACGAGCTCAACTCAAACTCCAGTCGTCCCAAACTCGATACCGGATCAGATCAGCATTGGTATTGGGACTATTAATCAATTACATATCTATGAACCAAACGACAATATGTATTAGCAAGACCATGTTTGAACCGTTCCCTTTCAAAACACGTACGAAATTCCACCGACGTAAATAAACACAAAATACCCCCGTGGCAGCAGACCTGCGTACTCAGCAAGTCAATAGTTTGTTTATCAATAACTAGTTTGATCAATATCCGTAATAAATAAGACAGTTTGCCAAGTCTGCATAAGATTGACAAGGTAAAGAGTATGCAGGTTTGCTGCTGTGAGGAACGCTGATAGTACGTTTGCCTTTTGACCATCTACGAAGGCTTATGAATATCTGCCCGTAAATAAAGGAGTTTGCCCGTTCTCCATAAGATTGACATGGGAAGGAGTATGCCAATTTACTGCTGTGAGAAACACCGAAAGTAGGCAATTACAGCATCAAAAATTATTTTTGACCAATTATACCAAGTTTAATCGACAACTATCAATGAAGAAAGGAGTTTGCGTATTCCCTATATGATTAACATGGGAAAAGAGCATGAAGGTTAGCTGCCATGATAAACACATAAACTATGATATCTAAGCAAAAATGGATAAATCCCAATCATATGAAGCTCAATACCACGTTTCATACATAATATAACGTTGAAAGTGAAACATTAATTTTCCGTTATCCTCCTTAAGATTAACATTGGAGCGCCAAAAACAACGTACTGAGTTTAGACCTTTTAATATCTTGGTAACCGTCTGAGATAGGGAAAACTTTAAAATACTAAATTTTAAACTGTAAATTTAGCGAATTCTCATAGGAATAGATAACATTTATTTATTTTTAATTACATATGAAAATGATAAAAAGCCTAATTTGGGGAACAACTCCCTCCAAACTACCCATCCCGATTGACCGATATTTTTGGATTACGAACTCGCCGATTAAATGTAGGAACATACGTCTCTACAAAATATGGACTCGATCGGACCATTTTACGTGAGTTATCGTGTTCACGGACACCCACATATATAACATTTTTAACGAATATTTTTTTTCTCTAGGCACCTCAAAACGAAAAAGTAACATAATCCAGGGCTTAGGTCGTGCCTAGAGACCTACGGTAAAAGCTTCTTCCCTTGGGAAAATTCGCTATAAATGTACTGTATTTAGTCCCCAGTGGCAATTGTATTAGATCATCACATGTCTAAAGAAAATATTTTCATTTACACTAACAGCTGGTCTCATAACCACATGACGTCACTCCGTTACACTTTTCCGTGTCACAAATTGCTAACCCCTCTCAAGACCTTATACATATCTATGTCAAAACAACATTAACTCGTGGGTTACAACTCGCCTCATTTAACCTTAACGGATAACAATGTGTTTAAACAAAAGTAAGAGATGGTTCCAGTAGTAACGAGAACCGTTGCCGAAGGTCCAGAGGCCAGGAGATCTCCCGATTAACGGGGAGTAACTCAAGTTAATCTCTCCTCTAATAGTCAAGCCGTTGCGGTTCTTAATAGGTTCCTTAATAGGTTCATTATTAAAGTTTCTAAGATGAGTGTTACGTTACCTGGGAAGTTTAATTTATTTAGTCTCATTTTCTGTACAACTGCTAGAAAAATTATAATACATTTTGTACAATTTTTCAACAGGAAAATTTATTCCTATAAGGTAAGTAATGGGTGCAAGTACTTAACGACGAATTATCTTCCTTCAGAAAAAATTAAAATAAGTTAAACTGTTTTATATAAAAACATTAGGGTATTACATTTTATTTGGTTAACTTAAGAGACTGAACCCTTTTAGAACCTTATAGCCTGAATTAAATATATTATAAAAATAAAAATCTAATATCTAATAAAATCTAATAAAATGAGTCGGATTAGACTTAACAATGAAAATAACCTTAAAGGTATTATTTTAAAGATTTTTTAGAAAAAAAGAAACGGTCAAAAGATTATTCCTGAAAATTGAAAGTGCAAAAAACTGAATATTTATTTATTAAACTTAAATTTGCGCGTATATTTATATTTAAAACTGTACAAAACTGTAGCAATACAACCTATGATTTGTATTTGTAAATGTTTAATCAATGAGACTGTGATGTCAAGAGGGTAGCTTTGCAAAAGTACGGGCAATTTTCGAAGCATTCCCTGTTACATATGGTGAAATTGTAATTATTAATGACAGATGCTCTGTTAGAAAGTAGTTTTACCTACTAAGAAACATTAAATTAATATACGAATTTATTTATCAATCAAGCCAAAATCATTCTAATAAATAGAATAAAGTGCTTAATTTACTTTTTTACATGATACTAAGTAGTGTTAATTACTCATTCTAAATATACCATTCTGATATTCTCCAAATGGGGTTCCCTATCCGAACGTGACACTATCAAGACTATAAATGATTCTATTCCAATTCTGTTTTCAAACATTCCACCGGAACAACACCGACACGGAAGGTCTGAGGTGCAATTAACGTCCTCTGGATAACATCCACCGGATGTTATCTTCCCTGTCAGCAGCTTAGCTTAACGCCACGCTATCTCCAAGACAATCGGAACAGACCTTTGAGCAACCGTTCAGATCAAACGTTTTCTTAATGAAATCTTAATTACACCTCATCTTATCTCATAACTACGTTAATAATAAGAAAAGTATTAAGTGAATTCTGGGTTTACATTCGTTTCATTCATGATCGCTATGCAAAATTGTGCCTGTATAATACAGTTTTAAATATAAATAAACGAGCAAATCAAAGTTTAATAAATCGATATTCAATCTATTTCATTTTCAATTTTTGGAATAACCTTTTGACAATTTCTTTCAAAATCTTTAAAATAATACCCTATGGTTATTTTCATTGTTAAGACTCATTTATTATTAGACTTGAAATATTTTTGAGAATAAACATATATTTACTGCAAAAGGTTAGTTTAAAGAGTTTTTAGTATGGATCATACACAACTGTGGTATAGGATAAGTTGAATGATTGTGTGTTATCATGTACACCATGATTATTTCTCTAAAAACACAACAAGTATGCTTTAAATAAAGTTTTTACTATTTTTGGAAGTTTTTATTCCAATTGGATCGATTGAACTAAATATTGCACAAACGTGTTTATGTGCTAGTAGTGTAGTTAGTGTAAATTTATAAAAGAACAGTTTCGTTAATATAGTGTATTTACAACTCCCTACAGTTTATGGTAAAGAGGATTCTGAAAAAAATAATTTTTCAGGGATTCGAAGATATCTTCAGTGGATGAAGAGAGACGCTCATTAGCATAGGTGAGTTCGACAAAATACCTGATAAGACATTAATTAGATCTTAAACCGTTGTAAAAATTTTAAACAAATATTTAGATTAAGATACCACTTAGCTTAAGGTGAGAAGGTCTTCAAAGGGGCTCCCACGTATTTCAAATGGGAAAATATGGTTTTTAGGTACCTATTAAAAAACTACTTGTCCTATTGTATTGGCATTTTTTCACTATTTTTTATACAGGGTGTTTCAAAATTCCCTACCAATACTCTAGGACATTGTTCCTGGTTAAGAAACATATCTAAATATCATATTTAAATATTCCGAAAGACTTAAGTTACTCACACAGCCTCCATTTTGTTTTTTTCACTTATATTTTTTCTGAATAATGGTTAAACGTACGGATTTGAAACTTTGCACAAATATTTATGACATCTAGACAAAACTACTAAAAACTCATGACAATTTCTAAAATTCATAAAACAAAATGGCGGCCATTAAAACTTTTTTCTCAAATAACCCATGAACCGTTGAAAAGAAAATTTACAAGAATAACTTTTTTAGGTAATGTAATTACAAATCGATAAATTGTTTTAAATTAAACAAATATTAACTGAGATATGGCAGCTTTAGTGATGGCTGACCGCTAGAGCTTAGTTGTAGTGCATGTCAAGGAATGCGACTAAAGTCTGCCACAACAATGCAACAGCCTATGTCTGCTTAATGTCATTAAAATTCACACAAAACTCCCAAACCCCCCAAACAATCCCAATCATCTGATTTTATTCTTGCCCGAAAATGTTATTATTTTATTCATTGTAGTCAGTTCCTCTACAGTTATTCTAAACCTATGCCAAGACCAAGATGGTTATGTGACCTTTTATTATTGTTTGAAGTAATCTAAAATAACATACAAAGCAGGCGGAGACTGTTACATTGTTGTGGCAGACTTTAGTCGTATTCCTTGACATGCACTACAACTAAGCTCTAGCGGAGTATTGGTGGGGAATTCTGAAACACCCTGTACATGTTGAAAAAGTTACGGAAATGTTAAACTATATTTTCTTTGTAAAGAACATTTTAAGTTGGATGAAGAAATAATAATATATAATAAAAGCACAACAAGATGACGTATATCCGTTATCTAGCGAGGTGTGTTTCATCGCGGAATGGTATTGTTGCCTTAACTCCATCATCTTACTTTATAAAGCATTTCTTATTTTATCCTTACAAATGTATACAGACATCAATCATATTTTATTCGGCGGGAGAGTTTCCGTTCTAATGTTTCATTAATCCACAAGACTGGAAGTGATTTATAACAGGCCGTAAACATTTTTTCGAGAACACTGATAAACTATAATGTACGTAGCGCTAATTACTTTTTTTAAATTGTTAAAATTTAAATCATAAATTGCCTATTATAGTATTTTATAGTCAAATTGAAAAGAATCTTACCGTTGCAAATGCTTCTACTGTGAAATATTTCCAAAACCAATACACTTCATTTTAGTATAAAAATATTGATAAATTTACGTTAAAACTGCGCAATGCAACTAATTAAACGGGAAAACTGGGGTTATATTGTAAAACATTAACACACTTGAGGTGAAAAAAACAGCGAGAACTGAGAGAAATTCATTCAAATAACAATAGTATGAGTAACTTCTAGACTCAACCTAAAACATAATTAAGTCACTGAAATGGGACGCTTTCAGCCTAAAATATAATAAATTTATCTGGACACCCTATACGAGTACTCGTAATTGTAACGATTATGTAATATCAAATCATTCAGCTAATCTTTGAAGTTAATCTTTATAAAATGAATTATTATTTAAAATATTTAACTAGATACTCGAACGGAAAATATGCCGTAACAGTAGAGTGGAATAGGCATATATACATTGATTTAGGAATAATTTGTGATGATCCAAACCAAGCTAATAACAAATTAAATAAAGAAGTTACATCAATTTTCTTATACTGCACCTAAAAAGTAGTTGAAGCCGCATACTTTTATCACAATCAAGGGACAAAAAAAGTTATTTTATTAGACTTTCAACTCCGATTTTACGAATGGAAAAAAATAAATTACGGATCGAATGTGACGTATCACAATTAAATTTCAATCAACGGCATTCGGTTGTACAGAGCGATATCGGAGCAGAGTGAGCCCAACACAATACCGCGTACTTGTCGGATATTACGCTTCGGATTACAGTATTCGGATTATCTACACAGCTTTGTTCCAATACACGTCATTAACGAGTTCAACGAATGATTTTCCAAGACTACCGTGATTGGTACAATACGAGAAGGTTATTATCAATCTTGTCAATCTATCTAAAACATTTTAATAAAACTGAGGTACTAATTTTATTATTTTTACTTTATCTCACTATACATAGAATAAAGGCAAAAGTATTCGTCAAAATTGTTTGATTTGATCTGAAGTAATTTAGAATAACTTCAAAAATGTCTAATTTGTCTGTCCGTCCATCGGCCCAGAGACCACCAATATGCCATGTGGTATGACTTTTAACACGCTTGGCACGTAGCTGCGTTTCCACCAAAATCCATTAGATTTCCCTACTTTTAAATATTTATGTGGTTAATCCATAAACCCCCGGAAACTGATCGAACAATTTAGATTTAAATTCAATGGTTTATTTTCCTCTGAGTTTCAAATCAAATTTCACCGCATCCTTAAAACGGTTCAAGGTTTATGGGCCCTAAAACGTAAATAAATCATTATTGTTGAGTTTTCATAAACTGTAAAATTATTAAACCATTACTATCGGAACTGGCTCAAACACGTATTGAGTTAATTTTAACTACCATACGAGTACTACAAACGGTTATGGAGTAAAGTAAAAATTTACCGTTTTCTGTTTTTTTATTTCAAAGTTGTGCTTTGGGTGAACACAGAACGTTGGCTAAAACGTTTGATAAAATAATAACATGAAAATAATATGGGAAATACAAAAACAAATCAATTCCTTCTTTATTTACTATACTTATTTATTTATAACTTTATCGTTATTTTGAAAACCTGTTTCAAAAACCTGGTACCAGCTTCATGTTAAATCTCCTAATAAAGCCCACTAAAATGTTTTGTCTTTAACTCTTCTTGGGAATCTCATAAATACGCGTTAAGCTTGTTAAGAGTACTACAATAATAGAATAATATTTTAACAATGACTTATACTGAAATTATGAATAAAATGAAGCTCTGTAAGATAAAAGTTAATTGTATATACTGGTTCATTTCATTCTTAAATTTGGTATGGTATTTATCAGCTGTCTTTTAGTCCCCTTGTTGACTTTCATCAATATAGTTGGTTAATTCACAGAGTCTTATTTTACTAGAACTCTCTTACTGAACTAGTCATCAAGTTTCCATCAACTGTCAAACTAAAGTTTAAACACACAACACACACACACACACACCAAGAGCGTCCCCAAAATCACTTAGAGGACTATGTTGATTTCTTAAAGTGATTATCTAATTATGAAATTAACCAACTATCAAAGCCTTTAGAATAATTTACCGCCGGACCGTTGGAGAAAATTATTAGGAGGGATTTAAAAACGCAATTGCTAATTACCCTAAACATTGTGCATTGTTTTATTATTTCGACGTAAAACGACAGCCTTTTCCATTTTCATTTCATATAAACATACAATTAGATTAGATTAAATTAATGATTTAAATGGTAACCCTACCACAAGGTAGGTATTTTAAGCCAGGTCCGGATGAAAAACGAGTGTAGGATGATTGTAGCGCGATCTTGTAGTCTTGTTACTGACTAAGGCTAGCATTTTCCTTAGAAAGAACGGTTAATTAATAGCCCATTAGTCAATGGCATATCCAAGTGACCTACAGTTTAACGTGGAATTCGAACCAGTGTCTCTGAATTACGAACTGGTCAAATTATGAGTATGGTCTTTGCGGATAACGTAGTATTCAATTCTGTGGACGTATCCACGCAAGAGAACACTACACCCACCGACCATCACTCACAACTATCTACAATTCGTAACCTCCAAGTAGCTGGATTACAGGACGTCACCGGCGTCCCAGGCAATTTTAAACATCTTTTCGAGAAATGTTAATTTTGTTTGCCTAATGGAAAAAATTCATAGTACATATTCCACCATAAATAATACCTAAATACGGAATAATATCGGGCTCGTATTCGCTATTGACAAAGCCCAACATTTCATTTGTCGGCATCATTAATAAATATCCAATTGATCAAAGGCATCTGGGCCCAATCCGAAATCGAAAAAGCTACAAACAGATTATAAAACGGGCTCTGTACTCCCATGACTACCCAATCAGTGTATTTATACCGGCGACTACATTCTATCAATAATAAATAACTGCCATGAAATACATATATTACTACTCTTCTTTCATCACACTGCTTCCAAAAATATCGTTTTTAAATACGATATGCTTTGCGGATCAAAAGTGATTCTTTCTCACACCAGGGAGGATAAGAGTCAGCTGTCGATGGCATTAACTATGGTAGAAACAGATGGTAGAACAGATTAAAATGGCTGCATGTTAAGTACCCTAAGGACGATCAGTTCGCACTAACAGTGCGAACAATCACTAAAACTGATTGTCTGTATGCAAACCTTCACTCACGCACAGACAGTTAAAACTGTCAGTTTTAACTGACAGTTCAGAAAGATGGTATACGTAAGGGACTTTGATGGTAGGTTATCAATAGAATCGAAAGCGATAGTCAGTTGTTTGTATTGATTGACAATATAAATACAAGATGAAAACAACTGCTTCGCCTGTACGCTTTTTGGTTTGTACCGAAGTAGTTTGTGGATCGTGATTATACAATATTTTATGCAATCTGACGAAACCCTTAGGTTTATAAAACGAGTCTAAACTTTCTTTTCGAAACTCCCTCAAGTTAGGGCTCGTACGAGATGATAAATTCACCGACCTTCGATCCTTGTAATGAATAATACTGATTTTGTAAGCACAGATTCTGATAACACAATTTAATGCGGAAACCTATACTTAAATTCTGACACTGATAACGTTCAAGCATTAATCTTTGGGGAGTGTTCCGAATGGGCACGAAAATAAAATTGTCCAATAAAACCTTTGTAAACTCTAGTTAAGACACACGAGCATTGATAATTATTCCGTTATAAGGTAGCCATAACTCATTAAATAGTGAAAACGTTTTTTTTAACTGTGCGAAATGGAAAATGACCCCGTTGCAGTAATTCATATAAAGCTATTTATTTCAATACTTACTAATAAATGTAACTTAGATAAATGGAACAGAAATTTAAGACTGATCTGTTAATGTCACTTTTTACTATTTTAAAAACTAAATTAAACTATGTATGGACTACATTATAACATTTTGATCAAAAATAAAATTATATTTATATTTGATTTTTCATGTTTTAATGGTTTTTAGGGTGAACTAAACTTAAAAATCAAAAATTCAAAATAATTATTAAAAGCCTGGAGAGACAGTGAATGTTTTAAATATTGTAGTTTTCTCTACTATAATCACCCCCCGCCCCCATAAGTAAACATAAAGTAGCTTTAATACATACTAAATTTCATATAATGATGAAATTGACTAATTTTTTACTAATTACAATTTTTTCATGGCCCGATGGGATGTCTGTGGTTTTGTAGACATCCAGACACAACACACATACACACACGCGCGCACGCACGTACGCACACAAACGCACACGGACAATCAGGAATGACGTCGAAACCCCCACTATTTGGGATTTTCTCCATATACTATCGTAAAAGTGGGAGAAAATCAACACTATTAGTCTCTAGTAAGCTGTGTTTCCAGTGTTTTTGTGGCTTTTTTACACCGGAGCGTTCCATTGTACAGTGTGACATTGCGACGTCGCATGTCGCGTTGACAGTTACACAAGGAGCGGCGTCGTCTGCTACGCGGGTTGTTTCACCAGTCAGCTGTCACGAGGTGGTGAGATTAACTGTCAACGCCGTACATGAGCCTCCCATTAACCCCTAATACAATCAAACATAATCAGAGTTACCGAGGGGACAGATACACCTGTCACCGGCGTGTCCTCCAACTGGAGTGTTCCGCTATACAACGGCCTAGGACACACTCTACCTCTTCCAAATGAAATATGCCACTAAGTTGTTTATTTCTTCGTTTTACTTTCTCTCCCCCCAGGTCTATACTTAATATATAGAGAAAGTATGGTTTTAATCAAAACTATTGAGTTTGGGTTTAGAGAAAAAACTATCCTTGTTTATGCTCAATGAATCCAAAAACTGTTTTTAATGATCTCTTTCCGTCCATGTATCGATACCGTGACCGAACTTGTGATAACATTTGGTACAAAGTTTTAATAACTCTAGAAAAAAAAGGTTTAAGGTCGTAGTAAGAAGGTATGGATAAAATCTTAAGAGTAGTTTTTACAAAATAACTTTGTTAAATATTATTTTAATGATTATTTAGGAACATGATAATTGCAATAAATAATATTTTTAACTTTTAACTTTGTGTCAGTTCACAGTTACAGTTTAGGCCATTTATTTTAGCTAAGACATATTAACGGACGGTTTTAAATTTTTATATTAATTAAGTATTCGTAGGTTGGATGTCTGAGTGGTCATAGATCCCTACATACTATGAAAGAATTTCGTTTAATCTAGCTGTTTTAACTAACTAATCTTGACAAATATAACACTGGTTTCGTAGAAACCCTCACTCGTGTTCTTAATTATTCCCGTTCAATCAATCGGTCCCTGCCTTTAATAATGGTGTTAGTGTTTTCATTTAGTAATGGAAATTGGTTAGAAGTCATAGTTTTCAGAATGCATAGAGTTATCTTAACAAAAATCCATGGAATTCGAATTAGGTGATATGTGATTACGAGTTTCTATTTATTCACGTTCGTAAGTGAGAATTACTAGTGAATTGTAATACGGTAAACACTGATTGGGGAGTAAAATAGTTTTGTTCAGAACATGGAACCAGCGTTAGAGTGCGATTTTCGGAACTAACACATGCAATTACAGGCACGAGGTTGTCGCCGTTTAAAAGCATTGTTCTCGCGTGTTAACTGCATTTTTCGTTACCATTACAATGCATTTCAAACAGCTGTAATGTATACTAAGGGAATTTCCATTCGCTCATGAATTATTTGAGATAATAAAAACTAAGCTTAACTTAGCTGGTTTAGACGTATACCAAAGCACAGTATACTTATAAATGAGAACGTTTTATAAATGTACGTAGAGACAAAGTTAAATTAATTGTTCGAACTGTATAGGGGGAACCCCCTTGATAACACCAAGCTTTTTTGAGTTGGTTTTGTTGGGTGATTTGACCTTACGCTTCATACGTAAGTTTCATGGAAAACGGTTGGAAAATAAGGAAGAAATTGATTTTTTAATATTATCAGAAAACGTACTGCGTTTATCATGGACAGTAAATTTAGCTTTTCTCTGGAACCGTAAGTCGTAGACAAATGATACTAAATACTAATTTGTTTAGTTTTTAAGCTGGCTTCAATGGTACCAGTCCAGTTATACTTTACTTTTATTGTTTTCGCTGAAAATTTAAAAATTTGACTAATTGACATTTAAAAGCCCATATTTTTTGAACCGACATTTTTACAGACATGCGAGTGGTGTCAAATTATTTAGGACTCTGTGCACTATAAACGATCGAATTTTAATCAAAATCGTTAGAACCGTTTTTTGAGAAATTTGGACTTTTCACGTTAAGGGTTTTTAG
Organism: Nephotettix cincticeps; assembly: GCA_023375725.1. NCBI lineage: Eukaryota > Metazoa > Arthropoda > Insecta > Hemiptera > Cicadellidae > Nephotettix > Nephotettix cincticeps. The sequence continues at coordinate 40,524,790 of CM041785.1, forward strand.
AGGTGAACAACCCTTAAAAATCTAAAATTTAAAAAATGAAAAAACGCCTAGAGATACGGTGATTATGCACATATATGCCAAATTTAATCTAAATTGGACCAACAGGGTAGGCTATGGCTCTGTACGCATCCCAGACACACACACACACACACACACACACACACACACACACACACACACACACACACACACAAGACAGACAGACAGACATCACGTCGAAAACCACTTGTTTAGATTCAGAGGACCCCAAAACGGATATATCCAATCTCAACGCAAATTCGAAAATTTTGACGGCAACAATACTTTCTCCATAAAACTATGTACGAGGGGAGAAAGTAGAAATACTCGGATATTCATAGACCCCTACTGGTTTGTAGGTTCATTTCTTATTTCTCATTTCCATATCCTAATGTATAGTACATCTGTGACTTCACACAGTCAATCATCAAACGAGAACGATGATGAGCATAAACGAGCGCAATCTACCGAGATAATGCATAAACCAACTTGATTGATGAGTAAATAACGACCTAATAACCAACCATTGTGCATCACTCAAAGCGGGACCCGTAAAATACACCAACAGTTGCTCTGATAGATTCTGAACCACCCGTATGGGAAAATATTGTTCTCGCTAATTTTGCTACTGAACATTCAAATGTATATCACCTATTAATATTTAATAGCAGAGCAATACAATCTGGACTACTATTAACAAAGCAGTGTGTCATAAGACGAACAAAGGATTTAGACTATATAAATGTTCAAAAGAAGCGATAAAAGCATTACCAAATAACTTTCCTTCTGGTTTAAGACTGCTTTTAATGTAGTACAGTAATAGTGAATATACTTATAATATAATATACGTATTGCGACCGATGTTAAGAAAACATTTTAAACGACTGTATTGCTTATAAATTGTATTTATATACTATTACGAACAAAAATCCAGAGTCTATAAACTTGGGGGGTAAATTATTAGTTATAAACCAAAATCTAGGTGCTCGCAAAAAATCACTTGCTTCAATGAGCAGCGGAAGCTTAAAAAAAATATTAGAAATACTTGTTTACGACCTCCATAACAGACAATTTAACTGTTTTTACTTACTAAGAGTTGGAGGAATCTCTAAAAATAAACTAGGCAACATAATTGAAAATAAATTTCCGTAAGTTACTATATTAATTAATATAGTATTACATTACTATATTAGTTAACAAAATGAAAGCACTTAACAAAATAATGGAATTGAACACATGATTCATATATTCGTAGAAAAAACAATTTCACAGGTTTTAAACCTCTCTAGTTTAAATCACAGAAGAAATCATGAGGCAAAGTTATTTGACTACATCTTTAAAAATGCAGTTAATTTTAAGCTGACCTGCTACTTAAAACTACTCCTATTACTATTACATGTTATTTGTGACCCTCTATGAATGGAACTTTTACCATAATTATTGAATAAAATCTCTTATACTATTTAAAATTAAAATTCCACATTGTAAGTTGTGTGAAAGAAACATGAGAATTTGAGGTTATAAAGTATTTTAACTCTTATTTTAGTGCGCGTTTCAACTTTTAACAAAACACAGCTTTTGATGTCTTTCTTCAGCTTAAGATTATGTTAGGCTAATCCTTTAGTCGTTAGGAAATCAAGTTAAAAAACCGTTTCAGTAATGCTGTAACCCTTTTGTTTGACATGTGCCGTAGACTTCTAAATATAAAAAACATTTACGTGCAATGTGAAACAGAGCTATGAGTAGGCTTCACATTTTTTCTCATCATAACATTATTTAGAAATATTTATCATAAATAATATTCAATATCAATAAATAAAATGTTTTAAAAATATACACATATAAAAATATGTGTAAGGTTTTCTTTTACTCTTCAATGGTTTCCTGAAGGATTGTATGCATTAAATATGTTTAACTGTTTAACTGTAACAGCAGCAAACTGGATTCCGAATTGTGATTCTTCTCGCAACGTGTTATTTTAATAGGGGTGGGAGAGAAATGAATCAGACTTTGTGAGTCCTAGACTAGTGGTGTCATTTATGTCATTGCTACCACTTTTTATCTTTATGAATAATATGAAATTTGAACCTGTACCACATTCTGAACCGGTCATTGTCGAAAAAATAACCTGTTATACGATTATTCAGAAATAGTATGGTAACGTAATAAATAATGTAAAAATGAGAAACTTAATTTGATAAACATTCTACATATACGATTAAAACAGACACACCCAATAAAATAATACAATGAGACTCAATATTTTCTGTTCAATAAATCTTTGTATGAGGAGTCCACAGTGAGTACTTCAAATTGTAATATAATGTTTTTTTTTAATTTTTCTAATATCCAAAAAATTCATCGAAACCAAAAATCGACCTTCGTTTTAACTAAATAAATTATAGGATTTCATGATAAAATTTGTTACTGTCACGACAAAAGTTTTGCCGTTATTACGCTGTAACAGTACAGTGCAAACGTTTTTACAACATTGTTCTGTAGCCATCTTCAGTTGTACATTGAGCAAATTTCTAAGTCGTTGATCTCATTGATTTCCATGCTGTTCATATGATGTTGACAGCCCGACAATCATGCTAGCAATACTAGCAGGATATTGCAGGCTACGAGGCTGTGGCATCTAATATCCTGAGTGATATTGGAGGCCTAATAGTTTTCAAGAGGACAAGCAGATGGATTGACAACCTACCAGGTGCCCCATAACCTCTCCCAAGACCTCTAATAGTAAATCATTTCACACTTGCGTAATTATCTAAACACGAGTGTTTCCGTAAGGGATGAATTTTAATTCTGTGACATACTGAGGGTCGAAATTGAAATTATTCTTTTTCATCGTTACCTGCTACTTATGAATGTGAACTTTTGTCTAGTTTTATATAAAATATCCTCTACGAGATCATGAGATTTTCTTAATTTATAACTTAAGATTGCTTTGCTTCAGGAAAAATTGGGTTCAGTGGGCATTATGGAAATTCGTTTTTAATCACATACTGCAATATAATCACAATAAGCATAATTGTTTTCGCCCCTCCTACCTTTTAATATAATTATTTGTATATCTATTCAATCTACAGGGGTGCGCAAAAAGCCACATGGCTGAAGTGCTACAGGATCTCTGTTCCGCCTCTTTGTGTAATGTAATGTAATGTATATCTATATAAATAAAATTTCGGTTTGTCTGTACATTGCTCAGAATTATTCATTTTTAATTATTTTTATTTTTGTACGTTAGAGAATCCGAAACCGGTTTTATCTCAATTTTGTCTGTTTGTCTGTGACGCTTCAGGAGGCATTTTACGCCGTCTTCTCCAAAAAAACGGGAGAACTGATTACAATGAAGCTTATTTCATGTATTCTCTATAGTCCAGAAAAGGTTTGTAAATGCTTGAAATCGCCCGCCGCCCCTTGAAAAGTAAATAACGAGCAACAGCTGTCAAATCAATATTAGTAAGTTTATATTGGGCATTTATTTTAAACCCAAACGTTTTAACGTATAACTAATTATAATAATGGTATTAATGTTCTAATCTATTTCATTGTAAAGTAATGAAATATAATAAAGCTGGGTATTGATTTATTTTATTTGTATTGATATGTTTAGGATTTCAAGTTTACATTTTGGTATGATGATCTTTCTTCTTTAAACTGAATCCTACAACCCGTACAAAGGACAAGCTTACTGCTAGTTTTATATAAAAATTATATATTATATTAAATTTATATTATATAAATATTATATTATATTAGCCTCCGGATTACCAGGGTTACCTTAAGTGGTACAAACTCGTTTAAGTGGTCCAGTACGTTTAAAATGTGTTTAACATGGAAATTATTATTTGACGGTTCTCCGAAGAATGCATCAAATATCTCAAATTCGTTGTTTTATAAAACCTAAATTCAACATTATGGTTATAGTTACTTCTATTTGTGGTAAACTTATTTGTAAAGGTGATTCGATAGGAGCTATAGGATCAGTCTGGGGGAGATAGAATATCCCAATCAACTTGTTGTGTTTTGGATTGGAACAAATTTCTTTCCACTTGTTATTTCTCTGACATGAATTCAAGTCTTTGACTCTGGTTATTCTGAATACTTTTACAAATGCAACTGTGCCAAACGTCTAGATACATTTTGAATATTACTTAAAATAATACTAGTTTGGAAGTAGCGACTTTTTTCATTATTAAGTTACTTAAAATTGAAATCAGTGAAGATATTAAAGGTAAATCATGTATTTGCAGTTTTCTTTTTAGTTAATTGTGACATTAACTAATTTGTAATTATTAATAAATTTAAAATGAATTACTTGTAAACTAAATAACTAATTAATTTCTAGTAAACTAACTAAACATTATTCATTAATGGATAGAAGATCCTTTACTTTGCAACATGAAAAGATAACATTAATAATGGGCGTTACAATTATTGTAGTTTAACTCAATAATAGTAATAAAATTTTGTTTTCCTAGAGGATTTTCTTTTTACAGTATATAATGCATTTGAGAGGGTGAGTTTCATCTCCTCAGCCTTACTCAAAAGGTGGTGCTCATGTAAGGTATGCAGTTTTCTATTGAGATTGCATTCTTAATAAATATCAACAAATAAAAATCTGTTATATTAATAGCAGAGGTGCTCTATTTTCATGTGATAATACATGATAATGGAGCACGTCCCTTTCCTTTTATCCTTTTAGGTTTTTTGTAAAATGTTATCATAAAAAATGAACTAATATTCTGATTTCGTATACTGCCGTATCAATATTAATGAGCTGAAATATTAACACTTATAATATAGTTTTAAAATATTATACAACAAACTAACCTTTTGCCTCTCTTATTTCCACAGAATCGTTGCACTGAACAAACACCCAAGAAAAAACATCACACGAGTTTCTACTATAACCAATAAAGATTAACTAAATTTTTATAATCTTAAGAACATCCATACTGAAATAATTTTATTATAAATATCCTCATAAAATAATAATTTTAATATTGATAGCCTTAGTTAATTTTCATTTTATTTATTTATTTATCTAAATTATTTAACCTTAAAATTAATTAATCTTTATTAGTTTATCTTAGTAATTTTTAATTTTATAGCCTTAATAATTTTAATTTAATAAACACTTATACAATATATATGAACAGAGCTTTAAGCTTCGCATGCCAACTCGGAGATGCTTTATATACGCCTTCCTCCCCCCTCAAAATAGTACGCATGATTCTAATCAATAATTCATATTGATACAAGGGTAAAATACTATGTAGTGTATTTAGCTGTTCCGTACAATCGAGAGCAAATATTCCAATAAGTTACTTAATCTGATAGACTTAAATCAGTAAACACAAAATAAATTTAAGACTAACATCGTTATCAAAAAGTAATCTTTAGTAATATTAAAACAATTCTACGGTAATTATTAAATAAATACCATTATTCAGAACAAACAACTTTTCAAAAGATGATTTGATCACATGTATGTGAAGTCAAATCTAATAACCTGATTTAGTTTACAATGCGTTATTGCATTTGTCCCCGCATGGACTATAAATATATGGGACGAGAGGAGTTCAATCAATAGCAGAATGATTTATTATATCAGTTGAGAAGCATCTATAAAACAATATCGTTTAGGTGGCGGTACAATAATATATTATATTTAGGGAAACTAAGACATTTATATTGTAAAATCAATCATAGGAATTGGAATTTGTGGAAAACAGACAAAAACAGCTTTAATATTCGGAGTGCCCTTCTGAAGTCCTTGGGGGTCCAGGAATTATGTTCATTCAGTTGGAATAAGGTACCTGTTTAGGCGCCTGTACCTTATCAGCTATGAAAAAATTACTTACGAATTTTTTTTTTCATTGAATATATAAGAGTTGAAGGCTTCTTACAGGGCACTTTTACAATACACGCGAATTTAAATTCAGATCAGTAATTTAAATTTACCAACCCATTGCCTTTGAGGACGTTTGTCTCGGACATCTTTCGGACTTGGTCCTATAGTTTTGCTACCCAAAGTCCCTGTTGTTAAATCTTTTGACTCTCCCAGATTATACAATTAATCTTTAAAACATTGATTTAATCAATATTCAATGTAGCTTGTGGCAATGTATATAGATTTGGAAAATGAACACACTTGTACGCGAAAATGAAACTTTATAGTTACCGTTTCCAACATTCCAAAAGTTTATTTAACCCATGACATAAACAATGAGGGTTGCTACGTTTTGTCTCGGACATCTTTCGGACTTGGTCCTATAGTTTTGCTACCCAAAGTCCCTGTTGTTAAATCTTTTGACTCTCCCAGATTATACAATTAATCTTTAAAACATTGATTTAATCAATATTCAATGTAGCTTGTGGCAATGTATATAGATTTGGAAAATGAACAGAAAAAGTTATTTAAATGAATTATTTTACCGTTTCCAACATTCAATTGCACCTATAGCTGGGTTGTGTTAACGTCGCAAGATTGACCGCATAAACCATGAGGGTTGCTATTATAGGGCGGTAAAGGGTGAAAAGGGAGAGGAGGGGAAGGGGTTCTTGTTATTACGAACAATTGCCGCCAAAACTGGTCGAGTTGACTGTCTCATTCGTCATCTAATGGCTTCCTTTCATTTAAAACTAAGGAACACGAATTCTAATTTTGAAGGATAGAAACTGTTACAACGGCCATCCGAGTGTGACTACCTATAAAAACGAATATTCAATATAAGTATTGAGTATACGTATATGCATATGTGAATGTATTGAATATACAGATTGTTTATAGGATTTTTATATGTTACATATAACTTTCTCATTGATATGTAAGACTGTAAAGAATTGGCTTTGCCGTTTAAATAAATAAATAAATAAGAGGTATTAAGCCTCACATAAGTATTTGAAAGTTCCTTATAAGGGAAGAAAAGTGTTTAAAGTGTTTGCCTCAGCAAAAAAAAAACCTAAACGCTATTGAATACTACCATCCAAAATTTAAAGATAAAAATAGGTTCGCATTGTTTTATGAAACATGCGAAAAATCGAATTTAATATAATAATAATATAATACCACCTAAACGTCAGTTTGAAATTTATCTGGGATTATATTAGATATTTCCCGGCACCAAATTTACAAGTCGATGGCCTAAGGACAAGTGTGAGCAGTAAACTACACAACAAGTATCGATCGTAAAAGGTCCCGTTGGAAACTTTACGATAGGGACGAAATTATTTTAAAGAACTCTTCTTACTTAATGGAGTTCGACATATGAAGCCAGAATATCAAAGCTTAATTTATCTAAAATTACATAACTTAAAATAAGTATAACTTAATGATTAATTAATGTTACAATAGTAATAGTTACTGCAAACAGGTATCGTACCTTGTGGGTATACCGTACTAGTTATATATGGATCAGATAGATGGCAGAACTACATGTACGATGAGTTAGTAATAGGCAATCAGGAGATATTATCGGGGTGACGTAGGATTTAGATCCGGACCGGTGGTTCTAGCTTAACATAACAAATTATAAAAACTATGAAACTTAAATAAACGTTGTAAAATATAAGATTTATCAGATTGAAGAAACGCGAGAAAACCCAGTCCAATTAGAAGTGAAACCTCGCAGAGAAAAACGTCTACGGTTTCTAGTTAAATTTCCAGTCGGATTTCCAGACACTAATTTATTACACTTATATTATAAGAACAACTTCGAATATTTATATATTATCATGATGAAAATGGAATTTAAATAATAATTTGTAGGAAATCTTTGAGGAAAATGTAATATAAAACATTTAACGTAAAGACATTCAGTATGTATAATCATAAAATAATCCTTTAAATAAATAAGCTAATTAGTAAGAAGTTGAGGAATTTAGTTTGTGGACTTTTTGGAGTTCGAATAAAATCTATGTCACTTTCTCAAGAAAACGAAATGGTAGCACTAAACACTTATTAACTTCAATGATTGATTTAATACTAGATTAAAATTGTTATGGTACACTAAATTAAGGCACCCAATAAAAAGTTCATAAGACTTAAAAATCAAAATGTTATTTTTTGCTTGTTACATTAAACGAACTACACGATTCTTAAAAAATCTATTACACAACATATCGTCCATATCGTCGTGTTTAAATTATTATGTGGTACGGGTTTCATTTGAAAACAATATTTTCATTAAACTTTGCACAGTAAACAATTTATAATATTTGGTAATCGAATACAGAATAAAAAAATAATTAAAGCTAAAAAATTAAATGATATAGTTTATTTTGTATATAAAACAGTTATTTAGTTTATTTAGAATTAAAAATTGTAATCTATTAGTTTTCCGATTTAATTCTATAAAAGTACTTGAAAAGTTTAACCATACATCGTATAACTTCCCTTAGTATTATTAAAAACTTGGTTAAATGGTTAATGATCTACTAAATAAATGAATAAAGCTGAAAAATTAGGCCAGGAAATATCTAGCAGAACTTCCTGAACCAAATGAGAGTTTCATTATTGGGTATTTCAATAACTATGAAATAATTAAACCTATTCACGTATAGATAATAATTATTTTAAATAGAAATGGGTTTCTTATCGCTCAATCGATGAAGAATTGGTCAAATAACAATGGCAATCAAAACACCACCAATTGATCAGATTCAGATCTTCGTACTGTAACGAATCACAAATAACCATAAAAAGCCGTTCCGCCATTACTGTCGTACCGCGGGCTGTGAAGTTAATGTCGATGTTCTTTAGTTGATGTCAAGACCAAACATGGAGGACATTACGGTAATCTTTGATGACATTACTTTTATTCGAGGTGGCAAATGATGATTCGATTTAACATAGTCACCGAGGTACAGTAATATAGCACCATGAGTCTTATAGGCTAGACAGAGATGATCGCTCATGATCTGACAAGAGTCGCCGGCCACTTCTTCCGAACTTTTTACATGGATATGTCTTTGACATTGGATACGGATGGTCTTAGCTTCTTAAGGAAGGGGGTATCGGCAATCACTCATACCAAAGTTCGAAACAGAAGTGACGTCATATGGTTATGAGGACAGCTGTTTAGTGTTTAGAGGTCAAGTATTCGTGCAACGCATGCCCTACTAACGTAAATTTAATTTATGAATTATATTGCATAGAATTATTGTTGATGTGAATTATTGTTATTTTTAAGGTAAACTTATTAATATATAAATTACCACTGGAAGAAAGGTTTCGCAGTTTTATACTCTACAGATGCAGCCTATTATTCATGGGAGAGGTTGCTCCCAAAAAGTCTTCTAACGGTTTGGTTGTCTTTAAGAAAATTGATGACTACTTTTGAAACGATAAATCGGTTAGATTTTATCTCACAAGCAACTGGGAATACGAAGTTTTATTAAACGATTGTAGTCTTTTAATTGACTTTCAGATGGAGAAATTACTTCTGTGCACTACTATCGTTTATTTCCTTTCCAGTTCACAAATACTCATCAAATACATTAGACAGGAGGTAGATATCGATTACACAAAAAAACGTCACCTAATCGAAAGAAAAATATTAAACCGGAAGCTATTAATCTTCTTTAAAATGGCTAATACTCAAAGAGGTGGTGAACGGATTTATATTTACTTTTAAACCCTGTCGCATGAAGTTTCACCTAGAGGATTCAACACACAAAGGAAGATCTTTGTCACAAACGCTTGCTTGAGGTGGGTCGTTGCTGGTGCTTAAGGCTATTACTCCAGACAATGTTGAAGGGGATCTTTGTATTGGATTATTTTAAAATAATTTTATGAAACATATTCATATTTATAGGCCTTTGGTGTTGGTGAATCAAAATAGCGGTAAAAAAGTCATAATAAAAAACCCCTTGAGGAGTTGGCAGACGAGGCTACACTGGGATTTACAAGAGCTCACTGCAAAGTATGCATTATAATTGTATTAATTTGAAAATACAACAATGATTTATATTATAATACTATCCCACTCAAAATTAATAACAATTACAAGAGTTAACACAGTAAATAAGACATGTCATGTTACAGTTTCCAAAAATGTATTTACTTTCATTTTCAGGAATTATCTAAAAGCTTGGATCATAGATGTGTCTAAAGAACATCTGATTTCAGTTCCTCTAAACAGATGTCCTTTAAACAATATGACGTCATTTCCGTTACAAATTTCGGTCTGACAAATTGGGAATGGCCCCACCCCCCATAGAGCTCTGACATATCCACCTCAAAAACACACAGAATTAATTCATTGGATTTATAATGATAGATAAGTATAAATAGTTCAACTAACTTTGCTTACTACATTTAATAAGGGGAGAAATTTATTAACATAATATGGAACTGTACTCAATAAATTATTCAATTAGTTGGTACAACGATATTTACAAACCACATATGATTTCACAGAATTGAAGGACGCATTTGGTTAAATGATAAACAAACATAACAGCTGACACAAACAACTCACATATAAGTGCAGGGTTAACACAATTACTGTTGCAATTTGTGTTTCTCTTAATAATATTAAGTATGCTAACACAGGTCAAACAACGAATTTTTAAATCGTTATTTTCAATGGATAGCTAAAAACCCAATTATAGTTTGCAACAATTTAATTATTTTTAATTTAAAGTAGATACATTTATTTGATCATTATTATTGCTAAAATAAATGTGAGTGAAGTAATTCCCGAGCATTATTTTTTGTTACTTTCGTCTTATACCGGCCAAACTGATACACTGATACACGGGATACACTGTACTGTATATTCTGATAAACATCTCATTAGATAGTTAAGATAGTGTAGGTTGATTTGATTGCAAAACAATATTAATTATACAAAACTATCAACAACCAATATACTTTAACTGCACACAGTGTTGTATGTCAGTATATTCAAATATAACGTAACGGTGTGTATAGAAGGAAAGTACCAATTTTTACCACAGTTACAAAGACTGCTCATTATAATACTTAGTTGTACTAATTATCAAGGCTACATTCCCATTTTACGGTTATTAGCCCCTTAAATGCTATTGTTAGTCCTCTTATATAACATTTGGCTTAATTATAGACGCATTGAGCGGGTTTACACCACTAGGTCGTCAATTCTCATCCAACATAATCGTTATCTTATTTGAAATAACATGTCACCGTAATCAGGTAGGTTTACCGTTGGCAATGTTTACCACAGCGAAGCTTGAGTGAAGCCGCGGCTATTTAATTTGTGTAATTCGTAGAAACTCTGTTTTACACACGTTGAATCCAAAATAACTTCCCTAGTACTTCACGTTATCCCTTTAATGTTAGAAAGGTTCTATAAGATTTCTATAATAAAAGGTAAACTTACCAAATGCACTAATAACCACACTCATAAACAAGAAATGGAATAGTTTATGTTCAGTAAAAAAGCCATAAAGTTTTCCTCTTACGGTGCGGAACGAGGTTCTTGTATCTATCTGGTGGTGATTTAGGTGGAAATTCAAAATATTAATTGGTCGTATCATTTAGACTGTTTACTTTGTTACCTGTTATGTTAAGGCTTAAGGCTTAATGAAGGCTAGGTCAACCGTTGCCCTATTCTATATTGGGTATTAGGCATTGATTAAAATATTAAAACCACTCTGTCTGAGTCAGTCTTATATGTTGTTTATTCCAATAATTTTACCACAGAATATAATTTTGCGAATAAAAATTAAGTTTCCCACAAGCGATGGATGCGTTGGTTGACAATTGTGTCCTATAACCTCATGACACTGTGTGTAACCACATATGCTACAGTTGGAAATTATTCCATCAAAATGTCTTTATAAAATATATTTTAATAGAAAAAATTGACTTGACTTGAGTTTAGGAAAACATTGTAAAACAGAATTGATCTTAAACAAAGTGATACAAGGGTATCTGCTGTTACATAAATCCAGTTTATCGTGAAATACCAAGACGGATATATTGTGGTCATGTGTACTATGCACAGTGCACAGTGAACAATGTCTAGGTCAGAGCGTACATTATACATACAGGTACACGGTGTAAGGTACATACATCAACCTCTGACGTGCCAGATAACGGACCGGCTCCCTTGATAAGCCAACTACCCTCAACACCGACACCGACACCATCCTGAATGTGTTAATCCCGTCACTTGCTACAAAACTGCACACAATTGTTCCTATAACTCCTATATAGATCAAATTACAGTTTTGTCTGTATCTTTGGTTACTTCTACGTTAATTGCCCCGAGAAACCGAAAAGGGTCTTATTTCAATTTCTGCCTATCTTTCTTCTACGTGAAAACGAAAACACCCACAGATATAAAACTAATTTTTACTATTCTATACCTTTTAGAGGTAGTTTTTATTTACTTTAAACTGTACCACGCAATGTGGAAATAAAATAATGACCTGTGCAAATCTAGTTTCTAACAATATTTGACATATTTTTCTTAATTGTGTATACTTGATATCATTGGAATTTGACAAAAAATTAATTTACTAAAACAAATTGGTTTTCTCAACCCCAGTTTCAGTTGCTTTAACTATACGGGACCAATCCTTACGTAAAGTGATCATAATTACTAAAGAAGTTAACACACTTCTGTAAACCAGTACATGAGGAACTGGACAAATACATAGTTATAAAATTACGAAAACAATAGTAACCCCAAAAATAATAACAATAATAAAAATAATTAATAAGGAAGTTATGTATACTTGATCTACTTAAGAATACGGGGGATGAAAAAGTAGGTTCGCTGCCATAAAACAGATTAAAACGGGGATTTTATACTCATTAACAGGTATGTATTGGGGAACGAATGAGAAGGTTTTCTCCACAAGGAACCAAAAAATTATAATTTTACTTTATACCTTATTGAATATTAGCTATAAGAAGCCCTATGACATGAAACATAATGGGATTTTATAAAGTAGTGACTGAAGTCGATACGGTAAATAAATCCCCATATGCAAGACTTACTTTTTCAACTATGTCCTAAGTAGGTGAAACAACAGGGGTTCGAAGCGAAATAACAACCAAATAAAGTTTATTATTTATTTTTGGATGTAAAACCACTGTGCGTAAGCGTTAAAAGTAACTGAGTCAAAAAGGTTATAAGATTAGGAAGAAAATACACGCAAAGAGCTTCGGGGAAATGTAGGCTCTTGTAATAATACGATTGTCAACGACAAAATGTTCATTAATTAGCAGTAAGCCTGTGCTTTATACGAGTTGAATGACTAAGTATTATGAGGATAAATACTTATTATTCAGATAAAATACTAACCTAACATCAAAGAGGAATATAAAAAAGAATCCAAGCTCAATTTTATATCATAAATTTTAAAATTAAAAAATGTTTGTATTTACTTACCTATAGAAAATAGGTTAGATCATGGATATGTCTAAAGGGACTGTTTTCAGTTCATCTAAACAGCTGTTCTTAGTGTTTTATATTAAAAATTGACATTGGAACCCTGTTACATATTTTCCATTTTAAAAATCACCAAAACCCCGTCCCCCAGAGCTAAGACATATCCACTTCAAAAATTGGAAAACTTGTTTCATTAGTAAAATTTGTTAAGTTAATATAACAATGTATTATATATCATACTGTATTATTAAAAATATGATTATAACCAGTAATAAATGTTGATTTTTATATGACAGCTTATTTTTATTTAATCAGCTAAAAAGAAAAAATAGCTTTAATAGATCACACTTAAATCGAGGAGAAACGTGTTTAATGTCACAGAGGTAGAAACACCTCGAAAAAACTGGCAAATAGGAATCATAACCAAATATAGAAACAGGTAAACATGATAAAAATGGAAAGAGACCGATATCTCCCACGGGGCCGGCTCGCAGAGACAAGGCTGGCGTATTTGCTCGACACACATGATAACGACCCACGCTCGTGCATGAGTAAGTTCTGTCGCGTCGATGAAAACGTATTTCAAAGTGACGAGTAAGAAAACCGAGTGCGCGAGGCGACAGGATCGGGGAACCTCGATAGAGGCTAGCGTCGATGCGTACGTCTGTGATGAAGTCGTTTGCAGTTCAAGTATTAGTATCACAATCGTGACACACCGACCTAATCACCAAGTGGGCATTTTCAGGTGAATATAAGTGAAGAGTGAGTGTCGAGTGCAATGGATTTGATGACATGTTGCTTAGTTTTTTTGCGTTTTTCATCTGTAATTTACAATTTTTCGCCTTTCACCATTAAAATCAGCTTAAAAACTACACAATTTATTTCTTAAAAGTTTTTCTCTATCTCCAACGGTAACCGAGATATTAAAAAATCTAAACACAGTACTTTGTATTTTGCGGCTCCGATGTTAGTCTTATGGAGGATAAGGAAAATTTAATATTTCACTTATCAATCCATTTTTTGCACCATATTTTTGGATGGAACTTAGTATTTAGCTCAATGTGGTTGAGACCCATCCATTTATGCTTGAAAATCATAGTTTATGTGTTTATCATGGCAGCTAACCTGCATACTCTTTTCCCATGTTAATCGTATGGAAAATAGATAATCACATTTATTTATGGACAGATGTTGATGAAACTTCGTATAAATGGTCGAAATAAAAATTGTTTATGCTAGAAATGCCTACTCTCAGTGTTCCTCACAGCAGCTAACCTTCAAACTCTTTCCCCATGTTAAACAGATGGAGAACAGGCAAATAACTATCTCCCATATTTATATGATCAGATATCGATAAAACTTGGCATATAATGTTATAATTATTATTATTGATTTGGAAATTCGCTGAGTATGCAGGTTTGCTGCGACTGGGGTATTTTTTATTCAATCTAGTTCGAACGCTAAGGAAATCGATACATCCAAAAGAGGGTGCTATGTGCCTCAAAATGGGGTTTTATGTGTTATTTATAGATTATTAAAAAAATAATTTATTTGCTTACTTAATATACCTAATTTGATATTGCCTTTCAAATTGGCTGTATTTCTAAAACCAAAAATTTTAGATTTGCCAAGTCCAGCTCGAAAACAGTATTACAGTGGAGTCTTGTTCAACCCGAGTCTTGGTTATTCGATTGAGCCTTCCCTGAGTGCATAAAACATAAAATATTCCCCATTAATAGGAAGTCGCATCGCAATTGAAGCTTTTGGTCACCCCGCATTTTAAGTCTTCTCTCTTTGTCAATTCGTTAATGATATAAGGAAAAAAGGTATATACACAGTGTGTTGTCTTTAGGTGCACCAATGTTAATGTTATGGGGAAAAAGTAAACTAGACTTATTAATAAAGTAAGTCTAGTTTCATTCAACTTTACAGTTCAAACGTATTGTGGTCAACTAGTACATGTTTCGCTATAAAAGGTACTTAAAAGTTTTAATGTAAGACCGACAAACGAAAGTAAAAATTGAAATAACAGTTATTTTAATTATTTAGATAAAACGTTGTATGATTTAGCTCAGTATCATATGCTGCTTTAATATTTTATAATTACAGATTTATAACGATGTTGAAAAGACTATTTTTTCTATTACGTATCTGCCAAGGATTTAAAGAAAACAAAATAAAATAGGCAAAACAAAATAGACGTCGACAAAAACCTCGTTATTTCAGAAATATTGATGTATTCTATTTATGTTCTCATAATAAAGGACAAAAACTGTAAACCCTATTTCGTCAGAAATCCAACAGCGCTGTCAAAATCCGATTCTATCTTTGGCTGAGTTGTGTTCACGTCGCAGGATTGACCACATAAACCTCGAGGGCTGCTATTACAGGGCGGTAAGGGACGGCGAGGGAGAGGGGAGAGGGGGAGGAAGGTCTTGTTATCTTACGGACAATTGCCGCCAAAACTGGCCGAGTTAATCTTTTAATTTTCCTCCTAATGCCAAAATAATCGATTTGGGGTGGTACTTTGTTTTACTAACGATTAAATTCAATATAACCTTTCTAAATATAACTTGTCGATAGTGGATATGGTAGCTTATAATTGCCACTTTCACGTAAATAGTAAGTAGTAAGTATATTTTACAGTTTATGGTAACACCATAAACTCATGTTTCCGGTAACAAATAAGGCAGTAACACAGTGTATGGTTTATACTTAATATGATAATTTAAGACATCGCATCCTTTACACAGCCTAAAGGTCATCCTTTTTAAATTGCTTAAATATCGCTGTAACTTTTCTGATTAAAACTGATTTAAAAACTATAGTATACCTTATATATTTACGACTTTTTTATATTACTTTTATATTACTTGGATGTCACGAAATGTGGATGTTTATAAACAGTGATATTCTCTGAAGTGAATACTGCATCCACTAAGATCATCCTTGTGATTAGACCAGTTCGTAACTCAGAGGCAAAAATGCTATTCGAATCCAACGTTAAACTGTAGGTCCCTGAGATGACATTGGCTGTTTGGCTATTAATTAATTAATAGTCCTGTCTAAGGGACATGTCAGCTTAGTCAGAAGACTACAAGATAGCACGACAACCATTTTAAATTCATTTCTCATTCATGCTAGGATTAAAATACCAACCTAGGTAGTCCACCATTAACTGGGATGGTGGCGTCATCCTGTAATCCAGCCGCGTGGAGGTCACGCATCGTGGATAGTTATGAGCGATGGTCGGTGAGTGTAATGTTTTCTTGTCTGCATTAACGTCCGCATTATTGAGTACTACGTTAATCCGCAAAGATTATCGTCATGAGTAGACCAATTAATAATTATTAATATTGGTATATTAATTGCCATCGGCTGTTGGGCTATTAATTAGCAGTCCTGTTTAAGAAACATATCAGCCTTAGTCAGTAACAAGACTACAGGATCGCACCACTATCATCATACACTCAATTCTCATTCATACTTGGCTTACAATACCTACCTCGTGGTATGGTCGCCATTTAATCGCCTAATTGAATAATAACGTTTCTAAAGTATTATTAACTAAACATTACTTTATTTTTATTTATTTTATGGTTTTTATTATTTGTTTTATTGACTAAATTTTACAAAATATTTTAACTTATAAATTTCATGATTTAATAACAAATTTTTTCTTATTTTATATTTTTATCTGTTTCCTTAAACATTTACTTTCTTATAGGCTCAGGTTTTTATAATTATTTTATTTGGTATTTTTTTTTATTATTTACTTTGTAATTTTTATATATTATTACTTTTGTTATTCAATAATTAACAATAAATTCCTCCGTTTATTTGTCTTTTAAATCAGTTATCTTTATTTTTTCGTTTTTTAAAAATTTTTTTCTTTTTAATTTTTTTTTTATCAATAATGTTTTATAATTATTTTATTGAATGATAGTTGCGTTTATTATTTTATTGTAAAGTATACAGAAAACTCAATTCATATAACATTACCACCTTTTATATTTATTTATCATGTTTATATTTTCATTTATATTTTTCTTAATTTTGTCATTTTATTATTTTGTTTTTTATGTAGATCTTCTAAAAATATTAAATTTTTTTATTTTCGTATTTTTCATATTTATAACTATCATTATTATTATTATGATATTAATTGTTCATAAACACTTTATATTTTTAATATTTAATTATTTTTTTCTACTTAGAATTACACTAGAATAGTAATTTAAAAAAAAATTTTATATCAATTTTTATATATCTAGAATTATCATTATAATTTTCTACATATTTCAAATCCAATTGAATAATAACGTTTCTAAAGTATTATTAACTACGTTAAACCACACGCATATAAATTACTAGAAAAATATCTTCGTAGTAGATTTATTACGTGGTGATTGCTAAATATGTGCGTTCCAATAATAATATATAAAACAAAGAACAGTTTTTAAACTTATAAATACTCCTTACCTGCATTACACACAGGGGCGGGACAGTGAAAAAAATGTATACTACTTTCAATAATCTTGACACTCATTAAACATATAATTACTTCCTTTAATCTTAAGAACAAAAATTAAATTTAAACGCTTAATCCTTTTTTCTTTCACGCATTTTTTACTTACACTTAAACAATGAAATTGACGAGCCAATGAGAGAGGGTCAATATCCTTGCTATAGAATTGATGCAGCTAGCTGTAAATAGGGATCAGAAACCTCGACAATGGACGATGTCGGCTGTAAAATAAATACACTCCCATAGAAGGGTGGTTTACGACAAGGCTAAGTAAGTCCCCTCACTTATGTCCAGCATTGTAAAGTACTTCGGATACTACTGGGCATTATCTGGTACTACTCATTAAACCACAACTGAAGCATACTCTCGGAGTAGTTAGAATTTTGACTCTTTGTTAGTCTAATCTATATTTTAAACTAAACGATTTAATGAATTAATTTATTCGAAGGCATTGTTTAAATGTGATATCCATTTTTTCGTCAAATTTACTTTGTTTATTTTTAATATATATTAGACTATGAATCGTTCGAAAATTAGTGAACTTCAGAATGTCGTACTGTACAGAGAATATCTGCATCTACAAAACACACAAACATCGCATAAAATTGTACATAACGATAAAGAAGATTGATTCACAAAGCAAAAGTTAGTCGTACCTAAGCGTCAGTTATACTTAAACGCCGGTTATACCTAAACGCCAGTTATATCTAACCAAACGTCAGTTATATCTAAACGCCAGTTATATCTAAACGCCAGTTATATCTAAACGCCAGTTATATCTACACGCCAGTTACATCTAAACGCGAGTTATACCTAAACGCCAGTTACACGAGCGCGTCGCTCCACCAGTTAAGATAAATTGCCGAATCAGTACGCAGCGAATAATGACGTGGGGTTATTTTCCAGTCTCTGGTCAACAAATAATGTTTCGTCAGGAGTAGTATATGATAGAGGGGTTGTAAGTTGCATTATAAGTTATTTGGGTACCATGGGTGTCTTGTAAAAACAAAATAACAAGGGTTCGGAGCGATAGCCACTAACCGAGTATGTTTTTTAGAAAATTGGATACTTTTTCAACTTACCAGCTCAGCTCTTATCGAAGTACACGAAGTATCAAACTATCTGTTCGAACGTTTAAAAGTATACTGTATTAATATTGTTCAAGAATTTATTAATATGGTGTCAATCAAATTTTCATTATTTTACATAACTATTAAACAGTTACTGTTTGGATGCAATAATTATGATCGGGCCATTCCTATAGTTTTTCTGACAATACTAATACTGTTACAATTAGTGGCTTATATTAAAAAATATTGATTTCAATTAAGATCAAGTTTCTTATAAAACACTAGAACAAGATGAACAATGCTAAAGAAGTGAATGTATTTTTTTATCACATCTTGAATGCCACATGTTTTGTGTTTTTTGTTTTGTTTTCTTATTAAAGACATTTGACTACGGTAGCACTGCTGAAGTAAAATGCACCCTTTAGGTACTATATTGGATAGTCCATCACTGCTGAATATGCATGTTTAGCTTATGCATTAACGCATAGATTACTGTGAGTGACATGAGTAAACTCAATGGTGCATACAAATTTCTGTAATTAATGTATACATTTGTGTATCTCAAACAAATCTGTCATCGTAGGTTGATTATGATTTTGACGTAATTATTTTATTCATTTCTGAAATGTGAAACAAAAGTATTGAGGAAATAAATACGTTTATAAAAAAACTGTACAGTTGTAACGTTCTAGTAAAAATGACAATCTGTAATAAAAATCATGCTGGAAGTTCATCTAAATCAAATATCATTTAAGTTCTATTTTTTTCAAACAAAACAAACTGAAAATTAAAAACAAGAGAGACAAAGATGAAATTATTGTATCAAATTGTTTTTTAATCAAGCTTTTTTTATTGGTTTTTTCGGTGAAAACTGACCCCCATAATAAACAAGAACACACAAGAATCAAAAACAAAATTTATGGTGTAGATTGTTAGACGATATTGGTTATTGGTCATTTTTCAACAAGAAATTATCAATGGAAACATTTACATTGATATTGGAAAATTCTAGTCGTAGACAAATAATTCAAGGTACTAATTTGTTAAGTTCTTTTCAGCTGGTTTCAATGGTGCCAGTCAAATTATACTTTACTTTTATTGTTTTTGCTGAAAATTTAAAAATTTGATTTTTTTGACATTTAAAAGCCCATAACTTTGGAATCGTAATTTTTACAGACATGCGGGTGGTCAAATTATTTAATACTCTGTGCACTATAAACTATCAAATTTTAATCAAAATCGTTTAAACCGTTA
The DNA here is from genome assembly GCA_023375725.1 of Nephotettix cincticeps. Classification (NCBI taxonomy): domain Eukaryota; kingdom Metazoa; phylum Arthropoda; class Insecta; order Hemiptera; family Cicadellidae; genus Nephotettix; species Nephotettix cincticeps. The sequence goes on from CM041785.1 coordinate 40,545,057, forward strand.
TTGAGAAACTTGGATTTTTTACGTTTTTAAGGGTTTTTAGGGTGAACTACCTTTAAAAAAAAAATTTAAAAAAAAATAAAAAAACGCCTGGAGAATATACACATACATGCCAATTTCATCTAAATCGAACCAACGGAGTAGGCTGTACACATCCAGGCACACACACACACACACACACACGGACGGACAGACATCACGTCAAAACCCACTTTTTTGGATTCAGGGGACCCCAAAACGGATATATCCACCCTCAACTCAAATTCGAAAATTTTGACGAAAACAATACTTTCACCATATACTATGTATAATAAAAGTAAAAATTAATATCAGCTGGAAGTGTAATCAGCTGGTGGTTTAACGTTCTGTTTTGGTAAACAAAACAAATAATTAAAAAGTCTCTTTAAGATCCTCAAAGATGAAATTTATTGGAGAATATTTTTTTCAGACGCGGCTACCTTTTTTTATAAATTTGGAAAACTGAGAACCCCCATAATAAACAAGAACACACAAGAATCAAAAACAAAATTTATGGTGTAGATTGTTAAACGATATTGGTTATTGGTCATTTTTCTTCCAAGAAATTACATCAATGGAAACATTTACATTGATATGTTGGAAAATTCTATTTTCCCCAACAAGAGGAATTAGAACAAAATGTATTTTGATATGGATATGTCTTAGCTCTCGGGGTGTTGGCAATTTGAGCCATAAAATTTGAAATAATGACGTCATTTGGTTAGTGACATCATATGGTTAGTGCCGTAGGTTTGGTTATACGAACAGCTGTTTAGGTGTTGTGGTGTTGCTGTCACGAATTGTGGATAGTTGTGAGAGATGGTCGGTGGATGTGGTGTTCTCTTGTGTGGATTAAAGTCCGCACTATTGAATACAACGTTAATCCGCAAAGACAATCCTCATAATTATACCAATTCGTAATTCAGAGGCCGTGGTTCGGATTCCACGTTAAACTGTAGGTCCATTAGTTGCCATCAGCTGTTGGGCTATTAATTAACAGTCCTGTCTAAGGAACATGTCAGCCTTAGTGAGTAACGAGACTACAAGATCGCACCACAATCATCTTACATTCAATCCTCATTCATACTTGGCTTAAAATACCTACATTGTAGTATGTTTGTCATTTCAATGATCTAGTCTAATCTAATCTAACTGAAAACATTCCCTTTAGACTTATTCATGTTGTAACCTATTTCCAACACTGAAGAAAATACAAACATTTTTTCGACAGAACGGTGTTCTTCGCACTGAAGGTTTGATCAGGATTCGTTGTATAAAGTATTCCTAAACTGTTGGATTGGCCGTGGTAGGCCTCCTAGGTATACCTAGGCTAAATCAGGTTACCTTGGCCTCCTGATATAACTACATGTGACTTTTTCGTTTAGGGGATGGTTGGGGATCGTGTCTTTACCAGTAAAGTGAAAAGATGAAAACGCAAATAAGAATTAAGATAGGATAAGGAGAGAGTTTGGTGAAATAAATATTTTTCTTTTGCATCGTGTTTGGCCCAATCTGAAATTTCAACTTGATTGAAGAAAACAGCGGAAAACGTTTTAAAGTTAGGTAAACTTCAAATAAAACTTAAGAAAATCTCCTAAAGTTTTATTGTTGTTTAATAGCTCTGAGTTTGAAAATTAAGGTTTTATTATTTTTGAGAGTTGTACAGTTTCTTTATAAACACTCTGTATATAGGAAACTTTGAATCCACAAATAACTTCCAATATACTGGATAGTGGAAGTATGAAATTAACTAGATTCCAAAACCAACTCCAAGTCCAAACTAATTTTGTGATTTAGTCGTTTACAGTTACTGTCGTAATATGGTTTCAAAGTACAGGAGTTACATATTGAACTTACAATTCACTTTTCTTCCTTAATTATACATATTGAAGTATGAGAATTTATCTTTTCGTAGACACTTTTATGGACAGCTTTATCAGCTTTTCATGATAAAATTATGAAATGTACTTTACTGAGGATGCAGACTAGTAAAAATTATATATATATATATGTGTGTGTGTGTGTGTGTGTGTGTGTGTGTGTGTGTGTGTCGAATAACATTTACAAAAATTGATAATTCAAATTATATAAGCAATACGACTCGATGGAAAACACGTAGATTAAGTTTACTTTAACAAACCTCTCGAACATATCTTATACTTCAGTATAGAGTTCAAATATGTTTTAGATCTAATATCCAAACTACATTCATAAACCAGCAACTGTCCGAGGCCCATGTTTGTGTCTTCGAAGCAGCAGACAACAACGTCGCCTTTGTCTTATTAACAATATAATTCTGTTTAGTTTCTCGTTTCAACATTTGATTGTGTTTGGAAGTAATTTCGAAACTTATATTACTATAACTTATGATACTATTATTTTATAAATTATACTATGCCTACTTTGTACTTGAAAAATAATAAGAATAAGTTAATAATATGTATGGCTTGTTATTATATAAGTAGGTTCCTTAATAAAATTTTAACGAGACGTAGTTTAAAAGATATTTTTCTCTATAATTTTCAGTTTCAGAAACGAAAAATAAACCTGTCGAAAAGATTGAGTCCGTTAATTTGAGAGAAAAATTATATTTTCAGAATCTGAAGTGTTATCATTCCTTTGAAGTGATTCCAAATTAAATGAATTGCAGGTTTAAGATTTCAAAAGTGAAACTCATTAGACATGCTACTAAAAGAAAATCCTTCGGTGTTTCTGATATTTATATAAAGAGTAAATTATAAAAATATCCCCTCCTAACAACGACGCCATGATTTTGTATAATGTGTAATGGTTACTTAAAAACTTATTTTCAGCGAAAAAATTATTATATTAAACTCGTTTTCAAATTTCTGAAATATGTTTAAACCACTTTCACTGCCGCTGATAGTGTAAGCTGATCACACCTGCTCGCCGTAAACTGGTTACCGCTGCATCCTAAAGCCTACAGGGTGTTTCGGAACGCTCACAATCCTTTTAACACATTGTTTCTGAGTTTATATAAAATGCAAAACACAAATATGCATCGTCCGATATTCATTCATTTATCACAATGCCACCATCTTATTTTCAATAAATATTTTCCTCAAAACCCGTGAATTTAGAATTCTGAAGATGATAATAATAATGCGGATATGAAAAAAAGGAAAAATTATTCCATCATAAAAACTAAAGTGTAAAGAAAAGTAAAACGTTTTTATAGAATAGCCCATTTAAAGAATCGTGAGACGAATCTAATGTTATTAAGATCGCATAAAGATAAGCAAAATATGGTATTTTTAACTGTGGCTTGTTTAGTTCTTGGTACAGGTCAACGCATTTAGCCAATATCCTATACATTAAAGAAAAAATCACCTACTGTACTGTAAGTTGTATCTACAACAATAGCCACACCACAACCAAAAGTGTCGTCTCCTGTTTATTCATTTATTTTTTATTTTTCAACGTCAACCTACAAACTATAGTTTATGGTGATTGGCTAGTTAAAGTAAGAAGACAAATATATGTAGAACATATATTTTCGATAGCGATTTTATAGAAAAATCACCGAGAATACAGTACTAGATAACAGATAACAATGTGATGCATACTTCTACATTCATTCGAATTATTTAGAAAAACAGGTAAATCGGTCCATCCGAACGAGGGGCAAAGTACACTGAGCTAGTTCACTGAATTAATTTCCGATCAAAACCACTAATTTAATTTATAATTTGTATACATTTGTTTTTGATGATTTGTTTTATCACATTACTTAATGCTCACTTAATATCTATCCGAAATTTAATTATTCCGTGTATCAAAACGGAAAATTAAAACGACGTTAAATTTGCCATAGTTGTTTTAACGATTCAATGCGATGTGAAACGTTTAACGTGCTATTTGCGGTTTTGATTTAATTTTACAATTGATTTAATTATTCATAAACTTATGTAATTACGGAAAGTGTCAATAATGAATCTGTTCCTGCTCGTATGTGTTCCAAATATAACAATCATTGGCGAGTATTAGATTAGATTAGATTATTGAAATGTCAACCCAACTAAAAGGTAGGTATTTTAAGCAAAGTATAAATAAGAAACGAGTGTAGGCGACGAGGCGCGATCACTAAAACCAACGACCATCACTCACATCTATCTACAATTCGTATATAATCTATCTTATTATAACGTTTGTCATTACAGTTTTGAATTTACGATGTAAAATACTATGTTTTAATACTTGGGTTGCACGTGAGACGGAGTACCTTAGGAAATGGGCATAACATAAATAAGCTTCAACATCTGAAGGTCGCCGGTTCGATTCTGAGTTTTGACACAGTTTTGTGATGGTTTGTTACTAAACCCAGTTTCCAGTTGTCTTGTGTGCTGGGCTATTAAGGATACCACATAATGATTTAGCAGATATTTGTCAGTAGCAAAAGTTCATATTCAAAAATTACACACACTTCAATCACCCTTCAATTTTTATCTTTTACCCACTTAGTCGATCGGTCGGTGTCTCACGAATATTACCTGTTCTTATCAAACAAATCTCATCTATTTTGCTATCACGAATGTTATCTTAAAATTAATTTCGCTCAAAAAAATCTGAAACGCACCTTGGAAATATATGGAGTAATATTTTTTAAGGTTACAGTTAAGTTAAAACCACTAAAAATGACGGCAGAAAAGACTCCGAGGAAACTCATTATCATAGCATATAAAATATACCAGGATCTCAAGCAGAGTTGTATGTAGTAAAAAGAACTTCGAAATATCGACTTGTTACCAGATGGATTAAAACTACAAAATAACGAGCAATGTGAATTATAAGTATCCTCAGACTCCGTAATAAAATTATGCTAGATAACTAGAAGTGTATTTCTGCTTTAGTACAGGCGTTTGACTTATCAGTGTTGGGAAGTCGAAATATAGAGGCAAAATTATGTGAAATTATGAGAAAATAATAACAAAAAATCAGAAAGTATGTAAAAATAAAATTCAGTGAAACTATTTAGTGAAAACCAACTTATTTAGTGAAACTATTAATGGCTGAATTGTATTTTTTAGTAACTCATTGAATGTTCAATTAACCGCAGATAAATGTGTTTTACTCGAATATCGCGTAAAATTGGATGTTTGACGGCTCGTTCTTTTCTTAAGCGTGTGTACACTTGAATTTTGAATTCGTTTGGTTCAATTTTTGTACAATCACACATTACATAACATACGAACCAATTTTTTATTACCTTATAATGGGTGCTTTGGTGTTTTCATGGAGAAAACGAACACAAATCCCATTCTGTATAACGTTACAGACATGAATTGAGATATGTCCCCTTTCGACGCACTTGGTGTATAAAACTATTCACAATTCATGATCTCTAAGTGGCTGGATTACAGGACACGCTACTGTCCCAGTCACATTTCATTTTATTAATAAATCACCTCTCTAATAACAAGTCGTTGGATAGTAACAAGACAACGGTTTGAAAAATCCATAACGTTAAAATGTCTCTGCCATTAATAAACGTAAAACTAGTAAATAAAAAAATAAAAAAGACAGCTGGTATTGTCGATATCCGAGGCTGAGATGTGTGGAGCAGAGCAGACGACACGCGGGGATTTGAGTTACCGTGTGATGCGAGTCTCAGGTTACGAGCCAGCTTTGCGGGGATTGGACATTTATTCCACCTTTACTTATTATCATCTCATAATTGGAATTTCTGATGGAGGAAACATATTGGTAGGATTCACGGTGAACTGAAAACCCTACTATTATTTACATTTCCCATAACCCAGTGAGTTTTTATAACAGTTTTATTAGTAGATTGTGAAATAACCTCCAAGGAAATAACTTTAAATAGAACATATTGTGTTAGAGAATGATGAAAAAACTTCAAATAATATTTAGGCAATACATGAAAGCAAACATAAAAAAAGTAAGTTGACTTACCAAAGAAAATATTGCTTAAGGTTTAACAGCTACTCGTACATACCTGTAACAATAAAGAAGTCGTTTAGACTTAAACATGATTAGACAAGTATTGTTTAGACGATTAAAGTTCGTTGTTTCAGTTTTAATGATAAACTATACCAGCGTAAAAAATACTTAAATTGTCCAAAATAAATAATAAAAGTTGCAATATGGCGCGTCATAGATAAAATCATAAAGGAAAATTAAATTTGCGCCATATAAAGTACGTAAAACTAAAATTAAGATGGACAGTGAAAAAGTTAATTTTCTAGATCTATGATTAAAAATATTCACAATTACAAATTTCAAGAGTTTCCTGTAAAATTTATTAAATATTTAATTACACATAAACTAAATACTGAATTGTTTTGTCATAAATCACTAGTAGACAAAATTATTTAATTTATTAGGTAGTTAAAGTAAATTCGTTTATTTTTTAAATTGTTTATAGCTGTCAACTAGCATTTCCACTATTAACACCAGTAGAGTGGATTACGGAGGGCGAGGTAAAGATGTGTGGCTTGCATCAGTCACGTAGACAGGCTGAATGCTAATGTTCTGGGTGCCAGATTTATGACCAAACCTCCATCTGTCAGGCTGGATTTGAACCAGACCGGTCGTAACGCCGAGTCTGTGTACTAATTTATACTTACTCTGACTTATCACAAACAAGATTATATTTCACACCAGTTGTGCCTTATCGTTTATGTTTATAATGACTATTTCGTTTCCTTAACATGTATATTCAAAAATCCAATTCGATAGTACGAACATATTTTGACGTACAAATACAAATACGATTACAAACATACTAGTAGAGGTATTAAACTAACCAGACAATTACGAAGCGACCGAGGCGGACAGTAGTTTACGACAACGCTGAATATGCAATTTCCTTTTCCTGGCAAATCCCGCGGCGAAACCAGAGAGGCGCAAACACAAAGGGATTAGCCCGATAAACATTCCGTCCAATCCATTAAACGTCAACATGAATGAATGTACTTGCTGCGGATGTTACGTAGTCACTGGTAATCCAACATACAGTGGTTTCCGGAATAGGTCGAGGCTATGTGCGGGACACATGGACGATCTGCGCCATTGAGAGGCTACAAGAACACTACCTAATTATCGAAAGATATTACCTTTTAAATGGCGACCTGTATGTTACTAGGTATTTTAAGCCAATATGAGTGAGAAATACGTAGAAATAACATTCGCTATTTTTTCGTTACTGACTAATACATGTTTTAGACAGGATTGTTAAATTAACGGCCCAACATTACGAACGACAAGGGACCTACAGTTTAACGTGAGACAACCTTTTTCCTGGAATTACGAAACAAACAAAAGGATGACCATGGGATAACTGTATTTTACAGTGCGGTTAATCCATACCAGGAAATCCTCATAACTATCCGGATAGGTCGAGGCTGGACCGGGACACACGATCGTATAATCTACATATTTTCTACATACGAGTAAAGTATTTGTGGGTTTGAGTGGAACTCAGGAGATATTCAAGATGGCGCTATCTTGTGGTCTTTTTATATAAATTTGTTTTCTGGATGTTTACCCAAATTCAATGACATATGATACATAAACCTAGAATCAGCTCAAAACATATTGTAGTAGTTTTGATTTTATCACACGTAATCCTAAGATATTTCTAATCGGTAAAATGGATTAAGTTAGATTGACCAATGATAAGAGTAGTATACCTGTAAAAATAATGAAAACAGAATTTTTATGAGTATTACTGTTTTTCACCCATCCCCAAAATGGGAGATTTTGGAGGGACATAAAATGTTTGAAATGAAAACCCGATCCAGTAATAGGGGCCTACCATTTTTCTAAGACCTTTAAACAATTTACTAGAAAGTCTATCACAGCACAGAGGAATTATCGAGCTTGAGTTAAATATTATAAAACACCTTTTTGGTTAGATACCTGTAAGTCATTATGAAAGATAAGGAAATTAAGTTGATTAAAATAAATAAGTTAATTAATTAAGTTTATTAAGTCGATACAGGTCTGCTGCGTCGGAGGTGATTCTTGTTAAAAAAGTATACAGTCTGTGGAAAACCTCTTTTTCAAAACACACATGTGAAAGTTGTTCAATAGTGTTAAATATGCAGATTACAGCAGGGCTTACGCGGTGGTAGCCCTAATCCTTTGCTAATGACCTTTATAAATAATGGCTTTTAATGAAGACTTGTGGCCAACAAACTGCTCTTAACTACTCAATTAAGTTTACTTCACGTTAAACTCAAACCTAATTAATTAGCCGGTTGGAAAATTTATAAACATTTTACTAGTCTTAATTCACCCAACGTTTACGTAAACCTATAAATAATGCTTGACGGTTTTATGGTCTGTGTTATTTGGCTTATGACCGTATTATTTGGCTTTTGGTTGTTTTTTTGTAAGAATATTGATCCCGTTGATATAATCCATTATTAATATTCGAATTAACCACATGTAAGTTTATTGTGGGTAAATCGAAAATCTAAAACGTTCACCACACTAAATCACAGAAAAATGGTGTAATTTATAGAGTAACATTAGTATCTGTTGTTAACCAATAAGCATCCGAGTTTTAAAAAAATACGTATAAATCGTAGGGCATTAAAATATAAACTTCTTTTTTTCTTTCTAGTCACTAGAGGTGTGAGATGAACGGGTCGGACAATGCGACGCTGCAGATGTTGGACAACACGCCGCGGCTGCTCTACGGCTTCCAGCTCTACTACACGCCGCTGCTCGTGTTACAGGTAGTCGCTAGAGGTGTGAGATGAACGGGTCGGACAATGCGACGCTGCAGATGTTGGACAACACGCCGCGGCTGCTCTACGGCTTCCAGCTCTACTACACGCCGCTGCTCGTGTTACAGGTAGTCGCTAGAGGTGTGAGATGAACGGGTCGGACAATGCGACGCTGCAGATGTTGGACAACACGCCGCGGCTGCTCTACGGCTTCCAGCTCTACTACACGCCGCTGCTCGTGTTACAGGTAGTCGCTAGAGGTGTGAGATGAACGGGTCGGACAATGCGACGCTGCAGATGTTGGACAACACGCCGCGGCTGCTCTACGGCTTCCAGCTCTACTACACGCCGCTGCTCGTGTTACAGGTAGTCGCTAGAGGTGTGAGATGAACGGGTCGGACAATGCGACGCTGCAGATGTTGGACAACACGCCGCGGCTGCTCTACGGCTTCCAGCTCTACTACACGCCGCTGCTCGTGTTACAGGTAGTCGCTAGAGGTGTGAGATGAACGGGTCGGACAATGCGACGCTGCAGATGTTGGACAACACGCCGCGGCTGCTCTACGGCTTCCAGCTCTACTACACGCCGCTGCTCGTGTTACAGGTAGTCGCTAGAGGTGTGAGATGAACGGGTCGGACAATGCGACGCTGCAGATGTTGGACAACACGCCGCGGCTGCTCTACGGCTTCCAGCTCTACTACACGCCGCTGCTCGTGTTACAGGTAGTCGCTAGAGGTGTGAGATGAACGGGTCGGACAATGCGACGCTGCAGATGTTGGACAACACGCCGCGGCTGCTCTACGGCTTCCAGCTCTACTACACGCCGCTGCTCGTGTTACAGGTAGTCGCTAGAGGTGTGAGATGAACGGGTCGGACAATGCGACGCTGCAGATGTTGGACAACACGCCGCGGCTGCTCTACGGCTTCCAGCTCTACTACACGCCGCTGCTCGTGTTACAGGTAGTCGCTAGAGGTGTGAGATGAACGGGTCGGACAATGCGACGCTGCAGATGTTGGACAACACGCCGCGGCTGCTCTACGGCTTCCAGCTCTACTACACGCCGCTGCTCGTGTTACAGGTAGTCGCTAGAGGTGTGAGATGAACGGGTCGGACAATGCGACGCTGCAGATGTTGGACAACACGCCGCGGCTGCTCTACGGCTTCCAGCTCTACTACACGCCGCTGCTCGTGTTACAGGTAGTCGCTAGAGGTGTGAGATGAACGGGTCGGACAATGCGACGCTGCAGATGTTGGACAACACGCCGCGGCTGCTCTACGGCTTCCAGCTCTACTACACGCCGCTGCTCGTGTTACAGGTAGTCGCTAGAGGTGTGAGATGAACGGGTCGGACAATGCGACGCTGCAGATGTTGGACAACACGCCGCGGCTGCTCTACGGCTTCCAGCTCTACTACACGCCGCTGCTCGTGTTACAGGTAGTCGCTAGAGGTGTGAGATGAACGGGTCGGACAATGCGACGCTGCAGATGTTGGACAACACGCCGCGGCTGCTCTACGGCTTCCAGCTCTACTACACGCCGCTGCTTGTTACAGGTAGTCGCTAGAGGTGTGAGATGAACGGGTCGGACAATGCGACGCTGCAGATGTTGGACAACACGCCGCGGCTGCTCTACGGCTTCCAGCTCTACTACACGCCGCTGCTCGTGTTACAGGTAGTCGCTAGAGGTGTGAGATGAACGGGTCGGACAATGCGACGCTGCAGATGTTGGACAACACGCCGCGGCTGCTCTACGGCTTCCAGCTCTACTACACGCCGCTGCTCGTGTTACAGGTAGTCGCTAGAGGTGTGAGATGAACGGGTCGGACAATGCGACGCTGCAGATGTTGGACAACACGCCGCGGCTGCCTACGGCTTCCAGCTCTACTACACGCCGCTGCTCGTGTTACAGGTAGTCGCTAGAGGTGTGAGATGAACGGGTCGGACAATGCGACGCTGCAGATGTTGGACAACACGCCGCGGCTGCTCTACGGCTTCCAGCTCTACTACACGCCGCTGCTCGTGTTACAGGTAGTCGCTAGAGGTGTGAGATGAACGGGTCGGACAATGCGACGCTGCAGATGTTGGACAACACGCCGCGGCTGCTCTACGGCTTCCAGCTCTACTACACGCCGCTGCTCGTGTTACAGGTAGTCGCTAGAGGTGAGATGAACGGGTCGGACAATGCGACGCTGCAGATGTTGGACAACACGCCGCGGCTGCTCTACGGCTTCCAGCTCTACTACACGCCGCTGCTCGTGTTACAGGTAGTCGCTAGAGGTGTGAGATGAACGGGTCGGACAATGCGACGCTGCAGATGTTGGACAACACGCCGCGGCTGCTCTACGGCTTCCAGCTCTACTACACGCCGCTGCTCGTGTTACAGGTAGTCGCTAGAGGTGTGAGATGAACGGGTCGGACAATGCGACGCTGCAGATGTTGGACAACACGCCGCGGCTGCTCTACGGCTTCCAGCTCTACTACACGCCGCTGCTCGTGTTACAGGTAGTCGCTAGAGGTGTGAGATGAACGGGTCGGACAATGCGACGCTGCAGATGTTGGACAACACGCCGCGGCTGCTCTACGGCTTCCAGCTCTACTACACGCCGCTGCTCGTGTTACAGGTAGTCGCTAGAGGTGTGAGATGAACGGGTCGGACAATGCGACGCTGCAGATGTTGGACAACACGCCGCGGCTGCTCTACGGCTTCCAGCTCTACTACACGCCGCTGCTCGTGTTACAGGTAGTCGCTAGAGGTGTGAGATGAACGGGTCGGACAATGCGACGCTGCAGATGTTGGACAACACGCCGCGGCTGCTCTACGGCTTCCAGCTCTACTACACGCCGCTGCTCGTGTTACAGGTAGTCGCTAGAGGTGTGAGATGAACGGGTCGGACAATGCGACGCTGCAGATGTTGGACAACACGCCGCGGCTGCTCTACGGCTTCCAGCTCTACTACACGCCGCTGCTCGTGTTACAGGTAGTCGCTAGAGGTGTGAGATGAACGGGTCGGACAATGCGACGCTGCAGATGTTGGACAACACGCCGCGGCTGCTCTACGGCTTCCAGCTCTACTACACGCCGCTGCTCGTGTTACAGGTAGTCGCTAGAGGTGTGAGATGAACGGGTCGGACAATGCGACGCTGCAGATGTTGGACAACACGCCGCGGCTGCTCTACGGCTTCCAGCTCTACTACACGCCGCTGCTCGTGTTACAGGTAGTCGCTAGAGGTGTGAGATGAACGGGTCGGACAATGCGACGCTGCAGATGTTGGACAACACGCCGCGGCTGCTCTACGGCTTCCAGCTCTACTACACGCCGCTGCTCGTGTTACAGGTAGTCGCTAGAGGTGTGAGATGAACGGGTCGGACAATGCGACGCTGCAGATGTTGGACAACACGCCGCGGCTGCTCTACGGCTTCCAGCTCTACTACACGCCGCTGCTCGTGTTACAGGTAGTCGCTAGAGGTGTGAGATGAACGGGTCGGACAATGCGACGCTGCAGATGTTGGACAACACGCCGCGGCTGCTCTACGGCTTCCAGCTCTACTACACGCCGCTGCTCGTGTTACAGGTAGTCGCTAGAGGTGTGAGATGAACGGGTCGGACAATGCGACGCTGCAGATGTTGGACAACACGCCGCGGCTGCTCTACGGCTTCCAGCTCTACTACACGCCGCTGCTCGTGTTACAGGTAGTCGCTAGAGGTGTGAGATGAACGGGTCGGACAATGCGACGCTGCAGATGTTGGACCACCGCGGGCTGCTCTACGGCTTCCAGCTCTACTACACGCCGCTGCTCGTGTTACAGGTAGTCGCTAGAGGTGTGAGATGAACGGGTCGGACAATGCGACGCTGCAGATGTTGGACAACACGCCGCGGCTGCTCTACGGCTTCCAGCTCTACTACACGCCGCTGCTCGTGTTACAGGAGTCGAGAGTCCGGCGACTTCTTCGCTGCAATGCGCAACATCCTCTACTACGCCGCCCTCGCCATATCTGACACGGGCTTTCTCATCGCGCTCTTCGTCTCCTGGCTGAACCTCATCGACGTCAACCTCTTCAACATGCCCGGCATCTGCCAGCTCACCGTCTACCTCACACAGGTATGTAGTTCCTGCTTATTCCCTCACCATATTATCTCATCATAACAAATTTCACATATTTCAATATACATGAATAACAAACATCTGTGTAAGAATGTAAGTTTCACAAATGTTTATGTTTAAAAATATCTGGAAGAAGGATTTTCAGTCTAAGGCCCAAAAACCTGAGCATAAAATGCATTCCTTTTGTTTCTGGACCGTCTATCTGGATGAGACTACACTATCTTGTCAGTATAACAACAAAGTCGGTGATATACTGACCTTATTTCCATTCAACATCATCTACGTTTCTTGTTTATTACATTAATAAAAACAAACAATATTATTTAATTTTACAATAATATTTTATATCTGAAGTAATTATCCAAGCAGTATATAATCATGACATGTAATAAATCTTTCGCAAAGACCGTCTACAGTAATTTTTGTCCAAATAGAGACGCCAATCTACATCAACACCCAACATTAAATTCATTTTTTTATTTTTAATAAATTCAGTCGCGTCGAAGACGTGGAAGGCCTGTGAGGAAACTACCAACATAGCTGACGACTGCAGCTGACATTTGCATTTTTTACGGAGCTCAAACGACTCCCGTTTTGGAATCACTGCAGGCACAATGGTCTCATAATATTAATAAAGTAGTGTGCGAGCATACCCTTTGTCTCTAAATTATCTCTCTCGGAGAGGCAAAGAAAGACAATATATTAAGCGTTTCGCTTTAGGAAACATTCTCTTTACAATGCTATTCAAACTGCAAAAACTGTGCATAATAGTTCACATTCCAGTATATGGAAGGTAATATTTTTGACAAAATAAATACAAATTATCATAGAATGGGTTTAACGTTTCATCACTGAGTGCTGAAAGCGGTACACATAGATGGAAATACAACAGACCTTAAGAAAGTTTTTTGTTGTATTGCGTGTCATGTTTACAATAATGAACACGATTTAATGTAATTTCATTGTTATTTTATTCCCAAAATATTATGTTTCTATCCTCACAGTAGTAAACTAAACTTAACATAAGGATTAGATAAAATAGTAAACGTTGCGATTCAAATGCTATATTAATATAAGATTTGATTGCGATGCAACGCGCAATACAGTATAAACCCTCCTTTGAGAAATGTTAATAGATCTTTGATGACAAAAGGGTCTCGAAGTCCCTTGATGCAGCTGTAATGAAAGTACAGCTAAATCCCTTAGGAGATACTTCTGTATTGCCTCAGTTCACAGGGGATTTGATACTATCTTAATTGGATAAATTTAAAAAACTAAAAAAAACTACTTTTGATGACGATACATTTATACAAGCACAAATGTTTTTTTACAAAATGCGTACTATACTTATGAAGAACGATAATTTCGCCTTGTAAAATTCATACTTCGCCTTTTCTTGAATAATTGTATGCATTTTATATGAATATGTATGTATTTTAATTGTTAAAATCTATTTTAACTTATCTTAGTTTTATCATCTAATTTTTAGTTGTTGTTTTACTAAAAGATATGTCTCCTTGCTGTACATATATTTCTTTACAAAATTAACTACCAAATACAAAACAATCAAACAGTACAATATTTGTAAATGATAAAGAGTAAGATGTTTTTTAAAGTTCTTTTTGTGAGTCAGTATTTTAAGCTTAGGCACTCTTTTCTAAATTTTGATATTAATAACAAGTGAATGTTATTGCTTTTGGTTATTAATAAAAATTAATTGTGATATTTCGCAATTATTGTGTTATTGATTTCAACAGAGTTTGACCTCATTACATGTGTTTAAACACGAAACAGCTGTTACCAATACAACTGATTATAGGAACACTCGACAGACAAGGTGATTTAATTAATTGGCCACTATATTAAGTTAATCAGATATCTAGAGGATATCTCAAATATATGTTTTAAAATATCTCAAACAAAATGTTATCATTATAAATGCTATTTTGTAAGTAAGCAAGTTGTTTTAAGATCGAATTGTCAATCAGCTCATACGTTTTTTACTGAAGTTACAATCCTATCAGCATTTCAATTCCATCTCCGCTCAAACATATTTTGCCAATTTTATTTATTTTTTAAGTTGCACACCACCTTAACTCACTAATACAATACACAAAGCTAAAATTTAAGCAATCTTCCTTCCGTTAATTTATAATGAAAGATTGTTTTTTCTTACACATTTGGAATCTCTACAAACATTTTCTTCCAATTTTTACGCAATATATGAATTTTAAAACATAAAGTAAACATTTCTTTAAATACTAAAAAAGTGGTTCTTGATTCCAGAACTTTTTTGATTTCATTAAAGTATTAAAAGGGTTTTTAAAAATCAGACTACTATTACTATTCTTAACTCATAAAAAGGTGTATAAGAAAAAAATACTGACAAAAATCACCAATATAACGTAAAACTGGTTTCTCTACATCTCCTACAATCAACTAATTTGTTACATATAATTTGTAGCTGAGAGAAAGTTTACATAAAATAAAAGTGGGGAAATGTGTAGGTAGTTGTTTATATGCGGTGACCCGATACACGTGTTTCAACATGTCTCTTACCGAGTATCTGAATCCGAGTGGCTGATACTCATCAATGATGTTTACTAACAGTAGTAATATCGAAACTGGCTTAGCTTTAGTACTATTGATCTTGATTATTTAAAATACAAAAGGTTGTCATAATAAACCACGATTTGTATACAAGTTTATGTAATGCAATCATATCGTAAGATTTTCATCGTAAACGCAGCTGGTTCCTAGTGGAGGCATTGGCTGATAGTTAGGTGACAAATCGCTTTCTCTTTCGGACTATAAACTTTCATATTGTTGTGTCAGTAATGGTACTTTGGACTCGTTAAAACTTTGTTTCCGCGACACGTAGCATGTGCTGTGAATAGCAATCTTTCGAACAATACCAAATTGAAGGATAAATAAAAAAATTGCAAACGTTTCCGTTCAGATTCTGTGCATTGACATTGGAACAATCGTACACTATTTTATTGTAGTGAGACTTAAAAAAATAGACTTTAATATAACCATGTTAATTATGAAAGAACTAATAACATATGTATCATATTTACACAACAGTAATAAATATGTACCTAACTTATTTATTTAACGTTCTGGAGTAATCACAAATAAAAATTGGTTAGTTTCCTTATATAAAGAGTTCTTCTGAAGAGTTGAAGGAATGATTAATCAACCAATCATGTAACCTTTGATTAAACTTTTCATTGGAGAGTTTGTCGTACTAGTTGTGACGACAATTTTAACCACGATTAAAAGAAGACACACGGTAGAGGTCATACACAAAAATCAATGACGTCAATAAATCGAATTTAAATATTCCGTTTGAAATGTTTTAAGTTTAGTAAATTAGTAATTTAGTAATTTAATTTATTTAGTCAATTTTAAATTCAGTAATTGTCAATTCTAAATATAGTATTTTAAATATAGACTCTTTAGTTATTAAGAGTCCTCATCAGTGCAACCATCTTGGATTTCATAAGTCAAATAAGGAGTCTCATAAGAACAATGTTGATTTTGTGACAGCATTACTAGCCACAAGACATTCGTAAAAAGATTGTTGAGGTTAATAGTAAAATAGTAAAATCTAATACATATACATAATACATAGTATATTGTACATACATAGTACATAGTACATAGTAACATAGTCTAATACATAGTATGTTTTTCACAAAAAATGTAATTATCGCGCAATTTTATCTCAAAATTAACAAATACTATCGTTTTATCAGAAAAAACACGTTTTTTTCAATTCTTTAGATAACCACTATACCTATAATTTGAAGCCTCGACCAGTTCTTAACGACTTCCGTACGGTCAGTAGTGCTGTTGTAAATTTAACTATGATCTTAAGAGGCTAAACCAAACCAGCCTCAGCCTATATCGCCACTGGCGAAGATTTCAAAGATAAACGGAAAACTTATTTGTGTAAATATTTAATAAATTTGACAGCCCTAAAAGCGTCGACACCTGACAGAACACCCGGCAAAAGCTGTCAGCCCGACAAACAGGGTCAATATCAGCGCAGGCCATCATGAGGTGACGCGGCTTCCGATATACGGTAATATACAGGCTAGCGGCGAGCTCTGTACACAGCTGAGAGGAAACAAAGAGACACCATATTGTTTTATTTCAAAGACTTTTTTAGTTTCTTAAACATCGTAAATCGTTAAAAATTTAAATTAAAATTAAATTTTACATAGCACTAAGACGTAAGATTGGGATAGTTCACGAAAACATTTAAAAACTTTTCCCGTGTACAAATTTATAATGGCGGCTATTCAAAATTTTCGCAATAGAATAGCTTTTTTTAAACAAACCAGATTTATTTATTCTTCATTTACGTAATCATATGGAATAACTTATCGCACATTTACTCGAAGTAACCGAGGGAAACAGCTGAGAGCGACAACAAACCGCTCCCTTGACTTTAACATCAATAACCTAATTATTAATAGTAGGCGGGCCCTTGTGAGCACTTCTGTACCTGCGAGTCAACATCATGCATTACATCAGCGGGCCGACTGGACATTACGAATTCATTTGTCGCGAAACTCACAACTCAATTCAAAATGGCCGTCAACCATGATACGCAAACGCCAACTGTAAACCACTCTGCTTTCATTCCACCAAGGAAAAACACGCATTATAGTTTCGTAATCAATTAGGATGTGAAAATTGTACAATGTTAATTTATTTTGCATTCAATAATAATTTATTCAATCAAAATACTTTTACATATATTAAATGACATCACACTTAAAAAATTAACAAATAGTAAAGTCACTTGTACAAAATGAGGCTTAAAAATCCGGGAATAAAGAAAGTAAAATGTTTCTAATTGATAATATTTTTAAAAAAGTATTACAAAATAATTCTTGTGAATGATATAACACCTCCAAAGTGTACGAGTGCAAAAGATTGACAGTAAATAATTTTTAAGTTCATATTTCAAATAATAATCTTTTAGGTTTTTTGTGACTATTGAAAACAAATAAAAATAAAGGATCTGTTATAAACAGCGGTCCTTTTGAAAATACTTTGTTATAGTTGTTTGGTTTACTATTTGTTTCTAAATCTATTGTTGTGTGGTTGTGGACATCTTCATGTTTTGATTTAAGTATATGATGTTACTGTTTACAAATAAAATTATCTGCAAATATACAGAAAATAATTTGTAACTATACCAAGATGAGCGGAATTCACACTTCAAGAAGCCTTTCTTCAAGATGTAAATCGTTCTAACTGCCTCTTTTTGTAGACGTACTGTTTTACTCCGCTTGGCAGTGCAACCATACGATAATCGATTGGGATACCAATCCATTTACTCGAGGTAACCGAGGGAAACAGCTGAGAGCGACAACAATCCTCCCCCTTGACTTTAACATCAATAACCTTATTATTAATAGTAGGCGGGCCCTTGTGAGCACTTCTGTACCTGCGAGTCAACATCATGCATTACATCAGCGGGCCGACTGGACATTACGAATTCATTTGTCGCGAAACTCACAACTCAATTCAAAATGGCCGTCAACCATGATACGCAAACGCCAACTGTAAACCACTCTGCTTTCATTCCACCAAGGAAAAACACGCATTATAGTTTCGTAATCAATTAGGATGTGAAAATTGTACAATGTTAATTTATTTTGCATTCAATAATAATTTATTCAATCAAAATACTTTTACATATATTAAATGACATCACACTTAAAAAATTAACAAATAGTAAAGTCACTTGTACAAAATGAGGCTTAAAAATCCGGGAATAAAGAAAGTAAAATGTTTCTAATTGATAATATTTTTAAAAAAGTATTACAAAATAATTCTTGTGAATGATATAACACCTCCAAAGTGTACGAGTGCAAAAAATTGACAATAAATAATTTTTAAGTTCATATTTCAAATAATAATCTTTTAGGTTTTTTGTGACTATTGAAAACAAATAAAAATAAAGGATCTGTTATAAACAGCGGTCCTTTTGAAAATACTTTGTTATAGTTGTTTGGTTTACTATTTGTTTCTAAATCTATTGTTGTGTGGTTGTGGACATCTTCATGTTTTGATTTAAGTATATGATGTTACTGTTTACAAATAAAATTATCTGCAAATATACAGAAAATAATTTGTAACTATACCAAGATGAGCGGAATTCACACTTCAAGAAGCCTTTCTTCAAGATGTAAATCGTTCTAACTGCCTCTTTTTGTAGACGTACTGTTTTACTCCGCTTGGCAGTGCAACCATACGATAATCGATTGGGATACCAATCGATATATCTCGTATATTTTAATCACATATGGTAGACTGTAATAAGGAGAAGCATACTTTTTTTAGTACTATCTTAGCTCGATGCCGCCGTTGCCCTTGCGATATATTCAGATTTGTAACCTTGTGTTCCTGCAGGTGTGCAGTTTCCTGAGCGTTTGGTTCGTCGTGGCGTTCACCGTGGAGAGGTTCATTGCTGTCAGGTAAAGTAACATGATTGAAAATATAACACCTATTAAAATAGTTTTGCCATAAACATAATTTCGACTATGTATGTAGCACATGAGAATATAGTAACTGGTTTGTCCTGAGTATAGTGTTATTTATGTTTCGAATACAGTACTGTGTACTCTATACTTTACTAAAACTCATGTAAGGTAATTTTTTGATACTGGAGTAATAACATAAATAAACTACCATTGCGATATTTATTTGTTGCTGTCTCACATACACACACTGTCTCATTATTCTATCACTCTAATGTAGCCACCAGGGATAGTTGGTATGGAATAAAGTTGCATATAGACAAATCAAAATTGAGTTATTTCTTTCAGTATTACTGAATAAATTGATTGCGTGTTTAGCTGTTAGGATGCGTGCTAGATTTATTTATTTAAAAAATGCTAAATGTGAAATTTATACTAAGGATAAATTACTTTTGTTTTTGTTGTTGGGAATTTCGAGGCCGGAATTTTATGCAGCCCGCAGAACATCTTCGGGTGAAGTGAGTCCTCCCATTATCGCCATGTCTCCAGAACGAGTGCGATAATTGGAGTGGGATAGGAAGAAATGAATAGGTGAGGACGGATTTGGTCGGCTGAGCTAACCATGTTGAAATGTTAGATCCTCCTCTAGGGAGTCTGCGGTTTCTAGACCTAACCACTCGAACTTGGACCGCCTTCACTAACCTAATCTGGTGGACAACAAATCACGTTCATTTAGAGCACTGTACATAACTGCCTCTATGACTGTGAAGAGATATTTAAATGTGCCCCAACATTGGCAGGGACTGACATCAGCCAGCTATAATCGCAGGATTGTGATGTTGCAGGTATCCCCTGAAGCGGCCGTCCATGTGCACGGTGACCCGCGCCAAGGTCGTGTTGTCGGTCCTTACCCTCTTCACCCTCAGTATGTGCAGCCCCTACCTCTTCATCTCCGCCCCCCAGTGGCGTCCCAACCCCGCCGACAGGTAATTCTCAAGTTCATTCTATTCCAATAGTCTACCTTCATCAAAAGTAATTAAATCATTTTAACGTTATTTATTCAAGGCGTGGTGCTTTGTGTTCCATACCATGAGCAGCTGAATTGTCTTTGGTACTAAATATTAGACCGTGGATTTACAGGCTGAAAAACATTTATCACCATTAGGACATTACAAGCTTTGGCTTCACCTGAAGAGTCTGATGAGGTTTGTGCGCATAAGTCAGTTAATAGTACTGAAATGCAAATCTATCCTTAAAATCGGCCACTTGTTCCCTAGAACAAGATTTTTTAAGGATTTTTTCTTTCTTTATTCCCACGGTAAACCCCATAAACATAAGTAGCGCCTACAGCAAATATGAAATGTTAAGTACAAATCTGGTAACATAAAAATGCATATTTACGAACTCGAAATTATCAATTCAAATATTTCACAAAAAAACACTTAATATTGAAACTAAATCCATAAAAACTAAGTAGACTGCGCGACAGTTCTAAGTGTTTTGAAAATCAGTCTCCAAAATGTTATTCTCTGTGAATACCAACTGGAGCATATTATTCGAATAAATATACAATATATTCAATGTAATGGTATGAAAATCTCATGTTTCGTGATTCAGATTCAAGGTGCATTCGGGAATACTATTTCAAAGAATTGACAAATGTAACCGACGTGATAAATTATGCCAAACAGTGACGTGACGACAGCTGGCTCTCCTTGCACACGTTCGCTCTATAAAATACTTTACTATAAACTGATTTCTGCTCTGAAGTTTTATGTTTGATAAACTAATTACATATAACCTAAAGTGCATTATTTATCCCACTGAAGAAAGGGTAACAAAAATAGAATTCAATAACTATTGAGTTCAACAAGTGAATCAAACCTTCACTTGTTTTTTCCATTGGTTCTCAACATTTAGACTGTAACAAGTCGTATTATATAATGTGTTAAAAATAAATAATTTATTCATACTTCTGATGACTTAAACATCCTAAGAGCGTTTTAATTACTTTCTCCCCTTACAAATTTTTAAAATTTTCGAATTTGAGTTGAGAGTGGATATATCCATTTTAGGGATCCCCTGAATCCAAAAAAGTGGGTTTCGTCGTGATGTCTGTCCGTCCGTCTATCTCGTTGGACGGATTTAAATTAAATATGGTTTGTATGTATAGTATGTAAGTCCCCAAAGTGAAATTCCAAAATTATCAAAAACGGCTCTAACGAGTTTGTTTGAAATTTGATAGTTTATAGTGCATAGAGTACTAAATAATATGACACCACCCGCATGTCTGTAAAATTACGGTTCAAAAGTTATGGGCTTTTAAATGGCAAAATACATTTTTCCAGTTTTCCGTGAAAATAATAAAGGTAAACTATAATTTGACTACAACCATTAAAACCAGCTTAGAAATTTAAAATAAAACTAGTGTTTTGAATTATTTGTTTGCGACTAAAGATTCTAGAGAAAAGTTAAATTTAATGGCCATGGTAAACACAGTACGTTGTCTGAGAGCACTCAATGATATTCTTATGGAGAATATTAAAAACTAATTTCTTCCTCATTAACTAACCGTTTTCCATGAAACTTGGTATGCAGTATAAGGTTACGTCACTCAACAAAACCAACTAAAAAAGCTTAGTAATTTTCCCTCAAATAATGGAGGTTCTCCATAAAATTCAAACATTTAATTTATCTTCATTTTTCGTGTTTTTATTTCCAGAAATTGGATGATTATATTTAAATCAATAACCTATTAAATGATATTTAGGTAAACTTTAAAGAATATGATATTTTTATTACGTATTGTCGTTTTAAAATTTACTCAAGGGAGAAAGTATGTGTCAGTCATCTGACGCCGTTTATTTATACTTATAATGTCACCTGCATTACCCCACCATCTTAGACTCTCGTATGAGAGATGTTAGAATCTCACCTCTAAAACATGTATTTTAAAATTAAGACACGTATGGTTCTATATAATGGTGGTAAGAGCATCATATGTTTATCATAAAGTCAGCAACCCATGTGACTAAATTGCTAATAAATCTCTTAATAACATTTCAATAATATTTTGTAGAGCTGTTTTATTTTAAAATCTTTCATAATTCATCCATCGATAAAATGTAAAGTCTTAAAATCAAATCTATGATAAATAGATCGATAGACAGTGTAAGAGTAATGTCCTTTTAAATAACATCTCAAAGGAAAATATTAACAACGTACTGTGATTGTTTGAATTAAATATTGTTCACGTATGAATTTAATATAAAATACTCTTATATTATTTAAATTGACTGGAGACTTTTAATACTGTATTAATGAAAAGCTTTTCCACTGACCAACAGTTTCAATGACCAATTTCAATTACGCAGCGTACAATGATTTAACCCTTATTTTAAAAATAAATAAAAAGGAAGCTGGGCATAACTAATACCGTACTAAAATTCTGGTTGAGAACTTGGAAACTTCAACAAGGCCATTTGGCTTTTAATAGTGTTAAGACAATCAAAAGTTTGTAGAGTAATTCCTATATTCTAACAACCATAAAGAGACGCTAAGTCAACAAAACCACTCTTCTTGGCGAATAAGGCCGGTGTATTAATGATCTGAGAGTTTATACAAACTTAATATTTTAAACAATCAAACAAGCTAAACATTGAGCTCTCCTGTTAATATAACAGTACAATATATTTTTAATACAATAATTATTAAAGTGAACGTACTATATTTACTATGGAAATATCTTATGCAAATATTAATCTAAATATGTCAGTTTTGACTATATGGAGTAATCATAAAACAAAGTACAGTATTTGATTATATAAGTTAAATTCTCAATTATCAGTACAATGAATAATATTTTAATTATACTTACCTAAAAATTTTAAGAAATTTATTTAACCATCCCAAGAGTTAAAAGAAGGATGTTCACAATATATTTTCCATGTCTTACTCTTTCAACAAAAATGAATCAATCGTCTTTTTTAATCTTGGGTCTTTTCAACAAGTTTAAACAATGCCAGTGCCAGGAGAGTTCACTCCACACTTGGCGCTTCTCCTACAATCTCAAAACTCACTTACATCAATAAATTTAAATTATTCTGTGATTCTAAACCAATCCTAAATTTAAGCGTACTTAAATTTAGGATCGTACTGAAATATATGAAAACGTATCATATAATACATTTATTAATATTTTTGAGTCATAACACTTCCGTAAATATTTTTTGTTAAAATAATTTCCAAGAGAGGAATATTAATTAATTTAATGGATAGCGTTGATCACTCGATAAAGGTGTCAACACTATCTAGTATACTTATAAAACTGTAGTCAGTTCAAAGCAAGTGATCTATGTGAGTATTTTGCCATAAATAAAACATTTGATGATAAAATCAACACTTTACTTGAGTAATTTAAATTTAAACTTAAATAATAAATATTTATTCACTAAATATTTAACTACTGAATGTTAATTAAACTTACGAATAAGTGAGAAAACTAGTGAGAATTAGCATGTGTGCGGTCAAACGATAAAGCACGTCGCCTTACGTATTCCTGACAGTGTTTGGTAAATTTACTGCTCCGAGTCTTAGCGTTGACCTGGCGTCGTAAATATACCCCAGCCTCCGATAGTGCACCAGAAACACATCCGGCTATCTTCATCGGGCTTCTGGCATTTTATGTGGAATCATTCAGTTAAGATAAAATTCTATTCTTTTAAAAACTAATTATAAATTTAATGTGATTAAGACTAAACTAATAAATTAACATTATAATATTAAAAAACAACAAAACACTTAAAATTGTGATAGAAATTTTTGTTAAAATGTGAAAGGATTTTACTGCTTAAAATATACGTGTTCGGACTAGTTTTCTCAAAAATCACATAGCATTGAAGGATCGATTTTACATGTTTTAAATAAATGTTTATATTAATAAAAAGTGTTACGTATGAGTTTGAAAGTTACGCTGTATGTTAAGCTGTTGAGCTGATGTCAACTAAGATAAAACACCTTAAACCAATGGAAAGATAATTTTGAAATGTTTATGAAATTATAAAATAAATCGGAGTGTAGGCTATACAACATCAGAATCTAGGATTGTTTAAAAATCCATCCCAATGTTTCGTAACGAGGTGTAAAGATGTGTAAAACTATAAGAAACTTTGTATAAAAAAACTTGAACTGAAATTAAAATAGAATATTTGAAAGAATGGTGTTTTAAAAATGTATCCACAATGACAGCAAGGTTGCGATAAGATCAGGCGTAGAAACAATCAGAAAACGCAAACTGAATTTTTATTTTATAACCAACAAAAAGCAAAACTCAATTACAAAGTAGAAAGAGTAAAAGCGAGACACTATTGTTTATTTAGATGAGAGATCTCACGTTGGCAAGAAGAAAGAAAATAACATCGTCAAAAATCCTCTCAGAGAGGCTCAGTCTCCGGCGTAACGACTCAAGCCGACACTTCCAGCAGACAACTAACATTCTACTTGGTAATGTAACCGGGAGTCAGTAAAGCAACAGGAAGTCTCCCATCTACTTGGTAATGTTACCGGGAGTCAGGAAAATAACTTGGAGTATGAGATCTACTTGGTAATATAACCGAGCGTCAGGAAATTAGCTTGGGAGTATGAGATCTACTTGGTAATATACTACTTGGTAATATAACCAGGCGTCAGGAAATTAACTTGGAGTATGAGATCTACTTGGTAATATAACCAGGCGTCAGGAAATTAACTTGGAGTATGAGATCTACTTGGTAATATAACCAGGCGTCAGGAAATTAACTTGCAGTATGAGATCTACTTGGTAATATAACCGAGCGTCAAGAAATTAACTTGGAGTATGAGATCTACTTGGTAATATAACCAGGCGTCAGGAAATTAACTTGCAGTATGAGATCTACTTGGTAATATAACCAGGCGTCAGGAAATTAACTTGCAGTATGAGATCTACTTGGTAATATAACCAGGCGTCAGGAAATTAACTTGGAGTATGAGATCTACTTGGTAATTTAATCAGGACAATAAATTTGGCGTATTTCTATAGCGTCAGGACGAAAACTGGGGATACGTAATCTACTTGATAATGTAAGAAGGCGTCAAGAAAGTAACTCCGGGTGAGATCTACTTGGCAATGTAATCAGGAAAAAACGTAGCCGGTTGTCCCTCACCTAATCTGAACTATAACCTGGTTTCATTACATTGTACATTACATTACATTAATTACTTAGTATTTTTAGTAGAGAAATTGTCGTAACATGGACCACTAATATCGTATTCTCACCATACCTTGCAACGGGATGTATTTAAAGGTTAGTTATCATTCTGCGAACACCTCCTCACTTATGATTTAACATCGTAAGCGTTTTATCGTTTATTATAGAAAGGATTATGCTACATTGAATCGAGCTTTTCAAGTGACGTTGGTTAGAGAATAGCAATTTATGAAAATACTCCTCATTCTTATAGACTACAAACTGTACTCGGAATATATCAAAGACTATATAAAACGTATTCGTAAATCCTCATTAACAAATCATACCCTCCAAAGACCCAATTGTACTCATTGAAGCTTTACACCTCGCATACTTCACATATTTGTAAATAATAAAATAATGATAATAACAGAGTTAAATCAAATCAAATTCGTTTCTAGTCTCACCAAGTATAACTAAAGTGTAAAGAATCAACAAAGTTTTTCTTATTAATGATCGAAAATTAGTCTATGTTTACAGTTTCAGACCTATATTGTAATCCATAAAAATTATTTTCAGTGGTTAATAGGATGAAATCAGTTTCCAGAGCAGTAGTTTTTCCTGTATTCGGTGGGAGGGCGTTAAGAAAATATATACGTATTTTAAATCCACACGTTTCAACGATACTTCAATGTGTTACAGATCAAAATCGTAATGAGACCCAATTAATTGTACTCATTGAAGTTTCACACCTCGCATATTTCACCTATTTGTAAATAATAAAATAATGATAAAAAATAGGAAAAAGGTTAGAACTATATTGCCATCCATAAAAATTATTTCCAGTGGTCGGTACGATGAAATCAGTTTAAAGAACAGTAGTTTTTCGTGTATTCAATGGCAATGGTAAAATATATATACGTATTTTAGTTTTTTTTTAATAGCCAACTGCTTTTAAAATTCTTGTCACAAATAAGAGGTCAAAACTGTGAAAGAACATTGATTTTCATAAAAATATGTATTTAGATTCTACTTACCTACTTATATTTCAAAATTTACCCTATGCTAGAGGCTACTTTTTCCCTGGAGATGAATGCCACGGTTTCTCGGGGGTTAAAATTTAGACACGGATATGAGCTCTGGAGGTGTTAGCAATTAGCGAGACCAAAATTTGAAACAGTAGCATAAGAAGCATAAGACATGCTTAGTGGCGTCTTATGGCTATAACGACAACTGTTTAGAGGAACTAAAAACATTCCTTTTGACGTATCCATGATCTTACCTATTTCTCACATGGAAGTAAATACAATCATATTTCATTGAAAATAAGTCCAGAAATCAGTTAATTGACTAAATTCAAGCGACCACTGTTCATACACTCAATAAATTTCTACTTTTATGCAAGTGAATTTAAAACTACGGTTTTAGATAGTTTACTACGGTTTAAGAATAACTTGAAAAATATGCAATTAAGCGAAAATATTAAAATAAACCAAAGTTGTAGCTTATAAAGACACAAAATGAATTGTGTATTTATTATTTTATCTGACTCAATGTAAACCAAATTATTGCTTGTTGAAAGTGTATTGGTATTTTCAAACGCGAAAACGAAAAGTTTACTCGAGTTAAAAATAAATTAACCAAAAGCCAATGAATTTTTGGGACCAACTTACAAAACATGTTTCTAAGTCCTGTAAAAACATCCAAATTAATTTTTTTAGTTACTCTCTTTCAAAGTTATGTTGAGAATAATGTCAATTCCTATTTTACGTAGAAAAAATTTGAAAAAATAGTTTCTAAGTACACATTTTTAAAGTGTTTCGTCAGAAATATCTAAAAACGTGTTTTGCCTGAAACCCAACAAATTCACTCACGAATAAGTCGAAAAATATCGATTTTATAAAGAAAAGTATATGACAAAAGTTAACTTAAAATTAGTCAAATATTAGACAAATGTATTTTCAATAAAAAATTGTTCTCTCCCAAGAAAAGGTGGCTTCCAGCCTTAAGGAAAAACGCAACCCCCCGCACAGTGTAGATTTTGAAATCGAGGGTAAGCAGAACCTTAATACAAATGTATATGAAATCGGTGTCGCAAGTGATAAACACACGAGAAAATAGCTATTGACCGGACTAAACAGTTTTCTATAAATGCAGAAAATTAGACGTCCTAATTTATTCCCAATATGTCCAAACTCGACAATGCAACGCAGAACTGCCGACAGTTGGTATTTGGCCAAAACAATCAACTAAGTGAAAACAACCCGCTGTGCTTCGCTGATTTACGAAAATTTCTGATTTATGGCTATTTAACGGGACACATCGAACGATATCCAAATGCAGCATGCATTCAATCGGCAAGAGAATAACTTCAAAAATATAAAACCTCTGACTTACAAAATTTCTGATTAATATGCCACTGATCGACTTGTTATCTAAGTGATATTTTTAATTAGAATAATAAAAAGTTCTGTGACATACGTGAACGGAGATTCCAAGAAAGGTTGACGTAAGTTAATGTCAATTACAAGGCAAGAGTACGCAGGTTACGTTGCAAATTATGAGACACGTTTAGTAATTAATCATTAATTACAGCAGGCAATACATTCAATATATTAGTAAATTCAACTCAAATACAAAAAGACTTGTCTGGATGGTAATGGAGGGTAGTGGAGCAAACTATCCGCGTCAGCTGGCGACAAAGGGTCCATTTACTGTGGAGGATTAGCCATATCTTTGATAATTACACAACAACGTCCGTACAGTTTATCCGGTTTAACCTGGTCGGATTGGAAAAATAAACAACACTTAAAATGCAAGTATCATCTCAAGCACCTTCAAAATTTCAGACGACGCTGAAGTACTCGCTGATCGCGGCAAGTATGACTAACGATGACTGCTTAACATGTGAACGCACACTCCTTACTTTGTGTTTATTTGCCAAGCGGGACGCTACTGACCACAGCTCGACAGCTGATTATTTTTGGAAAATTACATTTAAAAGAGGTCATAAAAATAAAACAAACCAAAATTAAAGACTTTTCACTAGATGAACAAGTAAATTTAAGAATAGAACAAGTAATTACTATGAAATAAAACTAGTTTTTTTATTGGAGTGTTGAATTTTTTACGTAAAGCTATAATAAAAAGAACTGCTTGGTTTTTTCAACCATTAGTTATTATATATTTTAATAAAATAAAAAAAACTGTTTAACACGTTATTTGCGACTATTCACTTTGCGACAACTACAGGCAGTTTGCAACACTTAAATTGAGGGCACCATTTACGATCGTTGGCTAAGTGACGTGAATGTGTGTCTAACGTTAAACTTTTACGCGAAACATTTTTTATGGTTATACAAAACAATAACAAGCAATACTTTGAATATATTATATTTTACACAATACGTTAGAGAATAATGATTTTTTTAGAAAACCCTCTTCATTATCTCAAAAACATTAATTTAAAAACTAAAAATATTTTATCCTATTATATTTTAGGAGACTGAAAGAAACAAGATGGCGTCCCTGCTTAGATACTATTGGCTACTGGAAGTCCCTGTCATGGCGTCGTATGTAGCATTTATTGGCTGCCTGAGTTCCGGAAACAGATTTTTATACGTTCTTGCAGAATCAAAATGTATTTGTTCATTAATTATTTTGCTTTATCTTTACATTTTTTTATAAATAAATAACTCTTCCCATGCATTCATTTCATTTCCTTTTTTACAAGTTTTGACAATCTTGAGGTCTTCATTGATTGTTGATAGTGTATGCCCCTTTTCCAGTAAGTGTTTTGCGATGATCGATCTCTCCGGTTTTCCATTCTTCCATGCTGATATGTGATTTTTATTTATTTTTATAAAATTGACGGTCTGGCCTATAAAGATGCTATCGCAGTCTCTGCATCCAATTTTGTATATTCCTGGTTGGTTGAATTTATCGGTGTTTTTAATCTTTGTGTGTAGTATTATATTCATTGTGTTTTGAGTCCTAAATGCTGGTAAAACTCCATACTTCTTAAATTTATTAGCAATTCTTTCAGTTTTTACCCCTGTATAATTGAAAACTGCAAATTTATTGGCTGCTTCGCCTTCGTTTTGTAGTGTTGTCTGGCATCTAATATGTTCTTGATTTCTTATTTTCTTAATACTTTTTTACCTAATTCATCTATTAGTGAGGGGCGATATCCGTTAGCTTGTACTATTTTTTTATCGTTATTATCTCCTTATTATGGTTTATCTCGTTCAAGGGTATTTTAAATGCTCTATATAACATTGCCCGGAAAGATGCATTCTTGCAGCTTGATGGATGAATTGATTTTCTGTTGATGGTGGTGTCCGTCTGTGTAGGTTTTCTTTATATATCGAATTCTAGATGATCAAATTTTCTGTTTATTTTTGAATAAATGCTACCTACGACGCCATGACAGGAGCTTCCGGTAGCCAATAGTATTTAAGCAGGGACGCCATCTTGTTTCTATCAGTCTCCGTTTGGGCCGGATGACTGGACGAAATCGATCGCCAATTTAACAACTTTTGTATATATTTACCGTTTGTATATAGTTACAATATAAGTGTAAATATTTAAGTAATGTTGGAAGACGTGATTTATTAATTCATCCTACAATTGACAATAAATAACACATTGACAATTGAAAATGAACATTCTTTTTTACAAATAATAATAATTATTCTTTAGTAGATTGTGTGAAATAAAGTTTTTTAAACTGTGAATTTGAGTTGTATTTGTATTGTTATATCACCCCAAACACATTTTAATGCTAGGTCCAGACCACCCTTTATTTTTATACTATACAGAGTTTCCTCTTCCTGCGGCGAAGAGCAAATTTGAAAACATCCTTTATACTGTAAGAAGGGTTATGATATTGTATGATCAACGAGGTAAAGCTTGGCGGGAATCTTCTCAGCTTGTCTCATAACATTATCTTCATTTCCTTTCATCAAGCTTATACTTTCCGGCATTTCCTTTATTTCCTCCTGCATTTACGTTTCGTATTCCTTTTTACCTTGTTTTACAAACATTTTGGAAATACATAACGTACCTCGCAATTAGGTAATGTTCTACCTCAGTTTCTTAGTTCCTCGGTTACTTGGGGTGAAACATTTACACCAGAAGAAACAATGAATCAATTACGAAAATGAATAGACACAAGAAATGCAGAAAATAAATACGTTGACAAGAAAACTGCAATTTTAAGGATTTTAATATTAAAAGTGTTAGGGTACTACAATGCAAGTGAAATTATAGTTTTGAATTTATTTTTTTCATTCCAACTCATAGTGAGGTATTGAAATACGTTTAAGTACAAAAAGTAGTAACTCAGAGAGTTACTTAGAGTAGAGTAGTAGAGAGTAGAGTTACTTTGTAGTTAAGTGGAGTTTTAACTCAGTATTTTAGGAGTAAATTTACTCCGATAATGTTTATGATAACATTGAAAATCGAAAAGATTTACTCTGAAATAAATTAAAATACAAAACACGAAAAATAAGTTATGATGATAAAAATATTTTTTTTTAAACAGACAACCAAATGTAGTTATGGGCGTCGTGCAGTGGGCGGCTTTGCCTTAAATTTCAGTTGTGACTAAAAGAGAAACAAATTTAAAAATGAGCAACAGCGGAATTAAAAGAAGCAGCGGGTTGAAAAGGTCGAAGATCAAGTGAAGAGGAAAAGAGGTGAACTACAAAGTATCTCCAGGACAATGTAAAAGTAGTATTGTGCGTCTATTACCGTTATTAGCATTGAGACAAAAAAACTGAACTTGGGTACTAAAGCATCTTAAAGGTTAGATACAAGACAGATGCAGCGATTGGGGTTGTACGGAAGAGGGTTGCCACCCCTTTTGTGGGCCAAGAGCCAAGAGCGGATGACTCAACCAGGATGCGAGAAATTTAAGATATCTTACTGAAATCGTTGGTGATTGAGGACCTATGTAATTTGGAATCTGCCAAATTTAGAGATAACTTAAGATAAAAGCGATTGGAAGACTGAAGAATCTACCAGGAGCAGTACGAAGCTTAGACATGTTCCATGACTGAACATGATGTATTACGATTAAAAAAGGTAAAATTCTTTTTGCAAAGAGACTAAATAGACATTTAATGTGTAGTGCATAATTTGAAACTCAGCCAAAAAGTCAGCTTCATACAGGAATTGTTCGAAGGTGAACCCAACCAAAGTCTCCTACAAAAGTCTGCTGTGGAGACACAACTCCCGTCCCGACCGACGTCATTCTTCATATGTAAACATTTATTCAGGCTTTGCAAATACACATTTTGAAATATTATGTAGATGAAATCTTTGTTAAAACCAGAATCCAGTGAGAATTCAAATATATAAAATGAGTACGATTTACATAACTACGTTGATTACAAGTAACTCGTCCGTATTTCAAAAAACTATACAAATTTAATTTGTAGGTAAAAATTGTTTCGCGTCTTTTATTTCGTGAGGGCCAAATGAAAACCAAACACCAATAAAATTATTTTTTTAAACAGTTTGATACAAAATCCTTGACAACCTTGTATTTATAAACGTACAACAAGAAGTCTCTCAGGTATGACATTAAAGTTCAAAAAGTTAACGTTAGCCACACATTATTAATATTGTTGGTGAATTGATTAGAGTTTATCCTTGATGTTATATTTAATTATTTATATCTATTTATACACAATCAGTGTAAACGGATTTATATAGTAACTACATGTGGTTTCCTACTGTTTCACCGAACCTTTATTCAATTACAACTAAAATTGTGTGGTGTAATTAAAATAGATTGGTTGCGAGTGAATTTTGAGGTCGTACAGTGTAAACAAGCTGTAATTGGAATGTAAAGAGCAGTATGTCTACTATTATCGACACTGTTTGTCACATTAACCTGCATATTTATTCAGAAGAAAACTATGATTAAATTAATGACGGTAAAATTAGAAATATCTATGAATCGTAAACACAGTACTAAAACATAGTTCATCAATCGAAAAATAATTTTGAAAACTATATTTTAAAATTTCCATCAAAACCGTTCAAATACTCGTAATTTAAAAATACAATTAATTTTTTCTAACATTTCTTTTTACAGCTAAATATTTTTCGGATTCAGGCAATTTTTATCCCAGCCTAGATTAAAACAAAATTGGTAAGTTTATTTCATTGCAATATGTAACCATAAGCTGCATACGAAATATTGAGCTAAACGATCGAAAAAAGGAATAAATTTATTAGTTGTACTCCCGAAAAAAAACATTGGACGCTCTTAGGTACACCTTTAATTTGCGGACAGTATATTTATCTTTACTCCGTTAGGCTAATAATGCAAACAGTAATTGATTTATTTAGCCAATTTTAATGTTGGTGGTCAAATTGGTTCATATATTTACGCTTTAACTAGAAAAATATTTTATACAATTGAAATCCAATATTTTTGATAGTTTTTTCCTAGACATGATCTCATATTATTGGGAATCCAACGTAAACATGAAAATAGAGTCATTATTTGTATGTATTTTGTATGTATGTCAGGGATTTAGACTAGGGTAAGATTTTGAAAAGCTTAACAAAATTAACACAGTAGGATATATTTTTATTTCCATCGACTACGTGTACCGTAAACCGTTCTATCGGTGAGATCTCGGGTAGACAAGCAGACATATATAATTGTGGAAACCATTTTTAATTTAGGTTGCCTACAACCAATAGATTAAGTAATGAGTAATTAATTACACAATTTATACTATGTAATATTTTTTAACCTATTAATTACTTCATTCAATATCATTAACGTAACGAGGACAAAGTCAATTATCTTATCAAGGAAAAAGTAAAGTTGGGGAAAACTGTAACGTTTTACCATTCACTATCTTAACAGGCTCGTATCTAATGAGCACGCCTAACGCCTACGCGCGCAGTTCTTACAAGGAACAACGCTCATTTCTTGTCTAAATAAAGAACAATAAGAGGGTGACAGCTTCAATCCTGGGAGTCTAATGGCGTCGTGAGATGAAAACGTCAGCACTCAGCATCCATCAGCGTTGCTATTTCGCGCGGTTACCTCCCGCACCTGGGATCGACTAAGTCGACTTGCGTTTAGGAAATTAGCTCACTTGGTAGCTGAGGAAGCTAAAATCATCTAGTGCTTTCTGTTTTAACTGTTTTCAGTTTTTTCGTCAACTATGACGGTAAGTACGTGGAGTTTTTGGTACCTTGAACATGAATCAGCATTAGCACTGGTTTGGATCCCGGAGTTGCAATCAGTTTTACTTCCACGCTATTGTATGGAGTAAGTTTTTTTTCGTCAAATTTTTCGAATTTGAGTTGAGAGTGGATAAATCCGTTTTGAGGTCCCCTGAATCCAAAATAGTGGGTTTCGACGTGATGTCAGTCCGTGTGTGTGTCTGGATATGTACAGACCCTCATTCTGCCCCGTTGGCTAGATTTAGATGAAATTTGGTATGTATGCCTATATTCACAGTATCTCTTGGATTTTTTTATCTTTTTGAGATTTTTATGTTTAAGGGTGGCTTATCTCTAAAAACCTGAAAATCAAAGTTTCTAAAAAATGGTCCTAACAATTTTAATAAAAAATTTACTAGTTTATAGTGCATAGAGTACGTACTAAATGTTGACACCACCTGCATATCTGTAAAAATCACTGTAAATGACAAACAAATCAATCTTTTAAGCTTTCTGCGAAAACAATAAAGGTAAATTATAATTTAATTACCGACAGCTTAAAAAAACTTAACAAATTAGTATCTTGCATTACTTGTCTACGTTTATCGGTTCCAGAGAAACGTTAAATTTACTGTCGATGGTAAACACAGTATGTTATCTCAGAGCACCCTGTGTTATTCTAATTGAGAATATTAAAAATTCAATTTCTTCCTTATTTCCCAACCGTTTTCCATAAAACTTGGTCTGCAACGTGATGTCATATCACCCAACAAAATCCACTCTAACAATTAATTTCACTTTAACTATTGTTATTTTAAGAAATTGAATGACTATTTTTGAAATAATAAATTATTAAATTAGATTTAGAAAGTTTTAATAAATATGATAGTTTTGTAGCAGATTGTTGTTTTTAAACTTACTTAAGGGAGAAAGTATGTGTCAGTCCACTGGTACCGTTTATTTATAAGTGATATCTACCCAGTACTGTGTATGCTAACCAATATCTTTGCTTCATACGTCCCACGCTCAAACCTAAGGTCAATTTTCCGGGTTAAGTATAGGTAAGAAAAAAACTAAACATTGAGAAGAAATGATTTGTAATTTCTAAAAAAAATATTTTTCATAGTACTATTGTGTGATTTGTACCAATCACAAAGAAGATATGTGAGTGGGGTGTATTTAGTATCTAGGGGTTAAGGCAGCACATTGAGATGTGGAGAGCGCTGATAGTTACACATTGCTATCACCAGGAGATGGTCTAGGTTTGTAGACTGTCGTGGCACAAAATAAATCAACGAGTAATACTGAAGGCAAATGTTATAGTTTTCTTAGCTTAAACGATTTTTTAAGGGACTTTTTACTTTTAGTCCACCTATCTTTCTGAGGGAAATGTTAAGTTTTGACACAGGAGTATTTTAGGGATTTACGTTTTAACACAAAATCGATACACCCCACATTTGGGTCCGACGTAACAAATAAATTTTCGTCCAAATTTTCAATAGTACTAACACGTATACCAGTTTAAGTGGATTACAGATACATTTTAAATAATTATATAGACTTGAAATATTACTTTATACTTGGTTAACTTTTTTAAAAATTAGATTTTCATAAGTACTTTTATAGTTGTCACATTGTCACTTGAAGAAAATTAGGTTATGTCACTATTGTATCAATTAAAACCTGAACTTTGTGAGTTATTCGAAATTAAAATATCTATTAAATAAAGTTGACTGTTTTTGTGTACTTTCAAAGTATTATGCTTCGAAATGCAATAACATTGAAACAACTATAAACCACATCTCACTTAACGTCTGTATAACTCTGACATCTACAACATATTATAATTAGGTTCTGGTACCAACGTAACGTTCATGAAATACAAAATGTTCCAACAAACCCTCAACTAGTGGTGTTAAATATTCCCAGGTCCTGGAAAACCAATTAAGTTCACTTGGTTGAACAATCCCCACATTTAAAACAACATTCAAATTGGGAGTTGCGGACAAACTGAAATATATTGACACAGTGTGCGGAAACTATTGGATCAAACAAAAACAGAACAAAGTGTAAAACACCGTATCTAGAAAATCCAATTCTCTGGGACACCTGTGAACTGTTGTGATCTAATAAAGGTCCCACTCCACTCCCCCTCCTCACACACGGTACGGCACTGACATACCGGATCAAATGTAACTGTTCTCATTAAATTTTGTAAATTTTAATAGTAAATTTATATTTATTTATGGGTAATTTAAATAATAATCGTAGCTATTTGTAGACATTTTCACGTTTACTATACGTTCACTAATTAGTTTGTTAGCAGATACGTCTACTCCAAGCGTTTATTCCTTGCCCATACAACCTGGGAAGTAGGTGGTCAATGTACTTAACACGTTGTATAACCTTTTCCAAGTCTACAATAAGACAATCTTATTTTATACTATCCACTGCAGTGGACGGTACGTCCTTGATCTTGATTTAGATTAGATTTTTTGAATTGTCAATTTAAAAAACAAGTAAAGTCGGTGAGGAAGGAGCAAGGAGGTAAACAGGTATGTGGCATGGGAATTCTCTGGCCTTAAGAGGTGGCAGGAGTCAGTCCAGGCGCTCTCTGAAACTGTGGGCGTTTGACGTGGGATGGGTTTAATTATCTTTTATTTGCTCGTAAAGGAAATTTATTATAAACAAAATACCAAATACAAAGTATTTTATAGGTCCCTATCAACATATTGATGTGTTAAACTACCAAAACTAAGGTTTAGAAATATTTTTTTTTTAATTAGAAAATTAAAATCCCATAAGGATTTAACAAAACTAATTCTGTTGAATTATTTTTGTTTATCAGTGGAAGATTTCAAACTTTAAACCTAAATAAACTTCACATATTCATAAATAAAATGTATTGAATAACATTTTTGTATTTGATTTGCTCTTAGCCGTAATAATTTTTTTAAAAGTGCGTGAACAGTTTTGCTGATCCCCTTCTGCATGATAGTCATCTTCAACGTACTGTTTCAGCAACTCCACGCTGCTGGTGTGCAGCCTGGTGGACCACTGGATGGACCTGGCCACAACCCTCAACTACATCGACTTCGTAGTCACGCTGCTGATCCCCTTCTGCATGATAGTCGTGCTCAATACCCTCATCAGCAAGACGGTGTGGCGGCTGGCCAGGGTACGTCGCTCGATGACCAACTCTGGCAAGACCGACACCAACCACCACATGGGCTCCGTGGGTGTCAAGCGACCGATCCTGGCGCGGTCACAGTCTAAACAAGCGTCCTCCTCACAGACTAAAGTGACAGAGATGCTGTTAGTGGTGTCTTCAGTGTTTATATGTCTCAACCTTCCCTCCTACGTCATCAGGGTCTGGGTGTTCGTCAACGAGGTGAGTCCTGTGTTTTGCTAGACAGGCTATTATACGAACCGTACAATATTACTGTAGTTGAGTATTGAAACTTAATTTGGTAAGAGTTACTCCAATACAGTAGTGAAAGTCTTATTGAATCAAAATGATTGACCACCTCCGACAACTTTATACACGAAAGTGGCTATATTAAATGTGTGCGGTAAAGTTGGTTATTGCCTATTATTATATTTAATTGCCAACAGTAGATTTAACGTTCTGAAGTATTCTGTTCGACTGAATTAATAGTCCTTCTTTGTGTCTTAGGATTTTTTTCGAAAAGTAAAAAATTATTTCATTACATCAGCCCTACATAAAATATAATTTCTGTAACATTATACTATCACCGTTTTTTACTTTATTTTAAATACATTTTATTTTTCATGTTATTATAATTCTTTAGTCCTGATTTCAACATATTTCTGAAAATATGTTATTAATTTTTATTCTTAAATATATTACTTGTACTAATTATTATCATGAAAATTATTTTTAAATACAGAAATTACAATAAAGTACACTACTTAAAACCCGTTTTTTAAGCATAAATTTTATGCCACTGGATTTCAAACCCCATCTCGTGCAATTCGCTCATTTGTCAGTTGGCACACAGTATTGCTAATTAATTTGTTGAAGCGCGGGGTTCCACAGATATCCGCAACGCTGCGCTAGTTGGAGGGAATATGTAATCCCGCAGCTATTGTTAATCACAGGATGCCGGATGTAGCTGGGACGAACTGCGTATGTCTGTCTGCATTGCCTTCCATAAGCGGCGTGCAGGAGCACATCCCCCCGATCAATGGCTATACTTGAACTCTAAATTAAATGTTTTCAATATGTCAAACTACGGATATTGGTTCACACCGAAAATAAAAATAACTAAATAAAGAAATCGTTAATTATATGATAAAAAAAGAGTCAATAAAAATAAATAAAACGAAACAACAATATATAAACTGAATAAATTGTAAATTCAATCAAAGTAAATGGGTTAAGATTTTATATTTCTACAAAGTTTGCATAGAAATGAATTACTGACTCCAAAAGTAGAAAAAACTAGTAGGGACCTACAGAAGATGGAAACAGTTTAGTACAATTTTCAATAATTTGAGTCAAACTTATGTGAAACAAGTGATTGCAAAAATATATTAATGAAGTAAGCAAAATAAAGATAACAAGTTACTAAATTTTAAATGAATCAGAATTAAATGTAATCAGATTGATAACGTAAACAGAAGACTTAAGTTTATAAAAGCCTCCAAAATTATAATTTAACCAAGCAGGGAATCAAATTGTTCTAAAATTGTACCTCAAATTTGGGAGGTGTATCCCGAGTCAGCCATTCTGAGAGTTTATGGTTTCTTTTCTTATAAGGGTAAATACCAGAATAGTTCCAAAAAAAAGCCCGTTACCCACAAGTAAATGGGGAGATAGGGCGTCCTAACTTACCAAGATAAGTACTTGTTTTTAAATTTGTAAATTCCTACCTTTTGGCACAAAGTGAAAATAATTATCTTTTCTAGCTGATAATTTGAATACATAAATTTATTTATTGTTATAAAAGTATTTCGCTAAAAAAGAAATAGTACTATTGCGATTGTGTCCAAAATACAATAAATAAACTATTATGTAGACAATATGTCATATATTTCTACATTTTATATATTACATATACATATATTATTGATTGTATTGATACATATCAATACAATATTTAAAAAATACTCCTTAATATAGAACTGATTTTGTGATGGTAGTCTCGATTCATAGAAGTGCTTATATTCGTCAGTTCAGAACCATTTTACCTCATAGCCAGGAGTTATTGAAAAGAGGCAAACAGTATAAAGTAAATGAAAGCTAAGACTAAAGAGCAATAATGATAGGAACAATGCGAAATCGTTTACTTAAAAGACAAAAGTGAAGTTCCCAACAAAAGTACTTCGGTGAACAGTTCAGGGAAATGCTTAAGCACATTCTATTGGTTAAAAGCATAAAAAGATGTTGACGCTAGCGATTTTATGATTTTGTGAAATCCAGCTTTGCAAGTATTCAATATCGTGGAATTTTTATAAAAGTCCTCAAGTAATTGTTTTGTTGAGGTTAAAAAACACTTTCAAAACCGTTAATGCATTTGTTTTCCATTCATAGATTTATTTAATTTTATAAATGTTAATAACTGTCTCTGATTTGAAGGGATATTTTGTTGGGACGTCTCCGTGAAACATGGCCCGCATGTACATGTATAGTTTTTAAATAAGACTGTTTGGTCGAAAACTATAGGAATCCATCGTACTTAAGGGTCATTTACAAGTCGTAACCGTTGACAACGTTATTGTGTCAGAGCTGTGGAGCGCGTAG
Source organism: Nephotettix cincticeps (assembly GCA_023375725.1). NCBI lineage: Eukaryota > Metazoa > Arthropoda > Insecta > Hemiptera > Cicadellidae > Nephotettix > Nephotettix cincticeps. Next base: position 40,584,567 of record CM041785.1, read on the forward strand.
TGAGGAGATACAGTGGTGCCTATCTCGAGATGAAAGCCTGACTTACACCCGAACGCGACTTCATCCGATTCCTAACCGTGTCGATTTCAACCCCCATATATCTCAACCGAGTACCTCAAAGTCATGGGTTATTCAAAACCTACCAAGTTACTACCAACCATATATATTTTGTTACTTTTAAATTTCAAAAGAATTAAATTACATTATATTAAATAGAATAAAATTAATAATATTAAATAAATGAAAAATTAAATATAATAAAAATTAAAATTAAATAGAATAAAATTCAATTAAACACTAGTCCTCCTAAACAATATTGAATGTTGCAATAATGTACATAAAAGCTTTGCAAATTCAACAAAAGCTCCATTTTTTATTATTTTACTTATATAAAAGATAAATTTTCAATAATAAAATGTCATCTGTGAAAGACCGTATTGCCTTTGACTATACATTACTATTGTATTGTATTGTATTGTATTTTAATACTCTAAACGTAATATTGCAAACTAACGATCACAGTTCCCTACAACAAGTTTGTTAGAAAAGTATTATTTTGTAAACTGTCTGTATTTTCTCACGTCCGCTCCCTTGTTTTAACAAACAAACTCTTTTCAATGTTGATCTTATCGTAAGAGACATACATTGATAGCACCCAGTTTCTTTCAGGATAAACAAACGACCAAGAAACTAATACCTTTATTTTGATACCTCAATCATTGAAATCTGTCGAGCGGTGCCGGAGAAGATTCGTTTAAAAGGAACGGCACATGTGGTATAATGACGTATAATATAACATATAAATTATCGAGTTGGGTAAAAATATTCATGGAAGCGTGTGTCAATTAATCAAAGTAATAGAAATTATGGAAAAATTTAAATGTTAATAAATAAACAATAAAAACATTAAACCGAAATAATCGACAATGTATAACCTATATTGGTTTTGGAAACATAAAGTTGTTTTTAAATTAATTCTAGTGTTTCGTCGCCCTTTTATATTTACTGGTAGACGTAGATAGTTGTTGTGGAATGAAGTTCCTCTTTCGCCTTACTTCAGCGAAATCGACTGTTTTCGATACTTGTTTTAAGGGTCGAAAGTAATCCTTTCTCATCTAAGAGAGGGATTGATTTTGCTGTTTCAAGGTCATGAGCTGATCCGTATCACAATTTAGAACATAATAAAACACGTGCGTGTCAACGGTAAGTTATGATCAGAATTGTAGTTATTAATTGTAATAAAATGGAGGAAGTAACTCTCTCGCTTGTAAAATATTTGGGTTGTACAATGGCTGAAAATTTAATGCAGTCTGACGAAAAATACAGTTTATAACACGGGTCTAAAGTATATTTTTCGTCTCGTACGAAAGGCATCACTTTCGACTGTTGTAATGAAATATTTGATCCAATTCAACTAAAATTTAATTTCATCATTTTAACCAAACAAATGATAAACTTTCAATAACCTACTTTCATCCGAGGAAAGCTTTACTATCCAACCACACGCCGGTGCGGGATTGGGAGTAGGAAATGAAAATCGCTCACGCACCGGTGTCAATAAGACAGCCGGCCTTTAAAGAGTGGGAACGAGATCGGCGTGATTTTAGACCCCCCCCCCATTCTTTGATAAGTGTCCGTGGTGACATATTCGAATATTTTTGAATATCATATTATAGATTAGACTACCATTTTGAAATGGCGACCTACCTAGATGGGTGGAGCCGAGTATGAATGCGAAATGAGTGAAAGATGACTGTGGCGCGATCTTGTAGTCTTGTTACTGAAGGCTGACATATACCATAGACAGAACTGTTAAAACCCCAAAAGCCAATGGCATAGAAGGGACCTACAGTTTAACGTGGGTTCCGAACCACATTTACCTCTAAATTACGAACTGGTCTAATTTTGAGATTGGTCTTTGCGGATGATTGTAGTGTTAAATAGTGCGGACGTTAATCCTAATAAGGTATGTAAGACTGGGTTTGTTCGTCATAGTTGCCAACTGCTGCTATACTAGTAAGCTATCATAGCAAGTTTATCACTTTCCTGTTTTAATACCAAAATCTAAGTTTTCGACTCCTTGTCACACCTTTTCAAAGGCAATGTTCAATAACGCTAACTGTGAGTTAGACGTTGCAAATCCGATATTCGTTTAGAAACACCATGCACAATATAGTTTTGTGATCCGGGCTTGTGTCATGTGGCGTGGGTGGATCAGAACCGCTCTCGGTTCCCAACGCCAATACTGTAGCATTATTGAAGCTGGGAACGATCGGACTAATTCAGGCATTATTCAATCACACGAGCAAAGTCAACTCAACCACACTTGGCTCACTGTTGTTCAATATTTCTAACAGTCGTAAACGGCAGATAAAAATTCAGTCGATTTGTTAAACATATACACGGCAATTCGCGAATTCTTAAACTCTCTCTTTTAAAATAAAATACTCACTGTAAAAATTTCAAATCTATAAACCAACCAAAATTAAACTTAACAAAGAAATCCTTGTGACCTACATGATGATACTGCTTTTTACTTTATCTTAAGTCATGAAATTAAATTAACGGTTGGAAATTACGCTTATTCTCTTCATTATTTATAATTATATCCCAATACAGTTTGCTTAGTAGGTGCATTTATTTTTCTTCATTCTTAAGATAAGATATATCCAGAATCTTATCAATAGCCTAGGAAATGTTATAATAGGAAAATATTCAATTTCGGGTTTCTTCAACAACTATATGAACTAAATTATCTACAAAAATCCTAGGTAAAATCACTCTTTAAATTCATCAATGTTATTCATATAATCAGCAAATATTTATTTATAAACTTAACGTTATATTCTTATGACACGTTTTTTATCTTTTGACCTAAAACGGTATTCCAATCAGAGTAACTCTAAATTTCATAGAACATAAATGATACATGATTATTCCATCCGTAGTTTTCTGAGACGGGTAGTTGAACAGGTCAGATAATACTATGCTAGCAGAGAATAAAATAAAATTTAACTACTTATTTAGTTAGGTGTCAAGATCATTACCTTGTTTATTTACAAAAAAACGTAGAAACAGGAGTCTATCTTGAATCAAAAGTAAAATACGCTTGCTTTCGCAGATGATGTCGCTCTTCTTGCAGAGTCAAAAGAAAACCTCATTAAACTCACTGAGACTGTAATAAAAGAAGCAAACAAGATCGACTCAAAAGTACGTGAGGAAATATCCAAATACCTGAAAGTTGGAAGAAACCAAATTGAAAGAGACGTACTATTAGGGGTCAACAACTTTACTTTTGAAAGAACATTAGAATTCAAATATTTGGAAATATCAGCTAATTGGAATGAATAATGATAGAAGATTAGAATTATAAAATAGATTCATTGCTGCAGCGAAAAGCTTCTGTGGTTTATAAAAAATCAAATCATGAAATCTTATCAAGAAACACAAAACGAAGATTATATAAAACAATAATTCAACCAGTCCTCCAGTCCTTTTATATGACTCTGAAAAACGGAAAACTTTAAAGCAGTCAAAAAAGTATACAATAAAAAAATACAATTTAATGTCAATATGTTGTTGACCGTTGAATAAATAAATACCCCTCACTAACCGTTACGGAAATAAGAAACAAAACACGTACACTCGTCACAAAGACTCAGACAACTGAATAGAAATGGCGTGTCTGCCGGCACCGGAAACAAAATGGCCGCGGCGAAAACCTGAAGCCCAGGCGTAGTTTGTCCAACCGATTTTTTTATTATATAAAACCTAATGGTCTCTTACGAGCTTAACTACGAGTTAGCATACCATGAGAATTTTGTTTCGGGTGTATAATAATACTAAACAGATACTTTGTTTTCCCTATTTCTAAGTCCTTTGTTAAGAGTCGGTTGTAATAATGGCCGGATTTCTTCTGAATAATGACTAATTGGTTGGTCTGCTAGTTTTATGTACGAAAGTTTTATTATCAAGTTCAAATTCAGTTTTGAAAATAGGCTTACCGTATTACCTTAGCTTCTTCGAAATTCATTTTCAGACCAGCAATGGTGGGCAAATTTTAACTTTTCAACTAAGACCTTCCTCGTGTTTTCGCTGCGTTCTTTGATTCTAAAGTTAAATGGTGTGTTTGTCTGTAGTATGCTGAGGGCGAGATCAGAGTCCAGGTCCCAAAACGTCGTGAAACTTCGTTTTACTTGTTATTTTAACTTCGTTAAAATCGTGATGGAAAATGTCCATAATAAATCTAAATAACATAAATCCACCATCATCGAAAATGAATTTCAAACGAAGGGCATTACATCACATTACTCGTTCTAGGCAATTAAACGTGCTACATGTACGTGCTAAAGAGAGTTTGTGAACAAGCAAGCAATGACACTTACACAGCAGATGATGAATGTGATCATTCCGTTCAGTTCACCGACACTCATTTTAAGAGGAATATCAGCTAAATAGAATACTCGATTTATATATTATCGTTCCAATATGATTAACTGTAATGAGAATGCCGTAGCTTTAATCCATTTATGTTTGAAAAAACTGAATATCTTGATTTTATATACAGAATACTAATTATATACAATGATACACAAATGACATAACTGAAAGCATGGATTACAAAATTCTGCACCAGATATTGAGGATGAAACCTATATCAATCTCTCGCTCTAAATCATTTGAAAGTCAACAGACAAACACTATTTTACATTTGTCGCTAAGATTCTCACATTGTAAAAATCAATTTTCTTCTCAATTGTTACCGTTTAAACATTTTCATCCCAGTTTGTCACAGTCATTGTATGTACTAGATATTAAATTTTAACAGTTATTATTTTTACTCAATGTCCACACAATAATTAATAAACATTTTATAAAAGGTTTAATATCACGCTTTCTGTAAAATGTGATGTTATGTAAACTAATATTTTTAAATGCATATTTTTAAAATATTAAAAGAAACAAAAAAGGTATTTCGCAAACAAAAGTTTTCTGTTTAGTGGTTTGGAAAGCAAATTGAACTACCCGCAAACTAAGTGTATTTAACAGAAGAGAACAAACTGAAGTTTCCTTATCAACTCCATTGGATTACTTCATTCATTGATCAATTGTATTTAAACTAATTGAATATCTTCAAGCGAACTGACAGAACAAAATAATTTGTCCAGCGTTTCTGTTGGCATTATGTTCGTAGTTATAAGTTAAATTATCGTTTATCCGTATTCCTCAGGATTAAACACTACTTAGTAGAATGTTTTGTCTGTTTTGGTTTAACACTGGTTACAAAAATCATAACCGATTTGAAAATCACCCAATCGATTCTAGACCGAATTGACCTAAATAAATAATCGTAAATGAATAAATCAGTGCTATTTTATCTCCATATACGTTATGGATGAAATGAATATTTCCTACAGTAATACATTAAATTTTTAGTTCAGTTTTCAGGGTTTCTCTTTCTGATTGTTAAATTAAGAAAAACTGATTTTGTGGACCGTACGATAGAATATCACTTAGTAACACTTACTTTTGTTCGTCCTTTGATCTTCAAATAATAAAAAAATCGTAGTAAACCAATTATACTTACACATCATATGGGTTCTTTTAAAATAGATATGTCTTCCTTATTCAACAACCTAGGACCTCTGTGGTGGGGCGGTTACTGATGTGGGTGTATGTGCTTAAATGTGAGTTTTGTAATAAAAACAATCTATTTATTTTCGATTTTGTATATTTTATTTTTTTATTATTTATATTTTGTTTAAAATTTATGATAAGTTTATGTTTATGATCATATTTATGTTTAAAGGCAGGTTAAGTGTAAGAAAGGGCCATGTGGCCCTAACTTTGCCTGTTGAAATAAATAATTCTTCATTTCATTTCAATTCATTTCATTTCATTCCATTTTCATTTCATTTCGTTAAAACGACATAGTTCTTCTTGAGTTTTGGTAATGTAGCCTGGCAATGGATATGATGGTCTTCAGAACACAATGGTTCAGCACAGGGATAAATGTTTTTTTAAGTTGCTCTACTAACTTACATATCCAGTAATGCCAATATAAAAATTTAAATTTACCTAATAGTTTTCAAATAATAACATTTACCGGAATAATTTAATTTCTTTTAGTCTAATAAATAAGTTTTCCCATTTTTAATATTTAAACTACCTTTACCTTATTAGGTGTTTCGTTTAGTTAATAATTAGTTTGACTGTTTTCCTTATGAACAAATATCAGGAGATACCAAATAGATTGAGGTTCCCTGGAATACCCAGAATCTGACCTATACCTCAAAGCACGGACGACCTTATATTGAAATTCGAGGAAAGCTTACAGACTGTACGGGATATCGTAACAGTAAAAGTTCAATATTGGTATTATTGTGTTTCAATACTAGGAAAAAGCAGTAGAGTCTTAAATTTGTATGTATTAAAACTAATATAGTTGTGCTTGATTTACTCTTTCACAAGAGATACAGTATAACTATCGGTCAATCAAATTGCCATTGTAGGGTAGTACACACTTCCGTATTACAATCTATGCTAACTTTCGGTGAAGGGCAAAGAAACATAATAGACGAGTCACAAGCTAGGTTGAAATTAATATTTTCTCCTTTCTAAAGTAATTCATTATAAGACTTGTTTGTTGTTTGTCGGCAGGCAATCGAACGAATAAAACTTTCTGAATCACATTCGGACAGTCATTTTTTATGTTAGCTTTCTGCCACATTCGTAGTAATACACGCTTGTCTTCAAAGAACTGGACCTCTCATATTGGCATTAAGTTACTTTATGAAATCATGGTCTTTTTAAGTTACAATAAGACAGCGAGGTACCGTTGCGTAGCGTGAGTTACCTAGGCTAGCCAGATGTGACTGCTTGAGCTAAAAAGAGTCGCAGGCCAAGGTTTCGATCCAGCAACCTTTGACTTACTGGGTCCGCGCGTTATCCCTGAGATACCGTGTCGGTACATTTAGTTCTTATTACTGTAGAATCAAGTTCATACAGTCGTCTCTACGTTTATCATCATTTGTAGAAAAAAACGTTCCACGTTTTTTATTTTTTGTTATTTTGTGGTTAGTTTCTCTTGTATTCGTTGGCTTAGTGAGTAGTGTGACGGCAGCATAAGTACAAGTAAAAAATATAATAATAAAGAAGGTACTAGGGTTAAATAAACATTGCATTGGAGAAAATGTCGAACTCAAAATCCTTACATAATTTGTTGACTACTTTTTTCCCAAGCTTAAAATGAAACCTAATAATGGCCCATGTTGAACGCAAGCCTTTAATTACCTGAGTGAAAAATAGCTGTGGACAGGACAGTTGGAACAGGATAAAATAAAGCCCGAGCTCGCGTGGTTTTGACACGGCCCTCCCTTGCCCTCCCACTCCTACAGATCATAACGAATCGCTATTTACATACATAAATAATGTGCACGATCATTTATGAACATAATCAGCCTAATGTGGACGGAAACTAAATTCGAAATTATTAATCATATGTAAAACTATATAAGAATGTTATATAGAATAACTTACTCTACATTAGAATAATATGGCCAAGGAATAAGTTGACTTTTCTGCCACTTTTCAGTATACAGTAATAAACCTTCACTAGATGAATCTGTATCCCAAGTTTAACCATATTTCGAATAATAAGAAAGTTAAGTAATTTGCTTATATAAGAATAACATGGAGAATGATTAAGTAGGTTTTCTTCTAAGAAGATAAGCAACAATTATATTTTTCAGCATACATTTTAGAACGAGATTAGCTGTGCACCAAGTTTTATTACACTATTTCAATTAATATTGAAGAGTTCTTTTCATTATTTTAAACAAGCGATATTATAATTTCACCGTTTCCCCTTAAGATTAACATTGAAGCTCTGAAATACAGTGTCCTGTGTTTACCAGTTACAGTTTCTAGTTTATATTTCAGCAACTATTTGTCGTAGAACGAAGATTAAAATTTATAAAATGTATGTTTTCAACCGATTCCACTAACGTTAATTAAAATACAATTGTTTGAGAAATATTATGTAAAACCCAAAAAAATCCCATTTTTTGCACAAATAGCCTCTCTCTTTGGATAGACTAACAAATTGCCCTTATCCCTGTAACGAGTACCCATTAGTAACTGTATCAACACCATCTGAGATATGCAGTAGAGCGAGAAATGCAAGAGAATGGAGGAAAAAGAGAAATGCAATGGAATATAAGAGACACATTTTACAGAAAACTTTAAAGGTTACTTTACATAACATATCGAATGAAATACGACTTTCAGTGTGCAGTATGTACATAAAATAATTAGTAATCACTATTAAAAATAAATAAATATTACAATCACATGAACTTTTTCAACGTTCAGTTCTTAATTTTTTTTAAATATACTGGAACAGGGTAAAGTGCTGGAACAGGAGGCGTTCATTATGACTAAATTAAATTTTTCATGTACAGTATTAGAACAGATAGATCTGATGGCGATCTGACGACGATAGATAATAGTTAATACTAATTTATAAAACATAGAATACAAAATTAGTTAAAAATTTTGAATAGCTTATAATTTACTGAGAAATTCATTGTTTGGGTTAAAAATTATTGAAAAATAATTAATTTAAATAATAAATTAATGGAAATTTTGCTAACAAAGGTAAAAGTATTCGGTAAATTTGACAGTCTTCAGTGAAATACTTGAACCATTGATAGTGTAAATAAATGCACACGAAATTTCTTTACGTTATTTAACCGCCTAAAGAAATTCCGCCTATTCCACCACTTTACTTGAGCCTAGCCGAAAATAAGGTTGTCTCAAGATCACCTCCGGAGCTCGGAGACGGCCCAGGTTGATTAGCTGGTCCAAAGCTAACCCACCACCCTAATCTTAAAAATTTCAAATTTAATAACGTATATTTAATTTTATGCAAATTTCAGATTATAAAATAGATTAACTAGTGAAAATGTTTAACCTAAAAATTTAATTTAACCTAATTTTTTTACCTAGTTTAAAATTTATTTAGTTTATACATTTTCCACCACTTAAGAGATTCTTACACAATATAAATGATTTAAGATAGTATTCAACAGGCTACGATAGATTTCCTTTGCCGTTATTGAAAATCTTGGGAAAATCAGAACCTAAGTCTAGTATGAAACCCAATCCGGCGTGACGAGAAGATTTTTGGAGGAGCGGGTTCATTTGAAAGGTATTGAGGAGGTGGCGTAATTCAGCCGACAAACAGATGGAGAATGGCGTGTATTGAGGCGTCTGGATCGCAAGTGAGAAGCACCTGTCTCCGCTCCCACCGCCCCACCATTCCCGTCACGGCTCCACCGCTCCAACCGCTCTCACGGCTTCAACCGCTCTCAAGGCCCCACCACTCTCACGGTCCCACCGTTCCCATAGCCCTACCGCTCCCACCGCCCCACCATTCCCGTCACGGCTCCACCGCTCCAACCGCTCTCACGGCTTCAACCGCTCTCAAGGCCCCACCACTCTCACGGTCCCACCGTTCCCATAGCCCTACCGCTCCCACCGCCCCACCATTCCCGTCACGGCTCCACCGCTCTCAGGGCCCCACCGCTCTCACGGCAATATCACCACACCGTTCTCACTGTCAAAACACTACCATTACCATCTTATCTATTTTCTTATCTAAAATTTTAACGTATTAAATCCATTTGAGAATTGGTACAGGATAAATATTTTCTTTTAATTTACTGTATTAAGTCGCAATTTAATTCCACATGTTGAATTGGAAAACTATTATCAATAAGGCAAACAATACGATACATCCGTAAATTAATAAAAAAATCTAGGAAAAATAAAACTAAGATTGCAAGATAAAATTTACAGAGAGATTGTTTTACTAACATCAATGAAATATTATCACTATTTAAGTTCGTAAGATAGGGTTTTAGTAGTATTATGACTAGTGTCGCATGATGATTATGAGATATGAGTGATGAGATATAAAGCTATCTAGGAACGGTTTTCTATGGAATACATTCATTGTTCATTCGTTATTCAATCGTGCAGTAGATCATCGTCCTCGTGGATTTTCCTTCGACGAAAATTCAAATATTTCAACCATCGACTCCTAAAGCATCACGGTCCTCGTTGTGGCCTAAGGCGACACCTCGGTAGTTTACATAAACTATTTAATGTAGTTTGTTGAAATTTAATATGTTATACCTGATTGTATTTCCAAACAAGATGCATGACTAATTCAACTGATATTTTTTTTAATCAAATAGTACTTTTTCAGTACAAAAATGACTGTTCAAACAATTTCACTAAACAAAATTCAACACGAACAACAATAGAATATCTAATAAGCTAAAACTACTACGACATTAATTTCAGGATACAGTTTTGAATAACTGACATGTGCAATTATATCGAATTTAACTTTCTGTAAACTTTTTTGGACATAACTATAACATAAACACTCAAATCAAAGTAGCAAAATTATTCCTCCAACTAATCCATGGAGCTTACATTGTATAAACTACGTCGGAAAAATAATTTTGTAGGAGTCTGTATTATATTAATACCCATTATTATTGGACGCATTTTTGTCTGTTTTTATTCTCTACAAGATACCAAACATTATTCTGTTTTGATTATCCTACATTTACAACGATAAAACATTATACAAGTACAAAATTAAGAAGTTATTTGATTTGAAATCACAAAAATATTTACTTTGCATTCTCAGTATTCTTTTACCTGCAAGTAACCAAGTTAATGAAGTCTACTCATTAAATATAGAAGGACGAACGTTATATGAACGTAGGCGGTTAATTAGCTTTGATTATATTTGTTTTAAAAATGGCTTAAATCAATGCTAATTTGTCATAGGGTGAATAATTAACTTAACTTGTAAAAGATATGAAAATTAAAAACTTCTTTGATCAAGACTATTGCGTTTCGCTTTCTTTAAAATAATTGGGATTCATTTTTAACTCAGATTATTTTTAACTTTTTTAATGAGAACAATCCCAAATATAGAAAATGTTAGTGACATACTGGTAAGTTTATATATTTCCCAATATGGTCAAATGCTATAAAATATGGTAATGTTTTAATACTTCTTTGAAATAATGAAAAAACATATTTACTTATACTCTAATTGAATTTAAGTTTAATATAGGACGTTGATTTTTTTAAATAAAATTATAAAAAATATTAAAAGATTAGTTTCAGAACAAAAAATATGATGCGCTTTAGCATTATAATATTGTGGCGCTACGAGCATCGTGGCTAGGATTTTTAATGAAAAGAATAGAAAAGCGCCGTGAATTTCTAGACACAAAACAAATGCAGCACGCATATTGCCGCTGCCATCTGCAGGCGCATCGCGAGTTGCCCGGTTGTTAAAAATTTCCGATTGCTCTACCTCTCGTTTCCTAATAAAAAAAAGTCTTCTATTGGGAACTTTTTACAATACATTAGTAATAATATCTTGTATTTTTAATTTAAGGTACCGTAAAATATTATGATTTAAATTTATATGCAGACTATTTGTACATAATTTAATTTATGTTTCTGATATGATCAATATTATTTATTAATTTTTATCCTTGACCGTGGAACTCGTTCCTTTCACCCAGGAAAGTTACCATGATGGAGACTATATTTAATTATTGTTACCTATACACACCTATTTCATTAGTGTTCTCTATGATATAAACATATTCATGACATTTTAATATATTCAATGTACTATAAACACTAACACTTGGCATCACATTTTCAATTAACTGCACCATTTGGTTCTCCGTTTCCACTTGCAAGCGATGCACCGTTGATAACAAACCATACATTACAAAGAGAAAGCCTCAAACGGAAAAAGGTCATTAGTGCTCTATGCTGCCGCCAAGTTTCCGCCACATTTAATTTGATTCTCATAAAGTTAACGTCCCACTCGCAACTCATTACAGCTCCGTGATATACTTGCAGCTTGCTACTTGCTACTTGCTACGACTGCTACATGCTACTCGAAAACCGCTGCGGTCACTTGTGAACTTGCCATTATTAGGAGCTGATCTCACGACACGAGTTGTTAACAGTTGCTTGGGTGGCTGGTTTCACGAAAAATTATGTGACTAGCTGCTGACTATTAGGGTTCCTAATTTCTCCATAACTTGATTTTTGGCGGATAATTGTGTGCCTAGTTGCTCAAGAACGTATTAATTTCCTAGTTGCTGACTAATTTGGTACAAGGCTACTCGTCAACTAGGCGTCTATTTACTGATTAACTGGGTTCCTAGTTGTTCGACAACTTTTGCATTGCCGACTAATTGGGTGCCTCGTTTCTCGACAATTCGAGAGCCGAGTTCCTATCTCATTGGATGCCTTTGCCTCATTGGAACAATGAGGATAGTTGCTTTATAACTTGAAGAGGAACCTGTTATATGTTAAGCAAGGCTACCACATGTCAAAATAGTTTCTCTTAGGCTTATAATCACTAAACATTAATCGTAAGAAACTTAAAACAGATTAACATAATTTTGTCTAGCCACAGTTAGTTGGTAACATCAAATAATACTTTTTTCTTGTACATACTTTTGGCTAAAACTCGTGTTGTTTCGTGTTTATTCTTTTAGCATTACAATACAACAAATCATATATTTGATAAAAACTACGAAATAAGTAATGCCAGAGTTTTCCATTTTATTCTTCTGACACATGTTTCGGAGGATTGCCCCATGATCACAATCTATCATGGGATAATCTTGCGAAACACGCGTCAGAGGAATATAATGGAAAAACGGTACTTTGGCATTATTTATTTCGTAATTATATTAGTAGCCCTAATACGTGAACGATCACTAAATAAAATAAAGTTAATAAGAACTATTTTACTTTAAGAAATAAAAATAATATTTCGAAATAGTTTTAACATCCATGGTACACAATTAAAAATTAAATTACAGTGCAGTACACGGAGGAGAATATGGCTCAAACTGTGAAAAAGTATAGGTGTTATTTTCAATAAGATTAATAACCACTTGAATTCAACCACTTTTCTATATATTTTTGATAGTTTTTAAGGATATAATTTAAATTGAAACCTTCTTTAATGGCATATTATAAATGAATAAATAATTCCCATGAAGTGTCAGTTGATCTTAGTGTTTTTTATTGAGAAATTGTTTTTAATTGTTATTATTAAGAAATCTTGAATCATCTTATGTAGATGGTAAATAGTTATTTGTTTTTTTAACTCAACCACCCATTATCGCCATGAGCTTAATACCAATGATGTGAATGTTTAAGGCTGCGAGGTACCATGGCGGCTGAGTAACATAGGGTTGCCAGAGGTGAAACATATACATCAGTAAAACAAGCGATATTATCCAGAAAAAAATGCATGACGCAAAAAAAGGTTTAAGGAAGAACAAAACTCAAAAGAAACAGGTCAAGTTAAAAATAAGTTTTCCCAGTTTTCTAAACACGTGTATTGTATCAAGTACAGTACTTTCCACCGGTCACGACGTGCAGAAGCCTTCGACTATTGTCTTCAGGGTTAACAGGCTTTGGTTGTAGTGTTTGAATTAGTCAACAATGCTTATGTAAATGGTGCAGCACAATAGACCTAATATAATATAGCACAATCCGGTATTATCACAACACAATACTGTTTATAATAAATTTTTCTGTATTTCTGTAATATACATATGCATAATTCACCAACGCAATACCAGGCTTATAACACCAAAAAGCAAATATTTACTGTTACAGTAACTGTAATAAAAATGTACCGAAATAGTAGTTTCCATACCTATAAGTAATAGTGGCTCTTTTCGGTACGCATTCGTGTTTTACAAGCGAGGCGCAGCCGAGCTAGTAAAACAACTTAAGCCGAGTAAGTAAAATAACTTACTGTGGAAATAGACTTATACTCTTTACAAAATTAGACCAAATAGCTTGATGTTCTACAAAGTATTCATCAATGTTAACATCCCTGTTGTTAAAAATGTATTAGGTCATATTTTAAAGATAAACTTAAAAACCGTTCGCAAATTAAACAATATTTATAATTTGCCATGACACGTTTTGAAAACCGAAAACATTACAATATGTTTTTTCCTGTTTCTGAAGTGACCCGAAAACTTAATTTCACAATCTTTAAACATTTTAAATGTTAACCTAAATTTTTCTTAACTTAATGTATTGCAAACGTTATGTGTTTTTCGAAAACATAGACACTTAACAAAAGTTTTTATAAAGCAATATTTCGATTCCTGAACAAGTTTTTAAGGTAAGGATATTTTCTGCAGCCACTCTAAATTTATATTACAAATTCTATTAATAAAAGAGAGGCTGCAACCCTTCATAAAAGTTGACAAAAACATAACCAACAGAATTAGAGAAACAAGAAAACTTCCCTTGGAAAACACGGAAAATATTGATTTCACATTAAATTAAATTATGCATTGAACAAATTAATACGGATGGAAACGGGCCCCAGGCCTATTGCTCTACCTCTCGGTGCAATATAGTTCCAAGCCATTTAAGATTATTAGATTGGAAGTCAATACTGAAGCGAGAGGTTCGTTCGTCAGATAATCAACACAATAACTAATTCGTACCCTTGTAAATAGACTCTTAACTAGTCAAATAAAACAATTAATTAACACTCAAGCAAACATTATATACTTATTTAATTTTTAAATTGAAGTAGCTTTATTATAGTAAATTGCATTTTGTTTCTTCAAAATTCACACAACTGAAATTAAGTTTCATACAGCTTTTTTTATTTAAATGTTTCACATCGTTCTTTTTATGGCATTTTGTACATTTCTTCAATTTCATTTTCTTTGATAAAAATTAAACTCGGTTTAGGCCTAACCTAGAGGTTAAATCGGAACTTATAGCTAAAAGGTAACTAAACATCAGCACGTAGCAACGTGTAATTGCAAACGTATTGTTGTGTTGTCTGGGATAACCCAATCTTTATTCATAAAAACGCACGAGTGCCGCATGCGTACTGAATGGTAAGTAAATATGACTTCCATGAAGTAAACGGTAAAACTAAAGATTTAACATCTCACCATAAACGTAATACGAAACGAAAATTCACTCAGGCTCTAGACTAATATTGAGTACAACAAATCCAATAACTTGGTTTCTATAAAACCGCTAAACGCCCAAACTTTGATACCACATTTAAATAGCACTTGCCTAATTAACTTGCTGTCAGCAGGAAACGCGATTAAATTAAACAATCGTTTAATCGGTTTTAGAGAGTAAACTGATTAAACGAGTATAAATGGATAAAGTGAGTGTAACAGAAACTATTACGAATCGACATCTAAATTAAATCTATCACTATCAGTCATGGAATATGGATAATCATAAAAAAAGTCACTGACTTAATACTTAACGTGAAAACAAAAATATGAAAAATGTGTTTTTTATGAGATCGTCCATCCCATTTACATGAATATTTCAGCGTACTCCTAATTTTAGACGGAGGAAGCATTTTTCAGTTCGGTAAGGTACGGCTTCAGTTATCCGATCTGGATCGTTAAGGTCCTTTAAGGTCCGCAACTGTCGAAGTGCTGAGGTGGCTAACCTTGTGTGAATTTTTCTGAAGCTTCTTCCAGTGCGTAAGGGTATGCGCGTATGCATAGTGTTGAATACGCGCGTAGATTTTTAGTTGTATAACCGGTCACATGACTCGAAAACAGTTGAATTCTAGCCAAGGAATTGTGACCAGTCTGCTACTTCTCTCCGATCTGCAAATACGCTGACAAAATCTCCTCGGAGGGCCTGTCTAATCGTCGCGGGACTGATAGGAGCGGACCATATCGAGTGTAACCACACCTACATTTCATAACATCCGTCCGCGGCAATTCGCAAATTGGTCGAAAAGCGGAGAGGAGGGTCCTGAACAGGTGTAGCCACATAATTATGACATAATTAAAAAAATTAGAGTTAATTTTAAAAATATTTCACTCAAGTACAACAATTATACAGGGTAAACCTATATTTTTCTTAATTTTTGCGATGGATATTTTAAGCTCTGGGTGGTGTTAGCCATTTACGAGACGCGAAAAGTGTAACGGAAGCGATGTCATTGATCACGTGACCGGATTTTTTTATGATAGTCATATGTTTACAATTTTGTAAGCAAATATTTAAAATAATAAAATGTTACGTTTTATTCCGTAAGTAATTGAAATACTAGAGAACCTACAATGTTTATTAAACATATTTATTTTAAACTTTTAATTTCTTTTATTTTTTAAAACTTAAATGTATTTTTACGAAACTAGTTTTGTGTCTACCGGGATGTTGTAGAATTAACGCACGATTTAACAGTTCTGTGATTGTCGACGAGAGGAAAGAAACCACAAATAATCAATAAGAAGATACATAATGATTATTATTATTTTTATTGCAGTAGAAGCCGTTTCCTGTCACAAGAAGCAGCTCCTTAGACGTTCCACGATCTAAGCTATTTCCCACAGGGAAGTTCAGCCGCATTTTTATACGTATTATTTTATCAGCTTTACCACAATAATAGTGAATATTCTCCAAAAATAAACTAAAATCAATGCATAAATATGACTAAGGACGCCGAAACATCCGCAATTATTTCCATTCTCTAATTAAACACTCGTATCATGAACGTGGACACAATACAACCGGATCTACAAAGGGCGGGTTTTATTGTGAAGTAACAATTATCGGTCAAAGCTGCATCGCCGCGCGTCGGTGTCAAACAGTGGTTGATCCCCGCCAACGTTAGGCCTACTGTAGACTCCACATGACACAGTAATACTGTTACATGGCAGCCACGACACCTCTCGCACTATTGGTAACACACGGTTCACTGACTGGATAAGGTTATTTTCTTTTTACACGAATATGTCATTGGTTTGAAAAGAAAACTTTTGAAAATATTTTTTAACTTTCTTATGATTTACAATTTTCTAACTTACTCATGCGGTCATTGACATTTACTGATTACAAGTTTTCAAGTTAGTGTTAGTTTTTTAATATATGTTATATAAAACAACACTTTACGTAAAACCTTCCCACAGGCATTTAGGAACCAATTATTTCGTATTGTTTCCTTGATATTCATAAGATTTTGCCTTTACTTTTCATTTTTTTAACCTTTTCCTCACTTCCTGAAAATATCGGCTTGGTAGCTCAAGTGTAACGAGCTGGCCCAGTTTGTCAAAGGATGCTGGATCAAGACCAGCGGCCGGCGTCTCTGTCAGATCAGGAGCGGTCACCTCAGGTTTGGCCTATGTGACTCACAACGCTACGGTACCTCGCTGTTTAATCAACTACACATACCCTAGGCCCAAGGTAATACTTATGCTTAGGGAGTTAGAGTCACATGTAGTTTCCATTTTCCTTTAATTAATTAAATTTAAAAATTCTTTAAAAGTAATAAACATTACAAAGTCTTTTTTCATATTTTTTATATGTTAGTAACACTAAATTGTTTGTTTTTCGAGCTAATTCAAATGGTTCTAAGAAAAGCCATACTAAAACAATCCATCAACCACAAACCCGCTCGGATAGATTGACGTGTCTGGTTTTCATATTAAAACCTGAAAATAATCCCTTTGCACGTACGTTGAAAATGTCATTAAAATCAAATAGCCAGGTAATAATCTACTAAAGGACATTCGCTAAAATATTCAAAATCTATTTTCATTTATTCATTCAAATATAACACAAATTCTATTTCAGCCACCAAACGTGTGCTGCATAAGCAATAATTCCGGAACCCAGCACCGGGTTCGTTGTTGCAGCACAGGTCGGCGTAATTTAATCACGAAAGTGAGTTTAACTAATCGCAATCACAATAAGTAAACCCAAACTCTCTCCATGACAGTGAAACTTGTCACCGAACGTATCCCAAGGTATTGCGCTCATTCCCGACACAATACCGGTCTCATATCGCGGCCCGGGCATTAGAAACCATCCATTTGCTAAACGCTTTCATTATCCGAAGCGAATCGCTTTCTTCAAGTGCTCTACATAACTCTAGTTGACATCTTGTAGTTTCATCTAAGTCTCGTCCAGTCGCAACTCAAAACAAATGCTTCACTAGTTGCTTAAAGGTGTAATATATTGCACATCTATTGTTTAAACCCTGCTCTCCATCACACTTATTCTAGAATATGCCCGCACATGGTGTCAAAAAAATTGTTCAAAATATGACTTTATTGATCGTTTTCTTCATTTTAAAACTACCAAGCATGTTTGATTACTTTTTTAATTCAAAAGCTATTCACCTTACATTACCCATCGGGTTCTCTACGTCTAATGTTTGGTAAATAATTCTCGAATTTCCTGAATAAAACAAAGAAAAATTCATTAATATACAGCATATATTCGCATAGGGGAAAGCAAAATCTCTTCTTTACTGAGAAAAATAGTATACTTACAACACCAAAACTATAAGCGTAACGATTTATACAGTGATTTTTTATAACTACTTAAATTCATATACACAACGAACTACGCTGGATAACATTTTAAGGTAAAAGATGTGTATGAGGAGTGAAGTGGTTTTGATGATATGTATCCCTATTAGCTGATTCATTTACCATTATCATTAATTGATAGCCAAACAAACAGAGGCAACAGGGTACAGTATCGACCCATCACAAAATTGTGTCAAGATTTGGGCTCAGGATCAACCTTCAGATTATAAAGCGGGTACTGATAACCATCGAATCGCCCAGCAAGTTATTTAAAAAAATAATAAATGAAAATAAACTGGATACACATCAATCTGTATTTGATATTAGTAGGCCTACTTTACGCTGTCAAAATTTCATTATGAGTACCACTACATTACAAAAATGTAATTGCCAACCAAACTGGATGAGTTTCAAACGCAACCAATAACCACTTCGTTTGGGCCTTTATGTAACCGTTGTAAAGGCACAAACACACAATTGCCACTACATTCTGTGGTCTAAAAATAGCCTCCCACATTTTCCCCTGGACAATATTGATAAATGCCTCAGTAGCTTGCTGTAAGGCAACAGTCATTATTTCCTGTGAAGTTTTTAGGGCTTTTTAGACACAACGGGTCCCCTAATTTTCGACACCATTTTCTGATTCAAGACTAAATTCAGACTTTTAAGACGCTTCAACGTCATAAAAATCTTAAATGATGATTTTGACATGGTCTAGCTCTAAGGAAAGGGGTGTTGGCAATTTGTAAGATGAAAATTTGAAACCGGTTGCCATAGAAACTACTAGAGCTATTGTATTGAATAATTGTTATTATATAAGAACAAGAAGGGGTGTTTAGATGAACTGAAAACATTCACTTTAGAGATGGTCTAACCAATTTCCCACGGGGAAATAAATACAAACATGTTTTCATTGAAACCTAACTTGAGGAAATTTGTTTAAAAGTGTGGAGATTTTCTGTTACAGTAAATTCTTAAATATCACGGAGCAAACTGACTTATAAAACGGATTATAAATTTTACTCGTCTCTCGGTCGGTCACGTGATCCAAATAAAATAAATGTGAGCTGCATATAGACACGGATTTCGGCACGGTGTAACCAAGTTTTAACAAAAAGGACGTTAAAGACAGAACACGAATCATTGTCAAAAATGCGTATTAAGACGCTGTGCTGTTATTTATTTACTAAGAAATCAATCACTCAATTGAATAAAATATTATTATATTTTATTCAAACAAATAGATGATTAATATAAAATATTAACATAACAGAAAGACAATCAGCACGTCTCTCCCTCACTAAGCCGTTGCGGAGGTTTTATATTTCCCTTATTTGTAGTTATTTCTGAAGCCGGAGATGTAAAAGTAGTTCCTGTTGATGGGCTCTTTAAGTTAATAATAGGAGCGTTTTGAAAGGAGTAAGGTGTATGCGATTCCTTCGTAATAAACCTCCAACGTCAGTCTCAGCAATGTACGACCTGGGATCAGTATATGTGGTCGTGCAATAAATAAATCTTTATTCCTCAACAGATTTTACATCATATAGTTAGAGACTCAACTACATCTATACAATATAAAGATTACAATTCATGTACATATAAATCCAAGCTGACCTTCACTATTGTGGTTTAAATTCACATGCTATGGTTACAATTTTTCTTGATGAGAAATTTCCTCCAAGGCAAAGCCTCAGTGGAGGCAGGCTTTGTCCCTCATATACACTGTCTGTCCTTGTCTCAACTGATCATCTTTTTGGGTTAAATCTCCGGTCAAACCATTGCTTTTTAGAAGCCCTTTGTCTTTCTTCTCTTAACTGGAGAATAGTAGAGTCCAGTATGTTTGGAATTTATTTTCCAATTGCAATTGGGACACTACCTTTTAATTTCCTGCTCATGAGCAATTCTGAGGGGGAATATCCGTTCTCTAGAGGTGTAGATATGTATATCAACAAACCTTCATATAAATCCTAACACTTGAGGATGATTTTCTTAGCAGTATCCACAGCTTATTCGATTGTGGATTCGGAGTTATGACTGATATTCATTCCAACAGATCGAATGCGAGCTCGAATTACTGTAAACGAACCTTTAGTAAAACATTTTCAACACATTACTTGAATTACATAAATGTTTAGTATGTTTTTGTTAAAAAATATTTTTTATTGTTTCATAAACTAAAATGAATGTGCGAATACATATAATATAATGTAAAAATGTTATTAGTTTTAAAATGTTATTGTGTTGTTTTTGTGATTGTTGAGTTTTTTGCTTGTTTTTGTAAATATTAAAAAGTCTGTATTTATTTGAAAAATTATTTGTCTTTATTGTGTAGCAAAAAGTATAGTTCAAAACACGAGCAAACGTGGTATGCATATTATCAACCATATCGCATGGCCTTGAATATAAATGATCAATTTTCGAGTCTTGTTATGAAATATACTATTATTGTCACTTAGTATTACAAGTAGTCAGTCCGTAACTACCCGACGCGGACTTCATCACCGAAAATTACATAAACCTATAACTATTTACATACTACATGTTGAAACATCACTTTGCACGATGTTAATTTGCTAAACTGATTAATTAAGAATTAAATCGATTAAGAAACTTTATAAATTACTAAAAACCGGTATAAATGCAAAATTAGAGTAAACCGCACGAAAGTAATCCTATGAGAGTCAGTGCGATGTTGCCAAATCGCCCTATTCTATTATAACATATGACTACGTCAGCTGATAGGCTAAATGAAAAATGGCAACACTGCTGGGCAAGATGGGGTGAGGGGGAAATCAGTTGCCCAAGATCTCATCGAACTACTTTCGTGCGGTTTACTCTAGTAATAATACCAACGCCAGATTTCAGCTGCAATCATAACGAGTTAACAAACGCCCTTTTGACGGATACGCTAATACAGCAGAGGCGGTGGATTGGGTCGACAAACAAACGAATCGTATTTGTCCATCGACGCCACACTACTGATAATCTTTCTCTAAAATAAACGTCCGCTCCGGCACATAGACGAAACGTATCACCGGTGTACACACATGTGGATTATCTGTCTCATTAAACGTAAGCCAATAATAGGCAATTTGCCCCTGTAAAAGCTGTGTGACGAATTAATTGATTTTGTAATCACGGAGGGAATACGCGAATGGTATTATGTTTCGCCAATTAATAGCTTTGATCACAAATAAAAATCAATTTATATTGTATGATGATTTTATCACAAGCAAAATGTTAACGTAATTTTAACTTTTGAATTTCTCGCTTCTGTATAGATAAACTATTGTTTTCGTAAAGATTTTCTAATTTGAGTTGAAAGAGGATATATCGATTTTGATGGTTCCTGAATCCAAAGAAGTCGTTTTCGACAGATTTAGAATAATAATTTGTTCCTTAAAAATTTCCTCGATCTACTAGGAATTAGAGGAAATTCTTAAGATACAAATTGTAAGTCTTTTTAACAACGAGCAAATGTTTAAACCATTTTCGAACACAACGTGTTCCAGAAACTGAGAATGGGTAAACATGCTGGATGCTGGTGGATTCATTAGAAACAGTCACCATAATATATAAGTTCCAACTGAGACGGTATAGAGCGCGCTGGAATTAGCCCCTGAAAGTCATGAAAGTCAAACACACTCGTACATCCCTGCTAACAAGGCCCTTACCT
This sequence comes from Nephotettix cincticeps, assembly GCA_023375725.1. Classification (NCBI taxonomy): domain Eukaryota; kingdom Metazoa; phylum Arthropoda; class Insecta; order Hemiptera; family Cicadellidae; genus Nephotettix; species Nephotettix cincticeps. The sequence goes on from CM041785.1 coordinate 40,606,713, forward strand.
CGGAAATGGGAAACAAGTTATAAAATACACCTCCCAATACCTAAGTTTCGACTACTATCTTAACTTTTACATTACAAAAAGATGCGGAATTGTGAAATGAACAAGGAACTAAGATTATTATTAAAACCAGTCTAGCATCACTTTTCATATCTGATGAACGATTTTCAAGAAGAAAAATTATTCTTTGAATAAAAGCTATGGAAAAAGTTTTTTTTACAAATCATATTAGAGAAAATATCGGTAAAGGACAAGTGAAGTAGAACTGTTTCCGAAGTATTTGTTTATAACTGTCCGTTCTGCGAACCTGAGTTCGCAGAACGCTCAAAAGCACTTCATCTAATGAAGATGAAGAGGAATATGAAGGGTGGAAGCATTCATCGACAAAAATCAACGAGTGGGCAACAATCGTAACAAATCTCGTTGGGAATTAAACCCAACGCGACTTTAAGGCCTGCTACTATCGTGGTGTCGAATTGATGTAATATTCCGTCAATAACAGAGTATCAGAATACAGGAAACAATTTGTTTGCATTACTACAGCCCCCAGTATAAATATATATTAAAACATTGAATAATTTACGTTTTACGTGGTAGAATAAATGAATAAAAATTACCCACGGAAACGATGTTAAACCGCAAGGTCCTCGACACGGGGACATAAGTAAACGATATTTTTCAACGCAGATATAAAACACACTCAATTAAAAAGGATGAAAACCTCGCTCTGATTGTTGTTTTTTCATTTTTTTAATATTTTTGTTTATAAAAATAGAGTCAACTTTAAACGCTAACAGTCTCATAACGGTCTCATAACTCACTTAATATAATTTGTCAAAAATATAAAAAGCAAACCGGGTCTTGAATTTGCAGCCCGACTCATAATCTTAAAAATACCATTTCATTTTGGTTCAAAAATTCGTATCATGATTCGGCGTAAGATAAATCGTGCGCTTGCGCTGCTCCCGGCCTGAGCAAAGCGCACGCAAAACCTTGGGTTTAACCTTCAACCTCCTTCTAATCTGTGTAATGTTGCGTGTTGCAGGCGATACAGACGGAGACGGTGAGCGAGATAGTGATACTGCAGCACTACTTCAACTTACTGTTCAACACAAACTTCGGCATCAACTTCGCTCTCTACTGCGTCTCCGGGCAGAACTTCAGGCGCGCGCTAATATCGCTGTTCTGCCCGCGCCTGCGGAAACGCCAGGACACTACGCAGGTCACAGGTCAGCACCAGCAGGTCACGTAACGCATGCACCATCACCCCAGGCCGAAGTATGTTCACTCCACCCCCTCCATTCACTGTAAATATACATCTTATGCGATCTGTGTTCTGATCTTAGCAACGGACCGGCCAGATTATTAAAAATCGTTGTAAAAATATTTGTATTTTACTTCTCTGTGGGAGATAACTTAGATCATGGATATGTCTAAAAGGAATTTTTTTAGTTCATCTAAACAACTGTTCGTATAACCTAACTATGACATGACTAACCATATGACGTCACTGTTTCAAATGTTGGTGGCGCAAATAGTCATAACCCCCACCCCAGAGCTAAGACATATCCATGTCAAAGGTAATGGGCCGACGATTTCTTTTATTGGTCACTATGTCTATTTCTAATTAATTTGATCCTTAGCCATACTATTCTTTACGTCATAAATAAATTAACATCAACAATATGAATACATCTTATCAACTGTCGACTCCTTGCAGATATAGGATTAAACTTAATAAATTGTTAGTTTAACATCTTTACTCCTCCATCACAACTGACGAGATTTCCTTCTACAAAAACTTTTCATAAAACCAGAAATAACATCTTCTAGACGAAACCACTCAAACGTTTCATTACCCTTATTTATCACTGGGGTGTGTTAAATAACACACTTCTAAATGTACACTTCTTTAAATAGCACATAATCGTATATTAAAAACATTTACTTTACTGCTAAATTTGTTATATTATTATTAACAATTACCGTAAATATCATACTAATGAAATCCAAATAATAATGCACGAGCATTTGTAAAATTTTATTTAAATTAAAATCTGAGCACCCGCCAACGTGATTAAATTCCATTCACAACGATATTGTTACATTTTAAACTTGCAGTTTTCGGTATTCATTTATTAAAACGTACGCTTCACAAATCTATTATAAAATTCCACGCCGTTTTTAAACATACAAATTGATTATCAAAAATATTCTTCAAGTTTTCAGGAAAGTAGTTCAGGAAAGTATTATTTGTCTCAGTGCGTTTTTGTTTTTATTGACGGTCGCGGCGTGTTGCGTAGATAAACTGTGACGGAGGACACGGAAGATTGTTAAGGGAGGAATTATTATTCTGGACGGTGACGGGATAAAATTGTTATGACCCGTGAGAGACTCTGATTAAGAGAAGCGGCAATCCAATTAACGAAGTTGGAACAGAGAACTGTAGCCTCTCTTGGGAACAGATTCATCATTCAAGCTGCGTAAATCGGTATGCGCAAGGCAAGAACTGAATAGTCGAGAGCCAAGTTCTGGTAACTTGGAGCTGCATGCGGACAGTGAGGCAGACATCTTGAACCTAGTAGAAAACAATTGCTGCCTCTAGAAGGAATTTGAAGAGTCAAGATTAATTAACCCTTCTGCGAGTGCGTATAAGATTAGAACCGTCGTGAAGTTAGAAAAGTGTCTAGAAGATGAAGAATCTATAGGAGAAAGTGTCTATAGAAAGCTCTCTAGCATACGTCTTCCTGCGGAATTTTGTTATAGCCACTATAGAGAAGGATTTCATAGGGAATGGTTAAGGTAGAATATTGACAGTTTACTCGATTTTCAAAGAATTATAACCCTCTAAACCAATCCAATCCGGACTCGGACCATTCGACGCACTGAGGACTGTATATAGAAAAAAGCACATCCATACATATGTACACATACTCATGTACTCTAACTCAAAAACCTCCTGGTTCCCTGAACAAGGAAAGGGTCTACCTCAAGAGGCCATCAACTTTTACCTTGGGACACTCGCCCTGTGGCAGTACACCTTCCCGCCCGGCACCGCACACCTAGTGAACATATGTTCAGAGAAAAATCCTTTTCCATTATCCGCAAAGAAACCGCGCCAAGTAAACATCTTTCCTGTATGGTACCCCTCTAAGGGGGGCTGCAAAGAGGTACACAACTCCCCGTGAATCCTGGTCAGACTTGGTGTTCAGGTTTAGACGGACGTCAATTGAGCCTCCAGGAACAGAAAAAAGGCACCAAGCATATAGGGGAGCTTGAAAAAGAACTGACTACTTTGATGTCAAACGCTCCCGAGACTAGTGATCTATTGCTTCTTAAGAGTGGTGAAGTTGAACAGAAGCACTAAATTGATAACTGTCTGATGGCAGAAGGGTAAAAACGGTTGCATCAGGGTGATATAAATCAAAGGGAATCCTCGCCGCCACACTGAAGATGAACATATGAAGATGAACCTTCTTATATTATATGGCCTTCGGGCTCATCTGTTCATGTCACAGTAATTTCCCACTTTAACAACTAGATATTCAACATTAGTGAATGTATCATATTACAATCACTTAAATATGCATTATATATTTATTTCCAGATAATAATCATCCTTTCAACAAGGATTTTACATTTAATTTTGCAAGTTAATTTAGCTTTCCGTACTATTTTCAGATTTCTACATAACAGCAATTTCCAATTGTTAGTTAAAACACAGGTGTTTGGTGGTGAAGTTGTCATTTAAATAATTTCACGAATATTAAAAGAAACTATGTTTGGAATATTCCTACTATGGATAAAAAACCAGCAATACTAGGAAAGGATAGTTGGTATTAAAATACGCCCCATTTTACCAACCTTCCATATTTAATTCATATATTTTCAGTATATATATATTCAGAGTATTTTCTTAAAAGGTTATTAGATATCTATTGCAAAATCATCAATAAATAGGTTAACTTTCTAAAAAATTATTTTTACTTCCCTGTGAGAGCTGAGACCATGAATCTGTCTATAGTGTCGGACTGTTATTAGTTCCTCCAGACACCTAATCTCATAACCATAAGACGTCACTCCCTTTACACTAGTTCCTCCCAGGGCTTAGTAGTATCCATGTCAAAAACAACGGGTCAATCAATATTAAACACCAGTATAGAGGCCGTTACATTTTATGACAGTATACTTATATAGTTACTCCTGGACAAAATATTCTCACAGATGGAGGATCATTTACAGAGAGAGCGAGGAGCGCCCTCGGGGTGTTGAGATTGACACCGACAAGCTGGATGCACTCTGCAACTGATATGTTTGGACTGGTCTGGCTATTTCGCCCCAATAGAAACTATTCTGGGTAACGGAAATGTGTGCAGCTTGTTGCTTCGGTATCAGACAAGAGGAGGATTAATTTTGGAATTGTTGCTAATCAAAACGGTGAAATATTCTTCAGGAAAAAATCCATTTACACTTATAAACATTTAGTGTTTTGATAAAATAAACTATAATAGTTACTAACTTACCACATGTCCGTCGGCTATTCAAAATACTTAATAACTGATTGCTAGTTTTCAATAAAATCACATTGTCAAATCTATTAAGAAGACATTGGAGGATTTTAAAGACGTCTTGAAGGCAAGATAATAACACAAAACGTAATTAACCTTTTCAACTATCATTTTTATACCCGCTTGTCCTTCTCGGATATCTTTTAGCCCAGCAACTGGTGAACATTGCGTTTTCGACATTCAGACCTCGTTACGTTACAGGTGCTATCTGTCGTCGAATTAGGTGAACTTTTTGAACTTAGTGAGCCCACCGCCACCGCTATTAGTTGTAACTAATGCTGGAACTAACCCATGTTCGCTGCTTTGCGCCTAAAGTATGCTTTACACCCAATACAGAGCGCTTTTTCAGGCGGTGGGTACTTAGCGAAACCGGTTAGTGCGTGTTTCTGTCGACTGAAACGTTTAAGCCAAACGGAATTGTATTAACATGTAAATGTAAACATTTTACATTTAAATGACTGTTTTTAGCATATCCGTCCACACTGTAGGATTCTTTTAAATGCGTGTGAAATACTATGTGTTTTGTGTTGTTTCATCGTAATTAAACACATGTTCAATATTGCGCAAGTTCTTCGAATCCGTAAAAAAATGAATTCACTACTGACACAAGGTACATAATGAAATTGTACTTTATCGTTATATTACATTTTCAAAATTATAGCAATGAATTTTGTATTTCTTTAAGTAAGGCACAGACTGTTGTAAAGTCTTAGGATCATATAGTATAGACTTTTTTCTAACAAAGGCGATGTCTCTGTATACGTAACCTTTATCAGTTAGTCAATCCACAATAATGAAGAAACTTCGTACAATTTTTTCATTTCCTTTTTTAATTTGTTCACATCGTCTCACATATTTACCCGCATTCATCCACTCGCCACGACCATTGTAGGTGTGACCACCCTGACCAACAAGCGGCCGAGCGCCACGGACTCGCACCACACTTGCATGAGCGACAGGCGCCGTGATAGCAGACTGTCTGCCAGCTCAGCCTCCTCCACCTACTGCCACTGCTCTAGGCTGATGAAGAGCTGCTCGAGATCAACTGATAACGGCCTGCCCCGCCGAGGTCACCAGGAGACCCGACCGGTGTTCACCTTCCAGATGGGAGACACATGGGAAAGCGACGACGACCTCTCGGCCCAGTGAGGAGTGATGGAGACTGTGGTTCTGGTTAGAGACAGGTTTAGAACTGGGAGACAGAGTGAGTGTGGTGTCGGGCGGTCGCTTAGCTGGGGTAGATGCAAGGTGTGGGAACAGTCGGGAGCTTATTGTAAATAAACGCCCTTCTTTTTTTGTTTAATTTTTACAGAGAAAACTGCAAATAAACGAAAGACACAGAAGTGTAGGTTTATGTACAGCATTACTTTAAAATCACCAAAACCTTTCCCAGTGCAACGTTTTTGTTTCAAAATTATATATTATTCATAATGATGATGTGTATTCATTATATAGTATGTAAATATTAGTCTAGAAGATGTTACAATAAAGGAACAAAAGTATTCATAATATTCTGAGGAGAATTATTTAAATAGGAGTGTGACGCTGCTTCAATACGATGTATAAATGCTTCAAATGAAATGTTTGGACAACATAAAATTATTCTCAAGAAAAACCATATTTTATTATGTTCATGGATTAAACTTTTATATGCACGCTTGGATCTAATATTAATAGAATTTGCATAAAAATCTATTTTTGAGGAAAATAAATAACAGGGATTTGTCCTTATCTTTTCAATCAGTGTTGGAATACAAGTTGGAACCATATCCACTCACCGGCCGAACTAATATTGTCTTTTAAAATAACATGACTCATATTTAGTGAACTTTTCGATGAGCTTTCAACATAAATTGTGCTGCAGATGCTCACAACTCACAAACAAGACAGGGATTTTAGGTGGAATTCGTTTGTTAGTGAAAATAATTTAGTTATAACCCAGTTACATAGGCTTCAGTTGGAAGTGTAATGTTTGCTTTGGGGCTCTGCGGGGGTAAATCTGTTTGTTAATTTAATTTTACTGTTGATTTTCTCTCAATAGTTTCTCATTTGGTTTTGTTTTCAGCATACCAACTCTCTTCGTTTTCTTTGCTTTGATTTGAATTTACAAAAACCTTGTTTGTCTAGAGTAAACCTTTAACATAAATGTTTTGACTTTAAACTCTCCATAGTTACATTAAGTATAATGTTCAATTTCATTCAACTATCCACACGATTTTATATTTTTACCAGAAATATTCAAATTCAGTATCATAATCAATGTTTATCTTTGCTAATTCTACAAAACGATTTAATTTATACATAATCCTTTTTATTTTTTCGCCAATGTTTATACTTAAAAATACCTTCCCTTAAATTATTTCAGTTATTAACATTTATAAAGCTTTTTGTCGTTTTCATCAAACGTCAGTAGCTCCATTAAAAGGTTTAATCATTCTTTAAGAGACGGAAAAAGTATTTCTTTATTGAACAATTATTTATTAAGGTATGATTTATTTAAAATCTTTAAAACTCACGAGGAATTAAAAAAACATTATAACGGTATTATGTAAGGGTGAATTGTTTCAATAAATAAAAAAATAGTTATTATTTCAAACGTATAATACTATTGCTGGGAACAGCACTCAAAAACGTTCATTATGACGATACTGCGGCCACAATTCATGAATCCAAAAATAATTAAATCTGAAACTCATCGGTGCATTATTTTAATGGCTGCCGAGGGCATTGTTATAAAGACTCCGCGAAACTGGATTGTTTATGGGTTCATAAACCGCTTATTTCAATGCTCTACTCATTAATTCAATCATTTGGATAACCCCTTAGGCATGATGACGACTGAAGCTAAAATGAAATACAAACTTATTGTTAAACGTATTAAACAAAGACACTTTTATTGTATAATAATATAAAGAGTTGGTAATAATTATCAAGACTCTATAGGTAAGAATTGAACGTTCTCTTTAATATGTTAAAGTTTTTAATTAGCATAAACCTACTGTAATCTGTGCTATGTTTGAATGTAAAATAGATTCATTGAAATCCAAAACAAAATACTGAAAATTCAATACCAAAAGCAAATACTGTGTGCAATTAACGACTGTAACCTTTATATTTTATCTATTAAATACCGCAAAATTCAAAAAATTACTAAAGACAAAATCCCCAATAACTCCATAAGAATAATGTGAATCAATATTGTTTTTACTTTCTCCCACATACACAATAGAAAAAAAGTGTGTAAGGTAAAATTTCCAAATTGGAGTTTTCAGTGGATATATTCGTTTTGGGGTTCCATGAATTCAGAGTGGTTTTCAAATCATCAAAAGAGTTGATAATAAATAATGTTTATTAAGATTCTATTGGTAAGATAGAAACTATAAAGCTACTAACTTTAATCAGTTTGATCTTTATGAATAACGGTTCAATAAATAACAATATATAGAACCAAAAATAAATACTGAGTGCAATTAATAATAAATATGTTTAGCTAAAAATATTTTTTTTCAATTCCAGCAAATCCAACTGATCACTAGAGAAAATCCTACAATAACTCCACCGGGATACTGGGAAGTTTTTATTGCTTTTTGTAAAATTACCCATTCCAATTTCGAACCACTACTATTACAAATGTAGATTTTATTCTAAGATACTTTCAAAATACAATGGATGTAAAATATAAAACTATGGACCCAAAAACTTCAGAAAATTCAACTCATATACAGAGAGTATTTCATGAGGCTTAAAATAATTAACTTAAAATACTCAGACACAACTATTCCAAACATTAAGATGATCACTGAAACCAGGTTGTAATACGGTAAAATAAATAACTTTTTAGAAAAAATATTAGATGATATATGATTAAAAAATGTTTATGTCGAACGCTCAAAATGTTATAGGTTGTCTAACAGGAACCCTGGTCTTGGTTCACGTTGTTCCTCAACTGATCATATATTTTGGAAAGTAAAAGGTAAACGGATAAAACTTCAACTATCGCTCTTAGAGTAGTAAAACAGAACATAATGCTGGCTGAAAACGCATTGCTCGTAAACTGATAGTGTCTAGATCAACGGCGAGCAAACTGCAGTTAGTTTTGTGATTAAATATCATCCAAACAAGTATAATTTAACAAAAGAAGATAAAAACCTACCCATTAAATCCAAGTGATTCATTGATACCTTTCAGACTACGAGGTTTTAAACTTTAAAGTTTCGTCAATTACGAATCAAGCTCGGAGTAGGTTCGAAACCTGATAGTCTAAAACCGATTTGTGAAACACTTAGAAGTACAGTACATGGTAATTTTCATTTGGTGAATAAGATTACAAAAAAATGTGAAAAGGTATGTTTTTTGTTATTTTGTGCGATAACGCCCATTAAATCAGATGCTGTTGGATCGAAACCAGTGACCGGCTTGTGTCGGATCATGAGCGTTCACCTCTGGCTGGCGTCTGAAGCATTAAAAATTCAATATTCAAAAAAATAAAAGGACAAGGTATACTAGTATACCGATACATAATTACTTTGCGAGCTCATAAACAGCGTTGTTAGTAAGCGTGTTAAACGGCCCTATACGTTACCAGTAACTATGAAACCAACAGGCAGTGGTTCAATAAATACTTTACGGGCTGGTTTTATTAAACGCGCCATTTGGCTTACAACGAACGCCTCAAATCTGCAGATTACAGCTTTTATTGCCTTCGCAGCATGGCTTTCCTTTATTTATTTGTTGTTATTGATTTATAAATGAACAAGAACCAACAGAGGGATTTTTTATCTTCTAAAAAATGCATGTGACTGTTCGTGCCGCACAATGGTTTGCTTCAAGGCATGTAGTTGGTGTAGTTCATTTTCTAACCTATTGGATATTTTAAAAAATCGTAGTTTGTGTTGTTTTTACAGATGCTTACTTCCTAATGTAATGTATCTAAGCATAGAGTAGTCGCTTAGCTCTGTAGTTAACAACTAGTTCAAGGATTACATTGAACGCAACTACTGAAGTTTTTAGGATTTTTGTTGTCACTGTGTTATAGTAAATTGTTTTTGATTAATTGTCAAGTTTTTAAGTAATTAATTGATGTAAGTATAACTAGCAAGAATATCACATCGATCGGGATATATTAGTGATAAGTTTTGTACATAGACAGAATAGCGAAATTTTTGTTTGTTTTTAATGGATTCTCTGCATGGATTTATATATTTCAGTCCATAATTTCTGTGTTTTATTTGTACTATTTAATGTATATTACGAGTACATATTCTCACCAGGTCTAAAAACGAAAGTAAACTAGAATATTCTTTTTTTTATTTATTTTTTTTTATTTTGTAGACTATATAAATCTCGATTAGATGGGAGTGGTTTGGCTCGTTAAAAATTGTCACTAACAACACAAAAATTCGCCAGTCTTCTGCCGATCACGTGGATTGTGAATGTAAAGCGAATTCAATTAAAAAAGGAAATTAAAGCAAAAATTAAATATTGGAACCTCATATAGTAAATTCTTGTCTTTTATGAATTCAAACCTTTTATAACAATTTTACTTCATCTTAAGGAATACACTATTGTAATTATGAGATAAAAGAGATATTGTAGTAAACCAGTTCTAGGATTAGTTGATATTTCAACCAGTACCAGCCAATACGTATGTTTAAAAAATACTATTAAACGCTCTATAGCATATTTACTAAACCAAAATATAACAACCAAAACTGACAAAATATTCATAAATTACTGACTTAATTAACTTTAAGGAGATACAGTACTAGCACATTTATTATTTCCAAAAGCAGATTAGGAATAAAAACTTTCACTTTACATGTTTTAAACTTTTTGAATACTTTTTAGGAGAAAGATTTTTGAGACAGAGGGGTGAATGTAAACAAAAAGTAAAAGGATTTCCACGTTATAAATCTCGACCAACACCCTGACCACCATCGACATTTTAGCCCAATTTTACATTTTATTGCACCGAGGGATTCCACAGGACGAGGACAAGGAATTAATGGGCTCGGGAAAAATAAACGAGAAACCGGAACGAAACAACACTACAGTTTTGAACCAACAAACTATGTTTTGAACACTGAAAAATGATAACTAAATGTTAAACAAATGTCATACAGTATCTCATGTCCAATTGAAGGCGATTCTGTCTATAAACCAAACAAATTTTCACTGCAAAGTATAAATAATGCAGTCATTCCTCCATAAACACATATAATCAAACGTTTACACATGTATCACTATATACGTGTCGTTTATATCACGGGTATTTCAGAAATCTAGACAATTCTTGAACCATCTAGACAACATTGGAAAACGGTTATTGAATATTTCCTAACGAACCACACATGATACTAAAAAGCAATCTATAATCTTGAAAATTGACTCAATTTAGTTATATATAATTTTAATAACGCTTCCTAACAGGATACTCACAATGTTTCCAAGTAACCTTTATTTTAACATAATACAGTTTTTACGTATGTTTCAGTGTAACTTTCAGTGATCTGTAACTTAATAACAGTTCCTGGCGAGACACTCATGAAGTTTCCAAGTAACCTTTATTTTAACATAATACAGTTTTTACGTGTGTAACTTTCAGTGATCTGTAACTTAATAACAGTTCCTGGCGAGACACTCATGAAGTTTCCAAGTAACCTATTATTTTCATATGTGACGGTTTTTACGTGTGTTTCAGTGGTGTCAGAGTATACTCGTTTCATCAGTATATGGCGCCTGGCCGGACATGCATGATGTCTCAAAGTAACCTATTATTTTTATGAACCAGTTTTTTTCTTTATATTTCACTGGTGTCTGAGTACACTCATCTCATCGCTTCACTAAACCACAGAATAATTCTTTTGTCTTTTAATTACGGTGTCTAGCAGGACATTATGTTTCCAAGGAACCTATTATTTTCAAACGTAACAGTTTAACGTGTGTTTCAGTGGTGTCAGAGTATACTCGTTCCATCGGTTCACTATACCGCCGCAGAACTGTGACTCTTAATAACGGCTCCTGGCGGGACACTCACGAATTGATGCCTATTACCAAGTAGACAGCCATCATCTATCGTGGTGTTGGAAGACGTTAATCTACAGTATTACAGACATTTGCTGTGACGATGTCTCAAAACCCTGTGTATATGTGAATATTTTAAGTAAGCTGTATAAAAGATACATGTATATTTAAGTGAAGTTTTTCTATGAAGCCAACTAATGTCCCTAAAAAGCAACGTTAAATAGCGTTTCTTTACTAAATATTGATGAGATCTATTTAGAAAATTACTCGGATTGAAAATTTTGAAAATTGAAAATTGGCAACACGGTGTGTTTTATAACATGTTACGGAAAATGCCGACCAAGTCTTTGTAGTGCATTTTCGTATGATAGCTACATAATATTGAAAATCATGTTTAAAGTGCAATCAAAGTCCTTCCTTACTATATAAATAAACTATCTATGAAAAACCTTGTATAAGTAGCTAATCTAAATCTGACAAATGTTTTAATACGTGTATAATTACATTTTTAGGACTAAATTGTTAATAACGATTTTCTTTTATTTTATAACTATTTAATTATTGTACCTAATAGATTTTAAATAGACTAACACAACCTATTTTGGCATCGTCAATTGTAGAACATTTGCACGCTATTCTGTCCAAAAAACAGCATTTTTGTGTACATGAAATGTATATAAAAGGTAAGTAATGAGGAGTTATAAATTCAGAATAAGGAAAAGTGTCCTCGTTTCGCTCTGTATAGGCACAGATCATTTTGCCTGTTCCGTCACACGATCTGAACTTATTTGTTCTCTAAACTCGGTGTACAGTGGTATTCTTTGATCTTTTGTAAGTAAAAATATCGATTGGTGTGTTTCATAGTTCTTATATTTTTAAATGTTTATTAAAACCTTATTCAAACAGTATGTACATATTAATTTTTACCCTTTTCAACCTTTCTAATTTATTCCATTTTAACAGTAGATAGATCATCTAACTAACTAAACTACCTTCTACTTCATTTGGCTGTAAAAACTGTAAATTGTAGACGCAGAAAGATTATCAAGAATCGATAACACATAATCAAGACAAAGAAATGAATCAGCATCTTCTTAATGGAATATTAAAAAGTTGTTTTTTACATAACACAAGGTAACATTAAACATTAAATGCTATATTTATCACAGGTTCAGTGATAATATACTTTTTTGTTTTGCTCAACATCGTAAACGAATATAATATAAATTTAACGTTCAATTCCAAAATGTAAATCTAACAACGCATATTATAATCTTTCATTTTAAATAGTCATTTAAAAGGTCTTATATCTTTGATTTTTTTTAAATTTAATAAAATTAAATTATTATATTTATAACGAACTAATAATACTGGTTTCTATTTTATATTTAATTTAGTTTCAACTGTAAGCTATGACAACTTATCCGTATAAATAAATACTGATAAATTTCTATCTATAAGAAACGAAAGAAAGATAAACATGAACAAATAATATTGTTGGTTGTGAGGGTTTTAACCAACATAAAAACAAGGGATCGGAATATTTCATTCCGATTCGGTTGTTGTACAAATATTTTCAAGAAGGCTCATGGACAAACGCCTTTCCAAGAAATCGTAGCCAATTTTTCCTGACAAAACTGACTTTAACAAGTTAAATCCTACTTATATCCCCGTAATTTGCCCAGGCCTTGTAACGGCCCGTGTACTTTAACACAACCATTTCCTGTCCGTCCCTCAGTTACTAAGACGTTCTTCGTAGTGATATTCACGTTCCATTTAAACCTTTCATCAAACCGAAACTAATTATAAACGATATTTAAGAGGATTACTCCTCCCACAACTTCCATCGTTGAAAACGGATGACTCACATTCATAAAACATATATGAGACTTTTCATGAATTTACTCAGCCTATATTTTGTTTTTTACAAGCATATACTGTGCAGTGCATGTCTCGCTGGGTGTTTCAGTGCTGAACTCCACGCCACAATGTCAAGGTCGCTAGTTCTATTCTGAGCGAAATCCCATCAAAAGTAAGTGAGGGTTCTGTTAAGGATTTAAAAGTCTGCATCAGTGGTAGCCATCTTAAATTCTAGTCCCGTAAGAGCAATGTTAAATTCTGGCGGAACATACCTTCACTTTGGCGACTGTAGTGGTGTTAATTATCAAAGTATCAATGTAAAACATTTGGAAGTACATTGATGAGATGTGGCTCAAGGGCATGACCTTTTAATATGTTCAAAAATTTAACCTGATATAAAAACAAAAATCCAGGAATATTTTACAAAACAAATCATTATTATTTTTTTATTGAGAGCGAAAATAAGAAGTTCTGTAAGGTAGTGCACTGGAGGACTGTAATACCTTTAATTTGACACCTCTTCCGTTAATTTATGACAATAGGTCAAGGAGATAAAGGCGCCAAAATTTAACATTGCTCTTACGGGACTAAAACACAAGATGGCTACCACTGATGCAGACTCTTAAAATACCTTTAATTTAATGTAGCCAACATATCAAGGTCCTATATAAGATTCAGTACTGACTCCTCCTGGATCGTCCCCCATCCGAGATTGACAGTTGGTAATAAGCTAGAAAAATAGTATTTAGTATTGAAAAAGTTAATTGATGTAACTTTCTTTTGAGGCTTAATCTATGATTAAGAACAGTTTGTCTTGTAACAAGTCATTCCTAAATCAGTATGATTTGCTTAGTATGTAGGTCTGCTTCTACAGGGGTATTAGAAGGGTTATTTTGGACGACTAAATGAAATAAGCTGCACAAAATAACGATAGCCTCTTAAATAAACCAAGTGGACATTATTACCTGTGCAATTGAGTGGCAAAGTAAAATAATGTCAAAATTCCCAACAATGTGTAGTGAACAGATAAGGTATAAATCCCACATAAATGACTCGTATCGCCATGAAATATGGTGTTATCAATGGCACACACGCAAACTATTAATATAGAGCTAATAATAGAGCCCTGCAATGATATATGGAATTCATTATTAATTCATAAATACTAAGAATATTAGAATAGGCCTACCCCCGAAACAGAACAATACATTGATATCATTTAAGTTCAGCAATTCATTACAACGTATATTTAATTATTATTATTAATTATTGTTATTATACATCAATCATAACACATAATGCGCATTCAAATACCCTTGTATTTTGTGTGTTACATTATCAAGAAATATTTGTTACTGCAGAGGTGTTTTGAACAGAGGATTACCTTAAAATTCAACTTAACACGCTACTTGCTAACTTTTAATGAATTTGCCATTATAACTTCTCAAGAGTTCCTCAAACTAATAATGCGACGATGAATAAATTTTAAAAGTAAGAGAACAATTTTATTGCATAAAACTGTGAATTACCTATCAAACTAAATGAAATACATCTACTTTGCAAATATAAAAATAAGTATATACTTTTAATTTAATAGCAATAAAAATTAATTATTTTGTACAACGGGTGTTAAAGGTAAATCCCTACCTAATCGTTTCTCTTCAAATTCATGCGAGGTTAAACAGCTTAAACAGCTGACTTATTCAGAGGTAATGTGTTCACCTAGAAATCTGAGGGTCGCCGGTTCGATTCTAGACCCAGTCACAATTTTTATTGGTCTATTAACCAATCACAACTGTTCGTCACAACTGTTCGACGTAAAGTAATAAATAGAACAGGGTTCGCATCATTACCGAACTTAAGAATTTAAGATGGTGCGAGAAAAAGTTTTTAGTGAAGACTTTTCGAGATACCTGATGATTCAATCGCAAATTTGGAGGTTTTCGTGCAAGGGGTGTAGGGAAACTATGCTTTTGGACTGAAATTTTGGGAACGTGGATAAATAAAAGACCTTTTTTACGTAACGTATGTGAAATATCAAAATAAGAAAACTACAGTATAACGTATACTACAGAAAATTATTTTTAAACCACATTTTTGATCCGATAATTATATGAAATATGTCATTTTGCAAGTCTATCTTTTAATGTACATAAAAAACAGAATTGTTATCTTAAATAGGTCATTCAGAAAGCTTACATGAAACAATCACATGTACGTAACGAATAAGCGACACTAGCGCCGACCTAGCGGATTTCAGTTATCCCTAATGCCGCCAGCACCGCCTAAAACCCTCCACATTCTCATATTAACTACTTATGTAATGAAGTTCACCATAGTGTTAGATATACAATAATAATAAACAATTCAATCCCAAATCGAATTAAATTTTATAACACACAGAATTTCTAGAGGTAATGAATCTCCTCCCGTTTTCAAATTATTAATGTCTTAAGTCTACAATTAAAAAATTAACCAAGCAAAAGAAAAGGTCCTGGTTCGCATAATCATTCTAGCAAATTTCCTTTTACAAAGAAGCTATTTCTGTACCTCCGTCATGATTAGCGCGACCTGTAATTATGGCCTATAATGAGAATGTGCAAACAGATTACATGTTAAATAATTTATCATTGGATGATTTATTTGAGATAATACAAACTACAGGTACAAATTAAACTTGATCATAAGTCAAGCGAAACAAGCTTTTTATATAACTGTATGTTTATAAATAAGGGAATGATAGATTCATCACCTGAACTTAAATTGTGTGTGCACAGTAAATTACTCGTATGTTAACAGAAAACTCTCTTTATATATATACTTGGTTTTCTTGTATTAATATAGATATATACATATATAGTAAAAATAATTATTATTGATTTTTAACAAAGTACTTTCATTACCTAATTTTAACAAATATTTATTTCGACTAACCAAATATTCCCTTCGACAAGAGGTGGGACAGCAGATGTATTTCCATTATGCAAATCAGTCTGAATTACCTCAGCAACGGGGAAATAACTGTTAATTTTTGTAAATTACTGACAAAATTGTTTTCACTGCACGTTCATTTAAATGGCTATTTACAGCAACAGGCACACATTGAATATTTGTCTCCTGTCCTAATTTTTCCTAAACTTTGTACTATGTCCAAACACATAATCTGATTTCATCTATTAAGCGTATCAATGGTGTTATATAACCTGAGTACAACAAGGATGCGATACGATAAATAACAAAAACGATATGTTTATTTAGTCAATGTCACATTTTTACGATGGACGTCGTCAGTTTTATAAACTAGTTATAACACAAAGATGCTATAAAACAAGAAGCGACATTTAAAAAGTACGAAGTATGAGTATGTTCAGCAAGCAGTCGAGATCGGTATAAAAATTAAGTCCAATACACCATACAGCATAAAAGATAGGAATGTAAATTCGTAAACAAAAATCAATGAATAATAAATACATGAAAACACGATTAGTTTAGCTTTAACTACACACAGTCAATGAGAGAAAAAATCGATGACATGCAATATTAACAACACAAAAAGATCAAAAAACATGGAAGATATCGAAGTAGTCACGTATACCGTATATAGGATGAAAAAATAAGGTTTTCCTTGATTTTTTCCGTTTTTTCTTATCTGAAGCCGCAGATCACTCTCTGCAATAGAGTACTAAAGTGATATTTTTAGTCCCAAGGACTAAAAGTAAGTAGTTTTAGGGATTAGTCTGAGGGACTAAAGGTAATCACATAAGAACATGGGAGAAATCTGGCACACCGTGTAATGAACTATCAGATATAATAGCAGCTGACAGTAGTCATGAATTCTTGAATGGTCAGCTGATGGTTGGCATTGATTGCTTTGACGTTATGTCAACACACTTGGAAAAATAGTGATTCAGGTTTGATAATAGTTGGTAATTTGTAGTTTGTATTACTTAAGTGGAGGAAAAATACTGTTTTTGTCCCTCAGGAATTTGTCAACGGTTTCTTTCAGGGACAATAAGTGACACTGTCATCCCTTTATGCACTAATAACTATTTCGTCACAATACTTGGGAAACAGGTGTTTTCATACGGGCGAAGATGTCTTTTTTGTCCGAGGACAAAAAATCAGCTGGTTTTTTAAATGGGTAAATAGTAATCAGCTGTTCATTTGAAACAGCAAGATAAGGATGGAAGCCATTTCACAAGACAAGTCGTAAAGTAAATACTATAATTTTTATTTATTTGCAGTATTTAGCTTAATATAAATTATGGTTCGTCACTAAAAATAATTGTTCATCCCCGCTCATTTTCTTTGTACTTTGTTTTTCTTTTACTTCACTAGCGTTATTATGTTTGAATGTTTCATAATAAGTGATTATGTGTGAGTGTGTGTTTGAATTTGGATTGGTTTTCTGAGCTGAAACAGTTTGTGTCAGCTCAGAGATTTAGTAGCTATTTATCACTTTGGCATTATGTATATTGATTTTTCTATTTTGTTCCTCATGAATTTTTTAAAGTTAAGGTAAATTGTATTACATTTGTCATTATATTTATTGGAATTTCCTCATCAAGAAAAAACGCTATGACTAAATTGAAATCATAATAGTGAAGGTCAGCCTGGATGTATATATACATGTATTTTAATGTTTATTTTGTATAGTTGCACCTTTGTTTGTAACTACATGATGTAAAAATTTGATGATAAATAAGGATTTATTATTATTATTAATCACATTATAAGACAGTGCAATTAAATTTGGATTCCAAAAACGGGTTACTTAATTGTGATAGTACAAAATGACTTCATGGTTAGTTCTAAATAAGTATTAAGTAAAAAACAAAGTCAGTGTAAGTGAATTCAATCGATACTATTAAATTAAACTAGCTCAATATAAAAGAGCATTACCAAAAGTTATCCCTCCAAACACTACGTTTTCACTTATGAGATGTAGATTTAATAATTCACCATAACGCAAAAAGGTTTGAGACAATGTGAATCAATTGACTCGACGGACGGAATAGCGAAGAAGTGCAAAACTTTTCTTCTGTCTTATTAGGTTTTCTTAATCAGTGGGTAAAATTAAAATGAAGTTTCTTTTCTTTCAATTGAAATGGGTTACTTTTAGAATGCTGTAACAAAGACACTTTTATTTTATATGACCTTTTTAAACCAAGAACCATAAAAAAATAAACTGCTTCATTTGTTATTACTGGTTTGAGATATACATTATGACAACTCACTACATTATAGTATATTCATAACCTTAACGTAATAACGAAATAAAAGTTATCATGACGTTCGTAAAAATTTCTATAATTTAGCTGTATTTGAAATTAAAACTGCGTTGACTACTAAGGATTTTCTTTAGAGTATATACGGTATCTGTTAGTGACTAAAATAGGTCAGTTAAATATACACTGTATTGCATCTTTGATCGTATATGCTTCCTTAGGGGATTGATGATAAAACGTTTTAGAAACAGAATTCAGGAAAATCAATTGTTCAACAATCAACATCAGCCATTTCATAAATTTTCATTTGCATATAGATTTGGTAATTTATTCCCTAAAATGTTGTGTTAGTTAATATTTATTGTTTGGTTATTAATAAAAAGTGTAAAAAATCTTGGAAACCCCTGTTTTCAGAAATATAAAATGTTGCAAATTGATCATTACTTAACAGTTGAGCAATAATGAATTATTATTGTAAAGCGACTGAATCTAATTACGATTTGATGGACAATTTGCTTACCCAAGTCAGAATTCGTTATTCGCAGAGCTCATTTTTCATCGCATTCATTTCAACTTGTCGAATAAATGAAGCCTCATCATGTTCATCAGTTAAAAACAACTGACTTGCACTTTTAAAATGCTTAAATTTAACTCTAAAGATAAAACGTTGACAACTTTCAGGTTTTAACATTTTACAAGCACTAAATCTATAAAACAGTTACTGTCGTATATAGGTAGTAGTTAGGAAGGCTTATTATGTTCATCAGTTAAAAAAACAGCTGACTTGCACTTTAAAAATTTTTAAATTGAACTCTAAAAATTCTAAAGATTAAACGTTGACAACCTTCAGGTTTCAATTAACTTTTTACAAGCACTAAATTTATAAAACAGTTACTGTCGGATAGTTATCCCCACAAATACAAATAACTGAATCGAAGCCCCTGAGCTGCCTGGGGCCTGCCTGCTTGGGGATTTTATTACTTACATAAAAGCTATCAGGCAGCCCAAATGCACATGTGTTCAATAATTACATAGCCTGGTATATTTATTTTATCATTCAATAACGGTTCTGGAGGCATATCGTTTTATAATTAGTGAATTACAAAACCACTAATAAGAGAAAACAGAAAACAGTAACTACATCAAGCTAAGATTGTTGCTTGGAATGAAATATAGGTAAAGCTTAAGTATGGAATATTGTAAACAACCCTAGTATTATATTTTTCTCTCATGGTACCAAATTATGTATTCATATTGTTTAATAAATGACAGTTAGATAAAGGATTCATAGGAGAATTTAAAAAAAGATTTATCGAGCATATTTTTATTAAAAGCAGACAGATTTTAAGCCATTTTACAGGCATACCAGTGGTGTCATATAATTATTATTAAGACCATTGCAAAAATTATCAATAAAGATACTGAAAGTAACATCATTAAGAGGCTCATTATTACACGTAAATTGAAACCCGTTACGTTATGAGTTCATAACGATACATATTTTTCATATTGATACAGGTTCTAGACCAATCAGAGTTCAACATTAGACGAAAGTAATGTCATTATGGATAAAATGAAATGCAAAATCAGCTGATTGATCCATAAAGATAGTGCATTTTAGTGGTTAACCTCAAATGTGAGTTTTGAAAAAACTCACATCGTAACAAATGTGTTACGATTGTATACAATCGTTGTAGAAACTATTATTATGACCCTAACATTTCTGTAACACATGAACCATAACAGTTTACTCAATTCGTTTACAACCTCTTTTTAGAATTTTGTACGTATTTTTCACGTTTGTAAAGATTTTATGGGTGAACTACCTTTTAAAAAATTACAAAAACTGGTTGTAATATTGATAGATTGTACCAAATTTTAATAAAATCAAACAATCAGTGTGACCTCAATGTCTATGCATGGACAGACATATAAGCAGGCATCAGTTCAAAACCACTTTTTTGGATTCAGGGACTTTAAAAATTGATATTACCAATCTCAACTTAATTTTGAAAATTTTAATGAAAACAATACTTTCTTTATATACCTGTGTACAAAGTATAGATGGTGAAAGTAAAAATTCAGTGAGTAGCTTAAAAAATGTTTTTCCGACTAATATTTATAAAATGTCTTAACTTATTTACTACCCATATCTAAACTTGGAAATATTCGTTGTAATTTTTCAATCGTAATCAATTAAAACTCATACTGAATTATTATAATAAAACTGTTATAGTGAGATACAAACTCCGGCAACGGTTTAATTGTATGAATGATCTTACAGCATATTACACTCTTAAGTGTTTTACAAAAAATTAACCTTGATAACAATTCTTTAAACGAAAACAGTTTTTTTTCAGTTTGATGCAATTGTTGTGATGTCTTATTATGTATAGCTTGTATCTTGTGTAATTGTAAAATTTTGATGAATAAAGAATTTATTTATTTATTTATTTAAAAAACAAATTTTTTACACAGTTTTTTTTAGTTTTGAAAAACACTTGAAAATGCCGTCATTAATATGAAACATATAGTGAATTTTTAAAGTTTAACTATAGATTAAGTATTTACCTTACTTTTTAGTCAATTAAAAACCACTCAAAAGCTACAAATATAAAACCCCTTTTCTTTTTACTATCAAATCGACGTAATTCACTAAAAATGAGCAACACTAATGCACTAAATACGACAACACTTAGCCCAGTCGACAATACAAGACTAATAGATTAAACCATCAGTCTACACGAAGCACCTCTCTAATGGGTCTACCACAATTGTATTGGCTGCGAGTTGTATATTGCTCTATAACACAGCCGCATGTGACCCATGAATGGCACAGGGCTTCGATCGGTCAAATCATATTAATAAACATATTAGTAGATATTTTGTTAATGTTGTAAGAGGGGGTAATCCTCTGAAACCACTGTTAAATTCCCTCAACACAAACGTTATTTTTTATCGCAGAAAAAACATTAAAAATTCTGTAACATAAATTAATGTGTGAAATTACTGAACCTGATTTGTTCTTTTTACTTCACTTGAAGAATTCTTCAGCATTTTTGTCTTGGTGAACTTTACAATGGAGTTAAAAATCCCAAAACCAGCCATCATTATATAAAGATTTTGGCCTGACACACAGGGTAACGTAACATTTTATGTATAGTTTAAATCTATCCGAAATAATCATGAATAAAAAGTAACTTCAGTATCATTTAAGCCGTGAATTTCTTATACAAGAAAAAGAGCTATTTTCGGGATCGTCAGATGAGACATGACCCCTGGACCAATTTTAATTCGAAATAAAAGCAAATCCTAAAAGTAGATTTTGAGATTTTTTATTATATTAAATTTAAATTTGCATTTGTATCATCGGAATCAGATTAAAAACAAACAATTTAGTATTTAGAATATTCACTCTAAGTCAATCAGTTACTCAAAAACAGAAAGTAGAACACAGTACTTGTCTTTCGGAGCTCCGATGTTAATATTTTGGGGAAAAGTTAAAAATTGATATATCGCTTATTATTTTATTATTTTCAATAGTGTAATGAAGCTTGTATACAGTTTCATACAGTTCAGTTCTAATAATATATGCTGAAAATCTAATTTTTTTGTTCTTCGAGGCCGCAAATTAACTTATTCTAAATGTTATACTTGTAGAAAATAAGTAAGTGGATGGTGAAAGCCAACCCCCTTAATCATTTACCCTTGTTATTCGTACGGAGGATAAGTTTACATTTAACTTCCTTACTTCCAGGCTTAACCTAAAATTTTAGTTTGAACCACCACAAATTATTCCTCAGTGGATATTCGCTTTGTATGCAGGTAACAGGTACAGGAATGTTTATAACTGTCGATTACAACGTAGAGGTAATGAAAAGTGCACACGTTAGTGTAATGGTTTATTGTAGAACACAACTCGCAGGGACAGTGGGTTAGCAGAGGTTAGTCTAAGAGCGTAGTCGCAAGGTGGACTCACCAGTGTCGCCCTCCGCAGGGAGTGGTCCAACAGCGCCGAAGAACCGCTTGTCCAACACCTGGAGCAGCTGGAGCGCGGTCTCGTGCACCGGTGTTCGTGGACACCCTGTGTTCATCAGCGTCACGTTGATTATGGCCGTGTAGTGGTCGCACGGGTACTCCCTGGAACAGAACACATCCAAAAACTCTGAAATTCACTTTGCACTACTTTAGGAACTTATGTCTCGTTTGGCCTTTGATAGGATTTTAGTTTTACATGGCTTTTGTTCCATCTTCAGTTCAAATTTTATCGTCTAGATATCTGAAGTGGCGGCCATAAAAAATCATGCGGGTGAGTGATTTCGGGATTTTGCCAATTAGTGAAAGCTGATGATTTTCACATAGAAAAGGTGCATGCTTCGTATGTGGATTAAGGCCCGCACTATTGAATACGTTATCTGCAAAGACCATCCTCATAATCAGAAAATTTCGTAATTCAGAGGCAGTGGTTCGGACTCCACATTAAACTGAAGGTCCCTTAGATGTGGACTGTTGAGCTATTAATTGATAGTTGTTAGCCTTAGTAACAAGACTACAAAATCGCACCACAATCAACACTCAATTCTCATTCATAATCGGCCTACCTGAGTAGGTCGCAATTTCTTGAACTATTTGAAGTGCTGATTTGAGTAAATTGAAACCAGTTTTATTGGTGACCATAAACCCATCTTTATTTTAAATCCCAATTTAATATCTGATGTATTGGAAAGATTTTATTCAAAATGCTTCGACTGCAACATAAAGCATGACATGATGTTTTTCACTAAAGCAAACCATGAAACTTTCTTCATAAAAACTTGGAAGTGGATCATTTGTCCAACGATGGGCAATAAACTGGGATAACCAGTATTCAAACTTTCAATACTTTGATTAGTCATTCAAATAATTCCAACAGAAAAGTTTGATTTGATAATAAACTATATAAAAAGTTAGCCTGTGTCACCTTTAGAGCTACATGTTTTTAAACTTTTACTTCTCCCATTTAAAACATATTATATAGAGAGGATATTATTTTCATCAAAATTTTAGAATTTGAATTGATAGTGAATAACAATTTTCTTTAAAAAATCCAGGTTTGTAGTTATTAAGGTCCAAAATAATATGACACCAACCACAAATCCTATAAAATTAATGATTCAAAATTTATTGGCTTTTCAAAGTCATAAAAACTTGTTTGGCAAAACAATAATTTGATAGAATACTACTGACTACTGCCCTTAAAACCAGCTTAAAAACTGAACATATTAGTATCCTGCATAATTATTCTAACATAATACTTCCAAAGAAAAGTTAAATTTACAGTCCGTGGTAAACGTACGTTTTCTAAGAGTGCTCAATGATATTCTTATGGAAAATATTTAAAAATCTATTACTTCCTTATTTCTCAACCAATTTTCACGAAGCTTAGTATGCAAGGTAGGTCACATAACCCAAAAAAACCCAATTAAAATATTGGTATTACCTGAGGGGGTTATGTCCTCAAAATTGCTAACCTTTTTCCCTTATTATCTAAATCAGTGTTTTATTTGTAGATGTTCCTACAAAATTTAAGACTTCCTGAGAATGAATTGATATTTGACCAGACTCTAACATGTTTATGACTATTCTAATACTTAAACACGATGATTCGGTAAAAAGATATTTCAAAGAGTTGAATATCCTAAATTTCCATTGTTTGCAAATGTATGGTAAAAGACGACATAAAACCAAAGTGAGATAAGTTATTTTTCAGTCAGAAAGAAACGATAAAAATGATTGTATTAAGTTAAAACATGGATTAATAGAATAATTCGTAACTTTACTACTACATTTAAAAAGAGCTAGATCAATGTGTTTCGTTTGTATTCATTTGTTTGTATTTTTTTATGATAACTTAACATACACAGACCAATACACTCATCTACTCATAAACTTTGACTTGCATCTAGCATATTATTAACTGTGCTTTTTTAAGTGCCCAAATAAAAATCCGTTTCATAAAACTAAGAGGGCCTCAAAACTGTATGCCATGGTTTTAACAAAACAGTCAATTCTTTCTAAATTTTAATCAAAACATCTACAGAAAGGAAATTATTTATTGAGAATAAAAGGCTCAGACAAATTCTCCACATAGCTTTTTCCAATACTGAATTCAACATATCTTTCCAACTTTGTTCATAAAAACTAAGACACGTATGTGGAACTATTTTCATGATTCAAATTCATTTTAATATATTAAAGACAGATAATAAACTATCCAAAAAATGTTTCTTCTAAAATTATGGAAGAATTGTTTTTAAAATTTTAACTCTTAGAAATTATTAAAGATCATTTTATAAGTTTAAGGCATCAAAATCAAATAGCATTTATTCTATGTCAAAATTAATTAGACAAAGAAGAATTAATAAAAATAAAAATAATAGTGGCAGCATCTCCACAAGTTTCAGGTTAAATTATTTATTTTTCACACATTAACTTTATAAGTCAGTTTAACCATAGTGGCCCACTTTGACCCAAACAACAAATATTGCTTCCTTTATATCCTACCAACTCAACATTACCTTTGTTACTGAATGTTTAGGATTAATTAAAGCAGACGAAAAGGGCTAGACTATTCATTATCACCTAAATTAAAAGTTTTGTTCAATTACCTACCATATTTTGCAAAACTCAGGACATGAAAAATATTACTTTGACCATTACCATTATAATGTTATTACTTTACAATAACCACTTTTGGTTCAACCAACTCAGAACTAATCCTGTTAGGTCCTAAAGCACTAAACGTGGGTGAGCAATTAAAACACTACAATACAAGATCAATACCCTAAACTCTTAAATTCCAATCATTTCCAAAAAAAAGGAAAATACTGCCTTGGATGACTGATTCAAATGGATTTCTTTCATTGTGTAGAAATCTACTCATGTCCAGACTGAATAGAATACAATTGCATTTTATAAGGTAAGTTGTTTTTTAAATTACAATTGCATTAAAAATGTATTTACTTCCCAACTTCTGCATCCCAGCTTCTGCATATCGATATTAACTAATTAAACGTAAGTACCATCTAATTTACTTTATCGTTTAGTTTGTTGGAGATATACATCTAACATGGTTAAATAGTCATCAAATCACTTATTCACCAAAATGAGGTATAAAATTGCACGTTACATCCAATTATGTTACTTATCTACCACAGTTTCAAACCTAAGAGGGACGCCATTTCAAGTTGTAATATCCTTCAAGAGAAGTGTCTTAGTTTACAAATATATTTACCGATACGGTAGCTCAAGGGTTTACTTACGCCCTAACCCAGTGGGTCAAAATGTAGCTGGATCGAACCCAGTGGCCTGTGACTCTGTCAGTTCAGCCTGATATTTATGATTTTAAACAGTAAACAGT
Organism: Nephotettix cincticeps; assembly: GCA_023375725.1. Lineage (NCBI taxonomy): Eukaryota > Metazoa > Arthropoda > Insecta > Hemiptera > Cicadellidae > Nephotettix > Nephotettix cincticeps. The sequence goes on from CM041785.1 coordinate 40,632,788, forward strand.
TCCATTTGCACACAAGTATTCAACAACAGGTTTACTAAAAGTTGGAGAAAGAATTTTTTAAATAAAATAAATTATATTATATAGCCAAGTAAGATTCTGCCTTCGGACATGGGACCTGGCGTCATCACTTATTGGTAGATATCAGATCCTGAATATCCTGAATTTTCCTGCTTATCTGCCTGGAATGTATTGAGTAACAGCCTCTCAAATTACGGGACGACTTTATCTTGACCGCCTACTAACTTGGTTTTTATTTTTTCCTTTATTGATTCAAACTATTTTTATTCATTTATAAGTATTACAATCAATTATTTGATATTTTCTGTGGAAGATATATTTTTATTTGTACACAAATTTTTCAGTAATAATATTTATATCTGATTTAGAATTTTTTCATCATTTCAGCGATTGATTTTCTTTATTATTTGGGGTTTAATCTTGAAATTGTAAGGATATATTAAATCATTTAACTCAGACAGTTCTCAATCCCGTTTAACATTTTCAGAAATCATATTCCATTGATGCCTTGTACTTAATTATTTTTACTCAGCTGAGGTATTCCTGTCAACCCCTACATCAATAACTATATTATTATATTTCGCCTAGTTTAACAACATCAAAAAATGATGTATTTTTAAAGCATATACCGTAATAAAATAATCACCAAAGTGCTGATTGAATAATGATTGTAAATTATTATTGGTGCTTTTATTCATTTTTCTTTCATATTTTAGTGCATATATTAAAATCATCCCACTTGCTTCATTATTTTACGCATTTTAGAGTTTTTTTAGATCTCAAAATACGAGTTTTGAAGAAGATTTCCTTCGAAAATTTTCTTAATTATCTTTTTGTTTGTTTGAGATTTTTGTAACACTTTGTGTTATTTATTCTTATTCATGTATATATTATTAATTGCTAATATAGGAACTACCACAAATGATTTTAATTAGTATTGTATCTCTTCACGTTTGATCAAAATTAAGAACGTACAATACAGATTTAATAACAAATAAATCCCATCTAAATAAAGTTTCTTTTAAAGTAAAAGTAAAAAAGTACAAATAAATTATCAATAAAAGATGTCTAATCTCACTTCTCACATACTACATCACTTAAATTCACTGAAAAAGATGTTTGGTGTAATTTATAGCTTATCTGGCACAATACATGATCAGAAAATTATACTTGAATATAATTAAAACATCATTTAAACTGAAAAAACGTCAATATTTATCAAAGTTTGCAATTATATTTGAAACTATCCAATCATACCATCATGCTTATACAACATTTATTTGATGAACTTTTTCAACCAAGTGGTCATAATAAAAATTGAACTAACAGAAAACTAATGACCCCACTTCTTCGTAATTTTTTCAATTTTTATAATACAAATAAATTTAAAGATTTCAAGTTTTACACAAAAGCTTCAGTGAGGGGTTCGGAGTTTTAGTTTTTATTTTACAGATATTTGTCAATTATTATCAATTGAATTACACAGCACAATTAATAACAACAATGTAATGGGGATGTTTATGAAAAGCTAATGTCGTGTAGTCAACTGTTGATAGGTCATATAGGAGGCAAGCGGTCGCTATTAAATATAATCAGTCGGTTTAATCCATCAACATCAGTATATATTGGAACGGTATTAAATTATTTATATCAAACAATTATTCCATAATTATGTTCCATACTTGGATCAATTTAACTGTAAATTATTGACAAAAACTTCGCCATCCCCTGCACCTTCTGTAGCATAATGTAAATATTTCATTGTAATAGGCCCAGTGTGTTAACAAGAACATTCAAAGCAATGTTTTCTCATTTAAAATACAGGAAATATGTTATACGCCATCTTTCCTTAAGAAAACAAAGTATTAAAATTCAAAATTAATGTGTTAGTAGACTTTAAAACTGACAAAAGACATTCAAAAACTAAATTAATTACAGATTTTGCCTCGTGGCGAATTACAAAAATGTATAAACATCGATAATTTTACTACCGTGATGCAAGTGCACGGTGGAATTAATTACTTTACATTATCTTTCGGTTTGGTTGGTCTTATGGTTTTGAAATTGGTTTTCTCTGAACAATTATTTGATTCTGGTTCAGACAAGAAGTTCATTTCGGACTAATTCCCGCCACAACAGTGGTCTCCTGCATGCGCTTTGAGTTATTGGCCCATAAATTCCCCAGTAAAAACTCCCAGATTTCCTTCTCTTAATGGAGGTTTTCAGCTTTTGAAAAACGTTCTAAATTCGATAAGGATTGTCTGTTGAGGTTTGACAATAGAGTAACCTGTTCATAAGCAATATGAATATCTTTGACATTACATGTGGTCACGTTAACCTCATATTATGAGTTTAAAGAAAAATTACAAATCGATTATTTATACAGGGTGTTTCAGAATTCCCTACCAATACTCTAGGGCATTGTTCCTGGGTAAGAAACATATCTAAATATCACATTTAAATTTGGTTTTAATCGATTTCTAATTACATTACCTAAAAAAAGTTATTCCTGTTAATTTTCTGATTAGTCAACGGTTCACGAGTTATTTGAGGAATTGTCATGTTTTTTGTAGTTTTGTCTAGTTGTCATAAATATTTGTGCAAAGTTTCAATTCCGTACGTTTAACCATTATTCAGAAAAAAATTATAAGTGAAAAAACAAAATGGAGGCTATGTGAGTAACTAAGGACTTCCGGACAATTTCAATGTGTTATTTAGATATGTTTCTTACCCAGGAACCATGCCCTAGAGTATTGGTAGGGAATTCTGAAACACTCTGCACTCTGTATAATACAATTTACCATTAGGGTATCGGTAGTAAAATCAAGGATAAATAAACTACAATGTATAAATTAAATATTATATGCCAAATAATACACTAGGGTATTCCCAGGACAGAACCTTATTTCATCATTCGGAATGTAAAGGAAATGTTGCAAGTAAAGTTTGGGCTGCAATATTAAAATACCAGAGTGGTCTCTTGTCGGTTATTAAAACATGAGATCCACTGTGCTAAGCCTTTTTGGTTGTATCCGTCCAGTGAAGTAGTAAACTCCTTTTAATCATTGAATTGTTTCAATCCTAAACAATCCAAACTTTGTGATGTTGGTCGACAACCATTTTTCCGACTGTTCAGAGCATAAAATACTGAACTTTCCTCAATTATGAACATTTAAATCCAGCTGGTTATTATGAAAGAGATTATACGATTTAAAACTGTATGAATTTTTCTAGGCTTTAGACTAGTAACAAAAATAAAAACAGATTAAAATCATAATTGATTTTGAGAGAGTCTCCAGTAAGATACTAAACCAAGGTTAACTATTTATTTATTTTGTCTTTTTTAAGTATAACCATCTAATTACAAGCTTAAACGCAATTATATTAAAATCATCCCACGTTATTCTACGCATTTTAGAGAGGGTTTTGTATATTTAAACGGAGCCACAATCTATTATTAAAGATTAATGAGGTCTCAAAATACTAATTTCGAGACATATTTTTATTGAAAATGTGATTAGTTAATAGTAGTTTATGCAACAATTGTATTATGAATGCCTTACAGTCACGAGTAAGATGTAAGTAAGAACACGATGAAACGAGTGTTGTAAATATCTCACGAATGGCTTTGAGATATATACAATCGTTGTATAAGCTATTTTATCTAAGACCAACAATATTCAGACTTTTATAACAAGAGTTGTTTATTTAATTTATCTACAACCATTGCAATATAAAATATTAAAAAAAACAATTAGTGTCTATTTCATTCTTGGAGTAATCAGCTGATGTGTGAATGCTGAAGTGTGATGTGTGATGATGTGTAATCAGCTGAGCAATGTGCTGATGCGTTGTCCTTATTGGTTAAAAACACACATTTGAGGTTAGCCACTAAAAACGCACAATGTTTATGGATAAATCAGCTGAGTTTGCATTTCATTATATCCACAATGACATTACTTTCATCAAATGCTGAGCTCTGATTGGTCTAGAACCTGTATCGTTATGAGCTCGTAATGCAACTGCTTTCAATTTCCGTTAAATAATGAACCTCTTAATGATGTTACTTTAGTATCTTTATTGGTACTTTTTCAATGGTTGTAGATAAAATAAGTTTATAGAATGGGGTAATTTCTACCGTCTTAGTATGTTTTGTAAAAAATATATTTTTTACGTTCATCATTGGTTTTGAACGTATTAAAATGATGCTATATTGAATTCTTACCATGACATGATGAGTTTACTAATGGTTCTGTAAATCTAATTTTTATAATGAAAGAAAGTTAATTTAAAATTTTCACTGAGTAATTTAGCCAAGTTGTTATTTTTAATAATTTGTTTACGATTTCAGTTCAATATTTCACCATACATTAAATCAATTGACCTAAATAATCTAATAACCCGTACGGAGGACAGACATACTGCTCATGTAAACAAATAAACTTAAATTAATATAATTATAAATAATTTTGATTATGTAAGTTAAATACAGTATATTTTGTTTTCTTGTTTCTGGGTATTATTGTGAATAAATATGCTATAAAACTAGGATCATAACATTATGATCATAAGTTTTATTTAAATGAGTACTTGAGATTAAAACTTAATTTAGCGACTCCTTCAAAGTTGAAAGGTGTTAGTGACGCTTTTAAGTTGTCCGTGAAGCTGTTGGATAGTGGCAGGCGCTACGTCAAAGTCATACTTTTGACTAACCAATTAATAACGGATAGTCACAGGTTATACATCAACGTGTGAAGGGAAGGAGAGGGGAGCGGCCTTCAAGTGACCTTGCTCTCCTTACCCGCAACGGCCATGATCTTGCTTCCCGGAATTGGTTATTAACTCTATGGAAGGTATTCCATTCATTCGCGATTCACTCAATTCATCCATGTTTAATGCACGATGTCACTAATTCCTATATTACGTTGAAAAAGATATTTCTATTCCTATTCTTCGTAAAAACTAAGGGATTCACTACTTAAACATTTTTCTGTTCTTGCCCCTGAGCTGTGAGATTAAATCTAATGGTTTTAATTTACCTTATTGTCAGCAGCTCAAATGGTCACTTTTATGTAACACGACCGGTTTCGTCACTTACTCTTGTGACATGTTCACGTGTAGTCAGCTTGAGGTTACATGAGCTCAAGCTGACTACACGTGATCATGTCACAAGAGTAAGTGACGAAACCGGTCGTGTTACATAAAAGTGACCATTTGAGCTGCTGACAATAAGGTAAATTAAAACCATTAGGATTCACTACGGCGAATTTTTCTCAATTCGTTCTGCACCTATTGGAGGAGTATAATTTAAACGGACCCATGTTAATTAAAAATAAACTAAAAGCTCTGTTTACGCAAAAAAGTTTAACGCCCCGAAAATCAGCTATCGTTGTAGTTTACTGCTACAAAAATATTGGTTTATTCGCATAGATCGTCGATTTTAAGACTATTTCTAAAAAATATCCATATTACAAAGTTTCTCTAACATAACGAGCTTTAATCTAATCTTAGAGCAAACGCATGAAAAAGTATCTAATTGAAAAATTATTACAGAATAATTTAGGTGAGTTTTTCTTTTATTGATTTGTTTATGATTTTAGGTAAACATTTTATCGTCACAATAAAAATCCTTCTCCGTAACACAAAGCCATATAATCCGTAAAAAGGATAAGCACACGTTTATTTTACAATAGATGTAAAGTAAAATTATATGGATGAATTAACAAGCACATAAATCTAAAGGTTTAATACTAGTCAGCATCTTAGGATGCCATAAACTCGGCCAGATCAAACAGGTAGCAATGCTGATGTATCAGTGCCCATAGTGCAAGGTTGATCTCATTTGGACAATAGATTCATCCTCAGATAACTCAACGCTTTACCGTCTTGAACCATAAGGACATTTATCACCTAAATAAACGTGAGTGCTAAATAAAGCAATGGTGTTTTCGGTATTGGGGACCTAAAAAGGACAAAAAAAATACGTCCCAAGTCTAGATATTTGGATGGTGACTCAAGTAATATCTCTATTTTCTTATCAAAATGTGTTAAAATTACGGTTTCAAATTTATTTAATTTTCCCACCGCACAGGACTTGGCCGATGGTGATGGGTAGTCGAGGTTTTAAACGGTCCAAAAACGAGTAAGACATTTTTATTAAGACAAAAAAATCTTTCATATATAGGGAATTTTAGAATTGGTATCGGATACTTTAGGATATTGTTCCTGAAGTCAAAACAAACAAAAATGTCCTATGAACACATGGCCTATCTCACTCCGTTTTCCATCTGTCAGTGTATTTTTTTTATTACATAACTATTATTTGTTTTACATAACTTGCTATAACCATGGGACCACTTAAGGTACCAGCCTCAAACTCGGTACGTGTATGAGTACTAACAGGACCTATTGTTGTACAAATTTCTACTTTTTACCATTTCAAAATGGCGTCCATACGATTATTGAAAGCTCAATAGTTCAAATACCATGGGATTTACAAAAAAGATTCGATATTTAATTTTATTTTGGAAATTGTATAATGTTAATAGGGTCATATCACAAGTAACGGAGAAAAGTTTTTCTAAAGTTACAACTGTCAATTTGGACTTTAATAATTTAGCAATTAAGTAGTAGGTTTACTAAAATTGAATTTTCTTCGTTATTTGTGTTATGTTAACAATTACATTTTCTAAAAGAAATTTGAATTTTGCAGATTTCGCAGACTCATACATGTGCCAAGTTTGAAGCTGACACTTCAAGTGATTCCAAGGTTATAGCAAGTTATAGCAAGCAGGTTATAGCAAAAAACACATACACCGACAGACGGAAAACGGAGTAAAGTAGGCCATAGGTTCATAGGACATTTTTTTGTTTGTTTTGACCTCGGAAACAATATCATAAAGTATGCGGCACCAATTCTGAAACACTCTGTATAATTAAAAATCAAACGAGTCCTCAACTATTGACATCGATTTTAAAATAAAGGAGAAACACTTATTTTACCAAAGTCGCGCATTTTCACGCTGTTTCTCTAGTGTTAGCCAGCTGAGCAACGCCATTGTTAAGATTCTGAGCAGGCTAACCATGTACCAACCATTTGTATGAACATCAACTCCCACATATTGGCCAAAATTACCAAAAACACAGACATAGTCCTGGGGAAAATTTGTTCTTCTTTATAAAACTATATAAATAATAAATTAGCAGTATGATTTGGAATAATAGTTTGTAAATTATTGTTTTTAAGAAGTTGTTGAAGTTACATTTAGGAATTTGTAATGAAATTACAAATGAAATTAATGAAATTAATTGATACCCTATACCGAAAAAGGTCTTATTATTGATTACACATTGTGACATGTAAAGTAAAGGTTCATAAGTTATAGTTTATTATGTATGAAAAATTTTTTGATCGTTTCAACATTAGTTTCCAAAGCAAATTCTATCAGAACTTATATCGACCTAATCAACTTTATTTTAAAGAGACAGCTTAAGGAAGAAATTAAAAAATGTATATATATTTTGAGGTACCTCTTACGGTTTTTGAAAAATATTTTTACATTGTGAGAAGTTCGAGCTGAAAAGTGATATTTTACGACTTTACAGCACTTAATGTAAAAATGCCATTAAGGTTGTTTCTATTAGTCACAATTTACTGAACAAGGTTTTATATTATAACTAAATTTTTATATGCTTCATAAAATAAAACAGAAAATTAAAAAGAAAACAAAATCCACCGACCGAATCCCTTACCGATATTGACGCACCTAACAAACACTGTCATATAATTATGAAAGAAATATCTTATTAAGGGGATTTGCTACTCGTAAATGGATAAAAACTGAAAAATTGTAAAGTTTTTTTATTCTAAATAAGAAGATATACACTCCAAATATGTTACTTATTTTTAGTAGCGTAATTTAAGTCTTCCCAAACCTTTTTACATATACATCCACACCTCACATAATCTCACAGCGCGAAGAGTCGAAAGTTCATTTTTTTCTATGTTTTCAGGACTTCAAATTTTTTTAGACCGTTTAGATGCAAATTTTGGCGCGTTTTAAAAGTGATAGATTAAAAGATTTCTTGTATTTTGAATGTTATAGGACTATTGGTTTACTGCAAATTAAATATTTAAAATGGTTTGTTTTTTTTATTTAATTTTCAAACATTTTTACTTTCTTTATAAACACAATGATAAAATACATGAATTTTTTGTTTTAATAAATACAACCTACAATTTGATACCAAAATTATCAATTATGAGTGAGTACTTTTACAATACATTATTTTTTTAAATTAACATTTTTGAAAAATATTGAATATATTTTTAATACAGTAGCAAAAAAATGCTATCGAAAATTAAAAACGTAGAAACAAACTTTTTTAGACCTCTAGGGATACACAACTGCCAAATATTATTGTAAAAAGAAAGAAAAATAAATAAAAAAGAAATAAAAAATTGTTTACGTGTGGCAAATCCCCTGAAGAACATTTATTTATTATTTAGAATTGGTAGGTGTACAACAACTAATAGGTAACAAATAGTTATTTATTTAAAATCGAATATTCAAAGTTCTGAATGTCACATGAAGCTTGTTGTCGTGTATATTATTTCACAACAATTATTAATATTAACTGGCGTTTCATCATGGTGAACATGCGTAGGTATGCTCCACTTGGTAACCAATAAAAATGACATATTGTCAGAAGCCGCAGCCTCGCCTGTGTCGAGTTTTGTTTTTTATCCACAAATCTGTGTCCGAACAACTGACAACACAATTTTATGAAATTTCACACAGTGTAGAATTACATCTACAAGTCATTGAACATATTTCAAGTATTTGAAGATAAAGTTATATTTGTCTTTATTTATATGTCTTATTTTTACGTGTTACACCCCACTAAACCCAAAGTACTGTCTGTAATGCTAATGAAAGCACATGTTACATGTGTTCGCCTTACTAGCACTCACTGTGATAAAACTTACTATTATTCTACATATTTTGGATAAGGTTTGTGCATACTTTAAACTGAGCCCTGCTTTTTGAAAGTGCTTTTTTGTCTATTAAAGTGATTTAAACCAAAATAAATAATTAGATGTGATAATGATTTGCTTCTAAAAATCAATCTTAGTTCAATGGAATTGTTTATCGAATTAATTAATAAAAAAATAATGGACTTATAACTTACTTAATGCACACATTGCATAATAAATGAAGCATGTGCATTAGTTGAACTTTACTTTAGTTCACAACTTACATTCTTTTTACTTTCTCCCTTCTATACTATAGTATGAGGAGAAAGTATTGTTTTCATCAGAATTTTCGAATTTAAGTTTCTGGTTAAAGTATTAATTTCAGTGCCCCTTGAATAAGAAAAATTGTTTTTAGAGTGAAGTCTGCCTGTGAGTGTGTGTGGGAGGGGGGATGTGCAGAAGCCTAGATACGAGACTATTGGTCTCGTCGGGAACCCAACAACTATATTGTAAGGTGATTGGAAACAAGTATCAGTGACTAAATACTTAATTATTTTGAATTATTAGACTTAATACGAGGTGTTTTTTCACGTTTCGTTTTATTGAGGCACAGGTTACGTGCATACCGCAACAAGCATGTGCGGGTTGTGCCGGAATACTTGAGGAACTGTGCTCAATTTATGCTCTGTAGCCAACCTGTGCGGTTCTTTCAAAGTGGTTAAGCTTATCAAATCACCTACCGCACACTCAAATCATTGGTTTGTGGGAGTTTCGTGACTCAACGTGAGCAAGTTTCCATAACTGTAACCTGTTATTGTGAAGCGCCTTCTTTCACTAATCCTCGCTACCGCTACTAATCGAAGGGCTACCGATACAGCCGTCACTGTCACTATTAACAAATCCACCAAACTCTATCAATGTATTTCTGCAACATACAGGTTCCATGCGGACAAAACCCTTATCACTGAGCAAACCTCACACGCGGCGGGCGAGCTGATAATCTTAAACAGTATGAAAGCACAGCACATAAGCGCACAGGATAGCAACAGAAATGAAATTTAGCTCAGTCAGTTGCTCCCGAGGTATTCCGGTACACTACACATACGCCCATTGTGGTATACACGCGAACTACTAGTGTCAAAACGGAAACAAGCAGCCCATTAGTCTAATGGGCGTATTAGACTAAGACAGATGGTTGAAATTAACGGTTAGTTTAAAATTAAAAACACAATAAACTGTCAAAAGATTATCTTTAGAGGGATATTCATTTAACTTTTTATAAATTTCAGTAAAATCTGGCTGCAAAAAATACTTGGTGAATATTTAGTAAAATAAAAACTTTATTTCAATAGAATATGAATGTGAAAAAATGAACCAGTTCACCGACACTGTTGAATTGAGTTCATTACATTGCAACATTCAATTGGTCTGAATAATTTCATTTTACATCACTCTTTTTACAATTTTACTGCCAAACACATGGTAAATAATTCGATTTGTAACAAAACATTATTGTTAGCTTTGAATGTATACAAACACCTGAGAAATGGTATTTTCACCTGAATAGATTTTATCTATAAGCAGGTCTAAGTGTGAAAATCAATTAAAATATACTAAACAAACAAATTTTGTATTTTGAGCTTCATGTATAATTAATACTGTAGGCTATCTAAACTTCTGTTATTATTTGCTAATGAATTCCTTAATCAGGATGCAGTAACAACAATCGGTTTATTATACAAAGTTTGTTCACGTTCAGACACGCTATGACAGTAAAATCGCAGAATCCAAATTTTAAAGCAATCACCAATACTTAAAAGCGTATTTTTTATAAGAGAAAAATGCACAAAATTTTAATATCTTACTGTTTTTATGTTTCATTTTATTGACAAAGTAGATTTTTACTTGGCAAAAAACATTATTAATAATCGGAAATTGTAAAACTGAATCTGCTAAATGAATTATAATGAAGCTTAGTAATTATATAGTCTTAAAATAATACATATTTACAATATATTATTTTAAAAAACAATATATGGATGTATGCAGACAACAAAAAATAAAATAAACAAATACAATAAAATAGTTAAAAAACTAATTTAGTAATAAAAATATAAAAATAATATAAAAAATGTGTTTTTCCAGAGATCAAAATGAAGGATTCTTTAAAAAGAAATTTTGCAAACTCATAAAGACATGACAATTAATTATCAAATAAATAACAATAAATATCCAAGACACAATTTAATAACTTGTTTTTATTACTAAATTTATTCTCTTTTTTGACGCTTTTTTTAACCACTTGTTTATTTTCGTTTTTGTCGTCTGCACACTTTCATGGATTTGTAGTTTATAATAGTTTATTGTAAATCAGTTTTTTTAGATTATTTAGTTACTTAGATTAATGGATTTGAGATAAATTCATTATTCGGTACGTTCAAAAATTAGATTCCCTCAATTCCAGATTTAATGCTCTGAATAAAAATGTCAATAAACTTTTTGTGCTCTAGATTTAAATTTTAACTATGAAAATTAACCGTTGAGAAAATATTTCATACTCTAAACATACGATAGTAAAAATACAATTTATTTAAACTATTTAAATTTCTATCCCCAAATACTGGTTTTACAATCTTACAAATATTTAGATTATTTATAAAAAAAGCTTTAGTCTGATTTTATTTATTGTAAAAACAAAGCTGAAGTTAGAAAGAATTGTTTATTTTATTTTAATCTGAATTAGTTTTCTGTAAGGGAGGAGATAAGGTTTGGGACGAGGAAAAATTTATTTCTGTTTTTTTTATATTGAGTATGGTGTGATTCAAAGTTAGGAAGGTGAGTCCATAGTTTTAACCAATTCTGTATATGAAACTAAAAATGAACAACATAATTTTGGGAATGATTGGTACAGGAAAAATAGATGAATAAATAGCTTAGGTTTGTTTATTCAATAGATTAAATCAAAACTGATCATCTGAAATGATTAGTTTTTCCACTCAGACGCAACCGAATGTAATCAATAACCTGAGAGAGTAACCTACAATCCAGATTAACAATCAAGTTTTGAAATGGCATTTTTAAACATTGTAAGTATCCCTTTGTTTATTGTAAATAGCTGTTAGTATCATCAAAATATAACCAAATACATTAATTTTATAGCATTTTCAATATAAGTTTAAATTAAACAAGATTGCACAAAGGATGCGTGCGATCTTGTTTTAAGTATCTTATTGAGTTTTGTACCCATTTTTTGGGTACAAAAATCCCCTAAAAGTGTAGTTAATGTAGTCCGATTGCGTTGCCCAACGAACTCATTGAAGATATTACAGAAAGGAACAACTTCACAGAATTTTATAATAATTAGACAATAATTGCGGCCGTTATCTTGATGACATATATATATATATATAGCTTATATATATAATTTTCAATGACCCCTCAAAACGTGTTCAGGGGGTTGAGTTATGAACTTCTATCATGGTCCCGGGCTAAAACTGTCACCATGCGGAATGCTCCATTAACTGTCGTGTGAATAGCTCACTTTTCCACTGGAAATTCGTTACAACTAGGTACCGTAATTGGAAATACTTTTAAAATCCTTTTAGGTTTAGTCCTGTTTTATTAAATCCAAGGTGTTTAAACATATTTTTAGAGATTAAATAATTGTATTTATTATTTTGTCGACATTAACCTTGAAATCATCTTGGTTGGTAAACTGGTTAAATAAATAATATTAGTTCATTGTTTGTCCTTATGATAGTACTAAATATCCTGAGAAAGTATTTATATCATGGTATTACAGATTTTTAAATTTCTGTTTAAGTTACACGATATTTGGGACAAAAAACATCTTAAATAGTTAAAAAATAATAATAATGATAGCAAAAGAAGACAAGAGAACAATAAATAAAATTATATTGATTTTTATTGAAAATCTCATTATTTTTTAACAAAATGAATAAATTGTATTTAATATTTTAACACTAAACTTATCTAATAATTAACTGTTGCAATTTTTATTTTCATTTATAGATATCGTCTTTTGGAAATCTGATTCCAACCACCAAATACAACGAAGGCCTAATCATTGTCATTGAGTAGCAAAATAAAATTTTGTCGGAACTCCCAACAATGTGTAGTGAACAGATAAGGTATAACTCCCACATAAAGAGCTCATATCGCCATTAACACTTGTGCTATCGACATCAAAACAGCCTTTTCATGGCATATCACACACAATAAATATTGAGTGAATAGTGAAACACACTGTAATGATAATAATAATTGTGTACCTTATTATTTAAAAAACTAAATATATCAGAAAAAATGCAACAAATAAATACTCCGATATCATAAAGATATTAGCATTTTAAAGTTTTTGCGTTTTGGGACTGCATTTAGTGCAAAAAATATTTGACTTTTGAACAATTTTACACTTCAATTGTGTTGTGTAAGGGGGTAATAAAAGTTGTTTGAAATGTTACAAGTTAAGTTAAATTAGACAAAATTGAATTCTAAATAAATGGGGTTTCATTTGATTTAATTGTGATCAAACAATTATTAATTGAGTATTTTGGCCCTTTTAAGTAAATTTTGGGTTTTAGATCTGCTGACGATGAAACTATGGTCAGTTTGGTGTCACACCAAAGACGCATGTAAAAATTTGTCAATAAAAAAACTAGAAGTGAAAGGAAAAATTTAGCTTGGTGTAAAATCCTTCATTTTTTTTTTATTTTGTGTATTTCTACGCCAGTGGCATTTGATGGGGAACGGTCCAAACCCCGGTCTTGTTACTACCTAACGTCGACCTGTTGTTAGGAAGCATCATTAATTAGTAGCCCAATGACAAATGGCGACTGGGTCCAGATTCGACCCTTGCGGGATTCGATCCGGCGACCTTCAGTTTTGAAGGCGGGTATTATAACCACTACACCACCCAGCCAGTTAACATTTGACAAGCTCATTAGGCAAGTTTGAGTACAAAGCAAAAAAAACTTTATCTTGTACTTAAAACGACAACAATAAATAGTGAATGCTTGAGTAAATTATCAATGAAAACCCTACTTCAATCATTACAACCGTTCTTTATTTTCTCATAGTTTGCAGTAAATTAGATTTGCCAACAAAAATAATTCAAAGCCAAGGGGCTAAGTGAGATGCAAGAAAGTTAGTTGTAAATTAATTCAAAGACAATCACTACCATCGTGTCAGGGAGAAGAACTGGGTCGGGATAATACAATCAGTGGTAATGCAAGATTAATGATTACTCCCGGTGCAACAAAGACTCGACCCTCAAGTACAATTACAATCAGGTAGTCTAACGTAGAGAAACACCGTAAACTAATTGTTTTAATGAAAATTTTTTTTTATATTGTTGATCAAGATAGGACTTTATCTAAAAATAATTTTCATGTGTGCTTGTAAGTGAACTCCTAAACGGCTGGACCAAATCTGATGAAATTTTTTGGGTGTATTCAAAGGGGTTTGAGAATGGTTTAGATTAACAATCTTTGCAAATCCCTCCAAAAGGCTCCACCCCAGAGGGTATAAAAAGGCGCAGTGTCAAGTTTTATAAATTAGTTTTTAAAAATAAACAGCTGTGATTAAATAATTTTAAAGTTTCTTTAACCCCATTTGTTTAAATGAAACAATTTGCAATATGCTTTACTATACAATGCCATCTGAATAATTCAATTATGAAAAACAACAAATTAAATAGGTACTGTACAAAATGAAAAGTTTTATTCGTCAAGTTAATACTTCAGAGTTTTTGGGGATTATATATTATGATATGACGAATAGAAACATAATTAGAGTTGTTATACATGTTATGTTTATTATTATAATCAGCAATTGTATATTTTTATTTTTTTCCTTTTGCTATCTGAAATGTATAAAAGGTTTACTGTATTGTGTATTTTTGACGAATATTTGATTTTGTGTGTGTGTGTGTGTGTGTGTGTGTGTATATGTGTACCAGGTTATAAAATCATCAAAGGTGCCCTGGTGTAAAATAATTTGTCGGTATAGATTTTTCGTTTATGTTGTAATATTTCAAGTCCACATAGATATACATTTATTTCTTATGTATAACTTGACTTAAAATACCTGGATAAGTCACCATTTTAGAAAGGTAATTAGAAAGATAAATAAGAAAATTACACACACAAAATCAAATATTTGTCAAAAATACAAAATTTGTACGTCTTATTTTGTTGTACTTGGTAGGCCTGCTGATCTAAATTAATGTCTGTATCGCAAAAATTAAAAATGATATTATTCGATTTTTTTTACTAAACCCATGTTAAAAATAACAATTATTGTATTTATTTATTGTTATAATACAGTTAAATTTCAACAAAAAAGCTTCATTGCAGATCAGTAACATCTACTATATTTACTTAATACACAGTAAACATTTCAGCCTAATCTTGAATACTTTTTGAGAAAACGGATCATTTATATGAAAAAAACTAATTTTACAGCAATCAGCAAAAGCAAAATAGTTCTAATGAAACTATAATTCCCGGAGGTTAAACATGAGAGTGCAAAGTTAAAATATTACAGTATGTTGCAGTAAGGTTTTTTCTTAAGTTTTATATTTTACTGTTCAGAAAATACTGAAAATATTAATAAACATAAATACCCTGTCACAGCACACCTGCGTACTCAGCGAATATCCAAATCAATAATATAATAATATATGAGAAGTTTTATCTACATCTATCAATAAAAATGAGAATTATTTGCCTATTATCCAAAAGATTAACATGGGAAAGGGTATGCAGGCTTGTTGCTGTGAGGAACACTGAAAGTAGGCATTTCTAGCATAAACAATTTTTATTTTGACCATTTATATCAAGTTTCATCAACATCTGTACATAAATAAAGGAGTTTGCCAGTTTGCCTATTCTCTATATCATGAACATGCGGAAAAGAGTATGCAGGTTAGCTGCCATGATAAACACAATGGTTTTACGCATAAATGGATGGATCTCAACCTCGTGGAGCTAAATAGCAAGTTTCATCCAAATATATGGTGCAATTAGAATTATTAGCTTGCCATATTAAATACTAGTAAACGTCTGGTGAGTACGTTGTACAGAATACAAATCCTTTTAAAACAAAGAGAATAAGAGAAAGAGAGGTTACTGGTACTTCAAAATCAACTATTGTAGTGACTTGGAAACTACAAATATGGGTATTTTTAAGTTAGTTTTTAGTAGGAAGTTTTTCATATTACATTGTGTTTATTTAAGATTTCATTGTTTTTAAGTTAAATACTTTTACTAGCTACTTTGATTTTCAAAACGTAAATTATGTGTCTTAATTTATCTTTTCTATTGAATTGCCACATTTAACAAAAGAATTGTTTTTACAATGCTTGGAAACTTTTTTCCTTGCTGTTATCATTTCAACGAATAAAAAATATGTAAACATATTATTTCTATAAAGAATATCTATCTGATGTTCATAACACCAGTGAAGATAAAATGGCTTGGTCTTGTGTTGCAGACATCACCCAGGATCGCTTAATACAATAGCTCAAGGATTTCTTTTAAAAAAATCTAATATTGTATTAATCATAACAATTACAATATTATGTCACAGCACACCTGCGTACTCAGCGAATTCCAAATCAATAATATAATAATAATAATAATGAAAGTTTTATCTACATCTATCAATAAAAATGAGAATTTTTGCCTATTATCCAAAGATTAAAATGGGAATTAATTGCTTGAGGAACACTGAAAATAGGCTTTCTAGCATAAACAATTATTTTGACCATTTATAATTTTCATCAACATCTGTACATAAATAAAGGAGTTTTTATATATAAACATGCGGAAAAGAGTATGCAGGTTAGCTGCCATGATAAACACAACAAATTTTTACGCATAAATGATGGATCTCAACCTCGTGGAGCTAAATAGCAAGTTTCATCCAAATATTTGATAAAGAAAAATTAATTTTTTATTAATATAAGATTAACATTGGGTTGTAAAAATACAAATCCTTTAAAACTGGAATTAGATAGAGAAAATTTAGAAAACTACAAATGGGTATTTTTAAGTTTTAGGATTCATATTACATTTGTTTTTAAAATTCATTAAGTAGCATTTTGACAAAACGTAAATTATTCTTAATTTTTTTGAATGCCACATTTAAAAAAATTGTTTTACAATGCTTGGAAACTTTTTTCCTTATCATTTCAAAAATAAATATGTAACATATATTTAGATATTAAATTATTTATAAAAGTGAATAACATATCTTGTCTTGTGTTGAAGAAAAAATACAGGTCTCTTAATTTGGATACTAATACTTAATTTCATAACAATTACAAAAATATAATGACATTTCACAAAAGACAACAGACCTGTACGGAATGTAAATTCCACTTGCCGCTGTCTTTGAGCTAATAAAAATGAAATACCAGCTAAAACTCCAGTTATATCACAGACATTGTTTTTATACTAATTTTTAACTGAACAAATCTTATCAAGATGAAGTTTTAAAAAAATTTACAAACTATAAATCATTTAGAATATTAGAATTAAAAATTTTATTTTAGGAAAGTTTATCATCAGATTTGGATTTAAGAAACCGAAAAATACAAATAAATTTTTAAATTTAGTACAGAACAAATGAGATCAATTGTTAAATTGAATTTGATTATTGATTGAATTGATTAGAAAGGATTGTAGGACAGATGAACTACGGGGTTGATAGCAGAAAATCCGATTAGACCTACGGTATGTCCCATCAGATCCTTTACGAGCCATCAAAGTCCAGACTGATCAATGAATGGATTGGCTAAGTGTAAAGTAAACCAGCAGAGTGATTAAGACAGGACACAAAGACATGATGTGGGATACTTGCACAGCTGTGGCACAGTGGCACTAGCGTTCCAGCGACACCTCAATTCTTGTTTACTTTTCCGTGTATAGCTAAATAGAGTAACGTGCGGTTACCAGTTTCCTCATTTAAAATCATATAAAATAACATTAACACTGGGTGGTCCAGTGGTTACGGTATTCCCTTTATAGTCTGAAGGTCGCCTGTTTGATCCTAAGCAAAATCTTTCCACACTTTTTTGATTCTTCGATTCTGGATCCAGTTGCCTTTTTTAATTGGGCTATTAATTATTAATTATTGTCCTATGAAATTAATCAGCTCGTCTTTGCCAGTAACAAAGCTAAATTCATCACACTCACCGTCCTGTCGTATTCATCTTAAAATTAGTCGGTGTATCAAGACTCAAAATAGGAATCCATTAAATGAACAATGTATTGATCTTGTTCCCTCATTCTAATACCTAATCAGAGCAAATTCACATTGAACTGTATAAAATAATTTCGCCAACTATTCCGGTAAATAAATAATACAAGATGGAGGAAAACAAGAATTAAAAACAGTTTTGAATCCAGACAATAATGTTTTTAAAATAATACTGAAATTCAGTTAAACAAAACTAAAACCGAGTGAATGAGATTATGTTATTGAAGAAACTTCTGTAAAACACAGAGAATGCAGATACAATTACAGTAATTGTATCTGGTTAAAAGTTATTTTTACTTCTCTTGTAACAGAAACATTATCAGATAGGAATAAAGGTGAAACACAATTAATTAGAGACTAACAATGAAGTTCCTACTAATTATATAATTTGTACTTCAATGTTTCCCTCTTTTATTTCACGATTTCTTTTAGTTTACTGTGTTTATAACACATAAAATAAATTAACTTGGTATTATTTAACATGTAAAAATGTACAAAAACCAAAAACTATCCAATTTTTCCTTCTACAATTACTCCAGGGATTAAAATTAAATACAGAATTTTCTTCAGACTTTTATATCAAAACTTATATCAAATTCTACATACGATATTGATTTCTTTTTGCTATATTATGAATTTAATCTTGAAAAATAAACACGGGCTGCTGATCTATGATTCATATGACATACATTTACAGCAATAAATTACATTAGTCATTCTGACACAGATTGCTCCATAAAAAAGCAATTGTCCTGACACAGAGAGCAACAGCCTTGTCCGATATTTCATTTTTATAGCTGTAAACACACAAACACAGAGTGGGGAGGAAAAAGTGCTTGCACCAAGTTGAAAACCATTAATCTCATATGAAACCTCGACTGGTTTACTTCTAGAGTTTAATTTATTTGATGTCTGTACAAGTCCTAACATATGTTTTTGCATGTAAAAATTCACCTAGTTTGTGGATTAACAAGTATGAACTTTATGACATACCCTCTACATGTAAAATGAGGGAGACAAAAAGAGTCAATGTCCTCCATTAAAAGGCTTTAAATTAGGGTTTTGTCACACTTTTTGTGTTCTAAGAGTCTTTCTGAGTAAATAAAAATATGGGGTTATTAATTGAGTTTAATGGAGCCCCCTACATACGATCAGTTTGAACTGAAGGCTCCAATCACATCCACACAGTCAGTTTTGTCTGACATCAGTCCATTTAACAGATTAATTTAACATAATTCTATCACTCTAGTGTTTTGGTCTGAGTACAGTCCGACTCTTACATACAGACAATCAGTTTTAACTGTCAGCTAGAACAAACGGTTTAAACTGATCCTCTGAAGGGAGCTTAATAAACAGTGAAATCATACATTAAATTAAATCACAGAAGTACTAAGTAAGTATTAGCATAAGTATTTATGCTTTCCTTAATATGAAGGAACCGGATGGTTTATAGATTTAATAATAAATATACAGAACCATAAAACATGACTATTATAATTACTGCACAATCCCAGTGCAGGAGAGATGGTATTTCACTCACTAGCTTATACTTCAAGTAAAAACAACATCCCATACAAAAGTTCACAGACCAACCCCTTTTTCACACACTATATGATTTGTTTCAATTTACAAGACTGGCGACTTTGTCTGACGGATTGCCAATCCGTCAGACCAAAATTTGTAACGGAAGTTAAGTCATATGGTTGTAGAACAGATGTTTAGAGGAACTAAAAACATTCCCTCTAAACATATTCATGACCTATCCTCTTTCCAAAAGGGAAGTAAATACAATCATTTTTTTCAATTGGAACAGTTTTTTTAATGGTTTTAAATCCAATTTTATTTTGATTAATTTTTTCAATAAAATATGTTCAAATTAAACACAAGCCAGGGACGCACAATTTATTGTTTACTCTGAGACAAGTGGTTGGCACTGAAAGACTAAAGCTTCTAAGAAAATGTAAGTAAGATTTATATAGGAGATCCATTGTTCACTATTGTGTAGTTGGTACTGGGCTTTTTTAAGGTATTTCATCGTTGTTTCAATGTAAAAAGTAACAATAACAACAAAACTGTTTTCAATTACTTTTCTAATATCTAATTATTTACTATTAAAATACAGAAAACACTGTCCAACGTATACTAAACCTATTATATAGAAATCCTTCATTTCATCAGTTTTCGAAGCAGGTTTAAATAGCAAGTACACTTCTGCATATAAAATATTATGTCTTTTGTTTTTTAATTGACTTTTTTGCTTGAAAATGTCTAGGATATTAATATTTTACTGGTGATAACCCTCGAAATTTGACGTTATACTTGTATGAATACGATGAAAAAAAAATTACTAAGACAATACATACGCAATTTAATTTTTCTACTATTACTATCAATTACTGCAATGCCTTTGATTAGTTGTTTGAAGAGAAATAATTTTGTTGAGGTTGTAATTTTACTGAATTTATGTTATACCAGTTATTTAACTGTAGTACCTGTAATTTTTATACAATCTATAAATAGAATTCATAGTTCAAAATTGCTGGCCAATTAATGATTTTCTTTAAACCAACTGATATTTCCAGTTAATTGTGATCTACTAAACAGCTATTTTAAGACAACAATAGTCAAAAATGGGTTACTAAAAGTTATTGCATATTCTAAATACAATAATTATTTTGAAAGTGCAAGTAAATTGAACAAAGATATAGATGTATTGATTTTTCATTTAAAACAATGTTTGAAAGGGTTTGGTGGAAGTCTCAAGTGAACTTCCCTAAGAAATGCCATGAGAAAATTTATCTCACATAACCACCATAAATCTAATTTTTCTTTTTTTTTGCAAGATATTTAGTTTAGTTATAGAGTTATTTCCTTTCACTTGATACAACTTAAGTAAATGAGCTGAGCAGAGGTTTCACATGTTCTTCCGAATTAATATACAAGATTGCTAGTTTACCCATTGTGTGTTGCTGCGATGTACAAAACAGATTAATTAGGTTCAGGTTCATTGGCAAAAATATGAAACAATATAATTGTTATTAGCTTTCTAAAAAGGCGACCTATCCAGGTATTTAAAGCCAAATTTTGTATAAGAAATGAGTGTATTCATGTGTACTTGAAACAAAACATAGGCTATATGAAAAATTGAGACAGACTATATTATTATCTTATACTGGGTACCTTTTTTCACCTTACAATCATGGTAAATAGACACACTCGTAATACTTATTTTCTATGCTTTTAATAAGCTTCATGCGTATTTCACCCGATACATTTTCTTTTAGGTGGCATTGCAGTAAAAAATTCACATTTACAAATTCACAAATTGAGGGCTAAATTTAACTCTATCTTTTAAATATTAAAAAGTAATGCAAACAAAAAATCTTTTACATAATATCATCTGAATGAAATAAACATACATCAAATATTCATTACAAATTCACAATAACAATCTTGTATGCATTTCAGATAGAGAAGGAAAAATATCAAACATGTACAACGGCTGATTGTTATAATAAACATGATATGTATAAACATTGTGATTTTTTATTTGGCCAACATATAGACATTATATTTTTAATCATACAGAAAATAAAAAATGTAAATACATAATCCCCAAACACTGTAAAATAATAACGTGGCGAATAAAACTGTTCATTTTTGTATAGTAAAGCATATTGCTAACGGAAAGTATACCAACAGCTGTATCAAATGTCTTGATTGCACAAAATTTGTAAACAAACTTATTCCCCATAAGACATTAGAACTTTAACATGCCATAAAATAGCAGCCTATGGAGTTTTCACAAATTTTATTTCACTAAAACAGAGGTTTTGGTGAAATATGTGCCTGGGGAGCCAGACACATATGGAGCAACGTCCTAGAATTTCATGGCAATCGGTAACTGGTTTGGCAAGACATAAAGGACATCCAGACATACATTCAGTTTTATACTTACAAAATTAATATTATTCATTGATATTTCTACCTTAAAGTCTCTTTGATAAAATGAAAGTGATAAACTTTCATAAAGTCTTAACTCTAGGCATCGCATTATTCAGCAGGAAACGGGTCAAGTCCCTTTGAAATATTGCTTCCGATCACATCTACGAGGGTGCAGATGGCAATAATTTATTTTAATATCATATCCAACATTACCAGTTTTAAGGAAGGGATTCTTCTAAATGGAATTGGAGTAAAAATTTGTATTTTTTTGTAAAAAGAAGGAATAAAAGTAACTCTACAATTTAACATTCTGTAGACAAAGTCTACATTCTGTAGCTAATTTTTTTAATCAAACTTCAGTTTTCCCTGTTTTGGCAGTGGTGGTGGGACATTTGAGTTTGAAAGTAGATTTGCTAGTAGCTGAAATTTGACTTTTTTCTGTATATTTTCAAACTCAAAAATCCCTAAATGAAGATACAAAATAAAATTAGTCTTAGATAATTATAAACGACACAATAGAAATATGTTAGCTCAAAAAAATAAGTGTTTGATTCAAGTTTTGACTAATAAAAGCAATTTTATTTCAGTAGGAAGTTAAATCATAATAACAATTACAAAAGATAGTTTTAAGTACTCTAAAAAATATATTGAGTACTATAATTCAACTTTTACTAATACGTTTCTTGTTTTTTAACAGAACTTCTTTTATAAAATGGTTTTAAGACTGTTTAGGGCATCAACTTCTCACCCATACAAACCTTGCAGATGTACAAAAATAATTTTTACTTTCTACCGCTATGCGATAGTATAAGGAGAAAGTATTGTTTTCGTCAGCATTTTCGAATTAGAGTTTCTGGTGGATATGTCCATTATGATGCCCCCTCAATAAAAAAGTGGTTTTATAGTGATGAGTGTCTGTGTGTGTGTGTGCGTTTGTGTGAGGATGTAGAGAAGCCTAGATATTTGTGCCCTCTGAATCGAAAAAAAAAATTGTTTTAAGTCATGTCTGTGTGTGTGTGGGGGGGGATGTGGGGATGTGCAGAAGCTTAGAAATGAGACTAATGGTCCGATTTTCATGAAATTCGGTACATAGGTAACAACCCACGGTATCTCGGATTGAATTTTATTTTTTTGAATTTATGGATATTTTACTTCTAAAAAACCCCAAAAACATGTAAAATAAAAATTTTTCAAAAACTGATCTAACGCTTTTAATGAAGATTACATGATTTGTAGTCCTTTATAAGATATATAGAATGACACCACCCATATTTTTCAAAACATCAAATAAAAAAAATAATTTTTAATTTTTCTGTGAAAACAAGAGGTAAAGGTACATGGTAAGGTATAATTTGACTACTTCCAGCAGCTTAAAAAATTAAACATATTAGTATTTTGAATCATTGGTCTACAACTAATGGTTCCAGAGAAAAGTTACATTTAATAACGTGGTATAAACTCAGTACGTTGTCTGAGAGCGCCCAATGTTATTCTTATGGAGAGAATAAAAAATCAATTTCTTCCTTATTTCCCAACCGTTTCCCATGAAACTTGGTTTGGGTGGGAGGAAGATAGTCTCCCCATGAAATTCTAACAATTTATTCAATTATGTTTCTCTTGTTGTTATTTTCAGAAATTGGATGATTATGTTTGAAACAATAAAATATTAAATGCTATTTATATAAACATTAAAGAATCTAATGGTTTTATTAGAGATTGCCGTTTAAATTAACTTAAGAGAGAAAGTATGTGTCAGCATACGTTTATTAGTTGAAATTTCTTTTAACTAAAAACTATTTTTTTATTTTAAATTTCTATTCCCAATAAATACATAAAATTGATGTTAAAATTACAATATATTTGCATTTAAAGATGGTGACACACTATTAGAATATGATAAAATAATAAAGTAATATTTACAAAAAGCGTGTATTTTATTCAGTATGACCTAAACAAAAACTTGGGAATCATCGCTGTGAATTTCGCACAAAGCCACAACGGTGACTTGCCAACAGAGAGGGAGATGGCAGTTACGTTGGACATAAGCCAAATACAACGTCCAGTGATTAACAGTACAGGAAATAACGTTTCCTGAAACTACTCATCATTACTCTACTGACCAACACACACAATTTCTGTCTTGTATATGATTGCCGTTACGTGATATTGTTACTCAACGGTCAGATTTCAATTAGTCCGTCTGGGTAACACACAATCAAAATTCTTCTACTGTAATATCTATTTGTACAATCCAGATTCCAGAGTCATGGTGGTAGTTAAATTGCTAACTCTGCATCATGTCACTGAATAATGACAGAAGGCAATGTTCAAGCCAAATCCATTGATCTATTCACACACTCCAGCTTGTCCATACGGACTGTTTTCACCAATCAGAACAAGGCAAAGTGAATTACACCTTCTGTTTGATTATCTTCAACGGATGCAGGAAATTTACCAACGGCGGTGTCCAAAAAAAGATTCAAAATTGAATACACAGTTACGGTCGTCCGATAGTTTGCTAGTTAAACAACAGTGTTGTGTAAACCAGTGCAAATTTTATCTATGTAGCCTGTTGTCTGTAAAGGCAGATTAAATAGTAAAAGTGAAATTGGAGATATATTAAAATTGAAACACATGTATGAAATTTAATTTTACCATCGATTTGTTTATGGCAACCTGCTCGCTCTCTCAGGTTTTATTTTTAACCTCACCATGAACCTAGGGACCGGGAGGTGAGTCATAGTCTATGATCATGATCTGACACGAGTCTCTGGCAACTGGTTTCAATCCAGCAACCTTTAACTTATAGGGCCAGCACATTACCCCTGAGCTAATGTGTCGGCTATTTCCAAACTTTTAAGTTTTTTTAATAGTTTATACATTGATTATACAGTATTTGTGATTTTACATTTACTTAAATGCTTTAACTGTAATTATATAATGAATAAATAAGTTTAGTCCTTTTATTAAAGCTTTATTTTAATGCTGGTCATTTTCTTCTTAACTGTATTGTCATCTATAGTAAATCTTCATATTTACAACCAAGTGATGGCGATCCAAAATCAGGTTAGCCAGACGCATCCCTATTTATTTTGCCAATATCTATTAATTAAGAAATATGTTAATAGTGAGTATAATATTGATCTTTGGATTGATATGTATCGTTATAAGCTGGAAACGGTAAATATATGTAAATTTATGTAATGTTTGTAAATTGGCAATTAGAGTTTTATTTATTGTAAAAACTCTAATATATGGTATTATTTAAATGTTTTTTCCAACTTTTAATTTCTCTTCACCTCTTGCCTCTAAAATTATAATACAAGCTATTATAATTTTGAGCTAAAATTAATCACAAACACAAAAATTTTCTGTAAAAATAGCCCCAAATAGTTTTAATATAAATACAATTAGTAAATAACAAAGAAAATTATCAGAATCAAAATAAAACTTACCGAGCGCTGAATATTGTAGCAAGAGCCAGGAAACAACCATCCGCAACCTTAGCTTTGGCCGTGTAACAACGGTCGACCACCCAGTCCAGCAGCGGGCCCATGTCTGGGTTACACTCCAGCAGCAACACCACGCTGTCACAGGTCAGCTTGTATATCTGAAACATATGGCAGTCAATGCTTAGTTCCAGTTGGAAACTCATTAGTGTCCAGATTCTGGGACTTACTTCTTACTTCTTGATTCAGGTGATGCTGAACGCACAGTATGTCTCATCACAACACGGCCAGTCTCCGGTAATTTGGATCATTTAGAACTCTTCCGATTGAATAGTCAGGTTAACGTCTCTTCTTCTTTACCATGCGAGGCAAATTACACCATCTCAACCTCAGAAGTACATCACAGTATGATTTTCCACAAAACCAATTAGCTCAGTTTGAAAATAAACCTTTGTATATGGGAATGAAACTGCACAACCAACTACCTCCGGATTTGAGAAGCAAGCAGGAAAAGGACCTGAGACCAGCTCTGCACAAATGAATAACAGACTGTCCATTAGAAGAATGCCATCAAAATATGTTTGATAACTAAATAATGTTTTGACAATAACTTTGTTCTTAACCCATTAAGGTTTAATTTTTTTTAATCTAATGTTTTGAGAAAACAAATGGCTATGTTCGACGAATAACATAACCCATCAGGCAGTGGCATCTATCAAGAACTTAGTAAAATACATTCCGTGCTGCCCCTATGATCTAATTTCGGAACTATCTCACTGAGTTCAATATTTTGCCACTAGGGTATGCTTTATAGCTAACTAAACGCTATGTTAGACTATGAACGGGTAGCCGAAAGTGTTACATTAGATTAGATTAGATTAGATTATTGAAATGGTGAACATACTCCAAGGTAGGTATTTTAAGCCAAGTATGAATGAGTAACGAGTGTAAGATGATTGTGGCGTGATCTTGTAGTCTTGTTACTGACTAAGGCTGACATGTTCCTTAGACAGGACTGTTAATTAATAGCCCAACAGTCAATGGCACTAACTAAGGGACCTACAGTTTAACGTGGAATCCGAACCACTGCCTCTGAATTACGAATTGGTCTAATTATGAAGGTGGTCTTCGCGGATTAACGTAGTATTCAACTGTGCGGACGTTAATCCACACAAGAGAACACTACATCCACTGACCATTGCTCACAACTATCCACAATTCGTGATCTCCAAGTAGCTGGATTACAGGACGTCACCACCATCCCAGTCCACTGTATAGTGATACACCGTAATACAGACGAGAGAAACGAAGCCTTTCGGAAGTGCTAGGGTTTGAATCTCGACCATGAGCAATCCAAATTTGACTTACAAATTGAAAATGTGTGGTATAGAGGCGGCAGGGCCCATCTTAAATAAACGGTGACTGGCCCAAATAGAGACTCTCCATTTTGTCTCCATTTGGGCCTGATGATGTTCGGTGTAACTGGATGAAATTGATTGCCAATTTAACAACTTTTGTATATATTTACCGGTGTATATAATTACAATATAAGTGTAAATATATTAAATAGTGTTGGAAGACGTGATTTTTTACTTTATCCTAAAGATTAAAAGAGTGAACAACTGAAATTTAACAACTGTTTAATAAATTCCTGTAGAACACCAGCACAGATACAGTCACTACTCACACACGTCTATAATAATTGTTGGAACAAACTGAGTTCAATGTTTATGCGTGACATCGTCATACAAATCCCCAATTATGTTAACTAACAAAAGGGTATTTATAGTGTTGTGGGTTATTTGTGTTAAAGTTTTTCCAGCAATAAACTAAGACACAAAGTAAAAAAGATTCAGCTTAAAAATTAGATCTGGATTTACTCAAGTCTCTTGTATTGTTCAGTTATTTATTACAGTATACCATTTTTCATTGATGCCCTTCCAAGGTCAAAAATGTGTACTCTTTTTTATTGATTTTTGCCTCCTGGATTTATTTACGATTAAATTATAAAAGTTGCAGTACCTTATATCTGTCGGTGATCGAATATTTTGTCAAATGATTATTTTTAAGGGTTTAAAATCCCACTGTAAAATATTTTATCAATACATTTATGAAAAAAATCTTCTGTCTAATAGTTTTTTATATGGATCAGTCTGCAAATTGTCACTACAAGCCAAAGATTGTACATATGTGAGCCCCAAAACTAGTCATCATGTCACGATATATCAGAAATATCACAAGGTACTGTAATCTTTATAATAATTTTAGTAAATCTAAAAAGAAATACCCCCGTCGCAGCAGACCTGCGTACTCAGCGAATTTCCAAATCAATAATATAATAATAATCATATATGACAAGTTTTATAAAAATCTGTCCAAAAACATGAGAACTATTTGCCTATTCTCCATAAGACTAAAATGGGAAAGAGTGTGCAGGTTAGCTGCTGTGAGGAACATTGAAAGTAGTCATTTCTACCATAAATAATTTTTATCTTAACATTTATACCAACTTTCATCAACATCTGTCCATAAATAAAGGAGTTTGCCTATTCTCTATATGATTAATATGGGAAAAGAGTATGCAGGTTTGCTGCCATGATAAAAACATAAACTATGATTTTTAAGCATAAATAGATAGATTTCAACCACATGAAGCTAAATATCAAGTTTTATCCAAAAATATTGATTAATATGGGAAATATTAATTTTTCCCTAACCTCCATAAGATTAACATTGGAGCCCCACAATACAACGTACTGTGTTTAGATTTTTAATATCTTGGTAACCGTTGGAGATAGATAAAAACTTTAAGGGACTTAATTGTGTAGTTTTCTCAGCTGATTCCAATGGTGAAATATAAAATTAGAAATTTTTAAAAACTACATGTGAAAAACGCAAAAAAACCCCATTTTGGGGTACAAAACCCCCCCAAACTACCCGTTCCCATTGACCGACATGTCTGGTTTACAAACTCGTCTTAGCATTTGTAGGAATACACATCTCTACCAAATTTGGTCTTGATCGGACCATTTTTACAAGAGTTATCGTGTTAACAGACACACACACATATATTTATATATATATTTCACTATTTAGTTCATCAAATAGGGCTACTAATATAATTATCTTTAAATAAGTCAACCGAGTACCCTTATTAATTAAAATGTTTTCTAAGGGTATTATATTATACATATATATATAAATTTTAACGACTATTGTTTTTGGACTCTGGGCACCTAAAGACGAAAAAAAAACATGGTCCCGGGCTTAAGTCTTACCATGAGACCTACAGTAATAGCTTCTTCCCTATGGGAAATTCGCTAAAAGACGCTCATAACAATAATATTATAATTTAAAAATTGCTTTTAAAGAACCTAAATTAGAGTTTAAGAAAAAGTTTGAAAGTGGTAAAAATATTTTTACTTAAAATATTTTTATTACTACACTGTAGTTTAAAACAAATGACAGTAGAACTTAATAAATAAACAAAATTCTAATTTAGCAGAGAAATATAAACATGCCAAAATTATGACTACCAAGAAGATAAAAAAAGTCGGATATAAAATTTTATATGACAGGACCAGCTGTATAATATTGACCTATAACTTACACGAAGCCAGAACTGTCAAATACGGGAATGTCACTTGCCAGTACTACATGATATTACTCTATCACCACGTGTGTACATTGATGTTTAGGACGGATTCTGTTCAATCACATTTAAAAAGTTATTTAGTTAAAAAACAGGCAATAATTATTTTATTATTTTCATATATTAATCTCAAGAAATGTTGTCGTATATTATATAGTAGATTAAAAGAAAATCAAGAACTGAAGTGACACAGTTTTTTAACTTCTACTGTCTAATATCCATAGGTCTAGGGTGTGTGTGGTGAATAAATACAACTAAGTGCTGTAACGGCCGTTAGTCATTTAGCCTAGATTGCCCATGGTCTGACAGGCAGGAGTCATCTGAATGTTTGAAGAGGGAAATCAATCATGGTGTATACAGGATTTATGGTTAATTTCAATGAGTTTAAGTATATCATTAGATAGTTCCCATTCATATTTCAAAGAAAAAAAATTCTTGGCAATCACAATTGATGAAAAATTTTACAAGAGTAACATTTGTACAAATATTTTCCTGGATTTTGTAGCGTAATAAATTTCTTACAATTAATTTTTTCACGAAACATTTCTTGATTTTATATACATTTTCAACCATATGAAAATAAAATCAAGCAGATTTCATTTTCACACAGTTGGTTATAGCATTATAAACTTGTAGAATTGAAGGTATAATTTGTATTGAATAACACAACTTGGTTTGCCTCGGCACACATTTTTCAGTAAGCTGTATAATTGGCTTCAAAGAAATCTTTTCTGTTATTTAGCAGTGTTAAAAAATTTAAATTTGAAAAATTTTTGAACTAGCTTTACAGGGCTGGCAAGACCAATTCTTATATATATTTTAAACTTGATTTTTAAGATTGATTTAATATTGCTTTGATAATTAATTATTATGTGTTTTTTTGTAATAAACATCCCTAAAACCCTTTTGGAAAGAATGATCTGGTGGCTTACGATGGATATTATCTCAGATGCTGTGACCTTAAGTTATTTGATAATGTCAAATGGCAAAATAAAGAAAGTATCTCAGGGTAGACTTATCAGAGGGCTTCATTAGCTCTGTAGGAGCCTCAAAGCACAATCAAGTAAGTTCAATTTTCAAAGGTCTTTCTTTCAAGGGTAAATTTGTTACGTAATATTAACAGCTTCTGTGTCACAAACGTAACATTCACTTAGTGCTCTTCAGGTTTTTTAATTTTAAACTGAAATTTATAATGGCCTATGTAGATAGAAGCACTATTACTCCCTAGTTAATTTAATTTTATTTATTTTTTCTTTTAATTAATTTTTTTAAGGCAAATGGAAACAATAATAACAGGTACATTATTATCTATAACTCACAGATATTTTCTGTTATGATTTTAATAAACTCACAATTTTTTTCCGATTTTAATAAATCACATATTCATTACCAGTATAACTTACATTTTTTTAACTCAACAACTTTTTATCATACATTTAAATATTATGATTTCATAAAAATGTTCATGCAAAAAAATATTACAAATTTTTTTCTGCTTGTCATTATTTAAATAATAAAATCAATAGCATCACATTCACGCTCCAATATTAACAGTACTCAGGGGTCTTATCTTAGCTCGATAAAGCTAATTTGAATGTTAATTTGAATTTGTTAATTTTAATGTTGAATGCTAATTTGAATGACTTCGTATCTTGTATTAATGAACCAATTATTTCATTAATACAATTTATTGATGATTTTTAGGTTCCGTTTTTCCTAAAAATAAAGAGTATCAAACCCTGAAAAAAATAGTTCACAAGCAGGCTTAAGCTGTACAGATAATCACTGTTTGTTTTATTAATTTTATTTATTTAAAAAAAAATATATCATATCATGATGTTAGATTACATGTTGATTACAAAATAATAAATAATGGTAAATACTGTTTTGAGTTTTTATATTATTTTTTAATTTAAGAATAAATCATTTCTGTAATGGGTAGAAATTCACTATAATTATTAAATTTTTTATAACTTAATAAATAGTATTAAAAAACAATGTAAAAATATTGACATTAATACAATTATTAGAGAGTAGACCGTATTAAAAACACATTTATAAAAAATAAAAACAAAAAAATTTCCTACCAATTGTGAAATCAGAGTTTTCTATCATTATTATTTATAAAAACTATATTATACCTAATGTTTAAAAAAATTAGCAATGTCGTACATTGTTTTGAATTATGTACATTAAGAATAATTATGTTAATAGTTAGTGAATAAGATAAAGTAACACATTGAATGAAATTGTGTTCCGAAACATGTTTAGAAAAATTATATTAAATTATTTATTCGCACATTCATTCAATTTACAGATGAAAATCTCAGTATAGTACTGTACATCAAAACTGAATTTGTTTAATTTTATCCTAATTTGCAAATTTAATGAATGCTTGAAAAATATCATTTAGATGTTAGATCAAATACATTGTTGATAATATTACAAAACAAAATACATGAGTAAATGGTAAAAAACTTGTTTTGAGTTTTTAGCAAGAGATATTTATTTCAGATATTAGCTTTTAAAAGGTAATAAAGGGTAAAGGGTTCATTTCTGTAATGGCTAAGAATTATTCACTTTATACTACTTGAGGGAAAATTTAAAACTTAATATTATGCAGCCAGTATTTTTAAATATAAACTACATATGTAACAAAAATATTGACATTAGAAAGTAACAATTATTAGAGAGTAGGGACCGTTATCGAACAAAATGTAGAAAAATAACACTGGTGTTAAAATACCCAATAATAACATCAACAAAATTCCTACCAATTGTGAAGATCAGAGGTTTCTATCATTAATATATCATTTAAAACTATTTATACGCTAAATGATTCTTAAAAATTAGCAACCTTTTGTAGTCGTACAATTGTTTTTTGAAGTTGTTTTGAAGTTTTGAGAGTCACTTTCATTTGTATTATTATTCAAATTCGTTATATGTATTTGAATCGTAAAATAAACCTGAATAAGTGAATAACCTACAAGACTAATGTACACTTGATAATGGGAACATTGTGTTCCCGAAACTAGTCGTGTTGAAGAGACAAATTATTTATATGGTAAATTATTTTCTCATTCGCACAATTCATTCAGCGATTGTATTTATTGATGAAAATACAGTAATAATGATTATTTTTTAAAGATTTATCATTAACTATTTATTACTGCAGGTAACTAGAAGTAGATGTGCCAAGTGAAATAAAGGAATCATTTGAAAACAAAATAAGTCTTGATGGTCAGGACTTGACATTATCAGACTCAATTTATTTCCAATTGAAAAATAAATAAAAATTATTTGTAATAAACCAATTAAAATGTTAAGTTTATCTTTCTTTCTTTAAACCTCTAGCTGCCCATCATTTCACTCTGGAATGCCACCTCATTTTTGGCCATTTTTCAGGTTTTGTTTAAAAAACCATAACAATTTTGGATACAATGCAAAGTATAGCATATTATATATTTTCGTGTTCAGTATAAAACAGGCTACAAGAATAAAATAAAAAATACTAACTCAAATGTAACAAAAAAAATTATTTATGTAAAAAAATGTTTTTATGAAAAATAATTTTTTTCATCATGTTTGCGCTCCCTCAAATTGTTCAAATAATTTTTTAATAAAAAATCTGAAATAGCCATTTTGTTTGAAATTTCATAAGGAATAAGAATATGTATACTTACATACCTCTATAAAATAAATAAAAGTACCAATGTTCAAAATCCTTTATATGTACACAAAACCCTTACTGCCGAGTCCGTGGCCTATGAGAGTAATCGCCAAATAAATTATAAAAACATTGTAAAGAATGACATTAGGCCTACATATATTTATAACACTAAGTACAAGGAGAAAGGTCTTATGAATAATTCATATGTTATTATAGATAGTTCACGCAAAATACATAACGAAACACTAACCCAATAGCACGACTCTAACACAATGCAAAGCATACGGCTCGGACAGCTGTTGGCGCGACGTCGTAACACCCGTAACTAAATGTAATCATACGATGTTATGCATAGAGTATAAAAATTGTAAATACTGCTAAGGGCATAGATCATGATTTCCTCTTTACAATGGTATATATAAAAGTACATTTGCGATGTACCGTGAGCAACTACGAGAAGATTAAGTCGCGCCGGTTTTATCGCCGGAATCCGGCGAATGGCAGCTGGAGGGTTAAGTGTTTTTTTAGTTTTCTTATTTTAGTTACATATAATGAAAAAATATTTTATGAATAAGAATAAATAGACTACTTTTTATGTGCTCAAAACTCAAAATTTATTCAAACTACATACTGCTCGCAACAAACCAATAACTAAGCAGAAGGCAAATAGTATTTCCAGATGTACAGAGTAGTCCAAGATAATGAGAACTTGGTGAATATGACATGAATTATCAGCCTGGTGGTAACAAGCAACAGGTGAGGTTGTAACAGGGCAAGCCAAAGCAAGTCCAACAATTATCACTTATTTACTTATTTTTTATTCATTTCATGATTATATTTTAATTTTTAGATTTCATGAGTGTTACTTTCTATCTACACCAAAACTTTCTTGCTGAAAATACCGATTTGACCACATTTTTGATTTTTAATTTGACCAATTCATGTTCATCCACAATAAATTGATAAGGATTGAAAACCAACTATTTTCCTCCTGTTATTACAATATTCCAGTTCCAATACCTTATATCTATCTATACTAAAAAACTATGTATATTAAATTTATTGTTTAAACTATTTTTATCTTAGTGAAAAATTCATGTAGAATTTTTTGTGAGTTAATAAACTTATTAATAAATGCCCAAAGTTTGTAAAAACTATCAAGATAGCAAGCTCTAATATTACGGAGTTTCGAACTTCTATCAGTTTTGAAATACCACTAAAGAACAAATGTTACAGAGGATATTCTGGATCTTTGGATTGAATCAGTTACCATTTAACTTATATTGAAAGTCGATAACACCTGTCTCAGCTAACTTCCTTACTAACCAGTTTAGTTCAACATATTTTACGTAAGGTTTTAACCAATTCAATATTCAGTTCGCTCGCTTTCATTAAATTAATTTCAAGTAAAAATCTTAAATATTGGAACCAATAAAATATAGAGTCAAAAATTTATAGAAACCAAATTATTCATTAATATAAATCAGTTTAAATTTAGGTCAGACTAATAATTTATTTATTTAACTCGATAAAATTGAAAAATACATAAAAGTTATTTCGATTTTAATCACTATGAGTCAGATTCAGAGTTTGACACCTTACTACGAACTTTTTATCTAGCGAATGCCATGGAACTAGAATATAATGTGAACTAGAATATAACATGATATGCGTTTTCCCACTCATTTGTATGAACTATTCTTATTATTGGGCAAACTGCTGACTTTAAGCATTTGTTTACACTCGTGTCCTAAAGAGTAAAAAATTATTTTTTAAAGTTTTATTTATTTTTCACTATATTGTTATACAAATTATACTCAACAAGCACATTGGGTAGTTACAAGTATAAAAAATATTTGTTTGTTTTTTACATTGAGAGATTTTTAGTTGAACAATTTAGTTTGAGCATGATATACTAGCTAGTAATCTTCTCAATCATTAATGTCGAAGAATATATGTGAGTGGAAAATATTCCACATAAACATCAAGTGAGAGAACCGCTGAAAGGAAATGAAGTGTTCTGGAGAAGGGATTTATCTTAGTGAAAAATTCATGTAGAATTTTTTGTGAGTTAATAAACTTATTAATAAATGCCCAAAGTTTGTAAAAACTATCAAGATAGCAAGCTCTAATATTACGGAGTTTCGAACTTCTATCAGTTTTGAAATACCACTAAAGAACAAATGTTACAGAGGATATTCTGGATCTTTGGATTGAATCAGTTACCATTTAACTTATATTGAAAGTCGATAACACCTGTCTCAGCTAACTTCCTTACTAACCAGTTTAGTTCAACATATTTTACGTAAGGTTTTAACCAATTCAATATTCAGTTCGCTCGCTTTCATTAAATTAATTTCAAGTAAAAATCTTAAATATTGGAACCAATAAAATATAGAGTCAAAAATTTATAGAAACCAAATTATTCATTAATATAAATCAGTTTAAATTTAGGTCAGACTAATAATTTATTTATTTAACTCGATAAAATTGAAAAATACATAAAAGTTATTTCGATTTTAATCACTATGAGTCAGATTCAGAGTTTGACACCTTACTACGAACTTTTTATCTAGCGAATGCCATGGAACTAGAATATAATGTGAACTAGAATATAACATGATATGCGTTTTCCCACTCATTTGTATGAACTATTCTTATTATTGGGCAAACTGCTGACTTTAAGCATTTGTTTACACTCGTGTCCTAAAGAGTAAAAAATTATTTTTTAAAGTTTTATTTATTTTTCACTATATTGTTATACAAATTATACTCAACAAGCACATTGGGTAGTTACAAGTATAAAAAATATTTGTTTGTTTTTTACATTGAGAGATTTTTAGTTGAACAATTTAGTTTGAGCATGATATACTAGCTAGTAATCTTCTCAATCATTAATGTCGAAGAATATATGTGAGTGGAAAATATTCCGCATAAACATCAAGTGAGAGAACCGCTGAAAGGAAATGAAGTGTTCTGGAGAAGGGAGAAAAGTCACGTTCACCACTGTCACTCATGTTCAATTGTTCACTCAAAGGCCCTTGAAAATGATTTTTATCAATCTGTATTCCTTACTTTATTTACTATTTAAAAATTCATACCTTTTCATCAGTAGACGCCAGTAAGGAGTCGAGCCACGGGTAAAGACATCCATCTTCGGCCAATGCTGATGGTTCAAAGCAAGGGCCACAACACAAGACTGCACTCATTGCCTGCAGAGCGCAGAACTGAGCCTCTTCCTCCTCAGGTGGGTCAGGTGCGGGGGCAGGGGCAGAGGGTGCAGGTGGAGCTCCGGTCCCCATGAGGGCGGAGGCAAGAGATCGTCCAAAACTACCACTCCAACCAGCAAACAGTATGAAGAGATTGCGGCGCAAGTCTCGCTTCAGCAGTGTGGGGTATGTTTCCACTGAAAACACAAACAGAAGATTGAGATTTTTTTTTAAAAAGCAAACTGTATTAAATGTTGTGGTTTTTCATATTCAAATTGTTTTCTTTAAAAACATGAGAATCAATTGATGTCTCATTTAGCCTATTTTCTTACAGATTGTGAATATGAAAACATCCAAAGAAAAATCTCTTCACTGTTTTCAATGACTGTATAAATTTCTGCCTAAGCAGCCATTGTTGCAATAAAGATCCAACAAACACGTTCATGTTACGAAAGGTTGATTATAAGTTTCCTTAGCAAATTCAGTAAGTAACTCTTAATATTTCATGTACATCATTCTAATAGTTTTTACAAACATTGTTATTCAACAGTAATTGAAACTGTAAGTCATCTTATCTATTACTATGTTTTAATTTAATTAATAGCATTAGTATAAAATAGTGTGAACAAGTGGTGCTAAACAGAAGAGAAAAGTTGGGACAATAATGGAACACTGCTTATGGGTTTTGCTAGATTAATTTAGGGTTTCTATCTAAATGGTTATTAAATTATTTTAATTTATGTAATCACTTACTAGAATTTGGAATTTCATTTCACTCACTAATTACCGTGGCTTGTTGAACCAGAAATATGGAAGATAATTATTAATAATTTTTTTATAATTATTATAATTTATTTTTCAACATAAAAAACAAATATTTAAGTCATTATCTGACCATGGTCTGTATCTGTTGGGGTCTGTTGAGAAATCCTATAATTGTTTTATAATTTTTTGTAAATTTAGCTTTTAATTGTAACATGTTTATTTTCGTTATTATATAAAGGGTATTAGTTTTAGTTTTTAAAAAAGAATTAAGAATTAAGAAGAATTTTGTTCTGTACGCATTGTTAAGTTTATTAGTTCCCAATAAATCTATAAGTTATATTAAGTTTAACAATGTTGAAATAAATAAATGGAACCCTGTGCCTCACGGCCGGCCTGACGGTAGTGGGGGTCGACGCATTCACCCGACACTCGGATTGGGGGTTGGCACATGCGCACGACGCTCATAGAGAGTGTAGGGAAGCGACACTCAACTCCGACACGCCAACCAAGAAGGACGACCCGATCCAACAACCAGACAGGTACTTGTCTCATAGAGTCACGACTTTTTTTTTCTTGCTTGAACCATTTAGCTGCCGATATTTGAGCATGGATTTTAGTAGTTATTTTTGCACCTCGAATTTATGTGTGCTTTTGCATTTTATTTAATAAATACATTTTTGCTGCATGTGCATTTAAAGTAAAAGGATACAGCCTGCTAGAGTAAAATTTTAGATTAAGTGAATGTTTTGATTTGGTGATTTGCTCTATAATTAATGTGCTTGTTCTGCCTGTTAATCTCCAATTTCCAACCACCCTCACCAAATATCCTTGAGTGGATTCACGACCCAAAATACAACCAATCCTTGTGTATTTTGTACACCCTTGATTCTGGTCCTTTTAGGCTGTCATTTATTCCGCCTAATTTACTCCCAATCCTTGGGGAATTTGTATTCGCATGTTCCTAAGATTGAAAATTTCACCCTTGAGTTCCCACGGGACAATAAAGAACTAGCGGTGTGAACTTATTCAATGACATTTACAATTTTGAACCCACCGATTTGAGTCCTAACATCCAAGTACCCCCAACTTCAGGACCCTTGGATTTATTTCCAGCTGCTGGCTATCCTGGAGCATCGACTTTTATTTTTGAGTCGTTTACCTAAGGTACAATTTGTATGTTCTGAAAATAATCCCTTACATAAAATAAAAACAAAATATTAGACTTTAGTTTACAAGTTGATTAACCCCCATTAAACGTTCACACACTTACGTGGAAAGCTCTTCAGCATCTTTCTGATGAAGTTGCAGAAGTGCAGTTTGATGTCTTTGAGAGCCTCCTTGTCTGGCTCTGCCTCCAGACACAGCCTGGCCCCGTCCATGTACTCCACTATGGTCGGATGCAGTGACTGCGAGTCCCGTTCCAGGACACATGAGCTGCATGTTGCAAAAACATTAATCACTGGTCTTTAACTGTAATTCAAGTGTAATAGCTTAGTAACAAAAAACCTAATACATGTTCTGATACATGAGATATTGGAAATTGGTGATTTTTAAATTGATATACTGGTACAATTTTAAGATTAACCCAACCGTTGTTTGGGACCTGAATGATATGACAGTCAAACATCAGGCACATCAGGCATAGTGGCATCTGTAGTTAATTTAGTGGACTTCTAAGACAAGTGTTGGGCTAAAACACCCACCATTTATATGATTAATATATGCGACATAGATGGTTCAAATGTTGATTTCTCATATTATTGATTCCTTGAGACCTTTTAAGTATCTAGTTCCATAATTTAATTTTCTTTAGCGATCATGTATGTCTTAAAAATATACAATAATTATTTGGTAGAGAGGGCTAAGTAAGACATGAGATTTAAAATGTTTAAAACAAAATGTAGACTGAATTAAAAAATACTAAACATAAAACGTGCCATAGATAAGCTGGTCCTGACCAAATGAACAGAAATTCTCAAAAGAACTGAGGGTTACAATCTATAATAATAGTATAATTTTTTTACGAGAAGGAAATTATAGAGAAAATTAAGAAGATGACTTCAAACACACATATACATTTAGGCTATTAAAGGAACTGAGCTTACCTGACTCCAAAAGTGCCATATCCAGCAATGAGCTCGAACACCTTGACTAGCTGCAACCGTAGAGCGTCTCTTCGCCGTCGCCGCCTCATATTCTCCTGTTTTCTGTCCACCGCTTCCCTGATGTAAACAACCAGCTCCTCCATCAGATCTCTACAGGACAAAATACAAATTTTTTAAAAACCTCCAGGGAAAATTAATCCTTCAAAATATTAAAATCAGATAGTGTAAACGACAATAAACTGAAAATAGAAATCGATTTAATTAAGGTAAAGTATTATTCAACTTTTATTTTCCGTACTCCTCTCTGGCTATGCTGTAAATTTGACCAGGAAAAAAAACCTTTCTAAGAATTACTGTAATTACTTTTAATAGGGTTTATTTTTACTCAAATAAAATTGATTTTTATTTTTAGTGTAATTAGATATCACAAAAGGAATAATCCTGATGACATTTAATCAGGATGAATATTTTTATATATAGTAAATGTTCTGATGTAGAGTTCTTAAAAATTTGTTTTGACAAAACTGGGCAACTTCGGAAATATTCCATTATTTACAATTAATTACAAGTATTACTTGAAATATACCACAATGGTTCAAATTAAGACAAGTGAAAGTGTTGTATTCACGCCTTCTACAAGAATACATTATAAAAAAAATAAAATAGCTCTAATTAGAAGGTAACATAAGTTTAGTTTTCGTCAGCGTCAACGTGAAGTGTTACTAACTTGAGAGCTTCAGAGTTGACTTTGCCCAGAGCGTGTACCGCCGCATCCCTAACATCCGCCACCTCACACCGCAACAGTGGTACCACCAGCTTGTAGAGTCCACTGGGAGATGGGTTGGCAGCTCTGCTGTCTGTGCGTTCCGTCAGACTGTCCGGAGATGAACTGAAACATTGCCCATTCATGAGTTTTAATAAACATTTAAGTGAATAAAATATCAGAGGATAAAAGGTAGAGGTGTGCGGATAGTGCAATTTCGTTTCAGATCAGATACTGGAATAGTTAGGCAATCTAAAAATACATTTCAGAATATAGTGTAACTTTATTCCTAAAATGGAAACCAATATAAAAAACACGCTTACATCAAATGTAAGAACAGCTGACTTTTGAACACGGAGTATATCACAAATACCTTAACCCTTCAGCGTGGTTTACAATTATGACAACATACACAGTTAACACCTTCAAATCCGGTTGGCTGTCATGTAGTGAAGTCTGTCGGCGATTTTACGAACTCGATGGACTCGGGATTGTATCCAGTGTGTTGTCTATGAGTTAGCCAATGTTTTCAATCAATAAATGTGTGCGAGAGAGATAGAGAATATTGTTTACAATCTCGGAGAAGTTTTGTATTTGGTTAGTTAGTTGGAGTCGTTGTGAATGTGTATAAATTTTAGCTTGTCTTGCTCATGATATTTATCAGTTTTACTGTGGAATTTGCTGTTTTACATTGTGTTGTGGAAGTAAATATATTTAATGACTTAGTATTGGTGAATAATTGTAGTTTTTCGGTTGCTTGAAGTAATGCTAGAGTAAACAACGACTTATATTTTAGTTTGTGGAATGGATAGCTTAGGTTAAGTTATGTTAGGTTAGGTGAACAGTGACATTGTTTTGTATGTTTATATATGTAACACCCTGAATTACTATGGGCTGAATATATGAAATAATGGTGATTTCACAATAGTTACTATATTTTTAACAATTAATAAAATTACAGCTAATTAATTAATTATATTCAGTCTTGGCTATGTGGCCCTGACACTGTTTACAATATACACTATCTGTCACTGCACTGTTCTGTCACTTAACACGCACAATAATCAACTGCTTTTGACGATCAGAGCCCTGGTTATTTATACGTTCGGTGCCTCCTACAAGCTTCGTGAACAACCGCAAATTTGGTTACATTGTTGAGGTGCTTCGTGCGCTGGATCTCGGCTGTTCCAGTTGCCATTGCGGAACCTTTGGTAAAATTCCTGTGACACCGTAACATTATTTATGGGAAGTTTATTATAAACAATTTAGTAAAATAATTATGTTGCTAGGTCAAATAGAACCAGCCATATAAAACTTTTAGCAAAGTATTGCAAGATAAGGGTGTAACCTGGAAAAAATATACTGAATGAGGGGTCTTGCAATAAAAAGTCCTGCATTGAAGGGTTGAGTTCAACTATCAAAAGAAAAAAAATCTCAAGTTATTTTTAATCAGACAGTGCTCAAATTATTATTTTTTTAATTTATATTTTAAAAACAGAAGTAAATTGAGTATTAAATTGCTCCTCCAGATATGATTATTAATATTAATCAATTATATCAAGAAACCTATTTTTTTAGTTATTTCTTAGCATTTTAGTTAATAACCATCCAATGAACTTTACAAAATATTAATTTACGTACTAATAGTATAAAGACGTCAAATCTTGATAAAAGTAAAGTATTTTCCCCACAGACTTAAACATAGTTTGTATGTTCCTGTAGTAGGACTTCTGGTTTCTTACCTGCTTCTTTTGTGCCGTTTTGGCGGCGGGGTGGGAACACAGTTAATGGAAAGAGTATCAGAATATGATTCATCATCAGAGAAACTCGTTGAAATTCGACCTGAGGGCAGACTGTTGAAGACAGCTTCATTAATGTTAGATACAATGAAGTAAAGACTCCAAACTGACTTGAAAAAGCTGACAAGAAGCTGACAAACTCATGAACTCAACCAAACCAATCACAAAAATTAAGTAAAACTCCAACATAGGCAGGTGAGGAACACA
The DNA here is from genome assembly GCA_023375725.1 of Nephotettix cincticeps. Classification (NCBI taxonomy): domain Eukaryota; kingdom Metazoa; phylum Arthropoda; class Insecta; order Hemiptera; family Cicadellidae; genus Nephotettix; species Nephotettix cincticeps. The sequence goes on from CM041785.1 coordinate 40,674,632, forward strand.
ACTTCTAGAAAATGTTTGAACTAACAAACAGAAAACAGGTCTTTTACCGTAAAGAATTATGAAGCTCTTTAAAAATAAACAGTGTAAACAGATAAACTCTTGAGACAGAAATCAGCTGCATTCAATAACAGGTCATTTAAGTATAAGTAATAGATAAAAATTATAAAAACATTTTAATGTCTAGATAAGAGAACGAAATTTGCATCTGCTACCAAATCCAGAAAATATTTAGGTGGTAAATATTTTCTTACACTAAAAACGGAGAACCTTCATAAGCAACGGCTCTTTTTGTAAAAAATTCAAGACTGAAGTTGTTTCAAAGACGACCACAAATCTGTTAATTATTACTATTCAAAATCAAAAGGAGCTGTCTATTGAGAAGAGAACTTGTGGAGAGAACACAACTCTAGCAATGTATAGAAAAAACGATTAAAAATAAGCAAATCAACAATCTTTTAACAAAAGCAACAAAGCCCAATGCCCAGGAGAATACAACAAATTACATATTGAAAACACTCAGAAAATTACAAATAAATCCATAACACGGAAAAACAGCAGCAAATATATACACCCTGAAAATATCTCAGGATACAAAATATTGTGTGAAACCTCCAGAAAAAATCTTGCTTTGCTAAAAGCCCTCAAAGTGGAAGCATATGAGTAAGTTAATTTTCAACACAGATCAAAACAAACAACACACCATTTATAATTCCATTCAATTCCATTTTAATTCCAACAATTGAAGCCTCGCAAAGTTTGTTTTTTATATTTTTTTATATACCTGCCTATTATTAAAAATGAAGAAACCTTTAAAGTTAACCAACATTCAGAGTAGTATAACTCACTTAATAATAATTATTATTTATTATTTTATACTGAATATAATTGCATAGTAAACTATTTATTTTTAACTTATAATACATTTTTTATAAAGTCTTCAATGTTGTAATATAACTATTATGAAAAATATAAGACGCAAACCAAACTTTGAATTTAATGGGTTTTAAAATCATGTCTAATTTGTTATTGTATATCACCCAAACAATGTGTACTGTGCTTTCAGGTAAGAGCAATTGAGCTGAAAACATTATCTCTAACTTAAACCTCACAGCCACATCAATGCCTTGTCACCACTTGAGTCACAGGCCCAGGAAAAAACTCTAGTTTTAACTTCCACTTAAATTTCAGTTATGCAGTTTCTTCAGTCTGACAGTATATCTTTCAATACAATTTTAGAGTCTTGACTAGGAAAAATAAAAACTGACTGTAAACCTACGTGAGCTTATTTTTCGGTTCATTTTATCCCATGGATAATACTTATATCCCATTTTTGACATGAGTAACCATAAGGACTTCACTGACGGAATTACGGAAGCACATTCTATAACATCTTTAAGTTTTACAAAATGAATGTTTACACAATATTAAACATGCTGTATATTTCTGCTGTAACAAGTATTATTTATTCAATAATCGTGAAACACAAACACGAAATCTCACAGCTTGGTTACCTGAGGCTGAGGTCTGGGGAGGCGCAACGGACAATGGGGCTTGGTGCAGGGGGAACGACCCGCATGGCGAAGGTGACGTAGTTACGCCAGACCACCAGGTGCATGTCTCTCTCTGTGATAGGCTTGCGAGGCGGCGCAGAACTACGGAGAAGAGACGCTCGGTTGTCACTCACCGGCCTGCACATCAACAATTTAACAGGTCAGAGCCCTTACATTACATAAAGGGGTAGAGGGACTGGTCCCTAGGCATGTCAGCCAAATTTGGATTTTTGTGCTCACCCTGATGAGTATGAAGTGTTCAGGTTCATTCCAATTTTAAGAACCTGGAAAACTGCTGCAACCAGCTCCGCTTGTGGCAGATGTTTACCCATCTCTATAGTTCAAAGGGTTTCAGCCCTTATCTCATCCTCATCCTAACCTTATCCATATATTTTATACCTCATCTTCATAATTATAACCAAACATACAAGAATATATTTCTAACCACTGATTCTTTTTTAGTTCCAAAGAAGTGTTCCAAATTTCATATCTTTTCTTGGCTTCACAACTTAATATTTCAGCATGTATTTCCTCCATAAAACACTACCGGGTACACAACACATATTCAAGTAACAGTCTAGCGGAATGAGTGTGAGAGGACTGCACATATGTTTGGATTTGGCAATGTACATTTGTCGTTCATCTGCATTAATGTGTCCATGTACTACCATTTAATTATAACCCTGTGTATTTCTACTCAGGTTTGAGTGGTCACATAGGTAAGGTTCATAACTTCAGCATAACTCAAACAAAATAATTGCTGACAATGTTAACATTGCCTTTGGCCTACTCACGTGGGGTCAATGACAGTGAAGAGAGAGTGTAGTCTCGAGTAGACAGTGGGCCATGAGTGAGAAACAGCGGAGGGACAGAGACTCAGCAGTCTCCCGCGCTCGAGGAATCCGAACAAACAAATTGCCCACGGGTCATTGGCAACACTGCCCAGACTTGCTCCTGTTGATTTGGTACTGTTCTCGTCTTGTAGACCTGGAAGATAAAAATGAGTGGGTTCGGTAAGTAATTTATACACTCACTTCTAATACTAATTAAATTGTTCTCTATTTGCAATTCAATTAGATTAAGATTTAAATAAGATTAAGATCACTGGAGGAGGGAATGTCAAATATTGTATTCAGCCACAGCAACTTGTGCCACCGAAGAGAATCACAACAGATAGTTTTATACCAGTTTATCTCATACCAAAAGAAAAAACTTTACAGCTTATTGCTTATAATTTTATATACATGTTATACAGTTTAAAATTAACCAGTTCCAACATCAAGTAAATGTTAAATTTACATAATATTCATGATCACAAATAGTTGACTATTTTTTTATAAGAAACATCATTAATACCTCCTGTCCATATAGAGGAGTTTCTATCAGCAATCCAGAGAAGATCAATATTAGAAACAGACAAGACAGCGGCTTTCTCAGCTGGAGGGAGCAATGGAAGACAAGATTCAACAACTTGGGGGCAGCACCGGTCTATCACATCGATGACAGCATGATCATCCTCCAGCGCACCTACAAACAGACAATGATATTTTTAAAACTTTCGACTATTAAAATTCAAACTAAAAAGTTTAAAAATCATTGAATAGTGCCAATTTCATCACCTAATTATTCCTAACTCCAATAACCACCATTCACACTTCTGGACGCCCTCAGATTCCTCCAACATCATCACAAGGACCGTAGCTGTCACTTCGCATCAGCCATTGCACACCGCATCATATTTGGTAAAAAGTATCAAGCCACCTCTAGTCAATCAATCAATCAAGCATCTTTATTTGTCTTTGTAAATAAAATACAATAAATGGCATAATTTTTACACTAATAACTAATATTCCCTACAAACATGGTATTTACATTTTTATATTCATTAAATTTATACAGAACATACACTCTCCAGATACAGGCAGATAAAGTAATCCTGAGAAGAATACAAATGTTTTTAAATTAAATAGGATTTTAGTTTTAACTTGAATTTGTTCACACCGTTTTCTTATATTAGCTCATCTGGCAACGCTCTAAAAAATTGGTTCCCCATAAACGTAGATTTTTTTTATAAAATCCTAATCTATGTTTTTCAAAATTTATTTCAAGTTTTCTCCTTGTATCATACGGATTTGTAATTTCAATTTGTAATTTTAAGTTAGCTTTAAAATATAATATACATTCAAAGATATATTGGCCGTAAACTGTTAAAATTTTGATGTTTTTAAAGTATTATTTTGCCGAATCATCAGGTTTAGGATTACAAATAATTCTTATAGCCTTTTTTAAGTTTTAAGATTTTATCTAGATTTAATTTTGTTGCTTCTCCATACAAACAAATCCCATATGATGCATGTGAATGTATGAGAGCAAAATATATATTTTTAAGATTACTAAAATTGCATAGATGGGACATTCCTTTAATGGAATACAAACCGGAGCTAATTTTATTAGTTATGTGTTCTATATGGTGATCCCAGCTAAGGTTTTCATCAATATTCACCCCTAAGAATTTTGTATTGTAAACTTGTTTAATATTTTTACCATTAATTATAACATTAAGGGATATTTTTTACTGTGTTGTTTTGTTGAAAAAACCATAGAATTTGTCTTTTTGACATTTAGCAAAATGCTGTTTGAGTTTAAAAATTGCTAGACATTGGCTGATTGTAAAAAGCTTAAAAATTCAATTAGATCCTGGTTTGCTGCTGAGATTTTCAAGTTTGCTTCATTAGCATATAGACAAAAATTATTTTGAGGAAAATTATGAAATGTTTTTGAAAAAACCTGTCAGGTAGCACAGAAACAGCAGCGGACACAAAACAGATCCCTGTGGGACGCCACATGAGATCGTACACAGGTCCGACGCTGCACCTGAGACCCTGTTCCGAAAGGAAGTATTTATTTATACATATTGATAGCGTTCTGACTTCTGTTCGATACGATTCAAACCATTTGTAAGAAACTCCAAAACCAGATAATTTTTTCAAAATAAGTTGGTGGTCTACACTTTCAAAAGCTATTGTTAAGTCCATGAAAATACCAATTACTTCTTCACCTTTGTCAATAGATTCTATTATAGATTCAATAAAATTTATTGCTGCACTCAAAGTAGATCTCCCTGGTCGAAAACCATGCTGGTTATTACATTAAGAATCCCATTGTTTTCCAAAAATTTAGACAGTCTTTTATACATGATTTTTCACAGATTTTTGAGAATGACGGCAAAACTGATGTTGGGCGGTAATTAGAGACATTCTTTTTCGCATCCCTTTTTATGCAAAGATATTACTTTTGATTATTTTAGTTTTTTTTTGTGAATATACCTGATACAAGAAAGGAGTCTACCAGATGAACCAAGATTTCAGATAGATAAACATTAGCCTTTTTTATGACTGATAAAGGGATTTCATTGAAGCTATATGAATTTGTATTCTTTAGAAACTGTATAATTTTTCCTATTTTTTTCATTTGTTGGCCCACAATGTAACAATTTAGTATGAGGAAACAGACAGTTTGTTATATTATTCTCCAATACTATGTTTACATTTTCTTTCAGTTGTTTCGTACCATTAACAAAGTAAATTATTAAAGATGTTACTATTAGCTAGAGGAAGTCCTCTTAGTGATAGTTACTACACTAATAATACACTCTAATATACAAAAATGTAAAAATAAATTCGCAAAACTGACTCACCAAAAGCTTTTATTAGAGTTTTAACCTCTCTCAGAATGTGAACAGCCAGCCTGCGAGGGCAGAGACGATTGTGGCATAACATCACCAACGCGAAACCTTCCACCTGATGAAACACACTGCAGGCCGACTGCTCCCTCTGTACAAAGCGAAAAAACACACTGATGTTACAGATTAAACTAATACAACCTGTGAAAAAGTCAATATGTTAAATTTTTACTACAAAGATTTTCATTTATATTTGTCTCGTATGTGTAGTTATTGTCTAAGAAAATACAATTCTTTTTTCTTATGTTACAGCTTATACAAGGATTCAACAAATTTATGTTGCCTTTTATCGGTGAAAATATGCTGGATATTCTAAATAGTATGTATAAAGAAATTATAACTTTTCAAAGTTGATATTAGATCTAGATTTAATTTAAATAACTCTCAGAATTTGATATAAGCACAGGCGTAAGTGATGGTTTACTGCTGTTTAATTTAGTAAGAAGCATTACAAGAAGTAATATTCAGAAGCTGGCATCACGATAGGAACCAAATAAACGTCCTTGCATTTGCAGATGATGTGGCAATTATAGCGGAAAATAAAGAAGAGCTGAAAGTGCTGGTCACTAATCCTAAATCATACAAAAAAAATAGCTTAATGAAGGAAAAACCAAAGTAATGGAGTGTGGGAGAAAAAACAGTATAATGAAACTCATTTAGAAATAAAGGACACAAATTTGAGGTAGTAGAAACTTCACTTACTTGGGAGTAATGCTAACATAATAATGAAGAAGACATAGAAATACACCAAAGAATAAATGCAGCACACAGTTCTATCAGCATGCCACAAACTGTTACTCGCCTGCTGTCATACAAAACAAAACTCCGCATATATAAAACCATTATCAGACCATTTTATTGTTTCAGAAAATTTATTAAGTAGAAAACAGAAAAACGTTTAATAGTATTTGAAAACAAAATTCTCAAAAAATATAAGAATGAAATATGAGAATAAGCATTTTATTGAGACAACTATATTTAACCCAGACATTTGGCCGAGTAAGAGGAGAATGAGATCATTTATTAAGGAAAGAGGACAACAGCTTACGCAAATCCAGCAGAAACCACCTCGCAGCTCAGATGCCTCAGAATAACCAGAGAGCAAAAAAAACACACTGATGTTACAGATTAAACTAATACAACCTGTGAGAGGGAGTTTAAGTCAATATGTTACAGCTGTATGGCCAGGAGGCTACTCCTAAGCAGGCCACAGTAGTTCAAAAAATTGCAACAAGTGCTTCTAGGAAAACAATTCTGTTATGTTTTGGTTAATTATATATTCACATTTATTTATATGAGAAACAATTTATGTATGATTTTATTTGCATATATATTCTAAAGCAAAATGTATTCGCCAACATACTGTATTTATATGATGTTATTTTCTAAATATTCTACCCTTGTTCAAGTTGATTGGTGTGGTTGGCTACTTTGTAACAGTAGGAATTTTTGAAAATCCTAGGGGGTTACAGGCCATTCAGAAAATGATATAGTGTCCAAATTAATTATATAATAATACAGTAGAACCTCGATTAACCGTCACCCTCGGGACCGAGACCATGACGGATAACCGAATAGACGGATAACAGAAATAGTAATAGCGCCGATTCAACTTAGCACCTAGACAGTGTTTGGCGTGGCAACTTCGCAATTCACTGCCTTGCATGTTATAACGGCGCCATTTTAATCATAATTAATTTTCATGATAGACTTAATGTGAATTTATTTTAAATGAGAACAAACCAAACTACGCCAGTTCAAGTGAAAAATAATTTATTGAAATATTTTATTAAGAAATGAAATAACAATGAAATATGAATTGTACATGTACGTATTTTTACTCTCAAAACTTTATGTTGCCGGTATTTAGTTATTAAAATAATCCGTCATTTTCTTTTGTTTCTTTCCCCGTCGAGCTTTTCAGGCTTTTCTAATTTTTCTGAGAAGAAGCATCAGCGTTTAATAATTTATTGTTTATTGTCGAGTCCCACAACTACACGTTACCGTTTCTCAGCCATAACAGACGAGCATTACACACCACGTATAAACAGAACTGTTAACAATAAACAGTAAAGCACGTAAACACTAGTTGGCATTGCACTCGAAATCGACAATAACTTCAGTTATTCACTGTAGCCACGCACCATACTGAACTGAAATGAAACGATAGCAGTGGAATGCAGAAGACAGTATAAGGGATTAACAAGCAGGGTCACTACCCTTGCCGCCAATGATTCACGCACATTGCAGTTGTGCAGTACAGTCGTCACTACTCATCATAGAGCCTCAACTCAAGATCCGACTCGGCGCTGACGCGGAAACATAATTATTTTTGCGCTAGCGGGGTGACGGTTAATAGAGACTGATGGTTAAAAGGGTGACGGTTAATCGAGGTTCTACTGTATAGTAAAATTTAACTTACTGAAGACCACATATTTTAAAACAGGATTATTAATTTTTGTAAATTTGTTAGTATGTTTATTTTATTTTATCTTACAATTTTTTAAAATAATCATAATCGTGTATAATCAAAATTAGCTTGTTGTGCTAATTTTTAGGAACAGAAATACGAAATATTGCTTAAATCGGGAGAACGTTTTTTCTCCTGATCTTATAAAGATGCTAGATTGTGTAAGTAGACATACCAAGGCGTAGTCCGGCCTGCGAGGGGTCACGGAGGTCCTGCTGGGCTCCTGGTCCTTGGCCGGGCCGAGGGCATTCTTCCAGCTGGAGAGGAGCTGCAGCAACATCCGCAGTCCGTTGTCTAACAGCTGGGTGAACGTATCCTGCACGTCCCTTGCCAGAAACTGAGTGAAACCTGACAACAACAAAAATTGAATCCCTATTCGTAATAGGAAACGTTTTTCATTTCCTTCATCATAGAAAACCAAAATTATGGTAATGTAGTACAGGACAAACGGACTCTCTTTATCTTTAATTCTATTTGATAATGGGAATGTTCCCTTTTTTTATTTCACAAAAAATCTCCATTTCCTGACTGAAGAACGTGATTATCTATGCTGCTGTTTTCTCTTTATTCCATAATGTTAAGATTGTCAAAATGGTTTCCTATTTCTTAAACTCTATTGAAACTGCAGAAAGATTTAGCTGGTATTAAATATTTTGTTAATATGGCGTACAAAATAAATCTTTTTTTAAGGTAATCCCTCTAGTTCAAGTTAAGATCTAAACGAAAAATTTTGTAAAAACTTGTAATGGCTAGTGTAAGTATATTTCATAGCAAATCATTTACAGTATGACAACATTAGTCCCATAGGCTAGTTGTGTATTAGGTCTGATATGATGATAGGAACTGTGTAAAACTTCCTTAAAGATCTATTGTTCTCAAATTTTTCACCTTAGTGACAGGTGTTCATTGGTTTTAGACTGGTATAACTAGGATCATTGGTTGATAACATATTTATTAAGAGGGTGGCAGCCTACCTATATTAGGTTATATAAGTCTTACCTATGCTTTGCCAACCTCATAAAAACTTAAGCAAAGATAAATGTGAGCCGATACAATATAAGCTGGTCAGTGTTGATAGAAAAATAATCGTTGACTCTAGAGCTATCACTGACTGAAGTACAAAATCCATCTCACAACCAACTGTGCCATCAAAAAAATTATGAAACAAAATATTTTGAAGACAAAATAGCTTTTATCTGAGTATGAAGTCCTTCGATTAATCAGGGAGATCAATCACTGATATTACGATTTATTATAATTTTCGATTAGTAAAAGAGGGTGGTAGCTTCTTTTACCTAAATTTTTTAAAGGTAGAAGAGAGCCAACACAGTAAAAGGTGTAAAGTACATTTAATAAATGATTGGAAACTAAAGTATCTAAAAAAGGGCCATTGCTGACTCGCTTAGGAAGCCTGTTACGTGACCAAATACTGACTGAGCCACCAAAGCGTCAGTCATTGCACAAGAATATGACATAAACATTATGGAGACTCAGTGGCTTCTAACCGAGTATAACGTCCTGTCGCCAGTCAGGGAAGTCAATGACCAGCGTCTGCAGGCTCTGGTACGCCAGCCCGCGAAGCTCCTCATCCATGTGCACGGTGAGTCTGGCGAGCAGGTCTACCAACTCAGCACCCGTGATGCCCTCAGGGATCAGTCTAGGTACCGCGGCTACACACGTTCGGAACAGGTCGATGCGGGGCTTCCGCTCCCCAGTGATCATCTCGTCTGGCTCCTATCAGATTACAGTGATATAATATGTACTACAAATTGAAACTATAAATTGTGACTCATATGACATCACACAAAACTAGGAAAAACTTTTTGATTTTGTTATTTAACTAATTGAGCTATGACCTAAATCTACATTATCTAAAATATAGAGAGTAAAACAGTTTTGTAATCATAGTTAAACATGGCTAATTTTACCAAAAATTTAAATTTTATATTGAAATTTTTTTAATAAAACCTAAAACTGTACCATAAGAGGAATTATTCAATTCTAAGTTCCAGATAGGATAATTAGAATGGATTGTTCTAGGTAAATATTTTGTCGTAAAGCAGTTGTTACACTTTTTAACAATACTAATGCCGGTCACTGACCTTGTTGACATTCTGTGTGCTGGTCATCATTAAAGGTCGGCCGTAATGCACATCAAGAGCCCTCAGGATGTCGACAAACACTCGTCGCACGTGAGGGAAGTAAGCAGACATGCCGATGCTACGGGCTGTGTCCTCTGTCAACATCTGTTAACATAGAAAGAAACAAACCTTGAAATTTAGATATGACTAGCAGTCTAAACTGAAACTTGCTTTCAAACTCAAACTTCTTTATTTCATTGATTTACATGAAAATTTACATGAAATATAGACAGTAAATTACATATATCATACGTCTTTACAGTTAAACAAACAATGTTCTTATTATCTATTTACATTGAGTTACATCAGCATTTGCCCGATAATACTCCTGAATGTCATAGAAGACACCCTCTAGAAGATAACTTTTTACCCTCCTCTCAAACACCCTGGCACAGTTCTCCCTTCCTATGTTTAAAGGCAGAGCATTGAATAATTTTATGCTAGAAAAATTCAGGTGTTTTTAAAAAGATGTTGTTCTGTGTTATGTAATTGATATTAACTCTCCATTTCTTAAGTTATGGGAATGAATAGAATTTTTACTATTAAAGAAATTGAAATGTTTTTCACTAATTTTAAAAACTAAAAGAGGTACAGACAAGAAAATATGAATATTTGATTATTTTTGAAAATCTCTTTGCAAGAATGATGGTAAGGTAAACTAAAAACTGCCCTTACTGCCCTCTTCTGAAATTTTAAAAGTATTTTTGTTTGAGTTCTCTCATTTCCCCAGACAGCAACCCCATAGTTCAGGTATGGGAACACCAAGCCATAGTATGCCGTGAGTAGCAGTGATGTATTACTTACAGCCGCAAGCCTTATTACAAATATGTTAGAAGCAATTTATTACAAACACTACTAATGTGGCTGTGAAATTTCAAGTTTGTGTCCAGGATAATTCCCAGAAATTTTACTTCATTGCAGTGGGATAACACAAAATCATCAATGGATGATGTTCCCGATTATGAATTTGTGATTCTGAAGTTCACTAGATGAGTGTTTAACATGTTTGTTGAGAGGAAATTATTCTGAAACCATTGACATACCAAATTCATTTCATTAGCAGCTTTAGTTTTTAGCTTCTGAAGATCAACTGTCCCTACCGCCAAAGAGGTATCATCAGCAAACAAACAGAGAAGGGACTGGCCAATGCTTAGCGGTAGATAGTTAAAAAAGAGTATAAATAAAAGAGGGTCTAACTAAGAAACTTGTGGTACACCTATATCAGAACAATAATTCTGTGATAACACATTCCTTAGCCAGCCTTCTGCTCCAACAAAAGGCAACTGAACAGCTACACTTCTATCTCTCAGATATGAAGAGATCCATGAATATGAAACACCTCTGACTCCAAGGAGAGAGAACTTTCTGAGAAGCCTGCTTCTTAGATTCTGTTTCATAATCAAAAGGTATATGGTTCAATCCTAGACTGAGCCCAGCTGTCTTTGATCCATTGATTTATTAGGTAATGATCCTGACACAAGAAATACTGGTCTTTGTCAGTAACAGAGCTACAAACTTTAATAAAAAAATCATCACACTCATCCCTCACTCATATTCAGGTCAATATGCACTGATATAATATGACATAAAATTATTCATGGACAACCTCTCTTAAATGTTGTCCATGAAATAGCTAGGTAATTTATTTATGGTTTATTTCATAATCTAAAGGTGGTTGGTTCAATTGTGAGTAAAATACTAACAACATTTTTTGGGGGAATAGTAGGCTCAGCTGCTTTGTTCTTTGGGATATTGTTTTATCATCCTAGCAAATGAATCAGCTGGTTTCTGCCATCAAATCAATTACACTTAGCACACTGACACTTCATTCATATCCACCTTAAAACACCCACCAGATCTCTTGTTGGGATGATCTCTTTTTATAATTATGCTCGTAGATACCCACATAGGCTATATCACATACTCATAACAACTTATTAGCATCACAGGGACCAAAACCTAAACCAGCACAATCACTGCTAGCTACTACTGAATCATTCATATTTTAAATTTTGAGATGTATTTCAATAAATACACAATATTTTGTAGTAAAAAATTGTGAATTAATAAAAGTAAATTTAAAATAATTATTTTTTACTTATTTTATTATAAACAATGAAAAAGCAAAATATCTGTTTTGTTATCTGAATAAGTACATTAGCAATTCTAGCTTTAATTACCAGCATTGTCAAATAAAGTCATTGAGACCTTCTACTTCAATAATATTTCTTTTTTTAAAACAACTCTCCCAGCAAAATCTCCACACCTTGTTCAGGAACGTTTTCTTGACACGAAGGGTATTCCCAGAGGGCAGCACACCAGATGTGCGTGGCATGGGAGGCTCCCCCTCCTTCTGCTGCAAGCTGTCCGCCACCACCAGGAACGCTCGGAGTCCGATGGACATGCGCTCCGGAGTCAGGATCATCTTGATGGGCCGACCCACCGACAGAAGGTCAAACACTATCTCCCTCATTGCAAAGTCTAGCCTCTCCTGCAACATGGCATTATAGATGATTAGGAGCTATGGAAAATATATAACATTATAGAATAGATTTGTTGGAAATCTATGGCCTGGGCATACTTGTCAAAGCCTGCACATATCAGCCTGATAGCTTACTGCACTGCTCCAGGGCTCCAAGCTCTAGTAGTGAGTTGTCAATATGGAATAATTTAGATGTATCTATTACAGAAACCCCAAAGAGCCTTCTAATTCTACTTCCGGCTTACTTATACTAAGATGATGTGAAGGATGGTTTCCTCCTCTTTCCCCTATAGTCTCCAGAAAGAATCACCATGGAGGTTAAGAACTACCAGTATGGGCTTTTTGCAGACGGTCTGGCGGCTCTGGAGGCCCTCGGCTGAAAACCAACCGGGGCCCCTTTAAATTGCCAAACCATCCACCCCTTCACGCCAACTCACAACACTCTGAATTATTACAGTTCATTTATTAAATTTATTTCAAACAGTGACTACACTAATAAATTATAACTTTTTAAATTAAGTTTTCTAATGGTATAAGATACTCAACATTATTTTAGTGTGTGATAAATTATTCATTAACTCTCACCTCTAAAGACCATTTGGTATATCAATGTTGAATAACTATCTTGATTATCTACAGAATTGTAGCTGTAATTAAATGGCATATTTTACATTAAAAAATTAAATATTTAATGTAGTTAGAGGTTAGTATTGAGGTTATGAAGTGTATGGGAACAATATTAACAATGAGCACCTTATTATTAACATTCAAGACAAAGAGCTAAGTGAAAAATCCGGCATAGTGACGGCTGAACTTAGTCTTCCACTTTGTCTTCGCCTTAGAGTTAGTTCGGCCGCTTTTAATTTTAAGACCCACTGATCTACTTCACCTTCAGTGTTAATGTTGTCCCCATACACTTCAAAAAGCTCCTGATAAATTTTTATCGGTTAACAATTTTTTTTCAGTTAGAAACCTTATTGCTGCAAGAACCTCACAGTTTGCGACATTTATAATTAGCACAGAAATTTCAACAGTTTGCTCAAGGGAGTACAGTACAAACCTCTGACTAGCACGGGTAGATGCCAACTGAGTTGCATAACCCACTGACACCAAGATGGCTGCACTAACCCAACCCCTAGAAGACGCAGACAAAAACGTAATCTACTTTCTGGATAGCCCTCATATTATACATTTTCAATAGTAAAAATTCATAACTTCTAAGAAGCCTAATGTGAAATATCAAGGTACTATAATTGACTTACTTGTGCGATAAACTGAATAATTTTTACAAATATATTGAGCGGGGTGTCCCTGGGCACGACGGCCTTGGATCCTTTAGGGAACAGACTGTTGACGATGCTCTGTAGCCGGGACTGGGTGGCGGAGTTACTCTCGCATTTGATGCGGATCATGTAGACCCAGAGCAGCCGATATAGCGCCTCTATATGTCACATGCGCAAACAAAGTGGACATTGATCAATTCTAACCTCAAGCTACTTTAGAAAAAATATGAATTTTTAAGGTTCTAAAACAAGGTTTGGATAAACAAATATTCGATATTACACAAAAATACTTTTACATAGAATTCTTAACTAGTGAACTGCCAATAATGCCATCTTAAGAGTCAGCGTTACCTCCACCAACATGTATTTAGTCCTGTGAGAGCAACTTTAAAACCCCTGAAACACATTGCTCATCAAAAACAAATTTTAAAATTAATTTAAGACATAATGGATTAGTTTCAAACCATAATATGTTTATTATGAAGGTCAAAATGATGTATTATCAGTGATCAATGTGATTGAAATGTTGATAATCCTTTTTGAATGTGTTAATAACAACTTTTGTGGAGCAGATTTTTTTAGTTCATGATGTATCCACTGAATAAACAAAAAAATTTAAATTTTTTCAGATATATCTCTAGACAGGTATAATGCTCTTTCAAATGTCACAAAGTACAAGTTTTTCTGGTAAAAATCAGGGTCACAGTAGTAGTTTGAATTTAACATTGTTCTTATTGGATGTGAGTAAAAAATGGCACAGGTACTGCAAACTCTTTTAAGGATTGCATAATGATTTGCAGCCATAAAGTAGCACATTTACTGAATAATAAAAATCTTAAAAGTGAAAACTTAAAAGTGAAAATTCTGTTAACATATTTTCATTTTCCAGATTTTCTAAGTTCTACTCTTCTTAACCGTTTTATTCACCGTTTAATTGGTAATTTTCTACCAATTATAGTCTTGTCAACAAATTAAAACAATACACATCACTCATTACCAAAGAGAGACACTGATGCTAAGAGATCATGATGGTACTTGGTGGGATGAAAAATAGTTTGAAAAACAAAATGGGTCTAAATAATCAAAATTTCTGAGTATTACTAACAAGAACAGTACGTTTTATTCCGCAAATTCTCCTGGTTTCTTCTCCAAAATAACCACTCACCCAGAGCCACCCGGCACATTTTTGGATCTCTGTTCTTCAGATGAGACAAACACATTGCCAGGAAGTAGTGCCAGTTCTGAAGGAAGAACGTTTTCTGGGATACGCACAGCAGGCAGGTCACCAATGGGAACAGAGCTAAACGGTGCTTGGACTTGGTACACATGTCCAATGTTTGGGAGTAAAGGGACTCAACAAAGTTCTTCAGACATGGAACGTTCACTTCATTTTTCACAGTCTGAAAGTAGGCGAAAAATTAAAACTCTTTATTCACCATAAACATTACAAAGTTGAGCATAGCTCTTGTAACAGATGGCATGGCTCATATCTATATCTAGTTACAATATTGTTTGTTTATAAAAATATGCGGATATAAGAAACTTATACATAAAACCCCTGATTCAAACATTTGTGCTCACTTTAAAACTCATGAACTGTTTAGACGCAATTCTACTAAGTACATCTCCAGTGTTTTCAAAAAATTGTTCATTTTGTCGTCTTTTTTATATCTCTGGGTAGACGATTATATAGTTTATTGCCATGTAATATGGACTCTTTTTCAACAAGGATAATCATGTTTGGGGTACCGCAGGGTGTCTAAGTTTATAGTACCCTGAGTCCCAAGACCATTGCTACAGTTATAGTTTGTTGTTCTATAGCCTATATAGCTACAACCAGGCATTTTACTCTGTCGTCCCATACAGAATGATTCGGAGTCACCTTCACACATTAAAAAAAAAAGATTCCTCAGACAATCTTTTAATAATTTTACTTTCATCTGTTTTAATATCAGCCATGACCAATACAAACACACACCTCATTTCCATTTTTTATCTCTTATACTTATTGAAGTGAGCTTATAATTACAAATTGTGCTATGTGGCAGTTTGATTAATTTAGCCAGTGTTCACAGGTAGTCATCACTGCTTGACTTAAATTATTGAGGTCTCTTCTGAGACCCTGTATAACAACCAAACATGCGTATTTTGTGTTTGTTATCCCTTGACGACTAGAAATACAAAATTAAGCGCTGACAAATAACAGTGGGTGTTACCGAAATAATAACCACAATTATTTATATTTTAATTACATCTTTTACTCAATACAATAAAAAGCACGTTGCTTACTTACCGCTGCAACTGGTACCAAAATTTCAACAAATAATCCAGCAAGGGCATGTTTTATATCTTTATCTTTGACTTCTAGAAAATATTGTGCGCATTCTTGCATAAACTGAAATGATGCTTCAAACTCTTCAATAGGAACCATCTAGAACAAAGAGATAGTTTTAAACTCAACAAAATTCGAAAAGCTTCATTGTGGTAAATATTATACTGTAATTGTATTTCATTGGCAAGCACCTGACACATAAATTACTTAATTCAAAAGTACAAGTGTTGAACATATATTATATCTGTTATAACTCAATAATAGATTAACTGTGGAGCACAGGAAATTTGACGTAACATAGGATTGTTAGGGCGGAGAGGGAATACTGACCTCAACGTTGGACGTTGAGACTGACCTACCTTTATTCTAAAGAACTTCATGCCCATGAGCAGAGATATGATGCTCTGGGTGGTGTGGGAACTTGGCTCCTTGGCTCTCAACTCCTTGAGCTCGGACATGAACCTCTTGCGCACTGAGAGGAACCGTGAGTGGGCCAATACTCCGATGACCTCCGCGTAAAGGTCGGCAACAGTGTGGACATTGCTGGCGTTTGTACTGTTCTGGACGCTGAAATTTTGTCTAAGTTATTGACAACAGGAATTCTTGGAATCGAGTAGTGGAGAGATGATATGCTGATTCTTGCAAAATCTAAACCTGGCTTAAAGTCCATTAGCAACAGAATCCGCATGAGGTAATACCAAACATTTGTGCTTTTATTGTGTGATGTGACCTTACGCTACTTACCAGGTTCCATGAAGAATGATTGAGGAATGGATTTTTTAGAATGGTACTCTCTACAATAACAGACAACGTACTGCATTTACCATGAGAGTAAATTTAACTTTTCTCTAGAGTAATGTAGTCTAGAGTAATGATTCTAATACTAATTTTCTAGTTTCCTTCAGCTGATTTTAATGAAGATAGTGGGAGTATTTTATTGATTTTTTAGTTTTCCGGAATATTTGAAAAAATAGGTAGATGATGTAATACAATTTGGTACTCAAAGCACTAAACACCATGAAATTTTAATATAGTTAATAGAACGTTTTTGAGAAACGTTGATTTTTTTATGTTTAAGTTTTTTAAGGTTTTTAGAGGTGAATTACCTTAAAATAAAAAATTCAAACCCACTCACCCTTCCTTGTACTTGAAGTGTTTGAACGCCACATCCTCAATGTACGACACTAAGTCCTCATGGCCGGGATGGAACTGCAGCTGCTTCAGCACATCGATCAACACCAGACAGAAGATGAACTCCACCGCGAGCGCTCGTCTCTCCTGTAGAGCCTCTGATTCACTGCGCTCTGCCGCGTCTCCGCTGCAACATGTTCAATATACAGTAGTCAATATAATTCGGTTGCTC
Source organism: Nephotettix cincticeps (assembly GCA_023375725.1). NCBI lineage: Eukaryota > Metazoa > Arthropoda > Insecta > Hemiptera > Cicadellidae > Nephotettix > Nephotettix cincticeps. Next base: position 40,691,995 of record CM041785.1, read on the forward strand.
AATACTCCAACAGATCCAATAATACACTCTTTATTCTCGCTGATAAAACTAGTAAAACATTACAATCATAAATATAGAATAATAATAAATATTTCATGACTACACTCAGACAAACAATTTATTCAACTTAAAATACCATATTGCTCCTCTTAAGATCTTAAGATAAAATAAATATTCATATTCACTAAGACACTGACTCACCTATTAGGTATTTTAAGGTGAAAATACATAGCCAAACCAAATTATACAGTTTAAAAAATACATAAACTGAATAAGATTAAGAAAATATATATTATTACATGTATTCTTTCAATCAAAGCACAAAATTACTAATAAACATAAATACTACTAATATATACTACTAATATTAAATACCTACTACCTAATACCTAATATTAATAAATACTACTAATATTACTAATAAAGATTTGAGATACTCCTTAGGATTTTTAATTTCCTAAAAAAAACTTTGTGATATTTGTTAAAATCTTTGAGATTACTTTTAATATGTGTACATAATTACCTTTTCCCCTTCTGATCGACCTTCTTGGCCTCAATGACGCTCAGATCACCTAGCTGCCGCTCGTACCAGGCGAAAAGAGCCTTGAGCATGGAGGGTAGGCAATGCTCGGCCACACAGCCGAATGCAGACAACAGCTGATCAAACACTGGGTCCTCCCCTCGCTGCAGTACTTTGGACAGAGGCTTCTCCTGAAAACATATTCTCATTAATTATCTCATATATTTTATTTAATTACAGTAAAATAATCCTTCACTTGTTGAGATTCAGAGGAATATTTGAAGGTTAGGATTTTCAATTTTTGTCCTTCCAGCCGATTACCATCAATGGACTAACACTTACAGTAATTTCCTATGTTTTTTTCCTTTTTCAATCTTTTTAACATGTTTTATTTAACTTCTATTTTAAAATACTATTTGTGGACAGAGATATTGGCAGGTGGGTAAATAAGTCATTTTGTCAATTGTAAGTAAATACTTAAATAACACTTTCTAACACCTCAAAATGACAAAACTGTATTTACTTTTTTGCTAATTTACACATTTTCTCTTAACACATACTTTTTAAGACAGCAGTTTGGTTTTTAAACTGTGGTTTTACAGTCACTTTTTGTTATTTGTTGTTACAGACTTTTTTATTTTGTTGAGAAGAAATCTGAACAATTTTGAACCACATGTAGCCTATACATACACCCTATCAACCAGACATACTGTAATTATAAATAACCGAGAATAAAAAAGTATTCCCTAAAAGAACTGCTCAACGCGAAATCATCCTCATACAAGTTTGGGTCATGGCAAACGATAAAAATTATGACAAATGATTTTTTACGGCAGAGGGAAAAATCATCTTTAGGACAATTAAACATTATGAATAAAATATTTAAACGTTGTTATAACAAACACATTTTTTTAATGAGGCATTTGCTTTTTTACTACCTAACTCCATTTGTACTTAGCTGAAAGAAAATTGGCAACAACACTTTAGCTGCGTACCAATATCCCTATCTATGACAATAATCTATAATCTTTTACATTTTTTGTTCTACATCTAACAATCTACCAGTGAAAACGCAGTGACTAATACCTACTGTGATGATCACTTGATAGTAAATGGTAAATGAACAACTACAAGTGAAAAATAAAGATTAATATAATGAGTGTAGAAAACACACTAAATTACTTACATGCTCAGAAAGAACAGTCTCAATTTTCTTTTCCGCTTGCAGAGTGAAGTCAGCAAAGAGTGTGCGCATAACAAACTCGCCGGGACGAACGTCCATGTCCATGTTGAGTGAGGTGAGTTGCGGAGATCTCTCCTTGTGCGCGCCCCACGGCAACATGGTGGCTATGCTGACACTTCGCCTCTCGCTCTCTGCACAAGTACAGAAACGTACAGAGCCAGAAATATTTATAACCTTCCTCCAGCCATTTTTACCATACAGTATAATTCAGCTAACCCGAACTAATTGGGGCTAGAGACAGTTCAGATTGTCAAAAATTCAGATTAACTGATCACTTGTATGAAAAAAACAATATAAACTAAATGTTGTTTATGAGTTATTACAAAATAATAATACCTAAATCATGCCTTACCTACAACTATACTCTACCTTTAAATCATGTTAAAATCACGACAAGACAGGCGTGCATCAAAACTCTACACCCATAGATCACCAATTTATAAAATAATTGGCAATGTCAGGAACTCTTCCATCAGATCACTGATCCTTTATTCCAAATAAAGGCACCCACGATTTGGCAAAAAAGCTGTTGTTTGTCTTGATTTTTAGGATATGAAAAAGTATAAAAAACATAATTTATTTTACTAATCAGCAGTTCAATTTATCTAAAATATCGAACTAACAGGACTTGAATTAGGGGTTATTGACAATCATAAAACATCATTAGGCCTACTGTTATATATAGAGTATAGTGTCTTTCTCACAACTCACAATGCCACTTTAGACAGTTTGGTTTATTGCAAGTCGATATAATATTGGGATTACAGTATTCTGAGAAGGTCTACAATTTTGATGGATTTTTTAATGTCTACTAACCAGGAGTAGCCGAGGTGATGGTGTCTGTCCTGCTCTCCGGCCGGCTCTGGCAGTCATCGTCTCGCCCTCCTGTTGCATTGTCACCCTCGTCTTGACCCCCACCACCTCCCTCTCCTGTACTTTCTGAAATTAAATTTTTCATTTACAAAGTATTACTGGATATAAAAGAAACACAGAAAAGAAAAACTTAAAGAAACAATAAAGAAAGACCTCGACACAAACTTGATATGCATCAAATAATAACCATCTCTTGCCATTTCATGTTTCATCCTCCAAATCAGTTATATTGGAACCAAAATAACTCAGAAAAATGAGAAAATGAGATCAATTTCTTAGAACATTAAAACATTAAATTCCATAGTGTTTTTAAGACAGTGAGTAGTGAAGAAAGATAGGGGTAACAAATGGTAAAATTAATTGGTTGTCCATGTGTTTTTAGCGAATATCCCATACGGAAAAAGCTGTTACAGTAGGTCTCATGGCAAGACTGTCTGGATGTGTACAGAGCCACAGCCTACCCCATTGGTCCGATTTAGATGAAATTTGGCATGCACGTGTATATTCACTGTATCTCCAGGCATTTTTGAAGTTTTTTGAATTTTTTATTTTTAAGTCCAACCCTAAAACCCTTAAAATACCCCCGTCGCAGCAGACCTGCGTACTCAGCGAATTTCCAAATCAATAATATAATAATTATAATATATGACAGTTTGAATTAGGGGTTATTGACAATCATAAAACATCATTAGGCCTACTGTTATATATAGAGTATAGTGTCTTTCTCACAACTCACAATGCCACTTTAGACAGTTTGGTTTATTGCAAGTCGATATAATATTGGGATTACAGTATTCTGAGAAGGTCTACAATTTTGATGGATTTTTTAATGTCTACTAACCAGGAGTAGCCGAGGTGATGGTGTCTGTCCTGCTCTCCGGCCGGCTCTGGCAGTCATCGTCTCGCCCTCCTGTTGCATTGTCACCCTCGTCTTGACCCCCACCACCTCCCTCTCCTGTACTTTCTGAAATTAAATTTTTCATTTACAAAGTATTACTGGATATAAAAGAAACACAGAAAAGAAAAACTTAAAGAAACAATAAAGAAAGACCTCGACACAAACTTGATATGCATCAAATAATAACCATCTCTTGCCATTTCATGTTTCATCCTCCAAATCAGTTATATTGGAACCAAAATAACTCAGAAAAATGAGAAAATGAGATCAATTTCTTAGAACATTAAAACATTAAATTCCATAGTGTTTTTAAGACAGTGAGTAGTGAAGAAAGATAGGGGTAACAAATGGTAAAATTAATTGGTTGTCCATGTGTTTTTAGCGAATATCCCATACGGAAAAAGCTGTTACAGTAGGTCTCATGGCAAGACTGTCTGGATGTGTACAGAGCCACAGCCTACCCCATTGGTCCGATTTAGATGAAATTTGGCATGCACGTGTATATTCACTGTATCTCCAGGCATTTTTGAATTTTTTTGAATTTTTTATTTTTAAGTCCAACCCTAAAAACCCTTAAAAAATATGCAAAAACCAAATTTCTTAAAAACGGCTGTAACGATTTTGATTGAAATTTGATAGTTTATGGTTCACAGAGTACTAAATAATTTGACACCACCCGCATGTCTGTAAAAATGAGGACTCAAAAGTTAAGGTCAAAAAAAATCAAATTATTAAATTTTTAGCGAAAACAATAAAAGTAAAGTATAACTTGACTGGCACCATTGAAACCAGCTTAAAAAACTAAACAAATTAGTATTTTGAATTATTTGTCTACGACTAACGGTTCCAGGGTAAAGTTAAATTTACTGTCCATGGTAAACGCAGTACGTTGTCTAAAAGTGGCAAATGTTATTCTTATGGAGAATATTAAAAAATCAATTTCTTCCTTACTTTCCGACCGTTTTCCATGAAATTTGGTATGAAGCGTAAGGTCTAATCACCCAACAAAACCAACTCAAAAAATCTTGGTATTACCGGTGGGGGTTGTTTCCCCCCCCCCCATACAATTCGAACAATTAATTTAACTTTGTCTCTCTCGTTTTTATTTTCAGAAATTGGATGATTGTTTTTGAAACAATAAATTATTAAATGATATTTAGATAAACTTTGAAGAACATGATAGCTTTATTACAAACTGTCTTCTTTAAATTTACTTAAGGGAGAAAGTATGTGTCAGTCTACTGATACCGTTTATTATTTTTACAAATTTTTTTTAAATTACACAATTTTTAAATTATCAAGAAATAATGGACTATGATCCGAAACATGTTGTGTACTTTTTTTAAATAAATAATTTCTAAAATAAATGGTACATTACTAAGTTATGATAAATTGTTTAATAATAGCCCTCATTTACCAAATTAATTATGTATATATATATACATACATTACATGTGTGTCCTTGAACATGGTAACTCTCGTAAAAATGGTCCAATTACGAGTTTGTTATCCAGACATATCAACGGAACGAGTAGTTTGGGGGGATTTGTAAACCAAAAATGGGTTTGTTGCATTTTTCATATGTAATTTTAATAGATTTTAGATTTTATTTTTTATCGTTACAATCAACTCAAAAAAGACACAATTTAGTTCTTTTAAGTTTTTCTCTATCTCCGACGGTTATCTAAATATCAAAAAATCTAATCACGGTAAGTTGTATTTTGGGGCTCCAATGTTAATCTTATGGAGGATAAGGAAAAATGAATATTTCACTTATCAATCTATATTTTTTTATAAAACTTGATATTTAGCTACATGTGGTTGAGATCTATCCACTTATGCTTAAATATCATGGCAGCTAACCTGCATACTCTTTTCCCGTGTTAATCATGTAGAGAATTGGCAAACTGTTTATTTATGGACAGATGTTAACGAAACTTGGTATAAATGGTCAAAATAAAAATTGTTTATGCTAGAAATGCCTACTTTCAGTATTCCCCACAGCAGCAACCCTGCATACTCTTTCCCATGTTATCTTATGGAGAATAGGTAACTCTCTCTTATTTATTACGGATATTGATCAAACCTGTTATATATTATTATTGATTTGAAAATTCACTGAGTATGAAGGTCTACTGTAACGGGAGTATTTTACATATTATTTAATACTGGTATCTAAAAATAGTTTTCCTCATTTTTACAACCAATAAGTCAAGATTAAGGCAGGAACTGATTTATTTTTGAAAAGGAATACTCCAAATTCCTGATGAGCACAACAGAAGCCTACAAGTCTAGTGTTACTTACATTTACTAAGGCAGTCTAAAGTGATAAAATGGCATTAAACAGAAACAAACTAATATAATGTACGGTGTTCCAGCAATTGGCTATGATATTTTAATATCAAATGTAGGCTATCTACCAAAAAATTAGGTAAATGTTATCATTATCATTATATATTTTGCTTAATTACTTTGATTACATTACTATTTTATTTAAATTATATTTATCAAATATTTTTTTTCTCCATTATCTATTATTTGAATCAACATGTATATTCTCTATCACCAAAGTGCATTCTTAATAATTTTTTTTTAAATATTTAGAAGCAAAATAAATTAAGTTATTTCATTTGTTTGAAACTATTTGGCCTACACTAGAGGTTTCATAAAATTTAGTTTTTCATTGATAAAATGTAGGACACTTTCATATGTGGGTATATCCTTCTCATTTAAAAATATTTAAAATAACTCCCTTTATCAGTAGTATTTTTATAACTTAAAAAACAATATACCTAGTCATAGTTGCAAACAGTATGTTTCATTAAGTATGTATGTATTTAATTATGTTCATTAAAGCCATATAGAGAAAAATATAGACCTATGCCTCATTTATATAAAGAATAAAAACATTATTGTTATGCAGAACAACAGTTATAACCTTGTCAACTTAATAAACATAAACTAAGTTACTTTTTCCAAGTGCTTCACAAACTACATCACCTTCTTTCCCATGGAAAAAATTCTGACTGATATAGCTGAGTAAACATTTAACAGAAAACATTAAATAAATAAACACAAATTGGCATGTTTTCAAAATGCCTCAAACCTATTAGTGGAAAGTTGGCAAGGTGTAGAGGGGCTGGTGATAACAGTGATAAGGTTGTCAAGCTGATAATTGAATCCAATCACTACCTGACTCATGGTCAAATACTTAAACAGATTACTTAATAATCTGTTTAAGTATTTGACCATGAGTCAGGTAATAATAATTTGTATTATCAACTGGTTAAATAAGAAAACTAGAGTATACTGCAGGAAAGAATTCTGATGAGGTCTTGGACAGCTGGTTCCCCCCTCATCCCCTCTTACCCAGCAGTGTTACCATTTTTTATTTAGCCTGATGAATTAATCAGATGCTAATGTAAACATTATACAATAACATTCTGCTACGGTAAACAAGCACTGTGGATTACAAAATATCTTATTGCGATTTTGCATAGTTTAATTCTCACAGTTCACTATTTATTATATTTTAAACTTTATTTATATTATTTCACAATGTTTATTTTCTTATTTTAATAGTTTTCAAGTAAATTTTTAAAGCTTACTGTTTTTTAAACAGTATGGATCAAACGGCATATAAACCTGAAAATCTAGAATTCTCACCAACTTGCGATGGAGCAAGAATGGAAACGGGATATACAAGAACAAAGTCATAATTTTTAACTTTTTTAATTATTTTCGAATTTGGCACAGAATTCGGAAGAACTACAAAATGTAAACCTCTCCCAAGTAATGAAATTGGCCGCTCAAGCGTGCGGAGTATCCGAAAAAACTGTCAAGCAAGCTCAAGAATCTGCAGATATTTGTCCAACGGACATTTTCATCAGACCCAGGAATCGCTATAAAGGAGAAATTAAAAAACCGAAATTGGTGATTTTGACAAGCAAGTTGTGAGGAGAACTGTATTGTCGTATTATGACAGGTATGAGTTCCCTACAGTTAAAAAAGTAAAGCCAACCTTGAAAAATCAATGAATTATGACGGATCTGAAGACTCTGTTATCTGAATTAATGGAATGATCCCCATTTATCCGCAATAAATGGGGATTGATATGAAACCAGTACCAACTGAAAATATTGTTGAGAAGATTTAGCGATTTAGGTTTTTCAAAATAAGATATCCAACAGATACAACGATATACTGTAATTCCTTCATCAACTAAAAAAACCTAACCTATGTTAATTTGGATTGTTTATTTATTTTATCTCATGACATGAATGGAACAAACACGTCTATTAACAGATGAAAACATAAACTATAATACAATAGGGCGATTTGGCAACACCGCACTCGCATTGACTATCATCGGATTACTTTCGTGCAGTTTACTCTAATAAAGATATCAATAGTCAAAAAAGAAAAAAATACATATTATTACTCTTACTGAGCCTGAAACAAATATTGTACTGCTTATGAAAGTAATTTATATGATCAAAATGTTATCATTTTACTTTGATTGGTTGAGAATGTATCCTGTTTCAAAAATAAAGTAGACAGAGCATTACCACTGATCAATTACCACATAAACTGAACTGATCAAATCAAATTAATAAGGTCAAATTAAGAAAAACTGCTGACACAGCTGCTGATCACTATTAGATTATTAAATTTATCTAACATAAAAGATGTTAAACAAATTTCAATAATAAAAAAAAATCAATATAATTTTCCAAAAAATCAACTGATTGTAAACTTTGATTTTCGTACAAATGGCTTTTTAGTAACTCACCTGAATATTTTCTGTTAAATTAAAAAAAAAACACACCCAATAAGCAAAACTTAACACCTAAGGAAAATTAATGTTGAACATATAATGTTTAATGGACCACACAACACAAGAGAACTGAGGCAGGTAGCGGAGCACAACAAGTGATGCCCACAAAGTGACATGAAGCCAACCAATCCCTAATGCAATCAGCAGCCACTGAGAACCACTAACCGGGTATACTCTCACAATACAGCCTTGATGCATTACCGTGTCATATTTATCATGGTCAAATTGTATATATGTATAAAATTGATTAATTTTTTATGCTGTAATTTTAAAGAACCTATTTATTTGTTTATTGGCCTAATAAAAAATACAGTAGACTATAAAAGTATAAAAAGAGCTGGTCGTTTTTTTACAATATTATTATATTTCATGATTCTTTAATTTACAGTAGTAAAAATTATTTTTTGAATAACATTCTAAAAATCTTAAAATAATTGATAAAATAAAATTTTGAAAGCTTCTGGTTCGGAAAGAATAGGTTTCTTTAGTCCTTCAAGTGACCTCATTCTCAACAAACAACTCTTTCTATGCCTTTGGAAGCAAGACACCAAATGAATTAAAGTAATAGTTTCTACACTTCACATTTATGGATAAACTAAACAGTATCAGTGGACTGACACATACTTTCTCTCTTAAGTATATTTAAAAAATACAATCTGTAATAAAATTGGAATGTTCTTCAAAGTTTATCTAAATATCATTTAATAATTTATTGTTTCAAAAATAATCATCCTATTTCTGAAAATAAAAACAAGAGAGAAAAAGTTAGATAAATTATTCGAATTGTATGGGGGGGAATCCCCCACTGGTATTACCAAGCTTTTTGAGTTGGTATTGTTGGTGATTTGACCTTACGCGTCATACCACGTTTCATGGAAAACGGTAGGAAAATAAGGAAGAAATTGATTTTTTTATATTCTCCATAAGAATAACATTGGGCGCTTTCAGACAAAGTACTGCGTTTATCATAGACAGTAAATTTAACTTTTCTCTGGAACCGTTAGTCGTAGACAAATAATTCAAAATACTAATTTGTTTAGTTTTTTAAGCTGGTTTCAATGATGTCAGTCAAGTTATACTTTACTTTTATTTTTATTGCTGAAAATTTAAAAATTTGATAATTTTGACATTTAAAAGCCCATAACTTTTGAACTGTCATTTTTACAGACATGTGGGTGGTGTCAAATTATTAAGTACTCTGTGTAGTATAAACTATCAAATTTTAATCAAAATCGTTAGAGCCGTTTTTGAGAAATTTGGATTTTTCACGTTTTTTAAGGGTTTTTAGGGGTGATCTACCCTTAAAAATCAAAAATTTCAAAAAATGAAAAAAAACGCCTGGAGATACCGTGAATATATACATACATGCCAAATTTAATCTAAATCGGACCAACGGGGTAGGCTGTGGCACTGTACACATCCAGACACACACACACACATCCAGACACATCCAGACACACACACACACACACACACACACACACACGGACAGACATCACGTCCAAACCCACTTTTTTGGATTCAGGGGACCCCAAAACGTATATATCCACCCTCAACTTAAATATATTAATTTTGATGAAAACAATACTTTCTCCATATACTAAGGTATAAGGGAGAAAGTAAAAATTAAAAAAATTGAAAATTTTCATCCCATCTAAAATAGAAAAGTTTATGATACCTAAAGCCTGTGTTGGGGAAATTGATGGTGTTTACAACACCATAGTCCATATTGGTGGATATTGCTACTTTGCACTGAATTATATTAGAACTAAATATGCAAACAGTATGAGTTGCTGACACATTTTTCTCCTTTAAGTACATAAAACAATACATACCTTTAACAAAACTGTCATATTCTTTAATGTTTATCTACATACAATTTAAAAATTTATTGTTTAAAAAAAATCATTCAATTTCTGAAACAAAGAACAAGAGGAAAAAAAGTTCGATAATTGCTAGATTTTTTTTTAGGAATAACACCCACCCCCCACCCCCGAGGTAATACTAAACTTTTTGAGTGGGTTTAGTTGGGTGACGTGACTCTTCATTGCAAACCAACATGATGTTTCACACACTGCAAGTACTTTTCACTGCAAGTACACTACACATGAAAAATAGTTAAGCTCCATAAGAATAACATTGGATGCTCCCCGACAATGTACTGCGTTTGCCACAGACAGTAAATTTAACTTTTCTCAGGAATCGTTGATCATAGACTAATGATTCAAATTATTAATTTGTTTAATAACTTATTGAGCTTATTGAACTTATTGAATAAACTTTTTGAGCTGGTCTAAATGGAGATAGTCAACATTTTAAAAATTTATTGTTTTGACAGAAAATTAAACAAATATTTTTTATGAAATTTGATAGACTAACTTTTTAAGCATTAGTTTTATATACATATGGGTGGTACCATATTAGTTGGGACCTTAATAAACCGTGAAATTTTAATCAGAATGGTTATAGCAGATTTTGAGAAATTTGTATTTTTCACATTTTGTAATGATTAACTATGCATAAAATTCTAAAATCTAAAAAAATGGTCTGGAGATATAGCCAAAGTGCACTCGAGTAACTGATTTGATAAAAATTGGACGATCATTGTGGTCTTGGGGTTTGTATGTACACACAGACAGAAATCAGTCTGAAAACCACTATTTGAATTCATCCAAATTTTTGGATCCTCAAAAAGGATATATTTATTTTTCTCAACTCAAATTTGAAAATCTTGATGAAAACAATATGGCACTTTCTCCATATACTAAGTGTAAGAGGAGAAAGTAAAAATAGTTACTCATACGCTATGAAGTTTTTACTACTACATTATGGTTTACACTATAGTTTTTCTGGTGTAAGAAAATGTTTATACAGTACTTTTTTGAAATTCATTTTTGGTGATAGTAGATTTAAGTTATTTAGATTTTTATACAAAAATCTAAATAACAAAATGTTAATAATTTTTAAAGGTAATTTCAAATGAATCTGTTTCTAACTTTATAGGCATTTTGTAATGGAGGGAAGAAGAGGAATACTTTTAGTACTACTTTGGAAAACATTCACGACGGTGTGGGCCTAATTTGAGCCACGCCGACTTTTTAGAATGACCACGCTCAGCATTAGCAAAGGGTGTCGTAGGCCATTAGAGGACCATGTTTGTATTGAGATACTATGAAGACTGTAGTATTCTCGGCTAAATGTTAATAGATGATAAATAGTGTACAGCAAATGAGAATGTTTATGATTATCTGTCATTTAAAACTCTTGTACTTCTATTGGCCCACCCACGGCCATCAAATTTTAAGATAGCAAAATATACATATGTAAAAAGTTATATATATATACAAAACATATAAGTAAGTGTTTATTTTGAAAATAAGTGTTGTCACATTGCTTAGCTCATCATTATGGACTATTTAAAAAAAAACACTTTCCGGTTTTTGCAAATACCTATAACATAATACTTTAGCCTGTATATTTAAAAAATCGGAAAAATCATAATAATCATGAAAGTGTTAAAGGGCTTGACCGCCTAAAAATAACTCAAATCTCTCATCAACAACTTGTAAATTCAGTACATATCATTGCAATAGAAGGGCTTAGTATAACTTGGTTAGGCCTAGATAAGATTCATAATAATACCTGAGGCATTGTCAGACTCCATTCCACTGTCTTCAGGCTGTTTGCCACCACCTGCAACAAGCAAAAATAAGAAAAAAATATAACAACACCCTACTCCTCGTATGCTGCATTCAGATAACCCCTGAAGACTTCACTCTGCATTCATATTTCAATCAAATTCTGGTATAGTAACCAGTGGTGTGGTGCAAGAACGTGCAGGCATTCCCACACTGGTTTTTCACAGTGAAAAATGTTAATACCATAAAGAATAACATAGATAGCTCATATCTTCTCCTCAAAATGATTTGCCTTAATAAACTCTACAATTGCATATCAGAATGGTCCGCATGGGACGAAACCGCATACCTTTTAATAAAGAGGTGTAAAACAAAATCTGTTTAGCCCTCTAGTCTCTCCCGGCAACTCTGGGATCGTCTCTCTTATTGCCCGTGTCACCTCAGCTTCTGTGGAGAGCGTGTCAATGTCCCAGATCTCTACCAAGCATCGCGGATCTAGGGCACGAGGGGGCCCTTGCCCTCAAGGGCAGACTTAAAGGAAGTGGCAAAACCGACCTTCTCTTTTGACTTCTCCAGTTCAAGGAGAACATCCCCATTCTGGGTTCGTTGGATAGACAATTTTCAGACAGCTCCGTCTCATTTGTGTTTGTAGTAGGTTTTATACACACCATATATGAAAAGAACCAGCACAATGTGAGGCAAGGGACGGCACAGAATAGCCAGGAACGGGTATATCCTCAACGACAGAGCCCTACCCCAGTTCCCCGGGGCCCGACCTCCGTTCACCCAGCACCGGGAACATGAAGTGCCAGGGGTCATCCATTGCAATGCAGAGCCCAACCTCTGCATCCATACCGCACTCCCTGACTCAGGTACAAAGTGTTTGGCCTCTGAGAACACGCCGAAGACACAGTGCGAGACACACATCAGCCCCTGCAACACAAGAAGGGCACTCCCAGGGGTCCCCAGTGCGCACCGGTCGAAAAGAAGGAGGAAATTACACTTGAACACACTTGACACATGAAATGACATTTGGGGTCGGAAGAAGAAAGAGAGGGGAAGTGTAGCCCAGAAAAGACCAAAGACGTTGAGCTAGGTACTGAAAGATGGAAGAAAGGCCCTAGATCTAAGAAGAACTGTGAGTAGAGTCTCACGGTTAGGCTCAGGTACCCTGGGGTTGCCAGGCCTCCGAAAGGAAGGGGAGGCCTCCCGTGTAGTCGAAATCTAACTACCCCTTAGGGTTCCATACAGTAATAGTTGAATCAAAATAATAAAAATAAGCGCAGATGAATCACACAAAAAATATATCACTATTTATCACAGATATTCAACATTAAACAAGTCTTCCAATGAAAAATCTCTTAAAACACAGTCTGGGGAGCAATAACCTATTGTAGGAAACAGAATTTAGTGAAAAAATATACTGAGACTTTGAAATAAAGATTTCTTTAAACCTATGTTCCTTTACAGAACAACATACAAATAATAGGCCTAAAAATCATAACAAGTCATACAGCTGATACATCATTTATTACTTTAATGAAATCAACCAATCCTAATGGGTGTTTAAAGTGAATATGGAAAGGTGAGTGTGATAGATATGTTGTAACGTATGTAGTTTTGTTATTGACGAGAAAAAGCTAATTAATTTGTCAGGATCATTTTGAAAATGAATAAGGTAGCTGCATCCTGTTTCGAACTATCACAAAATTATGTTATGATTATTCTGACTGAGTGGCTAAGTGGTTATAAAGCTGTCTTTATAGTTCTGGAATGAATAGAGTTGCCATTTTGTTTTAATGATACTAGTTAATTGTGCTTCCAAACAACCAGTAAGTAGCAAAACCGGGTTTCGGACCTTCCTCATCTAAACATGAAAAATGCTTAAAAGAGTAGAAAATACAAAATATGATTGGCAAAATTCAGATTTTGAAGCAGGTACAGCGATTGAACCACCTAGCCAGTTGGAAATTTCTACCAACTCCCATCAATGAATGACTTGTCAGTCTAGAAATATTTTGTCATTCACTCACTGTATAAAGATATCATAGACATAAATAATTGTAACGATACACTCACCTTCAATCATATCTTCATTTTCTATGTCTTCCAATATCATCGCACTCAATAAACGTTTAATAGCAGAATTAACTGCAATCTTGGAAATTTTAACTTAAACAGTTATTTTCAAATCCTAGTACATTAACTTAACCTATAACGAAATAGCAATACCACATTTTGAGGTGTTTTTTTAAGAAAACAAAATATTTACATGATTAATGAGAAGTTGTAAATATAAATATTGACTGAATCCTGACTAACAATATTAATTATTCAAAGAAACAGTATTCCATCAGTTAAACCCTCAAATAATAAACAAACATCTTCAAAATGACGGCTGCTTAATGACGGGTGATGATACATATGACAAAACAAAATGACATTCAGTATGACCACGGAGTTGATAGAATTTTTTCAAACCAAAACTTCTCTAAAGTAAGTACCATATTCTGCGCTTGGTGCAAGTACGTACAAGCGTACGGGTGAGATGTCTTTTAGGTGAGCATGTGAGCTAGCAAAATTTTAAATGATTAAATTTTACTCTACTTTACTTTTAATTTAAATGGCAACCTCTTCAGCTAGGTATTTTATGCCAAGTATAAACGAGAAATGAATGTGGCGCGATATTGTAGTCTTGTTACTGACTAAGGTTGACATGTTCCTTAGACAGAACTGTTAATTATAGCCCAACAGTCAATGGCATGTCTAAAGGACCTACAGTTTAACGTGGAGTCCGAACCACTTATGAATTACGAACTGGTCTAATCATGAGGATGGTCTTTGCGGATTTGACGTCAAACCAATAAAAGGACTCGTAAATAGTGACAAAAACTTTACCTGATTTACAGGAACGGTAACTTTAAGGGTTCCGTTTCATTCGTCATAATTTTACGAAAATGAATCCTTTTTATTGATTTAGTATTTGTATTTATATTTAATTAAAGCTATCTATGAGGGAATAAACTAATTCATTATTTTTTGTTAAATTTATCACTTTTACCTCTTAGTTGGTATTTATAATATTAATAAACTTTTAGGTGTCTACTTTATTGTAACAGCTTACTTTTTTGTAATATAATAGGAGAAAATAAAATTAAATAATTTAATTTATTAATTATTATTTCTTAGAATAATACTAAGTTTTTATCAAATCAAAATCTTATGTATATTTCTCATAATCTTGAATATCTGTTGTTCTGCTGTTGCACTGACTGGTTCCAGTCAAAACCTTTCTTATTACTATCTGCCAAGTGCCAAGTACCAATTTGACTCCATCGCCTGCTTTAGGTTAGGTTACGTCTTACCTGGAATGTCAATCTGTTAGTCTAACTCAGGGTTTAAGATGACTTTACCTGAAGGTGTCATTGGAGAGAGTGAGGAAGTGGCTCACTTTAATCCCCCAATAATTCAAGATAACGTTACAGGATGGGGTCCTTGCGATATGCCAGAGCAGTTCAAAGATATGCCCTACCAACCGTTCTCCAAGGGAGACAGGCTAGGGAAGGTAAGACGCTTAGACTTAAACACCAAAATATTCTAATTATTTACCTAAGCATATAATAAGAGATATTTAATTTTAGTAATCTCTATACAGTTTATTATTACAAAAACAATACCATGGAAACATTAATAGGCCCTACTCTACCTAGGCCTAGACTACATAAGTCCTATGAAATCCCAAGTGAAACTGTTTCACAATTCACAAAGTAATATTTTAAATAATCAAGATCCAATATCAACTACTATCGAAAAAAAACCACGAGGAATTAGTTTGCTGCCATGAAAAATAAAAAAAATGTTTTCAGTATGCTTCATAAAAACTGAAATACATGAAGCTGTTTACTAAGCTTTATCAAATTACAATGCTTCAATAATAATAATAATAAGATATGCCAATTGTTTACCTTTTCTAAGATTAAATATTGGGTATCCAAAAAACAAATAATTTGACAGGACGGAAAGCTCTACAACCAATACAGTACCATTATAAGAAACTGAGAATCAACCATACTCATTCAATCTGAAAACAAGCCAAATAACATGAACTTTTTTCTTGCACAGGCATAACTTATTTATAATAGAGACAATAAAATTACATTTAGGGTAGAACATCCTTGGAGACTACTTAAGCTGAACCTTTTTAAGGTCTACACTACATCCAACTCGTGCCCATTTGCCCGTTCTTCCAGTCAATAAAAAAATATGCTAGGCTATTCATCATGGTAGTATTATAATTACTAATAGCTTACGATTTACTCATTCCTTCTCTTCCAGATATCTGATTGGACTGGTGCTGCTTTTCAAGATAAAAAGTATACAAGTAAGCTACCTATAAATTTTATTTCAATTAAATTTGATGTACTATTGAATCAAATAAGAGAAAACTTTTATTAAAACTACAACCTTTTTCTACTTACAGGGTCTTACTTATATAAATTGTTGAAGAAAACTTTGTCAACTCTTTGAACTCAAGCATTTGAAATTTATGTAGGCTACTGCAGAGAAGTTTTAGTGATTCAAATCAACTTGGTCCAGACTCCTGCTAGTATAAAATGATTTATTTTTAACTAGCTAAAGTACCCATCCTTCGCACGGGTAAAAAAGGTTTGAGGGGAGAGGTTACCTTTTCTCTTCGTCATGAAATAAATATTCTAAAAAATGAAAATTTGATTAAGAAAAATTGCTTTATTTAAGGTAAAATACTATTCACATTGAAATAGGTATTTACTATAATAGTATTTTATAATAAATATGATCTCAAAAATGTATAAACACGAGTGTCAACAACATGACAAAGTACCACCTCCACCTGTTAAGTAATATTGGGAAAGGATGGGGAATAACGTAGAGACAGGCATCGGGAGAAAGATAAAAATCTATCATTTTCGGCAATATTAATTTCAATCCAGCAGTTTATCTGTAAAAATGAACTTTATGTCTTCTTCCTAGACTGTAAAAAGTAGTTGTAAACTGATGGTGGAATTAGAAACTGTAAACATTGTAACCTAGGACATTTTACAGCAGCTGTGTCTTTTGCTTCCCGAACTGTCAAATTTTAGTGTTCACAGCAGCTGCTAGCATTCAAGTAATATTATGTTTTCATTCTTTGAAAATGTAAACATTGAAACACGTCCACGGGGCTTAGCCCAAGGGGATTTTAGGATATGAATGTGTGCATGAGATGTACCTTTGTGTATAATTTCAAACCGATCTGTGCAGTATTTTTCGTGTTTACTTGCCACAACAAACAAATCCACAAACATACAGAAATCACCTCTTCCTTATAATATTATAGATGTACCGTAAGAAATTATTATTTTTGTAATATTTCACTAATATGAATTTTGAAAGATTTAATTGAGTTTTCTCTTTAGCCCCTACTGTTTTTGTTAGATAAGCCCTTAATACACTTATTTGATATAGGGCCTAACTCACATTTAACAGCCATTAATTAAGCTAAGAGTAAATAATGGTTTAAGTGCCTGCCTTAATGATCCTGTTTTCGTGACACGTATCGCAACAATAAGTCTTGCCCCAGTAAATTAAATGTTGTGTCCATGTTGTGTGTGTTTATATGAGAACTTGTGACTTGAAATATTCAACTTACACACCTGATGTACACCTGATGATGTACCTACCATGCACGAAATGGCCGTCGTGAATTTCGAGGAAAACACTTAATGATCCTGATTTCGTGACACGTATCGCAACAATAAGTCTTGGCCCTGTAAATTAAATGTTGTGTGTGTTTATAAAGAGAACTTGTATCTTCCATGTGAATATGATGACCTCTCACCTTCAAGTGAAATATTCAATTTTTCGTACACCTGAAGATGTGTCTAACATGCCGAAAAGGCCGTCGTGAATTTCAACGAAAACACGATCATTAAGGCAGGTACTTCAACTAATATTTATAGCATTTTATAACCCGGAGACTATCCATCATAAGCTAAGAGTGTTGATAAGAATAAGAACTCTATTCAGCCAGAAAATATTCCATAGGCCTACCAATACATTTGCATGTCAATTGAAATAAATAACGTTTAACATAAATCCTTAACTGACCATTACCTTGACATGTACTCATCCACAGAATAATAAGATCCTATACATAGAACATTATTTAATTTAATTTTAAAATCCTTATCACTAAGCAATCTTATGTAATGGTAACTTATTGCATAACGTGATAGTGGTTTGGGGTTTGGCAAATTTATGTCATTACAAAATGAGTATTATAACTGTGAACATCCTTTCTACAGTCTAGAAGGTGAATATTGTCTCTAAGGTAAAGTAGACATTGTTGTATGAATAAAGAAAACAAAGTGACTTTCATAATAAAAACTTCCTTTGCATGAGGAGAAGATCCCAAAGCAATCAATCCATAACTTAGATGGCTATGAAAAAGTCCATAATAAACCTATATTAAAGCGCTCTGATTGAATTCACTACATAAAAATTGTGAGACTGGGATGGTGGCCTTGTCCTGTAATCCAGCTACTTGGAGGTCACGAATTGTGGATAGTTATAAGCGATGGTCGTTGGGTGTAGTGTTCTCTTGTGTGGATTAATGTCTGCACTATTGAATACTGCGTTAATCCGCAAAGATCATTCTCATGATAAGACCAATTCGTAATTCAGAGGCAGTGGTTAGGATTCCACGTTAAACTGTAGGTCCCTTAGTTGCAGTCCTGTCTAAGGAACATATCAGCCCTAGTCAGTAACATGACTACAAGATCGCGCCACAATCATCATGCACTCAATTCTCTTTCATACTTGGCCTTAAATACCTATGGTACCTAAATATTATGGTCGCCATTTCAATAATCTAATCTAATCTATAGAGCATTTATACTAGAACTGAATTTTCTTTTTACCAAATGAATATTATAATTCCAGTTTATAGTAGAGTCAAAAGTTAGTCCAAGAAACCTTGGATGCATATTATCATTTGTCATACAGTTGTTGATATTTTATCTTTGTTTAACATTAAATTATTAAAAATATTATAAGATATTAAACAGGACTACCATTACTATTTTACAGACAAGTACATGTCTCAGCATGGTTCATCCAACCAGTATGCATACTACCACGAGGAAGATGAGAGTACTTTCCACCTGGTTGACACAACCAGGATTCAAAAGCCTCCATACCAGCGTGGCCGATTCCGTCAGAACCAGCGTAACATGCGTGGCCGTGGAGGTCAGAGGGGAAAGTCAGTATTTTTTTTATTCGATCATAGCTAATCAAACTTAATTTGTAAACTTTTCCAAAAATGTCTGCATCCATTCTTGAAGATATTGTTTTATTCTGTAACTAAAAGTTATTCAAAAGTACTAAATATTGTAGGTAACTCCGAAATAATGTGATTTTTTTAAATGCTGGGAAACCTTATCTCCAGTAAACCCCCATAAACAGCTTCCGGTACATACCTTAAATCCTGGTTATTTGGGCATATATCATTAGCCTTCAAAAGCAATAAACTAAATCAAACTTGTTATACTCTACTACATCAGCATGGTAGAAAAATGTTTGGCTGTCATTAGGTAGTATTTTAACAATTGAAAGAAAAATTATGTTTCATTGAATCAATTTAAATTGAATTTTTTGTAAATAGGTGTTTTGTGTTACTGTCTTAAAATTTTTAGCCCAGTAAGCTGTACCCAGGACAACAGCAACATTAGTAGGCCTAACTCTTTGATTGACAGATCTTTCTTTATGGCAAAAATTTAACTTATCAATACTGCCTGTAGTTACAATGACCGAAAGGGTCAGCCTGGAGCTCGCAACAAGTGGAACAAGCAGATGGGTATGCGCAACCAGAAGAACACAGCGCCTATCAAGAACAGAGATGCATCCGTCACTGTCCGCCCAGATTGGGTCACCATTGAAGAGATGGACTTTCCTCGTTTGGCCAAGCTGTCACTGCCTAATGTCAAAGAAGGAGAGGACATGTGAGTTGTTGATATTTTTCAGACTAATTATGACCCTCTGTTTTTTATAGGAATTTTGTCAAACATCAGAATTGTCCACATCTAAGCAAAAGTCGGCAAAACACTTAGATTACACCAGGTATACTTAATACACGCGATTGGCATTATAAGGTCTAAAGTGAGCTTAAGATTAATGTCCTTTACTAGACTATGATATACTTTGTAAAAAAGGGAAAAGACAAGTGAGCTAGATCTTTTCTGTAATAAAACATTAAATATAATAAAATCTAACACGCCTCTATTCTGATTCGCCTCAAATTATGCACTGTGACGGGTCATTGTCTAGTTTTTTGTAGCCCTAGTTGACATGGTTTATAATGTTAAAACCACAATCATAAATACCATGTAACAGAAAACCTGCTTACTCTGCGACCTATTCACTTGCTGCTATAAAAACTATTTAAAATTATTTTTTATATACCTTAACCTTTTGAAGCTTTGTGAGAAGTTATATTACAAATGATGAGGAAGACATCATTCTGCTTATAAGAATAGTGTGAGGAATGAGTAAGTAGGTTTGCTGCCAAAAAAAGATAGATTTTTCAGCTTACATAATTAGCTCCTAAATATATTGTAGGCTACAAAGTTTTGTAATATTTCTCAAATATATAATAAATTTCATGTTGTTAGCCTTCCGAATCACACAGTTTAATAATAAATGGTTTAAATACATCAACTGTCAATGTGATCCTTTAGCGGTGGTTTCTCAACTCACTACTGCAGTTTCGACCCTACATGGGGTCTTCATCTGGTGTACTGGAGGGCGTCAATTATGTCCAGGAGACGTTGTCATTTAAAAATAAAAACTTGGAAAACACAAACACATAACAATACGAAAAAACATAAAAAACTACATATTTTTAATAAATTTTACTGGTACCGGGATTGGCGCACGACGCGTAGAGAAAGGAGCTAGTCTGGACTTGATATATATATTAAATAATAATAGAATATTATTTAAATAATATTTCAAATAGTATAAAATTTCTCATAATAAATGTGATACCAGTAATAATTTCCTTAAACCTCCCATAATACTGGGATGGTGGCAGCGTCCTGTAATCCAGCTACTCTAAAGTCACGAATTGTGGATAGTTGTGAGCGATGGCCGGTGAGTGTAGTGTTCTCTTGTGTGGATTAACGTCCACACTAATGAAAACTACGTAAATCCGTAAAGACCATCCTCATAATTAGACCAATTTGTAATTCACAGGCCCTGGTTCGGATTCCACGTTAAACTGTCGGTCCCTTAGTTGCCATCAGCTGTTGGGCTATTAATTAAAAGTCCTGTCTAAGGAACATGTCAGTAACAAAACTACAAGATCGCGCCACAATCATCTTACCCTCAAACCTCTCTCATACTTGGCTTTAAATACGACCTTCAATAAATATGACCCATAAATGAATAAATATGACCTTGTTGTATGGTTGCCATTTCAATAATCTAATATAAATTAATCTGGAGATGTAAAAAATAACGTACTGTGTTCACCAGTTATATATCACAGTAAAGACTAGACATAGAGTCAATTTGAAATACTAAATTGTTTGTTTTTTAGATAATCTTAATGATGCTAATGACAATTATATGTTTATCAATTAATTTTTATAATATAGATTATATGTAAATCATCCATCTTGGGGTACAACCTCCCCTTTGAATAGAAAGATTTGACTGGTCTTAACTTGATTGAGTAATTTCACATTAACATGTGTATACCAGATTACATCAAGCAAGATTTGAGTTTTTTATAGGAATTATCATGTTTACACACAGACAGGCACAATGAATGAGAGATCAAATGAACAGTGTTTTTGGCAACTGTGGACCTCAAAACAAAATAACTTGATCTTGGGCTCTTCTTAACAACTTTGTAAATAGCCTAGCTCTATTTTTAATTGCAAATTCTCTAAATTTGATAATTTCTTATTTTTTGCAGAGAATGCTGTGGATCCCTTGAATACTATGATAAAGCCTATGACCGAGTGAATGTGAAGAACGAGAAGCCCCTACAACGTATAGACCGCATCTTCCACACAGTCACCACCACAGACGACCCAGTCATCCGTAAACTGTCCAAGACTGTGGGCAATGTGTATGCAACTGACGCCATTTTGGCCACACTGATGTGTTGCACCCGCTCCAACTATTCGTGGGATATTGTCATTGAGAAGATCGGAGACAAACTGTTTTTCGACAAGCGAGATAACACCGAGTTTGATCTACTAACCGTTAATGAAACTTCTGTGGAACCTCCACAAGACGATTCAAACAGCCTGAACTCCCCACGCAACTTGGCTTTAGAAGCAACTTTCATCAACCATAACTTTTCCCAACAAGTTTTGAAGACTGTGAGTTGCATTTGTTAGTTTTGTTTATGTTCTGTATATAGGCAAATTAGATATCTAAGATTTAGATTTTTTCTATTCCACAAATTTTCATTTTTAACCTATTCCTGTAAGTCAGTAATTTTTAAATTTCAATTTTTAAACTAGCCTTGGAATATTATGTTAACTGTCATCTTCTTGAAATTTGAACAGCATTTAATTAATTGTTCATAATAATCAATTTTTAGAATTCTGTCAGTAAAACTTTAGTCTTTGATTATTAATAATCATGGATAAACAATATGTTCATCAAATTTCAACATGGTACATTCTTTATTATATCTGCAGGAAATTAAGCCAGCTTTACAAACATATTCAATGTCTTTGATTAGAATTTTCCAACGCGTCTGTGTTTTTAACTACACGTTTCTGGAGGTGGAGAAATTCCTCCCGTTTTCAAGTGATATTTGCCTTAAAAATTGAATGTTTAAGTTACAGATATTAATTACACGTTGTCAATAATATTATACTTATCTATAATACACAACACAAAAAAAACATGATATTCATTTCTGTAACTTAAACACTCAATTTTTAATGTAAATTATTAGGTAATCACTTAGAAATGGGAGGAGGTTTTCCATCTCCAGAAACGTGGTGTAGTTAGAAAAAGGTCTGTTGAAAAAGTCTAATAAAAGATATTGAATAATTAATAATCAACGCCATTAATGAATTTGGAAACTTAATTTGACTGCAGATTTACCATTGTTATATATCTGATTTATGGACTTAGTTTTAAATAATTTATATATAAATTTTAAATATATATCTTTTTACAAGGACAAAAGATTCAATATTACTCCAATTATTGCGGAAATGGCTCATAAACACAATTGTTTGTGGGCTGTTTCCAAAATTGGTGTAACCTTAACGCAATCTGTTTATTGTTTTACTCTTATCACCATGCCTACTACATCAAATTAGGTTATTTTTTCATCTTGCCTGTTTACTTTACAGGGTGAGCCCCGTTACAAGTTTGACGAGCCCAACCCGTTCATCTCGGAAGAGGAGGAGGGGGAGGTGGCCTCAGTTGCATACCGCTACCGCAAGTGGGATTTGGACAACGGCATTGTGCTGGTGTCGCGTTGTGAGCATGACGCTGTTTTGCCTACTCCTAATGGAGAACTGCAATTCCTTACTATCAAGGCCCTCAACGAATGGGACTCTAAGGTTAGTTGCCCTCTGTTCAGTTTGTGTTGTGGAACATTTCATTTACTCTTTACCAAACTCCACCAGAGGCTAATCAAACTTTAAACACCCATTTTATCTATACTCAAATATAAACTTCTAGGCTTATTTATATAAGTTTTATTTACTACTGTGAACTAAAAAAAATAACATTAATAACAACAGAAACAATGTTAACCGCCAATTTCCCTAGATGAATACAAAAGAACTTGTTTAGTTAAGTCACATGCTAAGTTTTTAATGTGATTAGTTACAATAGAAGCCTAGCAATTGTCCGACAGTTTTTATCTAGCCAATTAAAACATAGGATTTGCTGAGTAATATTTCAAAACTATCAATAACCAATTTAACTTAACTTCACATAGCGCTGGAATTCGGGTGGAGGCTTTCTTTTGGAAGAATGTTGACCACCTTGTTAGAGCAACATTTTTATTAGCAGTTGATTACATTTAATGTATTTTACATTCTATTGTCTTAAAGTATGGATGATATATTTTACGTCTCCTGTTAAATCATGGTTATATTTATTCATATTTAAGTTATATTTAAAATCGTTTGATAAAACACGGTTGTTTACACAGCTCTCAGGCAGTGTGGAGTGGCGCCAGAAACTAGACACACAACGTGGAGCTGTGTTGGCAAACGAACTGCGCAACAATGCGTGCAAGTTGGCAAAATGGACTGTTCAAGCATTACTAGCAGGCTCTGATCAAATCAAGTTTGGGTGTGTTATTTCTACTTAATCAATTTTTATCAATAGCGAAGTAAAACCATTTGAATTGCTTCTATATCCTTGTGTGTAATACATGAAGCGGTTGGTTGCAAAAATTACCTTCACATCTTAACTGGTTTTTTAATGTTTGACTGTAAAAAAAATTATCTAGTTTTGTAGTTTTGCAATAAGATTTTAGATTTTCATAAATATTCTTCTGTGCGTAAACCTGAGTAATTTTTCATCATAATAGTAATATTTTGGAGAGAGTGTGTTTATCAATAACAGGTTAACAGAAGTAAATAGGCTACAGCAAATTACAAAAAATATGTAACTTATCCACTGAATATTTGTTGTATGGTATTATGATAGGTGGATGGCACATATATCCATATATATGGATTGCATATTGGGGTATATTTCAAGTGTTATAATCTGGGCTTTCTCAGATATCAATATATAATTATTTTTTTTAAGTAAAGTAATGACTTATTATCACTTATAGAAAAGATTAAATTTGAAAAAAAATTCTGTTACATACCCCAACATAGTCTCTTTCCTGTCGCATAAGCCATGTGGAACTAGTTGTTCAATAATACATCTGTTATTAAAATTATAATTTATGTGTTATGAATATTAACCAATGTGGTAAAATGTTGTTGTAATTTTTAGGTATGTGAGCAGATCTCATGTTAGGGACTCTTCCAAGCATGTGATTCTTGGGACCCAGCAATACAAGCCTAATGAATTTGCCACCCAGATCAATCTGAACATGGACAATGCTTGGGGAATCCTGCGTTGCATCATTGATATCTGCATGAAGCAGAAAGATGGCAAATATTTGATTATGAAGGATCCAAATAAGGTAGCACTTCAAAAAATATCAATTTCCAAACCTTTAGAAATTTTGTCAAATTTGGTTAATGACTGTGAATCATTGCTGATAAACGTTACAAATTTTATCTAAAAATAGTTAGTTATAAATATAACTTCTTAAATACATTGCTTCTTATTGTTTTTCTTCATTAATTTCGCCCATCTCGCTCCTTCACAATGTACGAGAGTACAAGTACTTACGAGGAGAATTGTGAACTTGGTGTAAAATTGTGTGAAATTAGTGTACTGAAGAGAATATTTTTAAGTTGATATTTGTCATTTTAGGATAGATAATTTTGTTCAAATAAAAAATGCATGCTCACAAATAGTTAAAATTTGCCAAATTGATTTATTAATTTTTTTCACAAACTAAAGTTGCTTACCATATGAGGTGCCTATAGATGTTTTTAAACTAATGGTATTGTTTTCAGCCAATGATTCGACTCTATGACATTCCTGATAATACTTTTGAGTCGGAGAATGAAGATGCAGATGAGGAAGATGGTGGATTGTAATGAAAGAATATTTCATGTTCAATTAAATCCTGGTTGATAGCAATTTCTTTAGTTTCAATTGTTTGACCCATGAATAATAATCAGTAGGCCAATTTATATTAGAGGACAAGTAACCAATAAATTAATTTAAACAAAAAATATTTCTCCTCCATCACACCATTTCAACATTCTTTGGATAGAGTTTAGGCAACCTTACATTTTTCACCCACTGGTCTCTCATCCCTTAATACTTTGTGCTATCTATATTTCAAATTTTATCTTTGAAAGTTTTTCAAATACAGTGTAACTTTGTAATCATCAAATTTAAAACATACATAGAGCAATGTAGTGTGCCGATTTAATAAATTTAAATTCAAATTGGCCAACGAGTCAGCTGTGATTGGTTATCAATAACCAATCACATGCCTCTATGAAGGAGATAAGGGGTGCATCGGGGACCCGCCCTATAAGGTGAGGCGGCTGCGGAGTGTTGGAGTGCTGTGTCGGTAACTGTTTATTGCCAAAAACGTGCATCTGTTGTCACAGTTTTTCTAAACTATTTGAATTCTATTCCATTGCACAATTTTTGTGTGAACGATCCAGATTAATATTAGGAACAAACGGAAAAAGTGTAATCAAGTGAAAGTGAAAAGTAAAGTTAACGAATTAAAAAAACCTAATTTGTTGTCTTGATGTGTCGGCAGCGGCCACGTTTTACGACAGTCATTTTGTCTGTACAGCCTCCCTAAGCCAACTACAGTTTCCAATGTAATTATATGTTTAAAGTTAAATGAAATTTTCACTAGTTTATTGTTTTCATTGCCTGAACACGAAAATTCCCTTCTGCCTGACTTTGCTCAAAATACGAGGGGGTACCCAAAAATAACCGGAGTGAAGCTGCCATAGGCATAGCCTGTGTAGTACTTATGTCTGCCACTACGTATGTGTAGCGCAGTTCATACGGAGTTCAGTTCCGCTAGTTCTGTCGCCGTAGATAGCCGCGATTTTTTTTAGTGAGCACTGTTTTGCCATTTTGTCGTTTTTTTTCGTTATGGCGGATGTAAATTAACAACACGCAGCTTCAAAGTTTTGTTTCTTGTTAGGGAAGAGTGCTGCAGATACCTTTGATATGTTGAAAACTGCTTACAGAGATGAATATGAAGCTTATAAAGAAAGAAGTGCTGAAGTAAAGATTTAAAAATGACAAGAGTGACTGCCAAGTTTGTACCTTGAGTTTTGACTGACCATCAAAAGGAACTTTGAGTGGAATCTTGTCGAGCAATGAAATAACACCTGCAAATTGATTTAAATTTTTTTTCAATATTCGCAGGACAGAGAATTCCAGATATCTCTGATAACTCGTCAATTGTCCAACGTCGTCTGTCTTAATGCACGAGCTCATGAATCTTCTCAAAATTTTCGTCAGTTTTAACAGTCGACAGACATTCTTCATGAGGTTTGTCAACAATCGATATGTCACCATTTTTAAAACGTGAAAACCACTCATATACTTGAGTTTTACCTAAAGCTCCATCTTTGTAAGCAGTTTTCAACATAACAATGGTATCTGCAGCACTCTTCCCTAACAAGAAACAAAACTTCAGAGCTGTGCGTTGTTCATTTAAGTTTGGCAACATGGCGAAACAGGATTAACAAACTGGAAATAATACTTGTATGCCTGCAATAAATATCAACCAAAATATGACTTAAATTTTGTTAATACTAACTCTCTCAACACCAAAAGTATTGATATGCAAATGAAATGCAACATCCACAAAACAGTGACTGGACTGAGAGTGTTGGCACGAGTCTCGGTATGAGGTGTTGGGGTAACTGGTATGCCACAAAAACAAAATGTTTACTGGCGTGGCAGTGGTCAACTGGAGACCTGTGTTTACTCAGTGCTAGTTGCTGGCATCCAG
The DNA here is from genome assembly GCA_023375725.1 of Nephotettix cincticeps. Lineage (NCBI taxonomy): Eukaryota > Metazoa > Arthropoda > Insecta > Hemiptera > Cicadellidae > Nephotettix > Nephotettix cincticeps. The sequence continues at coordinate 40,719,641 of CM041785.1, forward strand.
TGACTGGAAACCTCCACTGGCATGCCAGCTGGGAGTGTGTAAACAGGTCTTAAGTGTAATGGATTTGATGATTTATGCAAATTTGCTATTAAATACTAACAAATACCAGCTGGTTAATAGTCCAAAGAAGGCAACTGGTTTCAGTATTAGACCAATCACTAAACTGTATCAAAATTTTACTCAGATCAACCCTGCGGCCTTCAGATTATGAAATGGTACCGGTACCAACTTGACTACCAGACAGTTATAGAACCTTCCTGGAGAAATCTCATTCTACATCTGCCTCAGAATTTACAATCACTGTTCCAAGTGCACAAGGAATTAAGTCCAAGTATCCAAGCAAGTCCCAAAATATCTGTAAATTCATTCACCTACTTCCTATTTGGGTGTACTGTATTTACTGTTATTTATTTTTCCTTTCTTCTTTTTTATTTTGACTTAAAGGGTTGTAGTTCATTATTATAGTCTGTTTGAGGAGTCCGAAGCCAAGGCAATAATTGTGGGTAAATAAATGAAAAAATAGCCCCATAACAGCTGAAATGCATACTCAATGAATTTATATTGAGAGAAAGAACTTGTATTGTTAAGACAATAGAACTAAATTATCCTGATTACATGTAATGCATATTAGAGAGAACAGGTTCAGTTGTTTGCCCCCAGAGGGCAACACGGTCACGTAGTCTACCAGCATACCATAATATACAAAAAATAAACTGAAATTATTTTTATTCATTGGAACATTCTTTTTATAACATTAGCATATTTAATATTGTCTATTTCAAGCCTATGCTGAAGAGAAATCAGTCTTTCTCTAGCAACACCATTATTTGTAGCCTAACCGGCTAAAGCGCTGCGCTGACGAGCGTAACGTTCTAGCCATTCGGAAGTGCTAGGGTTCGAATCCCGACCATGAGCAATCCCAATTTGGCTTGCAAATGTGTGGTAGAGCGGAGAGGAGGGCCCATCTTAAATAAACGGTGACTGGCTTGGGTGGAAGTTGACGGTATTTGTAGGCTTAATTGGGATTGCTGTGGACACCTGTTTTGCTTTTGTGGTTATAAGGGGGGGCATGTTTTATGCTTTTTTTGTCTAAACTTTGATATTTTAAGAAGATATTAGTAATTATTTTTATGTTACAGTTAGAAGTAAAAAGCTTGCCACTTCTAGGGTTAAATGTAAACATCTGCAAGCAGACGTCGGCAGACATACAGATATCTGTGTGGTTGCAACATCTAATAACATGGGGAGCGATTTTTCCTCCATCCATCTGCATACATGAGTCTGTTGATTTGTGTGTTGGCCTTTAGACATATCCATGTTCTAACCTATTTCCACAAGGAGGTAAATACAAACAGTTTGACATGGATATGTCTTTGTTCTGGGGGGTGTTGGCAATTTGCGCAACCAAAATTTGAAACGGTGACGTCATGTGGTTAGTTACTTCATTTGGTTATAAGGTCAGCTGTTTTGGGAAACTGAAAACATTCCATTTAGACATATCCATGATTGAACCTATATCCCGCAGGGGAGTAAATACAAAATTTTCTATAAAGTTTTCTGCATAAAATGAAAACCAGTCCTTTTGGGTTAGAAAAGAATAACTAACAGACCTCAAAATTCTAAATGCAAATATTTACTGAGTAATACCATATTACGAGTCTAAAGACCTTTATTACAGAAGATGAAAGGTTGAAATTTAATTTATCTCCCCTTAGTACAAAAGAAATTAAGTTTAAGGTCCTGTATAGTATTACTAAACAGATATATTTTACAACTCTAAACCAAAACATGAAATAGAATATGCTGAATAAAAATATATTAATATTATCATTGTCAATGGATGATAGAGAGAGGGAGACTTATTTTGAGTAAAAATCCTCTTTCAATGGAAATACAAATAAAGAGACACATAGATAAAATATATTTCAAAATTATTTTGACATTTCAGTGTTGATAAGCCTTTTGACTTTTGACACTTTGGTAGCTAAACAAGTAAGTGTTCAGTAAAAATAAATACCCCTTTTACAAATGTTTTCTTGTGTTTTGGACTCTACTTTTTAATTTTACTCAGATGTCCTGGCTCAAATGTACATTTAGCATACCATAATATACAAAAAATAAAGTGAAATTATTTTTATTCATTGGAACATTCTTTTTATAACATTAGCATATTTAATATTGTCTATTTCAAGCCTATGCTGAAGAGAAATCAGTCTTTCTCTAGCAACACCATTATTTGGCTCAAGTTTTCTAACTTGCCGCAAATCCACCACTGCCAACTCATTGTCATTCAATCTAGCGTAGCACTCTGATCTCCTCAACAGCGCTTTCACATTGTTGGGGTCGATGTTCAGTACTTTGTTACACAGGGTAAGCGCATGTGTTGTACTGTCTGCCTTCAAATGACACCAAGCCATGTTGTTACATGCTTGGACATACAAACTCTTGGCTTCGGCATCATCTTCTATTCCAAGGGTGATTAAAAGCTTCACAGATTTATTAAACCTTAAAAATGAATCCTTCAACCTCCCCATTTGAAACAACTGAACACCTTTATGCTTATGTTCTTTAGCCATAACCAACTTCTCTTCTCTTGTCCACTTGTAAACATCCGGGAACTGAGTATAAGATGAAAGCAAGATTTCTAAAACTACTGAACTGGGAAATTCATCAAATGAAATTGTTAAGACACATTCTTCCTCCGCAACCATGCTCTTAACACATCTTTCAATTTGTCTATCCACTTCACAATCTGCAAAACCCACCGTAACTATGCCATCAAAATTTTCTTTCAAATAAACTGACTCAGTGGTCTGTATATGAGCACCTTCTTTTGTCCGTATCTTTACTTGGCAGGTTGCATTTTCCTTAGGACGTTCACACAATTTTCCTTTGAATATTATAACCTTAACACACTTCCCATCTTTAAATTTCCACTCCTCTTTCAGTGACGACATGTCGAACCTGAGGTTTTAACCACTCAAGTGTCCAGTTCCAGAGTCCTTCTTCCAATTCTTGACATTGAGCAAACAATGAAACATCAGTCTCCTTACAATCACTAAAAAAGACCATCAAATAAATTTAGTTATACTTTTACAATATACACAACATTTTTATTAAAAATATTTTTTAACCACATTAGTTCAGAAAATAATTACAAAAATAGATTAGATTCTCCACATATAATGAATACAAAAGGCTTTATTATCATGTTGTAATTACTAGATGTAAATCAATTAACAGCTAACACTTAAAATACTTTTAAGAGTATACAGGATGGTTAACAGAAATTATAAAAATATGGAAATTTACATTCTCAATATTTTGTAATATGTTATGTTCTACCTGAAAGCCTGAACCAGAGACCTCATGTACCAGACCATATACCTCGATAAATTTCATGAAACTTGTGTTTCATTAATGATAATAAGTAAATGTCTGCAATATTATTTAAATTGCGTACATTTTTAAGTGGCCTTCTTATTAATACCTACTAAGATTTTCCACGTTATTAAAAATTTGGTTAATTATCTGATCCAGCAAAATCAACGAAGTTCATTTCACTCTAATACAGTAAACCGTTGACAGTTATGACTCCCGGTATATTCTGACACGGAACGACGCTTAAAAAAGCATTTCCCTGTAACTTTTTTTTATAATTATAAAAATTTTACAAGTTAAAAAGTATTGATTCCGAACCAAGTTGTGAAAAGTTATAGTGAATGATTTTATTATTGGTTAACACCTTTAAAGAGCTCCACTCCCATAACGTTAGTAGAGCCACCTGGTCTGATCATACAGTCTGGCATCATACAAACTATTTGAAATACAGAACTAAGTTTAACTACCTAAAATATTTCCCTGAGACTTCTGAGAGCTTTGGATCACTCAGGACGTGGACAGCAGTCTGAGCTCCCTGGTAAGGTGTTTTGAATGTCAACCACAGTAAAAATCGGGAGAAACACCAAAATGGAAGGTCTCGTATTGCAGGAAAATGACGATGAATATTTGATCTCACGTTTCCTGGATTTACACTATTCACAGTAACTCCAGTTCCTAGAAAAACCAAAGCAAGGTCCAATATTCACAATATTAAAATGAGGATTATTAATATTTTGCACACTAATGTTATTTGAGATGGTCATCATTCTTACGACCCGCCAAAAGCCCAACAGAAAACCTCCAGCCAATAAAAATTGCTCAACTGCTATATGGAGTTGATTAAACTTGGTTCTGTTAGTGTGAATTTTCAGTTTTTCGAAACCCTGGAATTGACTTTTACGACAGGTTTGACAACCACTGACGACTGTACTGGGGACTTCGCTCTTCGTCCTGAATGTTAGGTCGGCAATTTTTTTAATTTCAGGACACACTAACCCACTAACCTATAGTTCTATGGTAATGTTCCCTAACACTTCACAAAGCTCCCGATAAATTTGTATCGGTTTACAGTTTTTGCAGTCAGAAACCTTATTACCACACGCACCTCACAGTTTGCGGCATTTTTCATCAACGTAGAAATTTCAAATTGTCATATGGAGTACAACCTCAATGGAGTACAATACTAACCTCTAACTAGCATGGTTAGATCCTGTTTGAGTTGCAAGACCCTTCCACGAAGATCGCCTTGCAAGCTTTAACTCTTGCGGACACAGAAGAGAATGTAATCTACTTTCTTGATAGTCCTCATAAAAACTCTAACAAATATGAAAACGTTGGTTTTTGTGAGGATATATCAACATGGAAAGTTACATTTTAGCAAATGTAATGCCGAAGCAAGTAAAATTAGATAAATTACAAAACAATTTTAATTCATTGAACTAATTTTAGGAAATGATCTGGAAAGCATTATGAATGAATGCTAAGGTGCTGTCTCAATAAATACTATGTATTTAAAATTGATCTGCAGTTCTTAAAACAGGAGAGCATATAAGGAAGAAGAGGTAGATAATATTTATAAAACAGATAACATGAAAACCATTATTAGTCTACATTCAATAAAACATAGGTCTTTTATTATTAAAAGCCAAGTTTTTAAGCTCCTGCAGATTTTACTAGGAATTCATCCACTTTTGTCTATTGAGCTTGGTTTTTAATGGAAACTTGATAAATATTTATATGATTATACATTTCAAGGTAGTCAACTAATTTTTGGCTTGTACAGTACTGGAATATATTAACTACTTATACTTTAGACTTACATTTACCTTACCATTCAATAGTTTTGCCAATTTCGAACTAAACAACATAAGGCAAAGTTTGGATGTTCCATAAAACATAAACATGTCAAATTCTTCATGCTTATCATACTTCTTGGTAATTTCAGAAACACTTATTCTCGTAACATATTTATGACTTTCTGAACCCACATTTACTATTCTCGACGGAGCACTTTCCTTCAGTAAGTCTAACAACAGATAGGTGAGCAAAAATGGACCTGAAAATTATTATAAAGGTAATTATAAAAAAACACACATGCTTTTTACAAGAGGCTTGCAAACTTTCTTCATTTTGTATCCAATCATCAAACGATAATAACACTGGATGGGACCCTCAAACAGAAAATCAGCTATTTCCAAATTGTTTGGTTGCCTAATTCATATTGGAAAAACCTTGACTAGTCATGAAGTATTTTGTTCCAGTACTATAAAAATGTTCTTTGCATACAGTGAGTGCTTAAAGAATCTCAAAGTAAAATGAATTCTATCCCAGATCAGATATTTTGAGATGTGTTTACTTCTTTTTGATCTTTCTTTTTTCATTCAAGTAAATACTGTAATGGTTTCAAGAAAAAATGTCACAGAAATAGGGAAAAAAACCTGACTAGAAATAAAGTAACGTAATAATTAATTGTAAATTCCTATACATGTATGGAATTACTTTTTTAATTTATACTTCAATTAAATCAAATTTGTGACCTGTACTTAAAAAAATTAAACATTTAAACTCTCTAAACAAATTCCATTATTACTGCTTGTAGCGCCTAGTTTCGGCTCCGAGGAGTCATCATAATGTGAGACAAGAATGTATACATTTGGAATTACATAATACATGACCATTGTTATGTTTACTAAAATTTGTCACTACACACATTATAACGAAAAACAACAACATGAACCAACGAACATTAAAAAATTAACATTGTGAAAGGATGTGACACTACCCGCCTTCAGTTTGATTATAAATATAATTAGTCTAGACTCAAACTGAAGCCAGGTAGCATCACGTCCGTTTGCAACGTTAATGTTATAATGTTTGTTCGTTTATGTTGTTGTGTGTATTGGCAAATTTTAATAAACATAACGATCTTTATGTTGTCAGAAGTTAGGCTCATTGGAGCCAAAACTAGTTAATAGCAGGTACTTGAACTTTTTCTTCATTGTTTCAAAGTAATCCAGAGGCTTTCACATTGAAAAATGAAATTCCATTAGGCCTAATTTATTATTTTATGTTTAAATAAACGGTATAAGTGGACTGACAAGTACTTTCTCATGTAAGTAAATTTAAAAACGGCAATATGTAATAAAGCTATCATATTATTTAAAGTTTATCTAAATATCATTTAATAATTTGTTTTTTCAAAAGAAATACGGAAGGTAGAGGACCTGAGGAGGGAGAAGGAAGGAAGATGCAAGAAACAGAGACCTATGGAGGCAGTGTGTTGGGAAGGCCAAGTCCCAGCTAGGATACAAATGGCCGCAGTAGTAAGTAAGTATGTGAGTAGTAAGTAGTTTCTAATCAGTATCTAATCTAATCTAAGTAATTAAACAGTTAAAAAAAGTTGTACACAAACAAAATAATTTTTTACCTAAATAGTTGGTTTGTAAAGTAACATCATATCCATCCTCAGTTAGTTGGAAAGGTACATGAAATAATCCTGCGTTGTTCAAAAGGCCATAGAGTTTACACCCTGTAACAAACCGCAAACCCACAATTAATTATGCAATAAAGTATAGATCCATAAAATAACTTTTATACAACTGCTAGCATTATACAGCAATAATCATATAATACAAAATACATCCAGATTAAAATTTGCCTCAGTTAGTTTCTACTGTATTTAAGCTATGTTTTATATCATCACAATCAAGGGAAAGGTATTGAGTATGTTTTAGAGTATAAATGAGAAGGGTACTATACTAAGATAAATTGGTATCAAAGATGGTTCACCTGTCAGTTTAAATCTGTTTACAAAATCAATGATGCTTTCAAAACTTGACAGGTCCAATTTCTCACAGCGGATCAATTTATTCCCAGTCTTTTGTTTGATATCACTGACTGCCTTCAAGCCTTGCTCTATACTTCGACAAGCCAAAATCACTTCAGCACCTTTGAAACAAAAATAAATAAATACAAAATAAATCATCCGGACTAAAAAACAGATGTCAGTCATCATCGTAAGAGTAAAAAAAGGGCAAACCGAATTCTTTAAAGCAACATGAAGTCTTTTTAATGACTTATTCTGAAGGGGCATTCCTATTGTTTAGGCTGAAACTGCTATTGAAATACCCTTTTCAAAAGAGGGTTACAATTACAAAAGAAGACGTTACTGATTCACCGCCTCTTACAGGACTAGCAATCGTTATTTTAACGAATATATATTTAAGAATAAATATAAAGAAAAACTTTACCTCTTAAAGCTAAAATGGTTGCAGCTTCTTTGCCAATCCCTGAATTGGCTCCAGTTACAATTATAACTTTGCCTTCAAGACTAACTTGGCAGTTACAATATCTCCCACTGTTGTATTTCCTACATGAAACCATTAAAAAAATTATATTCTCATTTCTTGACAACAACAAAACAAAACAAAAAATAACTAAATATCAAACCAGACTCTAATAACATAATTTTTTTATTTCCAGTTTATGAAAAAAAGTCAACTTGTTTAATTGTAAAAAATTAACCGCTTCGTTTTGATTAAGAGTGACTAAGGTTCCATTTGACAATATAAATTTAAAAACAAATAACTGTTGCTAAAAATGGCTTGATTAATCTATATAGAACTTGCAAGATAAATTAGGCACATTTGTGATGACATTTGATCAGTTATTCAAAAATATATTGTAAATATAAGCTCAAATTTACTAAAGAGGTCAAGAAGAGGTCCGCATGAGAATTGCACCATGTAAGAACTACATCCTATGATCAGATTTTTAATCAAAGAAGATGTGAAACATAGTATGTCCACGATATAATATTTAAAGTGAACAGCGACAATTTGTTTGAATCGTTCAAATGTTTATCACTAAAAAAAGAGTAAAAATGACAACGCTTTTTGAGATCAAACTAAAGAATTATTGGCCAAGGACATTTAAAAATTATTATATAGATGGAACAGGTGTATAATTATTTCAGAGAAAAGTAGCTAATCTGCTACTTAATCTGCTACTCTAGCTAATCTTTGGTGCTGATTTAATTAACAATTTTTGAGCTATTATCAATTGTCTCGTTACTAATTCAATGGCCTTGTATAATTTAATTCATTTGACTTTAAATAAAGATAAAGCAAACTCCCACACAAGACAATACAGGATACTTCAGGTAGCCGTAGTTATAACAAACAAATATTTTTCACAATTTTAAACTATACTACATAGTCTACCTCTTTACTTACTTTATTAAGTAGATGGTAAATAATGAACCAGCAAAGGGTACCAACAAGAATTTCATCCACATTTCCAATCACAACCTGCTATAACATGAACATTACCACAATATTGGTTATTTAATTTAAAAAAATATATGACTTAAATTATTTTTATTAGTTTTTTGTTTTATACAGAACTGATTCATACTTTCTCCTATAAAGTAATTTATATCAATAAATGTCTTAATACTTATATTTATATACTTTACTTACTAATAAATTGATGTAGATTAAATTTCTCTTTTGCTTTTCAATCCTCATTCCGTTTATAACAAATATCAGTTGATCACAGGCTAATAATAACGGTATGGATAATTAAACAGTAAATGATCGGCTTTGGCTAAAAGACGTTAAACGGCATTGCTCAATTGACTAACGTCGTAGCCGAGTTGTAGCGTGTCGGCCTCAAGAACTATAGGCCGCGAGTTCCGCTATATTAATTATGGTATATTAAATCGGTTTTATTTCAACCACATAAATGTTTTCATTGAGTAATAGATGTGTTTTAATTTTTCTAATTAATTTTTATAATACATGTCTTATTCTATACGAGCAAAGCTCGGTCACCAGGTACTACTACAGTATATGAGAACGGTATAATTTAATTCTTTAATATAATAAGCTATTATATTATAAATGTGACATCAGCCTGATGTCACATTTATAATATAATAGCTGACCCGATGAATTTCGTAACGCCTGACAGTAAATACATGTAAACTTTAAGATTGGCCATGTTCTGAAGTCAAATAGCATTACGGTTTGTTGAAAGGTTATATATTCCGGATCGCGGCATAGTGAATAACAATACTGAAACGATAAGACATGTTAATAACATTCCCATAAAACAAATAAATCTGAAAGGATTAATTCACAATTTTTGAATCTAACCTAAACTCAAACCAAACCTAACTGTAATACAGCTTTTATAGGAAAGATATACAACAGCTGATTATTATAATAAACGTAATATATAAACATTGTAATTATTTTTTCCTAATGACTAGACCGTAAAAAAACTTTTTTAAATGTCGGACATTTATAAGAGCTCTCACCAGCGTGTATATCATATGGCGTTTCAGACTACTAGAGTTTACAAAGGATTTTGAACATGTCAGACATTGAAAAGGACGCTCATCAGTATGTATATTCATATGTTGATTCAGATGACCAGACTGTACAAAACATTTTTCACATGTAGGAAATTTATAAGAGCTCTCACCTATGTATATATTCATATGTTGTTTCAGACTTATAGCTTGTGCATAACATTTATTACATGTTGAACATTGATGTTGTAAGGAACTACTGGACTAATTTCTTTTGTTTTTTTTTGCAAATTCATTATAAATTACTTCATAGAACTGTAAAAGTTCTTTACATATTTTAGCTTGATTTCTACAATAGCCAAATTTGGTAAAATAGCCAAGCAAATGGCATGGTGTTTTCAACGAAATAAGGTTATGTTATTTATTATCTTTTTCATAATCTACTTAAAAGAACTTTCATCTATATCTCACCCATTGTTTCAAAAAATATCAAAATCACACAAATGTAGTTTTATAAATGACTGACATTTTTGCTTTCATTCTACATTATTTTCCTTGTTACATTTTGTGTACATATTCCTTTCAGATTGTCCTTCCACTCCTAATAATTATTATGGCCACAACTATAACCTGAAAAGAGAAAACATTTTAGAATTTCATGTAATTGCTTCTTATAAAAAGCAAAATTCTCATTAATACTGACTTATTCATTAGTAATATGCAAACAAAGAGAGTTCAGAAATTAATGAGATTATTTAAATTTTGCGGACAAGAAGAATCCAATTAATTTCCAAACATTTTTTATTAAATTGGTAAACATGCTCCTGAAGGATGATAGAACTTTCAGCTGTTTTCATTTTTGCCTTTGTCTCTTTTTGTACAAAGGTAAGACATGTATTATGAGCTTGGAGATTTCTATTTTTTACAAGAAATTTATCAAAGAATTTGTATTGAATTTTAGATGAAAAATTGAACATAAAACTAAAATAAATGTAGTGTGAAAAAGAGTTAGAAATATTTACAAAGGTTTGAGGTGACCAGCTCTGAGTAAAGCATGATTTTCTGATAAGCCCGTGGAGACATTGAAGATTTGGCAAATCGTTGTTTTATATTACGACATTTTCCCCGATGTTTCGGGTATGAATTACGTGGCTGCAAGTTATTTAACTAGGAAATCTTTAGTCACAATTATCTGACACAATTTAAAAATTATCCACTTGAGGTGCAACTCTTCTCGGCCTACACTTCTCACACTGCCAGTTCTTTTTCGCAGACTCACCACTTTAGAAAGTGTCTTTGCACATTTAAAGTAAAATGTACGTTGACAATTACACACACTGTACACTTTCTCCATCCTTGCACTGTAAGTTGCACACACTGCAGGTACCTGGTTAATTACACCAAGCTAAAAAACTCTAATAAAAAAACTTGACTAAACAGGCATATTTACCAAGTGGCTCTCGTTACCCTGCACACACTCGCACGATCAATGATAAGGTCCGCCCATCTCGAAAGACTGTTAGCAACTAAGGACAGCCCGTATGCACCATTTAGTAACAGGTAGGCCTAACCCTTGATTCACAATATTCACCAGTAAATCTAATGCCCTCAAACCCCAAGAGGCGGCAGGTGGTTGTCGGTGCATGGGACGAGGGGGAAGAGTTCCCTTCCAGATCCCCTACTCACCACAGCAGACCCTCAAAGTGAAACAGAACAATAGACACAACACGCGGAGACACCGAGGGCGGTGAGTGGTTTTCAATGGGTGGTACTCGACCAGACCCAATCGGCCTTTCCCCCTACTAGTCACCGCAGGCCCATTTAATGAAACTGAGTTCTGAACTGAAAAAAGTTGTTGTGATGTCTGTCTGTGTGTGCATGTACCTGTATGGTTGCAAGAGTATGGATGCGTACAAAGACACAACTTACACCAATGTTCTGATTTATGAATGTTCTGATGGAACACAATGAAGAAATGTCATCCACGATGTTTACATAAACATACATTTACATATAAACATATGAATCAAAAACTGACACCGCCAAAAATGAAATAAATAAACCTCGCCACAAGCTCAATAACACACAGGCACCGGAGGGCTAGCACCTCAGTGGTGTATTAAATAACAATGGAATGGCAGCGATCTAAAATGTTTTACACACAACATTTTTTAGCGAATTTCCCAAAGGAAGATGCTATTACCGTAGGTCTCATGGCAAGACTTAAGCCCGGGACCATGTTTTTTTTGTATTTAGGTGCTCAGAGGCCAAAAAACAATAGTCTTTAAAATTTATATATATTGTGTGTGTGTGTGTGTGTGTGTGTATGTATATGTATTATATATGTGTGTGTCTATGAACACTATAACTCTCGTAAAAATGGTCCGATTGAGACCAAATATGGTAGTGACGTCTATTCCTACATTTGTTCGGACAAGTTTGTAATCCAGACACATCGGAAAAGGTAGTTTGAGGGGGTTTTGTACACCAAAAATGGATTTTTTTATTTACCCAAAAAAAATTATTTTTAATTTTCAAATTTTATCTTTCACAATTAGAGTAAGCTCAAAAAACTACACAATTTAGTTCCTTAAAGTTTAGCTCTATCTCAAACAGTTACCGATATATTAAAAAATCTAAACACAGTACATTGTATTTAGGAACTCAAATGCTAATTTTATGGAGGAGAAGAAAAAATTAATATTTTCCATACTAACCAATAGTTTTGGATGAAAATTTGTATTTAGCTTCATGTGGTTGGGATCCATACGTTTATGCTAAAAAATCATAGTTTATATATACTTCACAGCAGCAAACCTGAATACTCTTTCCCATGTTAATCTTATGGAGAATAGGCAAACTCCTTTATTTATGTCCAGACAATGATCAAACTTAGTATATGGTCAGAACAAAAATAGTTTGTGGTAAAAATACCTACTTTTAATTTTCCTCAAAGCAGCAAACCTACATACTCTTTTCCATGTTAATGTTACGGAGAATAGGCAAATACTCTATTTTATCAAAAGGTATTGGTTGATCATTCTTGTCATATACTTGTATTATTATTGCCATATTGATTTGGAAATTACCAGGTCTGCCGCTACGGGGGTATATTTGATTTACAACACAACGATCGTGGGTGCAATCATTGCCACGCACACCTGAGGACAGCCTGGCGCAGCAGCGATTGTTGCTGCCCGCAGCAAATGTGTTAAATGAATGTTTCCATGTTATTTTTGTGTATTTATGTGGGACCATGTTATTTTTTCGTCTTTAGGTGCCCAGAGTCCAAAAACGAGTCGTTAAAAATTATATTATTATTTCCATTTATTAGTAGCCTATCCCATGTTTTATTGTATATGCATTCTAGTTAAAGCAGCATAAGCTCGTCAAAACCAAAATTAACTTACCTGCTAACCTCAAAAACTGAGCTTGTGAGTTAAACTCATGAGTCATGTACAATAATTAAGCTTGATATGTAACTTAACTTACACTAATAAAATGTTAGGAAAAGAATAATATTATGAAAGAAAAACAAAAATTGAATTTACTAACAAAATTTTTTAACTTACACTAATAAAATGTTAGGAAAAGAATAATATTATGAAAGAAAAACAAAAATTGAATTCACTAACAAAATGTTTTGTAGGCTAATTACCAATTTAGTCTAATATAATTAAAACTCACCGATATTTAACTAAATACACGTTTTCAAATTACACTAATGTTTATATTTATTGCAATTAATCAACTTGGACAATATGAACAGTCTAATAAAATTAGTTTAAAAATTAAGTAATTAAACGTTGAAATCAGCAATAGTAAACAACCTGTTTTTCTTCTTCTTATAGGCTACGGTTTGAAAACCATGCAGCCTCGCAGAACAACCGGGCTGAAGGTAGCTTATGCGCGCCAGCTAATGCGAGTCAATAAGTAGATCCATAAGCCAGGGCGTTAGTTCCATTCATAAGCTAGCGCGTACCCGATGATTCCAATATATTCAACCCCCCAAAAAATAACTTAAGATCAATTTAACACGGTTCTCACTGTGTAAACATAACACAGTGGTATGTGTACTTTAATTTAAAAATAGTTTCATAGTGATACATAGGGGCGGAACGAGGTATATAAATTTTATTATGTAAATTTTCAGCGGCATTCTATCATTCAGCCATTTTCAACCCCCCGAAATATATCTTTAGATCAATTTAACACAGTTCTCACTGTGTTAACATAATGTAGTAATATGTGTACTTTAATTTAAAAATAGTTTCAAAGTGGTACATAGGGGAGGAACGAGGTATATAAGATTTTTTATGTTAATTTTCAGCGGATTTCTATCGTTCAGCCATATTAAACCCCCCAAAAAATATCTCTAGATCAATTTAACACTGTTTTCACTGTGTTGACATAACACAGTGATATGTTTTCTTTAATTTAAAAATAGTTTCAAAGTGGTACATAGCTCCCCTATGTATTCAACGAGGTATATAAGATTTTTTATGTTAATTTTCAGCGGATTTCTATCGTTCAGCCATATTCAACCCCCCAAAAAATATCTTTAGATCAATTTAACACTGTTCTCACTGTGTAAACATAATATAGTAATATGTGTACTTTAATTTAAATATAGTTTCATAGTGGTACATAGGGGAGGAACGAGGTATATAATTTCATAGTGGTACATAGGGGAGGAACGAGGTATATAAGATTTTTAAACAATGTTAGATTAATTGTTAGAATTTTATGGGGTGGGACAATCCCCCAGGTAGTACCAAGCTTTTTTCATTGTGAGGGGGATTTTACGCTGCACATAAAGTTTCATGTTGCAATCATAGCTGAGTGGGTCCTGGCCTACCACCCAAAAAACTCGGGTTCAATTCCCGGTCATGACACATGAAATTTAATTTCTCAGACTGCCACCGTGCTTCGGAAGGCACGTTAAGCCATTGGTTCCGGCTAAATAAGTAGTCGTTAGGTCACGCTAGAGACAGTAGTGCAACCTGAAAACTCTAACATTAGACCTTGACCAGAAGGTTACAAGGAACTTTACTTTTATCAAGTTTCATGGAAAACGGTTGGAAAATATGAAAAAATTGATTTTTGTAATATTCCCCATAAGAATAACATCAGACGCTCTTAGACTACGTACTGCTAATTCTAACTTTTCTCTGGAACCGTTAGTCGTAATGAGTCAAAATAATAATTGGTTTAGTTTTTCAAGCTGGTTTCAATGATGCTAGTCAAATCATATTTCATCTTCATTATTTTTGCGGACAAGTTTCAGTAGTTAGACCAACTATGACGTATGCGTCTCTGGTGGACCAAGATGGACTCAGGTGTTGCTGTGAAAAGGCTGGCAGCCGTTCAGCGGCTGGCATGTCTCATGATCACAGGGGCGATCAGCAGCGCTCCTGGGGCCACTCTTGACTGTTTGCTTGATCTTTTGCCCATAGACATTCACATCAGGATGACTGCCAGAATGGGTGCATACCGTCTCTGTGGAGAAGGCCTCTGGAATAGGCCAGGTGAATTACGTGGTCATACCAGAATTTCGGGGATAGTTCAGAGCGACATTTTAGGTATGCCCTCTGATTATCTTCCGAGAACTTTTTCTTTTGGCAGGTCTTTCCGAGTTCTTTTTCCGCAACGGGACGAATGGAAGGATGGAGCCTGCCCACTACCACCCTGTGATCAGGAGTGGTACACTGATGGGTCCAAGAGCAGTCGGGGCACAGGAGCAGGCATCTACGGGGTGCAGGGCAACGTACGGTCAGGTATTTCCATGGGGACCTTCCCCACTGTTTTCCAGGCCGAGATCACTGCCATTATGGAATGTGCCAGAGACATCTTGATGCTGGGTCATGAGGGCCTTTCTATCAATATTTTCTCTGACAGTCAGGCGGCTCTTAGAGCTTTGGACTCGGTAGAGTTCAACTCTAGGGTTGTGTGGGACTGTTTTAAGCTTATGTCCTGTGTTAGCAGACACAATGAAGTCACCCTTTGTTGGGTTCCAGGGCACTCAGGGGTGGATGGTAACGAAGTGGCAGACGGGCTGGCCAATAGGGCTGCATCATCCCCCCTTTGTGGTCCCTAACCCTTCTGTGGTGTTTCCCGCGCTGCGGTTTTTCAGACTATCAATTCCTGGGCTAGGGATTGTCATAAGAAAAGATGGGCTGAACTTTCCCTGCATAGAGTTAGTAAGCTTAATCTTCGTTCTCCTTCTAGTCAAGTTGCAAAGAGGTTCCTGAAACTTGGCAGGAAGGATGCCAAACTTGTCACAGGTATCGTCACTGGTCACGGTAATCTGAGGAAGCACCAACTACGTATGGGGGTCTTCAACGGCGACCCCCTGTGTAGGAAATGTTATCTGCAGGAGGAAACTGCAGATCATCTACTCTTTGATTGCACAGAGCTGGTGGAGGTAAGGTCCTCCACTCTGGGCAACTTGGTAAGGGGTAGTTTTCTGCCTCCTGACGAGCTCGTTGACAGGATGCTGCAGTTTTACAGGTCTCTTCATCTAGAAGATTCCTGATTCTCCAGGAAAGAGAATTTTTAGGGGTGCGCAAAAAGCTGCAACGGCTGAAGCGCCTTGGGAAATCCGCCCCTTCGAATGAATGAATGCGGAAAAGTTGAAAATATGATTTTTTTAAAGCCCAAAGCTTTTGAACCGTCATGTTTACAGACATGCGGGTACATATCATTTATTACTCAATGCACCATAAAATAACATAATTTAATCAAAATCCTCAGGTCCATTTTTGAGAAATTTGTTATTTTCATGTTTTTAGGGATGAACTACCCTTTAAATAAGAAATTCAAAAAAATTTAAAAAAGCACCAGTAGATACGGTGAATATAAACATACATACCAAATTTCTTATAAATTGGACCAACGGGGTAAGATGTAGATTTGTACACATCCAGACACACACACACACACACACACACACACACACACACACACACACACACACACACACACACACACACACACACACACACACACACACACACACACACACACACACACACACACACACACACACACTCACACATGCACATTTAACAGAATTACTACTTAGACTTTGAGTATAAGAAGATGCATTATTTTTTACGTTGAAAATATTGGGACTAAACCTGTGTTGGCTAAACTGATTTATACAATTTACTTGTTCTTTTTCTGCTTTGTTGTTGTTTTGGTAGCTAATGTCAAGTAAGATTAAAATGCGTATTTTCATACTTGTACAGTAATGGTTGGTGTTGTAGTTGTAATTTGTATATCTAGTTTAAAGTAAATTTTACTGGAATCAACTTTGTTTTAGCTTCTACTAGTGTTATAGTGATTGAATGCAGTTTAACTGCATATGGGCTGGGCAACATAACCACCAACTAAATATTCTGAAACCTTAGGCCAATAGTTTGGTTGCAAGACTTGAAATTAATAATATAATTGAATTATTAATATTATTTTATTCGTTGCTTGAAGTAATTAAATTACTTAATTAATATTTTAGAAATGGGGGACAGTGATGAAGAAGAGAGTTCACAAAGTAATTTCCAACTGACTGGTATACTCTTTGGCAATATTGATGAGACCGGTCAACTTGAGGATGATATACTCGATAGTGTGTCCAAAAGACATTTGTCTTCATTGGCAAGGTTGGGCTTAAGCTCCATTATTAATGAACTGATTGATGATGCTGAACTTGGTGATAAATCCAACCAAAACAGTGAACATACAGTGAAAAGCTCGGATGATCTTTCTGTCAGCAACGACCAGTTTTCTCAAGACTATGATGTTAAATCACCTTCAGCAATTGATTATTCTGATATCAATGAATTAGCAGAGGATTACATTATTAATGAAAATATCTTGAATCATGTAAAAAAGGAAGAAGACAATACCGACTACGATGCTGATGATGAGGGCCCCATGAAAGATATGCAATTAATGCCACCTCCTCCGATGCCTGATGCAAGCAAAGATGGTATGGAGGATTCATCTGAGGATGGACAGTCCAAGAAATTAGAAACACCTTTAGCTGCAATGCTTCCTTCGAAATATGCCAATGTTGATGTTCGAGAACTGTTTCCAGACTTCCGTCATGATAAGGTAACTCGTAATTAGTATAGTAAAACGTTTTCTTGATATGCTATCAATAATATAGGCCTAGTAGGCCTAATTGTTAATTTATATATAAGGCCAAATGTCTACTGAAAGTTTAGGTTTAAACGGACACGTTCTGTGTATTGCATTACTTTCCTCCATGTTAGATTAGATTATATCATTGAAATGACCATACTACAATGTAGGTATTTTAAGGTATTTTTGAGTGTAAGATGATTGTGGCACGATCTTGTAGTCTTGTTACTGACTAAGGCTGACATGTTCCTTAGACAGGACTGTTAATTAATAGCCCAACAGCCGACGGCAAAGGATGGACCTACAGTTTAACGTGGCATCCGAACCATGGCCTCTGAATTACGAATTGGTCTAATTATGAGGATGGTCTTTGCGGATTAACGTAGTATTCAATATTGCGGACGTTAATCCACACAAGAGAACATACATCCACCGACAAACTCTCACAACTATCCACAATTCGTGACCTCCAAGTAGCTGGATTACAGGACGTCGCCACCGTCCCAGTCATGATCTAAATCGAAAGACAAGCCTACTTATTAGTATATTTTAATTTAGTATATTTTACTTTTTATTTATTTGATTAATATTGTTTTGAATAAATAATTTGACATATCCAAGGGTTACCAATACTTCTTTTACTACCGTATTTAAGGAGAGTATCTAAACTTGCTGATAGCAAGATTTGGATTCAGTTCCCTTTCAGAAGTAAGCAAGCTTTTTTACATAGTAAATTACTTTAAAAAAATCCCCTAAACAGCTGTTCTTCAAACAAATCATGTCACTAACCCTATGACCTCACTGTTTCAAATTTCGGTGGCGCAAATTGCTAACATATCCCAAGATAGCTAAGACATATCCTTGTCAAAATAGGAACAATAGTAATGTGGTTGAATTTATAAGTACTGTAGGCTATATTACTTTTAATTGTTCTCAGTTTGGCCTACCTAAACTTATATAAGTATAATTTATGATTTCTTTAATAGCCTACAACAAAGGCTTCCTTTTCTTTACTAATCATCTGGATTCTTAAGCCGGATTAGTAGAGTGTCAAAATTATCTGTCTACTGTAGATCTCTTGATTTGTGAAACTATAAAAAGTAAAATTCTGGTTTCAAATACCTGTCTGTCGAGAGATCCTTGTGTAGAGGTATCTTAAACCACAATTTTATTCTTCAAAGATCCAGAGGCTATCAACAATGAAATATAAAAAGTAATTTAGAATCCAACCTAAAAAGCTATTAGTCCTACTTTCTAAGTATAGCATATTATGGCATATAAGCCTAATATGTCATAATTTGCTTAATGAACATAGGCTTTTAATAATCCAGATCTATATTGTGTTTACTTGAGGTCTTTGAGACCTGTAAAAAAGGCTCATATACACATCAAGATAATACCAAGTAACGCTAATGGTCTGCGCTTGTGGTCTGCATAAAACTAAGGTTATAAGTAAAACTTGCATTACAATGTGAAGGAAAATACTCTAGGGCCTATATGGTTTTGTAGTATTTTTCTTTAAGATGATAAGACTAAAAATAAACTAATTGAGTCTCTGGGAGACATTATTTTGTGGTTCTGCTCCTCGTGTAAAGCTATCCTGCTCGATAGTCATTCAAATGAGGATGTCGACACCCGAAAAGTATGTGAACATGACTCATCACACATTTCTCATCTAAATGAGAAAATGGAAATGCTAATTGAAAGTCATGACAAACTATGTGGTTTCATAGGTGAGCTTATTATTACTTAATTCCAAGTCATTTATTTCATTGTCTTCCAACCTACCGCTTCAACAAATCTGTAGGCCTAAACACGTTACTTTTGCTTCATTTTTTTAAATCAGCTTCCAAGACAAAAACAACCCAAAACTAGGTTGAAAACTGTTTTAAAACCTACTACTAATTTATTAATTTTAATATCATCAATTACCTATGGAAACAAAGATTATCACATTTCATCTTTTATAGGTGTTGCGATTTTCCCGGCTATTTGGCCCAGGTAAGCCTAGTAGTATGCCTCAAATATGGAGAAGTGTTAGGAAGAGGAGAAAGAAGCGTAAACATCAACACAGTAATCAACAGCAGCAATCTGACTCCGGGTCAGATCAGGAGACGACTCGTCAGAAAAAAGTTGGTTGGGTTTTGCAATATGGATCACCACCACCTCCTGAGAAATGCAAATCTGATGATGAGGTAATTTTTTATGTAGCCTTCATTAAAAGCCTACAGCTAAAACATTAAATGGCATTCCTCTGCAAAAGCTTAGTAGTAATTTAAACAAATTTACATTTGTTTAATTTGTAAATGTAATTTCAAATCACAAATTTTTGTCAAATGTAATTTTACAATTACATTTTAGTTTTCTGGAATAGGATTTTTATCAATTTTCTAATGAATGAAAAAAAACTCAATTAAAATTGCAACACCCTAGCTGAGTTTTCTTTAACATTTAAGAAAATACAAACAAAAAGTTAACTGTTTTCATACTTTTAATTAGACAAATTGAAGTGTGATTCAAAAATTAGTTACAAATAAGTTAAAATTAAAATACTATACTTTAATTAGGTTTAATTCCAGGAGAAATTGCTGCGTCCTCAAGAAAGTAAAGTGTTAAACAAAAGTGTGGACAATGGAGACACCTCGGACATGGGTCCTAAGGTATGAAAATATGAAATGTATGGCCAAAAATGTAGCATCGTAGTTTCAAACAAACAACAAATTACTAGATCAATCTAAATTATTTGGTGAATCAATTTATCACTAACAGATGTATCTCCTTATTACACACTTCAATATTACACACTTATTATATTATTATATATATATATTATTATTATTATATTATTATTACACACTTACATTACTCCCTCACTCATCTGGATCAGCCTAGTCTAGGAACAGACAAAAAAATACATTTGTTGAGATTCTATGTTTTGCAATATATCAAATATAGAAGAAGTACCGGTACCAGTTAAATCAATCTGTTAGAAGTTAGCTTGAAGTTTAATGCATTCAGTTTCTCCAGAAAAACCTTGCAATGTACTGTTTTTACAAACAAATTGGGCATGATAATGACCTCTCATAAAAAACAAGAGTTGACATTGAGCCCTTCATTTTTATCAATGTCAAGTATAACTGAGTCTGGTTCCCAGTAATATATGAAGCATATAGTAACACCTAAGCTTTAAGGTTGTACGATAAGGATTATAATTTTTTAAGCAATTACTTTATTCTTGCCTCCAGGTTGCAGACTGGAGGTTTGGACCAGCACAGGTCTGGTATGATATGTTGGACGTCCCCGAGACAGGGGAGGGTTTCAATTACGGATTCAAACTGAAAGAGAAAGTAAGTTCAAACCATAAAAAATTAGCCATATTTAGTATAAATTTCACACAAAATACTTTATGGTCTATATTTAATAACATAGGTAATAAATACATGTATAAATTAAATCAGTAAAACAATTTGAACAGAAAAAAATCATACAATATGACTTAATGACAATTTGATAACTGGATTTCTTTTTTAATTTATTAAATTTAGCGATTCTTTTTTGAATAATAATATGAGTCATTAAATTTTAGCCTGATAAATTAGGCTGATAAATTAGTTGTAATGAACAGCACATATATTTAATAAATTATTTTCAGGTATTAATATAGATTTAACAAATAATGTCTACTGTAATTGCTTTTTCACTGACAGAATGAAGAAGATGAAGAGGAGACGACAGAGGGATTTCCGGATGACGCTTTTTTGATGGTGTCCCAACTACGTTGGGAAGATGATGTAGTGTGGAATGGAGAGGACATCAAGCATAAGGTAGGTTTCTATAGATTAGTGGCCTACGTTTGATATTTTTATAACTTAGGACCATTATGAGTCCGCAACAAGCTCTAGGTACTGGTAAAAAATAGAATCTCAATTAATAGATGGGAATCTCATAGTAATTATGGACAAGAATGCAAAGACTAGTCCAGTATTTAAATGTGTTTTTATTATACTGAAGAAACCAATGAATTACTGACATTCTGTAGAATGTCCTACCCTGTTCTTTTATGAGGCTCTAAGTCAGAGTGTGTTATAGCAATTTCTATGAGGGGGTAGCAGCCTCTTGTACATATACTTTACCTGCCCACATAGACTACAGAACTGTGTGGGCGTATCACTCAAAGCTTTGGGTGAGTGACTCAGTAAAGATGGATAGTAGGCCTACAGATAAAAACTTATGGATAACTCCGGGATCCAAACCAGGACAATTGTTGACAGGTATGGAGTCCGTCAAGCTACAACTACGCCACAGACTCACCTAAATTGTGGTTTGTAGTTTCTTGGTTAAGAACAAATCGTTGGAATTATAAAAGAAAAAGTCAATGTCGATTAGTCCGCTTCTCTTTTCAGGTTTCAAAGTACTTTGGTTATCTGTTTATTGGGACATGTTCATCTTTGTTTCAGGTAATGCAAAAGTTGAACAGCAAAACCAATGCGGCAGGCTGGCTTCCCAGCAGTGGGAACCGTACGGCTCAGGCGTTCAGTCAGCCAGGCAAGGGCGTTCCGCAGCTGCCTGGCAACGTGAGGCTGGCCACTTCCTCCATCAACACCCCCGGCAAACAGAACAAGTCTCTCATGTGAGTCACAATGGCGTTGTAGAGCATAAATTGAAGATGGTCGAGAAAGTCTGTGTTTGAAAAGACTGTGTGTTGTTTTCTAATCCTGACAGATTAGACCATGTACAATGTACTGGGTGGTACAGTAAATAGTGTCATAAATATACAGAAAATTAAAAGTACTACAAATAAAACTTAAACAAAAAAATATAAACTAAAATTGCATCTATTATTTACAATTTGTTTGCATCCCCTGCTAGTAGAAGATGGAAAACTCATCCAATGAATAAATGGCCAAGTTTATTGTATAATATTTTAACAATTTTTTAACTTTAACAGATTATGTTCCTTTTTAATGTTTTCGGGCACATACCAGAGAAAATGTAAACCTGCATATGAGGGTTTTTTTTCAAAAATTTTAATTTATGAGGTTAAATAATTTCATTTCTTTTTCTTAAGTTGTACTGGTGAGTTGATTGAACTAAATTTGTCTCAATCTCCTGGTTTCTGGCAACGAGAATTTTTTCAAGTATATATTGCCCATATACTGTAAAAATTTGCATTTTTTTAAAATGTTCTTTGGCCAAATCTTCATGTTTAAGCTTAAGCATATAAAATCATAAAATGTTAAGCATAATTCTAATAGCACTTGTTTGTTGCTTTAAAATGCTATCCATAATTATTTTATTTTAATCTTATAACGCTATACCGAATGAGAGATGAGAATGAACATGGGCAAAATATATACTTTTTAAGATTTATAAATTACAATAGTAAGACATTTTTGATAATGCATAGATTCCGGAATGAATTTTGGCTAAGATTTTCTGAAAGTGTTTGTCCCAGTTTAAATTTTCATTAATTGTTAATCCCAAAAAGCTAATTTATTTATTTTTTGATTGGGTTTGAATTACAAGTTACTGCCGGTTCTTTTGTAATTTTATTCTGTGCCGTATTGAAATTTATAAATTTAGTTTTTTGTGAATTCAACAATAAATTGTGGTGGCAAATAGAGTTTTCAATACGCTCCAATTCCACAAATGTAAAATTTTCTGCTTCTTCTAGAGTTTTAGATAATAAAATCAAATTAGAATCATCTGTGTTAAGACATAGTTATGAATTTTTCTTATAGGTTAAGGTGTCTTCTATGCCCCTAAGATAACACAAAAATGCAAAGGCCATAATATTAAGCCTTGGGGTAACCAATCTTAATATGATAGTTTAAAAAACTAATACAGCAAACCTTGAATTTTATTCTAGAATATTACTGTTACAGTATCAATGTTTCTGTACCCTTTCCAATGATCATGAACTTTTTATTTCTTTTTATGACTTACTGACAAATTTTTACCTGAATAATTATATTTTATTATTTTAATAAATTTTCATAATCTAAAAATCACAATTACAGAAATAAACATAAATTTTGTTAGTAAAAATGTTGTATGTGTTATACATTTTTGTCACTATATCTTTTCACCTATTAATGTGTTTTTAAATGGTCTTTAAAAATAAATTGGATTTTATAGCCTATTGAAACTAAAATTAACTTGTATTTTGATGATAATATATAATCTTATTATTAGGCTATTAACATATAGAAATCAGATTTATCATGAATACTCACAAGGCATTGGTGCATGATAAAGGTAAATGATAAATGAAAGTTTTGGGGAAATCCAGTTTGATTGAACATGTTTAGGATGTCTTGCCATTACATGATTTTTTACAGCCTTAACTTCTATTATATTTAAATTCTATATAATAATGTCCCCTTTCAGCTATGTTTTGGTAAATTATAATTTGTAAAATATGATTTCTCCACTGTAATGAAGAAGTCAATACCAATAGTTTTTGTTATATATTATCTTTGTGAAGAGTATTTCATAATAAAGTTATAGTCTCTTAAAATCATAATTCTTAAGAAGGTAGAATTAACTATAGTTAAATGGTGAGTAATTTAAGCCTAAATTATTTTGAATTAAATTTGTTTGTAGATTTTTATCATTCAGGGAAATAGAATTATGATTTAAGGCTGCTGACACTAGGGTAGATTTTGAGTGACAAAGGAAAATAAAAAATAATATTACTCAAGCTTCTATAATATGTTAGTTTAACTATTTAGCCAAATTTAGTTGTGTGATTAAAATAATGAATCTCAGTCATCAATTCTTTAAAATATGCGTTCAATTTAACAATTATTACTGTTTTATTATATGATGATAAGAGAAACAGTATTTTTTATTTAATATTTAACTTAAATTAAATTGACAGGATGGGAGGGAACAAAGGCCAAGTGCGGCCTGGTGAAGAGAACGGCGACGACACATGGTACTCAATCTTCCCCGTAGAGAACGAGGAACTTGTCTACGGAACTTGGGAGGACGAGATCATCTGGGACGCGGAGAACATGACCAACATCCCGAAACCAAAAATACTTACTTTGGATCCGAACGATGAGAATATAATTTTGGGGATCCCCAATGATATCGATCCTGCTAAGCAGAGGATAGAGTCTACGACCCCTGTGAAAGTAAAGATCCCTCATCCCCATGTCAAGAAATCCAAGATACTGCTGGGCAAGGCGGGGGTGATCAATGTCCTGGAGGAGGATACGCCCCCTCCGCCTCCCAAGTCTCCAGACAGGGATCCGTTTAACGTCTCCAATGATAGGTTAGTATATTTTCAACACCAGAGGTATTTTTGCAACATATTGAGAGGGGGATCTTGTTGATATTTGATTTTGACCTGTTGTTGGGTACAGTAAAGTACTGAGTGTACAAACTTCAATTAACTAAATTAATTAACTATCTGGGCGCTTGATAAAAAATTTAAAGATATACAGTATAGTATTTTGAGGAGTGTTTTTATTTGGGATTCTTTTTGCATTTTTACCCTGACTGTGAATCCAACTCATTGAGAAGCGATAGGTTTATACCACTGCTGGTAGTATTGACATTAGTTTATTTACATAGTATGATGAGAAAAATTATTTTTAGGTAGAAGCTGCTTTTGAAAGTAATTATTTTTAGGACAAAGTGGTTGATATATTATTATGTGACAGCTATTACCAGCCCCGCTCGTCAGAGACAGTTCTGAGACTGAAGGTAGGCGGGGGCAACCTGATCCAGCACTCAACCCCCGTGGTGGAACTGCGGGCCCCGTTTGTGCAAACCCACATGGGCCCCATGCGGTTGCGCAACTTCCACCGTCCCCCGATGAAACGGTACAGCCACGGGCCCCTGGCACACCCTGGGCCCCACACCGTCGTACCGCTCACCAAGCACATCAAGAAGAAGGCCAAGGTAGGTGTATGTCCTAGGTGAGTTGAGCTAAAGTATGTCTTGATTCTGTGGAGGAAGTAGTTAAATAGAACTTGGACAGACCTTCAAGAAGCAATTAAAGTGACCCATTCTGTAGAGTTTTAAGAAAGGTTGCATAAAATTGCTTTTTTATGAGATAATTGGATGGTTTTTTATTTATAGGTAATGTATTAGGGCATAATATCTTATTTTTATTGAATGTAAAAAAAATTTAAAGTAAAAAAAATGTTTTTTTTAATTGTCAAAGCAGGGGCTATATTTTTATTGAAATATTCTTTGAAAACACCTCAATTATACATTTTCCTAAACTTCAAAGTATTTTTAGGCAGGATATAAATATCATGCATTTATATTAACAAATTTATTTTAGTAACATAAAATAAAAAACGCTCGCGCCTCATTAAACGGCATTTTTGGCTGTGACTATCAACAGAAAAATCAAAACAATGCTAAATAACAACTGAAGAGGTTGGCCAACCTAGCAAAACAATATTTATACATGTTTTATAAAGGACATAGCAACTCCATCTATCGGGAAATATTTGAATTACGTGGAGAAATTCTACATAGTTACCGATCACGTGACAGAGTAGTGGTCTGGCATTCAATCCACACGCGGGTTCTCGAGTTCAGCTTGTGGGTCTACTGCGATGGATTAAGAAATGTGTTTATAACGATCATGTAAAAGACAAGGAAAAACTGTAAGGAATCACAATTTCAGCACTTTCAACATGTATGTGATGAGTCATGAGACATATTATGTAGTTTTATTACTGATATATTTATATCTATAATACCCCCATTGCAGCAGACTTGCGTACTCAGCGAATTTCCAAACCAATAATATAATTAATAATATATATGACAAGTTTGATCAATATCTGTTGATAAATTTGAGAGATGCCTATTCTCCATAAGATTAACATGGGAAAGAGTATGCATGTTTGCTGTTGTGAGGAACATTGAAAGTAGGCATTTTTAGCATACAATATTTTTACTTTTACCATTTATACCAAGTTTCATAAACATCTGTCCATAAATAAAGAAGTTTGCTTATTCTCCATATGATTAACATGGGAAAAGAGTATGCAGGTTAGCTGCCATGATAAACACATAAACTATGATTTTTAAGCATAAATGGATGAGTCTCAACTACTTGAAGGTAAATATAAAGTTTAATCCAAAAATATTGATTGATATGGGAAATATTAATTATTCCTTATCCTCCATAAGATTAACATTGAAGCCCCAAAATACAACGTACTGTGTTTAGATTTTTTAATATCTCGGTAACCGTAGGAGATTGCAAGCCGCTTTGTGCCAACTGTACTCCGGTTTTTTGCGGAACGTTACATCCGTCAGCGCAGCGCTCTAGCCGGTTCAGTCACCAGTGCATAGGAGTAGAGAGCGCTTACTTGGTTATAAGACATGCCCGGTGGCAGTCTAGTGCACTTCGTGATCAGGTTCGGTTGCTTGTCCCTGGAGGCCAACACGGTCACCAAGGTGATAAGTTCACTAAAATTGACGACAGTTGCCTCCACCTGACACTTCTTATTGAATTTGTAAATGCGTCTTGAATCACAACTTTACCACTTCTAGGGTTAAACTTGACATACAATAATATTATTATATTATTTATTTGAAAATTCGCTGAGTACGCAGATCTGCTGCGACGGGGGTATTTATTATTTCCTTGTAGCCTGTTTTATACTGAACACAAAAATATATAATATGTTATACTTTGCATAATATCCACAATTTTTATGGGTTTCAAACAAATTTGAAAATGGCCATTTCGGCATTTTATAATAAAATTACCTGCAGCTGGAGGGTTATTCGCCACGTTAATAGTTAACAGTTTTTGGGCATTATATATTTATATTCTTTATTTTCTGTTAATTAATTAAAAGATACTTGTTCATATGTTGGCCAATTAAAAAACAATTACAATGTTTATACATATTATGTTTATTACTGCTAATGTTTTGTCTAGACTGCTTGGTACTCAGGTGTCGCGTCATTGATTACTCGCCGTCAGGTCAATCAGTATGTCCTTCCCCCTCTCACCCTCCAGCATTCCAATAGCAGTGTTATAAATAATATTCAATTGAAATAGAAGTTGATCATTCAGTATAATGCTCCTTTCAGATTTAAAAGCTCTGTAAATCTTGAATTCTTCGAGTGTGTTAATTTGGAATTTATTCTGTGAAAAGTGAAGTAGTTCCATATTTTCTTTAATACTATTATAACTATGGTTGTGTAAAATTAAATGTTCTGCAAAGGTTGATGTCTGTTTAAATGTTGTTTTCTTTGGCCATAGTTAAAAAATTACATCTAAATAAAACAAAGTCTTGTTAGTTAAACCATTTTTATATCGAGAATGATTGGACTGATTTTAATGATCTTCAAATCTACGGCATCGGCTTTATTTGATCCCAAAATCCCGGGATTGAAATTTAGGTCTGGAATTGAGATCTCCAAATTCGTGCAAAATTTGGGTTTTGCCTATGTGGGAATTCTGCATTATATTTGATATTTATCATGTTCATCTATATATTTTCTATATATGAATTTGTATCATATGTATTTGCAGAATAAAACATATTTGATTTGATTTCTCTCTTAGAACGTTGTTTGAAGGACCACTTCATTTGTATGCAAATGTTTTTCATTCCCAAACTAATCATGATTAATTACATTATCATTTATGATTACAATTTCTTGTTTGCAGCAAAGAGAGCAAGAAAGGATGGCCTCAGGAGGGGGTGATGTTTTCTTTATGAGGACTCCTGAAGATCTGACCGGCAAGGACGGAGATTCTATTTTAGTTGAATTCAGTGAGGAGCATCCTCCTCTCATCAATCAAGTATGTCTCACTTCATTCTTCAATATTAAACTCATCATAATATTTCACCTAATACACTCATCACTATTTGAAGTTAGATGTAACCAATATTGGTAAAAAGTTTAAAGACTAGTTTCCATAAAGTGATAAGGTGTAAAATTTATTACTTAGAATGGAGCATAAAGTAATTAGTTGTGAAAAGTATCTGTTACAACCTTTAAATGTATTTAGTTTACATGACTATTTAAAACTCCCAAAACATGAAATGGTATGTATAAAGACCAAGACAGAAGAATAGAAGATAGATTTGAAGTTAGTTAATGTTTGAAATGGAAATAATACAAAGCATATTGAATTGAATTATCCTTGACTGAATAGTGGATATAAACATAAATTAGGTCTAAATTATTTTGTGTTTCTTCTGATAAACTCTTAATGTTTACTCTTAATGTTAATGAGCCATGCAAGTCTATTTATTTGTCAAATGTCTTCTACTTTGCATTATATGGTGTAAAATTTAATCAGAGCTTTAAATTTTTTTCTTTCTTGAACAGTCAAAAAATTATACTGAGTTAATTTAATCTGGTAACAGGTCGGAATGTGCACTAAGATCAAGAACTACTACAAGCGCAAGGCCGGCAAGGACTCTGGGCCTCCTGACTACAAGTACGGAGAGGTCGCGTATGCCCATACGTCGCCCTTCCTGGGCGTCTTGCCTCCAGGTAGGCTCCGCCCTATGCCCTATGAGGGGAATCAGATTAAATATTTAAATCTAAGTTCTAATTCTAAATATTTAATATAACAGGACAAAATGACACCTCTACATTTGTGTTTGTGGAGTTAATTTTTTGGTAGCTGAGGTTTTCTCATTTACTCGAAGCTGAGTATTTTTTCATTATTTTTTCTTTGGAAATATTTATTTTATTTATGTATTTGTAAACCACTAACTAATATGTAGGTGGTCAATGCACTGATAAAATAAGAGTATAAAATCAAGAGTATAAAGTAAAATGAAATTAATGTTTTTACTATATTTAACTATTTTTGTTTTTAATTCAGGAAAATCCATTCAAGTGGTGGAGAATAATCTGTATCGAGCTCCAATTTATGAACATAAAATCCCCAACACTGACTTCTTGGTAATTCGAACAAGGTAGGCATTCTTACAAGATTATTGTTTTAATAAATGGAAAAAAGAGTTTAAAAAATTTAGTCCACCATAGAAGAAATATCACATTATTGGTTATAATATACCCCATGAAAATAATCAATTATCATGATAATTATATATATATATATATATATATATATATATATATATAATATTATTATTTATGATAATATTTTCAAGATAATTATTTTAAAAATTTTCATGAAAGTAAAAAATATGTATATATATATATATATATATATATATATATATATATATATATATATATATATATATATATTTAACCGTTTATGAATAAAGACTGTGTCAAATCAAATCAAATGTGTAAAAAGGAGATACAGGAATCACACTAGTTGTAACCTCTTACATACATAATATTTATTTAAAATATCATTAATTTAATTACCATCATTATTATATACAACACTAGTAATTTATTTTGTAAAAATTTCTGACCTATAGAGACAGTAAGGCACTGTGGGTATTAGTTACATAGGCTAATGGAGGTGACCTTGTGATCTGACAAGAGTCACCTACCACTGGTTTTGAACCAAGTACATTTTACTTACCAGGCCAGTGTATTATTACTCATAATCCATCACGTGGCACATCAATCCCCCTCAAATTCCATCAACCCCAACTTCCATCAGCTGGTCACCGTTTATTTAACGTGGGCCCTCCCGCCACTGTGCCACACATTTGCAAGCCAAATTGGAATTCCTTATGGTGGGGATTCAAACTCGTGTACTTTTGGTTTGAACGTTTCACTCTTCAGTGACTCACCCTAAGTGTTAAAGTGATTATAAAGCATAATCTTGCGGCAAAGCAGTGAACTCCGTGAGTTAGTTCCAGCATTTGCTCACTGGCGGCGGTGAGTTCACTAAGTTCACAATATTTGAACGCCGCAAAAGCTATGTTCTCCATTCGTTGGGTTCAATGATATCAGGGAAGGGATAAGCAGGTAGAAAAATGATAGTTGAAAGGGTTAAACATGTATTTCCCCATTTGTTAAAGAAATGCAGTAGTTTCATTCATCTACTGTTGTTACAGACAGCAACAAGGCATAAACGGGTATAAAAATTATAGTTGAAAGGGTTAAACATGTATTTCCAATTTTTTTAAAGAAATGCAGTAGTTTCATTCATCTCTGTTCTTACAGACAGCAATACTGCATTCGTGAGTTGGATTCACTGTTTGTTGCTGGTCAACTCTGCCCTCTGTACGAGGTTCCTGGACCTAACTCCAAGAGGGCCAACAACTTTGTCAGGGATTTTTTGCAGGTCAGTCTCCTTGTAGCCCTCCTACTTAAATAGGGTTTTCAAATAAAAACATACAGCTTTTACAATGCTAATGAAATAAAACCTCATATGAATATATAACCTGCCTCTGGATTGTAAAAGGTTAACATGGTATAGTTTAAAAATATACTATGCAAAAATTATACTATGCAAAATACATACTATGCAAAAAATGTACTAAAATTATCTAATATTAATTTTCAAGAACTTGGAACATCAAAACTACTTAAGCTGTAAGGGGTCTCGTTGCTGTCTTTTCCAACAGGTCGTCTGTTTTTGTTTAATATTTTTGAAGTGTCTAGGTTGTAAGCTTCCTCGCATCATATACCTTCAAATGGACTTGTCCACTGGCCAACTGACTTAACCTCTTTCCTGCGCATCAGTATTTGTCTGGAGTCCATTTACAGTGAACACCTGTGTATTCCACCGTGCGCGACTCATGACCTTAGTGTGATTTTGTTTTTTTAATCAGTGATATTGAAGTGCTTCAGTGACTTTTACAAGCTGATATAGCTGATAAGCTGACTTATTTCCTCAGAGAGAAGGAAATACTCTCTTACAATACAATATTATATAGTGTTGACAAAGAAATGAACTGTTAGGAAGCGAACCTATGAAATCTAGGAGCGATTAGACGTTGACGGTTTGTTGATAAACCTCCTGCGTCACCCATTGACGGGAGTCTGGACTCCCGTCATAGATAAAATGCTTTCATAATATAGATGACATATCACTTGATATTAGGTAAAGAATAGCATTAATGTTCACTTATCTGCTATAAAGGGTTTTTACATAAAACCTTACCGTATTTTGAATGATTTAAACAGCATTTCAAGTTTACCTATTCTGCTAAGAAAAAGATTCATTACAATTTTTACCAGCTGCAATTGTTGTACGGTTATTGTAATTATTGTACAATTATTTATGGTTCAGTATTTACGGTTGTGGGTTTTCTCGTAGGTTTTCATATACAGGCTATTTTGGAAGAGCAGAGACACACCCAGAAGAATCAAAATGGATGACATTAGGAAAGCTTTTCCATCTCACTCCGAAAGCAGCATCAGAAAGCGATTAAAACTATGTGCAGACTTTAAGCGGACAGGTATGTTTAGAAAGGAATCATTTATTGTTAACTATTGTTAAAAGAATGAACATTAGGGGTCTGCGGTGCACCGAAAAAATCGGTACGGTACGGTTCCAGCCTTGTACCGAACCTCGGTACGGTACAAGAATTTTTTCGGTACAAGTTCAGTACGGTACAAAAAGGAAAAATTAAGTCACTATCCAGTCTAGGTTGCCATCAAATATAACTATGGAACATCTCCTGCGAAAACATTAAATAAAACTTGACCGTTAAAGGCTTTATACTCTACAAGTAATATAGAATTACAACACTGCCCAGATGTATGGCAAATACTGAACGTAAGACTGACTCATAGCGTGTTTGTGAATGATCATTTAAAATAAAACAATTTCACCAGGACCTCAGGAAAATCGGGCAACCAGCCATCTCCCTGCCGGCTCTAAATTATTGTGCATTCCCGGCTTATTATTGTATCCACGTATAGCAGCTTACGCGATCAGGGAACCGTTCCTCCTTTTGACGTAACAAAATAGTCATACCAGTATGAGGCTCGTATTAGTCGTGTTTCAAATCAAGATGGGAATACTTGTGATTTTTCAATCACAGTTAAAACCTTTTAAACTGTGATTCATGATTCTTTCAATTGATTCGTTCTTTTTCCTCTGACAGCCTGTTTACGATGTTATAATATAACTTCGTCAACACATCGTAATATAACATCGTTCTGTATTGGTCATAATATGATCAATCCGAACTAATTGGGATTGAAGCCTATTCTTCCAGGGAAATAAATACTACACACTTATTTCGTCACTGTATTCGCGCGGTAAGCGACGCGGTGGGCTGTGCGTGACTCAATAAATTCATAAGCGCAGTGACCTTGGCGGGTCGAGCCTGTGCTAAAAATAAACCATTCTCCCCCTATCCTTACTAACAGGGATGCGTATCGCGTCTGTCTACTGTCTGTGTCTAGTTTAGTGCGCGTTTACCTGCTGATAAGTGCGTATCTATAACAACCGACGTGGCTTGGAATTACAGTCGTGTGAAGATTTTCTTCATTTCAACAGTTAAAGCATTGATTTTATAATTACGATGTATGTAAATTCAATGGTTAAAGATAACAGACTTTAAGCGAAAAACCCTGACTTTGTTAAACCTTGAAAAATAAGTTTATGTGATTACATTTTTTTTTAATTTCCAGGTATTTCTTTTTTGATTTCCCAAGAACATGTTCAGATTTAAGGGGTTCCACTGTAATATTAAAATATTAACCACTTTATACTAAAATAACTATTTTAGTCTAAAGAGCCCTTTGACATTTTATGAAAGTGTCTGATTTAATTTGAATAATTATTGTGATTGGTTGAATTAAAAATAATAAACCAGGACAATATAAAACATAGGTCTTGGCTAGGGGGTATTGACTCAGTTTTCTGTATTTTTTGTTCTGCAATAAAATACATTATATATATTTTTTGTTTGTTTGTTCATCCTTAGTTTCATATAGACTTGAGAAGATTATTTCCTCTTATTAATTAGTTACAACATAAATTATAATAATTTTAAAAATTAATATAATTATTTTATTAATATAATTTTAAAAATAAATTTAAATAATTATTAATATGTATAATGTGATGTGTTTTTTAAAGAATGGATTTAAAAATCATATTACAGTTTGAAAATTAGTACAGTAAAATATTTCTTCTGACATTGTATATCTTTTTTTTAACTCCTTTCTCTATGTTTTCACTAATTAAGTTCTGGAAAATACTTATGAATAAAAGGATGAGATCAGTCAATGTTACTAGCGGCAATGTTATTCTCGTGTACCGTACCGTACCGAATTTGTACCGAGAACCGAGGTACAACAATTTGTACCGTACCGCAGACCCCTAATGAACATTATTGTTTAACAAATTGTACCGTTTACCCGAGTATAGTTTGAGGTACTGCATTTTCCGTTGCATACAAATCCTCAGTGTAGATCGGGCTCAACCTTTTAATTCCATACGAATTTACTTTTGCTGTAATTATATATTTTAACTAGCAGTAAGCCCGTCCTTTGTACAGGTTGTAGGACTTATTTTAAAGAACAAAGATTATCATACCAAAATGTAAACTTGAAATTCTAAACATATCAGTACAAAGAAAATAAATCAATACCCAGCTTTATTATTTAGCATTACATTAAATAGATTAGAACATTTATACCATTATTATAATTAGTTATACGTTGAAATAACTTTTCAATATAGTATGATTTTGAAATGGGTTTAAAATCAATGACCAATGTAAACTAACTAATATTGATTTGACAGCGGTTTGTTTTTCTTTCTATTAAATCTTTAAACTACAAAGACAGCTGATTATTACCAGTAGGTGGTTCATTGATAATTGAAAGCAAAATGTGACTAATATCACGTAAAAAGTGAGTTTTTAAATGCTCGTGATTTACTTTTTAAGGGGGCAGACAATTTCGAGCTTTGTAAAACCTTCTCTGGAATGTAGAGAATGCATGAAATAAGTTGGATTTTTATCAGTTCTCCTGTTTTTTTTCGGAGAAGACGGCGTAAAATGCCTGCTGGAGCGTCACAGGCAAACGGACACAAATTGAGATAAGACTTGTTTTGGCTTCTCTAACGCACGAAACGTAACAATGACGCTTTTCACACGTTCTTCCGGTGTGACCGGTGGGCACTTCTAAGAAGGCAGCTTCTGCTGGAGATCGGAGATTTTTCGCCCGAGACCGCAGTAGAAAAAAATGACATCTCTTGAAAACTGAACTCTCATCAAGTCCTTCATGGAGAAAGACCTCAAGAGAAAGAAACTTGCCTGGCCTAAGGATCTCCCTGAGAAGACTAAATCGGAGTGGTATCTCATTTAGCTTTGAGGCTCCACTTTGAGGTTCATGCCTTAATAGATCATTCCGAAGTGAGCAACAGCCTGAGGCGGAGGGTTTTAGTTGGGTGTGAGTCCCAAACACCGGGGAGTGTACCATTTTCCTCCCTGATGGCGCACTTGCCACGTCCAGCCCTTACTGGACCCTGAGTATTACTAAAAGTAATACTCAAGGTCAGACTCGACCGCAGTAAAGGTACAGCAGTTGAGTCTGAAATTTTGAAGAGGCTTGAGATAAAGTTCACATCTTAATTAACTGTTATTTATATAGTTACCTTTTCAAAACCCAATCCGGATGATTTTGACCCAGATAAATCAGACTTTACTGTAGTTTATCATGTATCCACTGAGTAAATGAGAATATCCTAATCAGATAGATTGCTAGACATTATAACACCCTTTAAAGTACAATGTTTTCTGGTACGAAAAAAGTTAGATGATTGTTTAAATCAACATTGGAGTTGAGTGGAAAAGGTACAAGTATTGCGTAAAAGTGTTAAGTATTAACTAAATTGAATGTTAACATCATCCAAGATTTCTCTGTGTTCAAGGTATGGACTCAAATTGGTGGGTGATCAAGCCAGACTTCCGACTGCCCACGGAGGAGGAGATCAGAGCCATGGTCTCTCCTGAGCAGTGCTGCGCCTACTTCAGCATGATAGCTGCCGAGCAAAGGCTTAAGGTGGGGGAATATAAACCCATAAACACATCAACCTTTTTGTACCCCCCTTCAAATTTATACTACATCAGAAGTGGAAAGCATTTTAAATACAATAAAGCAGATTGATGAAGTCATGGCAATGATTGACTTTGATCATACTTATTCATGTAATTATATTGTCTCTCAACAAAACAATATATGTGACAATGATCTTTTGTAATGAAGCTATGTATCTCAGTAATAAAGTTATTTTGAACGCGGTAGCAAAGAAATTTGATTACTTTTTATAGTATTTACACGACTATCACCCCAGTAGTTTGTCCTTTGTTAGAGGCCCAACAAATTTAACATGATTTATATTAAATAGAGATTACATAAAATTTAAAATCCATCCTATAAAGACTTATTTGTTTTCCACCCAGCCATTGTATTTTATCCACTTAAAAATATTGTTTAATTTAAAACTTTTGAAAATCTTATAGGTTGTTGACTTTGGTCTTCAAAAAATACACTGAATTCTATAATATTTAATTACTGGTGTATTGAGCAATATTGTTATTCGTTCTCAGGATGCTGGATATGGAGAGAAATTCATCTTCACTCCTCAGGAGGATGACGACGAAGATCTTCAACTTAAGATGGACGATGAAGTGAAGGTTGCTCCTTGGAACACCACCAGGTGCGGTTTGATAATTTTACAAGTCTTAACTTGGTTGTTAACTGAAGTTTAAGGTACCGTTTAATTTTTTATGGTGTTATTTAATTTTTCCAAAGGTTTTTTTTCTGGTTCAGTGGTTTACATTGTTTTACAGAATGTGTAAAAAAATAATAAGAACAATTATTGTGTTCACTTCATTTGAAGACACCCTAAACTGGCTTATTAGATTATAATAACAACAAATAAATAATTTTTAACTGCCAACAGGATGTGTTTTACAAAATGTTTTCGTCCATAATCTCTTCATTGAATTCTCAAATTGCAAAAAATCTTGAGGAAGTCTCACTTTGAGTCACCCTTCTATAGTTGGCATCCCCAAACCTTAAGACTTCATAAAAAACGTGTACATAATAAATAAATAAAACTTGTGCAAATAAAATATATTGAATACTGTTATGAGAGATTAAAATTGTTTATATTAATTTCATGGTAAATTTATTGGTATTGTTAAACTATTAAGTTTATTTTTAAGATATTTTAATGCAAATTTAATTTTTTTAATTTGAATAGGCCTATTGTTGTTGAACAGTTTTAATAATCTCTCTCTTTCTAAATAATTTGTTGGTAGTTAATTTCTATGAAAAAATTACTAGAGCAGTTGTTGTTTAGTCTACTTTTAATATTTTTGTCACGTTCAACTCTTGTTTTTGTGGTTGTCGATGAAGAGCCTACATACAGGCCATGAAGGGCAAGTGTCTCCTGCAGTTGACCGGCCCAGCAGATCCCACCGGCTGTGGAGAAGGTTTCTCTTATGTGCGGATGCCCAACAAACCTACGGTAAACCGAACATATTATTATTAGTGTTTTTTTGGTAAAATACAGTATTAAAAGAGGGCATTGTGAAACTACCACTTCAGTAGTGCATCTTGGTGAAGAAAGGTAGTGCTAACATGTTGAAAATGCACCTTGCTGACATTGTACTAGAGCGTACAACTTTTGTCGTACTTATGTTGTAGTATTTTGTGTAAGTAATTTTTCCTTCTAGCCAAAGGAAACCCCCTGGATAGAAAGTAAAATACCTTCAAAAGAAATCAGAATGCTATAAGATTATCATTTTTTTTCTTGCTCTTTCTCCTATGAATTAAATTTTAAAAATTGTCTTAATATAGTAGATTATGTAGTTATTGTAGTAGATAAACACTTAGTGTTTATGCAAGTACAGTAAACTCTCATATCCGGACTAATGTGACGACGACTGATCCGGATAGCGAAAAATCCAGATATGAGAGGGGAATGAAGCCGAATCTCCGAAATATTAAATAAAAAAACATAATTTTGGCTGTAATACTAACACTTTAATAACATAAACCAAAAAACTAAGTAATACAGTACAAAGCGGTACAGTATGTAGAGTAATACAACTTTTAAACGTTTCAATGCGTGAGGTTTTTCCTCTTTCGTAATGACAACATTTTTTCTTTTTCTGGCCATAATAACTTATTCACCTCTGGCACTCTTCCTACCCGAAACTAAAACGAACCATTGTCATTCATTGATCACTTCATCATTGATCATTGATCACTCAAGCAAAACAAAGGTGACACTGACCACTGATGTGGGTTTTGTCACTACGGTATTCGTTGGCTATTGGGGTGGGTAGGGACAGGTGTGATGGGAATTTTGATTGTTTCGTGAGTCAGTGACCTTGCACCAGATAGCACAGAATACAGAAGAGTATCGCTCAAGACTCATGCGCTCGGAACTAGGGTGACTCATCGTTGTCCCTCACTCTGCTTTTTAACAATACTGCTGTCCACATGGCTTCAACCCTGCGTTCGGCGACTGGTGCGCTACTAACCGGCCCACAAACATCTTTCTCAACTACTGGGTTAGCAAAAATTGGCGTCCTAGAGTGTTTTAATATTTTTGCATTCTTTCAAAGTCACGTCCGGATATCGGAGGGTACGGATAGGAGAGATCCGGATATAAGAGGGTTTACTGTGTTAAAATAATATATTACATGTTTAATGTCTTCAATATTTGTATCGCTAATTGGGTATTCTGTTGTACAGTATTTACTTACAGTTTGCTGAATTAATATTGCAGGCTCCTTTGAACGTGTTTTCTGTAACACAGTATCTTCAGATTATCTTAATCTTCAGCTATCCTCATCCTGATTCTAAGATGTAATTTAAGATAAACTGGATTTTAACGTCCTTAAGTTGTAAACTTATGTTTTCTTTCCAATTTAAAATTCCTATACTGAATTTTTTACAGCAAAGTAAAGAAGAGCAGGAAGCTCAGCCAAAGAGAACAGTAACAGGGACGGATGCTGATTTGAGAAGACTCTCCCTAAACAATGCCAAAGCTCTTCTACGGAAATTTGGTGTTCCAGAAGAAGAGGTAATACTTATTTCTAAATTAAGTAACTTTCCATTCTACAAGAAAATGGAACTATAATCATAGTGCTTCCCAACTGCAAGTAAAAGATGATTCTGCAAAATTCAGTGCCATTAACAAATGGGAGGAACCTACTTGTTCTATGTCCATTCCCCATGCGAGCAGCACAAGCAATTGGATTTGATGAAATCTCTCTGAGCAGATGAATTCTCTCACTTATTCGTATAAGCGAGAAAATTCACCACACAATGATACAGTTTAATTCAAACCATGACTTTTGTTTGTCAGTAGTACAAAATATTCTTTGTCCTACTGTTCCATTTATATTCTTGATTCCTATTTTGTTGCATACAAACTATATTACGTGGTTTTATACAATCTATAGTCATAACAAACAATCTATTTAATACCATTAAGTTTGGTTCATCCATGTAAGTGAAAATGTCTGGTGGCTATTATAGATAAAGAAGTTGTCCCGCTGGGAGGTTATCGATGTGGTGCGGACGTTGTCAACTGAGAAAGCCAAGGCTGGAGAGGAGGGCATGACCAAATTTTCCAGAGGAAACCGTTTCTCCATCGCCGAACATCAGGAGAGGTATTTTAAAATAATACAGAACTGTTAAATGTAGAAATGATAGATCACGGGACAAAACATTCGTACAACTCACACACACTCTCTCTCCCTCTCCTCCTAAAGCGGGGTATTTGTCTGAACTATTTGACACTTTGACAGACCTATTGCCGATATATGATAATGTAGTGTTAATTGGAGATTTTAACATTGATCTAAGTATAATTTATAGTTTATTGACAAGAACTTACTTAGTTATGTGGATAATTGAAATATGACTATTTTACCTTTGCGGCCAACATTTCATTTACCTACTTCAGATACATTACTATACTTAATAACCTTTAATGATGCAAACAGAATAAATTGTTGTGGTCAGTTACCAGTGTCAGGTATCTCAGATTTGAGGAAAAAATGATAAATCTTTGTGATAAGTACATTCCAGAAAGGAAAATAAACAGAAATAAAAATGCTTGTGCATGACTAGATAGTAAAGTAAAAAGAATGATGAAAGAAAGAGATATTCAATACAAGCGCTATCTGAGGACAAGGGACAATAAGACGTGCACTCCCAAGAAAATGTTAATTTGGAAAAGACTATCTGATCTAACTATGAAACTTATGTTGTCACAATCAGTAAAGGAAAACGATATTGAAATTAATGGTGTGCCCTATAATCAGAAAGAGGACGTATCGGATATTATCAGGAAAATATCGACAGTAATAAATTTTGAGTTTGATGAGAACATGATTGACAAGTGCAACAGGTATAGGCAAGCAGCTGGTAACATTCCTATAAGGGGACATAAAGTTAGACTTCTTAAAAAATGATGACAAGAACAGACAGCTTTAAAATATTCTGATCAGTCATAACATTTATAGGATAAACCTACCTCCAACCAGAATAAAGCCAAATTCATCCTCCTCAATTGCTGTTTAATTTAATTGCTGTTTATTCATTGGATGAGTTTTCCACCTCCTATAAGCAGGGGATGCAAACAAGCGGTAAATAATATATGCAATTTTAATTTATATGTTTTTTGTTTAAGTTTTAACTTTAGTACCTTTTTCAGTACATTTATGACACTATAAATGTACTACCATGTACATGAAATATGAATAAAGAAGTTTGACTATGACTGCATCTGTAAAAACTTTCACTGCAAGGACATTGAAAGTAAGGTTTTCCACAGTGGCCTGTCTGACCATACTGCACGACTATGTACTTCACTTATAAAAATCTACCCAGATAACACTACACAGTCAAAAGGAATGAACCGTTATTACTGTCAGAAAAACCTTGACACCCTAAACCCCTTAGTTCTGAAGAAAACTGGAATGAAGTACACGATGAAGATACCGTAGAAAAATCCTATCATAAATTCATCACAAAAGTTACCATGGCTCTTGACCAGGCATGTCTTTTAAAGAAAACAAAAACTAAAAAAGAGAAAAATAAACATTTTGCAGACAATCAGGCAAGCCTCCTAAAGAAATATTTCCTCGAGAAACTTCTGAAATGTCAAAAATAAAAAAATAAACAGAACAAATGTGACCTTGTTAAGGCGAAGAAGGATTATGACATGAGACTAAGAAATTAAGACAAGATGCGTCAAAAAATTACATCAATAGAGCAGAGAATAAATCTAAACATTTCTGGAACATTATAAACAATGAATGTCAGCCCAAAAATTTATAACAACAAACTTTCACACTTGAAATTTATGTGCAACATAAAAACAAACCACTTAATTAAAAGCTTGGGGCTTTAAAAAGACTCAATGCAGGGCAATCAGCCAAACTAACAGCTAAGGAATTTAATTTTGGCAAGAGTATGGTTGGAGTCTGGAAAAAAATTGGACGGATACTGAAAAATGGTGTATGGCCCAAGCTTCAACGAACGATATAAAGAAGAGAAAAACAATGAAAAAGGGAGGATTTGATGAACAAAGTGAAGCTTTATTTTCGTGGTTCGTCCAGAACAGAAAAATGGTATCCCCATTTTTGGTCCATTGATAAAAAAAGACTCTTCAGTTTTACAAGGATTTAGGGAATGAAGTAAAAGAGTTCTGGCAAATGAGGGATGGCTGAAGATATGGAAGATACGGTATGGCATTCGGCAACTGCAGATTAGTAGCAAAAGATCGTCAGAGGTTGAATCTAGTGTGGGTGTCTTTAAATCATATTTCCATAGACTGATAGACGAGAAGGGGTTGAGTGAGGAGCAGAATTATAACTGAGGAAAACTGGCTCAACTTAAACCCTTTCTGCTAATTCTTCTTCTAATTCTCTAAATGTTTTATTACTGTTTCACAGGTATAAGGAAGAATGTCAGAGGATATTTGACCTACAAAACAGGGTATTGTCATCTTACGAAGTACTGTCCACTGACGAGGGAGAGAGTTCCGATGAGGACAGCTCTGATATCGAGGAGATGGGAAAGAATATAGAAAATATGTTGGCTAACAAGAAGACTAGCACTCAGGTTAGTCCTCTGGTTTTAGCGAATTTCCCATAGGGAAGAATCTATTACCGTAGGTCTCATGGTAAGACTTAAGCCCGGGACCATGTTATTTTTTCGTCTTTAGGTGCTTTAGGTCTTTTATATTCAAAAGGCATCTTCCAAGCATTAGGCCTACCTGAAAAAACAATCACTGTAGTATACAACAAAAATATTACAGTTACCTTAACAGTTTTACTTTGGTAGATTTTCATCTAATAAGTTGCGCCAAAATACCACAGATTTCACCAACAAATCATTAAAACTTTTATAAAAACTCAACAGTGGCAAGTAGCTCTACCAAACTTCACAAGGAGAAAGAAAATGGAGGGAAATGTGTGTTGTAGAAAAAAGAGATCAGAGTTATCAACCAAAATAGGTTAAAAATGAATGTCCCATCCCTCCCTCTGTCCCAACCCTCCCCACTCTCCCCTATTTATGGTACAAATGACTACTTTCAGTGTTCCTCACAGCAGCTAACCTGCACACTCTTTCCCATGTTAATGTTATGGAGAATAGGCAAATAATTCTAATGTTTATGGACAGATTTTTATAAAACTTAACATATATTATTGATTTGGAAATTCGCTGAGTACGCAGGTCTGCTGCGACGGGGGTATTATCAAAATACTACTAAGCAAAATATTCAATTAACCCGAGAACTGGCAAAGTTGTTAATTAACGACATATTTACAAACTCAATAAGAAGTGGCAGGTGGAGGCATCTGTTGTCAATTAACAATAA
Organism: Nephotettix cincticeps; assembly: GCA_023375725.1. Lineage (NCBI taxonomy): Eukaryota > Metazoa > Arthropoda > Insecta > Hemiptera > Cicadellidae > Nephotettix > Nephotettix cincticeps. The sequence continues at coordinate 40,762,249 of CM041785.1, forward strand.
CACAGTAAACTTTTTAGATACCATCGCCTTCGTGACCGTGTTGCCCTCTGGCAACACGATACACGATACATGAATCTGCTCATGCAATTCACTAAACTGCCACTAGGTTATGTGTTATACTTAATATCTTAAGAAGAGATACATTATTAATTTTATGCGTAATAACATCTTATTACACATAAAATTAATTATGTAACTTGCCCTATTTTACTTGTGTTAAACTTTTTTTATTAGACATTCTATTGAGGAATCCTAATTTTCTCACTAGTGGAGAAGGGCTATTTCATTTTACATTTTTAATGAAAAAAGATAAAAAATGGTAAAAACTATACATTTTTTGATCCATCACATTTTATTACGTAAAACATGAAGAGTAGTTTACAGAGTTTGTGTTTACATGAAAGATTTTGAGAGCTAAAAAACATATTTAATACTTATACTGCATTTTTCACTATCCATCTAAATAAACAAGGTAGTCTGAGGTTTTTTTGGTTTTGTATTCAGCTTTCCTTAGAAAAAGAAGAGCAAGAGAGACAAGAACTGCGTAAGATGATGATAATGGGTGACAATGAAAATGATCCACGTAGAAAGAAGGATGTCAAAAAAGAAGACGAAGACATGAACTCTTTAGCCAACTATACTGGTCAACCTGGTAATTTTTAAGACAGTTTATATCATAGCTTGAGAGTAAGGTTGTGGATGGCTGTAAGTTATACCTTAAGTATTTTCAATTAGATGTTTGGTGGTTAAGCAGTTAGTAGTTACCACAGTGAACCTTCAAAGCAATGCCTAACAGCCTTTAGTCATTGGGTTGTCAATGTTAATGTCTTTGGGGTTGGAATTTTAAGACTGGTAAGTACATCAGATAATTTTTAAACATATCAACTGCAAAATTATTTGCAATACTCATCTTACAAATTTTTGTTCAGTACCGTTAAGGTTAGGGTGATTTCTGGTAATATATAACATATAAGAATCTGAATCTAACCGTAAAATATTTTTAAAAGAATAAATTAGGTCAGGTAAGTCTTTTATTTTTAAAAAACCCAGTAGGTCTATATTAATATTTATTTATAGTTTAATCAAAGTTAAAGTAATATTACTAATATTTAACCCATTCCCGTCGGGCAGAACGGTCGACGCCTGAGGCCACCCAGGCTGAATGAAAATCGAGCCTTGTTCACTACGACTGCACGTCACTATTAGCGTGAGAATTAACAGTAACTTCATGAATTATATGTTTTGATTTCTTTGCCCTGTTCATTATACCCTTTAACTGTGTATACAATCACTTTAAGCAAGAAAAAAATATTATTACTGTACTTTATCACCAGTTCCAAGCTGTAGACTTAGAAACAAGTAGGTACTTTTGTTTCGTCAAATCTTATTTTATTTTCCAAAGATTCTTTTATTTCACTTGGCAGATCTACTTTCAGTTACCTGCAGTAATAAATAGTTAATGATAAATCTTTAAATAATAATCATTATAATTGTATTATCATCAATAAATACAATCGCTGAACGAATTGTGCGAATGAGAAAATAATTTACTGTCAATACGGAACATTTGACACTAAATAAGATGATAAAAGAGGACGCCAACACCATCTATCGGATGAGAAATGAACTAGAACACCAAACGGCGGAAAAAAGAACTACGTCGAAAGATAAGCATAACCACCCCGCGGCCCACGCTGCGGGACTCACGGCACACATCATTAGACATCTGTCTAGCGAAGTACGCTGACGTACAGTGTACATTAGACGGGAATGGGTTAAAATATTTTATGAACAACACATTGTCAAGTTTAATAAAAAAATAATAATTATGCCCTACTTGAAACTTTAACTCAATAATAACTCAATAACTCTTTATTTAAGCCAGATTGACAATGTACAATTGTATTAGCCAGGTCAATATTTTGACTACCCCACACTGCTACAGCATAGGCCAAATGGGGATAGATAACACCGTAATAGGCTGTCAACAGGACATCATGATCTGCAAACTTGGCCAACTGTCGAAGAAGGAAAATTCCGGAACTAACTTTTCTACAAACAGAATCTATGTGAACATTGAAATTCAAGTTTTCATCAACCAAAAGGCCCAGAAATTTTACTTGAGCAGTGGCTTCTAGCTCATCCTCACTGAGCAAGTTCTGCTGATTACTGACTTTTCTTATTGAAAAATCCACGAATTGAGTTTTTTGCGAGTTGGGTCTGAGGAGATTTTCTTCAAACCACTGCATCAAATTACTCGCCTGCCAAAAAGCACTCAATGTCAACTCCTGACGATTGGAGCTGGAAAAAGAGAAAGATGTAACATCAGCATAAAGACAGATGGTACCCCCCTGAATGACAGAAGGAAGATCATTCATGAACAACAGAAACAGCACCGGTCTCAGGACAGACCCCTGAGGTACTCCACTAGTAATCATGCTAGTAGAAGATCTAAATGGCTTCAGACATCCCACGGTATGAGTAGCAATCACCTCAACATACTGATTTCTATTAGTCAGATACGATGTAAGCCATTGTAGTGCAAGGAACCTTATGCCCAGACGGTGAATCTTTTCAAAAGTATAGCGTGGTTAACAGTGTCGAAGGCTTTACTTAGGTCAAAGAAACAGCAAAACCCAATGCCTACTCATCCTTATCCATTGCTTTCACGATGTTAGATACCAAGTGGTAAATTGCATTTGTCGTTGACTTTTTTTTAACGAAGCCAAACTGATTCTCAGTCATCAAATTTTTTTCTCAGCCATCAAATTATTTTTATCAAGAAACTGCAATAATATTTTTAAAAACATCTTTTCAAGCAGTTTAGACATTGACGAGATAATAGATATTGGCCTGAAATTATCACATAGGCGCTTATCACCATTTTTATACAAAGGTTTTACGACTGAGAGTTTCAAAGACTCTGGAAATTGGCCATTTTGAAATGAAAAGTTTATCAGGTGAGTTAACGATGTCAACAGCAAATCCCCCAATTCTTTCAGTAATCTGGGTGAAATTTCATCGGTACCAGCAGATCTCTTATTTTTCATTTGTTTAATCTCCGAATAAACTTCTTGCTCCGTTGTTCTTTTGATTAGTCTTTTAATCTTTTTCTTTGCCGTTTTCTAGGAAGAGTCCTGAGAATCTACAGAACATTCCGGGATGCTGAAGGAAAGGAGTATACTCGTATGGAGGTGGTGCGGAAAACGGCTGTGATCGATACTTACGTCAAGATACGATCCACCAAGGATGACAACTTCATCCGTCAGTTCGCCACATTGGATGATGCACAGAAGGAGGAGATGAAGAGAGAGAAGCGTAGGATACAGGAACAGTTGCGAAGGATTAAGCGGAACCAGGAGCGTGAGCGGATCACAGCAGGCTTCAACAGGAACGCGAGCACCTCATGTAAGTCTCTATATTATAATTTAAGATAATTCTTGCCAGTTTATTAAATGCTACACAAAACACCAAAAAATACCTGATAAATATGTATTTGTGTTACCTTTTTTTTTAAATAGCAACCTACCCAGGTCAAGTATGAATGAGAGTTGAGTGTTAGATGATTGTTTTCATTTTGCAGTGTCTCACCAAGGTTTAATTTCATAAAATCTAATATTTTACCTTTTTTCTCTTGTCTATACACCAGAGGCATTTTCCTGATTCACTGTATAATGATGTTACAGAAAAGCTTTTTGCTAAAGCAGTCCACCAAACCCAAATGGACATCCTGGTGGGGTTTGAACACTTTACCCTTCGTATAGTAGGCCAAGACAATAACCACTAAGAAAATTGTCTATTCAAAATAGCCATGGTAGGCCTATATGTATTTTTTATGTAGTTTCTCATCTCTCTGTTACAGTCTCTAACCTCGGTCAGAACATGATGACAGGAGACAGCAATGAGTCGTCAGGGCCTGCCACATCTCCCAGCAAGCCCATCTTCGGAGGCTCCAAGCCCGCAGCCACTCCTACTCCACCAAGGCGTCGCAAGCCCAACAAACTCAAGCCAGACCTCAAGCTCAAGTGCGGCGCTTGTGGCAATGTAAGTCACCTAACTCATAGTAGACGTAGACATACAAGAACATATCTCTCATACCTTTCCCATACTACACACTACATACATTTTAGACATACCTTTCCAGTTGGAAATCACCATTTGATTCAGCATAATAAAAGTTGTCTGATATTTGTTGCCGTTTAGTTATTGACTCTTTTGTAATTGCCAATTACAGCTATACCCCATCATTGTTTTGAAATACATCACACCCAAAACATGTTCTAAGAGATTTACATAATATGAGAAATGTCAAAATGTGTTTGTAATATGCTTTTTATCCATTTATTGTATTTATTATAATTTAATATATCTAGAAATCCACTTTTTTTCTTACTCCCGGGGGTAGTGTTCATGGCAATACACCTACTCTACGTAGCCCTGATATTAGTCACATCACATGACCGGCAACAGGTTCATTAAGTAAAAAAGCCTAATTGTAATAATATATTTTTGTAAAATTTAAATGACGAACATAGGAGTATTGTTCTTAAATTGATTCATATTTTTACCAATAATGACATTAGAGCATGTGTATATACCATGAAAATCTAAACTTATTTATTATTGCTTATGTGCTATTAATAATGAGATTAATAACCCTTTTGTAAGGATACTCTGAAGTCTGATATAGCTACTCTGAATCATTATATTATATGTGTATTGTTATCAGCCGGGTGCATATTTTTCTCTTCTATTAAGATGTGTAATCTGTGTGGGGACCCCAGACAGATTTTAGCCTAGGGGCAACCTATTTGTTTGCCAAACTCGTATGTATACTGTGTTTTTAATGTATTCATACTAATTGTCCAGTGTTTTAGTTTTTATATGTAAATGATTAATATTGGAGCAATGTATATATTTTTGGTAAATAATGATCTCATTATTATTATTATGATGATATGTCAGGTCGGACACATGAGGACCAACAAGGCATGTCCGCTGTACCAGGGATCCACCCCCAACCCTCCACTCAACGTGGCCATGACTGAGGAGCAAGAAGAGGAGATCGAGAAGCAACTGAATGCTGATGACGAAGACTTGGTCAATGTCGATGGAACCAAAGTAAAACTATCTTCTAAATTGCTGAAGGTAAGTTGTTGTGAGCAAATTGGAAGATCGTTTCATGATGTTACAGAAAAGCTTTTTGCTAAAGCAGTCCACCAAACCCAAATGGACATCCTGGTGGGGTTTGAACACTTTACCCTTCGTATAGTAGGCCAAGACAATAACCACTAAGAAAATTGTCTATTCAAAATAGCCATGGTAGGCCTTTATGTATTTTTTATGTAGTTTCTCATCTCTCTGTTACAGTCTCTAACCTCGGTCAGAACATGATGACAGGAGACAGCAATGAGTCGTCAGGGCCTGCCACATCTCCCAGCAAGCCCATCTTCGGAGGCTCCAAGCCCGCAGCCACTCCTACTCCACCAAGGCGTCGCAAGCCCAACAAACTCAAGCCAGACCTCAAGCTCAAGTGCGGCGCTTGTGGCAATGTAAGTCACCTAACTCATAGTAGACGTAGACATACAAGAACATATCTCTCATACCTTTCCCATACTACACACTACATACATTTTAGACATACCTTTCCAGTTGGAAATCACCATTTGATTCAGCATAATAAAAGTTGTCTGATATTTGTTGCCGTTTAGTTATTGACTCTTTTGTAATTGCCAATTACAGCTATACCCCATCATTGTTTTGAAATACATCACACCCAAAACATGTTCTAAGAGATTTACATAATATGAGAAATGTCAAAATGTGTTTGTAATATGCTTTTTATCCATTTATTGTATTTATTATAATTTAATATATCTAGAAATCCACTTTTTTTCTTACTCCCGGGGGTAGTGTTCATGGCAATACACCTACTCTACGTAGCCCTGATATTAGTCACATCACATGACCGGCAACAGGTTCATTAAGTAAAAAAGCCTAACTGTAATAATATATTTTTGTAAAATTTAAATGACGAACATAGGAGTATTGTTCTTAAATTGATTCATATTTTTACCAATAATGACATTAGAGCATGTGTATATACCATGAAAATCTAAACTTATTTATTATTGCTTATGTGCTATTAATAATGAGATTAATAACCCTTTTGTAAGGATACTCTGAAGTCTGATATAGCTACTCTGAATCATTATATTATATGTGTATTGTTATCAGCCGGGTGCATATTTTTCTCTTCTATTAAGATGTGTAATCTGTGTGGGGACCCCAGACAGATTTTAGCCTAGGGGCAACCTATTTGTTTGCCAAACTCGTATGTATACTGTGTTTTTAATGTATTCATACTAATTGTCCAGTGTTTTAGTTTTTATATGTAAATGATTAATATTGGAGCAATGTATATATTTTTGGTAAATAATGATCTCATTATTATTATTATGATGATATGTCAGGTCGGACACATGAGGACCAACAAGGCATGTCCGCTGTACCAGGGATCCACCCCCAACCCTCCACTCAACGTGGCCATGACTGAGGAGCAAGAAGAGGAGATCGAGAAGCAACTGAATGCTGATGACGAAGACTTGGTCAATGTCGATGGAACCAAAGTAAAACTATCTTCTAAATTGCTGAAGGTAAGTTGTTGTGAGCAAATTGGAAGATCGTTTCATGATCTAAGTAATGAAAGTCTTTCATATTTAAATTACAAAATAGCATTTCATATAGATTTTGTTGAAAAATTAACTTGAACAATAAATTTAAATAATTCCATTAAAATTTTGATGCTGTTTCTGAATTGTCAATGAGTTTTTTAAATTCTCTTCATTCTTTTTCAAATAACAGATTTTAATCTCAGTTACAAAGTTATGTGACCTTTGACATATGACATTTTGATGTTAATTTTAAATACAATGAATTTACCCGATTTAATAAACAAAGTTTAATAAATTGTTGTGAAAATTTACTATACTTATTTTTCACTCTAAAACTTTTATTTACATTTTTTACTCTCAGATTTGTTAAAAAAAGTTGGTGAATTGTATAATCAATCACAAAAGCTAAACATTTTAGGTAATTTATAACAGTTTTACTCAAACTAACCAAATTGAATTTTGCCAGCATGCGGAAGAGATAAAGCGACGTTCGTTGCTGCTGAAGGTCCCCAAGGACGCGGTGAACAGCCGCAAGCGTCGCAAACCACCGCATGAGTTGCACTGTGACTACCTCAAACGGCAGCAGCGGCCGGCCAACCGTCGGAGGACCGACCCGGTTGTGGTCCTTTCCACAATACTGGAGACTATACTGAACGAAATGAGAGACTTGCCCGATGTACAGCCTTTCCTGTTTCCTGTCAATGCTAAGGTAAATAATTTTTATAAATCTTCATTGTATTCTATTAGTAATGCCTGTGCCATAATTTCCAATCAAAAATAATTAGTTTTTTACCCTCGGCAAACTGACTCACTTAAGTAGTTCTGTCACTTTGTTACATATATTTTATTATATATAAAGTTTATAACTTTGCTAACTATAGTCTTTAGGGGGAAACTAAACTTAAAAACCAATTATGACCCCTGCAAATGTTCTGTGCAGTGTCGCAAGTGGGTTCTCTAAACTCGATAGTATAAATCTTTAAACTAATTGATTACCAAGCCAGTGAATCCAGGAGAATTTTATGTTGTCAGAAGTCTTTTTCTTTGATAGAAATTTAAAATTAGGTTCATTACTTTTCAACAGGTGGTCCCAGATTACTACAAGATTGTGCAGAGGCCAATGGATTTGCAAACAATCCGTGAAAACCTGCGGCAGAAGAAATACCAAAGCCGAGAGGAGTTTTTGGCAGATGTCAATCAAATAGTAGAAAACTCTACACTCTACAACGGTAACTAATGAATGATACAATTGATTATTTTGCTTTAGTTTATTTATGTAATCTAAAATTTGTTATTTTGTTGTTTAAATTCATTAAATATGTTAAATTTTACATTCTACATAACTGAAGAGATCACTCTTAAAGAAGACAAACGTTGTAGTTGATGGTATTTCATTAACATAATTTTAGACTTTCATGATTAATTTTTTTATATAATAAAAATAAACCCATAACTTCTAGAAGAATACAATCCTTTACATATTTTTTCACGAAGCAGGTAACTTTATTTTGAATTCATGTTTCTACTTCTGGATATTAATTATAACTAATTTATAAGACTTTTTCCATTTTAGTAGTGGTATTGACTACCCGTTTCGTGATGACTCTCACATCATCAGGTCATCCTCATCTATAATTCATCTTTCTTGAAATTGACATATAACACTTGAGACACTTACACATATTACATTAAATATTACTTTTTGGGCTCTTAAACAAACTTCTATTGCGGTGCGCAGAAGGATATAATCTGTTAAATGACAAAGTAAATAGTCAGGGAAACGAGTTGTTTGATACCATTATCAAACCAATTAAAAGAATTGAACAGCTGACCGCAAGTGACGTCATATCGACCTTCGACAGAACTCCAGTCGCTGCCAGTGGAAGATAATGCCAGCATGGCAGGTGTGAACGTAATGTCCACACCTGCAGAGTGGATGTACAAGAAACCTTACGCAGTCCTTACAGTGATAGGGCATATGTGGCTACTTTGGTTAGTCTATGGTAATACCAAAATAGTTAACTTGGTTCTTAGTAACTTGTGATCTAAAAACAAAGTGTAGTACAATGCTAAAGTGCATAAATAACCATATAGTACTATTTGTTAATACTAAATACATATTATAATTCAATGGTTGTGTGTGTAGGAGCCAAGAGTTCGTTGACCGTGGCAGCGCGAAGGATGCTGGGTGTGTGTGTGGAGCGGCTGGCTGAGAAGGAGGAAAAGCTGATGAGGCTGGAGAAGGCTATTAACCCGCTGCTGGACGACGACGACCAGGTCGCGCTCACCTTTATACTGGACAACGTCGTCAACAACAAGCTCAAGACCATGTCCGAGAGCTGGCCCTTCGTTAAGCCGGTGAACAAGAAACTAGTCAAGGACTACTACAATATCGTCAAGCATCCCATGGATCTGGAGACTATCTCCAAGAAAGTCAAATGTGAGTTTTTTCATCTCTGGTGCAAAAGCATCGTCTCTGTGAAGAAAATCCATGGATGAAGTTAGGTGACCTACATGGCCACATCACTATTGTAAGGTTGTTGTTGAGCGATATCCTGGATATGCCCTCTGACCGACTAACAAAAAGTTTCTTTTGACAGATTGTTTTAAAAGTCTCCTCACCCCTGCAGAAACTATGAAAAACATCCCTTGGTAATCTCTTGCTCTAGATGAAATGAGTAAAGATCAGGGTGTGTTAAAACCTTTTTTATCTTATAGATAAATGTTAGTTCTAGGGTCCTCATATCTGATATATCCAAAAAATCAATTGCGTAAGTACAAATAATTCTTAAAAGTAATGAAAATTGAGTTACTTTTAAACATTGCTAAAACTATTGTTTTCTCATTTTCAATTTTTGAGGTATGAGGGCTCTAATATAAATACTCAACTACATTATTACCATGTTTCAAGAAAATCTGATGAAAAATGGCATCCAAAGCGAGGAACAAAATTAACATGTTTCGTATCAAAAGTCAGCCGTCTGATTGGAGGCCGTTACCCTACTACCAAAGGTGAAGAAGACTCTTTTAAGTGCACATTTTATTGTGGGACAGCTTTGGTAATGGAGAAAGCCCATTACCACCGTATGACTAAGAATGGTTTACAGATGGGTCCAAGAGATTTTGTGGAATTGAAGCAAGCATCTTTAGGGTTCAGGATCATGTTCATTCTGGTATACTTATGGGGACATTTCTGGCTATTTTCCTGGCTGATCTAGATTGTTTTCTACTGCCATCACATAATGTACCAGAGAAATCCTGAGGGTAGGCCATGAGGGTCTGTCCATCACTATGTTTTTTATAGCAATATGAGATTGTAAGAATTAGATACATTTTTTTGTACCTCCACTGGGTCAGTTTGGATGATGAACATACTCCTAAGAGTCCTGAGAACACTGGACCCTTTTCAGTTCAGCTCTAACATGGTCTAGGACTGTTTCATAACTTTGTTTTTTCGAAGAAAGAAATACAGGGTGCACAAAAAGCCACTTGTGGCTGGAGTGCTTTGGAAACAAAATTATTCCACCCTTTTTGGTGATGACGAACTATGCATACATACACACTTGTAAGAAAGTTACTAGGAAATCTGGAAAAAACTGGGAATTAAAATTTTTGACCTGCAAATTAAATATTCCTTATAAAGTATACCTACACATATGATATAGTATTGTTAGTTTTATTTAGATAAGTATATTTTGCTGAAAATTCATGTGTCATTCACTACTACCTTTGCATCAATTGGTACAGATGGTACAGGTATCCTCTTATCCTGAATATAATAGTGAACATTTGTTTGTTTTTTTGACAGCCCACAAGTACCATTCACGTCATGAGTTCCTGGCAGACGTGGAACGGATACTGCAGAACTGTATCATGTACAACGGCAAAGACTCTGCTTTCACAGAGAAGGCTGAGACTTTGTACAAGGCTGCACAAGAGACTTTAGAGGAGGTCGGTATTATGTTATTTTCACTTACTTACTGTTACAAAGTGCTTCATAAGGGCTCAAATGCAATACAGCAGCTGCGATACGGCTACGACCACGACTGCTGTTGCAGCACCTGCGACCAGACCAGCGGTGAGACCACGGCCAGGATTACAACTCCTGTTATGCTTAATAACTCTATTTTAATAATCTTTGGATGTTAAATCCCACAAATAGGGCCTTTCTTTTACCACTTCAATTAAGCTCTTTATATAAAAATCTAACATTATTAACTCGAATCTAGTAAAAATCACGACCAAAAATAAAACAATGCTCAAAGATCGCTTTCTCAGCCACCACTGGTCACTAGTTGGGTTTCAGGGATAGTGTGTGACACCCCATCCCCAATGTATGCTTGTTTTAGACAAAAAAACAAACCCATGTCGCTGCAGCAGCCACTAGAACTCATCCACGAACTGGGCGACTAGAACTCTAGCCCTGGCCGCTGTGACTTGCGAGCACCCAGTGGCGCGACTTTGCCTAGTGTGTTCCGCTCCCGGCCGTTCCATATGATTCAATGTTAAGTTTGGCCACCAGTGGCCTGGTCACTGTCGTGGCCAGATCGCAGCTGCTGTAGAGTGTTTGAGCCCTAAGGATGTACAGTGTCATTAGTCTGTGCGTGCAGATCTCACACTACTAGCAGTTCTAAAAATTGGAAGTTGTTAGTTTATAGTTCTATAAATCTTGTCTACAAGATTTTCAGTTGTAATAAGCAAATTAAGTCACCTGACTGAAAAATTAGATATTTACATTCCTCAAAATTTATAAAAGCAACAAGCACAGACTAATGGTACCATTTATATGTTGTGGTAGGATGCGGTCTCAAAGTTTTAATGAGTCAAATGAAAAGTATCAATAACTTGGACCATATTTAATAACTGATAAGTTAGGCCTACTTGAAAGAACTTACAATAGTAAACCCCAATACTGTTGTAGTCTATTATTTCTTTAGTTTTGAATAGTCTATTACCACTCAAACACTAGAGTGAAATTTTGGGTTTTTTTACTTTAAGTTGGTTTGATTTTTGCTTGTTTATTGCAGTACAAGTTACTTTTCACACTATAAAACGTCTGTGTGTTGTGTATGTTGTCTTTTTAAAACTGTGACGGAACGATGTGGTGAAGAATCAAGTTTTTTAATGATAAAATGGTAAAGTGGTTGGAACACGTTATGATTGGTCGGTGATGCTTGTTGTTGCAGTATGACGAGCATCTGACACAGCTGGAGCGCAAGATCAGTCTGGTGCAGGAGCGAGCCCTAGAGCAAGCGGAGACCGACTCCCTCGGCACGTGGCACCTGGACGAGGAGATGCAGGAACAGGAGCACCCTCAGGTCAGTCTCTTTTGCCATTGGCCGCTTTAATTTTGATTATACAGTGAGTTTAATTTGTGGACGTACAAAAATGTAATTTGCAATTGTAATTTGGAAAATGGAATAGTAAAATAATTTGTGGAAGTACAATCATTATAATCTGGCTGTTCAATACTCCAGCAGTCCAGTACGTCCAGTAATCGGTGCTGTGTTCCTGCCAATATAACTAAATTTTTGTCTTGTCTTACATTACATTTCACAAAGGGGTGGAACCGGGCACTTCAGCCATATCACTTTTTGTACACTCCTGGTTTGAGCCACAGGGTCCATCCAGTCTTGGAGCCTGGTCAACGGCTGGGACCTCACAATCAGACAGGTGTCTGCCCCTCTTCAAGGTACCAAGAGTTGCAACCCTTACCTCACAAAGCCCAATGCAGTTGTACAATAGGTGAACAGTGGTCTATTCAGACTGCCCACATTTCCTGCTATTTGGGTCTCCCATGTAGATTCCTATAAGTGCAAGATGCTTCCTCATGAGTCCATGTTCCATGATGATGTACAATCAGTCTGAGTTCTAACCTACATAACTATATCTTCTGCTATCCTCGAAGGAGGAAGAGCTGAGGGACAATTTACTAAGGGGAAGCTCTGACCATCTGTTGTTCCTTTCACAGGTCTATGCCATCTATGGATCTTTCTTGGGCTCTTAATATTTTTATCGTTATCTTAAAGAATCTCCATCAATTCAAAATATACTTTCTTCATTTTATACATGGAGTACAGAATGGCATCAAATTATTTACAGTATAACTTGAGGTAAGATTGTGTAAAATTTGTTACATAGAGATTATGAAAGTTACCGTAGATCAAGTTTTTTTCTCATCTGTGATTGCATTTTGTATTTGCCAACTTATTAGTATACTATACATTTTGTGACAGAGCCAACCAGGATCTCCATCCTACGGCAAGGCACAGCCTGAAGAGTTTGACTTTGTTGATGTAGAAGGAGACATAGAGGGTGTTGATATGAAAGGCAGGGTCAAGAAAGAGCCTGGGGTGCTGGAAGAAGGTATGAATTATTTTGGAAAAGGTTTTTCTTTTTTTTTGTTACCAGTACCATACCAATATTAATAATTTCAGAGTTTAAAATATTAAATAAAGATGTAGTAGCTAGAAATTTTGCACTATACAATACTTAAGATTATTATAAGACAATGTACCAGGCATGTCTGCGTAATTTAAGTACAAATAAATCAATGAATTTATTTATTCTAATATGTATAGCCATTTACATGATTACAATTATGGAAGAAATATAAAAACAAATAATTGTAACATTTTTAACACGTTCCGTGCGGTTGTACACAATTAAAGCCACACGCGGACGCTGCAAGGTATTAAATTAATAAATCCTATGATGTAAATAAACTATAACTATAACTGGTGCTCGTTGTTAGCCTATGTACTGAGTTGGTTTGGCACCAAGTAGCCACTACTGTTTTATTTCAACTTGGGAGTGCCTTAAGTATGTTTTGAGTCATTCTTTGTTGTTTTTGTATTAATTCTTCTGTGACATGAGGTTATTAAAATGGTTTCAAATGCCACTTTCAATGTCTCTGATGACTCTGAGACGCTTAGAAGCTGATATCAACAAAGACGTCATTTTTGGTGAATTGGATGCATTTTGATCATGGTGAACGTTTTCATATTCCCCTCTTCATATGGATGTAATTTCACTATTAATATTTTTCAGCAGTGAACGTGTTTACTTTAATTGTTAAATGAGTGGTAAAAAAGTTATAAGTGGATAAAATTAGTGTAGTGGTTGTTAATGTAATATTATAAATCAACAGATTTAGGCATTGCTTGTGTGGCTGCTGCCTTATTGATAAAATTTGACCTTTAAAATTTAGGGCTTGTTTTTTTGAGAACTCAGAATAAATAAATTTGAAATGAATAAATAGGGGGAAAACTGGATTGATTATTTTGAGAAAGTTATAATGAATCGACAGGTTTACAAAAATTTAAAATAATAGAGATTGTAATTATATTTGATAGATATTGACAGTTTGATGGATTTTTGATATCTTAGTTTTATTGCATGCTGGTAAGTAAATCAAACGTTCCTGGATAAAAACTAGTAGCCAGCGGCTTCTGTCAGATCATGTGATAGGTTGTCTCTAGCTAAACTATGAGACTAAGCCCATAGTGATGTACAGTCAAGTTTTACAAACAGCTGGATATAGTATAAAAATTTACAAAAGTTGTAAGAATTTTGCTCCTATTGCGGATCATGACTATTGCACAGCAATCGTGCCATTACATCAAATAAACCTTGCTTTGCAGACCTTCAGTTCTCAAGTGAAGATGAGTTGGAGGAGGTGGGAGAGGGGGAGATAGGTGAACAGCCACTGGACGACGACAGTCAACAAGTTGCGGAGGCCATGGTGCAACTGGGCAACATTGCTTATTGCGTGCCTCAGGATCAAGGTAGTTTTTGGTTTCTGATTATTTTCTGGATCATTAAACATAAGATTGTTTCGCCCATTTTATAAATATTAATAGTGAGCATGTGCTTCATATGGGTCGTATGACTTAGTGCTTAGAAGATTTTTTATTACTTAGGAAAAATATTAACCTGCAATTGTAAACAAATAAACAAAAGAAAACTCAACTATTTAGTAAAAATTTTTAATTAGATTTGATTAAATTAGATTAGATTTGGGCAAATGATCTTAAATAGAATAAAGGGGTATGTTTCAATAAAGAGTGGACCTCAAGTTGATATTTCAGCGTCAACCGCATTGTCATGTAGTTTATATTGCCAAACATTTCGCCCTTGCTGTGAAGTGGCATCGTTGTCTTAAAATAAAATTAAAAATGTTATTGAACTTCTAAACTCTTGAACTAAATTATAATACAGTAAGTAATTCATGAAATAGAAAATAAAAATATAAACTTGAAACGCAAATAAAAAATAAATATTCACTTTAACAAATATAACAATACATTGAAGTTATTTACTTAAAAGAGAATGCTTCTAAACACAAGTTCACTTGCTTCTGGAGGGTATGGACAAGACGTTTTTCTAGTTTTCTAACTTATTATCACCATAGAACCTAAGCACGTGAGTTTTAATAATCATTTAAACTTTAAAGCTTCTTATGGGTGTTGGTCATTCTGAAGATTTTCTGTATCTCCTATCGATATAGGTGATATTGGTGACCAAATATCACCTACTTCAGATAAATTACTCTCCAGAATTTGTAAGAAATATTCTATATCTTTTTTATATAAATGTTTCTCCATAGTTAAAGTTTTGAAAATATAGTACTTCATAATAGTACTTGATAAAAACCCCATGTCAAACTAAAAAAAACTACCTGCAAACAAAAAGGGGTTTAAACTTTATGGCACTTAAAGTTTAAATACCTCTTAACACTATGAGACATTTAAACTTAATGCCATTTGAACATTAAGTTTGAATGACACAAACAACCACTTTGGCCCAATGTAGCAAAAAAGAAACACAATTATTTTTGTCACTGCCCAAACACTATAAAACGTATTTTACTTTCTTATTGTATCAAAACAGATGGATATTCAATACAGACATATTTTTATTTTTAGCGAGATATTAAAATATAAACATGAAAACAAAGGTTGAAAATAGAAAACTTTGGGATTGTGCAATAACTGTGCAACCGACAAAACAAAAATGTGGAGATAAGCTGGGTTTTGATGTGTCTGCTATCTGACGCCTGTTTCTTGTACTAAAAGAGTGTAATTTTTTATATTACATTTATTTATTTTGGATAGCATTCATACCTTTCCTTAAAAATAAATCAGAACTTGGTGTTGCCTTAGTTGTTCCAGAAAACATTTAAGTGGAACTTCAACTACAGGAGAGATTATGTGCTAATTCCTTATGTGTGATTCCTTGGGAATAAGCTTGGTGAAGTATCTCAATAGTTTGATTGCTTTTGATTTTCAGCTCCTTTAACCTTAAAATGTATGTCCCTCAGATGAAAGTATGGATGTGGATCCAAACTATGATCCGTCAGACTTCCTGATGCAAGGGCTTCCTGGGAGAGAAAACAAACCCAATACCAGTGAGAAGATCCATGATGACTTGGCTGTGAGTGAATCAGACGAAGAACATCAGAAAGATGACAACAATGACCTCAACATGGATAACACCGACAACATCAAGTTAGAAGACAACGACGTGGATGCTGGAGTGTTGTGGTTCTAATTCTATCCTGGTGTTTTCATAAATATATTGCAGTGGTAGTATATTGTAAATAGAGAGTTATTTTCTTTATTATAATACACGTTGTATATCTGTAATTAATTAGTTATAGAGGTGTAAATGTATTTTATTATACTCAAAAGTAATAAACTGTTTTCTTTTATTATATTTTGTTTGTACAGTGGAACTTGGTTATAACGTCATTGAAGGAACCACACAATTAATGACGCTATATCCGAGTGACGCTATACAAGAGGTTACATAATTTTAATTTAAAACCGAGGAAAAATAGGGAAACACATTTTTTACATGAAATTAAGACATTTAATGAAGGTAATTTGAAATACACCGTAAGTTTATGTTTATGACTGACTGAACTACTCTACTATATAAAAAATCGAATTTGAAAATATTGCAATGAAGTTCGGCTTGGTGAATTCAACTGTTGGTTCGATTTTAAAAAACATGCCCGAACACACGTCTGCTATCTTACGTCCCTCCTCACACGCTCTTATAACTCACACCTTTTCTTCAGCAAAACCTTTCTCTTAACACTTGCCATTATTTTTCAATACTGTATTCGTAAATTAAAATAACGAAAAACAAACTGTAAAAGACATACACTGAACTAACGATATCTGCACGAACTGTAGGTACGTACAAACGGCATCACAGTGCTTTGATGCGACGTGAGTCACTGACACTGACCTTGATGACCGGCGACAGCGGATATAGGGTAGGGGAGGAGGTTGGGGTGGTTAGCGGTAAGACAGCAATAAAATGCCGTTTCTAAAAATAGAATGTAGCTAAACAATAGCCGCAGCCCTCACGTTGCACCACCGACCGAACTTTCTCTATTTAGCTATATGTTGCCTTCATCTCGGCCCGATTTTCTTGACCTTATATACGAGGTTTGAGAATTTACTGACGATATATCCGAGGTTTTTTCCTATATAAATACATATAGTTTGGCGGGACCTAAAAATAAATGACGTTATATCCGAGTTGACGTTATGGCCGAGGCCGCAATAACCGAGTTGCACTGTATTATTATTGAAAGATGCAATTTATGTATAAACTATTGTAACTGACTTGAAATGCTGTTTATAATAATGTTAGTCTCAATTTACAAGAAATTTGAATGCACTCCTTAATTTATTCTTAATGACAAATAGTTATTGTTGTATTTTCAAAAGATTTAACAATTCTACAACTGTTGAATAATTATCAACAATATTTGAAAGTGATATAAGTACTCTATTTTAAAAACAACAAATTGTGAAATAAAACTTAAATGTCAACAAATACGAAATGCCTAACTGGAATCAAAGATGATAGACTTATCATTCAAATACCAAACACATCAATTGTGTGTAATGATATTGCTGATTTTCCTTACAACTGAGGAAATCAGTGGTTTGTAACAGAATAAAAATGGAACAGTTAATTAGTTTTAGTATTTTATTAGTGTGTTAAAAAATATAAAATAACTTTACTAGAATGGTCCTTATTTTATTTCAATTTAAAGTTTTAATAGTATACAAAATTTGTAAGCACACCACAATTATTTTCACAGATAAAAGAATTTTTTTATTATTTATGACTAAATTTTTAAAAACACTTTTGGTCGAGGGATTGAGCCAAACACTGCACCGAGCTATTCACAAAGACAAGAACAGCTGTTGAGTTGATTAGGTTTATGCGTGACCAGCGAGAGCAGCCGAGGAGGGGTAGTGGGACCGTGTGACTTGACAGCGCTCCTTGTCGATGTACAGGGTGTTCCGCTTTACCTGTATCTCCCGCTCCAGGTCTCCCCTTGCAGTGATCAGCCGCACTAGCGCTTCCTCCGCCTCCTTCAACCTACCCTGCAGACAGCTCACTTGCTCTGCGACTGTCTTCACTTCCTCCACTAACCTGTGGACATGACACATCTCCTCAGTGTATAATTTTAAACGATTTTTTAAACTTCAACTGCCTATAAACATGGGCCTAGGCCTGTGCGATGAATTAAATACAAGTGAGGTACTATACAGGCGTGTGTAACATGGGCTAGTCAGCGGTGCCTGCTCATGATATGATAAACCTGATGTTTATTATTACTTTAGTAATACAGTAGAACGTCGATTATTCAAAGCCCGGTTATCCAAAACGCCGGTTAACCGAAACACTGCCAAACATCGAAAAATGAAACCATACGCCGAACTTGAGTTTAACGTCGGCGTTTGTAGCAGCCCAGCGCCACCGATATGACTAAACGCCGTTTGTGTGCCAAATTCAAGTTCAACAAACTTTTTAAAGCTTTTTCTTTTGTACTTTTTTAAAGCTCAGAATAATGTTGTACTTTATAAAAAGTTCTTTGTATCTTTTGTTAGTGTAATATTATAAAAAGTAAATAAAAAATGGTTTTATTATATTCTTCATTATGTGCATTGAACATCATTTTCCTGTCTGTGACCGATTGTCTGAAAATTCAGCTATCCGAACACACACTATCACCTATTGTTTTGAATAATCGACTCTCTACTATGCATATACATAGCTAATTTTACCGGTGGTCAAAAAATTGTCATCAGTACTATCTTGAGATGTTTATATTTTCTAAAAGTAATACTGCTGGGGCACTATGAATCTCTACGAGGCGAAGAATCGACTGAGATTTGTAGTTCCCCAGCAGTATTACACGTTTGGCAACACAAACTCCATGGCAACGATGTTGATGTCGAAAAATCAACTTTACATATCTCAAAATTTTAAATTAAAACATAAAACCACTTAAAACTAGATAGTTAAAGTAGTTTTTTTACTATTATGTAAAAACCAGAAAATATTGAGTGTAAAATACTGACCCGAACTGTGGTTTGTCGCGGCAGCTCTCTATTCGAGGGCGATGCATCCTGTTGTCCAGTCGAGTCTGAGCTACTTTCATGGGGGCGTCCATTGCTCTGATTGCTGCTTTCAGTTCTACAATCAGCTTCTCTATCTCAGCTATTCTTCTTATCACCTGCAAATACAACAATCAAACTACTTAAAGTTTCCATCTAGATATAGTGAAAAAATTCTCTAAAGCATATAACCAATGATAAATAACAAATATAAAATTATCAAACCAATTTTAAAGTAACAAACAAGTGGTGCATTGAAATGCAGATTTGGTTTTTTCAGGAAGCATTCTGATATTCCATTTACAGTCATGTTGCCTCAAAATTGTTGCAACTTACCACATTTGTTTCCTCTTGTCTCCTCTGGAGGCTTTAGTTTGTCTGAAGCTGATAATACAGTCTGACCAGATGATAGAGCCTTTACATAATATAAAAAAACTACTCCAGTGTAATCCATTAATAAATATTTCAGAATTTTCTGTGACAAAACTTATGTAGGCATTAATCTTTTCTAATGCATGTTATGTAATGTAAGTTTTTTAATAAAGTTCAGATTCAGGGAAATCAATGATAAATTGTCTGGTATAGTCAGGAAAATTAATGAAAAATTTTCAGTGGACACACTGCTTAAGCATTTCAACCTCTAGAAGACCTCCAGAAGTAAGATTATAAAGTAAACGGTGAGCTCAAACCCAACCAGGTGAGTTAAATGGTGGCTAACCCTTAGATACTTACACTTAATATATTTCTATGGCTAGGAATTACTAATATTTCCAGGAGGTATTTAGGTTAGCTGTGTCCAGCTTTACTAATATTATGGCCAGTCGAGTAGCATTACAGAAGGTCAAAATTCCATCCAACATTTGATGGAACCCATCCTGATTTTGCTGGCTCCTTCCTACGTTTCTATATCTAAATATAATTGAAAGTATCAATAGAACCGTACCACAGCCAGCTCATTCTCAAGAGCCTGTCTGCAGAGGTCAGTCTCTCGTATGCGACGTGCAAGAGCCTGGTCCACACGGTCCGCCTGTTCGCGAAGATCACGCACGCAGTCGCTGAAGATCGGTCCATCGAGAAGAGCCCTCAGCTCGCAGGATTGACCCTTCACCTCCTGCGCCGTTTGCAGGATGTCACGCACATTGTCCTCCCACCCGGCAGGGGTCGACTGGCTGTAACAGGTAGTCAGTGTCACGAGAGTTGTGTCAAGTTAGACCAGGCTGAAAGAAGGGAAGCTAGAGTTTTGCATGAACATTGTACAACGACATTAACCAGCTATTATAACCAGGAATGTATTACTAGTGTTATGTTTTAGGTACAAGCTTGCCTGAGGATAGGATCAGACTCCAGATCCTGAAATGTTGTGAAACTTTGTTATAGTTAAAATCATGATCGAAAATGTCCACAAAAAAAATCTAGACAACATTACATTATTACATTCCATTAGTGGCCTTACCTATCAGGAAAGCGTGTAGCTCCAGGTTTGAACAGAATAGTCTGAGATTTGATTGTGAGGTTTGTATTTATAGCTGCAATTTGATGAGTTTGTTTCTTATCTGACCAATCATCTTCCATTCGTGCTTTGATTGCTTTGTTCCTCCCTTGTTGCTCTTCAATTTGAACAAGAGTTCTGTCAATCAGGTCCTCGACTTCCTTCACTAGAGCTGCTTCCTATGGTCAGACATAAGATTTTATTTACCTATTTATTGAGGTATTTTATATATTGGCTATTATAATAGGAAATAGAATATCCCGTTTCCTTAGCTATACCAATATTGCAGATGTTTCACTATTTTAACAGCTATTAATTACACTTAAAAAGTAATAGTCAAAGTTTTCAAAAGCTTTTTCCAACATTATTTCAGGATAATTAAATAAACTGTTAAACTATGACCAAAATAAATTATTGATCAGTTTTGTCATGACTTTGAGTATTAAACTGACCTTGATGAGTTCCTCTTCAACAGCATCCCTGACCAGATCTGGCTCCATTCTCTTGGCTCTGCGGCTGAGGCACTCTTTTGCTATATTTTTTACTATTCCTGTAAAAAAATATAGTAGTTATTGAAATCAAAAGAGTTTTATAATTAGTTACAGAAAGTTTTACATTGTTAACAGAACTTTGATTCTTTGTTTGAAATTCATTATTGGTGATGGTGGATTGATATTATTTAGATTTTTATTGCGGACATTTTCCATCACGATTTTATGTAAAACAAAGTTTCACGACGTTTCGGGATCTGGAATCTGATCCCGTCCTCAGGTGAACTAATATCTAAAACATAGCACAATTAATTAACATATAATCCGGACCAAACCAGTATAAAGCCGGAAACATAAAAGTTTAAAGCAGTCAAAAAAACTTACAATCAAACCGTTCAATGACCATTACACACAAAAGAAACCAATCATGTCCGCTCGTCACGGAGACTCAAAGACGCCGGATTATATGTTAATTAATTGTGCTATGTTTTACATGTTAGTTCACCTGGGGACGGGATCAGATTTCAGATCCCGAAACTTTGTTTTACAAAAAATCGTGATGGAAAATGTCCGCAATAAAAATCTAAATTATAGAACTTTAATCTTATATAGCTTGTTACTTTTTCGATTTCACATGACAAAAATATCTTTCAATTCAAAAAACTTAACAATTAATTATGAAACCTAAATCTATAAAACAAAGTCATGTTAGTTACAACATTTATAGAACTTAACTCGAGAATGGCTGGACCGATTTTATTGATCTTTGATTCTTTGGATTCATTCCTGCTCTGAGCAAGCTATAGGCATATTCAGTTTTGTATTTAACGCTAGGGCTAAGCCCTGCTGGCCTGTAAATGTTAAGCTTATGAGAGAAAGGTGTGATGCATTTTGATCAAATGCATACATCAATAATGTGATTATTAATGGCTGATTTTGTGTTGCTTTATTTTCTTTCACTAGTCAACAGCTAACATTACTGTGTACCTAACATTTTAAGCGAATGTTTGTGATTTTTTTTTAAATAAGTATTTATAGATTACTGGTTGATTAGTTTGTTTCAGTGTCATTATGAGTTTTTTAGTTCTGCATGAGTTTTAGAATGAATGTAATAGTAAATAAACTTATATAATGAATGAAACGTATAACTTATCAAATAAATATTAGATTAAGCGAGAATTTATTGATATTGTATTATTAATATTGTAAACAATCCGGTGACCCCAAAGATCTAACCTTTTACGACATACCCGTAATGGTATTCGACATCGGAACATTGCAAATCAATCCACTGAAGAAGAACAAGGAATCGCATGAGAATAGCACCGTGGTGGCATGACCCGACTTCGTTCATGATAAAATTAAATTTATTAAATAAATAAAATCAAATTAAGATCATCTAAAAATTAAAAAAATACATGTAATACTGTTACTGGTGGTACAAAATTCGCCAGGTCAGCAGCTAGTAAAATAAAAAAAAGTAGTAAAATAAAAAGGTAATAAAACTGGAAATTAAATGATAACTGAGACTAATGTTTATTTTTATTTTTCTCTTATTTAGTTATTGTAAAAAGAATCCTCAATAACACATAACCAAGCCTATCTGGTGAGTTAAAGACAGCAATTAAGGCAAGATAGTGGCAAGAGTCACATTGGCTGTTGGGCTATTAATTAACAGTCCTGTCTAAGGAACATGTCAACCTTAGTCAGTAACAAGACTACAAGATCACGCCACAATCATCCTACATTCATTTCTCATTCATACTTGGCTTAAAATACCTACCTGGGTAGGTCGCCATTTCAGTTAAAAGTATAAAAGTAAAAGTAAAGGCTAGTCAGAGGTGATGCTCATGATCTGACAGGAGTTGCTAGTCTGCCCTGGTTTTGATCAACCTTCGACTTACTCAGCTAGCATGTTACCCTAAGCTACCGTGCCAGTACAAGTCTACTGTAGTATTTTTTTACTTTTTAGTAAAGTGTACTGTGGTGCTTTTTAAAGTCATCATTATACGTTGGGTTCACACAAACCGAGAGCAGTCTTGGCCTGTCGCGCACGTCTCCTCTGCTCCTCCAGCAGGTCTATCTCTGTGGTCATTTCCTCCAGAGCTCTCTCCAGCTCGGTCTTCCAGCGCAGCACCTCGTGCGCCCTCTGACCCAACCTGAGCGTGTTGTCATGCTGCTTCTTGTCAGCCGACGCTGCGATATTTTCCATCGCCTCTCTACTGTTGAGATCCACTCTGTAGACGAATATCATTGTACTTATTACTAGTTCTTCAAAGAAATATATGCTGGTGTAGTAATTAGTTTTTTGGACTTAAAATATACTATCTGTTAGTGAAGCTTTAACATATCCAGTCAAAATCATAGTCAATTTTCTTTATTTATTTGCTGTACGAGTGAGCACAACAGTGCATACAGATAGAATAGTTTTGTAAAGGTGAACAAAATAACTCCCATTTCAAATAGGTTACTTAAGTATAATATTGTAGTAGTACAACAGAGTATAATTCCTGAAAAGAAAACTCATTTGTAGTTTAAACTAGCTTATTCGTGAGACAGGTCTTAAGGAATTTCTTGAATGTAATCTGTTCTGATGCCTGAGATAAATAACTGTCTTTTTCAACCAATAAATATCTCTTTAGATAAAAAATACACACATTATATTATATCAAATCTTTTTTGAAATGTATAGGAAGAGAAAGTAGGGAGTAGTAATGCTTTAAAAATTTTTAAGCAAACTGAAACAAGCACGATACTGTTCTTGATTATATATTTTCCAGTAGGATGATCATGTAAATTTAACGTTATGACATAGGAAAAGGAAAAAGGGGCAAATGTTAAGGATGTTAGGGGTTTTTAGATATGAAAATATCTGCAACATATAGCTTTGAGCCTATTGTGCTAGGTACAGTGCTATGTTCCCAATCGCACAACTCACCCGTTGGCACGTCGCTGATCATTGCTCGCCGAGCACAACACGTCGTGGTTGTGTTTCCTCCACTCGCCCTCGCTGAACCTGGTGATACTGTAGCTGTCCACCACGGGCCTGGTGCCAGTTAGACCCCCCAAGGGCCCCCAGTCCACACGGCCCGTCGCCCAAGGCCCCACAGGGCCCATCACACCTTCAGGGGCCTGCACGATGTCATCGCCGGCCTGGGGCAGGTACTGGGGCTCCGGCGAGCCTCGGGTGGTCTTAGCTCCACCCATCACCTCCTGTGGACAGGGAATAACACTTAAAAACGTTCCGTCTACAGTACCTACACCTTTGTTATTCACTTCCCATAAAAACTGTTAAATTCAAACAATCATTTGATGTTATTTAGTACAAAAAAACTTCATTGACATCATATCATTTGCAAGGGCATCACTATGACTAAACGATATCTGATTAGAATTTAAATTTTTCATTTACTCGTGTAGATGTTGGAATACATCAGCTCCACAAATATATTACTGACACAATGCAAAGTAGCTGTTTGTGTAACTAGAGCGCAAACGATGTCAAATCCAAGTGTGCCATGGAAGGAAAGGAAGTGTTGCCAGAACTTCGAGGGCGGCAATGACAGTTTGCACTCGTATTACACAAATTAATAAAAAGTAATTTATATTTTTGATCGTTCAATTAACTTTTGATTCAGTAACCTTTAAAAACAATAATTTAGGACATATAGTTGAAGCTCGTGTGAGAGGTCACGAGTCATATATTTTATTAGATTGTTCCAATTGCGAAGACTTGCCGCAAAAAGGAAAAGGAAGATAAGTACGATATGGAACAGGAAAAATACAGCGAAACATAGGAAAAATAAATATTGATTTTATATAAAAAACATATATAAATATGACACCATATTTTACCGCAAAAAAAATCATACTAATAAACCTGTTTTGTCAACCTGTTTTTTGTGTTTTTAGAAAACACTTACCGAGGGGATCCGATACATTGACAGAATAAACTAGTCTAATTATAGGATGGTAATTTGCGCTGAATAAAAAATATTCAATATTGCGGACGTTAATCACCACCAGGGAATATCACATCCGCCGACCATCGCTCATGATATGTTATAATCTACGATTCGTGTCCCCCAGTTTTATTTTTTATTTACCTTTACTAATGATATAGGTAGTTAAAACTACAGCTATGATATAGTAAATATTTACTAGTGCAAATTGTACGATCCTAACAACATAATAATTGGCCTAGCGATCACATCAAACCGTAGAAAAATAAAGAGAAAGGAAAATAAATTAAAATCTGGACTGCCAGAAAGATATAGAGATAGGGTGTAATCTAGTCAATATATAATAAATCATTAACTAATATTCGGTGGCGAAGTCCTGTAATCCAGGTCACGAATTGTGGATAGTTGTGAGAGATGGTCGGTGGATGTAGTGTTCTCTTAGGTGGATTAACGTCCGCACTATTGAATACTGCGTTAATCCGCTAAGACCATCCTCATAATTAGACCAATTCGTAATTCAGAGGCCGTGGTTCGGATTCCACGTTAAACTGTAGGTCCATTAGTTGCCATCGGCTGTTGGGCTATTGATTAACAGTCCTGACTAAGGAACATGTCAGCCTTATTCAGTAACAAGACTATAAAATCGTGCCACAATCATCCTACATTCATTTCTCATTCATACTTGGCTTAAAATACCTACATGGATAGGTCACCATTTCAGTTAAAAGTATAAAGTATAAAGCATACTTAACATTTATAATATTAACTTAAACTTAAATAATTTCACAATATCCAATTATATCGCAAGACAAGATATCGATATAATATCGTAAATATCAGAAGAATATCGATATTAACTGGTAACGATAATATCGGAACATCCATGGGTATTGTAGAATAACGGGGCGGAGATAATGGCGAGACTCGTGCATTAAGCCCGCGTTATCCACATCGCCTTCGCGACATGAAGGTTGCTATAAGCTAGGGAACATTATAGTTTGAGATAGGTTCACTGTACAGGTGTACACTATACACGTACAATTTGTATCGGCCACACATACTTTAAACGGTATAGGGTTTAAATTGAGGAAATATCCTTAGCCTTACAATATTTTTATTGAAATTAATGGTATAAAGAGTTACATAATCAAAATAAAAGATACCCCCATCGCAGCAGACCTGCGTACTCAGTGAATTTCCAAATCAATAATATGGCAATAATAATACAAGTATGTGACAAGATTGACCAATTAGATTACCATTTGAAATGGTGACCTACCCAGGTAGGTATTTTAAGCCAAGTATGAATGAAAACTGATTGTGGGATGATTTTGGCGCGATTTTGTAGTCTTGTCCCAGTCAATAAGAATATCATCCAATACCTGTTGATAAATTAGAGTATTTGCCTATTCTCCGTAACCTTAACATGGGAAAGAGTATGCAGGTTTGCTGCTTTGAGGAACACTGAAAGTAGGCATTTTTACCATAAACCTTTTTTTATTGTGACCATATACCAAGTTTTATCATTATCTGGACATAAATAAAGGAGTTTGTGTATTCTCCACAAGATGGGAAAGAGTATGCAGGTTTGCTGCAGTGAGGAACACATAAAATATGATTTTTTAGCATACACGTATGGATCCTATCCACATGAAGCTAATTATAAAGTTTCATCCAAAACTATTTGTTAATAAGGACAATATTAAATTTTCCTTGTCCGCCATAAGATTAGCACTGGAGCCCCTAAATACATTGTACTGTGTTTAGATTTTTTAATATCTCGGTAAGTGTTGGAGATAAAATAAAAACTTTAAGGAACTAAATTGTGTAGTTTTTTGAGCTAATTGTAGTGGTGAAAGATAAATTTTAAAAAATTACATGGGATAAACGCAAAAAACCCCATTTTGGGTAAAAAGTGGGTAAAAATAACATGGTCCCGGGCTTAAGTCTTGCCATGAGACCTACGGTAATAGCTTCTTCCTTATAGGAAATTCGCTAAAAGCGCATTATTGATTCATAAATTAATATATGTCGAGGCCATTTGACTTCTCACCTACAGTTGGCAGGTCCGGGGAACTGCTTCCAAAACTCATATCAAGAAAATCCAAACTTCCAGAAAATATAATTTTAAAATTGCCCAACAAAGCACCGTGGTTTATTAGAAATACATAACTAATCAGTGATCTTTGAATTCCAACAATGAAATGCTTTTAAAACCCCTAAAATATTGTAATACTTAAGTTTTATCTTGAAAACATAAACGGCATTTTTTAAGATTCCCTGACGTGAAGAGACTAATAAGGACGCGAATTGCAGAAACCGTAGATTAAATAACTATTTAGAAAAAAGTCTGAATGAAATGTTACTGTTAAATTTAAATAAGTGATAAAGTAAAGAGATGCTGAATTTATTTTCACAATATGTTTTAGTACGGTATAACGTTATTACCCCGTTAAATGTACAGATTACAGCCTAATTGTACGACATTTATTTGTATGTTAATCCTACATTAAAGTTGGCAAAAAAGAATTTCATACTCGATGGATTAACTTAAATTCTACAGCTAATAGTGAGAGAGGAATTATAAATATATCATTTCAAATCTGGTGTGATTCTTGGGTATTATATTAGGATATTATATTGAATTTATACTGACATGTTCCTGTCTGAGGAACATGTCAGCCTTAGTCAGTGTAACAAGAATACAAGATCGCGCCACAATCATCTTACACTCAATTCTTATTCATACTTGGCTTAAAATTCCTACCTTGTGGTATGGTCACAATTTCAATAATCTAATCTAATCTAACTTGGGTCATGTCACAGGTTAACACTATTTTCAATAGGCCTAATAAAACAAGCATCTCGAAAAATCGTATTTGATGACTGATAAATTTAAATTTTTACTATCCCTATACAGCATTAAACAAAAACATGTTATTTCCCAAAACATAATTCTCATGTTTAAATTTAAATCCTATTATATTTCGTCTTACATATTTTATTCACAGCCTCACATACACAAAACTCGCATACTCCAAATTCACTATCATCTTCGCTAATTAAAGAACACTGTCAACACTTCTAACCTTTCCGTAGTCGCCGAAAACTTGGTTTTGACATTCAACTTGTTCAGGCATCACTGACTATTTTGAAATTTTTAAAATTTACGATGCACTCGTATACCACAAAACTTTTACAATAACAAACAAGACAGAACGCCAAGACGACGCGATGCCGGTATCCAAGGTGATTGACCAAGCGATGATAACAGCTGGGTAACAGCTGACTGTCACAAACCGACAGCTGTGGCGCGGTTGTATAGCGTTTAGGGATTCATAATGTGGAGTTTGAATCATTGTTATTGGATTAATATAATAGCCAATAATAATTGGCTTCATCATGGGTTTTGTCATGAGCTTATTCCGCATCAAAAAAAGAAATTTCATTACTATTATTATTATTTCATTACTTATTTATCACTTATTATTATTTATTACTTATTTATTACGTATTTATCGGATACGTATTTCGTTATATCTAAATATATAAAACAAAGTCGTGTTAGTTACGCGCAATATAACTCGAGAACGGCTGGACCGATTTTAATGATCCTTGATTTTTTTGATTCGTCTCTGCACCAGTCATGCTTTAGAAAATAAAAAATGCTTTATAAATTGAATTAGTTTCCATTTTATAGCGTTTTAAATTTCTAATGTTAACCTTATGGGGACTAAGTTAGTTTACAAATGTTCTACAATAAAAACATTGATTTCTTAAGCTACAGCTATTGTTTTACTTTTCATTAGCAATATGCTTTACTATTCAATGCCATCTGAATCATTCATTAATGTAAAACTATGAAGTAAATGTGTACTGTAGGCCTACAAAATGAACAGATTTATTCACCACGTTAATAGTTTACGGGTTTTGAGGATTAAGTATTTATATTTTTTATTTTCTGTCTGATAATAGGCCAATTAAAAAATAATTACGATGTTTATACAAATTAAGTTTATTATAATAATCAGCTGTTGTATATCTTTCCTATAAAATTCGTATTACAGTTGTGTTTTTGTTTGGTTAAGGTTGGATTAGAAAAATTGTGAATCGATCCACTCAGATTTATTTGTTTTGTGGGAATGTTATTAATATGTCTTATCGTTTCAGCATTGTTATTAACTATGCCGTGACCCAGAATATCTAATTTTTCACAACGAAGTCGTAATTCTGTTCGACTTCAGAACATGGCCAATCTGAAAGTTAACACGTATTTACTGTTAGGCGTTACGAAGTTCGGCGGGTCAGCTAGTATTTTACTAAATAATACCTAGGGCCTGTGAAATATAGCGAGTTAGCGTGTCGGCGCGGGTCACCTCTGGGATGGCCAGACACGACCGGGATGATCTGACAGGTATCGCCAGCTACTGGTTTCTTCAATCCTGGAAAGTTGCTGCTGCGAGTTAGCCATAACCTAACGCTTTAAGTTAGCCGCGTTGATTACTACGTAACAAATTTAAAAAATAAAAAATAGTTTTAAAACTAGTATTTTTCCTTTTTGTATCTACCAAACATCACAGATCTTTCTGTCAAAGTTTAACACTAAACAAAAGCCTTTAAAACTTTCTTCCAATTTTCAAATATTTAGCCGATTGAAGTGACTAAGTTTACGCCAGACATTATACCCATTTAGGCTTATATCCTGGGCTTTTACTGATTAAAATTATTATTAGATGCTATAGTTTTTTGTCTTTTTCATTTCAAATGGCATTATACTTGGTGCCACGGATTGTCTTGGATATTTTTGTTTACCAAAAGGGCGATGTTTTACAACTTGTAGCGTGCGTAATGAGAATAATATTGCTACAGACATACATGCGAATTGCGAACTACTGTTTTAAAATAATCTATATCATTTGAACAATAATATTTTTCCACAAACAAATATCAATTTTAACATTGATGCTTCAAAGATAACGTAGGCCTCCTTCTGTATTTACAAGTTTCTATATTTAATTTTAATAATTTCTTAGCATAGAGCGAACATGCATGTAGCAAGTAAATATATATGCGTTTAGGCCCTATAACCTTGTAAACACATATACATACATTTTTTCGTCTACTGTTTTGGTTTCTTGTGGTTAAGTTTGTGCTGAGGTGCGACCATACCACTTAAGGCAATAGCTTCCTCCCTATAGGAAATCCGCTGAAATGGGCCACAATTTTGCGTATTTGCTTGAAAAAATCGTTTAAATTGTAACAAATAAAAAAAGCAATAAACTTTAAAAATATATTACTGCAATGAAATCAAAGCGTTGGCTGCAGATTAATGCTTATCCCGGCACTAATAACTTTACAGATGGTTTAAGGGGAATCCCAGTCCTAGCTAGGCAATAGTCATGGCCAACCTTCAACTGTCCGGTTTTCTGCATCAGTAATAAGCGTAGATTACGTAAATAACCTGTACGGTAACACTTTTAAATAGTGAATGTTTCAAGTTCAATTTCTAGCATTGGTTTTGGTTATTTTTTATAAATTTTAAAATAAATTAACATGGATAAATAAATTTCAATGTTGCGTATAGCAACCTTGAAAAGGTAAAAACTATAAAACTCAATCTAGAACTAATCTTACGTACATTTTCAGACAATTTCCAATTTTACTTCTATTACTAGCAGTAAGCCCGTCCTTTGTACGGGTTGTGGGATTCAGTTTAAAGAAGAAAGATTATCATACCAAAATGTAAACCTGAAATCATAAACGAATCAGTAAAAAGAAAATAAATCAATACCCAGCTTTATATTTAGTATTTATTTTCAAGTACATTGATTAGAACATTTATACCATTACTGTATTAAAATTAGTTGTGCGTTAAAATAACTTTTTAATATACTGTAGTATGATTTCTAAATAGGTTTAAAATCAATGAACAATATAAACTAACTAATATTGATTTGACAGCTGTTTTTCTTTCTATTAAATCATTAAACTACAAAGACAGCTGATTATTACCAGTAGGTTATTCATTGAAATTGAACCAACATGCGACTAATATCGCGTAAAAAGTGGATTTTTAAATGCTCGTTATTTACTTCCCAAGGGGCGGAGGACAATTTCAAGCATTGAAAAACCTTCTCTGAAATGTAGAGAATGCATCAAATAAGTTTCATTGTTATCGGTTCTCCCGTTTTCTCGGAGAAGATGGCGTAAAATGCTTCCTGGAGCGTCACAGACAAACTGACAAAAATTGAGATAAGACCGGTTTCGACTTCTCTAACGCACGAAAAGTAAAAAAAACTAAAAAATGAATAATTCTGAGCAATGTACAGAGTAAACTCTAATTTTATTTATATAGATTATACAACATTTTAAATGGTTCGCACAAAAGGAAAAATGCTTTTGGCCAATGAAGGTTAAGTGCGCGGAGCGAATTCTTTAAATTTGAACCAAAAACAATTGATGATAAGGAAGTACAAAATATCTATATAAATAAAGTTAGAGTATTGTCTGTAAATTATGATAATTTTTATTATATTAACTTTATAAATCTCAGACAAGCCGAAACGGGTCTTATCTAAATTTTTTAACTCTCTGTCGTCTGTGTCTGCGTGTCTTTTTGAAGAGCTTAACAAGGTCTTATGGAACGCTTGTTTGTAAAAACGAGAGCACCTAATATATAATGGTTTTCAAATCTAAAGGTATTCTGGATGCCCCCAGGTACATAAACAACGAAGTTTTACATAGAGACACGAACATTGTATCAGTAAGACAAGATATCAACCAAAGTAGCAATTGCTAACATCTCAAGTTAGAGCCCACCGACAACATCCTTGCGTCGAACCAAAGACAATTTCTATCGTCTAACCTTATAAACCATACGTTGGTGCTATGACGTTGCCATCTCAGGTCGCGTCGCCTCACCGTTAGCACGGATCGCACCACGAGTGTGGTCTCGGGATCGATTCACAGACAGTCAGACATCACTCCAAAACCCATTTTATACGGGTTCAAGTAGACCCAAATTTTAAGTAAAAAACATTCTCAGCTCAATTTTAATCCTATCTCTTAGATTTTAAAATTTGTTTGTTTCGATTTGTTGGTTCTTGAACTAGCTACTATCTAACCAATGAGCTGTAAATATGTTATCCTACTAATTTTTTTCTAACTCATAGAATAGTTTTGAAATAAAAGATTATTGATGAAAAATCTACTGTAGTGAACCTTATTATCATTACTATACCTTTCGGAGAAAGT
Organism: Nephotettix cincticeps; assembly: GCA_023375725.1. Lineage (NCBI taxonomy): Eukaryota > Metazoa > Arthropoda > Insecta > Hemiptera > Cicadellidae > Nephotettix > Nephotettix cincticeps. Next base: position 40,794,550 of record CM041785.1, read on the forward strand.
ATAACAAATAAGTATAATTAATTAGACCTACATTATTAAGTAATTAATTAATCATTACTGTAATTAATTATTACTTATAATTATTAGTATAATTTGATCAAATTCAAACATACCAATGACGGTAATAAAGTTATAAGTCCTCGAAACCCCAATTTTGAACGTTATTAGACACACCTTTTCTATGTTTTAGAATGCGTAAACAAACCTGTGACATGTTAATGTGGTTTGAAAGAAAAAGTAATCTTCAATCTTCAGCTGTCAATTTGAAATTAACAATTATTTATTTTGAACCCACAATTTCAAAATTATACTACATTAAAATGTTATCTTAACCTATAATAATTTATGGATGATACAAATTTTCTAGTTTAATCTAATCCAAAACTAACTAAGGTAAAATATATAATCGGCTAAATTATTTATAATAATTAAATAAATTAAGGAAGATAAGAAAATTTGCATCGTTGGTAAAAATCTCCAAAAGGTGTAGAATAGTGAAGGTAAGTTTTATCTTTTGGGTGCTCTCGTTTTCACATAGACGCGTTACAAAAATGCCTTGATCGTAACAGCAAGACAGATAGAGAGACAGGCAAACAGAAATTGAGAAACGACTCCTTTCGGCTTTTCTAGAGGTATAAAACGTAAAATAGCCAAAAACTCGTTACCCCAAGCAATGTACAGGCAAAATATCTAATTTAATTTAATTTTATTTATTTACAAATGAAACTATGTTATAAATGTAACTAAGCGTAGACCACAGTTTAGCGTCGCAGGCTCAGAACTCTGCGTGGTCAAGTTGAGCTTCTGTAGTAGCGCGTTTCTTCAACACAATAGTCGATATTTTATGGCAACCGTTTAAACATACAGTTAGATGGAGTCAGTCCTGGATTGCTTTTATATAATCATTCACGTGGAACGTTTATTGCTCTAAGGTAATAAAGTTTAATTGCAGGGTAAGGGGTAATGTCTGCTGGTAGGTCTACTGAGCCGGTCGCAGTGCAGGAGACAGAACAGAAGAGACGAATGTATAGGTTTAATTTTATTATTAACACTTTGCATGGCTCAATAGTCATTCCACCCTTCTTTATCAGTTGAATAATTTCCTCCTGAAGTTCAAGGGCGCCTTCTAACGTGTTACTTCCTACTAGAGCGTAGGAACGTACGCCCAATGTAGATCCCATGACGGAGAGCAGCAGCTAGTGGGTGGTTGTGTCCTTCATCCTCTATCATTTGTTGTATCACACGATTGGCAATGTAAGGTGAGGATGACATTCCTTAAGTCACTGTAGTCAACTGAAATACCTGAAGGGGGTCAGTTGGATATTCTCTCCAAAAGTTTGTTGGTCAGTTGGAAATTTAAATCTTCTACATGAATGGATATCATTTTAAACATTTGTTTGCTATCACATCCAAATTCTATGCGGTGCTGGCGAAATCTAAATATGATGTCCGTAATGTTATTGTGCAACTTGGGGCCTTGGTGAAGAATGTAGTTAAGAGTCACACCTCTAGAAGAAGTAGCTGATGCATTGAACACACTCTGATTTTGCCATCTTTGAAGACTTCGTGATGTGGCAAAATATAATAACTAGAAGGAGTCAGGGGGACAGATTAACGTGGTTTTATATGGCCATAAGATCTGTAGTCAGACATGAACTCAACATAATTTTCCTTCAATTCTGGCTGAGTTTTAAATTTTTTCTCAAGTGAGTAGAATAGTTTTTTGCCAATTGAGAAGTGTCTCCCAGTGACGTTGGATTTTCCTTGGAGGGAAGATGACAGACGTATCTACCTGTTGGATCACAACAATAGTCACTCCAGGACTAATTGGAAGGTCAGATGTAAAAATAATATATAATGGAGGTCCTAGGACCCTTCCTTGAGGAGCTCCAGATTCTGTTTTATGATAATCACTATACGAACCTAAAAGCTTTACTTGAAAATACCTGTGAGACAGATGCGACTTCAAAAAACATTGTTGAGATCATAGGGAAGGGATGACTTGAGTTTAAAAAACAACCCCGAATACCATACCATACCTTATCAAAGGCTTGACTAATGTCCAAAAAGACAGCCGAACAAAACCTTTTGGTTTGGAGGGTTCGCTCTATTACGTTGACTACTCGATATACTTGCTCAATTGTTGAATGTTCTTGCCTAAAGCCAAACTGGTGGGCGGGAATAATTTCATATTCATTTATGATATGCATCAATCTTATCAGAAGTAGCTTTTCGAACACTTTACAAATAATAGGTAAACGGCTTCCAAAGAATGATGACATGGTTTAGGACTGATTGGTAGAGGGAAAATACTTTTACTTCAATTAATTTAGAGGTATTGCATCAACCAGTCTACAAAGAAATAAGGCATGTCTAGTCAGCTTAATACACATCAATGCGTTTGACATGACATGACCGTGTTAGTTTTTTATCTGAATGAAACCTTAGAGTTTACCAAATTGCTTTAGTTGCTTTATCTAGTGGACAATTATCTTAGTTTTTTAGACTAAATTTATATGGCCATGAGATCTGTAGTCAGACATGAACTCAACATAATTTTCCTTCAATTCTGGCTGAGTTTTAAATTTTTTCTCAAGTGAGTAGAATAGTTTTTTTGCCAATTGAGAAGTGTCTCCCAGTGACGTTGGATTTTTCCTTGGAGGGAAGATGACAGACGTATCTACCTGTTGGATCACAACAATAGTCACTCCAGGACTAATTGGAAGGTCAGATGTAAAAATAATATATAATGGAGGTCCTAGGACCCTTCCTTGAGGAGCTCCAGATTCTGTTTTATGATAATCACTATACGAACCTAAAAGCTTTACTTGAAAATACCTGTGAGACAGATGCGACTTCAAAAAACATTGTTGAGATCATAGGGAAGGGATGACTTGAGTTTAAAAAACAACCCCGAATACCATACCATACCTTATCAAAGGCTTGACTAATGTCCAAAAAGACAGCCGAACAAAACCTTTTGGTTTGGAGGGTTCGCTCTATTACGTTGACTACTCGATATACTTGCTCAATTGTAGAATTTTCTTGCCTAAAGCCAAACTGGTGGGCGGGAATTATTTCATATTTATTTATGATAGGCATCAATCTTATCAGAAGTAGCTTTTCGAACACTTTACAAAAAATAGGTAAAAGGCTTCCAAAGAATGATGTCATGGTTTAGGACTGATTGGTAGACGGAAAATACTTTTACTTCAATTAATTTAGAGGTATTACATCAACCAGTCTACAAAGAAATAAGGCATGTCTAGTCAGCTTAATACACATCAATGCGTTTGACATGGCATGACCGTGTTAGTTTTTTATCTGAATGAAATCTTAGAATTTTACCAAACTGCTACCTTTATCTAGTGGACAATTATCTTAGTTTTTTAGACTAAATATTACGGATTGTGTTTTCTTTTCCATTAAGCAAAACTATTTGCTATACAATATTTAGTTAGGCCTAATCGATTTTCAAATCGCGAAAGTTAATATTGTTATGGGTTTAAAACTATTCTGTGAAAAATAATACAAATAAACTGAAACAGAAATATTATAACTGTATTGTTAATTTAGTAAACAATTTTTTTGGTAACTCGTGTATTGTAAATAAAATAAAGTCTTTATAGAGTGTGCCATACATATTCCTTTTTACACACTTACCATAAGATATATAGAAAATCCAAACTATCGCTTTTAAATATACATTGCTTTTACGATACTACAAATTTAAAATGGCTCAAATAAAAACTAAAAATGAAATATTCCAACAATTAATTGTGTGGCTAATTTATAAGAACAATTTTGATAAAATCACAGCGAACGTTAGTAAGAACGTCCCGTCCACTGCCACTCTCCCTAGATGGGAGGATACGGCTCCCACTCCCAGCGGAAACCACTTTCAAGCGCGGGTGGCATCGCATGCGTGTAATTCCCCTAGATTTGCAGGTTTATCATTGAAAGTAGTCCGGCGCATTCACACCATTGTACGCGCATTCACCCACTTCTGTTCACAAATAATGTAATGAAAACAGCAGTCCCACCGCGCCGAACACCGACACCGAGCGACAGCAACAATAGGTCAGCTGATGCGCAGGTGTATTGCGCGTGCGCGCGCACCGGTCAGCTGTTGGCGATATCAGCGGCACAGCACAGCTGCGTTTGTCGTTACACCTGATAACCGCTAGGTGGCGTGGCGAGCGGTTGTTACTCGATTTCCGCGGGAAATATAATCGATAGTAGTGCGGGAGTGTATCGATCGTGAATCCGACTGTCAACTGTTTGTTTATTGTGTTTCTTCGTAGTGTTTAAGTTTTAAAAATCAGTGCTATTTGTGTTTTAAGTGTATTCAGTCGATGCAATTGTGCGTGTAGCGAAAGGTTAGCAACAAATCATATAGAAAGACAATTGTATTAGTATTCTAGTCCTAGAAATCGATTTATATACCAGTGATTTTCAATGTTTACAAACCTAAATATATATTTTTGCTTGAATAATTTCAAACAGATCACATTCAATTAGTTACAGGATAGTCGGTGGATAAAAAAATGTTTGTATTTACTACCCTGTGGCAAGTAGGTTAGGTCAAGAATAACATGTCTAAAGGGAATGGTCTCAGTTCATCTGAACAGCTGTTCTTATTATTTTATATTAAAAATTCAATACAATAGCTCTGGTAGTTATGGAAACCTGTTACATGTTTTCCATCTTCAAAGTCGCCAACACCCCCCCAGAGCTAAGACATATCCATGTCAAAACTGTTACATTCCATAGTAGTTATATGAGTTAGGAAATAATATAACATACAAAGATTTAACTCTTTTATCTTCAAAAGGAAATGCTTTCTTTTTAAGAATGTCAGCCTAAACTCCAGAAGAATAATGGGGAATATGTTTGCTAACAATTTCAGCAGAATTGTTTTCCAAGTGTGATTCTTCTCACATATGACTGACGTATTTAATTACACTTTATTACCGTCTGGTCAAACTTGCATACTGCACTGCCATACTATAGAGCCTGTTAGTGACATACAACACCAAAATAATTAAGAGTGCTACTTACTACAGTACTACTGTTTTGTTAAACAGCCCTTTGTACACTTTCTTGCGTCCCAATAACCAATGTTCTCGGTTAACCGTGTATAACCGGCTTAGTTGAGACAGACGTGAGTCACACTGACACCCCATCCATTCGCCATTCATGTCCGTGAGGTATTGTTGGATAAGCATTATGATTGTCGCCATGAGGACAGACAACTGGGTGACGTCATCGACTCTAGATAGCGAGATAGGTTGAAAATGTCACTCAATGGACAATACCGAGAGCCAATCACGAGTCTATGATTATCATATTATAACCTTCGCTTCAACCTGCTTTCACGTATCTAAATTACAAACAAATAATGGAAAACATAACTGTTACGGATGTACTCCGTACATTATATATCCAACGAGAGTTGTGGTAGTGTAAATATACAGTATTTATAGAAATATTTTATATCTATGTTTTTATTCTTATTTCTTTTAAGTCCCTTACTTGAAGATTGAAACTGTTTTAGTTTCGAAAAATTGTGTTAAAGAGCTGCAGAGTAGAAGAATACAAGTTATGATGATTTTAATTCCGCACAGTATTTGTATAAATTTACTAACAAAACATTTACTAGTCTGTTTGGATAAATTATCTAGCATTATTTCAGTTATGCGCATCGTAAACAAAAAATAGGTTTAAAAAGCTTACATAACAACAGAGCGGTTAACACGCATTCTTGATGTTTGGCCTCGCTCTACATACAGGTACGGAGTCTGCAGCCGATATTGTTGGTACTTGTGGCATTGCGCTTGCAGGATGGGCAATCCTGTAACTGTAAACGACTCCAGAAATCGGTCAGGTACGCATAACGGCTATTTGTACAGAGGGGATTTTATAACTCTGTTCTCCTTGCTCTGATAGGAAATACATACCTGTATGATAAAAGTTTATAGCTTTATTATGACGAAATTAAATCATTTATAGCGTTGTTTTTCAGAGTGAATTTAGGTACCAAGACAGTTGATTATTCATTTCAGTTAAATGACTTTATGAGGTAATATTTCCTGCAAAACTTGGAAAATATTACCGAACATCGCACAAAACTGGGGTTTTAAGAGCTCGTCACTTTGTTTTCAAAGGAGGGGTTCAGCTTCTCGGTCGAGTATGAAGCGATACTCCGTCATGCAGTAATTACACAAAAACAAAGCCACCATATGTTTCAAACGTGCAACAGCAATGAATGATTTGACAAAAATGTAAGTCAGCTGTGCGTCGTGTTTGTTACTTCTGAAACTGATCGGAAAAGATGAACTTTCCCCATAAGATTAACATGTAGCTCAGTTTAGTGATTGGAAATGACAAGTAAGGGACATAAAAAATGACTATTTACTGCCCTGTGTGAAATAGGATCGATCATGGATAAGTATCAAGAGGAATGTTTTCAATTCCTCTAAACAGCTGTCCATATAACCATATGATGTAACTAACCAAATGACGTCACAAAGTTTGGTCTCACAATTTGCCAAAACCCCCCAGAGCTAAGACATATCCGTGTCAAAATGAAAACAGCAAGCATTTTAATACTGAAAGTCATGTGTTCCCGTGTAGGATTACGAAAAAATATTTATCGCTTTATAAACTTAGGTAGCCGATAACAAGAGGTTATAAAGTCGGTGAGAGGCAAAGTGTTGATATTTCTCGCTGGCACAATGTTATCATCTCACGGAACATAAGATATGATAACACTGTTATCACCCTGGACGACCAACACTCCAACACAATGCTCTCCAGATGCTCAGCATGAAATGGCGTTAGGATGCGGAGTCTTCTTGTAATAAACTATATGTAATATACAATTCTACATCGTTTACATAATACATCCAAAGTTGTTGTATAGAAGTTTCTAACACACTTAAATATTCAAAACGTTGATATTATTTTATATTATCTGAATGATGGTTTTTTGTATTATCAAAACCCAAAATCCCACTTACGGTAACGCCTCTGATTTTGCTGTAGTATTTTCAGAAAATTTGTGTTCATATGTTAATATTTCCTTTCAAATTTCTTTTCATTTCAGATCCACCAAAGCTTTAATAGCGTAAAATAAGGTTTAACAATCCTATTTTAGAACGCCTTAATTGAATTTTCAATGCGCAGTAAAGATGTTGACTGTTGTTGTTGTTGTAAAGATTGTTGTAGAGACTATACAATTTTACGTACACTGGAATGCTTCGTTCTGATATTAAAAACGAAACAGTTTGAAATATTGTAATTTATGAAAAGGCCTACTTAAAGTTATTGAAACAGAACATACCAGGGCGAGTAAATTTTTCTATACACTATCTAATCCAATTTTCTGTGAATTAAACCTAATTGATGCATTCTAGTTCAAGATTCTTCTTAACCTCTGAAAATCTTTCCCCATTTAAGAGTTTCGATGCGCCTCGGCCAAATTATCCGCGGGGTAAGCCGCCTTAAGTAATTATTCGGCTCAGGTTGGTATTCGTAGTTTTTAGCTACTGCATCCCTGTATTGTGTCGCGTATCCGGTACCGGTAGCGAATCATGGTGGAACTACGGCCCGCGCGGTCGTGTCAATGACTCACCAGCGTCAATATGACTCCATGACTCCATGACCACAGCTAATCGGCAAGTTTCAAGTTTAACTATAAAAATCTGATTCTAATTATAAAATTACTGCTGAATTTTACATAATGAACCTAAAAAACATTTCAACAATTAAGTACGTAATAATTATCATCATCCCTTTGTTTGAAATTCATTGTTGGTGATGGTGGATTTATGTTATTAGATTTTTATAGCGGACATTTTGCATCATGATTTTATGAAAAACAAAGTTTGTGTTATGTTTTAGATATTAGTTCGCCTGAGGTCGGGATCAGATTCCAGATCCCGAACGTTGTAAAACTTTGTTTTACATAAAATCGTGATTGAAAATGTCCGCAATAAAAAATAAAATTACACTATTAGAGAGTTACTAAGTACGGTACTCATAGTTTTAGGATATCATTTTCATCTATAATTTTGAAAACAGTTTATACCTATAACCTATTCTACCTAGGTAGACAATACCTAAAACCACAACTGAGTTCACAACTGAGTTATGGCAATGAAGACCATTGCCATAAATTCTAGGGGTTTCAAGTATTTTACTAGCCAAAATATAACAAAATAAGCAAAATTATCGTTAATAAAAATAATGTAGTTCTAATTAAGAAAGTAGTCACTTAAAATTTAGTTTAGTTACCACCAAAAACGTTGTGCAGTTTTAAAACACAAGACGCGTTCTATAAATCCAACAAATCATTAGTAAATTATTATAATACATTAATGTAAAATATGTAATTTCAGTGTAAAAGACAAGTTCATACAGAATTTTGAATCGAGTTACAAACTAATATTAGAAACAAATGTATCTACTTCCCATAGGGAAATAGCTTAGGTTGTGGATATATTTAAAGTGAATGTTTTCAGTTCCTTCAAACAGCTGTCGTTATAACCATATGACGTCACTCACCATATGAAGTCACTTCCGTTTAAAATTTTGGTCGGATTGCCAATACTCACCTGAGCTAAGAAATATCCATATTAATTTCATCTGAGCTTATTCAAATCAAAACTGTTTTACGAACTATAATTATTTCAAAGTATGATTTATCTCATGTCTTTATCAGCTCATATTGTTCTATTGTTGTTACACTACTGTATTAGCTCTGCTATTGAATTGTTCGATGAAGTCATGTTCTCGTCATGTCTGCGCCGAATGTGACACACCGCTCCTAGCTCCGTTCTTCACCCGTCCGTTATCAGTGTATTGTCACGTACCACGTTCCACGGTCCACACTCCCTTCCGTCCGCATGCATCTCATGAACGATAAGCCACGTGTGGCCCTGTCCGTCTGTCCGTCCGTCTGTGCTGTTCTGGAAACTAAACATGCTAATCAGTAGCGGGTTCAAAACTATGGAGGATCAAACAAGGCTTTTAGAGAGGTCCCTGGCCCCTGCTACCGAGGTTTTGAGTGCTATGAAACACATCCCATTGTTTATGGGAGCCCGGATTTTTGTAATTAACAAAAATTGGAGGTTTTAGAATTTTTTATGGCTACCTCAAATCGAATTAAATCTCAAATGCAACAACTTAATTTACAGATGACTTTCATTGGACTATTTTAATGTATACACGGTTGTTTTATCCAATGAGCTAAACCAATGAGCCTAGAGCCTTCCAAAACAAAAGTTAATATTTGTTCAACACTATCGGAGTTTAGGCATATATTAAAAAGATACTGTATTTACTTCCCAGTGGGAAATAGGTTAGATAATGGATATGTCTAAAGGGATTTTTCAGTTCATCTAAACAACTATTCTTATAACCAAACTATGACGTCACTAACCAAATAAAGACACTACTTCAAATTTTGGTCGCGCAAATTGTCAACACCCGACCCAGAGCTAACACTTATCCATGTCAAAAATTATTGCTTTGGTAAATACTTTACTTTTCAACAAATATTACGCTGAGGCAATTCATGTAGGCTTACATAGTTTGGCGTTTACAGTAAAATATGAGAGTGCTTCACGTATACGTTCAGTTCACGTTAAATACATGAAATCAAATCAGAAAAAAACCCTTTTCAAGACTGAGTTATTCTGGAAGAGATAATTCTGTTCATCTAAACACACTTTCACTAAGAAGTTCACACTCAAACGGCGTTGCTAACCTTTCGCTAACCTCCAGGAGACCGGATTCCAGCTGTCAGGCACGCGAGGAATATCGTTGGTGACTTGTGCGCGAGTGAAATGAATTGTTATTCTGATGAGTAAGCCTGTGCCCAAGATCTGCAGGGACCCGGGGGACACGGAGTCGAGCGGGGAGGATCTGCCGGAGGAGCCCCCGTACGGCGATGGAGGGAGTGTGGGGAGCTTCGCCATCAACGAAGCGTTGCTGTCCAGAGCCCTGGAGGACGGACTATCCAACCCTTCCTCCCCCGACTGGGGCGGAGCCGAGGATAGTGACAGTGAGAGTGACAGCTGGCTGAGCTACCAGAGGGACGTCGGTCTCGGGGGTAAGTACATCTCCGTCTCCCCCGAGATCCACAGGGCAGACATCGACAGTGACAGCGACGAGGAGAAGAGTTTAGCTCACAGCAAGTCATACTCCAGCTCGACCGCTTCCTCACCTCTCAAGCAAGGCGAGGCTTTGAGTAACGTCTTATCCCCACATAAGCAACAGAGTGCTACAAAGAAGGAACTGGACAATCATACAGATTCTCAATTATATCCAGATGAAAAGTCCAATGGAATTTCTCCTAGGCGAAATAAGGGACATGTTAGAAATTTAAGCTTGTCTCCCAAGAAAGAAGAAATTTACTCACTAATAAGAGCAGAAACTAAATCATTCACTAACATAAACGACACAATCACATCACCTTATATATTGGGTAATAGCTTAAACTCTGACAGAAGCGATCAAACTGTGACGGTGGCACGGAATAAAACGTTCATAAAGACAGACAAGACCGAAGACGTGAATAATGAAAATTCTGAACTGCAGATTAATCCTTTAATCAAAAAAATTGCTCCTAAGAAACCGAAACCTATTCTGAAGCAACCCAGTATCGTCAGCGATACTGAAACTAGTCCCCGGTTGAACAGGAAGTTCAACAGCGTCTCGCCTAAAAGGAAGAAGAACAAGACTTTGGCAATATCGTTGGATAGTAATTTGGAGAAGAGCGTTTCCGAAGTTTCTCAGCCAAAAGAAGACGACGAAGGCATCATCAGTGACGAGGGGAGTGCAAGCCTTGACCATCAAAGGCATGGGAGGGATCCGGTTAGAAGAAACACCTTTTCTAAACGTGAATGTCGACCGAGAAGTGAGGCTTTCTTAGACTCTTTGGCCAAAGAGGAAAAGTGCGAAGAAGTACACAAGAGCAACGTCAGTTTGAACAGTGTTAGCCCGAGTGTGCAGAGCTTCCGCAGTGAGAGGATCAGAGCGGAGAACGGCGTCAGCGAGGGGAACAGCGGAACTGGGCCTGCGGAGCCTAAACGATCAAACTTCGCCTTCATAAGGGTGAGTTACATCATTGATTTTATATACTACGTAATTATACACCTTTATCTTACACCAACATACTAGTAGATAAGAATTGTAAGTTATTCATGCTTTTAAGAAAAGTCCAGGTTTGGAAAATATGCTTGGCTACGATTTATATAAAAATTATACGTTAACTTACTCATTATGATGCCTCCAGAACCGTTATTTGACTAGTAAAATAAAGCAAGGTTGCATACCTTTCAGTCAACAGTTATAAAACAATTGTAGGTATTTTTTATCCTACATGTTTCGATACTGACAACTCCATCGTCAGGGTTAAAATTAGGCCCAATTGTCAGTAGAAATTAAGCATACAAATTGTTACATGTGAAACTTTTCTTTAAATCAATCACACTATACTCGTTACACAAACATGTTCTGCTGGCCTGCAATGGACACCAACTCAGTCGGGTTTTATTCCTCTCCCTAATATATAAATAACAAATTCAATTTTTGATAGTATATTAGTTGTGGCTACCTTAAGACTTGTCATGGAGCCCCTTAAAGGGTTGTCTTGTCTGCAACCGGACACCGTAAGCCTATTCCGTCTGTTACACAATCGTCACTGAATCTGGTTGTCCCTTTGTATCAGTTACATTGAACTGTATTTTAATTTTTGTTTGCGAGTCAGCTATAGTACATAATAATGGATACATTAAAATACTGACAAAACATTAATACCTCAAGTGGTAGTCTATATTTGTTTATAGACACATGTCACATCAACTTTTATTACGAATAATTACTTATATTAATTTATAACTAAGTATTATGGAACGAGTAAAACGCAATAATTAATACCAATCAATACAAAATTAATTTGGTAATTTAAATTGGTTCTAAAGATTGTTAAAGCGACGGAAATTTGAACACGTTTACCATGACAATGCTGCCTGCACATGGGCCGGAGGCCACAATTACCCATGGTTGGTTTACTAGGAATATGAACAAACCTGTAATTTTATTTTTATATTGTAGATAAAAATTGCAGTCAGTCCAAAATGCTGGTCATTTGAATATTAATCCGATCGCGTACCTTCTAAAATAATCCTTGTAGTTAAAAATTACTACGTTAAAACATGACTAAGAGTACTACGTTGGAATACGTCCTGTATCCAAACAAAATATTTAAGGTAAAATAAAAATCAATGTACAGTATTATAGCCTACGTATCAGACAATAATGTTTATTCTAGGTCGAGTCAATCTTAAATTTACTGTATTCTAATAAAAATATGCGCTATTATTTCTGTCAAGACACAGAACTGTTAAAAATAAGTACTTTTCGTAATTAATTGTATGTTTTAAATGTAGCTTACTTCGTTAAATGTAAACAGAGCATAATACAGGCAATAACTTTACAAGGGTCTCCCTCTTTATCATAGTAGGATAGGAGATGGCCTTAAGTTATTTTTGTTGGAACTATAGGAAGATTGTTTTATAAAAATTCTTAAAACGATTTCATTGTTAAGATTTCCATGGTGATTTACTTGTAGAATTTCAAACAGTATTTTTTAACGACAAGCAATTATGAAAATTGCATAGGAAATCACAAGAGCACATCGTTATGAGTATTTATTTTAAATAGAAAAGGGTTTGAAAGATTTGTATTTATAACTATAAGATTGATGGTAAGATGCAGATACATTGTGGTACGTCTAAAAATTGATAATCTGGGAAAATATCGGTCATAGGGTGAGTGATTTCTTCTTTTGATTTTGCCTGTTAGAGATTAACTTAATAAATGGGAAAGCTGTTTCGTACAGGGAAACATTTGGGAACGTATATTTCATGTTTCAAGACTGTTCTCTGTGGTATTTTGTTAAACAACTGGCAACATTTTGTTAAAGATCATTGGCAACATTTTTCACTAGCGATCTGGGATCCGGGAGTAAATATTGAAATGTTGGCTTTCGAATAAAATATTTTATTACAACCAATAGAAACTATATATAGTTTAAATTTTCTGTGTCATGCCTGAGTTCATCCATTCCATTATGGGAGTATTTTAGCGGTCATAGTGGGTTGAACATGGTAACAATTTGTATTTAAAATGTATCGAGAAATAGTCTGGAAAAACTGTTTAACTATCACCAAGTTTCCTCACAACATTTCACAACCGACTGCTTTTGAATGAAAATGATCAGTATCTATGAAGTTTAAACCCGATGAGGACGGTTTTATGCGTATATAAGAAATTAAAACACAAATTTAACCTTGTGCACATGCACAAGGATGATTCTATTCGATTTAACGAAACAAGACTTCTCGTTTCGTTAAATCGAGTGGAATCATCAGAAAATCAAAATTCCATAGAGACATCGTTTCTAAAGAAAATCTCGTTTCTAGCTGTGATGACCTATTGTTGTAAATGACTCTAGGATTTAATTAACCAACAACTCCAGCGCGTGGCTACACACCTGTTCGTCGGGTTGTTCATCTTTCTTGACCTCCAGCTGGAAGGTTCGTCCTCCGGTTTGGTAACTGATGATGTCATCCTGATGAACTCACCACTTCACGCCATTGTTACTTCCACTTTTCAATAATAGTTTTTCACAATATTTTAACTAAGTTATTAAGTTTTCTGTTCTTTTTTGTGTACGTGGAATAAAAATATACTAATTAATTAATTATCATTCATAGCTCGGGGAGGGGTTGGCAATTTTTAAGATGAAAATTTGAAACAGGTTTCCATAGAAACTACCAGAGCTATTGTATTGAATTTTTAATTTACTCTAAGAATAAGAACAGCTGTTTAGATGAACTGAAAACATTCCCTTTTCTACAATTAAATATAATGTTTTATTTACTTCCCTGTGGGAAATAGATTCGATCATGGATATAACTAAAGGGAATGTTTTCAGTTCTTCCAAACAGCTTTTATATAATATATTAAAATTTCAATACAATTGCTCTAGTAGTTTCTATGGAAACCTGTTTCAAATTTTCAACTTACAAATTGGCAACAACCACCCCCCTAGAGGTAAGACATATCCATGTCAAAATAGAAACCATGAAGTCCAGGAGGAGATTTAATTATTAGTTTAAAATTCCCTATTTCCGTGGAAATATTCCACACCGACGTAGTTCATATCCAGGTGGAAACACGTTATACTCATGGAGGTGTCGAATTGCAAGTCTTGTCAGTTCATACCTAATTGGATCTCAACCCCTCAACGATTGCGTGTAAGTAGGCTCATGATAACTTCATCGACGGTGCGGGAGGAGTGGTAAGACTGTTAGTTGTCATGAGATAGTGGGACTAAGATCTAACGGGTAACGGGGTTGTGATGTTTGGAGGAAGCCTGACAACAGAAGGAAGCCATCCCGGGCGCCACGCGAGTGCCGGTGACGCAGAGTTCTCTACATCACTGGCATTACAACCCTTGCCCTGACCGAAACCATTACATGGTAGTTTCAAAAACCATAAATTATTCGTTAATGAAATTCGCTACCTCCGGAACTGGAAAATTTTGGAACTCAATAACCCGGCTTAAATTATTAAAATCGAAAAAGGCTACCTCAAATTCCTAAAAGTATGCTGAATGTTGCCAAGAGCATCGAACATCGAACATCGAGCATCGAAAATCGAGCATCGAACATCGAGCATCGAACATCGAGCATCGAACATCGAGCATCGAACATCGAGCTTCAAGCATCGAACATCGAACATTGAGCATTAAGCATCGAACATCGAACTTTGAACATCGAGCATCGAGCATCGAGCATCGAACATCAGACATCGGACATCGAACATCGAACATCGAGCATCGCATGTTGGCTGGTCAGCAGGCTGCCGCGGACAGTACCGTGGTTCGATTATGTAAAGCATAAACGCAACGCCGTGGCTAGTTCAATCAACTGTGGGCGTTCCTCCTCTTGGAAATAAACGTCGTAGCCGATTACTTTCACGGCTTTCGAAACGCTCGATGTTAACTTAATTGAAGTGATTTCATTTATAGAACTAGTACATTACGCATCATCGGATGACCAAGCTAAATTCAAATAGTTATGTTCATTTTTTCAAACGTTTAATATCGTTGAATGTAAATCTAAATTTCCACACTAGTTCAATCGGTTTTGTTTCTGACTCCGCGAGAGTGAAGCGGGCAAAGTTTCGGATCAACAATGACACAAGATTACAATGTGTACAAAACAGCGAGACCTTGGATGCGAGTAATGGCGCTATTGGAAGCTCAATTGATGGCTGATGATGCGCGCATGGTCGTGACTATCTTGATGTGCGCCGGCTGGCATTGATGGCATTGATGGCCTCGAGGGTCCCCGCCAAGCCCAGCTAAATAATACGTCATCGTCAATAGGATAATTGCGGTAGTTCACACTACTTAAAGACATTTCGTGACCGCATACGATGAAACAAAGAGTGAGTGAATTTTTATCAAGAATACGTTTTTGCTCTTGTACATGTGGAGGAAATACACTAAATCAACTTTAGTCACTGATGAGGTACAATCAAACTAATTTAGGCCCAGGTCATTAAATTTAGTAGACTCCTATACATCCTCACGTCTCGATTTCTCTAACAATTGGAGCAGAAAGTAGGGTAATAAATTACGTAGTTCTAAATCTCTATTTGGTGAGTCCTACTATAACTTGTCCCTTTTGAACCCACCATTATGCATCTTTTTATCTAAGTCCGAAGATATTTAGTATTTCATCCTGGTCCTAAAAATAATCAGATTCAGGAACAACTTGGCGAAGGTGGCTACTGTATATGCCCCATGTTGTGTTGTAGAAAGTGGGTGAGGCTAAGGTAAGCTTATGCTGTTATAACCGGAGTGTGTTTTCTCGCTACGCCAAGTTAGTATCAGCTGTAAGTGTAACACATGCACCAGCACGCGGCGGTTGCTACGTTGACGTCACTGGTACACATGCCATTTTCTCAACATTAGCTTATCTCAGCCAAACCCACACTATACTACATATCATGAGGTGTGCTACAGGAGCCTGCACGCGGCAGCGGTGGTTTACCACTTTACCTCTCCTGGGTCAGAATCTCTTTTGTTTTAGGGAGAGAAATCGTCAGCGGAGCCTCGGTAATTACTATTGGCGTGTTAATTAGGAACTATTGGAACATTAGAAGTGTCGGTGATCTATTGAGCGGTCCGGAAGTGGTTCCGGCGAGACAAGGCTGGGCCATTGTGATGGGGGACAATAGTCATGATCCGGCGACGTCAACATCAACGTAACTGTGCCGCGTACTGTGCATGTGTCGGGTTCATACGAAGTAAGTTTGGGACTGCTATAATTCGTCATGAACCAAACATTAATACGCGTAAACCATAGAGTACATATTGTACAGGAGTCTAAAATGTCATCACGGAGCACTGTTGCCTATTATGTAGAGAGCTCAGTTGGTAGCGTAGTAACAGTGTGGATGAGCACTGTCACTAGATGGACAGTCCTCACCCCATCATTGATTCCTACCCTTCACCCATAAATTAGTCCATGTAGGTGGGAAAGGTGGGAAGGTAAAAGACCTTGACAACCCTCTCTCGACGAAATAAATATGGTTTTATTCAATACCATAACAAACGTTTGAACGGTATAAGTGAATTGACACAATAGGTTTTGTTTTACCTTACGAAGAAAAACAAAATCAGTTTTAGCACATACATTTCAATAGTTTATTACACTATTCCCCTCCTATATTTGTGTTTAATTGAAAATATTTTAATTAAAACTCCTCACGTTGTAGAGAGCAACGCATTTCCAATCCTGAGATTGAACTGCAACTCTGCGGTCAGAGAGAAAATTTGGATTTTAATAATCGGTTTCTGGACGGCACCAACATTGTATTGCGGAGGGTATTAAACTTGCGGTCTCGAACATATGGTACGGTGGAACGATTGGCGGGTGATGTGTTGAAAGTGGCGGGAAATTGCCGGCCATAACATGCACAATGAGAGGCGGTCACAGCTGTGGCGAGAGACCACGTGACCTGGCCGAGCGTCGTTGGCGCAGTGGCTGGTGTGTGGTGTGTGTACAGTATAGGCGGACACTACACTAATATAGACGTATTACCTTAGTGTTTAGGCATAGACTCTATGATTTGTTAGTGGCTTAAATGTAAATAAAATTAATATTTTAAAATAGGTTCGTGCTTTGGTATAAATTTGTTTGTCCTTTTTCCTTGGCAATTCTTTAAACAATGTAAGCGTGGTCAAAGAATATATAGTTACTGAAAAAAGACCTGAATTATTGATCTGAGATACAGAGAATACAGCTGACGCCCGACGTCTTTTGATGCTACACAGTAAGCATTATTGTCTACCGGTAGCGTTCCCATGTTGGCGGGCGCTTCTGTTCACAAATAAATTGCTCATCTGCTAGAAGTAAAATACTGTAATAGTCTTACTACATTTTCCATAGAGATATATTTACTAATAAAATTGTTTAGACATTAAAAAAATAGTATTTATTCTTCTTTGCTGAAGTACAAAAACGTAAGTAATAAAAAATGGGAATTCTTAAATCTGGCAAAATGTAAATATTTCGAACTTCCGGAGAGGCATTTCATATGTATACTTGAAAAACACAGGATCAGTAAATTTCATTACAAGGGTCGAAAGTTATGCTCTTCGCACGAACTCAAGATTGTATAAACGAAAAGACGACAATTTATTACACCCAAGTTAAGAACTATATTTTCGTCAGGCTGCATAAAATATTGATAACTACAGTACTGTACAAATAAAAGATTATACAGACGGAAGAGTTGCTTCCAACTTATTCTTGCAATTAATTTCAAACTATTAGCTGATGAGAAATGAATTCCAACCGGTACTAATAATCGATCATCGCTTCCGATACAATCGATAACTTACGATTGACATGCACGCATTTTCTTCGGGTCTACAATCTACATTGTAAAGACAATCATCGATGACCTCAAATCAGCTGACTCTTTCCATCCCAAGGGTAGGAAAGGATGACTTTCGACCCGCAAATCAGATATAAAAAACGGTCTTAATCGACTGAAAGTGTGACGAAAATACTTCTCTCAGTCCAGCATAGTTTACAAAATAATTATTTTTATCAGAAACATTTATTTTTATCAGAAGCAGCATATGCCTAAACGTATCAAAATCCTGTTTGTATCGTTATTACGTAAATTCCATAAATTATCCATTCGTTGTATATTTCGACTTCTTTTTTTAGCTCCAGAATAAAGGTGTGTATAATTACAAACATGACATTATGACGTTTGAAGTATCAAACCCTAATACAACCTACGAATTCGGTATCCTATTTATTTAATATTTAATTATAAACAGGTTTTTTCATTTTTCCACAGTAGTTACATACAGTATAGTCTATTAACAGCGTTTATATCGCACCAATTTTATACAATTTTATGACGAATTAAAGGGAAATTTTATTAAGAAAGTTGAGGTCTACCCCAGCTGTAAAACAAACCGGGAAGAATCTTGTGTTAACAAATTAATAATTTAATCAAACCCCTCGGTTGTAACTAATCGTTATGTGTTAAAATGTAGGAATACGGTCAAAATTTTCTACTGAAAAGTACAATTTTCCGTCGACCAGTAAATCCCGTTTACTGCACATTGCTAACATAATTCGTTGGGTTTAAACCAGGATTCTTCGAAACATCTGCAAGGTTAGTTTTCAATATTTCAACAATGTATCTCGTAGCGTCGTCTTAAGTTTTACCATTGAATGACTAGGAAGATCAATGCCAAACCTCATAATTCAAGAGTCACCCGTTAAATTCGATATATAATCATTTGTAATTGAGTTATAAATTAATTAAATATCAGGTCGTAGGCAGGACAATACCAGGGAATGGACAGTTCTATCTTAAAGGTTAAAATTTCCGCTGTTGAAAATTCCCAAAAATGTCCCAACTCCAGACGTCGATCCTGGAGTAACAGGTCCATTGTGTGTGACTGTGGCAACACTTCAGGTTTCACCACAGTTTACCTGCAGCGCACCCGCCTACCGAAGTGTCGTAATTTGCTAACAATGGAACAGCTGTTTTAGGTAAACCCAGCTCCTCAGCTGGGAGTAGGAAGTAGGTGGTTGCTGCTCCCTTTGATTGTTGCTGGTTGCGAAGCCGCTAACTCCATTGTTAGACTGACATGGGAGGATATGGCCACTCATGACTCATGCGTGTTGGCGAGATTAATATGTAATTGCGCACATAACACAAGTCTTTGTGTATTAAACTTTACCTGACTAAATGTCAACATTAGGTTTGAACCATAAGTGGACTTTTGAACGTTAAATCAAAACTACTACTTTCGCAGGAAATCTAGCCAGTCAAATGATATTCACTGTTGTTACCAACGAACAGGTTGTAGGTTGTTACAGTTACGAAACCTTTACTTTTTGATAACACCAATGAACCAGGTCTGAGCGCATCCCAGAATGCCACCCACAACCCAGCAAACCACATTCCCACCCCTCCACCCACCAGACCACAGCTGAGCGGAAGGCGAGGTCGGGAGGGTGATAAATATTCCTGTTTCCCACGGGAGGTGTAACGGTTGCGGCTGTGTGTATTCCCGAATTAATTGGATCATAGACTGAGCTGATGAAGCTGCCCGTTATGCGTTTCCGCGCCGCGGGGAAAGGAACTGGTTCGCGCCTCCACCGCCTCAGCAGTCAGCGCTGCAGTCGACAATCACCTGCGAACTTCCGCGGGATATCACTGTCAACTGCGGCTGCGCAGGTGATTCACGGTTCCTGTCGAGGAACCTGTTCCAAAACTGCTACTAGATACTTGTAAAAACGTTACTTACTAACACTAAAACGAAGTGATGAAACCTCCAAAGGGGTGCCCTCATGAACAGTATTTTAAAATCAACTTACAGTACATGCAAAAAAATGTTTTTGCATGTATTGTATGTACTTGTTGCAAAAGGACCTCTGGGCCTATTGTACTGAAATTGTTACAATGTTTTAATTATGTTGCAGAAGATACTAAAGCACTTAAGTTGATGTTGATGGTAAAAATAATATGTTTGATTAATATTGACTTTTTAGAAAAGAATTTTAAGTTACTAAGGTAACCCAAGATGGAAAAAATCCAAAATTAATGCATACTTAAAAGGTGATTTTCCGATGCTTTTAACATACTTCATATATACATCTTTGTTTTGGGTTGATTTTCAGCCTTAAAACTTCATGTGTGCATTTAATAAAAGTACAATAGCTTACTCAACCAAAAATTCTTTGTCCCATTGATTGTAGATTTTTTCTAACAGTATTCCTATAACAACTTAAAATAGTTTTCTGGAAAATTCTATTATTGAAAAAATATACTATTTCGTTATGAAATAAAATTTAACTGTGCACTACCATCTGCAACATGTATAAAAATAGGGTAAAGCTTTCAGTATAATATAGCCAGTGTTTTGCAACAGTTGCATTCAAAAACAATATTTTCACATTTGAAACACATTGAAATTTACCATACCACTACTGAATCCCACCCACCATTCATGTTCAATTAGCAAAACAATACTAAACTTGCGTGTCACCCACTTTCCAAAAGAATAATTAATTGTAATTCATACGATATCTGTTCGTTTTCTGACAGAAAATTTTAATTGTTATCATTTTAAATTTAAAAAATACTTCTACTGAAGCCATCTATTTTATAAAATCTCTGATTATTTATTTACTTATCAGATAGACTTGATAACAAATCAGCTTCAAAATGTATTTAAGGCTAATTCTATAAAGGTATCCACAAAAAAGATCGTAGTTAGATATCTTAATGAAGATCATATATTTGTCTCAATTAAAAAATAATATTTAGGGGAGACATTTAAAATTAACTAACAATGCTCCTAAACTAGATATAATCCGAAATGGTGGAGGACTTGCCGTCTCTTAATTTTAGGAACTAAACGTATCACTGTTTAATGTTTACAGTTTAAACATTTAACAGTTGGAACACAGTTAATAAATAACGAATTTAATGGTTAATATTTTATATTCTAAATATATATTATTTATATTTTACTATATAGCTAATATTATTTAATTTATGAAATATTTTATACATTTCGGTTTGATAAGAACTATAAGTTTGTATCTTGGCCCGGTAGACTATTTGGTTCTAGGCTACATTAGTAAGCAAGTCAATTTGCAGTACGATAATTTCCGCGGTTGAAACTGGCCTAGCTTTCATTTATAAATAGTTTCAAAGCAATGGGTTAATGCGTGATTGTGGCTTTATAACCACAATTGAATCGGAAAAAACTTAAATTAATCGAGGAAACATTTCGCTTTGACCGACAACCGTAGACGTTATGCGGCATTCCGACACACATTCGAAAGTTGCTTCGAGTGTTGCAACACAAGTAAATTGCACGTCGGGCCTTCACACACAACCTTTATCTCACATTTTGCTTTTACAACTAAGTTTCGATCCTCCTTAATGGACTTACCAGTCTAAAACACATATTTTTAAAATAAGGATATTTTTAAGTTTTTAATTGTTGAATATTATGTTTTTTGTGAGTTAATTGCGGTGTAGAGAATGTTGCGTGTGAAATTTCAGACCTTTGTAAACTAAAATAAGGTAACACAGTCGCAAAATGTGCAAGAAGAAGTCACAGTTAAAATGTTAAGTGTTTAGTCACTCACATAACCCTATAACCGAAATGATCCATAAACCGTCTCCATTAAGACTTTCCTAAGTGTACCACTTTTCATGGAAAATCGTTCACCGGTGTTCCGAGCGCATAATCTTCAAATATAGAAACGTATACAAATACCCTCATTCATCTATATTGATATATAATCAAATAAATAGTTCTTATCATTTAAAATATGGTGACATAACCTTACATACTGTACAGCTGTATCTAGTTATCAAGTTATTGTACATCTAGTTTACTGATGTACGTATAAAATTCCTTTTTTATCATGGCTGTAAACATCCTTCCATCATGTGTTATTCTAGTTGAGTATACGTCAATTGATATAATTTCCTCATTTATAACCATACTCTGTTAAACGTTTTGTAGCTTCATCTATGACCTATGAATTAGTTTCTATTATCAAAAGCAATTCCAAAATCAATGAAAGCTCACTGAGCACACAGGTCTTCTGGGGACTCCGCCCGCAGGGTCAGTGGGGTTAGTTCAAGGCCTGGGAATCCTCGGGCAGTGCCCCCGCCCAACAATGCTCTCATTAACCACTCTGCGAACCCTAAATGTCGACCGCGACTATTCTTTGCATAGCTTCCGAGGCGGAGTGACTCTCGTAGTTCGTCGGAGTGTTGTGATGTTTGTGTCCAGGATTGTGATTGGGCTCAGCCCCACCGTCCACTTCTCCGTCGACCCTCTCTGGATACTGCCCGGGGATATCAGTGCGGTTGCGGTCCAGGTAATCAAAAACGGGTTCAGTATTTTTTGGGTATTTACGCTAGGGGGATTTTTTTGCTGAATCGAACAGTTGTTTTACATAACACTTTTTTAGGAAAGGGCTCCAAACTCAAATGGATGTCCCCGGAATCCTAACCCGTGACCTCTAACACCCCGAAGTCCAAGACCCCAACCACTAGGGTAGCTTTTTAAATAGATTAAGTCGGTGGATTTTAAATTTTGTGGAACAAAAGGGGATAGGGATCGGTCTCAGTCACGCTTTAACACTTAATTAGTTGATAACGTTTCTTACATATTGGTGGAATAATCATTCAGATGTATTCGTCAAGCCATTTGCAGACATCGTGTCCGTAAAATTTAATAAATAAATCAAAACAAAAAAATCAAAATTAAATCAAATAAAAAAAATCAAAAATCAAATCAAATAAATGGGACTTATGAGTATGGACAAAGCTATTTACTATTGGTAGTCAAGAAATTTACCGGTACAGTACTATCATTTATCTACAATCTATCTTATAAATTAAAATACACCCATACTTCGCTCATATTTTTAAAGGCTATGCCACTGTAATTTTTATTGCGTTGTCAGTAATGAGAGAAATAAATGAACATGTATATTTTATCTGAAAACATGTCGACCTAGAAATAGCTACTGATTCAGCTTGGAACTTCCTCAGTTTAATTTCCTTTATTTATATACGTCTATGATCAACCAAAAAGTCACAGATGACTTAAACCCCCGCCAAAACACCCCAGAAATTCATTACGTTCATTACGTATTTTAAGTAAATATGTTTCGTTGTCAATTAAGTCTTGTGAAATTCTAAAATCAATAAGATACATTTATTTATCTGTAATCACACAATGATAAGTCGCGTCCAATTTATTTTCTGATGTACCTCGGATGTTAATTGTGATCGAACTCAGAGGGCAAGGTGTTGGACACTCTCAGCTAACAATAGTCGGACACCAGTTGTAACACTACAGGCCATTTGGTTTACAATTTATATTTTAGATGTCAAAAATATTTATCGCAGATATAAACTCACCTTGTTGATTGTTCTGTCTTGGTGTGATATGTTTAAACATTTCCTTGGAGATGTAATTCATATTTTAGTTACACTTAACACCATCACACATAACACAATGTTCACTTTTATTGAGTGCGGCCACATTAGCAGAGACCAGAATTTCATATTCTGAGAGAGTTTGTACTAATTTGATCGATTTAATGTGTATTCCTCTTCTCTGCGGTCGAATTAAAAAATAAGGGGTAATATCCGTTAGTCTTAACTTTTACAAAATACATCCGTAAATAGCCGCGGGGAGAATTATCACATCCATAGTTCTCATATCAAAGACAAAATAACAAAATAGTTTCTTAATAGTTTCACAGAGTTTCTTGGGATCAAAAGTTAATGCTATAGTAACTAGTTGTAGCTGTTATTAAATTCGAATATAAACAATGAAAAATTTTCGGAAAAATCCTTTTTCCGTTTTAACCCTATAAGAACAACGTTAGTTTTCTAACAGCGTCGCTCAAAAGCCATTCTATAATGGTCAAAATATGTAATGTGTCCAATTAAAGGTGAAGTGACCATCTAATAAATTTCTTCAAGCACTTTATTTCCCAAAAAATAATTCCATGCAATTATACCGAATGGACAACAAGAAAGTAAATTGTTTATGGTAGAAATTTAACTATTCACTACATAACAATCTTTTTACGACTGCCATGTAAATGAATTGGAAAGTATTGCTGAAACAAAATTAACATTCTTCTTTTGAGACTAAAATCCAATATGGCGGCACTGATGAAGGGCCTTACAATCACTCCACATAGGCAAAGCCAAGTATCTCGCCCATGTTGCCGAATGTAGAGGTCTGGTGTTGGCGGTCATCAATCGTGACGTCATAGACGGTAAACCACGACCTCACGTCTGTCTGTCTGTCACGACCCGCCCGACCTTGGACTTGGACACCCTGTCCTCCGGCGTCTGGGGCACCGACAACTCTGGAGTACAGATAGTGGCTATTCTCGAAACGGTGAATGGTGGTAGTTATTGAGGTAAATTTCGTCCCTCCACGATTAATTGTTAGACTCCTTATGTACTTTTGTGTGGTCTACTTTAGAGTCTGCAGTACCTCCAACGTCTTGTATTTTAGTCCCATAGAGCAATGGTGAAGATTCTGGAAGATGGCTCTCTTCCAACACAAAATTTTAAATTAAGACATCGGTTTATCACTAACATATGTATCAGGGATTTATGGGATTAAAATGTTAAAAAACCTTTTTGAAATGTATCAATAATATTTTTATGGAGCAGATTTTTTAGTAATGGTTCATCATGTATCCACTGAGTAAATGATAAACAAGTTCTAATCAAATAGATCGGTAGACATTAAAATACCCTTTCAAAGGACACGACTAGGCTACAAGGTTCTCTGTTAAAAAATAAACTGTATCAGTGGACTGACACATACTTTCTACCTTAAGTAAATTTAAAAACGACAATCTGTAATAAATCCATCGTATTTTTTAAAGTGTATCTCATCATCAATTATAATTTATTGTTTAAAAAACATCCAATTTCTGAAAATAACAAATGTGTAAATCCATCATGACTGGAGAAGGGTACATTAAATGGGAAGAAATAATCCATGGACCGCCGATGACGGGTTTCCATGCACCAGAAGGATTCACCTTCAACAATAGAAAAGAAGAAGAACCATTACTGTATAGTAAAACATAACTCCATGTTAAATAAACGAATAGCATGACGGGCTATAATCACCAAGTGCTCTTCGAACAATTCATTTTGAAATGTTTGCGCCATGAATAACAAAATGTTTCAGTTGTTTTTATAAACCCTTCGATACATTAATATTTAATTTAAAATCAATATGAAAAAAGAAAAAAGTTTTTTCCATTCAACCTGATTTGAGACAGCGAAACAGCATTTTTTAGGTTTACTCAGATTCAAAAACAGTAAATTATAATGTTACCTTTGTTTGTTGCCATATGTTCTTGAGATTATAGTATATTTTGATACGTATTTCGCCACATTTGTGGCATCATCAATCATGTTTTGAGTGTAGAAAATTTGTTAACGAATTTACTCCACATAAGGTTAACACGGGGACTTTGACCCTCTGTAGGGCAGAGCCATTTGGGAGTTTCGAAAAATCCTTTCTTTGTACGCATTTAGACCTTAAATATAATCTGTGTACCTAATTTGTAGCTCCAAAGCCTTGTAGACCTTGGGAAACGATGATCAGTCAGTGAGTCAGATCAGATTTCATTTTTAAATACAGAGATTACTCAGAGAAAACTCCAACTTGAGTTTAGTCGGCTTTACAGATTCTTATGTTGCAAGATGGCGTTGTGTTGGTATAGACTACCCATTCCCGTGAGAAGAGCCCATTGACGAGGGACGCTACGAGGATCGTGATGCAGGAAGCTGATCAAACGCGGCCCGAGGACAGTTATCTCTGCTGGTATCTGGACGGGAGTGACACCAGCTGATGAATCTCCGCCCCACAAGGCAGTGCGGGTGTTATCAATCTACAATCTACCGTAGAAGGTCGCCGCCGCCGCGCCGCACTCCTACTATGGCGGATCTACTTCTACTCGTGTTCCTCCTGCCTTCCGACTCCGCGTGTGCTCCGTTCTTCACGACCGTTTTATCTCGGAATCCGCCGCTCTAGCGGTACACCCCGTATATAACAGAACGTTTATTTTTATAAAGCACTCTAAGTTGCTCTTTCAATATTAGAAAGCTTCAAAGTTTACTTTCCACATGGAGGTTATTGAAGAGAATTACAGTATAAATAATTTGCTATCTTCTATCTGGCTTTGTGGCTGACTGGTTATAGTGCGCACCTTAAAAATTGAAGGACAAAATCGAACCCAATCGCTTTTTTGTTAACGAAATACTAATTATAGTGCTTTCTAACAAAAAGTCGACGATGGGTAGTAACAAGACTAGGTTTTGGACCGTTCTCTTACGGGATATGCCGAAAGGCCAGGAAAACACACAACACGTAGTCCTAATATATATTTTAAAAGTTTTTTTAATAAAAAGCGAACTCATATTTATCATAAAAGTGTGTTAAAGTGATGGTTGGTTAAGTTAAGTGTGTTTTTATTCCTCAAAACTGATATTTACTTGGTACTGTCGGCGCCGCATGCCAATCAACGTGAATAGCACACTGTCATGTATTGCAAATAGTCGTCAGTTATAAGAAGGCGCTACTTGTTTCTGACCGGGTAACCATGCATCCATCAGTGCGTAACTAATTTATAATACATAGTGAGAAATTTATATCATATTGTTTGTTTTTTTAGTATATTAAGTGTTTACAGATACATATACACAGATACAGATACCAGATACACTTCATGTTTACGATACCTATTTAATTTGTGAAAACACTAAATTTATTTTTCGTCATACTGCTTCAAAAACAGATGTTTTAGATACATGTGTTGAAGAGCAAAAATTATTTTTTTCTAGGGCGTATTATGATGAATTTTGAATCCTAGGCTGACAGCTGATTAGTCAAAAGCGACAAAAATGGTCGACAACTAACTATTGATACTAAATCAGATAATAATAGTTTTTACGAGTTTGTTTGATTTTATTTGCAATATGACGAAAAATATTGTTCATCACACGGCCCAAAATTGTCTTTTTGATATATCATACTCGCACATTTAACAGCCTCGGTTTTTAAACTTGTCTTCGTATCAATAAAGCCAGTTTTTGGTCCGAGTGATGAAATATAATACTATTGTGTATTTTAAATTTAGAAAAATAAAGTGGAACATGATTAATAAATTTTGATTATTTTCGGATAATGTAGACTATGTAAACCGGTAATAATCAAGATTATTTGCTGAATATAGTTCCTTTGTTAGCTGGAACCATTTAGCAACTTTTGAATTAGGTTACGATATTTTCCAGGTATACAAGTTCGTGTGACATTTTTTCAGTTAATCTATGTAATAAGTTAAGTTCGTGTACACAATTATTTTTATTTTTTTATTTTTATTTGTTTATTATTTTTTTATTTTTTAAAATTATTTTTGTCTTAATTTAAATAAAAGTAAATCAATAAGTACACGCTTGATACTTGGTGTGCAGCGGAAGGTCATACTACTCAATAAAACCCATACAAAAATGTTTATTTTAAAAATTTTTATGCTTATTTTAATAAGCATTTAATAACGTTATAGTTTATTGAGCGTCTGAAATACCTCCGCCATCTTGGATTTAATTATAAGAACAATGTTAAATTTGCGATAGCATTACTGAACACTTCATAGTCGTTAAAGGATTATTGCGATATCAAATTATAGGGGTTATATAGTGAATTACATTTTCCATTTTCTACTTTTATAAAGATAATAATAATTACTTAAATGTTAATTTAAATACTGTGTGGTAATAAATAATATAAATAAGGTGTAAAATACAATAGAAAGTAAAATGTAATATTTCCTATAAAACACTTTATTTTTAATTTTTCCTCAATAATCCAAAAAATGCAGAATTAAAACGTTTTATTAAAGAAATACAACAGTTATTAATTATAATAGTAATATTAAAAAGTTTTTTAAAATACAGTTTTTAATCAGAGAAAATAAAAAATAAATACTCAAAAACCGTACTAAAGGGTGAAGTAAATTTATTTTTTTAAACAAAATTTCTTTAAACTTAATGAATATTCAACTTGGATAGTAAACAATTATTCAATACAGTAAACTATCAGCTGAACAAGAATCAAATTTTTCAGTACATTTTCATTACTTTTTTAACTGATTCCTATAATTTTTTATCGAATAAACTTACTTTTACCAGAGTAAAATAAATAAGAGCAATAAATAATGGTGTAAAATTAGAAAAGTTAACAATGTAATTTCCTATATAAGCACTTTATTTTTAATTTGGTCCTCAACAATCGGCTTACCGTAGTCGTTTGCCGTAATGCTGGCACAGAATTACGGCAACGTTGTCCTGGCCTAAAATGAAATACTTCACCAGTAACACAGATGCTTAAAACAATGCGTTATTAGGGAGAAAGTATTTGTTAGTTTACTGATACCTTTTTTTAATCTTATGAGAAATTTAGGAAAATGTAATGATCTCAATAGTTATCTGTGCAACCAGGGATTAAAGTAAACTTTTTGTCTAAGAGGGAAAATGTTGTCACCTGAGACGTAGCCGAGGGCTCCAATTTCCCATGATGCGCACAAAATATTTCTTCTACCCACAACACAAGCTACAAATTGTGCCACTATTAACTAACCTGAATCACTATACTTTTTCAAGTTGGTTAACATAACCTCAAAGCAATCAATACAAACTATCAGCTGACCATTCAAGAATTAATTACTTCTGTCAGCTGCTATTATTTATGATGGTTCATTAGAGGGTGTTTCCGGTTTTTCCTATGTTAATTTTATGAGATTACTTTTCTCCCTTGGGAGTAAAAGTATTACTTTAGTAGGCCTACTCTATTCCAGAGAGTAAAGTACGACTTTGCATAATAGGAGTAGGACAAAGTAATTTCGAACAGTGGAATAACCCACGCACTGCAAAGGTCTGTTTACAGAGACGATACGATCTCCTCAGTCACGAGAAGTAGCCTACCTCCACGTCCACATGTGGACAGCTGGCATGATGTCGGATGGCGTCGAGGGACCATGTGACATAAGCGGCGCGGGCCAACTATCTGACCCACTTCCTCATTGATAATTGCTAGATGCAGTTTCAAAACTGGTCCGCGATACGTGCAAAAACCGGGACCAGTCGCTACAGTTAGCGGCTCACTTCCGCGAGCGGCCGCGTCGTCGACCCGAGGACGGGGGATCCTCCCCGCCGGTGGGGCGGAGCCCCGCTCACTCACCGAACCGACGGATCAGCATTGCAAGTGTTATTTTCTTATTTCTACGCTAGAAAAGTTTTTCAACCCACACCACAATATTATAACTCTGATTTATGAGCTAATCTAATTATGAAGATGGTCTTTATCTCTATATTAAAAAATACTAATGTAGTTCCCTATTTAACCAACTAAACAATATTTTATAACTATCGTGCAACCAATAACGTGTCACAAAATTAACATTTTCCTTATGGTGCTAAAACAAATTATTCGCCAATAAAGTATACTCTTAAGGCTAAACTTTATATGAACCTAAATCACAATATAGTATACATTTAGTGTGCATGTAATATGATAGTATTGAATATGTTAAGATAGTTGAATAGAAACCCCAACTGTGATAGGCCAAGAGTGAGGGTGAAATCTCTTGTTTAATATACAGGTCGACCCCGCGGCCAAATCAACTTAGGCGCCACCAAAATGACACTCGTGAGGGGGCCGTAGTTGGTAGTGTAATGGACTCCAAGCTTGAGTCAGCGTTGGCTTTGGCGATCCGTTTTTACCAGCACTATCCACCTTGTACTGTGTCGGATCTCCACTATCTTTCATTAATACGTCCCACATTCATATCTGTAGTCTATTTCAGATGGTAAAATTATAGGTAAAAGAGGATACTACCATATTAAAAACTCCTAAATCACAATTCAGTATAGTATTTAATATACCAAGACGGTTTGGTAAAAACCCCAAATATGAACAAACGTACAGTGCTATAAAACTACAGTGGTGGTTACTGGTGAAATCTCTAGTTCAACGATTCCTTGTTAAACGCTCGCTTGGCTCTACACGCCTAGCAGTCTTTCGCTTTCTCTAAACAAGAGTACTGTTTTAATGTTTTAATTCACTTTTGACTGCATCCGTAACACTCACGCTATGAGAAAGCTGGGAGATGCATGATTCTGCCTCCTTGATCCCATGCATGATTCTGCCTCCTTGTGGGTGGTCTGCTGCAGGAGTTGATCGGGATCTATGCGTGTTTACTTTTTGGTTAGGGTTTAAAATTATTCAATTGCTTTCATTAGAAAAGCTCAACTGACTGTTGGAACATTTATATTGATGTTATTTACCTGTGAGAATGTGTTCTACGTCTACCTTGCGTGTAATCGTAATTCGTTCGATAAATTATAGAAAAATATATTTTATTTCAGGGCACAATGCTTTATTTTATCTAGGGTCATTTTAAAGTAGGCCTAAACATTAAATTAGTATAACAAAAGTAAAAATAATATACCTTCCAGGAAACGTCTAGAATAATAAAGAGTTTTATCTTAATGATTGCTTAAGTTTTTAAGGAAAAACTAACGCAAAGGTGTTTTGTGTTACGGACAAACATACAGAAATTAAGATTCAGATTTTCTGATGTATAAAACTAAAAAATAACTGAAATTTGAAGAAATGTGCGAACAAAATCTTAATTTTACTTATATAAATGTCTGGTCTAATTCATCCATATACCCGTCCAGTC
Organism: Nephotettix cincticeps; assembly: GCA_023375725.1. Classification (NCBI taxonomy): domain Eukaryota; kingdom Metazoa; phylum Arthropoda; class Insecta; order Hemiptera; family Cicadellidae; genus Nephotettix; species Nephotettix cincticeps. The sequence goes on from CM041785.1 coordinate 40,825,497, forward strand.
TCTCTGAACAATGTGTTACTTCAACAAGTTGAAGAAGTCAGGTACATTGGTGTGCATCATGATCACAGATTAAACCAATACTTGTTACGCTCTCATGAGTGAAACAAAGGACTCTGAATTTATATTTTAAGTAACCTTCTTGGTTTCTCAATGGAAAATAAAAATTGTCAGTCAACAATAAATTGATAGTATGATAGGAAATTGTCTTTGGTTAGGTTTTATTAAAACCATTGTGGACTTTAGGTTTGAAGCGTCTTAAGTAATTCAAACATTGAAATTACTCAACGATTTCAATCCAAAACCATGAGAAATGTTCTGGGTGTTCCCTGATACTTAAATATTAATTTTTAACAGTAAGTCAGGTGACCATCTAGTTTAGCTACCAATACTAAAACTAGATTGAAGACCGCCTTAACCTGCTTGCTGTGAACCTTCCGGATATCAGCATCGATTAAAAAGGTGTCTAGATAGATCTATCAAACGGATTTCAATTTGGCTAGCGTCTAGCCAATGAATGCACTGATTGTGTGTTCCACCAATTTAATCCAATTAATTTATGTTCTGTAACACAGTTTGAACAGATTGTTAATAAAATGATTGCAGTAAACGGTATCAGCGTACTGACGCATACTTTCTCCCTCAACTCAATTTAAACTACCATCTTTAATAAAACCATTATATTCTTTAACTTTTTCTAAATATCATTTAAATAATTTATTGTTTCAAAAATAATCATCTAATTTTTGAAAAGAACAACAAGAGAAACAAAATTAAATTAATTGTTAAAATTCCATGGGGGGACTACCCCCCGTAATACCAAACTTTTTTGAGTGATTTTGTTGGGTGATATGACCTTACGCATACAAAGTTTCAGGGAAAAGGTTGGTAAATAAGGAAGAAATTGATTTTTAAATATTCTCCATAAGAATAACATTGGGCACTCTGAGTTTACCACGGACAACAAATTTAACTTTTCTCTGGAACCGTTAGTCGTAGACTATTGATTCAAAATACTAATTTGTGTTGTTTTTAAACTGGTTTTCATGGTAGTAGTTATATTAAACTTTACCTTTATTGTTTTCCCATAAAAATTAAAATTTTTACTTTTAAAATCCCATAAATTTTAAACCCCAATGTTTTGAGAAACGCGGGTGGTGTTATTTTATTTATATCATAAAAGACTATAAACCATATAATTTTCATCAAAATAGTTAGAGCAGTTTTTGAGAAATTTTCATTTATATGTTTTGGGAGTTTTAAGGGTAAAAACCCCTTAAAAATAAAAAATACCCCCGTCGCAGCAGACCTGCGTACTCAGCGAATTTCCAAATCAATAAAATAATAATAATAATAATATATGACAAGCTTTATAAAAATCTGTCCATAAACATGAGAATTATTTGCCTATTCTCCATTAGATTATCATGGGAAAGAGTGTGCAGGTTAGCTGCTGTGGGGAACACTGAAAGTAGTCATTTCTACCATAAATAATTTTTATCTTAACATTTATACCAACTTTCATCAACATCTGTCCATAAATAAAGGAGTTTGCCTATTCCCTATATGATTAATATGGGAAAAGAGTATGCAGGTTTGCTGCCATGATAAACACATAAACTATGATTTTTAAGCATAAATGGATAGATCTCAACCACATGAAGCTAAATATCAAGTTTTATCCAAAAATATTGATTAATATGGGAAATATTAATTTTTCCCTATCCTCCATAAGATTAACATTGAAGCCCCACAATACAACGTACTGTGTTTAGATTTTTTTATATCTCGGTAACCGTTGGAGATAGAGAAAAACTTTAAGGAACTTAATTGTGTAGTTTTTTAAGCTGATTCCAATGGTGAAATATAAAATTAGAAATTTTTAAAAATTACATGTGAAAAACGTAAAAAATCCCATTTTGGGGTACAAAACCCCCCCCAAACTACCCGTTCCCATTGACCGAAATGTCTGGTTTACGAACTCGTCCGAGCATTTGTAGGAATACACGTCTCTACCAAATTTGGTCTCGATCGGACCATTTTTACGAGAGTTATCGTGTTAACAGACACACACACACACACACACACACACACACACACACATATACATATATATATATATATATATATATATATATATATATATAAATTTTAACGACTATTTTTTTTGGACTCTGGGCACCTAAAGACGAAAAAATAACATGGTCCCGGGCTTAAGTCTTACCATGAGACCTACGGTAATAGCTTCTTCCCTATGGGAAATTCGTAAAAAACTTTATGAGATACCGTGGATTGTTACCTACATACCGAATTATGTTAAAAACAGACCAATAGGCTCGTCTCTAGGCTTCTGTATATCCTCCCACACACAGACATCACTAAAAAATCACTTTTTAGATTCAGGGTGAACTAAAATATAGGATTCTGCAAATCCCCACACACACACAATACACAGACACATAGGCAGACATCACTCTAAAACCACATATTTTTTGGGGGGGCACTATAATGGATCCACCAGAAACTCAAATTCGATAATGCCGTCGAAAGCAATACTTTCTCCTTATACTATCGTATAGGGGAAGAAGATAAAAACTGTCCACCACTAACATCGAGGTATGAACGAGTTGGGCATGCAACAGCGGCGTCGCGGTCATACATTTACGACAATAAGGAAACGCGAATAACAAAACGCACGCTTGCCGCTAGAGCTATTCTGAGAAACATGAAGTCCCACAACGGTCCTGGCGTCGTCAACCCGTGACCATGACGAGGGAATGTTACTTGGAAATACCAAGCCTGGACAAAGTTAAACGGTTATTGAATTACAGACGAAGCGAGCTGTTAACAAATCAGGCCCTGACGATCTATACTTGTACGCGTTAATTGTTTTGGCTCTCAATTGAATAAACCCTTACGAAATGTCAAAGTAAATTTATTTCCAGCAATTATACCATTCTTAGTACAGAGATGTGTTAAATCACTGAATATTTATTCTACGTAACACGTCGTATACTGATAATATATAAATATATTCAGCGGTTAAAATCACCATAAGTATAGAGCACGTGCTTGGCGACGATTTCTTAGCGTACTTAACTTTTCTGATATCCCTTCGCAAATTGATAACATTCACCATCATATCGAAACTTTTGATAAACAGATTCCTGTTAAGAAAAACTGTAATTCATCCTGTAGCATCGGAAGCATGGACCCAAACATAGAACTCCAGAGAAGTTAATAACTTTCGAAAATAAGAAGAATATGCGGTCCTGCTTTGGAGGCAGGGGTGAAGAAGATGAAAAACCCAAATGTTGAGGGAACTTTATAGAAAACCCAATATTGTAGTTGTAATTAGAAGAAGGAGAATCATATTGCTTGGGTGTACGTCTAAAGGGAGAGGAGGACAGCACTATGAGAAGAGTGTGTGGATAGGAAGGACAGAAGGAAGACACCCATCGAGGAGACCGGGAATCAGGGGGATGACCAGGGTGCTGAAGATATTGGAAGATTGGATTCACGTGGCAGAGGATAAAAAAAGTTTATATCTTCCTAACCGGACCAAAATCTTCCTAACCGTTGGATAGGTCGTGGCAGCAAATCCATGGACTGACCCCCAAGGTCTCCAGACCTGACTGTTAGTGATTTTTTCCGTGGGGATTTTTTAAGGAGAAGGTTTACTGTCATAACGTTGCGACAGACGATGAACTAATGAGGTTGATTGAAGCGGAACTGTTGTGTTGATACCTCGAGTGTTGTTCCGCAAAGCGTATGACTGTTTACTATTTCGTTGCTATCAGTGCATTGCGATCGATGGACATAAGTTTGAATAAGGTTTATGGATCAAATAGATTTATTTATTTATTAGTTACTTATATCTTTAATTCCCTAAAGATGTTTAGTGCTTAGTAACATCGTTAAAATTCAGTAATTAGGTTTTGACACTTAAAAAAATAAAATTATTTTAACGAAAAGGTACTATTTCTTCAATATCTCGCCTTTTATTCCTAATGACTCAGAATTAACTCATACTTGGAGGTATTTCTTTTGCACATGTGTATGTTAGAAACGTTGGGTCCCAGGCCCATAGTACGATTCACACGTCTGTCACATCAACTCACAAATAGGGACCTCTTCGTGGGACACCCAGTATATCAATAAATAGTAATATTAATTATGGAGTGCAATACATTTCACCGACTCCAGGTGTTTCGTTATCTATGTTACTTAGTTAATTATAATTAATGAATCACTTTCTATCGTTGACAAAAATACATAAACTACACTCGATTAATTGAATTCAATAGCGTAATAGTATTCAAATTACTCAATACCTATATCGCTTCGTATTCAGAGCTGAACTATTGCATTGGAAATGAATATGCTTCACTTTATTACTCCAAACTCCAAACCAGTTTCATTTCCTCGTCTGTAAGTTTTTAATAACCAAGTGGGAATGACTTTTGCTTCCGGAAGGCTAATGTAATTAATATGCCAGCACTTGGCGTGGTCCCGGAGGCGGATATAACTCCAAAAGAACAGCTCGAATAGATTCTCGCCTCGGAAATGACACTCTACACACAATGCAATACAAACTAGACGTCCAATTTCACGGTATTTAAAACACCGGAGATTATAGCCGGGGAATTAAAACCTTTAATATATGGGACTATTCAATCAACCAAAGTAATCGATTTTAGAGAGGTTTTAATACTATGCGCATTTATTTAAAGTCTGGTTCAGTCGAATAACGACACGTACTAATTGATGTTTTGTGAAACGCGTAGACGGTCAGCTGGGCCGAGGTTGTTGGTATGCATGCCGCGTGCGCGAGGAATCTCAGAACGCAAGCCGAGAACATTTCAACAGTTTCTTACCACTCCAAAGGAATAATCAATCCTTTGAGTTTTGTAAAATGTATTGACAGCAGCCTATGAATTTACTTTAGACTTAAAATTCACCCTATAGATTAATCATATAGAAAATAAAATAAATGTGTCAATAAAATAACATAATTTTAATGAAATAATGTGTTAGTAATTAATTAATGTTAATAAAATAAATATCCCAATAGAGGACTACAAAGGATCTAGTCATATTATTATTAGTTAATAATGTATTGTCAAAGGTAATAGTAATAAGTAGAGAGGATGCTATTATCCCGCGATTGCACAATTCCTATCACGGCTGTAGCCGTCAGGAATATTCCTAAAAGAGCGACTCGAGCAGTTGCATCTTGGACGTCCGGCAGACTCATCTGTAATTTGTTATTACAAGAATGGTAGGAAGAAGAGAGATTGCTGGCCAACTTAAATAAAAATACAGTGGACTACACAGATTTTATCAATAAATTTAAAAAAGACAATAGTATAAAACTTCATTTTCAACAAAGTTATCTAAATATCATTTAATAATTAATTGTAAATTTATGGGGAAAAAATACCAAGCTTTTTTGAGCTGGTTTTGTTCGGTGATTTGACCTTACGCTTCATACCAAGTTTCATGGAAAACGGTTGGAAAGTAAGGAAGAAATTGATTTTTTTATATTCACCATAAGAATAACATTGGGCGCTTTCAGACAACGTACTGCGTTTATCGTGGACAGTAAATTTAACTTTTCTCTGGAACCGTTAGACGTAGACAAATAATTCAAAATACTAATTTGCTTAGTTTTTAGGCTGGTTAATGGTACCAGTCAAGTTATACTTTACTTTTATTGTTTTCGCTGAAAATAATAAAAAATGATTTTTTGACATTTACAAGCAGATAGCTTTTGAACCGTCATGTTTACAGATATGCGGGTGGAGTCAAATTATAGTACTCTGTACACTATAAACTGTCAAATTTAATAAAAACGTTAGAGCCGTTTTTGAGAAATTGGATTTTTCACGTTTTTTAAGGGTTTTTAGTGAACTACCCTTAAAAAATCAAAAATTCAAAAAATGGAAAAATCCTGGAGATACGGATATATACATACATGCCAAATTTCATCTAAATCGGACAACGGGTATGCTGTGTGACTGAACACATCCAACACCACACACACACGACACACGACGGACATATTCACGTAAAACCCACTTTGGATTCAGGTACCCCGGACAACTCATCTGTAATTTGTTATTACAAGAATGGTAGGAAGAAGAGAGATTGCTGGCCAACTTAAATAAAAATGAACAGCCACATCAGTTGTATCTATCGAGATGTCAAGAGGTTTTCAAAAATATTTTAATTAATATGCAAAAAAGTAATACTTTAGCTTATAATTTCATTTTCCCCTAATTCCTTTCCACACATTTTTCCGGACATAAGTAACGTTGTAAAGTGGGCGGTTACAGTTGAAAACACAAGGGTGTTCACGTAGGTAGGTGTTTAATAGTTTTAGCGTCATCCATTATTTACTAAGCATATAATCACCAAGAACACCAGCACACAGCTCCAGTCGTCGTGACTATTACGACCAAACTGCTCACGCTAGCAGTCCAGTCGTACGGCTAGGGCCGTCTCTCAAGAGCCGCTCCCGCCGCGCGGCGCCAGTCGCGTCAAAGGAATGGATTTAATTTACAGTACTTACATGTGAAGCGGTATGGGTCACTCCAGTCGTCGTTCGACCTTTACGAGGGAGCAAATTATGGCTTTTGGTGTTACCTACAATAATTATAAATCACATGTCATTTTAAAATACAGTACCTGGTGACCGAGCTTTGCTCGGATATTTTTTTATATTTTTAAAAATTTCTTAAGTATTTTATACGACTCTGAATTGGTTCACTTAACAGGTCCATGAATATTTATTAACACATGGAATTTTCTTAAAAGTTTATTTTTTCATATATGAGTATATTTATTAAAATTAAGCTTATTTATTATTAAAAAATATATTATAATATATATTTTATATTAAAAATAATGGAATCATAAGTACAGTATATGACCTCACTTAGAGGGCTATGAATAATGGTATTTCATCCTCTTTAATTTTATCTTTTATTCGACCAACAATGTCACGTGGCTTCAGACAAGATAACCGAGACGGGCCTTCCAAAAATCACTCTCTCTGATCGATAGAAAGTCATCCAGAAGATCACAGGCTGATATCAAATCAGCTGATAATGTCGGTCAGCTGGCGGCGGTGACGTCACGTAGCGGTCCGCGCGCGGCTTGGCAGGAACAGATCAGATGGTCCGTGGAACTAATCCTGTTACGAGTGTCGTTGTGCCGTGCCGTTCCTTCCGGTTGTCGGCAGTTCCGTCCCGGCCTCTGTGCAGTTATTAGTGTTTTGTGGTGTCTGTGAGTTTTTGAGTTATTACAGTATATTGTTTATTGGAAACATTCTACAATAAGTTAACTCTATTATTTTAATTTACTTGGAAGTTTTTCCGATTACTTCTTCATTTACATTGTGATTCCAAGTAAAATTTGTATCCAATGATTAATGGAGGCCAATAGCTTCACCTTATTAGCAAATCTTAATTAAATGAAACACCTTATTACAGTTATTTAAGTTGAAAAACTTTATTAAAGTTAATAGGAATGAGTAATTAAGTTCAATTCATGTTAATTTAACATAATCAAAATAAAACATAGGCCTATATATTGATTAAACGTAAAATTTATTAGAAAGTATAAATTTTGGACGCATAGCTAAATTGTTTTTACATTAAGTAATTTCATAAGAGTAAAGATATTCAGAGTGCTCTAGTACAAGCATGTCTTTCCAGTAATCAAGTAGTAAAAACAGCTTCCCCACATATATAATTTTTATTACATTATATCCTATACATTTTGGTGCGTCTGGGATGTTGACAGACATCTCCTGTGAGTAATATCGGAAGTGGTGTGATACTGGAACCAATACGTCTTTGTTTAGGAGTTTTTTTAATGAAATTATGGTCCTGAACAAAGTTTTATTTCAGCAATGAAGTTACACGAAATTATATCCATTTTACTCATCACTCTTACTCTTCATTAATTATTATCATAAAATTACGGCGCTCATCTTATAGATGAATATATAAAATATAGTATATTTCAAATGTTTTCAACAATAAGTAAATCAATAATTCTGTAGGCCTAATCTCCGAAGTCGCCCCCTAATACTTACATGCATTTAGGAGATGCTATTAGGAGATGCAGTACTATGGATGCTATTAGGAGATATATATAGGAGATGCAGTACTATTGCCCCTAATACGCGTCAAGGAGATGCTATTCAATGTTGTCGCCTCATACTTACATGCAATATTATTTTTACCATCAATTAATTGTATCTAGTGTGAAACGATCCAGAAAAAAGGTAACATTTTATTGGTTCGATGCTGAACCCAGTTGCCTTTGGCTATTGGGCTATTATTATCATTGTTTTAAACATCCTGATAGATAAAACAGCTGGAATTTATGTATTTTAAATTGCCGTCTTAGTTTTCTCTACTATACTTTGTCAGTAACAAAACTGCAGGTCATAAAATCTGTTACACTCATCATATTCACCTTTAAATACTCATAAGAGGGTGTATTATACGGTTATAGGATAAATTCATCAAACACACTGTGTAGCGTAACCAGAAAATACTATCGAATATGAAATGTTGCATTTAGTTTGCAGTGGCTGACGGTCAAAAACTTCGAGAGGTGGGTAACAAATTAACTGTCTTAACGTTAGACCAACGTATATTTTAGTGGTGATAAAATATTAATTAATTTTTCACAGGCGTCTATTGCCTGCCAGTGTACTAAATATTTTTAGCATACTTAGACATGGTTCGTGTTTCTAGACTTACATAAAACAACTTTCTCCGACAAGGCCGGAATCGTCGAGACACGCGACTGAAACACATTTGTGAGTTGATAAGTGGTGAAAAAAGATGAGGCGAACTGGTAATTTTTTCGATGGGACACGCGAACAAATAGCAATGTTATAAGCTAGGAAAGCTGCAAATGTGTGTATGGTACTGTACATTGTTTATTGAACATACATTATTCAGTAATTCAGACATTTCCGTTTTGTAATTATGGATTCTTGACTACAATATAAGCAATATATAAGTATCCGTGTTTTGTTATTGCAACCAAAATAGAAATTGTATTGTAGTACACCTATTTTTCCTAGGGATATCACGAGAGTGTACTGGAATCTAGAAAGGATTGACACTTCTTTACATGAGATCACTGACTCCTAATCTTCTGTTCGGTCCAAAGTCCCAGGTTCCCGTAGAACGGTGACCTTCCATCACAATACTGCCATTGCAATCTTCCCAACTCCTATAAAACTCAGCCTCAAAACGTCTTTTAGTCTAGAAATGTATTTTTATTTACTTCAGTTTCTAGTAGTATGTGCTTAACGTAAACTCGGACACCGTAGGACGATTTGCCATGAAAAGTGGTACACTTAGGTAAAATTTCATGGATCACTCAATTTTGTTGTATCTCAGTTGGGTTTCTCCCTAGAAGTCCAAAGGTGATCCCATACTTTGGAACCAGAACTTTTTTACATTATAGCTATTTTCTTCTCAACAGCTGATTGCTTTATTATATCTGTTTGTTAAAGATATACTCCACAGATTGAATCACTTGCATTTGTTGTTTTTTATTTTGTTTACATTTTGGTTTTAAGGTTATGCGAGTGACTTCTTAATTTTGTAATAACTGAAAAAATATAAACTGTATGCCCTAGGGGGTTGTACTTTAAGGAAAAATACACCCACAATTAAACCCCGGTGATAAAAATTAGAAAGAACAACCCGAAAACTGACACCGCTATGTTATAGGATAGACAATTCCCACCTGGGCCTGGGGCGAGCGAAGCTAAACATAAATATAAATGAATCTCATTCATAAAAAGAGCTTCCACAGTAAAATGAGTATAAAAGAGTATGATCACTTCTGCAGAAAATATACTTTTTATCGAAGTATTATAAGGAAGTCATTTTTCTTAGGAATGGAATACTCCACTACCCAATGGAAGACTGCCAACTGAAAAGGAGGGACACCCCTCCACTCAGGTGGTCTATGCAAAGCAGGAGTGCAAAGCACTATAATTTCCAAGGATATTACCTCCCACGGAAGACTATACTTTCGAAAATATTTTGCACCCAAAACAGGAAGATTCTCATCAAGACCTTTTCCATCACCCTACCTCCTAAACAATACGATAATTATTTTTTAGATCAGTGACTCATACTGTAGACTAATTTCAAAGATGATATTTATATGGACTTTTCCCATTACCGTAACTCCTAAACAATACGACAATTTCAAGGACATTGTCACCTACAGAAGACTAAACTCTTGTAGATGTTTCACGTCCAAAGCAGGACGATCCCATCACCGTTTATCCTAAACACTACGATGATTACGATAGGTCGATGCCTCCTAAGGATGAGTAATTTTGAAGGACTTTCGTAGGACTATAACGTCCCCATACAGAGGACTATGATTGCCAAAGGCGTCCGCACTAGGTCACTGGACCACGATGCGATACCATCTGTAGCCCGGAGGCCGGAGCCTGCGCTGAGCGTCGCCTGCGTATAGCAAGACCGTTACCCGCCGGTCAGACCAGACACTCACCTACTTGTGCCGTTTTCATACATTACACACGTGATGACGGACCCGCCCTCCCGTTAAGCTATTATCGTTTATCAGTTATCATCATGATGATTAGTAGTTATCATCATTTACTCTCTGTGATTAGCGAACGTGCATTTTTGTGTTTGATTGGTTTTTTGATTAAGAATCCTGTTTTGGACAACGTGCAGCACGGGATACCAATGGGGATTGAATCTAAATACTTTTTCCTCCAAATACAGAGACGTTCAAGGGATTTCAAGTTTTAGATCTGGAAATAAACGGTATCATTGAAGTGACACAATTTCTCGCTTAATTAACTCATTTGTTTCCAATATTTAATGTATATAATCTAATGTAAGTAATAAAAATATTATATTCTATTTCCTTTGAGTTATCAAAAGACATTGTTTTAATAATAATCCCATAATGCCTTTCATACGTGTTGAGATTTGGAAGGGTGCGGTTGAATTAATTTTTGAAACTTTATCTATAAATACAGAATTATTGTTATAAGTGGCAGATAATTTGGCGGTGCTTCGTGAATTGTTGCGCAAGCTGTGGAAGTGACGCTAAAATCCGGAAATGGCAGAAAGTTAAGGAAACATTTTTGTAGTCTTGTTTTTGCTGCAATTAATTTACTTACTTCCACGTTACGTGTACTAGGTAAAACATATAGAAGGATAACTAAAGAAAATATTTGAAAATTTAGAGAAGATGTTGTGGATTTGAAGAATTAAAATAATAAATTTTTGTAACTTTATTGTAAAACATCACTGGAAATGTTTTTTATTATTTAAATACCGTACTCGAATATTTAAGTTTAAAATAACATTGATAATATTTTTGTAATGGACAACTCTACTCATTCTGTATTTCGAATAGTTTCGGAAAGTTATTTATCGATATTACCTTTACTTCATCATATTTGTATTGATTAAATATTATCATAGCTATTTCATTCTTATTATGACTGATTAGGATACCAAATCACCCTTTTAACATATTTTGTTTTATTCGCTAAAGTGCTATTTAAAAAAATAATTTTTGCATATTGTTTCCAAAAAATAACACAACGTATTCGACTACAAAATGTGAAACAGCAGCAAAGCTTATTTCCCTATCACGAAGAGTGTGCTCAATACCTTTATAGTATGGCATCTGTATAATTTAGAATTTGGATATATTCGTTAGCATACTATATGTATAATGAACGTTTAAAGTATCCATGATAAGAAGTTTTTCATTATTTATTAATATCACCCAATATTTGCTTGTTGACAAAGGTGCAATTTTGTGAGATTAGCAAAACACTTACTCTAATTTTGTAAAACACTTGAGCTTGTTATCCAGCTGTTGAGTTCTGACCTATAATTTGGAAACATCTGTTTAGACGGAGGAATTTGATGTTCCATAAATCTACTGGGCGGATTCCATGCCGCGAAAACTGTTATTCGTTCCGGGCCCAACACCTCGTCCACTACGGTACAGCAGCTGACCGGTAACAGTGCTACCAATCTAACGAGGATGGACGATGATTGCCAACTAACATCTGAATAAATTCATCGTTTAAGAAATATTATATAGGTTGTAACATTTATATTTCAGAAATTGAATTGAATTGGATTTAAATTGAAATACAACCAACACTACGATCAGTAAACGCTAGCTTTTTTAATTTCGTCATCAGTCAATTATTATGTAGCATTACACTTGGATCGGAGACTAGCATGGACTCATCACACAAAATGCAAAATGTTTCAATTCAATTTTTGACTTAAAATACTACTCTACTTCTACATTTACAGTTCAATGACATTCAGACATTAATATAAATAAAATTAGTATTTTGTCTGTAAATTGCTTTGAGTAATGACATTTTTTGGTTGAATTTAAGATTAATATTCCAGAAAAGCTTAAATAGATTAGTTTCTGTCTTAGCAACTTTTTTTAAGTTGCTAATATTGCTCAATGACTGCGAAGACTCAGACGCAGGTCAGAGACTTCGCAGTAATGAGAACAGACATTATTATACAATATGAAAATATGATCAACGAAACCCGCCATAATTCGTCGGGCCAAACTGTCATCTATGTCGAGCACTAACCTTGTTTTAATTAATTTATGCATTGAATTTCATAAATTAATTCAAGACCAGTAAAATTTAATGAAATTAAAATTTTAGAAAACAAGTCCAATAGTTAAAGTTGTCACATTTATGGTTTTATAACTTTTATTTGTATATTACATACGTAACTGTATACAATTATACTAGCATATTTCTTTTCTTAGTTTAGTTACGTTGATTATTTTGCGGGCTAAAATTAAAAGTGTATTTTCTCAACTATATTTTATCATTTTCAACATATAACTATATAAATGAAACTAGATTGTTGTCTGTACATTGCTCAGAGTTACTCATTTTTAGCGAATTTCCCATAGGGAAGAAGCTATTACCGTAGGTCTCATGGTAAGACTTAAGCCCGGGACCGTGTTATTTTTTCGTCTTTAGGTGCCCAGAGTCCAAAAACAATAGTCGTTAAAATTTATATATATATGTGTGTGTGTGTCTGTGAACACGATAACTCTCGTAAAAATGGTCCGATCGAGACCAAATTTGGTAGAGACGTGTATTCCTACAAATGCTCGGACGAGTTCGTAAACCAGACATATCGGTCAATGGGAACGGGTAGTTTGGGGGGGGGTTTGTACCCCAAAATGGGGTTTTTTGCGTTTTTCACATGTAATTTTTAAAAATTTATAATTTTACATTTCACCATTGGAATCAGCTTAAAAAACTACACAATTAAGTTCCTTAAAGTTTTTCTTTATCTCCAACGGTTACCGAGATATTAAAAAATCTAAACACAGTATGTTGTATTGAGGGGCTCCAATGTTAATCTTATGGAGGATAGGGAAAAATTAATATTTCCTATATTAATCAATATTTTTGGATAAAACTTGATATTTACCTTCATGTGGTTGAGGTCTATCCATTTATGCTTAAAAATCATAGTTTATATGTTTATCATGGCAGCAAACCTGCATACTCTTTTCCCATTGTTATTCATATAGGGAATAGGCAAACTCCTTTATTTATGGACAGATGTTCATGAAAGTTGGTATAAATGTTAAAAATAAAAATTATTTATGGTAGAAACACCTACTTTCAGTATTCCTCACAGCAGCAAACCTGCACACTCTTTCCCATGTCAATGTTATGGAGAATAGGCAAATAATTCTCATGTTTATGGACAGATTTTTATAAAACTTGTCATATATTATTATGTTATTGATTTGGAAATTCGCTGAGTACGCAGGTCTGCTGCGACGGGGGTATTTAGTTATTTTTACGCTATGTACGTTAGAGAAGCCGAAACAAGTATTATCTCAATTTGTTTGTGTGTCTGTTTGTCTATCTATGACGCTCCAGGAGGAGCGTACATTTTACGCCTTCTTCTCCTATAAAACGGAAGAACTGATAACAATGAAACCTATTTAATGCATACTCTACATTTCAGAGAAGTTTTTTTCAGTGCTTGGAATTGTCTGCTGTCTCTTTAAAAGTAAATAACGAGCATTTAAAAACCCACTTTTTTCACGATATTAATCACATTTTGCTCCCAGTGTTCAATGAATCAGCTACTGGCAATAATCAGCTGTCTTTATAGTTTTTAACACTAAATGGTTTAAGCATTGGTCATTAATTTTGAGAGTATGTGATGTATAACGTGATTTAATATAATGAAAAACAAACAGCTTCCAAATTAAAATTAATATTAGTTTGTTTACATTGATCATTGATTTTAAATTCACGTCGAAATCATACTATATTAAAATGTTATCTTGACGTATAACGAATTTTAATAATTATACATATTTTCTGATCTAATCTAATTTATTTTGTCATGTTAATAAGTATCTTTTCCCCTAACATAGAATCCTACAACCCGTACAAAGTACGGGCGTACTGCTAGTCTTCAATAAAATAGTACTATCATAGATTAGTAATACAAATTAAAATGTCAAATAATTGTTTTCCTTCGTCATTTGACTATAAGAATTTTAACAGAAGCATGATTTTAACTTAAAACGATTATAAGTTAAATAATATTTTTCCTCCTTTGCTTACAAAAACCAAGCAAACAACTATTAATGTCCTTCAAATGTTACGTGTGTTTGTTACGAATTGTTTAATGAACACCCTGTTTAGTACTACTGTACTTGCCTTTGAAACTACGAACAAACTATGAATAAGAATGTATACTATGTCAATCTGTGTCAATCCTTGCTATGCTGATAACCAGCCGGCAATAATTCTAATCAATTCAAGTAACTCAAATATCGTTATTGCTGCAAAACAAAGTTACATTGCATTAGAATTTGAGTCAGGTTTATTTATAAGCTAAACATACTTATTTTATATAAAATATTTGACAATACTCGTATAAAAGCTATGTTGTAACAAAGATTTTTAGGATTTCTCAAGATAACTTTTGTGTTTTATTCTTTCTTCAGGGTATTAGTGTATGAGGAAGGCTATTTAAAATGTTTATGCAATTGTTAAGGGCGTGATTTTTGAAAACACTGATTTATGAGATGGTACGTTGAATTTGTACTGGTTTCTAATTTTCCCTGCTGATGATGCTAAAAATTCTTGAAAAATGTTTTGTTGTTCAGTAAGAATTTGAGGCACTCCAAGATTATTGACGATAATCCAGGTAATTGACGATATTGAAGGTAAAGTGAGCAATTCCAAATGTACAAAACACGGAACACAAAATGTTCTTTAATCAATCCCTGCACTCTAACTCTAATTGATTTTCTAAAGTGTGAAATAGTCTTTGTGTATGTCGCCTCAGACCCCCAAGTTACCCCCAAATTGTGTAAGAAAGGAAGGGATGGATTAGGGCATAATAGGCTGCAAGGAGTACATCTTATACAGGGTGTTTCTGTTTACTATGCCACCATGATCATGTAAACTTTACAAAAATACATCTGATGGTAAACCTGATAAGGATCACTACCTTGAATTTGGGGTTCTTGAAATTGTGATTAATATTTCTGTAAATAGCCGCCATTTTCCTAAATGGCGGTCAACTTAATTGTTTCTTAAGAAATCCAAAGGTGTCTGTCATTTTATGGTAGTTTGTGATAGTAAATATTATTTTAAATTTAATGAAATTTTTGTATACTTGAGTAATAATTTACTTTTTAATTTTTTACAGTATGTTCATTATTTTTGATATCCAAAAGAGAATAATCGTTCCTTATTTATGATTTACTGTCAGATACAGTGTATAAGACTTCAATAATGGTACAGTTAATAAAACAACTAGATATCTGGCTCGTAAACGGCGGGAAATTAAAAAATTAATCGAGTAAAAAATCTTGAGAATATATTTTTTTCAGAAACCCCCACAAATGTAGTCTTCACTAAGAAAATGTTAAATTTACCGCCATATTGGAAAATTGCGACCATTTACAAAAATTTTGATATAATAATTAATACCTAATCACAAACAAGGGAATGATCCCCATTACAATTTTATCGTCATATGTATAGTTGACAAAATATCAACAGAGGCACAGTTAAAAAGTACCAGTGTATATTATGCTTGAATATGTAATGTTTATAGGATCCTACCCTGGATTACTTGATAAGCAGGTTTTATACTCGTTTGTGGTTAATGCAAAGTCAATCCTTAACTAGTCCTGGATCCAAAAAACACCCGAGTTTGAATTGTAAATGTGATGTAAATTGTAAATGTAAATGTGAAGTTAATTTTGCGCATGTTCTTGAATGTTATTATTTTCAATTTTAAATTATACTTTAAAACGTTTAATGAAAAGTTGACTTTGTTGAAACAACATCTGACTTAGACATTAAATAATAGAACAATACTACAACAACGCTCGTTATTAATGAAAGTATAGAAAGAAAAACACATTGGTGTTATTAAGCCGCACTCACAGGTGGATCAGGTCGGTGACAAAAGGCTTTATGAGAATTTAACTAACGAATATCTAACAATTAATTTCCGTTTCGGTTCCAAATCATTTCACAATGAGCCCGGTGTGACCTACCCAAGTTGAAGTTAATTTGTTGATGATAACTGAATTACCAAATAACCTTAAAAATAACTTGAGGTTAATTTATTTAAGGTTAATTAACCGATCCACCGGTAAGTGCGGCTGAATATAACCAGTGTAGAACTTATATTTTTCATTTATATTGTAAATTTTAGGGTTTTTGTTATCATAGTAAAAATTGTACCGCAATTGTTTTAAGCTTACTTTATTGTGGGAACCGATTATATTATTAAAGACACTTCTAAAAGTTGGAATTTTAGCTTAAAACCCTTAAACATAATATAAACCTATTAGTTAGCTTAGGCAACATCAAAATTAACATTGATTTTAATCAATGAGCTGTCTGCGTTCCAGTAATGCGAAGGTTGAAAGGTTTTGCGAGCCCTGCCCACCCCGTGCCCACCGTGTGACGCACAGTGAGATTCCCTACCACTTTTCTATCCGAGAGTAGAGACTCGCTTGGAAACTATGAAAACAAGGGGATATTTTATAATTTGACATTTTAAACTGTCATCAGACCACCAAATATCTGGTATAAGAGTTTTCAAGTTGGTGAGTCGAGTTGTGTAACTCAATTCTGAGTCTAAACCAGAGTCAGACGGCGAGCACTGACGCTAGCAGTGAGTTCCGAGAATACGGCGGCTCACTCACTCACTAAGTCACTCGCTCACTTATCCGTTAAGCCTCTAATTACCCCTCTGGTCCGAATCGGGGCTCGCGCCGTCACAGGCTGCGGCTAGAGGCTGCACGCTCCTTATTCGATCCGAGCCTCGCCGGTTACGGCTCTAATTAAATTTGTCTGAAATGATGAGGTCGAAACCCGATTTGCCCTTTCCTTGTTTCCAACTGGACGCTGATGAAGCAGTGACCCGCCGCGTGGCAATCACAATTGATCTTATAAGAAGTGAATCTGAGGTTCAACTATTTTGTTAATTTCAGCGAATTTCCCATAGGGAAGAAGCTATTACCGTACGTCTCATGGCAAGACTTAAGCCCGAGACCATGTTTTATTTTTGTCTTTAGGTGCCCAGAGGCCAAAAACAAGAGTCGTTAAAATTTTTACACACACACAAATGGTTATGAAAACCAGGGGACATTTTATAATTTGACATTTTAAACTGTCATATTAGAACACTAGATATCTGGTATAAGAGTTTTCGAGTTGTGAAACTCAATTCTGAGTCAGAAGCAGAGCCAGACGGCGATATGTCACTTTTGCCAGTCAGTGGCATTTTAAACTTTTTGGTAGAGAACAATCCAAACCCAGAGTCTTATTACTATCTAACATTGACATGTGGTTAAATAGGTAACCTGTATATAAACGTCAAAGCCCTCACTCACTCACTCATCACTAATTCTCTCACATTCTGACTAGCTGGAGAGCTGAAACTTTGGATATATATTCTTTAGGCCGAAAATAAGAACGTCTGATTTTTAATCGATTTCTCCATAAATTTATACCCTACATATCTTTAAAGCTACCATATTAATCTTATCTTCTGAGGAAATGATTTGGTTTTGGATTTCAACATTTGTTGACGTAAGGTAATCATAAAAAACAGGGTTTTTATTTCACCATTGAGCGAAGCCAAAGAAGCAAGCATAACATTCAACAAACACTACCCAAAGGCATCTAAATACTATAAGAATAGACTATTAATTAATAAATAATATTAATAATTTTACTTTTTAATTTTAAAGTAAAGAATATTACTTTGAGCTATTAGTAAATTTAAAATTTTTTTTTCTTCTTTAGGTGCCCAAAAAAAAGATATGCGGGTTAAAATTTAAAATATTTTTTTATAACATGGTATATATATATATATGTGTCTATGAACACTTTTCGTAAAAAATGGTATTAACAAATTTTAGTGTATTAAATTATGTATGAAACCAGAATATGTCAATAACATATGGTTTTAAAATGTTTTTGG
Source organism: Nephotettix cincticeps (assembly GCA_023375725.1). Classification (NCBI taxonomy): domain Eukaryota; kingdom Metazoa; phylum Arthropoda; class Insecta; order Hemiptera; family Cicadellidae; genus Nephotettix; species Nephotettix cincticeps. The sequence continues at coordinate 40,844,084 of CM041785.1, forward strand.
TTTTTACATGAATTTTTAAAAATTATCAAATTTTATCTTTCACCATTAGTATCAGTTAAAAACTACACAATTAAGTTCCTTAAAGATACTCAAAGGTTAGAGATATTAAAAAATCTAAACACATATGTTGTATAGGGGCTCAATCTAATCTTATGGAGGATGAAAAATTAATATTCGCATATTAATGAAATGGATAAAACAAACTTCATCTGGTTGAGATCTATCCATTTATGCTTAAAAATCATAGTTTATGTGTTTATCATGGCAGCAAACCAATTTTTCCCATTTAAATATGGAGAATACAAACTCCTTTATATGAACTTGATGAAAGTTGATAGTGCTCAAAAAATTAATTGTTACGCTAGAACACCTACTTTGCGTTTAAGCAAAATGCATATTTTCTTATGTTAATTTTATGAGAATACAAATGTTTTCTCATGTATCGACAGATTTTTGACCAAACGTCATATATTATATTATTTATTATTGATTTGGAAATTCGCTGAGTACGCAGGTTTGCTGCGACGGGGGTATTTAATTTTAAAGTAAAATAAGATTGTACTTTGAGCTATTTAGTAAAATTTAACGTGGATTTTGTTTGGGGAAAACTTGTTTAGTTTACTCAAAAACTAAAGGATATGCGGGTGAAGTTTAACTTTGAAAGTTGTTTGGTCTCGCACTACCTTTAACATGGCCTATATATGACTAAAGTGCTATTGGGAACTTTTCAGTTTTAGCTAAGTAACTATTAAAAATCTTTAGTGGTTGGGTCGCAGTCAAATTATGAATATGAATAGGAATATGTTTAATAACATATTGGGTTCCTAAAACACACGCTGATGAACTTTATGTTGGTTACAAAGTATTCCCTTCTATTTTTTTAAGTTAACAAACCAGTCACATAATTATCTGTTTCCGTTAAATGGTGGTTACAAATTAATCTCAGGAAGGAGACCGCTGAGCGCTGAAAGTTGACTTCCTCTCAAACACGACCAATAGGTTGATAGGCGGCTATCTACACTTGGGTCAGGCATTGAAAAGTGAAATAGATTATATCAGACGGAGAAAGTGAGGGCGCCAAACCGACTGCCCAGGGCGCGAAAGGTGTCGGGCGGTAGTTTTGGGCTCGCCTGGGGCGGTGGGACTTTCACTGTGCTACGGTAACAAACAGTGTTTACCACTTGTCAAACAATCAACACCAATATGTCTTGCTGCACTATGCCTTGTATAACACCTAATAATTGCGTTATATTCAGAATTATTAAATCTTTTAGAGCTCATTGCTTTTATTTGAGAGTACAATATATCTGTATCGGCTATGGCTTTGTGACAGGTTGTACATGTACAGGTTTCTAATTGCTTGATGATATCTGGCCAAAATGTATAGACACGTTCAATATTTAACATTACTGTATAGGTAAAGATATACTTATGGTATGAAGAGTATTCTTTATTGTGAAACGATATGTTATTTCTTTAGTTAAGGTGAGTTTCCTAAAGTAACTTGTTGGGCAATCACTACAAGATAAATCCTTGGGGAAAACGTCTAATCACAAAAATACAAGACAAAGCTCAAGACAAGACAAAGTGTTAATGAACACAGAATACGGGGTTGAGTTGTATTTTTGTGACAATATCTGTCTTTCACCATCCTAGGCTAAGTATTTGGCGAGTCAGTGAAGCTCCGAAAGGTTATTGTATTTTTATCTCAGAAACTACCAGAAAGTCCCTAAGCTTGATAAGGCTGACGAGCTGTTATGTCACTTTAAAAAGCTGTTTACCATGAAACGCTTGTACGTGGTTGAGTATCCTACTGTCTTCAATTTGTGTGTCTAGCTAAAAATTGCCTATAAACCAATTACATCCCATTCACTAACTTTACTTGTTGAGTTGTTGCTTTTCTACCATTTGTTCCAAAATCTGAGAATATGTACTGTACAATAACTACTTATAAAGTGAGATTTATGAATATCATTCATTGGTTGGAAAAAACGCAATAAATTTGAGGGTGTTATATCGGTATATAGCAGTCTCCCGAACTCGACTTTCACAACTAGGTGGCAGGGTGAGTCGTAGGTTCGATCCTGGGCAAAATCTTGACACAATGCTGTGAAAATTCGATACTGGACTAGGTTTTCTTTGTTACTTGGTTGTTACTATGCTCCTGAAAATGAACCATGTTCAATGAGATAAATTCCAACATTTGGTCATCACTGAAACTAATCTAATGGACTAGGACCGTAGCGTGTACTGTAATCCAGCTACTTGGAGGACTCGAATTGTGGATAGTTGTGAGCGATGGTCGGTGGATGTAGCGTTCTCTTGTGTGGATTAACGTCCACACTATTGAATACTACGTTAATCCGCAAAGTTCATCCTCATAATTAGACCAGTTCGTAATTCAGAGGCAGTGGTTCGGACTCCACGTTAAACTGTAGGTCGCGTAGATAAGCCATCGACTATTGGGCCATTTTAGTTAAAAGTATAAAGTATAAAAGTATAATGTTCACCGATTTTATACTAGGCAAGGTTTTCTCAGACATGGGTCTAACACAAGATGCGAAACTACTTTGGACATTCTACCTTAGAGCATAATCCATGATTGACAAGTAACTCGTTTAAAATTAACATTGCGAAGTTTTACATCAAGCTGCCTGACTCTTAAACACCTGCCTGTCAGTACTGTAGTTTTAAGTTGTATCATGGCTTGTGAGTAATCCATATTATTTATCAAGGATTTAAAAAACAAGTTTTGTAATTTGTCATTTTGCAAATTTTTATTTAAGGATCTGTACTAGATCAACGGTAATTAATCTTCTTGATTCATTATTCTTGATAAGTCTTGATGGTCTTTGTCTTTGTTTTTGATCAACCTACGTCATCGAATCCATAACACTCATCACAGCCATTCTTCATTCATATTAACAATACACACCAGTCTGGGTTGGTGGCTTTTCTATGAACATGAACATCAAAATTCAGATTGAGCCGCGTAGTGCCTACTAGATACAAAACTAGAGTGTATTTGTGGGGTTTTACAAGTGTTGTATAACGACAGTTACCGTGGACCACGCGAGGAGATAGTGGCCGGGCCGGGCGGCAACGTACAGTGGGCCATTGTGATGTAAATGACCTCTCCTCCTATCCAGCTGATATTAATGACCTGTCGTTGTCATTGAATGTATAAGCGACCGACAGCTCCGATTGTGTACTTCAGCTGTCCTTCTTCTTCTCCCGATATAAACGACAGACAAGGAAAATCAAGGATCCGGCTAGCGTGCAGCGTTTTTGCGTTGCATAGCTGCATCGGAAATGAAGTGCATAGTAATTAAGCTTACCAAGGTATTCCTAGATTACTTAAATTTCATTTGCAAATAAAATTGTTTTGTCAGTATTGTTTGCAATTGGCCTACGCTTCACGGATTTATTTGTAAAAAACAACGAGAGATATACTGGTATAGTCGACCATTTTATAGCCAATTTAGGACTATTTAATATTCAATGCCAGAGTTTGGGTTTGGTTTTTTCGCGTAAATACATTTGAAGCTGAACGAGCGGTTTTTGAGAGTAATAAACCATTGGCATTAAAAAGCATTAGACCCGTCTAATACTCCCCGTAGCAGGAAAACTGCGTACTCAGTGAATTTCTATTCATTTATTTACGAATTAAATCTACCATATTATTAAGAAACTTATGGTGTTTTAAGAAAAGTATGAACGAGAAATTAGTGTAAGATATATGGAGCACGGTCTTATAGCCTTATTCTGACTTGGCTGAAATTTCCCTTATTTTGGACTGCCCAATGTCCAATTCAGTGTAACGTGGGATTCAAGTCACTATTTCGTCCCTGAATTACGAACTGGTGTCGTTATTAGGATGTTTTTTGCAGATGATCCTAGTATTCAATAGTGCAAGGAGCATAATTCAATGCCAGGGAATGTCGCATTCGTTGATCATCGCTTATAATTACGATGATACGCACTGCCAGTGGAACGTTTATAGATTTTTATCATTGGAGTTATTTTTCTAAAACATACAATTTCAATACCTTACAAGAGTGATCGCGGCTCTCGGAATTACGATGCGTGGCTGACCCATGCGAATACCATTGTCACGGACCGGGTAACGGGTGTCAACGGAGCTGTGGAGGAGGGAAAGTGCGACCAATGTCTAAACACTCGGGAAAGCCTCCATCGTCGCTTCCGCCATCCCGTCGTGTGAGATACTCTACCAGCACACCGATGCGGCACTCCCTGCATCTTGAGGCGGCGTCCTCCCCTGGCTGAGATAGAGAAAACAAACGAAACGTAGATACTTAGATTATTGAAATGGCAACCTATCCAGGTAGGTATTTTAAGCCAAGTATGAATGAGAAATGAGTGTAGGATGAGTGTGGCGCGATCTTGTTTTCTTATTATTGACTAAGGCTGACATGTTCCTTAGACAGGACTGTTAATTAATAGCCAGATCCAGCAACCTTTGACTTACTAACCAGCACGTACTCATGTGATATAGTACTCATTGCGATGAGACTTAGTTTTAAATTGTTCTTACGTGGCAACCTCCTGCCAAATCCTGCTGGTGGGTCTAGTTTCAATAAAATCACATTTTTGTTTCCTCATAATATAAATTAAATCATGTTCATACTTTATACTTTTAACTGAAATGGCGACCTACCCAAGTAGGTATTTTAAGTCAAGTATGAATGAGGTAGAAATGTTTATTCCATATTTCTAATATAATTAATACGTTCTAAAGTAGGACAATTTGAACCCCAGGTTTTACGCTGGCTTGGTGAGGATAAAAAATCCTTCGAAAAATCATAATACAGTACAGTTATTTCCAAAAATATGTGGTGGTTTTATCTGACACTTAATTGAATATTTTTATTTGGATTTTATTTAATTGGTTGGTGTGGCATGCTGATTTAGTTTAGTTGACATGCGTTCGTAACATTTAAAACAATTACAGAACTACCTAACAATTACAAAACAATTAAAAACTACCTACATAAAGTGATGTAACAAAGCTAATTTATTTCAATATACCGTAACTGACATGAATAATTAGGGGATGTATTTGTATTCAAATTGGAAATAAAGATGTTATCTGCATACCTCTTGATTAGCATATCCGACGTAGCTTATTATTCAACTGAGGAAGAAGCAGGTTGGCCAATAGTAGTTCCTAGGATACGATTTCCCAACTCCAGCCGTAGAAGCTTCTTCGGATACATCCCTTCTGTAATATTTTTGACGTATATACGTTGACTTTTTACCTTTAATTAAATTGAAATAACGTACAGAAAAAATAAGAACAATATACAGTGTGTATCTGAAATACACCGAAAAACTTTGGGATATTGTTCCTGAGGTCAAAACAAACAAAAAATGTCCTTTGAATATCTTGCTCCGTTTACCGTCTGTCACTGTACATGTGTTTGTTACATAGCTTGCTACTACTTTAGAACCGTTTGAGGTTCCAGCTTCAAACTTAATACGTGTATGAGTACTAACTAATAGGACATATTCTTATGCCATATATCCAATGCATATTATTATTATTATTAAGCCCAAAATTTACAGTTGTGACTTCAGAAAAACGTATATTCTCCATTATTTTTGCTATGACCTAATTAAAATTTTACACTATCTTAAAGGCAATTAAATTTTGCTTTTTTGTCTTCAGTTTCTTTTTTTGTAAGTAAGTGTAAGGTTTTTGAGCTATTGAGCTTTGACAAATCGAAATGGACGCTATTTTGAAATGGTAAAAAGTAAACATTTGATACTATGCACAAAATTATACATAAATTAGTAATCATGCCTTTTTACTTAAAGTGGTTCCAAAGTTATAGCAAGCTATGTAAAAGACACATACACACCGACAAATGGAAAATGGAGCGAGATGGGCTATATGTTCACGGGATATTTTTTGATTCTATTGATCTTAGGAACAATATTCCAAAGTAGTATGTAGTAAATAAACTTTCTATCATGTATTTAATTTTCCCAGAGCGGGAAACTGCAGGAGAGGGTGGTAAGGGGAAGTCAGGTGGTCAGATGGTTAGGTGGAGTCTTCGTCAACGATACCATATTGGATTTTGGAACTACACAATCAATGTTACATTATTCTTAAATTATAAATTACATTAACGTACCATGTGGAAATATTGGGAGTCCAACGTCCCTTTGCTCAGTTTAGGTTTCTGTCTCACTTAATAGTCATAAATAGAAAGTTGAGGTTTAATACCTCAGCTTTAGTAAAATAAGTAATGGTTAAGTAAAGTAATGGTGGTTATTTAAAAAAATAGGTGGAAATACAAAAATAGAACAAAGATAACTCCGAAAATGTTACTGATATCTAATAAGTAATAATTATTTTTATATCTTTGGTTTGTACAAAATACGAGAGTAAAATTGCACCTTGATAACCATTATAACTTTAATTGAACCCATCACTTTTACAGCACTGCTGTTGGGTTACCAGAAATTCCGTTGAAAATAACACTATTCAATCGGTACTGAAACCTTATTCGTTGTCACTTACAAATAAACTTTATGTGTATTTATTCTTACTTCATAAAATAAATCTTTCCTAATTCATTGTTTATTATTTCAGTATATAATTTCCAACTATTTATTCAATCACTGATTGTTGTTGAAATTTTCGTTATTGTTGACAAGGTACATTTGGAGGCCGTGATATTACTTCTCACAGGAATATGTGAGAAGTGATGTCACGGCCTCTAAGGCGCGGGTCTACGACAACTAAGGCTTATTTTGCCTACCGGAAGGAATGTGAGCACTCCCAATATCGCCGTGCCATTTGTGCAAGTACGATAAAGGATGCGTTTGGACGGGCTCAGTAGGTCAGCTGACCATACCAAGTCGAGAGGTACAGATAGACCTTCAGCCCTGACAGATCATTTGACTTCTAGACAGTCTGAAGTCTCCAGCCACGCCTCGAGCTCTAACCACTTGAACCTGGCACTCCTGCATTGGCCTCCCCTAGTGAGATAAGAAAAATATACATAACTGTCTCCGATTTGGTATCATTCTACTATACTAACTATTGTTTTCCAGGATTATGGTTCAAATCCTATCAAATTTATCTTTATACTTTACTTTTAACTGAAATAGTACAGATAGGTACTTTAAGCAAAGTATGAATGAGAAATGAGTGTAGGATGATTGTGGCTCGGCCTTAGTCAGTAACAAGACTACAATTGTTACTGACTAAGGCTGGCATGTTCCTTAGACAGAACTGTTAACTAATAGCCTAGCAGTCAATGGCATATCTACGGGACCTACAGTTTAACGTGGAGTCCGAACCACTGCCTCTGAATTACGAACTCGTCTACTTATGTGGATGGTATTTGAGGATTAACGTAGTATCCAATAGTGCTGACGTTAATCCAATCAAGAGAACACCACGCCCAACGACTATCGCTCACAACTATCTACAATTTGTAACCTCCACGAAGCTGGATTGCATATCGAAATGCAGTTAAAACATAATCACACTCGGACGTAGCTGCTCCCAAGTCACCGCCCGATTACCCGGCACGGCGCCGGCATCGTCACGTATTCAGTTTCATTATACTTCCTTGTTTGATCTCCTCAGTTGCGGCTGCCACTGTAGTTATGATCCCTGCATTATTCATAACCGAGCGCTGTTGGCCGTGGCGACGTCGTGCGCCGCAGACCGGCTAACAACACACTAACTGCGCCTGCGCCGGAACCGCGCACAGCTGCCCGTGGTAACTGCGCAGCTCGCCGACTGCTAGCGCTCCTTTCGGCGCTGCGCTCAAACTATAACACATTTATTAGTTTCCAACCACTTTTCCTCAGAGTTCTGACTAAATGAATCACCATACTACAAAGAAAATCATTTCCTAAATGAGATTTGGTTGTTCTTATCTCTTATTCTGGATAAGAGTACTTATCCAGAAAACACGTCCGAGTTATTTCAAAATTATAATTCAGTAATGAGAAAAGATCCAATACTTTACTATAAAACGTCTTTAACAATAATTAAAGTATATGCCATGTCCCCTGAGCATGAATTAAGCAGAAATGGCTGTCATTACCAATTTAATGACAGATATTTACTCTTTAAGAATTCGGTAGAAGGGAGTAGCATTAATGGACAAACTAGGTCAAAATCCGAGGGGTAATACAGAATAAATCAAAGGAACATTCAACTTTTGTGACACTTACACTACCGGTACTATTAATTTACTCTTACAATATTTCCAGTTCCAGTATTTTAGTTTTCAACAAAATATATCATCACTTTATCGCAAAACCCCATTTATAATAACTATAACAGCGATTTATAATTAATTATGATAATTTTACATCGTTAACGTCGAGATGATACTTATTATTTAAAAAAAAGAACGCCTCCCCACTGAATAACTTTACAAAGTATTTATTTCAAGGATAATTATAAAACCCCAACGTTTTCTAAATTTAAACTTTCATTTTGGGTTATGGCATGTAAAAGATAAAGATACTCACCTCAAGAGAAAATTAATTGCTAGTAAAACACTCTTAATGTTTCAGTAAGAAACTGCTGAGGGAACATTTCACGTAAGTGGACTTCCTCATGCCCTTTGTTCGTAATTCACATATCAAGCACCACGCTTCTGAGTGCCACATCTCGTACACAGACTCGCTGTCATAAACAGATTATTACGGTCACATCGCTCATTTATAATCAAAACTCAAAACATAAAATTAAACAGAAGTTTAGGGATTTCGCTTATATGAAGTAAAAAGTAAGTAAAGTATGATTTCACCAATCTTGACTATTGAAACATTTTTGGAGTGTTTATGATAACTACATAACAATATACTCTCCAACAGATATTCATTGAAACACATAAATAAATATTGCTAGAAGAATTAACAATTTATAGTCCCCAGTTCGGTTGGCTCGCAGTAAGACTCAAGGATTTATCAAGAGAGAGGGACCCTTCTGTCCCGGTTTGTTTTAATGGGCAATAAATTCGTTTGCGATTCGATCGTTCTAATTGGCCGCGGTTTGTTGGCCAGTCCGAGAATAAATCTGTCCTAATCATTCCGATTCGCCGAGGTCAACAAAAAAGGTTTAAAGCAAACATTTCGTGTTAAAGTACGCAAGGGCCTTTCGGCGCTCAGTCTATGTTTCATTTGGTATAAACTCAATCTAAGGAAATCGTTCAAAACGAATGGAAACGTTCATGCAATCAAGGGGTCGATTAATTAAGCGGACGACCTGTTATTTTACTGTAAAACCATAAGTCGTGTCGGATAAGATCCGATTGGGCTGAATCCTACAGGATTCCACATAAAGTTCTAAACTTAATGCTTGGTTGGCTCTCGTTTAGCTCCTATGCCTTTTAAAGATACATTTAAACTAATTTAGATAATAACAGTGAGATATGAATACCCTTCATTTGTAAGGGTGGTCATAACATGCTATACTATCAGCTATGTTTCAAAAAGAGGACATCGTTATGAAGTTACAATTTATATTTCCCTCTTCATCTCAATATGAGATCATAAATGCATAAATGAAATTGAACCCATGATCGTTTCATAAATAGTTGATTCAAAGATATTCAGTATACCAAAATACAATATGTAATCGAGCCAATATGTAATGGTAGAAAATGTCTTGTTTATAAAGTTGTATATAAAATAAGTTTCAAATTAATAAAATAATGATTATCTATAGGCTAGAACTGAATAATTTTAATAAAAATTCTTTGAATTTACTTCCCTTTGGGAAATATAATATGGGATCATGAATATGACTAAAAGGAATGTTTTCAATTCATCTAAACAGCTGTTCTTATAGCGAAACTATGACGTCACTAACCGTATGACGTCACTAACCAATTTACGTCCCTATTTTAAATTTTGGTCGCGCAAATTGCCAACGCCACCCCAGAGCTAAGACATCAAGTCAAGTCAAGTCAAAATCAAATTATTCATTTAAAAAAACAAACAAAATATTAGAAAAAAATTGTGAACATTTTTCAAATGTTTGATATCAGAAAAGAATTTTTTTTAATGGACCTAAAATGGCCTGTGCATAGGCCCGAGTTGTTTTTATTAAAAATAAAATGTACGTAAATTTTTTTTAATTTTAATTTTGTAAAAAGGTGAAAGATGTATATAATATGATAAATATGATAAAAAGAGATGCTCTTAACAACTTAAATGAAATTCTGTTACCATGGATATATCATTTAATTTCTTGAGAGGTTTTGCACAGAATGTTTCTTCTCTTATTTGTTAAAGTGAACTAACAAAGTCTATTGCATATATTAAACAAATATTAACTTTATATTGAGATATTATAAGTTTTATATTTATGAAATAAAACAGGATAAAAATCGTGAAGATCAGCAGTAAATTATAATATTAATGACCACTTCTTTACCTTTCTGTGGCGTGTTACTACCTTACAATATAACGTAGAAAGGTTGAACCATGTTGAAACATGAATTTCACAAGTCAAGCAATGTATGAAGTATAGTACAATAGTACAGGAGGTATAGAATACATGCTAGAATACATGCTAAAAAGTAAAGGAGAACTGCAGCTACAATTAATATTCAAGCTGAAATTGTGGAACATAACCCATTATCATCCTTAATGGAAGAATGGAGAAAGATAAATTTTCGAATGATAAGGACAAGTAGAGAAGATCGCAGAATCAGATAAGTATTTGAAATTAATAATTTTTAAATACAGCTGGGTTCCTGCCCAATGCAATGTTGATATCCCTATCAACATTGCATTTGCAACCTTCAACAGGAGATCTGGAAATTAAACCCAGAAATCCGGTTTCCGGTTTCTTATTTCACTTCGGCATATTGTATATTGTAATGATTTTTATATGAGTCGCACACGCAACACGCTTAGTTGAAGATAAAATAATTTTTTTCGTGTTTGGAAACCTCAAGAAGTAAAATTTTATATTAATACATTCGGGTTTACATTAGTGTTGAATCTTGACAGTTCCCAACAGAATTTTTCAGTTGATGTTACTAAGAACAATAACGTTAATGTTGATCACAGAAAATAGAAATGAAAAATTCTACTGTCGTGTTTTTTCAATAGAAGAGAACGGATCCAATCTACCTTTTACACTGACAGTTTCACTCTAATAAAAGTGCGTCGTTACTCGTATAGTGGTCCGAGTTACTCGAAAGTTTTTTCTCTAATTACTTTTTGTTGCGGGGAACGCTGTTTTGTTTAATAGCTTTCATATAAGAGTAATGATGTGAACATTTTATATCTTGCCATAAAATCTATCATATGGTATATATCCAACACAAATGTAACGAATCAAGAGTGCATAACTCAATTGCATTTATTGGCTGATATAACGGAACAGTTAATAATAAAATACATCCTAAAAAGTTGAATTAAATTTTTAAAATGTGGGCAATCCATCGAAGGCCTACGAACAAAAATATATCGTGAGAGGTTTTTATTCGTCCTTCACTCTTTAAACAAGTTCCTTAGGAACCCCATTTTGACATGGATATGTCTTAGCTCTAGGGGGTGTTAGCAATTTGCGAGACCAAAATTTAAATCAGTGGCGTTATTCGCTTAGTGATGTCATATGGCTATAACGACAGCTGTTGAGAGGAACAGAAAACATTCATTGGCATATCCATGATCTAACCTATTTCCCATAGGGAATTAAATACAATAATATTTTAGAGTAAAATTTTGAAAATAAAATGAAATAAAAGCCCTAATTTGTTCAGGCAATGTTTGGGCCAAATGGTCCTTCACATTAAATCATTAATCTGACATTCATTAATTTTTTTCTATCAATCATTTATTTTAACATTGTTTCGATTCATAGATTTTTAATTCTTGTAACCTTTCATGGAAATTATTCCATCCTTAAAACCTCGAGTAAATAATTTACTTGTTTACAACAAGAGTATGCCAATACTTTTTTTACGATTTTTTCCTTTATGAAAGTCGTTTTGAAAATTTCGCTTGTAATGAGAGGAAAGTGCATTCCCTTGAAAGTAAACCAGATGACGGGTTGTTTCTATTCTTTTTTAACACCGATCACCGAGTGACAAAAACCGGCGAGTTGTGTTCGCGGCCGCCGCCAAGGTTACTTTCCTCAGTCAAGTTCACTGACTTGTTGGATCACGGGAAAGTATCGGTTTATATCGATCACTTTCCCCGTCGCACCCTTCCCCCTCCCCCGCTTCTCCCGCCAAAACACGCGCTTTCCCTCCAGCTGACCCCCGGGTGGTCGTGGGAACACCTGATTGCTACAGTGCTACAGGTGTCCAGCGACATTCCGATGTTCTGTTCACACCTAGCGGACATGGATTATGGCAAATACTTTTGAGAAATATAAATTAAGAACATAAAAACGGCTTGTAGTTAATAGTCAAAAATTAGGATTTTATTCTATTTGACTATTGATTTCCCCGAAGAGGTTCTTTTTAAAGAAGGAAGTTGGGTTTTCAATTCGTTTATGTTCAAAGACTGCTATCTGCTTTCAGAAATTGTTTATTAATTTACACGGGTAAATCAGTCAGACAGTTAGTGGACTGAGGGTGAAAACTGGACTAATAAAAAGCTACGCTTACACCCTCGGTCTATCTTTTCCGACCGCACCCCCTCGAACGCGCTGCGCTCATTGTACTGTATAACAATAATTCTCAAAACCAATTGAACTACTCTCGTACCATATTGACCACACCTCATTTTAGTCTATACCCTCTGCAAAATCATCTGCATAGTTATGCTTAATCGTATAAAAATATTAAAATTAATGTGAAAGACGCAATCGTAACCAATATGTGCCATATACTTGCGTTTACCGTACAGGAAGAAAAGTGAGAAGTCCCTGTGTTCTCAGTCCAGCCCAACAAAAATCTTTTATGGCCATCACCCTCCTACAAGCATCCAAACTTAATTGGAAAAGTTAAATCCAAGTTTAAAATTTCCAAAATTGTAGCCACTAGTATACTGCCCTGTGGTGTCCCGGCTATCGTCCATCGCCCGAGCCCTCGACCGTGGCCGTGACGGTGTGGGCTACACAACGTGGTAACACTCGCATGCTCCTCACGTGCGTGACCAACACTCACGGCAACTCTGGCTTTGTCTTGCCCTTCAGCAACTATTGTTCTTTTTATTATTTCCGGTTTATTATCCCAAAAGAGTACATTTACAAGCCATTCGTACCATTCCGTGACTATGATTTCCTAGCCAGTCAGGAAAGTGAGCAAAGGCGCTTAAACAAACAGGAAAATATCGTATAACAATGAGCAATAAGGGATTCATATGTTAATTTTAGAAACACTAAATCTAGCAAGGACTGGACTTGGGGTATGGAAATTTCAACAAAGTTGTTGTGATTAACATTGTACCCACATATATTGCTGATTGATATCTTTATGATAAACATTCTGATTTCAAACTAACCGACGTGTCTTAATTTAAACATTTGTATTTGAATAGAGTTTTTAACACTACTCTTACGGGACTAAAAATTCCCGGACTAAAAAGATGGCGGAGAAACCTCTCCGCCAGAGAGGAAGAAGCTTTACAAAGTGCACGATAATTTTTGAAGATGTATTTAATATATGGCAATAAATATGATAGCAGATAACATTTTAGTTAAACTGTTGTCTACTGATTGAAATTATAATTTCAACAATGTGGTAGCCCACACTCAATAAATAAGTTTTGAAAATGTAAACTAAGAAACTTTATTTCTCATTTCAAAAGCAAAACATTAAGGGCCGCTCCGGGATTTGAACCCGGGACCTCCTGCACCCAAAGCAGGAATCATACCCCTAGACCAAGCGGCCGTTATGACAATAATATTATCATTTAGAGGTAGAAAGTCAAGGTTGAGAGCTCTCTAGGACGGTCAACATGACGCGTCCTCCGGCCTGCGGTATAACACAGACCCGTGGCCGCCAAGCGAGCCTAATCAGCGTTGCTGCTTACTTGCGAAAGAAATATGATCCACTATGAACCAAATTTATTGAACTCTTTGGTAAAATTATCTCAAATGAAAAGTTTTACTAACTTACACTATTATAAGTCATAAAGTCGGTGCCAATATCTGTCCGCATGTCGTTCTGTAACTTCAACAAAGGGGTTTTGTAAAGCTTCTTTGTGACAAGGAGAGGATCCTCTTATTTTCATTTTTCTATACCTTTTTTTAGAAGGCCTTCTTTCCTTTAAACTGACCCACGACAGTTATTAAAATAAACTAATAATCTCTCAAAATTCAATCTACTGTATTCTAAATTTTAATGAACATTTGATCTATTAAAGAGATTTTTTTAATCCCTTTAAAAGTGAAACGAGTTAAACCAGCTGTCAAATTAGAATTAATACTAGTTTGTTTACATTGATAATTTATTTTAAACCTATTTTACAATAATTATACTGTATTAAAATGTTATCCATGTTGAAACGTCAACTAAAAATGTTATTAACGATACATATTTTCTAATATCATGCAATGAGTCTAATTTAAAGTTAATATTAAACAACTGAGCTGATTGAGCTGAGAATTTATTTTTCCTTTTTATTTATTTCTTTTGTTTGACATACAGTATTATAAACTCCAGGTAAATATTTAGTCATAATAATTAGTATCCTGCTTCTTAAAACTGAACCATTCAACCCTTAACTGTACGCACTAACTGCTAGTATTAATTTAATAAGTGTTTATTTTCCCTACACATTCAGAAAAAAAATTAAAAATTGAAAATCCAAATTAAATTAAAATGCCGATTTTTAGCGATTGAACATTTTACCTTTATAACTTTCGCAAATACTACCATCGTAGATGTTGCGATAACTTTGAATTTAGTTAAGCGTTTTGATACCGGATTGGATTGGAGTTTGATGGAACCTACAGTATTACTTGAGTATTGAGTAAATCTCCCAGTACAGTACTAGCGATTAGGCTGTCTATCACAGCGGTATTAGGAGCAATCACTTCGTTCTCACAGAACGTTTGCCAAAGGCCTCTCTATGTTTCATTTCATAAACTCAACTCAGCCAGAGTCACAACTGGGTCGCGCTGTTGCACTAGCCTCCCGCCGGGCCTTGATTGCCTTCTGACGTCATCCGTCGTCCCTGTCCGGCTTGTCATCTGTTGTTGTACACCGCGTTCTTGTCACGAAGAAGTTTTTGAAATTTACAAATGATCTGTGTCAAACCAGATAACAATTGACTAAACCTATGGCGGCAGACCGCTCTTTTACTGGGTATGGCGCATAAGTTTTTTTAACATGCGTTACAGTAAAATAGGTAAATACAAGTTTGAACAGAATTTGTTTTTCATTTTTAACTGTTTTAAATATCCTGTGTGAGCTGGCAAAGCTAGTTTTATGAATATTCTTTATGGAATACATCATTGCCCATTCGTGCTTGACTCTAAAATATTCGATTACAATGATTTCCATTTCACTATCGGATCGGCATCACTATTCTCGATTGACATTCGAATTGCCCAATTGTAAAGAAGTGAGCCATTTTTACGGAATGTGACATCTGTGTGTAAATAATTATCTAGACTTGTAGACTTTGGCTTTACATGAAGATACAAATTACTTAATATTAACTTCTCTCAGACATCATGTGCCCGTGGGCCTTGATACTTGTACAAATAATCATGTCTTTTCGTATTAAATTTTAAACAATTTGAAGTAGAACCATATTCCAATTAAATTTAAAAAATATATTGTTACTTCAGATTAGGTTAGATTAGATCATTGAAATGGTAACCATACTATAATGCAGTTATTTTAAGCCAAGTATGAATGAGGATTGGGAGTAAGATGATTGTGGCGCGATCTTGTAGTCTTGTTACTAACTAAGGCTAACATGTTCCTTAGACAGAACTGTTAATTAATAGCCCAAAAGCCGATGGCAACTAATGGACCTACAGTTTAGCGTGGAATCCGAACCACGGCCTCTGAACTACGAATTGATTTAAATATGAGAATGGTCGTTGCGGATTAACGTAGTATTCAATAGTGCCTACGTTAATCCACACAAGAGAACACTACATCCAGCGACCATCTGTCACAACTATCCACATTTCGTGATCTCCAAGTAGCTGTCTTAATGTCTAGTTTATCCGACAATCCTTCTCTGGTGTACAGGGTCTCTTTCTGGTAGGTGCGATGTAACGGGTTTCTCGGCGAATCCTCTTGGACTACTTACTCAGTATCGACCGAGAGTATACTGATACGGCATATCTTAAATAGAGAACAGAGGGATTTCTTGGGTACAACGGACCAAGCGAACTTTACTCTCAATCATATCACACCGAAGTCTCCATACGCATGACGAATGTTTCGACTAACTTAATACATATACCTATTTGAATTATAAGTAAATATTATATTTAATTTAATGAGACATTTAATATATATAATTAAATATTTTCCAACCAGCCTGTACTGGCTGCTCTGAGGAGACACATGGATGAGCAGCTCAAAGCCTAATCGTGAATGTTCATTCACATGCGGCGGCGACTTTATGACTTATAATAGTAACTGTAAGTTACTAAACTTTTCATTTGAGATAATTTATCAGAGAAGAGTTCGAAAAATTTGGTTTAATTTTGTGTATTGTTAAATTTTGTTTTGTGTTATTTAGTCAACCATATTTCGTAAGTAAGCAGCAACGCTGATTAGGCTCGCTTGGCAGCCACGGGTCTGTGTTATACCGCAGGCCGGAGGACGCGTCATGTTGACCGTCCTAGAGAGCTCTCAACCTTGACTTTCTACTTCTAAATGATAATATTATTGTCATAACGGCCGCTTGGTCTAGGGGTATGATTCCTGCTTTGGGTGCAGGAGGTCCCGGGTTCAAATCCCGGAGCGGCCCTTAATCTTTTGATTGTACAATAATAATTAGGTTATTACGTATTCAGCTAAAAACTTATTCATTATGTATAATACAGCTCAGGAATTCCAATTTTAAAATTTTAGATAAAAGTACAGTAATTTAACATTAAATAATATTATTTCTACAATTTAAAAATCAAAGTACTTGACTAAAAAAAATTAAATCGAACACATAACAGAGGTTAAAGCTGGGTTCATGTCCGAAACCTGATGTTGCTTTTAGTGCTTTATTTAAACGTGTTAAATTAGAAACACGAAAGAAGACTGCAGTATATAAAACAATTTAAATTATTAATTTAAACGAGTAGGGAAGAAACATACAAAAACTGCAGCCAATACTCATGTTTTGTGGATTTATCCTAAGTCGACCATTCTGAGTGAAACCTTTTGGTTTCTTATTTTATTTAGGCAAATGATGGAACGATTCCTTAAAAGGGCCATACCACACCAGGAATGGAGTCCTAATTTATCTGGTGGACCATTAATCCCTCTAATTTTTATAAAAAAATTGTTAATTTTAGTTTTTTTACCTACGGCATGGCCACACGCGTCTATTGACGCTTGATGTTCGGCTCTCGGCGTGTATACCGGCTGCTTCTAAAGATGAAGGAAGGACATTGATCGCACGTTTTACGGTCATCTCGTGACGCACTACAACCAGCCTCAAAAGAAGCAGATGTGATGTGTGCAGTTTGCAGCATCCAAAGGCGCTACTATTTTTTCAAATATACGTAGTCCAATTACCATTTTACTCTATTTTCACTTGTTTTGAAATTGAAGATATAATGAATTGTCAGGGTCAATTAATCTTAAGTAGTACAAGTATCAAAATTTGTTATTATTATTGGTCCTATACGTTTAATATTGGCCTAGTATGTAATATCTTGCAAGAAAATACGGAAAGAATGTTACTATTTCATTTTGAAAGGTTTAGCCTTTGTAAGCACCTTAAGACCCTTAATTTCTAACTGAAAAAAAACTTTTTATAAAATTTTAATTTATTTTTGTTAGCTGTGCAAACCACAGAACACGATGTGCGTGGCGTCAGAAGAAGCGACGGAATGGGTCTGGGTCTATTCAATGAGCGTCTGACTTTCAGGATGTGCCTTCTCGCAACATGCAGGCGTCAAAAGACGTCGAGTATGGTCTCTTGTAGTCCACTTCAGCCAGCATCAAGAAACGCAAATGTGGCCGTAGCCTAAGATTTTTTCCTGGGTCATTAAAAATTGTGGTCCTTAAAATTGTTGTAATAATCTAACTCAGCCTTAATTATTTAACTCAGTCCTTTTATTTGCTCCTTTCAAGTATTGTTTTATTTGCTTCTTCCAAGTATTGTCTTTTATTGTGCCAATGTTTTGTTGGTAGTGGGTTTTAAAATGTTTAGCAAGAATAAATATTGTATATTGTTACATTAACAGGGATTGGAAATTCGACAACTGTCTATAGATACTGTAAAAAACTTAAAGCCGAGGACGATGGTAATTTTATTCTAATTATAAAAGCAAAACATTGAGGGCCGCTCCGGGATTTGAACCCGGGACCTCCTGCACCCAAAGCAGGAATCATACCCCTAGACCAAGCGGCCGTTGTGTCAACAATATCATCACTTAACAAGGAGAAAGTCGAGGTTGAACATTCACTTGGCCATCGTGGAGATCCACAATAAACCATGCACATATTAAGCTGCGTGTCGCGTGTCGCGTGTCCTCGGAGTAGACAGGGCAGAGTCAAACTGACAAACCAGTCCTACCAGAGTACCTAATATATGTTATAATGATTATTCTGTTAGGCGATTAATTAAAAAATACATATTAGTAGAGATATGATCGATTCACACGGAGAAGACTCCAGAATTTCATGACGGAGTGTAAAATTCACGATGTCCTTTATCCTCGGGAAAGCTTCTCTGTGGCAAAATCACCTAAAAGAACATTTCATGGGTTAGAATGAGAATTAATTAATATCATGAATGATAAATATTTTAAGTTCATGTGTCCTACACTATAAGTAGGGGTTATACGTAGTGCAGTGCACATAGTGTATTGTAACCGGAGACGATACAACAAAAATAAAGATAGCGACCTTTCCGGGTAAGGAATGGCTGAGTTCCGGACTGAACCAATTCCGCGCTCGTACATGGACTGGAGCAGTTGAGAATTCAGTACATAAAATCGCATTTCTTAGGTCACACTTGCTTTGGGTTGGTATCATTTCAGGATAGCCAAACAATGCGATAGTTGATGTATTGTCATTGGCCGGAGGGCGTGGAAGATGGCAGCCTTTCGGGGTAAGAGCTGCTTGAGGTCCGGGCTACACCAATTCATGCTTTAGCTATGGGGAAGAGGGGGTGTTAGCAGTTTGTAAGATGAAGATTTGTAACAGGTTTCCAAAGAAACTACCAAATCTATTGTATTGAATTTTTAATTAATAAGAGTAAGAACAGCTGTTAAGATGAACTGAACACATTCCATTTCCATGATCTAACATATTTCCCACAGGGAAGTAAATACAAACATTTTTTTACGTTGTAAGAATGAACAGCTAATAACCTTGACATCAGCTGAAATTTTCCCTCCCTAGGTTAAGGGATGGATTATTTTCGACCCGCAAAGCATATACTAAAAACAATCACTTTCGCAGCAGTGTAGCGAAAATATTTGTTTTTATTACTTTAAAGGTAATACTATTTTAAATGTATTAATATTTACTCTAATTAGTATATTTCGATACTACGATCATAGTAGAAATTGCAAATCGATTCCCCGTTAACCAGTGTTTGCCTCGCCATATCGCAACCGCAGACTTTCCCTCCCAAAGAAAGCCTCCGCTAGTGTTGGCCACCTCAAACATCCATGTTTTTCCTCAAATGCCTAACGGTACCGGTAAACAGAGTGCTCGTAAACCAAAGAAATGAACACAATGGCGAAACGCGTTTACTTCTCAAATTGGCCGCAATGTCGAGGAGGGCGCTGCGGTCGCGGGTTCTTGTGCGCATACCTATAGCTTCTGATCGACAGAATGCTAAGCTCCAATCCGCGAGCTTCAGATACCGACAAGAATGTGCTTCAGTATCCTCAACAACTTAGCCTAGTTGAAGTCCTAAACCCAATAGAAAGAAATGAGTATTCATGTTTTACACCCAGCTTTGTACAATATGAGTCTGATGCTTTTACTCTACTGCAAGCCCTTCCCGGTTCCATTTGAAAATTGTTATTATAATTACCTATACTAATGTTTAACACCAATTTGAAATAGCTATTCGGCTTGACCACTCAACTTTTTTATCAGCTTTTTGATTGAAGAACCGTTTATTTTCGGTCTAGGAAGTAATTCTAAGAAAATTCTTGAGACACCGTCATAAAGTCAAATGTGCATTACGAAGGTGTCACGTTTGTCTTATCCTCATTCTTCAGACACTGCGTGGGTATAAGGTCAATATGAGTGAAAGGTGAATGAGATTAATGTAATGGATATTTTACATGGATATGTATTAAGCTCTGGGAGGGTGTTAGTAATTTGCGGGATGCAAAAGTGTATCATAAATGACGTCATATGGTTTTGAGAACTGCTGTTTAGAGGAACTGAAAAATTCCAGACAGACATATCCATCGGCTAACCTAATTCCTAGAAGGAGGTAAATACCGTACACTGTTTGACATGGATTTGTCGTAGCTCTGGGGGTGTTGGAAATTTGTGCAACTAAAATTTGAAACAGTGACGTAATTTGGTTAGTGACGTCATATGGATAGTAACGTCATAGTTTGGTTATAAAAACAGCTGTTGAGATTAACTAAAACATTATCTTTGGACATATCCTTGATCTAACCTCTTTCCCACAGGGAAATAAATACAGTACTAACATTTTATACATAGATCAGCTTATTCATTTGTCAGGATCATTAATTAGTAGCCCAATGATCAAGACAACTGGGTCCAGTAATGAGCCAATAAAAAATTGTGAGAATTATTTCCTAAAGAGAGCTCACCAAGTTTAGTCCTCAACCGCTACCCGGGGCTTCGCCCCACTTCCTTGACCTCATCCTCTTGTCGCGGGTGTTCCGCTCGAGTCCGGGATTCCGCCTCAAAAGCCGCGTGCCTTTGCACCTCTGGTTAACGGACGCTTCAGCTCGCTCCGTTTTGTAGCCGTAAACGAAATTAAACGTCTTTTAAACCAGGCCAATTGTCAGAAATGGTGGCGATTCGCCAAATCATAGGTAATTAAAAAGTGGAAAGATAGACTTTGATTATGTCAGATTCCCGACTGGGACAACTGTTTCAGTCGGGAATCTGACCTGTTTATTTCTAAGCATTTCGGTTTCAAAACTTATAAATAAAAGTTTTAAAACTGAAAGATTTTCTAAAGGGCAAATAAATTAAACCCATGTTGTGAATTTGCGTATGATATCATACAAACAGCTTGGTTAGAGTGTGTCCATACTTAAAATTATGCCAACACAAAGTAGTACATATTTTAAGGCCAGTGGCATGTAATGATTTGATGACGCGTGTGAGATAGAAGCTGATATATTTGACACGATGATGTGTTGAATTTAATCAATGAACAAAGACAGCTAAGATAGATTATATTGCGATATAATCAGCCCCCCAGTCTTCACCCCTCTTTAAACTCTAGGATCACAATCTTCTTTCACTTTAACAAATTTAAATAAGTACAGTCATTACCTCAATTATATAATTTACTCAATTTTTTGTTGTAAAATGTTTCCAATGATAATATAATTAGCAATATAAAATAAATAAAATTGAAAAAAACTCAAACAGTACTTACACAGTAAGGACTAAGTACGATTACATAGAAGAAAGTACTACAAGTGGATCTTCCAAAGGCTCTGATGGTCCTGGAGGATATGCTTAAGTGGGTCAGCGTCGCGGAGGCCAGGAAACGCAATGGGGTGAGTAGCCAACTACCATCTTCATCCCTTTGGATACTAAGGACTAATCAATGCATGACGACTAATGTGTCCAGCTGTTGTCTTAGCACCAAAGTGGGGGCAATATTCCAGTGTTGACAAGACTAGTTATAAAACCAGGGCTATTGAACAAGATTGATGCAAAACTAAGGTTAATTCATTTGCAAACTTTGAATTAGGAAACAACGAAAACAGAATAAAGCTGTTTCTTGTATTAACAATGTTTTATCGTTATTAAAAACACACTTGTATGCATTGCAATGTGTGCTCAATGTGAGCTCCATTAGAAGCCCTGCAAATATCCAGACGAAGACGTTCTGTAGCATTTCCTGAGTTACGGACTGTACGACTAATGTTATTCGATATCTTAGTTATTGTAGGGTGTGGGGCGTAGGGGGGTAGTAACCTTTGGTTTTGATAAACCCTATACTAAAGTACTGCCTCTACTATACCAGTACTAAAGTTCCGTTGGACACTTAACATTAGCATTAGTACGAGCAAACTCTAAGACACAAAATGCTTTTTCTTGTTTTGTAGTATCTATTTGTTGACAGGATCCAACCAAGCAACTGAGAAAAACATAACCTTGTCAATAGAAAACTTATAAACACGCCCTTTCTATTATTGTACCTATTAGCGATTTAAAATCAATCAAATATACCAAATAAATGTAAAATATACGAGTATGATATTAAACTCGTAATTTGACACAAATTCAATAGGGACTCCCTGGTCAAAAATTTCAATTGACTTCGTGTCATAGCCCTGACTAACCCTATAACATTCACACTAAGCCGAAGTCAAAGATGTTTACGTCACAGCGACGAAATAGCGTCCATTAAAACGGAAATGGGTTACGGAAATGGTATATCACGTGACTGGTCAGGGAAATAGATGTTTACCGGACGAGTGTAGAGCAGTTGTAGACGAGTCCGAATGCGTGATTACCATGATATTACTGTAAACATATTACGTACGAGTAACGTACGTTGTGCATATATTTGATGCTATACTACTCGCATGGCAACGCATTACAACTTACATGCTTCAGAAATCTCTGAAGTGTCTTCACATTTATCCACACAGTGGATGACGCCATCTTGTTTGATTAATCGGGAATGGCGTCCCGCTGGGTCAATTTGCATCGCGATCTGTGTACCTAGCAATTCAAAAACGAAATGTAACTTTCTCTCGCAGCAGGAGCCTCTGCAATGCTGGAATGATTGAATATGACCCTGGGCATGATTAACAGCAAATGAATAAGCTTACTTTACAAATTACAGCTCATTCATCTTTTTCCATTTATAGGTTCATAGTTGTATCATGTATTTATTGTAAATCGGTCTGAATCAAGAATCAAGAATTTATTTCCATAGGATACATATGTATACGTTGGAATTTGTAAACAATCATAAATATGCAGTAGTAGACTGCGTCGTCTTTGAGTGAGGAGAAACTGTAAAATTTAAATACTTGATGTTAATAATAAACAATAAACCATAGGCAACATCATCTGCTGGTGCCGAGAGAGGATCACACAAGATACCCATATAGAATAAAATAAACAATACAAACAGAATAAGAAAAATATTTTAGCCTATTGTAATTCCAGAGGGTTGGAGATAAAGGAACTCCTTCAGGCTATAAAAAGGGTCATCTGTAAGCCATTTGTACATTTTCATTTTGAATTCTTTAGTACTCAATTTTATGACATGTAATGGCAGTTTGTTTAAGCATTTTAGGCCCAAGTTTTTGTAGCTTGAATTGATTAAATTAATTGACTATTTTGAAATGATGATAATTGAACAATTTGAATTTATCAATTAGCTAATTTAAATTAACAACAGTTAAAATTAATAAAAATAGGCCGACAGTGTTCTTTTGGGTTAACACTGGTCATTATTCTTAATATTTTTTTGAATGACTAGAGTTTGTTTGATATGGGGACTATTACCCCAGAAAATGATCCCATAATTAAGTACGGAATGAAAGAGGGCAAAGTACTGTTTGTTGTTTGATATTCTATAGTGATCACATCTCTCAGAATTAAAATGTTTAAACTATACCGGTTGAATCGGATCTCTCTACTAACATTTTTTGCAAAATATCACATTTAAATCGTCCAAAATTCCTCAATTACTCATAGAGCCACAATTCTTTCTAAATTTATTTAAACAAATCCTGTTAAATATAAAAGTTATAAGTTTTGTTCACATCTTAATAATAGTGAGGATGACATGAAAAAATTTAATATGTTTCAACTCCTAAATTCAAAATGGGAGCTGTTTCAATATTTCGAACGATAATAGCTTTTAAGATTATATTCTTATAAACAAGTTTAAAAGGATAACTTCAGGATTTTAAAACAAACTTAATGATACCTCATTTTTTAATATTGAATTTAAAATAAACAAGATAAAACAATTTACGTGTTGCGTGGCTGTTGGGCAAATCCATTGTACTAGCATTGTGTTTATTTATCCATTGTATCTATTTATAACACTCATCCTCAACAAAATAGAAAAATCACCCACATTGAACCAACGCCAACATTCATCTTCTCAACAAATACTGGTGTAAAGGTTTCTTAAGGATACCAATTTCAAAGTCATTCTTGTTCGACATTTTTAAATGGCCACCATTTTGAATTTGTATGCCAGAAAAGTAAGAAATCATTTACGTAGCAAATACTCACTATTAATATGAGTGCACTTTTTTATTCTAATGTGCTAATTTTTTGAATTTACATTTTTTTGTAAAAAAATGTTTACACGAACAAAATGGCAGCTTTTTGGGTGATTGAGGACTTTCGAACGATTTGAAAGTGATATTTAGATTTTTCATAAACCCATTAATATTCCTCAAATGTTTGGTAGAGAGTTCCAAAAACTTTCTATAAATACAGTACCAAGAAGAAAGTTTTGGTAAATTCAAATACATGACTCAGCCTCTCTACAAAAGACCACTGATGTTTTCAAAGGTGTTTTAATATGAGAGGTCGCTTGTCGGTCTTCTAGCATAGTCTAGCAACTTTACTAGCACTAGTCCGATGGCCCATCGGCCATCGGACACCCAGACCACGTACGCGGGACGGCGGTGGTCGTCGATACCATCGTGAGAATATGAAGATTTCATCACACAGTTGGTCTGAACTCCTGGAAGCCAAGAGCAGTGTGTTTCTCTTTAAGGAATCCATCGTTTACGTAGTCTCAAATCTATTAATCAGATAAACATACAGAAAAATTGCAATATCAGCAATTCAAATGTTATTCCTTTAAAGTATTATTTTACTATATGATGTATTATAATTCGTAATTTTTTACCTATAATTATTTCCCCTTCAAGACGAAATACCAGAAAAGTACTATGGACTTGCTTTTAAAGCACATGTGTTGACCTTTTTAAATTTTAATACATTCCTGTACAATGTATGTAATAGTTGTTGGAATCAATTTGATTACGACTTTGTCTTGAATAAAAGTATAATTTTGTCATGACGTATTTACAAACGAAGCTAGAATGTTTACTAATCACACTGTGACGGGAAGACTGACAATCAGACTCGACAGCCCAAAAATCTGAGATCTCTACTCTCAGAGACAAGAGAAGACAAGAGTCAATATCGTTGAGCAATCCCAAAAGTTTCCTAAGTTCAAAAACTCGAAGTAACCAATGATAAACCTCCTTGGGGAACATCTGACGCCGATTCTAAACCTCCCTAACGACTCAAACTGCCCTTGAAGACCGCCAATCCCAGCATAGCTGTCCCCAATTCTTCTATATCTAACCTATCCTATCAATAAAAGTGTATCCAATTAAACGAACTAAATCATGACCTCGAATCACAATGCTTTTCATTCTTCCAGTAATATGCACGGGGAACGAGAGGTTGCGGGCAACAAAGTAGCGTCATGTCGGCGATTGCCGAAAGTAGGCGGTCCAATCCATCGTGGACCACTTGTTGACCTAATGGAGCTCTCTGCTGAATCACTCTGCAGCAACTGCGAGCTCTCTATCTTTAATCGGAGCGAGTCTTTCTTCACATTTTGACTCCTACAATCTGTTACAAGAAAAGAAAGGAAGACACAAGTTTTCGAAAACGTTTTTTTCAGTTGAACATGATTTATAGTGATTTTAGGGCATTTTAGAGCGTACTTAATTATATCACCATAAAAACCAACGTCAAATTATTTACCACATTAAACATTTTACATAAGGTTTTTAAGTCTAAACAAATTGTAATATGGATGTTCATAGTGGGTCAAACCCAAAATGGGAGAAATGTCTTATCATTAATAAAAATCGTCAGTTTTACAATTATAATTATTTCTTAAGACTGTGACCCATTTATATAGAGTATTAACCTCAATATAAGTGAAGGTTGAGTTTAATAATGTTGACAAAGATAAAAATTTCATTTGTTAGGCCTTTGGGTTAACTGCCTTAAATTTTAGTTTTCCCACTCTTAATGGGCACTACTGTTTTTTATATATTTTTTAACAGTAGTACTTATAAAGAGCGGGAAATCTAAACTATTTCACAGGGACACAATGTGGATTCGTTTTATATCATACTAAATATTATGTATTACAGCTCCTTGATGAATTTTTTCACCCCACGGACGCAGAATGCGTCAATTATGTCACGGAACGAAACCCACAATAATACTCACTAATTGGTGGGGATGGTAGAGCGAAGCTGTGTGATTACCAGCGACTTCAACCGTCCTATTGTCTGAGTTGTGTGAGTGCTACAAAAAAACTGACGCAGTTATCTAACACGTAATCGAGTGAGCGTTATACTACGGGCCACAACGGCCACGTAAGCGAGTGAGCGTTATAGTACGGGCCACAACGGCCACGTAAGCGAGTGAGCGTTACTACGGGCCACAACGGCCACGTAAGCGAGTGAGCGTTATACTATCACAACGGCCACGTAATCGAGTGAGCGTTATACGAGTACTACGGGCCACAACGGCCACGTACAAGTGAGCGTTATACTACCCACAACGGCCACGTAACAAGTGAGCGTTTATATCACAACGGACGTAAGCGAGTGAGCGTTATAGTAACAACCACGTAAGCAGTGAGCGTATGGGCCACAACGGCCACGTAAGCGAGTGAGCGTTATACTACGGGCCACAACGGCCACGTAAGCGAGTGAGCGTTATAGTACGGGCCACAACGGCCACGTAAGCGAGTGAGCGTTGTACTACGGGTCACAACGGCCACGTAAGCGAGTGAGCGTTATACTACGGGCCACAACGGCCACGTAAGCGAGTGAGCGTTATACTACGGGTCACAACGGCCACGTAAGCGAGTGAGCGTTATACTACGGGCCACAACGGCCACGTAAGCGAGTGAGCGTTATACTACGGGCCACAACGGCCACGTAAGCGAGTGAGCGTTATACGGGCCACAACGGCCACGTAAGCAAGTGAGCGTTATACTATGGGCCACAACGGCCACGTAAGCAAGTGAGCGTTATACTACGGGTCACAACGGCCACGTAAGCAAGTGAGCGTTATACTATGGGCCACAACGGCCACGTAAGCGAGTGAGCGTTATAGTACGGGTCACAAGGGCCACGTAAGCGAGTGAGCGTTATACTACGGGTCACAACGGCCACGTAAGCGAGTGAGCGTTAGTACGGGCCACAACGGCCACGTAAGCAAGTGAGCGTTATACTACGGGCCACAACGGCCACGTAAGCGAGTGAGCGTTATACTACGGGCCACAACGGCCACGTAAGCGAGTGAGCGTTATAGTACGGGTCACAACGGCCACGTAAGCGAGTGAGCGTTATACTACGGGTCACAACGGCCACGTAAGCGAGTGAGCGTTATACTACGGGTCACAAGGGCCACGTAAGCAAGTGAGCGTTATACTATGGGCCACAACGGCCACGTAAGCGAGTGAGCGTTATACTACGGGTCACAACGGCCACGTAAGCGAGTGAGCGTTATACTACGGGTCACAACGGCCACGTAAGCGAGTGAGCGTTATACTACGGGTCACAACGGCCACGTAAGCAAGTGAGCGTTATACTATGGGCCACAACGGCCACGTAAGCGAGTGAGCGTTATAGTACGGGCCACAACGGCCACGTAAGCGAGTGAGCGTTATACTACGGGTCACAACGGCCACGTAAGCAAGTGAGCGTTATACTACGAGCCACAACGTCAGTCACCATTGACGTGATTATCAAACACGATGATAAAAACTGAACAATTATTACAGTAACGGGGTTTTTGCTTCAGTGCAATTTAGAAACATTAGCTCTTGTTGCTGTTTGAAGTTTTATAACATGTATATAAATTACTAAAATTATAATACTGTACTAAAACAGTGTTTAAGTTAGTGTTGGACTAGTTGATTGCGCATAACGGATTGTTGAATCGTCATTCAACATGGAGCGGAAGAGTGTAAGACCTTACACCTGGTTTTGATAATTATAACAACCCATTGAAGATTTCGTTTCATTCGTACTATACTTGGCAGATTCAGCCATTTTTAGATTTTCTAATTGTTTAATTTTGAGGAAAAACACAAAAAGACAGAAATCAACCCCTTAATATCACTGATACTTATATATTTTTATAGAGTAATATTTTAAAAATACAGAAAATGCCTTGATAGTTATTGTTATCTTCTAAATTAATGTTGATTACGAATCGTTGTTTTCGTTCTTGAAAGATACTGTAGGACCTGGAGGTCTAAGGATAAGAGACAATAATTCTCACCATCCTCTTACATGACGCAGCCTGATTGTTTCTATCTGACCGCACGGACTTACACATTTCCACATTTCCGTATCCAGGTTCTCATACCATTTACTTCTGTGAATTTTTAAGTACCTTGTAAGTACTTAAGAAAGCTTTCCCGAATCAACTGTGTGGGGTATTTTGAGGATGGGGTTCCGAAATTTCTTCCTTTTCCAAACGCTTATCCAATATATACCGTACATATTTTGTACAAGTAATATATATATATATATATATATTGTTTGGTATGTATTGGTATGAATAACAATAAATCGTATAATTTATTGTGATGTTATAAATATTAGTCTTTGCAAGAAAGCGTGAACATTACAAGTTAAATTTACCAATGTAGACTACTTCCTCACAAAAGCTAATACATTTAGGTCTGATGTTGAGGCAGTTTGAACGAAACCAAGACGGTAGTTATTTGCATGTGTAGGGGTCTACTTGTACGCTCGTGATGAGAGCTCCAGTACGAGAGATACGAGAAGCCTCGGTCTCTAATGTCACGTCCCGGCGTCCTCACTCCCCACACAAAAACCTCTAATACGATTACGAGCCGTGTGAAGGTGCGGGCGGTAGTTTTTGTAATGGGTCTAATGAGGTCTATTACTCGAGGACCCTTGGGCTAGGTCCACTACCTCTACAGATTGGGGCTTTGTTGGACGTTGGGCTAGACGCCCTTCTTGGGTTAGGACATTAAGAAGTAATATGTTACTTGTCTAGAACCGCCTCGAAGATTGTTGGTCTGGTGTGGTAGAAATGATGACCGATACAAAACCCACTAGATGTTTACTTAAACAGTATTTTCAATATATTCGTGCAGAGGATATTTTGATTGGGGGACGGGCTGAGGGTACAGTGAATAAAACTGAACTGAAACGTTCTATGATGGAGGAGATTAAGGATAAGGAGTCGCTTGTAACCTCGGTTCGCACTCGACCGCACCACTAACCTAACCTAAAACCCCTTTACTATACTAACTATACCCATACATTTTATTTTATGTTCCAGCATTCAGTTCTTTTCGGAGGTTAGATTGGATATTCTTAGCATAATAATATTGGTATACAAATTTTAAAATAATGTAAAAGTATACTAATGACTGTGTTCCTTATACATGCGTTTCCGCGAGGCGCATGCTGCTATTGTATGGGTGCACAGAGGATGCAAACACTAATAAACGGCCGTTCCTTCACTCTCAGATTCTAAACAAAATATTTTTATCGCCCTTTCCTAAATCTCTCCGTCCTGCAACATAATCATATGAATCCATTTTCCTATATTACATAATTTGTCCTTCAATACAGATTCTAATGTTGATTTTATTCTATTTAAACGATTAGAATTTTGTTTGCCTATTACAATTTTACACGTTAATAGATTCTTACAAAGTTACAAGTTTTACAGGTTCTACAAGTTAACAGATTATGTAGATAGATGTAGAATCGCTAATACTACTCCAGTTTATATTAACATTAAACCCCGTTACGAGTTACTAATTATAAGTTTATAAACTGTAATTTATGACTACACTCGTTAGGCTAATTAAATATCCTTAACTTGGTTAGTTAACAGTGTAACAGTGTTAACAGTTAAGTGTTGTGGCTACTACGAGTAGTATTTGAACATTTAGAGCCATTTCCGATATAGTATACTCAGTCGTAGGGCAAGGTTACGGCTAGTACCTTTCACACATCCATTGAATCTGACGTGTTAAACAGAAGAGTAAATCACACGGGCCTAGCTTGTGTTTGGTGAAAGGTGTGAATGAGAGAAACCAGTTCCAAACAACTACTTAGGTGTGGACATTATGTTGCACGACGACGGACTCGGCTCACCACGAGAAAGCCTTTCCCACACGGCTTCAGTGACCGTTACCAAGACAGAGTCACCTGAAGTCATTAAGATCACGTTTTGTAAATAGAGTGTATGAAATTAATTAAATTACAGCTTGATTATTCGTACTAAGTTGGCATATGTGGAATGTGCTTCAGCCAAACCGCTCATTGATGTCTCCAAGAGGTTCCCTCCATAGGTCATGGCGAGAACTAAATAGATACACTCATGACATAATATTTCATAGATTCTTGAGACGTTTGTAAAACGATTAAATTTTCTCATTAGTGTTTATCAGAATTAATTAAAGATATTGGCCAGTTCCTAAGGTCGCTAAGATTTTTCGACTAGTGATCCTGAAGTTGATTTTCCCTGTTTATGGTTAAAATACTACTTAACAAAATATAATACTATATTATTATTTTATTAGGAATAAATTTTATAAATATTAATGTATATTAAAAATAAATTACTCATTTCTTCAGAGTTCTTCCACTGTAAATGAATTGAGATTGTAAAATAAATTGAAAATTACTAATATATGTTCGGTATGCAGTGGCATCTTCTAAACTGTTAAAGTGGGTAGGACTAAAGACACGTAGCGTGCAAACAAGGGATTCAAAGGTTTTGTGATATCGGTTTTATGATTTGAAAACACTATTTTGAGGGGCCAAAAAAATAATAGATGAAATATGAAAACATGTTGCAATGTGCTGCATGGTCTAAATATCGGTTGAGTATACACGACAGTATATTCACTAAAAATATTGTGATTTTTCAAATACCATTGACAACTCGTCTCCATTGACAACTCAGCTCTTTAAATGTACTACACCATTCAACCGTTGAGATGTGGAGTACGATGACCACACTAAGCAACCCACGCACTCTTACTTTCCGGGCAGCGCGCCACACACGCACACACACACGCAGACACGTGTGGGAGAGGCGGCTGACTAGTAACACTTCCCACCGGCCGTCCTTGCGCCCACGTGTGCTATGATGGATACCAGATCTAGATTATTCATATTACGGATTTCAGAGCCGTCTAGAGGCAGCGTGCTTGAATATTAATTCCTAGATCTGTAAGACATGGATGCACCTCCATTAGTAGGGATTTGAAAGTGGCCGAATCAGTTTCTCGGAAACGCCTCACACAGTCATGATGAGCAATATTTTAATTTAGAAATGTTGACACCTCCGGACTAAATGTTTCTGTCTTCCACAGGAAAGTATGCTTTTATATTGTAATGATTCCTCAATGTTCGTACACACACAAAAACTATGTTCTGCACAATAATGATCCCGGCAAATGAATCAGCTACTCTGTGTCAGTAACATTTGTCATCAAATCAATTATTCTTGAATTATGTTTGAATTTATTGATCGTTGGTTCTCTAGAGTTGAACAATATAAATATGCTAATCAATCATTTGCTGAACATCATGCTCTCTCACTCGGCGGTACGCCGACACACAAAGCGCGACATTGAAAGTTACCTGTCTGTTTATTCTGTGTTACCTCCCAGACATGTTAGAATGAAACGATTTCTGGATCGATAACATGCGCGAAAAAGGCGGTGACTCTGGAACGACGTGGAAGTCCCATTAAACCACCCACTGAAACGTAATAAAACAGTTTATTGTGCGCCGTTCGGACACTAACCGAAACCAATTTGAAGTCTACCTATCAGCGATTTCGTTCGGATCATAAAATAAATACGAAAATGACGCTGCTTTTAAAGTTAACGACCAATTAAATTACTCGCTAAGACCTGTGGGTTTGGATGTGTCGATGAAGCGAGGGGAGTGTTCGTAATCGAAGGTTGCCATTCGTCTTACTGGAATACCTACAAAAATATAATATTAAGCTAAGTTCTTCTAATTCACTTCGTGGCTGAAACCTTAGTGAAATATTCCTATACTTGATTTGAATTCCTCAAATGTAAAACTGGTTTGTTTACAAAATCCTTCAAATGTATACGCCCTTAAATCCTTAGTCCTTAAATCCTTCAACTTCCTTTAAATGCCTTTAAATGACTATTGTCTGTTTACTTGATTTAAATACTATCTAAGGATTTCGCTATGGATCAGATTTTACCCTAGAATTTAGATATTTATAGGTAATCTATGCTTGCGGTGAATATGTGAATGCCAGCAGAATTTTAGGTTGACATTAATTTTACTATTAAGCTTTTATAGCAATGATCAATCATGTGTTTTATGCTTAATCGCATATTTTTTCGTAAGGAATGCTACGATTTGATGCTTCAATGTATTTATGTTACGATAACCGGAACTAAAATAAAATCATACGTCTCTTTTAATCGCATCCTAAAGCCACACCTGAACAAAGATAGATCAGACGGTAAAAGTTGTTGACAGAAAATGACCCCGTGAAATTGGTAGCACTGATCTCCTTGGTAAAAGTTTACAATAAGACATAACCGACCACGGCCGTTACAAGAACTATAATTTTCTGGACAATCTCAAGTGACGCCGAGACCATAAGGAAGACCCGCCTACCGTTGGAGACCGTTCACCGTCCATAAAGCACAAAACACAAACCGCATATTCATTGTCAACAACTCTCTCCCAGCTGGGTGTTTGAAGAAAATTGAATTTTCACAGTTGAGCGAGTAGTGACCGGAAGTGATTGGCAGGCGGAAGCGTGGGGTTGATCCGGTGTCCGCTAGGAGCGCTGGTGGCGGTAGATTCCCCGCGGCCGCTAGACGCGTCAGTTGTGCCGCGCGCGCCTCCACGTCTGTTAGTGCGTCAAAGTCTCCGGCTCAGTCTTTTCGACTATATTGTAACTTTTTTAATGTTTATCCCTTGAATTCGTTAAATTATTTTTCAAGGCTCTTCAATTAATTTAATTGTTGTTTACAATGTCATTTTAGTAATACGTTATAAATATTATTTTAATTTTTCTCAAGCAATAATTTGTCAATATAATTTAAAAGATTTTCTCCAATTTTTTTAAACATGATAGAAAATCACCTGTTTATTAAATTAATTACCCGTGTCTAGTCTGACTCAAAAGTCTTTGCATTTGACATTATATTTTTATAGATGTCAGTTATAACGTATCAGATAACTGACATCTATACACAACCAGGATACTGATTATAAAGTTCAAAATATAGATGATTCGGATTACATCGGTTTTGAAGCTTCTATATACTCTACCTACTTTCATTTTAGGAGTAGCAGTTAGAAAATAGGCGAGGATCTTGCAGGCTAGTTGGGACTTAGTGATAGTATAGTGCGCGGAGTGAAGTGAGACTGATACCCAGGATACTGAGAGAACACAAGGATGGCCCAAGCCGCGGTCCTGAGGGCCCAGAACAGAGCCACCAGCAAGGTAAACACATCCACTTCTCCAACTAACTCCTAATGTAGGCTATCGTCAGTCAATTTCACCTTAAAGATCACCAATAACTGTTTTGCGATAACATTATCATTACATAACTAATTACAACATTATAATAATTGTAAGGATCTGATTTTTAATTTTGAAGAGAACCAGTTATTAATACTACTTAGAACACATGTTCCTATTGGTTTGTATGTTATTATGTTAACTGTGGTGTCCCATTTCATCACAAGAACATAGCGTTAATGTTTCTTTTATACTTATTTGCGTATGAGCACATATAGAGAGGATAAATAATATGGGACATTAAATTTTACTCTGTTTCTGTTGAGTGATGGCAAAGGGTGGCCCGCTGTGTACAAAACGTTCAGGCAAATATATGTACTATGTAATCATTTCCTGACCAGTATCATACACGTATTTCCTGATCAGATCCGTACACGTATTGTCTCATCAGCGCAATACACATATTGCGCTGATAAGCGATGTACGCGTATTGCCTGACCAGCACCGTATACGTATTGCCTAACCAGTGCCGTTTACGTATTGCCTGACTAGTGCCGTACATATATTGCCTGACCAGCGCAATACACGTATTGCCTGATCAGCGAAATTCATTTACGGACAGAAAGTGCTAGGTATTTACTATTAACCGCAACTATTATTATTATTTACCGTAATTATGTGTACCATTTTATAACTATTAATACAGTATATTTATATAAAGTCCCTTATAGTAGGTATAATACGAAAGAACCAACGCTACCGGTAGTTAAATTGGTTTTCCAGGCTTGTTAAACAAAGAGCGTGTTCGTCATGGGGGTGTAGAGAGTGTAAGCGCGACCTCTCCTTCATCATAGCATCTACCCCCTTGCCTCCCTCAGATCAGTGTTATTCCCTGTATCCTCAGTCCTTCTCCAGTGATCAAAGAGGTTATTTGTGCAAACGTGCGCGGACTCCTGCAGATTTCATATTACACTGTTGTAAAATTAACAGATATTGAGGCACTGGAGCCCAGCGGGAACTTTTATATGCAAATATTCACGCTGATCTCAGCAAGATGCTATCACTCATTACCGTGTATCACAACACGACCACCCGCTCCTCCCGGAGTTGAGACTATGAAATACGACACCCGCCGACGCTAAAATGTAGATTTACTATCGCCGCGTGATATTCCCCGCAGATAATCCGGTAGATGTAGCGTCTGCGACACCTGTCTCGTATATCCGTGGTGGTATGACATACGACGTCCGGGGAGGCACAATGGGACCCGCGCCACCCCGCCGGGCCACGGGCCGCGGGGGCGAGCTCTCCGTGCAGTCCCAGCAGCTAGTTATTGCTGACATTTTTGTTTCCAACTTCTGTTAATTATTATTTATATTCTGTAGTACATCTGTGCGTGTAAGCAACATGAGAGCACGATGGGGGAACATGTCATAATATGATATCAAGAGACAATTAAAACAAGTTCATTGGAGGAGGGTTAGCAATTTGCGAGATGCCAAAAGCGTGACAGAAGTGACGTCATGAGGTTATAAAAAGTTAACTAGTTGCGTTTTTTGGCGTACTTCCGCCAAAAATGTTAGTATTTGTATACTTAATATATGTGTGGGTGTATAAGATAACTCCACCAAACCCCGATCACTGACCACAATATCAAACACGGCAAGTTCGGCGTAAATAAAAAAAACTATGGTCGTTATTAAATCGATACTAACACATTATGGGGTCTTTAATCTTCCATGACGACGTCCTGCTTTTCCACAAACTTTATAATGATACTCGATCTTGGAAATTTTATCTACAATTAATCTTTAGCTGCAAATAGTGTTTATTTTCAGTGGCGTGACTGTGCAGACGGATTTTGTGAGAGCTTAACAACAAGAAAATCAATAATTAGTGAAATTGTTAGTATCAGATCATTAGGTCATTTTAATTTGAAATCACTATTCGTTTGTTTACACTGATCTTTAATCTTCCAAAATATTTTGAAATGATAATACTTTATTAACGTATGAGAAAGTTAACAAGAAAGTAACAATTTATACTATTTGTATTGGTAAATGATGATTGTGAATAAAGATGATTCTTATACATTAAACATTTCTAATCCAATCTAATTTATAGGCTATACATTGAAACTAATACTAAATAGTTGCGTTAAGAGTTTGTCTTTTTGTTTTTATTAGTTTAAGATTTCAGGTTTGTGTTTTGTCACAATAATTCATCTTACTTCTCTGTACAGGATCATACAATCCGTATATACGACGGACTTATTGCACACACCAGCATTGTTTTCTCTCCAATTTGCAGTTCCGTCCAACATCGGCAAAGTCCACTATTCGTTGTGTAACCGTTCACAAACACTGTTCCAATATGTCACTTCAATTACTAGAGACAATAAACTGACCGGAGATAAGACAGAGTCCGTAGTTTCAATTGACAGTAACGACAGCGGATGGAATGGTCGGCAAATGTTTGTTTGATCCTGAATTGTAAATTTGTCCGCATGGGCTCAATTTTCCTCTTGTCTTCACAAATTACCAAGATCTGGAATCAGGATTGGCAACCGGCGAAAGGCCAACCACCCGCACCACTTGAGGCACAGTATTGTGTCCATGTGTCCAGAAACGGTTCACGCTTCGCCCAGATTGGCGACCACGTCTCCAATCAAATTATACTTTCAGCTTCGTACAAAGGACCGCGGGTTAGCAAAGACATTGAACAGGGGACTGCGAATAGTTCAGACCTCTTCCCATTCAGGGCTAGAAGAGGAAAGTAATATTTTGTGCAACGATAAAACAGCTTTTAGAGATTTAGAAGACTTGAGTTTGAACGGCTGTTCACAGCCAATTACAAAGAAAGATAAAACTTTAAACAAAAAATCGTAATGAAATTTATCGCATTGGAAAAAGGAGATGCATACATTGAAACGTCTTAACATTTTAAGACTATAAAACCATCCGATTTTTATTTTTTTAGGTATTTAAACTGTTACGTCATTGTACGTCTTTGAAACAATAGTATATTTAATGGATTTTAAGTCAATTCTGGCACACACTCATTCGCAAAATACGAGGAACAGACATTCTCAACCCTAATGCCTGCGAAAGTGTCTAGATGGCTAAGGACTAATGTTAATGACTGGTCTCATGCTGTGAAGAGGGTCAACTGGGCGACTGCGGTGGTATAAGGTGTAAGATCTGTGAGTTGCAGACGAGACTGTTGATGGCGTAGAAGCACTAGAACTGATCATTTGCTGCTGGTCTGATTTAATAGGTCAAAATGTTCATTATTTAAACGTATAATGTATATCATAGGAGTGCAAATAGTTATAGATAATTTATAAACATTTTTAGCTTCGTTGAAAAAAAATTGGAATTGAAATTCAATAATCCATTTCGGGATAGCCTATATGACAAAAATAAACAACAGTGTAACGCCCGCGCTTTCATTATACCCCTGTTTAAAATGCATTACCTGAACTGCATAATCACGGCTATTACGTTATCAGTTGGAAGCGTAGGCTGTCTAAATAGAGAGCTGCGCTGATTTGATATTGAAAAATAAAAAAGTATTTCAAAACCGTCCGCGTAGAAAAACATTATTGTACAGTACAAGTACAGTATCCTAAAAGGCATTTATTGTCTAAATAAATTTGAAAAATCAATTTATAAGAACTCGTTGTACAATATGCCATTCATAAATTATCAAGAATTAACTCAGGATTGAATCGGCGACCTTCATATTACGAAGAGAGTACAATACTTTCTGTAGCATCCAGTCATTAAATGATTTTTTAAGTTAATTAAATTTTTTTTAACTGTTGATAAAAACAAGGCATTTCTTGTACTAAATTATATGCATTTCAAATTAGTTCCTTAATTTTTTGGTTCTGTCAAGCTCGTTTTACCACACTCCAGTGTTCTAACCGACAAAACAAAATATCCCATACAACAAAAGTGTTTACATGTTTAAACGGACACACCGTATGCGTCTACCAGTACTTAAGCCAGGTGAGTTTTTGAATCATTCGTTGAGACAACGACCTACCCTGGTGGGTGTTTTAAAGTGATGATTGAAGGGTGGGTATGATAAGTGTAATGGGGTTTATGATAAATACCAGCATATTTATTTGTCATGTCAGAAGGTGATCAATGCCGCTGAGACTAGTTTTTAACCTGCACAAAATTGTATATGCTATATTTTATTGATTGACAGTGACTTATTTAGGAAAGTAGTTGTCTCTTACTCTAGAACCTATTCCAAAATCACCTCCGAAATACAGGATGAAATCTAGTTACACAGACGTTTGGTTGTCGTATTTTCTAATCGTGCGTGTTTCATTCCTACAGTCCTTGTATAAGCGGCTCATTATCAACGCGAGAAACAGTGAATGGAGGAACGCAGGAATGATACAATACCGTTGTCGAATATTCGGCGTACAATCATGATCGCAGTAGATTACCGGGCGGCGAGGTATCCGTGAACAGGTACCGGATGGCCAGGGGCCTGGGGCCAGGGGTACCGTAACTGCGGCCGCCGGCTCCAGCTGTGACTCTGACCTATATAAATACCGTCACCATCACCCATCACCAATCACCGCCCAGATACTGTTTACATTCCCTTCTAATCAGCCTCTCACAGTTTCCTAATGATGTGTCAAACATTCTCCTAAAGGGTCGCCGTTGATTTTAAAATAACCACCTTATTGGATAGGATTATTAAAAGTAAGAATATGAGTAGACTAAAAAGTATTTGTCATTAGCAAGAACAAACAATTTGGCTTAAAACCGACTATTGAAATAGATTGGCAAAGAATATTAGGCTACAGATATGTTAACTTAGTTTAATCTGTTCCACACCAAATTAAACGTATCAAAAACATGTAAAAATTTAATAAGTGATTGAAAATGTATTAGTTATTACAATTTAGAGTGTGATTCATAAACAATGTAGAACGCATTGGCGATTAAATGTGTTTTAAATTTAGTTTGAACTAAGGGGATTTTTATGCTGTATTATTTATTTTGATAACTTATTAATTACTTTGCCTTGGATGGAAGGTTGAAAAATATTAAGTCTGTGTTGTTTCACTTTTAGATTGTCCACTTTATCCGCATTCTATCTTTTGAAACCTTCTAACCCTTAAAACTATAAATGTAATACGAAGAGACATTTGGAAGAAGATATTGCCATGGCAATGCCAACCAAATATTACGTTGAGTAAAGGTTGGCCAGAAAATCCGGCTAAGAACCTCAGTGGAATACCGCTGAGCCACCAGAAAGAAGGGATTCAAAGGAAAGGTGGGACATGGAGTTTCCCTACTTCTGAAAAACCTCTATACATCAATCTAGATCCATGCTCGGGCCTTATAACACCTTACGAGGATTCATACTTCAACTCAAAACCACCCCAGTCTACCAGAAAAGGAAAGAGTCAACCCCAGGGAAACCTCGACTTTTCATTTGAGGATACACGCACTTTGACAGAACATTTTCCTCTGTCCAGCAACCCACGACAGTGCACCAAGTAAGTATCCTCCCCCCTCACTCAACCAAGGTCGATAGCAAGGACCTTTCCCGAGAATTCCGGTAAAACTGATGTCGAGGCTCAACTAGGAGAGATAAGAAAGAACGAAGGTGATAAGGAATCTCGTTATACTGGATAGCCAAAGGCCTACCAATCCAGTTTTTATTTGAAAGAACCCAAGTCAGACTCTACTAATTCTCTAATTTCTAGTTTCGTTTTCTGTCCAGGCTTCAAACGATTGTGTAAACTATTGACATGTGTTCACGGTAACTTTCTTTCTCCGAGGTTTAGTATCCATGTGAATTACCACTTGGACTGAGAGAAACTAGGAAGGCTTTTATTTCTACTCATAGAGGGAGAAAGTTAACAAATGCGGGAAGTTGATGACAGAAAGCACTAATGTGGATAGTACTGAGGCTGGGTTGGGAGAGGAAGAAAGTAGTGACCCTAGTGTCGCGGCGTCACTGACCAGATGTGCGTACGTCACGTTGCATAACACCGGGCGGTTTACTATTTTGTTTTATTTCAGCTGGATGTTTATTGTAAAAAAGGGACCAGTAAAGTTAAGACCCTTTCCAGAAAGTGTGAGGCGGTGACTAGGAGTTCAGAGGTCACTGCCATGCCTTGTCGGATATCTGTGATTTTCACCTACAGATGGAATATCCTCCTGATGATTTATTGTTGATACTATTGATTTGTAAATGAAAATAGATGGCAAGGTAAGAATATTAAGTGTTTTGAAGACACCTCTGCAAGAATGAAGAGGAGGTAGACCCCAGATTACGGATTACAGAGCGTAAATGCTTTATAAGCGTGGGTAGATCCACCCCACACCTCAATACCATACGACATGACAGAGAAATTGTAATATACACCGTTAGAAGAGTTTTGCAATCTAGAAGGGGTTGTTAAGTCCTAAGTTCATAACAAATGCGACTTAGTTTACTACAAACCAGACATGAATAGACAAAGATAAATTAATGTCAACAATCTCTCTCAAAAAAATACTGAGGAACATTCTCTTATCTCAATCTCGTCTAGTGATATAACTGTAGGAGGTTTATTAAGAGTTAGAATAAAGCAAGACTTATTAGAGTTCAATTGAAGATTAATATATGACAACCAGGTTATTAAAGATTGCACTGATGCCTTGACCCTATCTTGCAAGCCTCGCTGAGAACCTCCAAAGAACAAGATTGTGTCGTCTGCATAAAATATGGATTTGGCTGAAAGAAGTTATGGAGCAAGGTCATGCATTAATATAAACAATGAAATGTAATGCTCCCAAGATACTTCCCTGGGGAACACCAAACTTGCATATCGTATGTTCCGATCGAGCTCCTGATATTTCAACGAATTGCATCCGGTTGGAAACATAAGATTGGAACCCTGAAAGGGCGGTCCCACGAAGGCCACATTTTTCTAACTTTTAGCACAGAATGTCGTGATTTATCCCATCACACGTCTTTGAGAGATCACAAAAAATCCTAAGGCTGGTTCGCGTTGTTCCATATTGATTTACAGGATGTATTGGAAAGAGAATTGGAACTGGAAAGAAAATAAAATGTTTTCGCATCAAATCTGATTAATGTTTACCTAAGGTAAACATTACATACAACATTATAACATTATTGTAACATTATATACAAGTAGTAGGACTATCGCCACTATCCGATAGGGCCAACTATGAGTATAAGTAACGAGTCAGTAAGTTTTCCAAGGTTATTTTCCAAAGTGGCCTTAGACACTGCAATTTAATATTTAAAATACGCTAGCGAAACTAAAAGTAGTGTCAACAAGTCCGTATCATTTAAGACAAGATAATCCGATTACAAGTCTGGTATCAGAGTTCTGTCAGACAAGGTTGTGCGCTCATAGTAACAAACACCTGACCGTTGTCTGTAACACTATATTGTTGTCTCCGTCTTGC
This sequence comes from Nephotettix cincticeps, assembly GCA_023375725.1. NCBI lineage: Eukaryota > Metazoa > Arthropoda > Insecta > Hemiptera > Cicadellidae > Nephotettix > Nephotettix cincticeps. The sequence continues at coordinate 40,885,380 of CM041785.1, forward strand.
CAGAGGTCCACTTTCCCTGTTCCGCCACTTTTATCACTTGTTTTGATTGTATAATTAAAAGTGGATCTATTAAAGGATCTTTCTAAAACATTCTCCCTTATTTCCGTTCTGATTTTATCTTCAATGGGACCCTGAATCAGTTCCGATAGACAGAGAAAGGATGGAGGACTTCGTGGGCACTGCTTCTACGGTTGCGTATTTTCCCTATTCGGGTTCAGGCTCGTCTTCTCACCGCTTCTGTCACGTCCACGTTTAAAAAAAACGCTAGTTTATAGGTTTAGAGTTTAGAGATTTATAGTTTATAGATTAACTAACTTAACTTGAAACCACAAATAAATTATAAAACCTTATGAAGGTAATCATTGTAAAAACTAAAAGTATTTACCAATAGGACTCGAATAGCATCGATTTTTTAATTTCCAGGGACAGTCGTAGAGCCGTTATATCCTACCCTTGACTAAGATTGTAAACAGACTAGCATCCATCGTATCTACTCAATATAACAATATCTAACGATGGTTCTATACTATTCTGTGCCCAAACATAAACATTTCTACGGATGTAAAAGTGAAATATAAATACAAATAAATACAAATGTGTCAACTTATTAGTCATACATAATTGCCAATAATGAAGAAAGTATGCCGAATGTAATTATAAATCAAGTAAATATTTCTCTAATTTAAATTTTATTTGGATTTTGGTTTAACTTATACAGTAATTGTTAATGCATGATAAATATTATTATTATTGGAAAGACTTTGATGAAAAATACTTTCTCTTCATACTACTGTATAGGAGAAAGTTAAATTTGTACATGGCGATGAGTTTAGATTGAATAGCAGATTAGATGATACTGTACAATTTGTAACACAGATTTGCACAAACAGAATTTTGTAAAATAGTGGGTACTATTATATTGTGGTTTTTGAAAATTTTAAATATATGTTTCTTGTTTTATGTTCCTATGGATCCAAATACTGTAGTATGCTTATCTTAATATTTAAAACTCCTCTGTAGGTGTATTTGTAATTGAACTCCTTCTAAAAGGCTCGAAAGATTCTGATGAAATCTTTTGTGTGTATTCAGGGGGGTTGGAAATGGTTCAGATTCAAAATTGGTGCAAATCCGTCCAAAGTGTTCCGCCCCAGAGCGTATAGGGTGCAGTGTCAAGTTTTATAAATTTGGCGTTTACAAAATTAACAGCTGTGATTAAATAGTTTTAAACTTCCTTTAAACTGTAATTTGTTCAAAATAATGTAAACCATTAAATAAAAAAACATTTGTAATAATAATTGAATAAATAATATGATTCATATTTGCCAACGAATCAAATCAAATCAAAAATTTTTATTTATCGCAAAGAATATACATATACAGTTTTTACAAAAAGTTAGTGATCTTAACCTACTGTACAAAAAAGAAAGAAAAATAAACCACAAAAACTGCATAAAAAAATGTAGGTTAAAAAAACAAAACGTACGCGAAATTAATTTCCACATAGGAAAATCCCGTGTGTGGAAATGAGTCGTATTTGGCACCGAAGAGAAAAAAAGCAAACTAGATAACATGTTGACATGGCTAGGCAGAGACTAGCGAACCGCAAAGAGGACGAATATACCCCTCCTACCCTACCCCCCACGCTGGAATACCTTTTCTAAGCGGCAATCTAAACCTAATTAATCCGTTTTGTACATCGCAGCAACGTGCGACGGTTAAATAGTATCATGTATATACTTTCCAACATAAAGATTTTTTAAGGTTAAGTTGTGGATTCGTCAATATAATTTTTCACCGGAATGGTTTTTCATTAAAGCTCTGATCAGTAGGATATCAGTACCGTTTGATTCCATAAACCACCGACGAGTACAGAAGCTGCCACGGACCATCCATCCTGCTGTTGCCGGACGCCAAGATCTGTCCCGACCAATGGCATCGCTTCCCTCCTATTCCTATTGACACCGTGAGAGTAAACTGTTTATAAATCATTAGTGATGGGGAACAGTCCAAACTCTTTGTTTGACCGTCAAACGAGGAACGTGCACGGATGTCTGGTGGCCAACGCCATTGATGTGGTTCTATTGGATGCAATTAAGGAGCTTTAACATATCCATTAGCGGCAATGAAATGGCGTTTTATTTTCATGAACATGAAAAATGGACACTGCGTTTGTTCTTGTATCCGCTTGATACAATACTTTGTCATTTTATTTATACTATAATAAAAAGTTGACTTTAATTATAGCCATCTATATGTAGAATCTAAGTAGTATAGTGAAGCCGCTTTTGAAAGTTTGAGGTGTCTTGGTTTAAAGTTTTGCAATAACATTCTATATTTTAAATTATTTTTGCTAGGCGTAAACCTTAAGTTCAAAGGTAGTGATATTATGTAGTAATATCATGTGAGCAGTTAACAGTTAATTAGCAAAAGCACATGTTTCTACTGATTTTAATAGTTATATGGTAACGTAATAGATCTATAGCATTGCATGTTTAGAGATACAATTGTGAAGAAAGTATAATATAGCGAAATATTGAAAGTGACACTTTTCTAGAATTAAATTAACATTCTGTTCACCATTACAATGTCGATTTCTTTTGCGACGCATAGAGGCGCGGGGCAATAAATATTTTGACGCCGAGTAAGGCAGTTACGTGAATCAGTAGTTTTCGGCCGAAAACGTTACTCCATAAAAGGTGAATAAGATCCAGTGTCTTAGTACGAGGTGCGGTGGGTGCACACCGCGGGGGAGTGTGATAAGGGCATGACTAACGGCTTATCAGAGGCTTTGTGGCCGCGGCCATGCGCCAGTGGCGCTGTACACGCTCCGCGGTGCAACTGCGAAATGTCGTGCTCCACCACCATATTCGGCACTAAGAGAGTAAGTACTCTTGTCATTACCTCTAGATCATAGTATTGCGGATGTTTATTCTTTTCTCGATCCAAAGAACATGATGCTTTTAGATTTATTAGATAATAATGTGTAAATAAAGAATGACGAATAGGAACGATAAAACAACGACCGGTTTCCAAACACGCCATAAAATGGAACTACAAGATGGATTCCTACAATATTTCCAGTTACTAAATTTACATAAGTACACTGTATTTGTTGTAATTCAACACTGGATTTAACCAATTACACCTACCCCTTTGCTAATCATACTCGTAGATTTTTGTCGTAATGAGTAATTTAGATATCTGTCATGGGTATTTTGAGCCAAACTATTGCATTGTGTTGAACGGGTGTAGCCGGTCCTACCCAGCTGCTACCTAAAGAGGTTCTTTAGGTAGCAACGCCATTTTATTTAGGTAGTGACAAGACCGGAGCCTGGGCCCCGGGCTAGAAGGTTTCGATGGGGAACTTCCAGTGGGTTCCCCTTCAATATTTAATCAATATTGAGAAAGACACATGATACAATAATACAGGTACAGGAAACTGTCACATTTTTAGAGGAATTTGCTTATCATAAAATTGTTGATCAATTCTATGACATGCAACAACATTCTCACATTGTATTTACGTTCCTATCCCTCGTCATAAATCAGGCATCCGCGTTTACAAGCGCTCGAATATTCTGGTAGACTGACATAACGACATCCGGTTCATGTAACACCCAGTTCCCCACATCCGAGCTGTGTGCGGTGGATGGTCACGTGCCCAGTGACGTCACCAGATATGACTGATTGCAGCTTGCGTAACGCGGTGGACACGAGCGTGCGTTACGCAACGCGTTGTCATTGCACCTTCTCTTGGCCTTCCTAAACAATTCCCTCTCCAACTCAAATGGTTTGTTTTCTACTCATGTTTCGTCCGAAAATCGTTTTAATGCGAGGGTATATCCCACTATTATGTCATATGTAACATTGAATGATTAGACAATTTTTGAATTGTTCCTTGGGATATTGTTTGGTTTTTGGAAGGATAAAATCTAGAAGAAAGGGAAAGAATACTTTACCCCATTACAGAAAAAGTCTACCAACTCCAACTCTATTTAAGACTTGAGCTTGGATTACCTTGGGTGTTGATCCTCTCTCTACTCTTATCAGTTCGAAATACTACTTCATCCAATTAACTGTAAATACGACTAACTCATATATTTTTAATGTTTCATCTAATAAAAGTTTGGATTTTCAACCCAACGTGTATGTAGATGATGGACCAATTGAAATACGAGTAGCTTTGAGTACTAAGTTTTTGGGAAATTATGGTCAATGACAAGCTCAATCATTGGAATGACAATGTAGATTTCCTATTTATAAAATTGGCAAGAGCAGTCTTTAACTTAAGGATGTTAAGCTTGGCTTGCTCTGTAGAAACATTAAAAGTAATTTAGTCTTCTTCTTTTTACTCAAATCTAATATATGAAATATAAATCTGGGGGTTTACATAACAAAATAATATTAACAGACTTCTTTTACTGCAGAAGAAGGCTATAACGTGTATTATGGTGGAATTGCATTTCAGATATTCATGAAAAAATGCATTTAAAGCTCTCGAGATTAAAACCGTTCCATAAACTATTATTTGTAAGATTTTAATATATTTTTAATTAAATCATTCAGAGCCAAAAAGCCAACTTATTCATTAATATAATACAAGAGGTAAGGCAAATTTACATACAGTAATTTTAAACATAATTGTAAAAGACAAGCATTGGCAATTATGGCAATAGGTCCAAAACTGTGGAACAAAATCCCAATAGAAATAAGAACTTTAAGTTTTTTCAAATTAAAAATCGAATAATTTTTTGTAACTATCCCTATTACGAAACTTATTCTGGAGAGTAGAACATGTTAATTTTAAAAATTAAATTAATAATAAAAATCATATACTCTGAAAAATAGTTTATGTATAAATAATATTTGGTTTAGAATTAGTACTATGTAAGATCTGAAACGGAAGTTGTGACGAGTTGGAGAATGGCATATTCTGTTTGTGTATATTTTCTTGCAATAAAATCTTGAATCACTCGAATCCCACAGATTAAAGAGAAAATGTTTGTATAGGATATAAATTATTAGGGACATACATGCCGCAAAGGAAAAGTAACAGATTATGCTCCATTACTTGTATAACAACTTCTCCTCAGCGGGTTTCTTTATATAACAAGCGGGTCTGTTGATCAATTAACGAACAAGATCGTAACGACGATCTGACAGGAAACGAAGTTGTATGTCAGACTTATAAGGTGGTTTAAATGACCACGACTAATAACTTTAAAGAAATTAGGCCTACAAAAAAATGAATACTAGAAACTAAACTAAAAATATATATTTAGAATATGGTTAAAAAGGTACCGAAGTGATGATCCTTATCGGACAAGTGGTTTCTTGCAGTTATTTAATTTTTAATATGGCTTTTAATGGAGTAGGCCTACTTTTTAAAGTATACCAACTATCTTATCTGTTTATTGACCCAAAAGAAAGATAGGCCAGACGATTTAACTCTTTTCACCGACTGAGACGGTGGCGTGTCCCGTAATCTAGCTACTTGGAGGTCACGAATTGTGGATAGTTATGAGCGATGGTCGGTAGATGTGATATAACCTGATGTGGATTAACGTCCGTACTATTAAAAATTCGTTCATCCGCAAAGACTAAGCTCATAGTTACATTAGTTTGTAATTCAGAGGTAAAGTTGTGGTTCGGATCCCACGTTTAACTGAGGGTTCCAAATAAGATATTTGCTATTTGATATTTCCTTAGTCAGTAACAAGACCGGGCCACAATTATATTACACTTGTTATTATACTTAGTTAAAATACCTACCTGGGTAGGTCACCATTTAATAATAACGTATACACGTTTTGAAAATTTGATATAGTGGTAACATGTAAGCTCAATTCATGTTTGTTGTGCTTCACTCTCAATAATTCAAATTTCATTAATTCTTTTTCCATTAACCTCGACAGCGTTATAATATAAGATAGGACTGTATTTACACACTACAATGATAAGCTATTATAAAATGATAAGCTGTAATATTTGTGGAATTTGAAACTAGATTACAACAGCTTCATAGCTCTTAGTGAACATTTAAAAGCATGCGATGTACATGCCTAACGTTATTTTACCCTTAGCTCCTAATAATTTAGATTAAGACTCAGCTTTGACGAGAGTCCAAATAAGTCTCAAGCAACTGAGGGCTATGATACATTGAGAGACCTACGCACGTGTATACCTACTGAGGGCTGTGGATTGGACTGAGAAACCTACGTGTATAGCTACTGAGTGTTATATTGGACTGAGAGACCTACGTGTATAGCTACTGAGTGTTGTATTGGATTGAGAGACCTACGTGTATAGCTACTGAGTGCTATATTGGATTGAGAGATCTACGTGTATAGCTATTGAGGACTATATTGGATTGAGAGACCTACGTGTACAGGGTACCGGGGTTGTGATGGATGTTTACCGGCGATGCGGCGACTCTCTGATTTCACTGTTCTAATTGTTGGCAACCACAACCGCGTCGGAGTAGTTTCACTTGTTACTTGCCGCTTCGATCCTTCTACTCGATGGTAACTGAAGATACGCCTATAGTCGCTGGCCAGCGTTTGGAAACTTGTAATAAGAGTGAGAGTAAATGCAGCTCTAGACCTAGATGCTTGTCAGGTCGTCATTGGTGGGTACACGAAGGAGCAATCAATGCAGTGGTTGAACTACCTAGAGCAGAGATACTCACTATGATTTCTCACAGTCGATTGTTTTGCATCCATTTTTCCCCAGTGCCGCAAGCAGTGCCGTCTGGTAATCGCTTTTGGGGGATGGTACATATCTGAAAGGTATGGGGAAATTTTTGAAAATAAAAACCTAAAAATGTATTTTAAGCTAACTGAAACACATTTTTTTGTAACCTTCACGAAGAAGCCCATTATTACGTTTGTCTTACAAAATATAAAGTGGTTGAAGTGAACAAAAATGTAACTATAACATAAGTTTATTTCATCAATTAAATAGACTGCTTATAAAAAAGTTGAAAACCTTTTATACTGTAGCCAGGCTAGGGAATATAATATTTATTAATATTGTATTTTGTAATTTTTCATAACTTAATTTTTTTTAATTCGTGACTGCCCGAGAGCCGAAATCTTACCGCGGACCCTGTATTCAGGATCCCTTTAATGGCACCATTTTAGAGGATAAGTAAACCATGGAGACTAAAGTTTTTCATTTGTATCAGTTCTCTCTTACAATCCATATAATCTAGTAAGTACAATTTTAGGAGAAAAACTCATTTGAATTGTACATCCATAGTTCGCTTGAACACTCTAATCCTCAAAGTCACAGGATGAAGAGTGGTTCTAAAATCGGATCTGAAAGTTATGAGTTTAAATAGCGAGCCGTAGAAACAATGACAGGATGAAATTATTATTGCGATGCAGCGTGGTGGCCGGGGGCGGGCCGCGACTGAGAGCTCTGGCCAACGAGACCGACAAATGAGGCGATAGCCAATAACTTACTGGGCTTTATACCGGCTAAACTGCCTGCCTCCTCCCTGGGCATTCCGACGCGTTCTGGGTTTCATCGTGTGTTTACATGCGATTGTTGTGTAGTTTTGATGTGGATATGAGAACACTAACTATATAGTGATATTAGGTTGAGACTAAAAATTCAACACCAGTATACCCACGTGACTGGAAAGGCATCGAAGTCAACAAAAAGTGATTTTTTACTTCTTGGGAATAAAAAATTAAGTTCAATAATTATTTCTTATTTGAGAAGACTTTTATTAGATTGATCCTATCATAAGACGTAATCCATCCATAAAAATACTTTGGCATCTAATAAATATAATTAATAGGAACGCGCGTTTCCACTCATTGGCTTTGTTTACTCCAGCTCACATTTTATTAATACACTATTTTCATTTTTTAAAGCTTGTTCCTAAATTAATTTTTAAACTTTAAAATATTATTGCAGAACAATAAACGGAGACGGGTTTTTGTTGACAACTGAAATTTTAAAATCGGTTAAGAAAAGAAGGAACAGTCTATGCCAAAAACGACCTCACGTATTATAAGGACTCTGGTAATAAAATTTCAATAAATCCCCTTTCACGGTTTTCTCAAAAACAAAAAAGGTTACGTTCTGTAATACAAGTGGTGGGTTGTTTTTGAACTGAGTAATCCACATTCTAGCGTTGGTTTCCCTGATAACTCCAGCACCTGCAATTCTACGTGCTCTTATCACACACGACAGGTTAGTACTTGCCTTGGAATTTTAATACGGTGTTTTATACCGCAATATAATTGTCACGATTTTATATTATCTCTTATCTACCACGGCCAAATAACGTAAGTTTGAGGCAGTATCCTGATCAAAACATGGACGACTTCTCAGTTTTATACATTTTTGACGAAATACGGCTTTCAATAACAAATCAGTCCTTCTCATATTCCTGAGAGTAATTTATACCATAATGTTTTCATTACTTCTATTTACTGTAGTGAAAAATAAATTTAAATTTTGAATCAGTTTTAAAAGCTCGCTTGAAAAGACTAGTTTTAAGTTGAATGAAAGTTGAAGTTAAGTTGAATCAATCAGAACTAGACGAGTATTAATTGTAGAATCACTTCAGAATCAATTATGATGTCCGTTATTATTATATCTCTTGGAGGATATCACTCGTAAATATTACTCATACATAAACAAAAACTGCACGACCAAATTAATACTACCAATGTAGTTAAAACAAATATTTTTTTGAAAAAGAAATGATCGTTTCTAGAAGTTAATAAAAAAGAATACACATTAAAACCTTACAAGCTAGAAGAGTATGGCAACTTCAAATGACACTTTTTAAATGAATCTATCCTCTAACATCAAAAACAATTTAAATTAAAGTATTGTAGGCAAGTAGGTACTGATCATAAAGCAGGAGTAACAAATGTGTCCTAAACACCCGTTCTATTAACGCCTCCCATGATTGCCGTACCACTATAACAAAACCCTGTAATTTCGGTTTTCAAACGTGGCAACACTGAGCGATAACGAGCCGGCCGGACACGAGGGGCTGACTTACTCGCGTCGGCGGCGGCGGCGGGCCGCACTGTAATGGGTCGGTCTGTTACGAGATATACACGACCAGCCGATAACACTCCAACCCAATAAAGCTATCTGGCCGTCATTAGCACGGCAGTAAAGTCTACCAGCGGAACTCGGTATTGTATCTGTGTAGCGATAAACAAGAGAACCGATCAGTCGCCGGTCGCTGTTAAGCTACTACCGGTACCGCTTTGGCAGTGGTAATAGTGGAATGCATCAACACAACAGTGAGCTCTGCTTCTATATAGTGGTACAAAACATGAATTGAAATGTGTGATAGCTGGTCTAAACAGAAATATTAAGAAATTTTAAAAATAAATTTTATGTTACAATCTAAAATTGTAAAATTCACCGATGATTATTGTGCACACGTAAACAACGTAACTTGACTTATTCTTCATCGTTACGGGAGCAAGCTTCTATATGACGCAATTCATGGAGGAATGTCGTTGGGTAACTACTGATATGTAAAGCGAAGCTAGAGAATGTACTCAATCGAGCTTGGAGCCTTCTGTAGTACGCTAGAGTCTACGTTTAAGGAAACTGAACTCGTAAAGGTGCCTAGTTACCTGAATAGTCGAAATTTCTCTTGGTGACTTATAAAGGCAAGCTTGGATTGTAAAAGATCAGACCTCACATCTCCCTAATCAATGTCCTTTTATGATATCAACGAACGTGACCCCTGACAGATGGTCATTGTAAATAATTAAACCTCCTCACTCCTTACGGAAGAAAATAGTTGACACAATCCGAAACCAAGTTTAAAAAATGAGGAACATCCTCTATGGCTTCGTAATTCTCCAGCGAACGTTCCGTTCAGATTATTGCTTACTTATGAAAGCTTATTGTATCCTCCAGTTATTAGGTTTCAGATTGGGTGTTTAGGCTCAACATGGAAGGCAAGTCTTAAAGAAAACATGGGATGAGCTTAAAATTAGAGGAATTAGTTACATTGGATATAGTCTGTGATGATATGTAGCAATGCTAAAGTTTATTTTGACATATATCCAGTCAATACAAAAAGCGTAAAGCAGATCATTCGATATTCGCAATATATGAGGTTTTCATGAGGAGCTGATAAAAGGTATTGAGAAGGCTGGTTAAAGCAGGATTTATAACACCGATAAGGCACTCGTATAAGACTACGTGCGTATTTAATGATTAAAAGTCTATGAGTGATGACCGAATGTTACAGATAAATTTCTTAACTTCAACTACCCATCACCATAATGAAGACTCATGAGAAACGAAAAAGACTAAAAAGATGGTTCCAAAATCGAACCATTCCAAAAATTGCAAACTAAGGAATCAGTGGCCTTCATATTGGGATGTGTACGTATACCACACAATTTGAACGCAATGCAAATGACATTGTCGACCATTTTGAAAACTCAAACGTCACTAACGACGGTTATCGCAGGTTTACCGCCAGATTTGTCATCACACCGCGCCGGAAGGAAGTCACACATTTCCTTGGGGAGAGTACGTTCCATCATCTGTTGAGAGTCGAGAGGAGCTTCCGGGTGTAGATCATGACCGTCGGCGAACGGTGCCGATCATGTGGATGCGGTGAACGGAGATTTCGCGGTCCGACGTGACGCGTCCGATGCGGTCAGACTGACGCGTCGAGCCACGACGAACCGCACGATATCGCCCGTCGTTATTGCCAAAATAATTAGAAATGTAATGTCTACCACTTGAATCATATTTTTTATTTTATTGCTAAAATCTTCATGGAACAGCCAATGTAGAATGTTAAATTATGAAAGATTTAACGTGTTTCTGAAGAAGGTGTTGACTAAAATTAAAGTACACTTCTCGATGACGTGCAACAAGAATTGTAAATTATCGTTTACTGTAAATATTTTTAATCTTACAACTAGAGTTATATAGTTATAGTGTTAGTAATCAATAAAATTGTTTCGCCCAACATTTTGATCATGCCTCTTCCCTATCGGCATAGTGAGTGTAATTCGTAGAAAAAAATCAACCCCTTAAGGTAGCAGCTTTTTGAATTAGGTGAGAGTGGAGTAGCCTCGCTAGGGAGGTTATTAGATTAGATTACCTTTTTTACTCGCGACCTACCCAGGTAGGTCTATTGCATGCATGCAGTAAATGTAGTAACTCCTAAAATTGTTTAAACAAAAAAATGTATCGAAACTATAAATTTGACTGCTTAGCATACCGGCATTCTCCCCCCTATCTTAATTAATTTATAACTCTGCGTTTGCTTTTAACTTTTCGCTGATTTTGAACGTACCCACCTAATTTATTCTGAGAGAAACCGACAAAAGTTTCTTCATCCAGTCGTCGGTAAACAGACTTCTCACTGAGACGCATAATCAGTTACTTCGTATGTAAACTGACGGCTTCTTCCGTAAATGGTCCGATAGGTGCGGAAAGACCGCTTATATTTATGGTAATGGAACCATCCATGTTGTATAATATGCTGTTGATTGGACCAACTCCGCTCTTGCTACCCGATTATCAAGCTGGCACCTGTTTTAGAAAAAACTGTTGGGAGAGGTCTCTTAGCTCATAAATGTTAATTTGTTTCTAAACCACAACTGTTGTGAAAAATGATATTTGATTAATATAGTGCAATACAAAAATACTTCCATCCGACACCAATTATCTCCAGAAGAAGGCAAACATCGCTTGGCAAGGACACTGGTCATATTTTAGCGAGGAAATAGACAAGACCTTATGTTGCATTATTCCCATAGAGAGATGTAGACGCTTTGTTTACTACTTTGTGTTTGAAACAATGACGTTACTAACTATATGACGTTACTGTTTCAAATTTTGGTCTCGCAAATTGCCAACACACCCCCCCACCAGAGCTAAAACATATCCATGTCAAAATAAGACCTAGATAGGTCAAATGTCCAGTAAAATCACGTGTTTCTTTTAATATTACGTTTACAATCTAAAAAATTAACATTGAGCTTATGCAGATTTAAATGTAAACAATACAAATCAAAACATCTGTTTATAACCAATTGACAGTTTTTGAGTGAAGATGATGGTGAACAATATGTGCCATGTAGGATGTGAATACTGGCAGAGAGGAATGGATTATAAGGAGAGGAGGCACCTTATGAGACTTAGTGAAGACGATAAAATCTCAGGACAAGTGATGCCATCTGTCGGATCTAGCGGTGAACTATGTCTCTGTGACACCGTCAGGTGTATATTAAATGATTTGCGACACTAGCGCTATCTGAGGATGGCAGTATCTTCTACGTCAATTGGCGGTATGATGTACCGTCTTCATCCTTAACATGGGCGTGCACAATCTAGATACTGGTTTTACATACATATTTAGTATATGTATGTAATAAATGAACACTTATCAAATTAGTAAACAATTTGTAAAACAAACGGGTTAAATAACTGCGTAATAAAAACAGAGAAAATATTTCCAAAATATTTTGTGTTCTAATAGAAATCTTATTCAATGTATTACATGAATAAGCCAATGTAACAAAATAATTGGTGTAAATTAGATTTCTATTTTGCTTTCAATACTCATTCCGTATGTAACACAATCAGTTGACACAGGCTAAAATAATCGTGTGGATGATCTCATATATGATGATCAGCTCCAACAATTGATATTGGGAAAGGCTCTTAACGAAATCTGTGAATTGCGGACGCCGTGGCTCAGTGCTAGCGCAGAGGATGAAATTGCGGGAGGTAATGAGATAGTTCCCGAATGGGGAGCCACATTTTTGTTCAGAATTTATACAAGTAAACGTTTTATTTAAAAAATATAAATTGTGTTCATATTGAGTACAAAACAAATTCAATTTTAATTTTGCTAACTAACTTATATAATACATGTATTATTCTATCCGAACAAAGCTCGGTCTCCAAGTACTTATTCTTATTCGTGAGGCACCGACCCAAACAGGTATTTTAATGTGAATCTGAGTGAATGGCAAAAACCTATTCTCCATATAAATTTCATCTTCCAAAATAATCCTTAGAAAACATTACCCATGCTTAATCCAACAAATAGAACACATAAATTAATGATTTGTAACTAACAATTCCATATAAAACTGCCGGCATAAAAAATAAAATAACTGAAAAATACAAATTGAGCAAAGGACAACCACGATAAAAAACAAGTGAACAACATGGTCTCATGATAAATCAAGGCCGCCTGAAATAGGCATAGAAAAAGTGTGATGGGTGTAGAGGATTTGATGATATGGTCTGTTGCATTTTAGCTGATTAATTGCACTAATCATTAATTATATATTACCTAATGAACAAATTCCAATCGAGTAGCAAGTCAAAAGGTCACAGAACGAACAATACTACTACAATACTTTAATTATGTGTATTATGATGATCGTACTAATATAAGGGTAGATGTTCTTTTAGATCGTCCTTCATACATGGACTTTGTTGTTCAATGTTTTCACTCACTAGATTTTTGTAATATTTACTATAGAACTGGAAATAAGTGTGTTATAAAAACTGTTTTCAAGTGGCATTATATTTCATTTCCTCTGTCTTAGTACACGGGTGACAAACGCATTATAAGGAATAGTTATATCAGTTTGACTTTTGAAGTAAATAAATTTAATAATTATAGTGGCGCAACATATTGGCAAAACAAAATATTGGCATAGTTTGGAGACTTCGAAGCTGATTTACCGCAATAATAACTCCCAAGGAAGATAATCAGTCTGTGGCCGTACTTTCTTCAAAGATTTTGAAAATCGAGAGTGCTTCCGAATGACAGGAAAGTGAAAGGTATTTAGCATTTTATGAACCGGAGCAAGATCGCATCAAGGGTGACCTTCTCAGGGCCATTACGTCTGATCTGTGGGTCCGTTGAGTGAGGAAAGCGTAACCGGTAATGCTGAGCTAGCTAGAGTCATGCGGCAAGGGGGAGGGGGAGGGGGAGGCAGACGGAGCAATGTTATTGTCCTACATACCGACAAAGAGAGGAGAGAGCGAGGAAGAGAGGATGAGAGGGGGTGTATGCGTCAACAATGTCTCTTCAACGGACACGAAGACGAGGAGACGACGTGACGCTTCGTCTCGAGCCATCTTTCTTGGAGAATAAGTGGATTAAAGTGGAACACAAAATAATACAGAAGTGGTCTTTAAAAAAACTATTTATTAATGTTCACTAATTGAAAAATATACAAAACCACTGATTAGAATTCTGTATTTAGACTTTTGAAGAAAACTCGTCTTTATGGTACATTATATAAAAGCGCGGAACATACGTCCTAAGGTTAGAGTACCCCCGGGATGGAGTCTCAGGATCCCTCCAATTTATAGGTGCCTGGCGAACCGTTGGAAAAACGAATTTTTATATGTACAAATAACGATCAATGGGCAAATTTAAATTATATAATTTTATTGTAAGTTAATTCAGTTAAAGTCTCAAGAAGCCGAAAGTTTTGGTAATTTGTTAAAATTAAACTATTTTGAACGGGGTTTAAATGATAGTAACATAGTTCGATGTTAAATACCACGGTATGCTGAGAAAACATACAGATACACACATGCATGTGTTGCGGCAAGCAGCGTTGAGCGCAATACAATTATTTAGGGAATGGCCGGCGTGAAAATGAAACGAAACACTAGTACAGAAATCTTAAGGATTATTTTAGTGGACTGTATAATGAATACAAGACAAGCTCAACAATAGGGTTTATAAATTTCATTATTTAAGAACAGAAAATACAAATTTATGCAAAAAAGCTATATCCTTGCATGAGATATTTTACTGCGATAACGTGGCTATGAGACCCCCCAGAGACCGTAGCGCCGTCTCGTGACAAAAGACACAATCACAATAACGGCCCGCGGCGAGTAGACGTAGACGCGGACGTGGGATGTATGTCATCGTGCCAAACTTGGCGCGCCTCATGCCTCACCTGAAATGTTTACGTTCTGTGCTCCTTGGTACAGGATAATTCCTCTCCTGATACTGAAAGTCGTTCATCACGGGAGTGACGTCATACTTTTTATGATTGTTTCTGTCCTGGTCGTAATCAGCAACCCGCTGGTTGTATGTCGTACTTGTTTTGGTTCGAATTCAGTGGTGGGCTTTGAGTCGGCGGGCGGCT
The DNA here is from genome assembly GCA_023375725.1 of Nephotettix cincticeps. NCBI lineage: Eukaryota > Metazoa > Arthropoda > Insecta > Hemiptera > Cicadellidae > Nephotettix > Nephotettix cincticeps. The sequence goes on from CM041785.1 coordinate 40,900,532, forward strand.
CCTGGCAGATTATTCGATCATTATGTCTCTGACTAGTCTGATAATGTGTACCTCATCGATGTGTTGAATTAGACCGTGTAAGTTGTTCGTACAAGATTATGATATTTGAGTTTTTAAGAATAAAAACTGTGAAAGTGTTGGTTCCAAGTGGCAAACATTCTTTTGTATCAAATTGAAAATGCATTTTTCACAGAAGCAAAATTAAAATTAATTTTAAAGAAACGCTTTTTGGAAATTCGGGCCAATTCCAAATGAACATCCCGGGATTTGAATTCGTGGCCTCTTGCATTGAAGTTCAAAACGCTAATCACTAAACTAGTAAGACCCCTTTCACCCTTCACACTCTTCCTACCATCTTCACCACTTTTGTGGAGGTTCGATTGGACCCACAATATTTTCCTGTACCATCCATATAAGTGCCGTCTCGCAACGACAGACGATTCGTTTAAAGCCCCGGAGCGGCAAGGGAGGCGGCTCGGCCGAAACCGCAGAGCGAATGTTAACCGCATCATTTCAGACATTGGTCCTCTGTAACCTCGAGATTGCATGTTCCTGCGGCGTTGCCTCACAAGAGGTTCAAGTACAACAACGTAACTGTTATAAACCGCAGTTGCGCCTCATCAGCTTGCGATTAATCGTGGGGAGACAGCCTCTGTATACATACCGTACTCCACTTCGACATTACAAATTCGAACATAATACATTTCTCACAAAATAATAATATTAGGCTACTTGTACTTGTACGTGAAAAATATGACTAATTACTTGTGAAGAGAACTTATTGAACACCTTTGAACCTACGTTCACTTCAACTAAAACCTCCAGGTTTCGCTAAATCTCCTCAGGGCACCTCAAAAAGAGATTGTCACTGCAAGTCTTTGTTCTCGTGTAATAGGTTATCCAGCCCAGTCTGGGATAGACGTCTCAGTCTGTCTGTACGTCCAGTCGCAACACAATAGTTAATTAATGGTTGTCAAACCGTGAGGGGTCTACTGACCCGGTGCTGCTGAGCTGGTGCCGCCACCCGCCTCGACGTTGGCCAACTCGTGTGCGTGTCGCAACGCCAAGGAACAATAGTTAACAATAGCTTCCTCCAGTGTCCTTCTTGTGTGCTTAGTAGTTTGCGTATGTGCGAAGGCCGTGTTTGCAAAGTGTTGTAGAAAACGTAATTTTACCCTCTTTAGCTAAGCAGTCTAAACAAGAACATATCCATAAAGATTCCTCTGCTGGAAACACTCAAAGTAAAGTAAAAAAGTAAAGTAAAGTAATAGGCATCATGTGGTGGTTAACGATTATAATTGAAGTTTCTGAAATTTATAAAAGTGAGATTCGGTTTGATCAGTTCAACGAATTGATTGATCTTGACATGTCAAATAATACTATACTCCCATTGACTAATTTTCCTAAAATAGACCGACTAATTCTGACTAACAACCTGGTTGTTGGTGAACGTCTTTTATGTGAAGCCACTATGATATTATCAATGAGGTGTCATCGCTCAAAAATATAACTCTGTTATTTAGCTTCTTCATACAGAGGAGGTATAAAAACATTTTTAAATATTATTGAGAGTAAATATTGTAACGATGTGATATTTTGTGTCACATAACGTTTGATTCTGACTGACTCATTTGGCAGAATAGTTATAAGAATAATTATCAAATGAGAATGCACCATTGCAGGAAGGTTATAGGATAATCCTACTGGAACCGGAGTTAATGGAAGGCGATCGCCATTAGTAACATATTAACAATTAAATAAATACTGTTAACTACTTGTTCGATAAGAGACTTCACTATTGCTCTCATCCATATTATAAGTACATTCTAACAGAGATTTAAGTCAGAGCACGTACAAGTAAATCTTCTCATATCCTTAATCAAACTGGTTTTTAAAATCAAAAACTATTTTGAAGGGCCACAGTTAAGATGACATAAAAACTTAATGTCTCCAATGTACAAGTGGTTCCCAGCATTTATTTCATTTTGAATTTCAATTATTTTCAATATACTCTGAATAAATAATTCTCGATAAAAACAATTACAAATAAAGGCTTAGAAACAATCCTGACCATACTTGTGAAATAATAATTAAATTCACAAATATTACAAGAAGGTAAAATCCTCGTAAATACGAAACTCAGTAAATATACCCGCTTGTTTCATGCAGTCAAATCAGAAATATGATAAATACTACGTGATATATAGAGCGACGCAGAGTAGCCAAGGGGCACGTGGAGGGGGTGGATTCCCAGTGGGCATGCGCAATACGGCGGTCTATTGAATGCTAATGAGGCAGTTGCGCAGTAGACTGCGCAGTTGGTCGTCGGTCGCCGCACGCCGCGCCTGCGTATTCTCTGGTCTCGCTGAGCGTTGACCTTGGCCCACTACTACAAGATCTCGTCTCGCGGCTAAGCTTTCTTTCGTGGAATGTCCTGCAGGCTATTTACTTCGCAAAACCTGCGTGACTCGCAGCTTAAATGAAGAATTTTGCACGTTTTCTAGAGGAAATCCTTTTACCAGCTACGGAAACGAAATTTCTAATTTGGGTTTTCTAGGACAAACAAGATGTCTGAGACCTAGTTTTACTTAAAACTTCGATGAGAAACATCTGTTCATCAAATTTTAGATCTGGAATAAGAACTGCTTAGTTAGACCCATTTCCGTCATAATAAACAAATTAACAAATTTAAAAAGGAACATTTTCAGTTTATATCAGTTACCGTACCGTACTTTCCGAGTCTAGTTGTGGTTTGCATGCAACCATGCTAAAGATTTGATGTTACTAGCATTGGGTCTTTTCTTGACCATATGACACCAGTTCTTGTCAAAATTAGTTACCTTCGCTGAGATTGAGGATTTATCTTCCATAGATTTATCTCACAAATAAGCTTACTTTTCAACTCTATGTTACTCAACGAGTCTACCTGTAATGGTAATGATTTGGAGATATTTAGATCAAAAACATTTGCATATTGCTGCATTGACCACAGCATGTAATGAATCGTGAGTCGTCTTAGAGCCCATAGTCTATTCGGCGTGCACTCAAATTCCCGTGTCTGTTGCAGGGCTCAGACCCCAGAGTGGCGACATGTCGAGGAAAACTTCAGAACAAACGCAGCAAGCTGAATCAAGAGATCAACAAGGAGCTGAGGCTGAGGGCCGGTGCCGAGAATCTCTTCAAGTGAGTGCAATAAGAAATAATTACTATTGTAGTATATCAGCTGTAGCCAAGGTTTCTGTGTAGTGTGAGGTACTTGTGTTGTGTGCGTTCAGACCATCCCCTTGGGTAGGTTGGGGTTGTTTTGGATTTGCCAATCTTCTCCTTACATTTTGGTAGAGCTGTTTTTTGGCGTTTCCATTGCGGTCGCTGCTGATGTTTATTTCTGGATTCTATTTGTTTAAGCGTAAATATTCTGTTTAACTTAAATACACGAATGTAGGTTTTCTTAAAAAAAATACCAAGAGAATACCAAGATATTCCAAGAGAATATCGTCTTGTTACCTTCTACCCGTTGGTAAAAGGCAACAAGACGATAGTCCGTCTCGTTAGACGGAATGCACGTCTCACTCTTGTCAACAATGGATTTGTTCAATTGTTAATCAATCATGACTATTGATTTATATTGGATTGAGTTTAGAATTTTCATAAACTTTGTTTTGCATCTCCGCTCAGCGCAGTAGTTAACCGCTACTACTGCTACAAGGTGTGTTTCACGGCCATATGAAGGAGACGCCGACATGTGGTCAGACAATCGTAGCGTCCAGGAACATTCCTTCGTTTATGACCCTCTCCCTCTTACGGCTCCAAGTATTGTAAGTCGGTTTATGGTCGGGCCAGGACGAAACATCGTAAATATAAACCCATACGTTTTTCAATAGCCATTGCTTATGAGCATTTTTAATGTAGCTCATAACTTTAAAAGATGTATGAGAGACATGTGTGCAAGTGCAATACTTAATGAATAGATTCCGACTGCGCATTGCTTTCACAATATATTTTTATGACTAAGCCTTTGTCGGCTCTTTGACTGGTTTTTCTAGCCAAGCGATCAAAATATTGTACACCAAAAAGAAGCTGTCCATTGTGATTAGTTCCAAACACCTAGGTACCCTCTTGTATCTCCTGGGGGAAGGACCTCATTCAGTCCAGTCAGGCTCTCTGGAGTAGGTCCTTTTCTTGTCTGGGGAACTTGAAAATTATTGAATTGGAGTATGAATTCTTTTTGGGTGTTACGATGCCAGACTTCAGATCTGGATTAGCTTGGGCTTTCTTTTCACTTCTATGAGAATTACGTATACTCTACATGGTGTCACCTCCGCTCACATGCCTATGAAGCTCTTCTTTCCAATGGCTGTACAATATTCCGCAGATATGCGAGACTAGCCGGTATTGATAGGGCTTCCTAGTCCTCCTGAATCAAACATCTAAGATTATACACAATATTTTTATATTTACTGGCTTTTTAAGACCGAAAAGTCCCAACAACTGAACCGAACAAGGAATATAAAATATATTGTTCTATATTCCTTGTTTCCTTATCTGCCGCTTGATTATTAGCTATGTTTTACTAATCAATGGATCGATGATAACGGAGTAACCTGATTAGAACCAACAAAATCAATGGTTCTTATCACGCCATAAATTTAAGAGAATGGACGTTATCTTATTTTTTCATTGATAGAACCTCGCAATTTCCATCATGGAAATGAACAAAACCCCCTATCTCCGATTTGTTTACAAAAGTAGGGATTTTGGATGTCCGATTACAATAACTCCTAAATCTATTAAGTAACGTTGTCCAAACCGTTAAAGCAGTAGACAAACCGGAAATCTAGCTGGCCCAATCTCTTAATCAAATGTCCAGGCCGGTTACAGTTAGCCGGTGTCTTAATTATACTAACGCAGCATCGCAGGTTTATAAGGAACTGACTCTGCTCTGTGCATTAAAATTTTCACACGTATAAATTTAATATATTATGTTCAATGTAGATTGATACAAAGCTATGTGTACATTATGAGACATAGAAAAACAACTACAGAAGAATAAATATAACGACAACTGAATATATTAGTAAATATACAGACTCTGATATGAAAGCGGTTTTTATTTATAGTAATTGACTATGAAACGCTGAAACACTAGTGTGCCACGGAACACTATCCCCAATAGGTTACTGTCGGTCATCTGCGAAGGCGCGATGACGAAACGACAAATCAAGGACCTCCGAAGTCATTTGTCACTTTCACTCATAAACAAAAGCTATTGTTGGTCGGTGACTGGCAGCGTATGCGGCATTATGATAATGGGGATAAGTGGCTTTGTTGGTTTACCGGCCTGTAATGCCCAGTTTCCCATCGGACGGTCACGCCTCGCCGACACTAGGAATCTTTACATTCCTTCGTGATCACCCTGTAAACGGTAACGCGCCACGCAGGATATGCTAATGCATTGCCGGTTCCCAGGACTATCAACCCAATACTCAACTGTTTGATAAAAGCAATGAATGGGGAAATTCGTTTGGGAATTATTCGTGATAAATTCCCGTTTAAAAATCCCAATGTAAAAGTTTTTCTTGTTTCAACTTTTAAGTGAAATATTAGTAAGCTGAATGATTTTTTTGGCTAAAATATTATATTTAGAATTCACAATAGCGTTGTTGATTACTCAATATATTTTATTGAACTTTTCCAACGCGTCTTTGTTTTATTAGTCTATGTTTAATTATTGTGAAAACAGACTCGTTGGAAAAGTCAAAAAAATATTGAATAAAAGTACTATATTCTTTACTAGCAGTAAGCCCGTCCTTTGTACGGTTCATAGGATTTAGTTTAAAGAAGAAAGATCATCATACCAAAATGTAAACCTGAAATCCTAAACAAATCAGTACAAAGTAAATAAATCAATAACCAGCTTTATTATTTTGCATTACTTTAAAATTGTAAAGATTAGAACATTTATACCATTATTATAATTAGTTATACTTTAAAATAACTTTTTAATATAGTATGGTTTTGAAATGGGTTTAAAATAAATGACCAATAAAAACTAACTAATATTGATTTGACAGCTGTTTGTTTTTCTTTCTATTAAACCTTTAATCTTTAAACTTTAAAGACCGCTGATTATTACCAGTAGAAGGTTTTTGATAATTGAAAGCAGAATGCGACTAAAATTGCGTGGGTTTTTAAAATGCTCGTGATTTACTTTTTAAGGGGCGGCGAACGATTTCAAGCATTGAAAAACCTTCTCTGGAATGTAGAGAATGCATGAAATAGGTTTCATTGTTATCAGTTTTCCCGTTTTTTCGAAGAAGACGGCGTAAAATGCCTCCTGGAGCGTCACAGAGAAACAGACACAAATTGAGATAAGACTTGTTTCGGCTTCTCTAACGCACGAAACGTAAAAATAACTAAAATATGAATAACTCTGAGCAATGTACCGAAAACTCAACAACAAAACTCTAATTTTATTTATATAGATTTGCAGTGCTAATTATTATGTCAGTGAGTTACCGAATCCCGGTATAAGAACGGTGGCACGTTTCCCTGAACTAGCGTGTTCTTGTTGGTGGGAGTCCACCGACCCACTATGGCGCTAAGTGTAGTATGTCAGTGAGTTACCGAATCCCGGTATAAGAACGGTGGCACGTTTCCCTGAACTGGCGTGTTCTTGTTGGTGGGAGTCCACCGACCCACTATGGCGCTAAGTGTAGTATGTCAGTGAGTTACCAAATCCCCCGTATAAGAACGGTGGCACGTTTCCCTGAACTGGCGTGTTCTTGTTGGTGGGAGTCCACCGACCCACTATGGCGCTAAGTGTAGTATGTCAGTGAGTTACCAAATCCCCCGTATAAGAACGGTGGCACGTTTCCCTGAACTGGCGTGTTCTTGTTGGTGGGAGTCCACCGACCCACTATGGCGCTAAGTGTAGTATGTCAGTGAGTTACCAAATCCCCCGTATAAGAACGGTGGCACGTTTCCCTGAACTGGCGTGTTCTTGTTGGTGGGAGTCCACCGACCCACTATGGCGCTAAGTGTAGTATGTCAGTGAGTTACCAAATCCCCCGTATAAGAACGGTGGCACGTTTCCCTGAACTGGCGTGTTCTTGTTGGTGGGAGTCCACCGACCCACTATGGCGCTAAGTGTAGTATGTCAGTGAGTTACCAAATCCCCCGTATAAGAACGGTGGCACGTTTCCCTGAACTGGCGTGTTCTTGTTGGTGGGAGTCCACCGACCCACTATGGCGCTAAGTGTAGTATGTCAGTGAGTTACCGAATCCCGGTATAAGAACGGTGGCACGTTTCCCTGAACTGGCGTGTTCTTGTTGGTGGGAGTCCACCGACCTACTATGGCGCTAAGTGTAGTATGTCAGTGAGTTACCAAATCCCCCGTATAAGAACGGTGGCACGTTTCCCTGAACTGGCGTGTTCTTGTTGGTGGGAGTCCACCGACCCACTAATTACACGTTCCCCCTATTACGCGTGAAATGACCCGACTGGCAGCAATGAACTAATAGGCCGTGTTGCGTCAACGTGCGTGCGGCTCGGCTGCGTGTCCAGCCTCCCCTACTCCCCGGCTAATGCCTTCATTACCTCCACTTTTATACGTACTTTAGCTAACGGTCCTCGTACTTTGTCGAAGTGTTCATGTTTGCTCTGCTTCCTTTTGCTTGTTACTCCATTCTTTTGACTTTACATGGACCTGTTTGTCTGTTTATATATTATGAAGAACCTGTGACCCTTAATAGACACTCTAAACCTACTCAGCTTATCTTTGTCAGGTTAAATCTGCATACAATATCATTACATACTCATACTCTTATAATTACCGGATAGACTAAGAATAAATCCCTAGCGATATATTGAGTGAGTAGCTAGTATTGTAGTGTCTGACAGGTTTTGGATCTTAAGCAAAAATAAGCAACGGGTCCGTCACAAGACAACGCCAAGCACTTGTCCCCGCTGTTGGACTGTTGCAGTTGCAGCGTAACTGTATCGGTCTCAATAAGCAACGGGTCCGTCACAAGACAACGCCAAGCACTTGTCCCCGCTGTTGGACGTGTTGCAGTTGCAGCGTAACTGTATCGGTCTCAATAAGCAACGGGTCCGTCACAAGACAACGCCAAGCACTTGTCCCCGCTGTTGGACTGTTGCAGTTGCAGCGTAACTGTATCGGTCTCAATAAGCAACGGGTCCGTCACAAGACAACGCCAAGCACTTGTCCCCGCTGTTGGACTGTTGCAGTTGCAGCGTAACTGTATCGGTCTCAATAAGCAACGGGTCCGTCACAAGACAACGCCAAGCACTTGTTCCCGCTGTTGGACTGTTGCAGTTGCAGCGTAACTGTATCGGTCTCAATAAGCAACGGGTCCGTCACAAGACAACGCCAAGCACTTGTCCCCGCTGTTGGACTGTTGCAGTTGCAGCGTAACTGTATCGGTCTCAATAAGCAACGGGTCCGTCACAAGACAACGCCAAGCACTTGTCCCCGCTGTTGGACTGTTGCAGTTGCAGCGTAACTGTATCGGTCTCAATAAGCAACGGGTCCGTCACAAGACAACGCCAAGCACTTGTCCCCGCTGTTGGACTGTTGCAGTTGCAGCGTAACTGTATCGGTCTCAATAAGCAACGGGTCCGTCACAAGACAACGCCAAGCACTTGTCCCCGCTGTTGGACTGTTGCAGTTGCAGCGTAACTGTATCGGTCTCAATAAGCAACGGGTCCGTCACAAGACAACGCCAAGCACTTGTCCCCGCTGTTGGACTGTTGCAGTTGCAGCGTAACTGTATCGGTCTCAATAAGCAACGGGTCCGTCACAAGACAACGCCAAGCACTTGTCCCCGCTGTTGGACTGTTGCAGTTGCAGCGTAACTGTATCGGTCTCAATAAGCAACGGTCCGTCACAAGACAACGCCAAGCACTTGTCCCCGCTGTTGGACTGTTGCAGTTGCAGCGTAACTGTATCGGTCTCAATAAGCAACGGGTCCGTCACAAGACAACGCCAAGCACTTGTCCCCGCTGTTGGACTGTTGCAGTTGCAGCGTAACTGTATCGGTCTCAATAAGCAACGGGTCCGTCACAAGACAACGCCAAGCACTTGTCCCCGCTGTTGGACTGTTGCAGTTGCAGCGTAACTGTATCGGTCTCAATAAGCAACGGGTCCGTCACAAGACAACGCCAAGCACTTGTCCCCGGTTGGACTGTTGCAGTTGCAGCGTAACTGTATCGGTCTCAATAAGCAACGGGTCCGTCACAAGACAACGCCAAGCACTTGTCCCCGCTGTTGGACTGTTGCAGTTGCAGCGTAACTGTATCGGTCTCAATAAGCAACGGGTCCGTCACAAGACAACGCCAAGCACTTGTCCCCGCTGTTGGACTGTTGCAGTTGCAGCGTAACTGTATCGGTCTCAATAAGCAACGGGTCCGTCACAAGACAACGCCAAGCACTTGTCCCCGCTGTTGGACTGTTGCAGTTGCAGCGTAACTGTATCGGTCTCAATAAAACGGGTCCGTCACAAGACAACGCCAAGCACTTGTCCCCGCTGTTGACTGTTGCAGTTGCAGCGTAACTGTATCGGTTTAATAAGCAACGGGTCCGTCACAAGACAACGCCAAGCACTTGTCCCCGCTGTTGGACTGTTGCAGTTGCAGCGTAACTGTATCGGTTCAATATGCAACGGGTCCGTCACAAGACAACGCCAAGCACTTGTCCCCGCTGTTGGACTGTTGCAGTTGCAGCGTAACTGTATCGGTCTCAATAAGCAACGGGTCCGTCACAAAAAACGCCAAGCACTTGTCCCGCTGTTGGACTGTTGCAGTTGCAGCGTAACTGTATCGTCTCAATAAGCAACGGGTCCGTCACAAGACAACGCCAAGCACTTGTCCCCGCTGTTGGACTGTTGCAGTTGCAGCGTAACTGTATCGGTCTCAATAAGCAACGGGTCCGTCACAAGACAACGCCAAGCACTTGTCCCCGCTGTTGGACTGTTGCAGTTGCAGCGTAACTGTATCGGTCTCAATAAGCAACGGGTCCGTCACAAGACAAGCCAAGCACTTGTCCCCGCTGTTGGACTGTTTATTGCAGCGTAACTGTATCGGTCTCAATAAGCAATCGTCACAAGACAACGCCAAGCACTTGTCCCCGCTTGGACTGTTGCAGTGCAGCGTAACTGTATCGGTTATAATAATTTAAGACAACAAGCACTTGTTGTTGGACTGTTGCAGTTGCAGCGTAACTGTATCGGTATAAGCAATTCAAGACCGCCAAATATTTGTTGCAGTTTAAGCAATGTATCGGTCTATATCGTGTTGTTAAACAACAAAAAGTTAATACAGAATATCTGTCCTTATATTAATGTAATAAACATTTACTCCACGTAGTAAAACTGTATGAGTTGAAACTAAAATACTTCCATTAGGTTTGCATTAAACATTTACAAACTGTTCGTTAGTTGACGTTTGGCTTAAAAGCTATAAGCTTTGAAATTTCCAAACGTGTTGTTTTTTAATTTTCCTGGAAAGCAATAAATAAAATAATTTAAGTGCCACCATTAAAAACAACTAAAAAACCAAACAAAGAACTGTAGGGTAAAAAATTATTAGTCTACGACTAATGCTACCTGAGAAAGGTTAAATTTACTGACTACAGTCAGCACAGAACGTTGTCTTAGAGGGCCCAATGTTATTCTTAAGGGACGACTAAAAAATCTATATATTCCTTATTTCTCAATCATTTTTTATTGAATTTGGTAAAACATTATCCAAATTGAAATCTATTTTAAAACTTTATTATTACCTGTTTGGTATTTCGATTATTATGAAAATTTGTGGTAAAACATGGCTGGAAGAAATTTAATGATTACTTTGAAACGTTTAAAAAAATACAATTACAACGGTTATTTAATCTATGATTTTACTCTTAAGGGGATCCACCACATTTTTTCACATTTTCCAAAATTTTATTTTTTTACCCTCCAAACTTTTTATATGAGTGAAAGTTTTCAAGATCATGTTTTCGTGTATAAATAAATAAAATACAAAGTTGTTTCGATTAGTAAGTATATACAAGCCACCCAGTTTCCCGCAAGTTAGGATTTTACATGTTTATTGTAACATATGTTTGAATAAGATCTACACGGTTAGGCATAGGCTTTTGAAATTTTCACCGACCGTTCTTTATTATATTACCAAAATGTATGGGTATTAATAATACTATAGCTTAAAAATGGTAAGATGTATGTGTTAAATTAAATGTGTTTTACGAAAATCTTATCTGTAAATAAAATATTTTATTTAAAAGTTAATGAAAATGTATTTTTTTAGATAATAAAATACCTTAAATAATTTATAACAAAACAATAATAAAGTCCAATAAATATTATTTTAAATTAAATAAAAATGCATTTTAAAAAAAATAATAATTTAAACATAATATAATCCAACCAATCAGAAATTAAATTTTTATAAAAATTTGTTAATAATGAAATAAACCTTATATATAAAAGAATAAAATACAATATGTTTAATATTTTATATTCAATAATAAAAATTTAAGGAACTTAGTGTGTTTTTTAGCGATTGTTTTAAAATTAATAATTTTAATGTCTATTTTGGTGGAAAAAAAAAAAATTTCTGAAATGGTCGAACTCGTTAAAAATTTGTAAATACATTCATTTGCTAGATTTTTATTTTTATGTAACAGAAAAAAACACTTTTAAATTATATAAAATTGTTTTTTTCGATAGAATAAAAAATCATTTATTGATGAGTTAATACTATTGTAAATACATTTTTCTTTTTTAGATTTTAGGATTTTCCTTGTATGTGATATATTACCTCATAACTTTTTTCTTAGCCAAGCCACGTTATCTGTACCCAAAAGTTTCCTATAAATAGTAAAGAACAGAATAAAAGAAAAATCGTTAAAATTGGTAGTTAGATAAAAAAATATCTAAACCCTTAAATAGTATAAAAATTACCGAAAAGTTATACATAAACAATACATGAAGGGAATGTATATTTTTTACCCTCCAAACGCCTCCCAAATAGAGTTACTTAACTTAAACAAATATATAAAATGTCCTATGTAAACAAATTTAAAAAAAGCTTAAAGGTTACGGATCCCCTAATGGAAGAAATTATGTCACTTTATTGGTGTCTTTTATTTTATACATCCTTCTTTTAGGAATAAAATTTACTAATATATAAAAGCTACTTACTCACTACATACGTTGCTATTACATTCATTAGGATCGTTTATAGGTCGGAATCCAAATGACAAGGGCGACAGGGTGTTTCAAAATCGGACGATCACAAAATTGAGTTAACAACCATCAGATTGTATAGGCTGTATATGTAGGGTATTGTATGTAGGTTGTAACATTTATCCCCAACCAGCTTTCATGAATAAAATAAGGAAGTCCTCGTGAAATGTGGTTGAGTGAGAGGAACTTCTGTACGAAACGAATTAATTTTAATAATTAAGTGGGTTGGAAGCCCGGAACTAAGTCCGGAACGTACGATCTCATTTGTTGAGTTGGCAAAACAATAATGCTGGTGTGAGAATCTGTTGGATTAGAAATCAACATTCGAAGACGCAGAAATTTAATTTAATTACGTTGTTGAATTGAGAAACTTTCACCTTGCTTTGTAAGATTTCTCGTTACACAATGGCGGTGGTTTAATTATTTTTGTTCCAACGTAAATAAAAATCATAGTATAAAACGTTATTCTGATTAAAAATTGTGAATTATTTAATACTAGCTGAACTTCGTAACGCTTAACACTAAATACATGTTAACTTTAAGATGGCCTTTAAGTCAAATAGCATTACGGCTTCGTTGTGAAAGATTAGATATTCTGGGTCGCGGAATAATATTATTCCCACAAATCAAATAAATCTGAGTGGATTGATTCACAGTTTTCTAATCCAACCTAAGAAAAGAAAGAAAGATTAATCTGTTCTGAATCGAGGCATTTTTTATAATAATACTCGCTTAATCTAACATCCGAAATCGAATCCAAAAAATCAATGATCATTAAAATCTGTCCAGCCATTCTCGAGTTATGAATGTTGTAACTAACACGACTTTGTTTTATATAATTAGATGTACAACAGCTGATTATTATAATAAATATTGTAATTAATTTTTATTTGGCCAATATATAAACACGTGACTTATAATCAGATAGAAAACAAAAAAAATATAAATACATAATTCCCCAAAACCGTAAACTATTAACGTGGTGAATAAAGCTGTTCATTTTGTACAGTAGGCCTACATATTTACTTCTTAGTTTTACATTAATGAATGATTCAGATGGCATTGGATAGTAAAGCATATTGCTAATGGAAAGTAAACCAACAGCTGTAGCTTAAGAAATCAAGTGTTTTGATTGAAGAAAATTTGTATACAAACTTATTCCCAGTTAACATTAGAAAATGAAAACGCCGGAAAATGGAAACTTATGGAGTTTTTTATTTTTTACTAAAACCTTTCCGAACACGTAATGTAATTCACTAGATAGCCATTTTAACTTTAATTTGACACTTAAACCTTTTTTTCGACTATCGTGTGACCAGTAGGGATTGCTGTGACACAAAATTATCTTATTTGTCATGGGACTAAAACTTAATATTCCACCACTTCTGAAGACTGAGTATGTCAACAACAATCGAATGGTACAGTATTTATTTACTCTGGGATAGCGTGTATTCTATAGAAGTCGACTCTGACGACAACAATAAAGAGAGTTGTAAAGAGGTACTGCAGACTCTTAAAAGTAAAAAAGTCAATGTAACAATAAATCGAATAATTTTTTTTTTACTTTGGAACGTTAAACTGAGCATCAAAATGAAATTATTTTTGCTCGGGGAAACTGAAAAACCACCAAAAAAATAAACAATACACACAACATCTTAAAATAAAAGACTAATCTCCTGATTACGGGAAAAATATGAACGCCAAAAAACACAAATCAGTAAAATTTGGATTACCACAGTATAAATATCAACTATTAATAATGTGTTTTTTTCCCTCTAAAGTTCTTGCTTCCACTACGTGTTTAAAATTGAGTTAAAGTCGAAAAAACTTGGAAGTGTATTTTGTTAAGTATTCTTGAAATCTATAATTGTTTTAAAAATTCGAGATCCACCCATTTTGTGCAAAAGATTTATTAATATGTTGTTTAAATGAATTTTTGAATGATAGTTTTAACAAATTGTCGAATTTAGTTTTTCGTTTTAAAAAAAAAAAAAAACACATATAAAAAATTTTAATTTAAAAAAATTTTTTAAATAGATATTGTGGTCAATAAAGAAGGAAAAAATAAAATTTTTAATTTTAAATATGTAATATTCTTTATAAAATTTAAGATTAATGAAAAAGTAATTTTATTGAACATTAAACATATCGAAGTTTAGAATTCGTCGTCACAATTAATAAAACATCGAAAGACATCATAATGTAAGTTTAATTAATTGAAAAAAATAGAAAAATAAAGACACATACATGAATGACTTAAGCTGATTAAACGGGAATTTTTTTTATTATTGTTTATGTGCGGCTGTACATAATGGAAGCTCCATAAATCGAACCTCAATAATTCGAAATCCTCGTTAGTTCGAATTTGTATTCCCCGTGATCTTAATTTTACCTCTACAAATCGAACAGTTCACGAGAAATACCTTGGTAATTTAAATGTTAAAGGTATTTTTCGCCGTTTAAATACCTCGATAGTTCGAAATTATTGCCCAAAAACCTCTATAATTGAAAATTATGCAATCGCTGGACCTCTATAATTCGAGGTAAAGGCAAAAAACCCTTGATTATTCAAAATCGAATTAAATTTGTTATGATTGAAAAGACAGGAATCTCAAATCTTTCAGTTGAACGTGGGATAGATTTCTTAGTACAGAGTTTAAGTGAAGTGAGTGCGTTTTCGTTTTCAGCCAGTATAGCAAAACGTGTGAATAAGACACTTACGAGGATAAGGTAAAAGTTGGTCTAAAACCTGTCCACTGGAAAATTGCCATTAATAGTAAATTTAGTTCAATAAAGAAGGAACATCATTTAAATGAAGTATTTCTTTAATTTTTAAGTATGTACATTATTAGATTTTATTCTGTAATTGTGTATTACTGTAATAACCATTGCAATATGTAATTAATATTGATGCACAATTTATAAAACACTTATTTTGAAGCTACCGAAACACCTGACTTCATTGATCGCACTGATTTGAACCTCTATAAATCTAACATAAGGGAAGATCAACCTTGATAAATCAAACCTCTTTTATTCGAAATGCTCCATCATTTGAGTTTTCCCGTTCCCCTTGGGATTCTATCTATCGAGGTTCCACTGTACTTTGTTTTATCGTATTGTGTTTTGACATGGACATGTCTCAGCTTTGAGGCTGGGGAGGTATTAGCAATCCGTCAGACCAAAAGTTGAAACGGAAGTGACGCCATAAGGGCAGTTGTTTACAGGAGCTGAAAACATTCCCTATAGCCATTTCCATGACCTAAGCTATTTCCTAAAGGAAAGTAAATACGTACATTTTTCAATGCCTTTGGAGCTTTTTACGCTTTTATGAAAAACGGCACAAACCCCGGTCTTGTTTACTACCTAACGTCGACCTAATGTGTGTATGATTATTATATTCTGATTTCAAACTAATACGACGTGACTTAATTTTAAAATTAGTGTTTATAATCACTGAATCTAATTGGTTTGATTACAGAAACAGTCGCCATAAGTAATTTGCTCTATCATAAATTTAATTACAAGGTTTCTTTAATCAAACTATATTTTTATATTGGTTATGAACTGAAAGCTACAATGTAACTTTTACATTGACTTGACGGAGTTACAATTGAAAATATAAATGTTTGTAATTTAATTATGTTTGTTTGTGTTTACAAGAGTGGACATGTATTGTTTCAGAGCAACAACTAATCGGAAGCTGAAGGAGACAGTTGCTCTGGAGTTGAGTTTCGTCAACTCTAACTTGCAGCTGCTCAAGGAGCAACTCGCCGAACTCAACAGCTCCGTCGAGCTTTACCAAGGAGACAGGTAAAATTACTTAGTATTGCAATTACATGTTACACGCATTATGAATTTATATTATATAAAGTTGTTATATAACGGTAAGCATTTCGGAAAACAATATAAGAAATAAAATAAGTAAAAGGGGTTGGTAGTAGAATAAGCGTTATTCAATAGAGGCGTAGAGATTTTAATCCTAGAAGAGAATAAAAAAGAGCTTGGAACTCTACAAAAAATATATCTTTGATTTTGTGCTATTCCTTTAAGCTGAACAGTTTACTACACTATCAAGACTATCACTAATAAGAACTAATGAGAATGAAAATACTTTAAATAAATTAGTAGTTTTTCTTACTTGATAATTCTACAAACTTTATTTACACTTCATGAAATCAGTAAATTGATCCATATCAAAATCATCCTTAGAATTTATCATGGTAAATGTAACATTCCCTGTGATGTGGCGTCTCGAATAGAGAAGCTTGAAGAAATGCTAAACAGAACGGAACTCTAGTCTGTTTACACAACTCTGTCAAGTACACAATCAAATAGACGGATGGATGTATACAATTCAATGGATGTATGAAGAACAACCATGAAATGTAGTCCCGCATATGGCCAAATGTCTTTGTGTAAGGGACGAATTCCACAGTCAGGGATAATAAAGTTTAGAAGATAGTAAACATATTGTACATCAGAAATTTATAAAATAATGTATGTATAGAAATTTAGATTTAAAAAGATTAATGTACTTAAAAATGAAATAGAATTATACTTATTCAAGAAATATACGAGAAAAAAATTATTGTATAAAATTATAGCATAAATTATGAGAAAAAAATTTGAAATAATTTAATATGTTTAAATACACCTGGATTCTTCCGCGTCCACAGCTGCTGGCCTTCAATAGCTTTCCAGTGGTGCCTGCGAAATCTGAGACGCAATTTACGTACGTGCTAAATATTGCAGCTAAACTTTGCAAGGCGTTTACTAAAATGCGGACCTTTAATTACTTGTAATTTTTTACCTGTAATAACATTTTTTCACTAGCATTTATAAAACATAAATTTGCCACAATCAAGTTCACACTAAAAAATAGTTTTAATGATTTTTTAAAACTTATACTTACCTCTGTCGTCCCAAATATATTTGAATAACACAACTATGATTTCTGGAAAACGACTTGTAGTGAATGACACTTTTTAAAAATAAAAAATAATTCTCACCTAACTTTTAGGATATCATTTTCATTTTATGTTATCAGCACACAAAATAATTTTCAAACAAATTAGAGACATGAATACCTACAGGTGTTCATAATAGTACAAGAATAAGTTACAGAATATGTTTGTCAGTTACAGTGTTTGTAAGTTGTTTAATTTTAGTTCACTTGCCATTTTTATTGAATACGAAACCTTAATTTGTTTGTTTATAAATTTATCTTGGAGTTATCTGTACTGGATAGATACTATATCTGACTAAATAGTTATATCAGTGTATAATTTAATGAAAATTTGCAACTGAAAATATAGATGTCCGAGTATTTGTGCTTTTATTATACAAAAGTAGGATTTATCTATAACTTTTGAGTTTTATTTCCACATTTGTTTTATTATATATTTAATATACCTCATCTTGTCGGCAGCCCTGAACCAGTAATGCCAATGATTCCTCTTGGCCTCAAAGAAACCAAAGAGATAGATTTTCGAGAACCGTTTAAGGTAAGAAAATTTATTTTCATTTGTTGTTTTATTTACAAAATTATAGTTAGTTATTTCTTATTAATATTCTCTGTATTTAATTTGGACAAACAAACATTTACTATTTACTAATTGTTTTCTTGAATTTTCAAATATATTTCCATTAAATAAAATCTTTTATGTAAGCTTATAAGTGAAAAGTCTCAAGATTAATCTCAAAGTCCTGGTTTTTATGGGTATATACTTTGTACAGTTGAACATCAATAATGTGAGTGGATGAAAAAATATCAGTTAAAAAATTGAAAAATTTGGAAACTTAACTATTTTACATATCCCTTCAACTTTATTCCAAAAACCTAGTTTAGGTATTGGTAGATTTGTATTTGGTTTGATGAATTACAGGAAAGTGTAGAAATCGCAATAGTTAAAACCAATTTATTTTATTGATACGGTAATTTCAAAGTATGTAATATGTAAGTATATATAGATTCCTTAAACGACACCTTAGACCTTAACTTATAAGTAACCAATTAACTTATATAATACATGTCTTACTCAATCCAATTTCTTTTATTGATAACTTCAAAGTATGTTGGATGTAAGTATATAGATTCAATTCTACAAGTCACAATTTGTTATGTGTTACAGGATTTTATATTAGAACATTACAGTGAAGATGGAACCAATTATGAAGATGCAATTGCAGAGTTCATGGATTTGAGACAGGTTAGCTTCATATATGTATTTTCATTTGGTGTTATGTTTGTTGTTATCCAATACTATAATAAGAGCAAGTTATATATATTTACAGAAGGATCTCAATAACGGCTCTGACAAATTTCTTTAAATATGGAAATAACTAATTTCTAAGTAGAAAATAAGCTCTAGGTAGGTTTAATATTCAGGAAAATCCGGTTTTCTTGAAATAATAAGTTAAAAATCTAAAAAATAACATTATGCTTATGTAGAATCAAATGCAAACAATACAAATCAAAACATCTGTTTATAACTGTTTGACAGTTGCTATTGCAAGATGGTGGTGAACAATATGTGAATAGAGGTTTTGCATAGATGTTTATTTTATGTATTTAGCCTTGAATGAATGTTAATGTTAAATAAATAAATATTAATGTTAAATAGATAAATGTAAACGTTGATAAATAAATGTTAGTTTCGAATAAATCATGAATGTATATATACTCTCTCCAGCCTTAGTTTATTAAAATATTTTTAATTCATTAAATTTACTATCCGAAATTTGAAGAGAAACTTTACTGCCATGTTTGTAATATACATTAAGAATAAATGAAATATTTTCTTAACACCTATAATGTAAAGTAATATTGCCACAATGAACAAAAATAGAGTACTTATGATCATTTAATTATTCTTCGGTAAGTTTTCCATGGAAGCTTTTTTGCAATAGTTAAATTTTTATACCTATTATATAGGCCTACAACTATTCCACCATACCATATTACCATACTGTTACCACACCATTACCATGTTGTTTATTTCCATTCAACTCGTTGTCAGCTGACTAGTGGTGGGATATAATGTTTTGTGGGAACTGTAATCAGGTAAAGATTTCCCGTCCTTAGTCTCCACAACTGTTGCAGGCAATGAGGACTCCCCACAGAGACGCGTCAGGTGTAGCACTGTTGTTTCAATATTACAACCAGCTGTACTTCGTAGAGAGGAGGTTCTTTCCCCCCGACCGCAGTCTTGGTATATATTTTGAATGGTGAGTAAAAAGGATTCGATGGATTACAATATCATTTTTGTTTCTCCATTTGTTGATGTATACATGTACCTTCATAACAAAACCACATCATTAGCCATGGGTTATATTGAATTGTTATCAAAATAAATATAGATTTAGTCATGAATATAGTCATAGTTTAATTTATAACTATATAAAATATTATATTCACAAATACTTTTATTAAAAAGGTCTAATAATACTGTATTACGCAAAATTGAAAATAATAGTATACTACAACACTTCTTATATCAGTCAGGACTTAGTTTTCATCACAAGAAGCAAAATTGGTTATTATTGGTATCCTAATTGTGTTTTATGTGTAAAAATCTGATGTTCGAAATGTGATAAACCATGAAAGACATACTTTTGCCGCAAAATTATTAATAATTTTGATTGTATTACTGACAAAATCATGAAAAGTTATATTTTAAACATGATTTTTCACTAAAACGAAGTATTGGCTCCCATTGTTATTTTAAATTATTCGTTCTAACACAAGAATATTGAAATCTTGTATTTCGGATGTTAAAAAAATGTATTTGTTTAATAACAATACGCGTTACATACTTTCGTTGAATGTCGTTTTTTAGGGAGTTAATCTTCAGTTGTCAAAAAAATCAGTTTTGCACGGTGTATAATGGAAAAAAGAGATTAATACTTACCACCTTTATCAATTACGGTATCCACATTAACAATATCTTGCTTCAGTTTTTCAAACATAGGTAATAATTTAACTGAAACTTAAGTCTTAGGAAGAAGACTATATTAGTTACTTAGTTGCATGAGCTTAACTAAGCATTTACTTACTGCAGAGTTTTCTACACAGCACACCCAAAGAAGTTCCTTAATCCAACAGTTTAATGCACTCCCTTTGCACTTCAGTTAGACTTTGTAATAATATGTAAAGTTAATCTTTTTCGTAAAGTGGAGAATTTTTCCATCCAATTTATGACTAATGTTCCAGGTACGACTCACTGACAGGAGTGCCGAGTTGCCAGCGGACAGTTGCGTTTGAGAAGGCTTGTGTATTGTTCAACATTGCAGCTCTGTACACCCAACTCGGAGCTAAGCAGGATAGGCTCACTGCCAAGGTAACATTCCTCAAATTAACTGAATACAGAAGAGTTCTGTTCAACCGAATCTTAACGCACTAAAGGCCCAATAATCCAAACTAATTGGGACCGAACCCTGTTTGAATTACCAATTTGTTTGGATTATGCGGAAATGCATTGTAAAGTTGCATTAAAAGTACAGATAAAATCCATGATTTTAGTTGTGAACTGTTTATTCAGACTGTTAATCACAGTATACCTATAGATTTGTCCAAGTTTTGCATGAACGGCATCATGTGTTCCTGCAGGGACACAGGTTCTATGTGTTATGAACGCTTCATTATGGATATAAAACATTACTCATACACATAAAATGAACAATGATAAAATATTACTGTCTGTTAATTAAACCCTCAAACTGATGACTGTCGTAAATTATGACGGTCATCACCACTTGTGAAGTGATAGCGTCATAATTTACGACGGTTATTTTTTAACGCCAGTTAAACTAATATCAAAATAAATTGTACCAATCGATTCCTCACTTAGTTCTGCATATAAATATATCAACTTTTATATTCCTATTATAATTTTTTATTGTAAAATTTATTGGCTCAGTCACCTTTTTCCCCATTGTGTTGTGTAGTTTGAATTTTCCAGAGGTTCAGATTGCTAGGACTTTGTTGTATTTATTCTTCTCAAATTTACAATTAATTGGTAAGCAGTATAATATGGTAAATAAGATTACCAACTATGGGAGAGTAAGTAAACTTTTTGAAGTATATCTCCAACACATCTATGTATGCAGCACCAAACACAACATCACCACTGCTTACCTTTAACAGTGTTTCATCTAACACTGCTTACCTTTAAGTATTACTAACCTTTACCTAATCAATAGGTTATTCTTTATTGAAGGGTTTGGACGCAGCGGTGGACAATTTCCTCAGAGCTGCTGGGACCTTCACTTATGTACATGAGAACTTTACCAATGCCCCCAGCATGGATCTGGCCCCACACATGTTAGATATGCTGGTACAGCTTATGCTGGTGAGTAACAATGTGTTTATCCACCTAAATGACTCATGACATGATGACATGATACATGATGAATAGTTACAGTATTGGTACCGGTTATATTTTTGTTAATCACAGTTAACAGCTTTTCCCTGTCACTTTAGTTCCTCTCCTGATCACCAGTCTGAATTTTCCCACTGGGATTGGTGACTCCTATAGATTTTTTCATAAATAGAGCCATACCATTACACAATGTTCAAGCTGGAAACTGGAATGTTTTCCCTACTGAAATTTTAAGGTAACTGCAATCTATGCATTACTTTTTAAAGCTCTTAAATTCCATTCTTCAAAAAAAAGCTGTCAAAATACTGTTGAAAAACTTGAAAAGTGATTACTTCTAAAAGCAATTCTGTATAAGAATAATACATTTTTGTAGGCTCAAGCTCGTGAGTGCCTGTTTGAGAAGCTCGAGCTGCAGTCCAGGGATAAACGAGACGTCGATGTTTCATTGGACCTGGCTCAGGAAGCTGCTCAGGTAACTTATTTCAAATGATGTAATATTAAGAAAAAGGAAAATACTGGGAAACTCCATATTTTTACCTGTGAAAAAAGGCTTTCATCTCTATATATAAAATTGAATGTATGTATGTATGTATGTCCTTTATGCATTGCCAAACTACTCATCCGATCGCTATGAAATTTTAGGAAGCTGCTCTATATGTGTCCGGGAAGGTTTTAGTAAAAAATATTTTCGAAAACCCCATAAGTTTTCATTTTATGGCGTTTTAAATTTTTAATGTTAACCTTATGGAGAGTAAGTTTGTTTACAAATTTTCTACAATGAAAACATTTGATTTCTTAGCTACAGCTGATTAGTTTACTTTCCATAAGCAATATGCTTTACTATCCAATGCCATCTGAATAATGTAAAACTATGATGTAAATATGTGCTGTATAAAATGAACAGCTTTATTCGCCACGTTAATAGTTTACGGTTTTGGGGGATTATGTATTTATATTTTTATTTTCTGTCTGATTCAAAGGCACGTGTTTATATGTTGGCCAAATAAAAAATAATTACAATGTTTATATATATTACGTTTATTATAATAATCAGCTGTTGTACATCTTTCCTATAAAAGCCGTATTTCAGTTAGGTTTGGTTTGAGTTTGGATTGGATTTAAAAATTGTGAATTAATCCACTCAGATTTATTTGTTTTATGGGAATGTTTGTAATATGTCTTATTGTTTCAGTATTGTTATTCACTATTCCGCGACCCAGAATATATAACCTTTCACAATGAAGCCGTAATGCTATTCGACTTCAGAACATGGTCAATCTTAAAGTTAACATGTATTTACTGACAGGCATTACGAAGTTCGCCTGTAATAATAAAAGTAGGCTGTATCTGTACTAGGAAATATTTAGCTATTGAATATGAGGGGATTCTTTACTGGTCTGGTTACATCTTGCCTTTCCTGGGAGCTTGCCTTTTAAATGAGCCTGAACATACTATTTGATCCCATCCTTTGGAGGAGGTGGTGGATCTCTTTACTCGACTATATAAGAGATGGTGTAAGGACATCTTTACTGCCTAAGGCTCTCAAATCTTCCCTCAAGAGCTCCCAACTAAGTAAATAAGAGGGTTTGATAGAATCATAGTTTGTTTTTGGGGTCTAAACTTTCTCTGAAGAGTTAGTGAACAACAAGGTGTTAGGCTTGGCCTATCCAAGTCCTATCTTTATTCTAAGCCCTCAAAATTTAACAATCTACAATGATTTTTACCTGAAAGGAAATATGCCCAGCTAACTATGACAACTCTTTTAATGTGACATCTAACTAGAAACTGAAAAAATTCATTTACCATACTCATTTTATTTTTATCACACATAAATTTAACTGGCTGGACTAATGCATGAATAATTAGTAGAGTATACTATATTGAGCAGAGTGTTATGATTGCAGGTGTCCGAGGTTTACTGCACAGTGCAGACCCTGATCTCAGTGTCAGCCGTAAGGGACTACGTGCCATACTCATGGCTTTCGCTGGTGCAGGTCAAGCGGGAGCACTACGCCGCGCTTGCCCACTACCACTCTGCTGCTGGCCTCCTGGCCAAAGACCTGGACTGTCTCAGTTCTCGGACCAAACAAGCTCTCCAGCTGTTACACCGGGACATGGACCCTCGCACCGCCCTCGACATATCGGAGCCACATGACGACCACGAAAGGAAACTGCTCGGTTTGTGCTCTCCACCTACTGTCCAAATCAAGTTAATTATCTATAGACTTTCAGATTGTTTAACATGTTTTTAAAACATCTTTGTTTGAAACTCACTTATTGGGGATGTTGAATTTATGTTATTTAAATTATTGCAGACATTTCCCATCACGATTAGTAATACAAAAATTTTCACAAAGAAAAAAACATTCAACTGTTATGTTTTATGTAGTGTATAACAATATTTTTGTGAGTCTGTATCTATTTTCTTTGTATTTTTTTAAAGTTTGTTTACCACTTTAAAGATTTTGGTTTTCAGCTTTGTACCGCCTTGGTCTGGATTGTGTACTAATCCTTTTGTGATTGCGTATTACATTCTAGGTTTCAGCTCGTCTGAGAATGGAATCATATTTAAGTTTCCAAAACATTGTGAAACTTTGTTTTAATAATTTCGATGCAAAAGGTCAGCATTAATAATTATTAATTATAATTAATATAACAGTTGTTGGATGGTGGCACAAGGAAGAAGGTTTTTAAAATGTTTAGCTATCTACCACTTGTTTGGTTACACTGCTTACTTAAAGCAATCCCATTCTTGTTGGCTGCTTACTATATTAGACTGTATTTTCAAAGTTGTAACATTTCACTATTTTTGTCCATGTCCAGGGCGAGCTCACCTGAGAGGAGCGCTGATGCTGCATGAGGAGGCCGAGCGGTTGCTGCGGATGTGTCGAGAGCTGCGTAACAAGCAAGCGCTTGCCCAGGTGTTGTCCAGGTCACGCGACGCCACCACAACTATGTACAACAGCCACACAGAACAGATCGACGACTTCAGCGAGATCCTTGACCCTCCACACATTCATGGTAACATCATGGGTATATTTTAACTCCACCGGCTATTCCAGATTATAGTCTGATTACTATGCTTTTACAAAGTTTACTAAAATTATATTAATTCTGTCATTCTAATCAACATAAATATAACAAATAAAAATTTTTAAAAAGTTTTCCCCGTCTCTTCCAATGTTTACTGCTGTGGTAATAAAAGAGGCAATAAATAAACATATGGTCTTTGTACGTTGCAAGAGTTTGTTTACATGTAATAATACTTATTAAATGAATAAAAAAATAGATAATTTTAAAATTACTTAGATGGTATTTTAAATATTTATATATTTAAGAACAATATGCAATAGAATGTCCACTATCAACTTCTGTCTCGTAGCCTCCACCAAGTTCCAGCTGAGCCTGACACCGCCAGACTTTGCCCAGCTGAGGGTGGAGGACCTGTTCAAGGGGTTGGGCCCTGTAGCCATATTCTCTGCCAAGCATCACTGGACAGCGCCCCGCAGCGTACAGCTACACCGAGGCGACGGGGAGGTCGGGTTCGGCTTTAGCGTCAGGGGAGACTCTCCTGTCATCATTGCAGGAGTGGACCACGGATCTTTGGCTCATGTGAGTGTTCAGTTTTCTATAAGTGTGATTTCCTACAAAGAAAGAATTTTTTATCTGCAATTTTTACATTCCTGTAGCTTAAGGTATTGATTGAAGTCTTCTTATATACTGAGATATGTTCTACATCAATACCGATGTATGCTTGGGACCTATTAACCATCTGGAAGCCTCAAAAATGGTCAAAACAAGTCCGAATTTGTACCAAATTGCCAGTTACTGTGTTTAACAAAAAATTCAGTTCTTTTAAGTTCCACTAGAGGTCAGGGTTGTTTCAATATTTCTCCATGAGCATCATTCTATCCTAAACCAAAAGTACATTGCATTTTAATGAAAAAAAAACACTGGTGGTGGTTGTGGTTGTATTTTTTTAAAGGAGTAAAATAATAGCCTGCATTACTGATTGTTATGAAGTAAATTCAACCAAAAAACATAACATAATACATTTAAATAAAGAAAGTTATATTCGTATAGAGCATCACATTTTTATTTTTAAATTAAAATAAAAATATTTTTACTCTTACAAACAAAGCTACACTACATAATGCCAGTTGGATAATAAAATTTAATGGAATGTTTCAGTTTGGAGGGATGAAGGAGGGTGATTTCATCGTTTCTATTGGGGACAAAGATGTTAAGTGGGCATTGCATGAGGAAGTTGTCAGACTGATCAAGGACGCAGGGGATTCACTTAGCCTTAAGTTGGTGACGCCCATGGACAGGAACTACCTCAAGGTAAGGAAAAAAAAATACCGAGCACAAGAGAAACAACTGAAATGGAAGATGAAGTTCAGTAAATCTTATGTAAAATGGCTTTGGACATTCTCTAAGTCACTGACAGAACCTGCAGTGCATTTAAATATGTACCAGCAGGAAAATTCACAATTAACCTCTTAACAGCGATACACGTGTTATTCCATTGTAGTATTCTCTACCCGCTATCGTGTCGCACTGGATATAATGTACAACGACCTTGTTGCTTTAACCGCGACACCCGAGTTTCAACGGATTTGACGTTTTCAGCTGATTTATTTTGATAATACAACTCTTCTGCTAGGTTTCCCAAGCTATGACTGTTAAATTGTCCATGAGAAGTGATAGACCATTTGGTGCTGCAGTCTAGTAAATTTTTCTGAAACCAAGTCTATGCCATGTGCTCTGCAGTGTCAAATGTCCCGCTAGGTAGTTGTTTACATTGCGTTGTTGCAACCACGCTAAGTTGCGAAAACCCCGCGGTATGTTTTCATCAAGCCTAACAAAACCCTGCGCCATTAATCGTTTTGAAACTGCAGTGAACCAACTTACTCCACAATGAAGGGATTAAATGTCAACAAGTCAGATATTGCAGTAATATCATTAATATTTAAGTTATCCTGTTTGACTCCTAGAAGGATCGGTCCAACTAGCTAGATATCATTGCTAGATCTATGTGTCTGATATTTTTAACTATATCAAAGAGACTATAACAACCCGGGTAAAAGTGAGTTTGATGATTATCCGGCCAAGGCTCGGTGAATAAGAGGCTGGATATTGGATTGTGATTAAAACTCAAGGAAACATGTGTCGTTCCAGATCACACCATTCATTCATTTTGAATTTGTTTTACTTCTGTATTAAAATATATATATTCAGATTTTCGCTTTTATATTTTATTCATTTCATATTGAATTAAACTTCATAAGAAATTAATGGATTCTGATTTTATAGAGCTTTCAGATTCAATTTAGTAATTATTTATCACAACAGTTATATGTTTACGAACATAACTTCATAAATTTAATGTTTTTAACCAGATTTTTTTTAATTCTCTAGATCATCTAAACTTTCTGTTTTAAATTTTGATCACATAGTTCTGTAACATAACTAACATTTGACTGATTTGAATTCAATCCTGCAGCAACCTTCAAGCAGTTCTCAGTCGAGTACTCACAGCAAGTCGAGTTCCAGTAGCCAACCGAGCCCTGGCAACACAACAAGTTCTCACAAACGGCTCACGTGGAATCCCTTCAGACGACAACGGGAACGTGAAACTAGTTTCAACCTCATCCTGCGGTAGACTAGACCATACGAATAGATTAGTAGACTCATCCATCCCTGTAATCATTTAGTATAACGCTCACTCAAAAGTCTGTGATAACAAGAATGATTCTGCATTCTCTCTCACCTCTTATTGTTGCATCTTGAAACTCATTCTTTGTTTGAAATCATAAATAATTATAAAACGTTCTGAATGTAAATACCCCTTAAAAATTACATCATGGAATTGATGGTGAAATTACATTATGTTTTTTTTATATACATTTGGTTCAGGTGTTGTTTTTTGAACAACGATTTTTTATGTTGTTGTCTATATTCTTGACTCAGAAATATTTTATAAATTTACTACTGCATAATAGTGATGTAGTAATAAAAGTGTCCTGTTTTAACACTGATAGATGTTATAAACTACTCATAATATATTCTAAAAAAAAACATTACTTCAAAACTTCTATCCTTCAATATATAAAGTTGGTTTAAAAGGTGGATGAGTCTACTTTTACTATTTATTCATTTCAACCGTTTCTCTGTGTGTATTAGCAGAATAGATTATTCATCAATAAGTACCTACAGGGGTTTGTAAAACTGTTACCTGTACCCTTCATATGTCTTGACTTTCTTTTTAACAACAATAAACAAAATTTGAAATAAGTTATGATTTCTAGTAACTAAGAGCTGTAAATGCACACAGTTCCTAAATATTTTTAGCAAAATAAGTGCCAAAGTGTCGAAATGAAGTTGAAATTATTGTACAATTTATTTTACCTGTATGTAAAATTTATTTTAAGAGTAGCCTACTATGTATAAAATATATTGAGTTATATATATGGCTTTCATATTTTAAGGCTTTATTTAAAAAATAATTTTTCAAGTTTAAAACCGTTTTACTACCTTAAATGTACTTTCGAACTGTCCAATAAGAATGGTTTGTCATTTAAAACAGTTTGTATGATTTTAAATAGGTTGAATCATGTTATACAGTCAAATTACAGTAGTTATACAGTTAGTGTTACAACACTGGATGGACTTGTGACTGGATGACTTAAAGGAGTTTATGCTTTGGCTCAGAACCTCGTTGTTGTTGTTGTTAATAAACCATAGCTAATTTAACTTCAGACAAAACCTTTTATACATACATTTTTATATGAAATATAATGTACATATGCGCATTGTTTAAAAATTATTTAGTAATAGCTTTAATTTATCAAATAATAAGACTGATGATCAAGAGAATTTTATGTTGTAGTTCTCTTCGAAAGGGGAAAGGTTGGGAATTGGACAGATGGGAAATGTAGAAATGTTTATTGTTGTGTAAATATTATACTGTAAATAAAGGTGTAATTTTTGAATACTTGTTTAGAGCTGAATTTTTTCATACCTTTGATATTTGTGCAAAACAATATTGTATTTACTTTCCTTTCGGAAATAGCTTGGATCATAGACATGTCTAAAGAAATTTTTTAAACAGCTGTCCATTAAAACGATATGACATCACTGTTTCAAATTTTGGCCTCGCATGTTTTTGTCCACTACATGAAACATAAAGAACATGTTAGGCAAAACGTCTAAACTTAAGGCGTTTATACAAGGACTTTATTTCCCCTATAGTTTTGTCATATTTGAAACATAAACACAAACATAAGGAGTACAGTATTTTGCATTAAAATAGTACTGACTTTTAAAATGTCTTTTTATGTTTACACAAATAGGAGTAGTGACGTTTTAATATGTCATTTGACGAAATTTGCGCAAATAATTTTTATATATTTATAACATGATACAGATTGATTCCTAGGTCATAAATCAATAATTAAAGACATGTAGTTATGCAGCATTTTTAGGCATTTGGTAATCAGCAGGGGAGGGGGTACAAACGTTGGTGGCTGTGGCGGCTGCAGTGAAGTATCGGCTCATTAGATTGTATTAGAAGACATCAAATATGACTGTTTTATAAATGTGTTTGTATTTATGTTTCAAAATATGTTGGATAGAACATCACTTCATTGCCACTTAAAAATACCATTTTAAGAGAAAAATGTTACGGACAAAAACCATTGTATGAACAGTAAAGGCCTAAGTGATTAATTTACTTCATGATAGATATGCTTACTGATATACCTAAGCTATTTATCAAAGTTTAGTTGTATTATTAATTTGTTTAAAACCCTGGTCCAATACCAATAAGAGATATACCAATAGACTGGGATGGTGGCGTCATCCTGTAATTCAGCTACTTCGAGGTCACAAATTGTGGATAGTGGGTGTGGTGTTCTGTTGTGTGGATTAACGTCCGCACTACTGAATACTACGTTAATCTGCAAAGATCATCCTCATAATTAGACCAATTCAGAGGCTGCGGTTCGGATTCCAGGTTAAACTGTAGGTCCCTTAATTGCCATCAGCTGTTGGGCTATTAATTAACAGTCCTGTCTAAGGAACATGTCAGCCTTAGCCAATAACACGACTACAAGATCGCGCCACAATCATCTTACACTCAATTCTTATTCATACTTGGCTTAAAATACCTACCTACCTTGTGGTATGTTCGCCATTTCAATAATCTAATCTAATCTTAAATTGCATTATTTTCAAAGTGTTCTATAATCTTGCTCATTTAGGAGGGGAATTAAATAAAACAAGATAATATGCTCTCAGTTGATGTAATACATACAAAAGTCAGTCTGTTAATTCAACAAATACATTAAATGGAGCTTACATGTAAATGTAAAAATAATTAATAGATTTATGAGTAAAAAATACTCTCATAATTTACATCACACTTCCTGTATAAAATAAGTTTACATTAAATGTTTTAAAAACAAAACAACTAAGTATATTCTTATCTTTTTCCAGTTCGATCAGGTAACAAATTACAGTAGCTAAAAAATTAGTAGAGTAAAATTAATTATAACACAGTATTATACTAAGATGGCCATGATTATTAAAGTTATAAATCTTAGGCAAACAGATAATCGATCTTATATGAACATTTTAGGCACCAATTTTTTTTATAATAATTAAAATAGTATATTTCATCACTAGGACTAAAAACTGGCGTTTTTGATACGAGCACAAGCTTAACAGGCGAGGCTGTTAAATGTGCTTGTATATATCAAAAAGCCAACTTTTGGCCATGTGATTAACTACAGTTTTCGTCATACTGCAAATAAAATGAAACAATCTCGTAAAACATAATTTATTACCTGATTTAGTATCAATAGATGTCAATCATTTTTCTCGCTTTAGACTAATCAGCTGTTATGTTACTTACATTCTAGCAATTATTTTTTGATTCCTGATTGATTGTTAGGATATGTCAATTATTATTATCATCGATAGTTCAATCTAAACCATTCAGTAGTTAGATTTAATAGTCGATTACCAGTTTTACAATCGATATCCAGACCGTCCAAAATACAAAAAAATCGATAGATTGTTGTAGTTACTTTATTATTTACAATTAAATGCTGACCTTGAACCAAAAGTATCATCAACAATGATATTTGGGGCATAGGACACAAAAAATCATCATAATGACAGGTTTAGTCCTATGAATAAAAAGAAGAATTTTTGCTCTTCAACACATGTATCTATCTAAAACAGCTATTTTTGAAGCAGTATGACGAAAAAGCATTTTTTACATCCATTTAAAATCATTAATGCCCTTAACAGTTTCTACACTTTTGCATTTTTAACAAAATTTTTCCTAAATATTAAAATTGTAAACAATATAAAATAATAGTTTATATAATTACATTATTACTGGCAATTCTTTTCAACATAAACATAGTATAGTTAGTTATGCTCATTACACAAGTTCATTCAGTATATAGAACAACTTAAACTCTTAAGAAATGCAACAAAAAGATATAAAGGTAATACAAAACAAAATTAACCGTTCTTATTTTCTAAATAAGTGCTCAGTGAATACCAATTCACTATTAGACAAAACTCCCATCTAACGAAATAACTTTGCTAATAAAAAACATCCTACCTCTCTCTTCATATAAACAAACACAATTAGTATAAATTCAAGTGGTATAATTAACTATCAAGGAAAGGGGGTTCCCCTCAACTTTTGATGAAAAACTTCCCTGTGGGAAATAGGTTAGATCATTACTTTTTACCATGACAATCCCCAACTATTAGGTTATAAGAGATTGGATTTATAACAAAATAATGTTCTTCACTAAGAGTTAACACAAATACCAGATGGTTAACTTCCGTCAGAATTTGAATTTGATGCAATTAAACCCATAATGCACTATCATTTCCATCATCTGAAGCCTCTCTTCTCACATAATCATGGGATTAGGGCGAAAGAATCATAAAAAACTTGCTTAAGATTGATCAGCAAAACATATTCTTATACTGATAAAAATGATACTGATAAAACTCAAGATATTTTTTCAAATAACATTGTCTGCTATAAGGTTTGTAAAAACTTAATGTAAACAAAGATTTGGAGAATATTTATAAAGTTTACTTTTAAGTTACTATTATAACAAGAACCTATAGTTTAACATGAGATGTAAATTTAATTTACTCCACTGTCAAATAAAGCAAGCCTTCTTTTTACAAAACAAATTTTATTAGCGAATTTCCCATAGGGAAGTAGCTATTACCGTAGGTCTCATGGCAAGACTTAAGCCCGGGACCATGTTATTTTTTCTTCTTTAGGTGCCTAGAGACCAAAAACAATAGTCGTTAAAATTTATATATATATGTGTCTGTGAACACGATAACTCTCGTAGAAATGGTCCGATCGAGACCAAATTTGGTAGAGACGTGTATTCCTACAAATGCTCGGACGAGTTCGTAAACCAGACATATATCGTTCAATGGGAACGGGTAGTTTGGGGGGGTTTTGTACCCCAAAATGGGGTTTTTTGCGTTTTTCATATGTAATTTAAAAAATTTTTAGATTTAATCTTTCACCATTAAAATCAGCTTAAAAAACTACACAATTAAGTTCCTTAAAGTTTTTCTCTATCTTCAACGGTTACCGAGATATAAAAAAATCTAAACACAGTACGTTGTATTTTGAGGCTCCAATGTTAATCTTATGGAGGATTAGGAAAAATTAATTTTTCACTTATTATCTAATATTTTTGGATGAAACTTGATATTTAGCTTCATGTGGTTGAGATCCATACATTTTGTGCATAAAAAATCATAGTTTATGTGTTTATCATGGCAGCAAACCTGCATACTCTTTTCCCATGTTAATCATATGGAGATTAGGCAAACTCCTTTATTTATGGACAGATCTTGATAAAAGATGGTATAAATGTTAAAAATAAAATTTTTGATGGTTTAAATGGCTACTTTCAGTGTTCCTCACAGCAGCAAACCTACTCACTCTTTCCCATTTTAATCTTATGGAGAATAGGCAAATAATTCTCATGTTTTTCGACAGTTTTTGACCAAACTTGTCATATATTATTATTATTATATTATTGATTTGAAAATTCGCTGAGTACGCAGGTCTGCTGCGACGGGGGTATTTTCTTATTATTACATAAAAAAATAATAAGTTATTTTTGGATGAAATAGGGTTTTGTTGTGCAATATGAGAAAAATGTTTGTATTTACTTCCCTGTGGGAAATAGGTTAGATCATAGACATGTCTAAAGGGAATATTTTCGGTTCATATGAACAGTTGTTCTTATTCTTTTATATTAAAAATTTCATAAAATAGCTCTGGTAGTTTCTATAGAAACCTGTTACATATTTTCCATCTTAAAAATCACTTACTCTCGCCCAGAGCTAAGACATGTCCCTGTCAACATACCACACTTTGGCCCTGATCTTGAGGTATGGTTTTCATGCTAAGCTAGATAGAGAAACGAGCTTATGAAGCAAAGAGACTAGCAGATTAATTCAGGAAACTTTCAGGTATAATATAGTATTAAAAAAATGCAAGCTTAAAAATTATAATTGATGCTGTCTAACATGGTAAATACGATAAAACTTTATAGACAATTACTTAATAAAATAAATTCTCTTGGAATTTTTTTCATAATATAAGAAATATATACAAAGTCTCAAAACCCTGCTTATACTATACATTGGGATATGAAACACATAAAAAAGACTACCAAAAAGTTATCTTAAGAACAAATTTTATGGGTGTAATACTATAGAGAGAAGACACTTTTTGAGAAATCAACTCTAAAAATTAAATGTTTTGTTGGTGCACCAATAAAAGAAAATAAATAGTATCAGTCATACTGAGACTTATAACTATATGAAAGCCAACAGTTGTTATTTAAGCTAAATTAATAGCAAAGTTTGGTAAAAACCAAATGATTTAACAAGTAAAAAATCTATCAAACAATATAGGGGTGAGCAAGTAATGGTTTTTATTAGAGTTTATTGAGTTGATTAACTCCATGAATTAACACTTAAACTAAAAAAATATAGTTTTTATAATACTGTATTGTAAATTAAATTTTAATATAGTTACTGTTTAACACGTTGGGTGCGGACCAATCAAATCCAAGGGGCACAGGTCCCTGCGTGCGGAGTGGAACAGACTGGGGACTATTTAGGTTAAAATCAAGGTGGTGAAACTGGCGATGTAGATTGTGCTGCCTCCTCTTGGGATCTCAGAAAACTACGGCCAGCTTTGTTATAACGCAGTATCTATATCTGTATGGATCACCTGGAATTTTCCAATTGGTTAATTTTAAACTGCACTGGCCGCGCCATTGTCAGCACTGCACAGCGAACGGGGATTTTGGGCGCCACAGCGACTGTGTTACATTTGAACTTCTACATGTTTTCTCTTTTATGTGTTCTTCATTTAAACCTCAAAAGCATGCCCTAATATATACCTCATATTTTTAAGTGTGATCGCAAATAATTATTTATAGTTATTCCTTCCCTTCACCCTACTTATCATTGAGTCCTAATTTTTTACTTTAAAATAATATTAAACCCGTGCATTCATAGCCAAACTGTGGACAAATTAACAATACAAAAATGTTGAATAATATAAATAAATTACCAAAAATTAACTAAATTAATGTTCAAGTACAAATAATTTTTTGATAATTGCTGATTAACACGTTCACTGCGTCATCGAAATTCAATAACTTTTTCATACTGCGGCATGAGCCACCGGTGACTCTTAGGGTGTACAATAGCTAGTTGCGTCATGTGTCACCGGTGACTCATAGTTGTTTCAAACTTTGGCGGGCTCTAATTTCATAGAGGTTGCATTAGGAGCGCTGCTAGTGGACTTTTTAGGTTACTTTGGATATTTCCCACCAGATCGCAGCATCGTACAGCGAATGAAATGTCATGAGCCACCGGTGACTCATGCCGCAGTGCATTGATCATTTACGACTTTTGATTTCAAACAGAAGACTCAAGCCATCAGATAGTAAAATAACCTCAAACAATAATTGCGCAAATAATAAACGTCGAAACACGTAAAAAACTATTTTTCTCACTCAAAAAACTTTTGCGTCAACCGTGACTCATGCCGCAGTAGAAGAATAGTATGTAGTAAAAATTAACCACAGTGCGGTATGAGTCACCGGTACTCATACATAAATATGTATATAAATATATACTACTTTCAAAACTAATAACAGTGCAACCCCCACTTAAATTGCATTACAGGTGTGGAAAATATGTGTGCCACAAGAAGCTTCAGCCACGATAGAATAGTCGCCGCACGCAGAGCCAGACACTCGTGAGTCACCGGTGACTCATGCCACAGTAAACGTATTAAATGTTAGGACAACTTTGTCTCCTTAAGTGTGAGAAGTAAAAAAAATTTAGTAACTATTCAAACTCACTCACCCCTACTAAATGACCAAAAGTTTGTAATACATGTCCAATATGCCTATATGCCCTGGAAGTTGTTGTGGTAGAGTTTTATTATCTCTTGAAAGCAAGACAAAATCCCTCTTGGCTACTGGTTGGTCAATACAATGTCATAGGTATTGCCTACTCAGCCTATAGTAATGCTTATAACTTAAGCAAATTAAAAAAATGAAATATTGAGATGTTATTTTTGATTTATTATTATGATTGATAGCTGGAATGTTGCATTCCAAAAACTCTTAATCACAAGTATGAAAATAAAAATAGTTATATAACATTATAAAAGCAATTAATATTACACACTACATCTATATGATACAAAGTTTTTTTTAGATCAATTCAAAAGCTTCAATAAAGGATAAAATGTCTTACAATACTGATGGTGGAACAATATTTTCTTCCATTTTTTTAAGCGTACATTCTACTGGTAAGGATATGAAATGTTGAGATGGATCATAGTCAGATTCTGCAGTCTCTTCACCACCCACCTGGTTGTTGTCAGTTTGAACATCAACCATTAAGTTTTCATCGGTTTTGTAGATTTCAGTTAAAGAGGGTAAAAACCTATTGTAGAAAGCTTTACAGTGAACAACACGTTTATGCCTTTGAAGTTGTGCTCGATTTTTGTAAGTTTTGTTACAAAATTTGCAAAGCCAGGGCTTTTCTTTGATGTGCACCAAAAAATGATTTTTCAGATAGCTCTTGGTACGAAATGCTCTATGGCACTTATCACAATTGAAAGGTTTCAAGTCTGTGTGAGTAGTTACGTGAGCTTTCAGAGTACTTAACCTCGAAAAGGCTTTAAGGCAAAGTTGACAAAAAAACCGCCTGGCCGAATGAACTAAAGCGTGCTTCTTGAACGAATCAGGATGACTAAAGCGTTTTCCACATACCTGGCAGCAATAAGGCTTTTCTGTTGAATGATGGATAAGTTTGTGTGACTTCAAAGCATGCTTCCACCTAAACTTTTCAAAACAAGTATCACACTCAAATTTTTTTTCTCCGGTATGAACCAACTGGTGAGCATTTAGAACATCTTTGCGATTGAATTTTTTACCACAAAGCTTACACTGAAACCTCCTCCCTCCGGTGTGGATCAGAAGGTGTGTTTTTAAAGTGCTCAACAGGCTGAAAGACTTCTTACAAATTTCACAACGAAAAAGTTTTTCTCCTGAATGTAATATCTTATGCCTTTTTAGTGAGTTCGGAGCTGTAAAGTTGCTGTTGCAAATATCGCAAGTGTACAGTTTCTTTTCTGAATGTACCTTCCAGTGGGCGTGGAGAGAATCTCTTGAAGTGAATTGCTCATTACAGTATGCACATGGGAAAGCCTGGCTCTCATTTCCATTAATATGACTCAGTTTATGTCTCTGTAGGTTTGCAAATTTCTGAAAGTACCTCAGACACATTTCACACTGATGAAGAGTTTTTTTGTGCACCTTATCTTCATTTTCATTCAGTGGATTTTCCGTGTTGAACAGTTCAGTGGAATCGCCAGAGTCAAAAGTAGATACGGTCATTTCTTCGGCCTTGCAATCTATCTCAGGTGATAATTTATTTCCTTCTTCTGTATGCAAATTCTCTGTAATTTTTATTTTTTCATTCTCTACAGGTGAAGTCTCAGTTGATAATATCATTTTCTTTTGGGAATCTGACTCATAATTTAATTTTATTTTATTTTCTTGGTGGCAAGTTTCAACAATCCTTTGATCTATCTCTTTACGAACAACTTCAGCTATTGTTTTATTTTCTTCACTCTTCTGAACAGCCACAGAATTTATAACAATTTCTTTTACAGGAATAGTCTTATCCGTTGCTTTTGTTTCTATTGATTTGTGGGCGGTCTCAGCATGTTTCCTGGCATAAGCCTTTGAAGTGAATCTCTTGGGACATACAGTGCATTTATGCATCTTGTAACCCATGTGTGTCCAATTCGTGTCTTTATCTAACTGCAACTGTTACAAAAAAAATTAAAATCAACTAAAGATAGCAATGTTCAAAGATAAACATCATGTCATGGCTCATAAAATGATTCACCTCATTATGATGGAATAAAAATTCTGTTAAACAATATTATGACAATAGTGATCAGCTGATCAGATCTGAACTTGACACCACAAAGTGACCTAAATTGAAAGGTCTTAAAAAAGGTTTGAAATATTTTGAAAATAGACTTTAACATGACTAATAAAACTCACCTTCCTAACGTTCTCATGGGGAACAGATTCCAATGTTAATCTTGTTCCTTCACTTTTCTGGACAGCCACCGAATTCAACGTAACTTCTGCTTCTCTCTGAGCAGGCTTGGTTGCATTTATTTGTTCTACTTTGTGTGCGTACTCAGCATGTTTCCTGGCATAAGCCTTTGATGTGAACCTCTTGGGACATACAGCGCACTTATACATCTTGTAACCCATGTTGGTCTGATTTAAGTCTTCATCCAATTGTAACTGTTAGAACAAACATCTACATTAAAACCAGTGAAACATATATTTAACACATTCGCTGTGGCGCCCGAAACCCCCGTTCCTCGTGCGGAGTGGCCTGTGTAGTTTAAAATCAACCAAAAGGAAAATTTCAAGTGACCCATACAGAAATAGGTACTGCGTTATAACAAAGCTGGTCGTAGTTCTCTCAGACCCCAAGAGGTGGCAGCACGATCTACATCGCTAGATCCACCATCTTGATTTTAACCTAAATTTCACCAATAGGATGCGAGCGGTCCGCTCCGCACACCAGGACCAGTACCCCTCGGATCCGAGTGGTTCGCAGCGAACGTGTTAACAAATGATAAAAAAAATTTGATTTGGTCAATTAATCAAGAACTTTGTTGGCCATTAAACAACATAATTAACTATTACAATAGGCTTCGTCAATCTCATTTTAACTATAAGAAACATATTTTGACTTGAGACCATAAGCTATCAATAAAACTAATTTTAATATATTAGTTTAGACCTATATTTAATATTATAGCTACCTTTGTTTGAGTGTTTTAATAATATGACAAATGATTGTTATAAAGACATTAAGGTAAGCTAAATTTACCTCATTAATGCTCTCCTTGGAAGTTTCCGATGTTATCTTTGTTTCCTCATGTTTCTGGTTGGTCAGAGGACATAATTTGATCATTAATTCTTTAACAACAGTTTTGGCACTTGTATTTATTTCCTCTGCTGTGTGGGCAAACTGTGAATGCCTCTTGGCATAAGCCTTTGTGGTAAACCTCTTAGAACATACACTACATCTATACTTCTTGCCTCCTTTGTGTGTCCATTTTATGTGTTTGTTTAGCTGAAACTAACGAAAAAAGCTTTATTTTTTCAGTAAATCACTAAACAAAGTACATTCATAATACAATCCATCACATTAGAATAGAAAAGAACGGAGTTCACCACAACTCACAACGAAAAGTTCTCAACATAAATAGAGGCTGCCTTCAATGTGAATGAGTTTACATTGAAGGAGGGTGTAATTTTGGAAGGCATAGAGTTAACTGTTTAACGTATGCAGATGACATAGTTTTTGTATCCCCAACTGCAACAGGCCTTCAGCATATGATCAACAGATTAGAAAATTACTGTGAAATTTGGAATTTACACTTAAATTTAAATAAATTTAAAATTACGGTTTTTAGAAACAGGTGAAAATTGGCAAAAAATAACAAGTGGTGGTATAAGGGACGACCTATTGAGGTTGTAAATAGTTATAAGTATTTGGGGATAGAATTTTCTTCAACTCTGTCTTGGAGCCAACATTTTAGGAGTAAAAGTTGTGTCTCAAAATTTGCGATAAATTCAGTTTGGAATTTTATTCAAAATAAAAATATTCCGCTTAGTGCAAAACTAGTTTGTTATAATAAAATCGTCAACGATATATTACACTACGGAGCTCATGTTTGTGGTTTTTTAAAGAATAGTATAGTTGAAAATGATCAAAATATTTCTTAAAAAAGCTATTTTGTTTACCTCAAAACACACTCAATTATGTGTTACATCTGGAGACGGGGTTTGACCAAATTTATTTTTATACTTTAGCAATGCATATTCAGTACGTTATTAAAATATTGAAACTCCCAAAAAATTGTCTACCACATATTTTAGCTACATTTATCTATTTTTTAGCCACATTTCTTGGCTATGCTAGCCAAGAATTTAAACTCATCATGTTTTCAAATGTTAATACTTAAAATCTTTTTGGATTTAAACTCTAAATAATAAATAGTTTATCATGCTCTTTTGCCTCAAAAATGCAATATGTAGGATGAACTGTGGGGAAGATTCTCTTGCATTGATAAATATTTCAATTACAGAAAAAATATATAAGAATTATGACCAATGCAAAAACCTAGAGAATCCTGTAAAGGTATTTTTAGGGAACTGAATATTCTGACCCTGCGCTCAGTGTACATTTTTAAATGTCTAATTTTTGTAAAATCAAATTTTAATAACCTTAAAAAAGATAATCATTTGCATAATTACAGCACTAAATATAGAAATGACTTCCAATTTCCTATCTACAGATAGAGTGTTCTTTTGAGAAATCACCATTCCGGAAAAAAACTTTATAATAAACTGCCTAATAAAATTAAGGAGATTGAATGTATTTTTAAATTTTAAAAAACATTGAAGTCTCTATTGCTGGACAAGGTCTACTAGAGTATAAATGATTTTCTATTGGATTCTATAGTATGACTTTTTTCTCTCATTTATGGATAAAGCATTACCTGTTCATTTATTCTTATCACCACTTATAATTTATAACACTGTACCACCATTAGATTTATTATTTTATCTAGTTTTAAGTCTGTTTGTCTTGCCACCTATTTCACCAGCTGTGCTAAAACGATTGGAAATGTGTTGTGACTTGTGACGAATAAAGAGTTTTAGTTTGAACTAATTTTCTTGCGGACCAAACTCCAAAGATCTAATTTGCTATGTTGAGTTTTGTCTATAATTTGATATCAATCCTGACCTACCTGACTGGTGATGAGTAAACATATTTATGCTATACAAGGGTTACACGATTCGTATGATTATGTGTAACCAGCAAGAGAAGTGTCTTTAGTAAACAATTTCCAGATCTCCTTACCGAAATTTAGCTGTGTATGACACATAAAGATTTACAATACAAACAAAATAGTTTTGAGTTAGAATTGATTGAATTAAAAGGAATTATTAAAGTTGAGATTATCGGAATTTCAAAATGTTACTGTTTTGGAAAGATGAATATTTTACCATTAAAGAGTTATGTTTAGATTTTTTTACAGTTAGTTTAATATTTTTTTTCTACTTGTTTATAACTTGAAAATTATGGTATCAAGATAGATTTTATATTAAGGCCCTGTTCTGTAGAAAAACACCTGGTTTGAATTGAACACTCATATCAATTTAAAATGTTAAAATACAGTAAACCCTCTCATATCCGGATCTCTCATATCCGGACCCTCCGATATCCGGACGTGATTTTGAAAGAATGCAAAAATTTAAAATTACTCTAGGAGGTCGATGTTTGTTAAACCAGTAGTCGTGAACAATGTTTGTAGGCCAGTTAGTAGCGTGCCGATCGCCAAACGCGGGGTTAAAGCCATGTGGACAGCGGTAATTTTCAAAAGCGGAATGGGGAAATGATGAGTCACCCTAGCCCCGAGTGCCTGAGTCTCTAGCACTACTGTCTGATTTCTGTGCTATCTGGTGCAAAGTCACTGACACGAATCAATAAACTTCCCCTCCCCACCTGTCCCTACCCACCCCAATAGCCAAACCAACGCTTCATGTGTACTGTAGTAACAACACCCGCTCCGTGGTCAGTGTTGCCTTTGTTTTGCTTCAGTGACCTTGTCTTTCTTGTAACGGTTCGTTTTAGTTTTGGGTAGTAATATGTTATTATGGCCGGAAAGGTTGTCATTACGATGGAGGAAAAATTGTATTACTCTAGTACTGTACCACTTTGTACTGTATTACGTGATTTTTTGAGTTTTTATATTATATTAAAGAGGTTTTTTTTATTTAATATGTTTTATCCCCCTCTCATATCCGGATTTTTTGCTATCCGGATCGGCCTTCGCCACATTAGTCCGGATATGAGAGGGTTTACTGTATTAATATATAAAGAATAAACTGGTTTCATTACTGTTGTTTAAGGTATAAAAATGTCCAAGACCCCTGGACTGTTTACAAAGGTGAATACGGCAACTAGCTCTGCCAACCATGTTTTTTGGTTTTTTGTTATAGAAAGATAAAATTTGGGTCCATTTATAATACACGCTAAGCCTTAAGTTGTGAAGAGCGTATTTGGCACACACCCATAGAGAGTGATATATTTCATACTTGTTAACATAGAATTCAACCTAGACTTTTATCTCATTAGAATCATATGAATAAAAAACAAATGAAACATTGTCGACAGTAAACTTACTTGAGTTGCAAAGCCCCTGAAGCATACGGAGCAGACATATGAGTGTGAGTGATGATCCCGCTCAGCTGGGTGCTTCTGCACATGCTGTGCTAGTTCTGCACGAGAGTTGAAGCTCTTGCTGCACAGGCTACAAGTATGAACATTGTCGCTAGACTCTGCTATTGAGTGAGGGACCTCTTTCTCTTGATTAGAGGTTTCAGATATTGTTTTTTCTTCACTTATTTCCTCCGCTTTGTGGGCAGTCTCTGCATGCCTCTTGGCATAAACCTTGGTGGTGAACTTCTTGGGACACACGGGACATCTATACTTCTTGCCTCCCTTGTGTGTCCATATGATGTGTTTATTCAACTGCAACTGTTAAAACAACCCTCTTTATGTATGATCAAAAACTTTAATCCAAATAAACATAATCATAAGTTTAAATATTTTTAAAATAACCACTATTATTAAAACAAATATTATTTATAGTGGTGTAGGTTTTACAAAATACTACATTTTAGCTTAGATCTGTGAAAAAGTTCTGCGGCAGGGGTGGCTGCAGAACCTGACTTTAAAAAAAATCCTGGCTTGAAGAACAATAAATGTGGAATCCTAACTATGTCTAACTATGAATTAGTGTTCAATTAGACTCTTAATAGTAACGAGGTTGACCATATTGTTTTCTAAGTTGATTCAAAAGTTAATCCAACAGGTTCCCATTTATTAGGTTATAATAAAAATCAGAACTTGATATAAATGTCCCTAACATACCAATCAGTAAGCTAGGACCAAACTTGCTGGAGCTGGTGACGGCAAGGATGAGTTGGCCTCTCAATATCAATCGAACCTGAGGTGAACATAAACTTAATCCTATAAGTGGCAAAGTAGTAATTCACAACGTATTTACAATTTAAATATGAAGTGGCAGCTGTCATCAATTTAGTGAACTTGTTAGCCATCCTCATATTCGTCAAGCGTGCTGCTTCCTGTAAGTGGATACTGAACTATTTCAAGGAGTGTGCTCAATCTCTACTTTGTGTGACCATATAATGTGTTTATTCAACTGTTAAAACAACGCTTCTTGTTTATCAAAACATTAATATTTCTTTATCTTTTATACTCTTAGGTTATTGTTCCAAATTAAAATGGGACTTCAATCCCTTTGTGGAAGGTAAACCGTAATATTGAAGGTTAAAGAGAGGTTTTTATTAAATTTTATATTCTCGGATAACACGGAACTAACAAAAGATTTCAGATAAAAACTGTATCAATTAAATTTTTTTTATTGTTTAATGCAAAATGTGGTTATGGCCAATGAATATAACTGCATTAAGAATAAATAATAATTATTAAATTTATGGTACAGTAAATACAAAACACTATAACCTCTCAGACAGTCAGGAGATGACTCAAGTAGGCCTTGTGCTCATTAATGTGACGTATAGGCAGGGTGATGAAAAGCATAAAAACGGATGCTAACTTCTGATTCATGCAAATATTTTATTATTTTATTTTATGTTTTATGGAACCCAGGATAGGCTTAGTTATCACGGCACCTTGCTTAACCAAGACTCAGTAAAACAGACACTACTAAACTCAAAAAACGGTGTGCAACATAGTTGTGCTGGGTTTATATCTCTTTTAGTTTTTAATTGTAAAAATGTTTAGGTTAATTGTCTGCTAAAATAGAATGTATCTTGTTACCTAGTACTAAACCATTAAACCCATACCAAACTATAGCTTGATAGCTAGTTATATGTATTCCTGCTTTTGTTACATGTTCTATGCTCAAGGCTTGAGACAAAACATAAAATAATCACGTCAACACCAACATGAAACTTTGCAGTCATTGAACATAACCTCAGTGGCGAAGCCCCTAAAACATAGGGAGCAGACATATGAGTGTGAGTGATGAGCTCGCTCAGCTTGGGTGCTTCTGCACATGCCGTGCCAGTTCTGCACGAGAGTATGAAGCTCTTACTGACACAGGCTACAAGTATCAACATTGTCGCTAACCAATAATGAGCGAGGGTCGCATTCTACAGTCATGCCATTCAAAAATCTCCTTGGCTACTCCTAAAAATCAAATAGACCTCGTGAATAACAGAATTGGTTTTCAAGAAAACTATCTTGGAAGTTAACCTGACTGAGACGAAATGTATACTAAGCTTCTACACCAAGCGATCACGTCAAAATGATGAAATGGCGGTTTTAGCAAATAGTATCAAGATGACTCAAGTAGGCCTTGTGCTCATTAATGTGACGTACAGGCAGGGTGATGAAAAGCATAAAACGTGATGCTACTTCTGATTCATGGCAAATATTTTATTATTTTATTTTATGTTTTATGGAACCCAGGATAGGCTTAGTTATCACGGCACCTTGCTTAACCAAGACTCAGTAAAACAGACACTACTAAACTCAAAAACGGTTGCAACATAGTTGTGCTGGGTTTATATCTCTTTTAGTTTTTAATTGTAAAAAATATTAGGTTAATTGTTCGCTAAAATAGTATGTATCTTGTTACCTAGTACTGAACCATTAAACCATACAAACTATAGGCTTG
This sequence comes from Nephotettix cincticeps, assembly GCA_023375725.1. Lineage (NCBI taxonomy): Eukaryota > Metazoa > Arthropoda > Insecta > Hemiptera > Cicadellidae > Nephotettix > Nephotettix cincticeps. The sequence goes on from CM041785.1 coordinate 40,944,629, forward strand.
ATGCTAGTTATATGTATTCCTGATTTTGTTACATGTTCTATGCTCAAGGCTTGAGACAAAACATAAAATAATCACGTCAACACCAACATGAAACTTTGCAGTCATTGAACATACCTCAGTGGCGAAGCCCCTAAAACATAGGGAGCAGACATATGAGTGTGAGTGATGAGCTCGCTCAGCTGGGTGCTTCTGCACATGCCGTGCCAGTTCTGCACGAGAGTTGAAGCTCTTACTGCACAGGCTACAAGTATCAACATTGTCGCTAGCCAATAATGAGCGAGGGTCGCATTCTACAGTCATGCCATCAACATCTCCTTGGCTCTCCTAAAAATCAAATAGACTCGTGAATAACAGAATTGGTTTCAAGAAAACTACTTGGAAGTTAACCTGACTGAGACGAAATGTATAAGCTTCTTACACAAGCGATCACGTCAAAATGATGAAATGGCGGTTTTAGCAAATAGTTCCAAATAAGACAAGTAAATCTGCAAAATGTTTAGGAATTATGACTTGTTTTAAGAAGAAGAAGTTTAATGTAAGATTAATGTCCTATCAGATATATACTATGCATTGATTTATCCTTATTTTGTATATGCGGTACCAATATTTTTATTTTGTGTATTTCTACGCCAGTGGCATTTTTAACGTTTTGATGGGGAACGGTCCAAACCCTGGTCTTGTTACTACCTAACGTCGACCTGTTGTTAGGAAGCATCATTAATTAGTAGCCCAATGACAAATGGCGACTGGGTCCAGATTCAACCCTTGCGGGATTCGATCCGGTGACCTTCAGTTTTTAAGGCGGGTATTATAACCAGTACACCACCCAGCCAGTTAATATGAGGCAATTCATCAAGAGAAACAAAAAATACCCCCGTCGCAGCAGACCTGCGTACTCAGCGAATTGACTTCAATCCCTTTGTGGAAGGTAAACCGTAATATTGAAGGTTAAAGAGAGGTTTTTATTAAATTTTATATTCTCGGATAACACGGAACTAACAAAAGATTTCAGATAAAAACTGTATCAATTAAATTTTTTTTATTGTTTAATGCAAAATGTGGTTATGGCCAATGAATATAACTGCATTAAGAATAAATAATAATTATTAAATTTATGGTACAGTAAATACAAAACACTATAACCTCTCAGACAGTCAGGAGATGACTCAAGTAGGCCTTGTGCTCATTAATGTGACGTATAGGCAGGGTGATGAAAAGCATAAAACGTGATGCTACTTCTGATTCATGGCAAATATTTTATTATTTTATTTTATGTTTTATGGAACCCAGGATAGGCTTAGTTATCACGGCACCTTGCTTAACCAAGACTCAGTAAAACAGACACTACTAAACTCAAAAACGGTTGCAACATAGTTGTGCTGGGTTTATATCTCTTTTAGTTTTTAATTGTAAAAAATGTTAGGTTAATTGTCTGCTAAAATAGTATGTATCTTGTTACCTAGTACTAAACCATTAAACCATACAAACTATAGGCTTGATGCTAGTTATATGTATTCCTGATTTTGTTACATGTTCTATGCTCAAGGCTTGAGACAAAACATAAAATAATCACGTCAACACCAACATGAAACTTTGCAGTCATTGAACATACCTCAGTGGCGAAGCCCCTAAAACATAGGGAGCAGACATATGAGTGTGAGTGATGAGCTCGCTCAGCTGGGTGCTTCTGCACATGCCGTGCCAGTTCTGCACGAGAGTTGAAGCTCTTACTGCACAGGCTACAAGTATCAACATTGTCGCTAGCCAATAATGAGCGAGGGTCGCATTCTACAGTCATGCCATCAACATCTCCTTGGCTCTCCTAAAAATCAAATAGACTCGTGAATAACAGAATTGGTTTCAAGAAAACTACTTGGAAGTTAACCTGACTGAGACGAAATGTATAAGCTTCTTACACAAGCGATCACGTCAAAATGATGAAATGGCGGTTTTAGCAAATAGTTCCAAATAAGACAAGTAAATCTGCAAAATGTTTAGGAATTATGACTTGTTTTAAGAAGAAGAAGTTTAATGTAAGATTAATGTCCTATCAGATATATACTATGCATTGATTTATCCTTATTTTGTATATGCGGTACCAATATTTTTATTTTGTGTATTTCTACGCCAGTGGCATTTTTAACGTTTTGATGGGGAACGGTCCAAACCCTGGTCTTGTTACTACCTAACGTCGACCTGTTGTTAGGAAGCATCATTAATTAGTAGCCCAATGACAAATGGCGACTGGGTCCAGATTCAACCCTTGCGGGATTCGATCCGGTGACCTTCAGTTTTTAAGGCGGGTATTATAACCAGTACACCACCCAGCCAGTTAATATGAGGCAATTCATCAAGAGAAACAAAAAATACCCCCGTCGCAGCAGACCTGCGTACTCAGCGAATTTCCAAACCAATAATATAGTAATAATAATAATACATGACAAGTTTTAAAAAAATATGTCCATAAACATGAGAATTATTAGTCTATTCTCCATAAGATTGACATGGGAAAGAGTGTGCAGGTTTGCTGCTGTAAGCAACACTGAAAGTAGGTGTTTCTACCATAAATAATTTTTATTTTTAACATTTATACCAACTTTTACCAACATCTGTCCATAAATAAAGGAGTTTGTCTATTCCCTATATGATTAACATGGGAAAAGAGTATGCAGGTTTGCTGCCATGATAAACACATAAACAATGATTTTTAAACATAAACAGTTGGGTATCAACAACATGAAGGTAAATTCCAATTTTAATCTAAAAATATTGATTGATATGGGAAATATTAATTTTTTCTTATCCTCCATAAGATTAACATTGGAGCCCCAAAATACAACGTACTGTGTTTAGATTTTTTAATATCTCGGTAACCGTTGGAGATAGAGAAAAACTTTAAGAAACTTAATTGTGCAGTTTTTTAAGCTGATTCTAATGGTGAAAGATAAAATTTGAAATTTTTAAAAATTACATGGGAAAAATGCAAAAAACCCATTTTTGGGGTACAAAACCCCCCCAAACTACCCCTTCCGATTGACCGATATGTCTGGATTACGAACTCGTCCGAGCTATTGCAGGAATACACGTTTCTACCAAATTTGGTCTCGATCGGACCACTTTTACGAGAGTTATCGTGTTCACAGACACATATATATATATAAATTTTAACGACTATTGTTTTTGGTCTCTGGGCACCTAAAGAAGAAAAAATAACATGGTCCCGGGCTTAAGTCTCGCCATGAGACCTACGGTAATAGCTTCTTCCCTATGGGAAATTCGCTAATATATTTATATATTATACCTATTTATTCTGCAAAAATTACAATCAGGACAATTTTCAAAGAAAGAAAAATTCATTCATGCAAAGAAATTTTAAAAAATTAGCAAATATTAACTTTCTCCTCTATATTTATATAAAAACATTGATTTTTGTTAAACAAAATATAGAATTTTTTTAAACTGAAAACAGAACACCACAATTTAGAAACAGCTCCAACCTCGAAATTCGTCATCACAACATGATATTTGGATACCCCCGTAACAGCACACCTGCGTACTCAGCGAATTTACAAAGCAATAATATATTACATTTTTTATCAATATCTGTTGATAAATATGAGAATTATTTGCCTATTCTTCATAAGATTAACATGGGAAAGAGTGTGCAGGTTTGCTGCTGAGAGGAACATTGAAAGTAGGCATTTCTACCATACACAATTTTTATTTTGACCATTTATACCAACTTTCATTAACATCTGTCCATAAATAGAGGAGTTTGCCTATTCCCTTAAGGATTAACATGGGAAAAGAGTATGCAGGTTAGCTGCGATGATAAATACATAAACTATGATTTTTAAGCATAAATGGATGGATCTCAACCACATGAAGCTAAATATAAAAAAAGTTTCATCCAAAAATATAGATTGATATTTTCCTATTCCTCCATAAGATTAACATTGGAGCCCCAAAATACAACGTACTGTGTTTAGATTTTTTAATATCTCGGTAACCGTTAGAGATAGAGCAAAACTTTAAGGATCATCTTTGTGTAGTTTTTTCAGCTGATTCTAATGATGAAATATAAAATTTAAAATAATTTTAAATTAGATATGAAAAACGCAAAAAAACCCAATTTTTGAGTACAAAATCCCTCCTAACAACACGTTCCCATTGACCAATATGTCTGGATTACGAACTCGAGCAAATGTAGGAATACATGTCTCTACCAAATTTGGTCTCGATCGGACCGTTTTTACAAGAGTTATCGTGTTCACAGACTCACACACACACAAACACATATACGAGAGGGTACCCAAAAGTAACCGGAAGACTTGGCCTGTGTAGTACGTAGGTCTGCCGCTAGTGTCGTCGATGTGGGTGGACATGTTCGTGTGCAGTGAGTTTATAGTAAACACTGTTTCGCCATTTCCTCGTTTTTTTCATTTTGGCGGACATAAATGAACAGCTTTGAAGTTTTTTTCTTGTTAGGGAAGAGTGCTGCAGATACCATTGTTATGTTGAAAACTGCTACAAAGATGAAGCTTTGGGTAATACTCAAGTAAAAGTTGATTTCACGTTTTAAAAATGGTAAAATATTAATTGTTGAAAAACCCCGTGAAGGACGTCCGTCGACTGCCGAAACTGACGAAAATGTTCAGAAAATTTGTGAGCTCGTGCATGAAGACCGACAACGAACCATTAACGAGCTATCAGAGATATCTTGAATTAGTTGGAGCTCTGTCCAGCGAATTATGAGTAAAGATTTGAAAATTACAACAATGGCTGCCAAGTTTGTGCTGTCGAGTTTTGACTGACCTGCAAAAGGAACGTCAAATGGAATCTTGCCGAGCAATGAAAGAACACCTGCAAATTGATCCAGATTTTTTTTAAGATACTGGTCACAAATTATGGTATTATAGTAATGATCCTGGAACTAAGCAACAGTCCAGCCAATGAAACGTCATCAAAAAAAAAAGTTTTTAGCCAAAAATTTTCGTCAGTTTTGGCAGTCGACGGATGTCCAGTTCACGGGGTTTATCAACAATATTGACATTTCACCATTTTTAAAACGTGAAAACAACTCGTACTTGAGTTTTACCCAAAGCTTCATCTTTGTAAGCAGTTTTCAATGTAACAATGACTTCTGCAGCACTTTTCCCTAACAAGAAAGAAAACTTGCCCTGAAGTACACTGTTCATTTACGTCCACCAAAACGAAAAAACCAGGAAATGGCGAAACAGTGTTCACTTATGTACTCACTGTAGACGAATCACGTCCACCCATGGCGACAGCACTAGCGGCACTGAACTCCAGATGAGCTGCGCTACACACACGTAGCGGCAGACATACGTACTACACAGGCCACGTCTTCGGCAGCGTAATTCCGGTTACTTTTGGGTATCCCCTCGTGTATATACATATATAATTTTATCTATAGTGTTCATTATTAAGGACTACTATTGTTATTTTAAGTATATATATAATATTGAAAATACTAAAGAATTATAAAATAAAGACATACAAAACAGAGAAAGATTCAGGAACTTAATCAGGAAGACAAAATTAAAAGAACAAAAACAGACTGGGAAAAAATGGACAAAACAAAGGAAAGACGAACACAGCACATAATGAAACAAATATGGCAAAGAAAGAACAAAGAAAACCATAAAAAAGCTACTTAAAACTAAACAGGGATACAAATGAAATGAATAACAGAAGCAAAAATACAAAGAAATAATGAAGAGGTTTTGGGAAGAACGGAAAAGAATGTAAAATCATGAGAAAATTTAAGTCAAACACTGTCCTAGTGGCAACAATGAAGATAATAATAATAATATATATATATATATATATATAAATTTTAACGACTATTGCATTTGGCCTCTTGCCAGCTAAAGGTGAAAAAATAACATGGTCTCGGGCTTAAGTCTTGCCATGAGACCTACGGTAATAGCTTCTTCCCTTTAGGAAATTCGGTTAAAAACATTTACTATACAATGGAATAAAATTGTTTAATAAATTACTTGTTAAAAAAAAGAAAACAAAATGAAAATCTTCAAGAAAAAAATTAAGAACCTATCCTAAAAAACAAACATAAACAAAACAGAAAAATAAAGAAATAGAATAATTTAAAAAGATAAAAAAAAACCAATGTGGACAAATAAAATAGACATTATAATATTACATGAAAATGTAAATTGGTTAACATATATTTAAGACAATATACTAATCAACAAACAATAAAAAGATACAAAAAACTATACAAAAAATAATATTTATAAAATCTTGAAATATATGCCGTTAAATTAATAATTAGAAAAAAACTTCAAACAGTACAAAAAGTAAAATACCAAAAAAGAACATAAAAAAATGACTGTAAAAAAAAGGATACAAAACATCATGATTCTTCAAAGAAAAATAAATCAACACAGCTAAAAAAAGCTAAATCAGTATAAAAAGGAAAAATGCTAAAAAAAAACAAGCTATGATTTAGTTAATTGTAAAATAAAAAAAAAAAATAAAAGAACTCCTAGAAAGTGGTAACAATATAAAATACTTTTAAAAATCAAAAAAAAATATTGAAAAATAAAAAAAACTATAGCTTGATAAAGTGGCTAAAATCAAGCCTATAAAATACATTTTAAATAGCTCATCAATATAACTAATTAAAAATTTTAGGATATAATAAAAAATAACTAAAAAATCATGAAAATACTCAAAAAAAAATTGAAATAAAAAAAAAACATGAAGATTAACCTACTGCTGAATGAAGCGCTCTACAAAACAGAAGACTTTCAACAAATTAGCATTTTATATAAAGACAAAAAATGAATGCAATGCAATTGTTGTAAATGCAATAAAATATTATTATTAAAATAAATTAGAATTTAACCATATGGTGGGGAATTATGTGTTTTGTAATGATGAGTTTGAAAATGAAAAAAAGGAGAAAGTAAATTTGGTTTTTATGACATATATTGTTGACATCGACAAACACTCACTAAATCATGGAACAATGTTTAAGATTTAAGATATCTTTCTATGAATACATTGGTTTAATCTTATATATTTATGTCCGTTATGACGATGAGACGATTCTGAAATTTTAATATTAACAGTACAAAAAGTATATCTGGACCAAAAGTACAAATTAAAGCTTGACAGTAAAACAAATTTCCAATGCATGACTAGTAAAGGACTTACGTTATCATCTGTTTCTTCTTCAGAATCCACTTCAAATCCGAGGACTGTTTCTTCTTCATCGTCAGCTATATCGTATCCCAGGAATAGAGGTTCTCCCTCATCATCCGTAATAATTCCCTCCTGCAATTTTATAACTTACAATTCCTAAAGTTTAGTGTGTGTGTGATAAAGAGAGAGCTTTGAAGATTTTTTTTGAGAGATTTAAAGCTTTTTAAGTTTCAAATTAAAAAAAAATTATGGAAGTAGAAAAAATATTATGAACTAGCTGACCTGGCGAACTTCATGACACCTAACAGTAAATACTTGTTAACTTTAAGATTGGTCCTGTTCTGAAGTCAGATAGTATTAAAACTTTGTTGTATAGATATTCTGGGTTGTAGCATAGTGAATAACAATACTGAAACGATAAGACATATTAACTCTTTAAGGAGTAACAATAAATATAAGGTAAATAATAAATAAATATTGAGGTTTATACATGTAATTTTTAAATGTTATTTCAATTATTGAGTTGAATCGTTTTGTATCCATTTATCACCAATTTAAACCTGATAGAAATTTTGATTTTAGAACCAACTGGTGTGCCAATGTGTGAATTGGCAACTCAATAATTAAAAATAACATTTAAAAATTACTTGTATAAACCTCTATATTTATTCATTACAAAATGGACCAAATCATATGTTCCATATTTAAAATTTACTATCAAGACGATCACATGTTAAAATATTTAGTCAATGTTTATTATTGTTTATTGTTCTCTCATTTCTATTTTCTCAAATGCTTGAAAACGTTTATGTATTAATTAAACGAAAATTCGCATATATTTTCATTTTCAATTTTACTATTACTGTAATGTTACATATTACTGTATTTGGCCGTAAGTACTACAAAACATAAAATTTAAATCAAACTCATTACAGTGGTTTTTGAGAAGTTTTGATTTTTTAGGCGTTTTCAACACTTAACCCTAGAAATGGCAAAGTCATAATTCACGAAGCATTTACATATTCAATAAGAAGTGGCAGGTGGAGGCATCTGTCGTCAGTTTAGTCAAGTTGTTAGACAAAAGAGCCTACATGACCGTGTTGCCCTCTGGGGGCAAACAACCGAACCTGCTCTCGTAGTGCACTAGACTGCCACCGGGCATGTCTATAACCAAGTAAGCGCTTTCTACTCCTATGCCCTGAGTGGCTGAACCGGCTATCGCGCTACGCAGTCGAGCGTAACGTTCTAGCCATTCGGAAGTGCTAGGGTTCGAATCCTAGGTTTAAGTGTAAAAAGCTTGCCACTTCTAGGGTTAAAGGATTGTGGATGTCATATGACGTCCAATTATACCCCCAGAGGAGTAGACCTAATGTTTGAAATCTAAAAAATGAATAAAAGAATGAAAAAAATGTTTAATTGTTTCTAATTCCTCCTTTTAATTATTATTAAAATAATGTTTTACTATAGAAAGGACGTTATATGATGTCCTTACTCAAATGTTGTACTTTTAGCACACTCTTGAAAAGGTTAAAGGTGAATTACTCTTAAAAAGCAACAAAAAAATGGGAAAAATGCCTGGAGATTGGTATGTTAATACATACATACCAAATTTGATCTAAATCAGAACATTGGTGGAAGCTGTGTTTTTGTACACACATACACACAGATACATGCACACATAGACCATCACTTTGAAAACAAATTTTTTTCAGTTCAGAAAATATTAAACGGATATATCCACTAAACATTTAATTTTCAAAATGTTGACGAAAACAAGACTTATTATACTAATGCATAGGTGGGAGAAAGTGTAAATTGTATTGATTTTTTATTTATTGTGCATCTAAATATATCCAGAACTTTGAAGGTACACGGTACTCAAAATAAAAACTTTTCTATCAACTGCAAATAGTTTAACAAATATTACTATTATAGTCTGATATAACTTACCTCTAATGGGTCAACAAATTTGTGTTGAATATTTATTGATTTCTCCTTTAATTCTCTGCTACACTGTATAAGATTATTGATATTCCTTCTCGTGTATTTTCTTTTTACCTGTAAACCACGGCACATAACATGAATATAAAAATGCACTGATATGTTTAACACTCCTTTTTAATATATATTGAAATAATGAAAGGGTTCCAACATTTGAGTATGTAACAAACTAATGGCATATGATAGTATTTAGGTCTACTGAAGTTTGATTACAAGTTAAAGTTACTTTCTCTTATTTCCATAGCCATTGGTACCCATTTAGGGTTTTGGCCTCACCATCTCTCTCTCTCTCAGAGTTAAAACAAAAAATGGTTAAGAATTAAAAAAAATAAAAATATGAAATGGATGATGATTTATCGCACAAAAAGAGAAATCAAAAATGCATTAGTGAAAAATAAGGGTTGAATCTTGCTACAAGGAGTATTTTTTAAATAAGATACATCAGCTGCAGGCTACACCTTTAGACATAGCGAGGCATGAGTGGTGTTGAAAGAGAGAGGCAGAGCAGATAAGTAAGATAGTTTTGTCAAATTTCTCCCAGCACATTATTTACTGTCTCGGCAGCATATAAAACCTTATTTTAAAAATATCCATCGTATATTTACCACAATATACTAGTCCTTTAAAAGACTGTGTTAAAGTTCTTTATCACTATAAATATTGTTTAACAGGTAAGAGGAAATTTTAAATTATAGATTTCAAATAGTAGAATTTCAATGTGTTGACTGCCACGCCAGACCAATTAGGTTGGCATGAGTATGTCGGGCAAATTCACAAGCCGACCCAATCAGGCCAAGGGCCATGGCTGTGCAGTGTTTTACCAATTTTCTGATAGGCATCTATATAGGCAAATTGGTTGCACTCCAAATGACTGATCATTATGGTTGAAGAACTTTGGGGACAGGTGGGAGGGGGTGGATTGATAGAAAAAGTGGAGTTAGTATCAGGGTTTAGTCAGTTGCTACACAAATGACGCTACTGCCAACCACGCAAAGTAAAATACTAAGAAGATTATAAAATTATTGCTGACTTAATCAGTCCAATTTGTTTTCTTGCAAAAATGGCAATTTTCATTATGTAAGACTGGGATAGTGGAGCTACTTGGAGGTCAAGAATTGTGTTTAGTTATAAGCACATTTGATTATTACAATTCAAACTGATCTTATTTGGTCAGTGGATGGTATATTCTCTGGTTTGGATTGACGTCCGCACTATTGAATATTAAGTTCATCCTTAAAGACCATCCTTATTATTAGACAAGTTCATAATTCTTTGGATCACACTTTAAAAAGTAGGTTCCTGAGATGCAATTGGCTGTTGGGCTATTAATTAACAATTCTGTCTAAGGAACATGTCAGCCTTAGTCAGTAACAATATTACAAGATTGTGCCACAATCATCTCACACTCATTTCTCATTCATACTTAAAATACTTACCTGGGTAGGTCACCATTTCAGAAAGGTAATAGGTATTAATAGGTATAGGTAATAACTTTTTACTAAGCTAAAAGTACAAAAATAATGTAAAAACCTATATTTATGCTTCAGAAAAACCAAACTTATGTTGGATCTGACATTTTTATCATAGGTTTGCGATGTAGATTGTGCTGCCACCAGTTGGATCTGAAGTTACAACCAACTTGTATATTTCTGTATATGGGTCACACTTGGAATTTTTTTTGGTTTTTTTTCTTCTACTAATGCCGCATGTGTAATGAAAAAAAAATGTGGTAAAAAAACAACAAAAAAAACATTTATATTTTAATATAGATGTTATACATTATCTCATGTAGATTGTAAATTACTAAAATTAAAATTTGTTAAAATCTACGAGATCACAAACTAATTAACTACATAAATTTAAATACATTTAAAACAAATTTACCAAAAGTTTAGAGTTAATTTCATTTATCATGTCATATTTTGAATTACGCATATACTCGTGAGACATGTTTCATAATTAATAAAAATATAAAAAATTGAGTAGATCTACATGAGATCAAATTAGACTCCATTATTTACTCAAATGAAAAGTTTTGAAGGTGTATCACTTATTATTTTAAAACTTCAAAAGTTACGGCTAACACTGGGTAGATTAGTAGGTCTTACGTTGCTACTGTTGTGATCACTCTTATGTTAAGGAAATATTTTATCGAAATACTCACTCGGTTGTTTTCCATTATTTCGATTTGTAAGTTTTTGTTCTTAAATTTTCTCCTTGTGTACCTGAAAATTGGTATTGAAATAATTATTATTTTAAAATAATATGATTTTTTTATCAACAATAGATTTAATACAGTGGATTGGCAAAGATTAAGTAAAGGTTAATATTCACAAACTATAGATGCATTATTGGTCAAACAGTCTATTTTCAATTAATACTAGGCCCTACTTTATTTTTATTCAAACTTTACCCATACTTAGATTAGTCAATCAGAGTCTAGATGATTAATCATATATTGTACATATAATAACCATTGAGTAACTTATAACCATTTACTATTGAAAATGGTTATTATTACTTATTGATAAAATAATGAAAATGATGATTTTTCAAATATTTATCAACTTATTAGTTTGAATAAATAATACTCACTTTCTTTTTTCCCGATGAGTCGTCACGCACTGTGGAAATGAGATATCATAATCATTATTTAATTTTTTTACTTCTTCAGGTAGAAAATCTTTCCTCCCTTGTACCACATTACTTAAAATTTCATTGCCAGAACCTTCATAATTTTTGTTGTTGAAGTTATATTTATTACTTCCTTCATTTTCTGTTACAACTATCTTAAATTTATTTCTTTTTATATATCTCCTCTTCTCACGAGCAACTACATCTTTTATTCCCCATGAGGCTTTTCTTTTCGCGTGTATTCTCCTTTCATTTTCAGGAACTATTCGTCTAGTATATTTTCTTTTCACTTTTACCACCATGCCATTTTTAACCTCAGTTTTCGTTATAACTGAATTTTTCTCAGATTTCATGCACTTAGCACTATTAGTAGATTCAATTTGACAGTGAGAAACACAATGGTTTTCATACTTATGAGACTCAGGATTTTCTCCATCACTTGAGACTCCATTATTTGATTCTTCAGAATTTTTAACCAAATTAGTGGCAACCGAAGAATTATTTACCTCATTTTTACAAATATCTCTGTTTCTTTTTAAATCATGTACTTCACTGTTAATTTCATTATGTATATCTCTGTTTCTTTTTAAATCATATATTTCACTTTTACTTTCATTATGTACACTATCTGGTTTAATCCCTGACCTACCAACGACATATTTATCTTGAACATATAATTTACAGGATTGGTCAGTAACACTTTCACAGCTGGGAATTTTATCCACTAATCCCATTTCAAACGATGCACAGTCGTCATCTTTTTTACAACTATTTAGCATATTTTTGGGCTTACATTCAGTTGATAATAGATTTTTGAGACAGCATTGATTGTCACCAAGTGTCAAGTTTTTATCTAATTTAGCAAATGATGGTGTGCTATCTTGACCTTCTTTGATTTGAGTTCCAAGTAATCCTTCTAAGGAATCCTCTTTAATTGAATTAGGGTTTTCAGAACTATCTACATTGTTAATTTGAGGTTTCTCATAAATAAACATTTGTGCTTTAACATCAGCTGAAATGGAAGGTATATTTAATGTTTTTCCACACTCAGTATGTCTCTTACTAATACTTTTGATTTTTTCACCGGGTGATTCCATCGCAACTGGATCTTTGAAAGGTTCTAGAATCTTGAACTTGGTTGGTATTGGATCACTGGGAATGTGAGTAATAGATTCACTATCTATACAGTTATCTACAATCTTCATATTTCTTTTACTTTTTCCAGATACAAATTTTGAGTAACTTTCATTTGGATTGGTACTTCGGTCTATCAGTTTTTTAGATGCAATTTCATCAAGATTCTTCACAGCCATTTTGGGTTTTAATAACTCTTCTCTCAGCTTAGAATGACCATGCAGTTGATTCAAGTTAGGAGTTTGAGAGGAAGAAGGATTTTCTCTCTCTTTTCCAGCCGTTGTTGAAAGTTCTTCATTTAAGCTGGGATCTGCATTGCTACTAACATATGTCGTTTGGTTTGCATAATAACTGACTTTGCTACTGACCCCAGGGTCACCATAACATAAAGGGGTTTTGGGAAGAGACAAAGCTACTTTATTTTTCACAGCATTATAAGAAGTATTGTGATTAATAATTGTAGATGACAAGGGTTGTTGTAGAGCAGACTGGGTACTAAAGGGAAGGTCACTATTTCTTTCATGTTGTTTTGTACCAAAAACCAGATTTGGTGAACTGTATTCATTATGACCTAAAATTTTGGGTAATTTTGTTTTATTGGCAGAGTTTTGCTGAGGTAACTTAAATTCAGATGGACCTGGTAATTTAAAATCAGGTGATTTTTGTAATCGAACTTCATTTGGCAGACTAGTAGGCAGTGATGTAGGTTCATTAGACTTGCCATATTTAGGAAAAGTACAAAGATACTTGGCTTCGTGAATAGAGGACTTTGTCAATAATTGTGACCTGATTGTTGGATTTCTTAACTCAAGATACACTTTAGGTTTACCTTCATTGAAACCAATGTGAGATCCAGTGCCATTTGAAGTCTGTAAATTAGAACTGATCTTCATCCTGGTGGTAGCCTGGCTTGTCGAATGAACAATTTGTAATTCAGGTTTGTTAACTACTGCTTTTTGTGAAGGACACTGGATTTTTCTAAAATCTTTGTCAATGTTGTTCACTGGGTGACATTTCTTAGAGTTATTTGAAAATGGTAGTTCAATAGTCTGAAGATTTTTTTTATTGTTACTTTGCTCAATATCAATCACAGTGGTTGGCCTCAACTGTTGGTACTTATTAACATCTTTGTGCTGATATTTGGTGCTAATTTCTTTGGTCGGAGACTGGCAAAGTTGCTGGTACAGTTTTGAGCTAGCATATTGGGATTTATCATAATAATGAGGTATAAGTGGTTTCAGTTCCTGAAATGTTTTCTTTTCTTCCAGATTATCTTCAACAAAATTTATTGCATTTAATTGTTCAAAACTGTTTGAAGTTAAATATTCTTTGGGCAATTTACTCGATGTCAATGAAAAAGGAGTCATCTCATGGTATAAACTGGGCTCCTCTGAAAGTTTGAATTCATTCGGTACTATCGTATGAAGTTGGTGATAAACTTTTGTCTCTGACGACTCAAAAGACTCATCAAATGTGTTAATTGTTGTTGGCTCAAGAGACTGAAACATATCAGAACCAGAATCTGGCGATGGTATGGAATTAGAAATATCAGAAAACATTGACTGATGTGATGACGTAGGTTGAAGATATGAGGAAGACAGGTAAGGATTATCAGATACACTTGGGCTAGAGGGCATTGTTTTTACAAATTGAACTGAGGAGCTTGTCGAAGAAGATATTTCATTACTATGATTTAAAAAAATTTCATTAGACTGATTTCTTTTGATTTCCACATTAGTACAGATGTTTTTCTGTTGATTAGGCATGTCAAATATAAAAATTCCAGGTAAAGGTGGTGGTGGTGGATTAACGGCTGAGGTTATGTTTGCGTGGATTGTTCTAAAATTATCTTCCATCATACTATTTGTTTCTTCTTTTCTTTTCTTATTGTATATGACTGATTTATTGACATGATTTTGATTGTCCTCTGTCACACTCATTATTTACAATAAACCTGAAAAAAAGGAATGCACTTTAGAGATAATAGATACTATGGAATAAATAAAAAAGCTGCTGGAGATAAATTATTAAAAAAATAATATACATACACACTGTATTAAAATAACCAAATAGTAGATTTAAGAGTATAGTGTCAATGAATTTCTTCTTAAAAAATTAAATACTCTATATCTAATGAAGATATTAACATTTTTGATGGGCTAAGTATTAATATTGAAGGTTATATGCAAACATTTAGCAAGTACCATTGCCTATTGGACTGTTTAGACAGAGACAGAACCAAGCCACTGTTTAAACCAAAGTAATCACTCCATTTTATACAATCACTTTGTTATTGAAAATATGTTTATTAGAGTTATAAAAATACTTGATTATCTCGTTGTAATCACAATTCATATTTCTGGGTTTTCAGCAAAATAAGTTATATGTCAAAAATTAATTAATTCGCTTGTGTTTTTCTTCGGAAATAATTTTTATAAAAAGCCTGTACAAAAATACAAATGGTGACATAAGCTAATCTCAACCAAATTTTGGATGATTCTAAACTTTTTGTGAAAAAGCTGATTGAAAACCAAACCATCAGGCCAGAAATTCCCAAAAACAAACATGTTTTATTTGAAAGATTATATCTAAATTGTATTTTGTAAAAAAAACACCGCAACTTCATCGAAATTATATAGGCCTCCAGTACAACTGAGGGTTTGTTGAAATAAATATCTAAGACGGAGTATTTAAAAAATTGAATAATTTAAATTGGTTAAACACTGAAAATATAAATAATCTCAACAGTTCTTAACCAGTCTCAATGAAAAAAGTATATTTTTGTTAGCAGCAGTGGTGTAGTGCTAAAAAAAGCTGTGCCGGAGCGGTCCTTCCCAGGAAGGCCCGTGTCTGATTTGGTGTTACGATGTTTTTAGGTTAGGGTAATGTAAAACGCCTAAGTTCCTCAGGATATTGCGTGTTGATAATGAAATGATGCGAGCCACTCGCTTACATACCACGCTCTATAAAAAGGCAAATTACAAGTATACAAATCTGAGTTTCGGCTGCACGAGCTGTGCCGGAGTGCCGCTCCGGCTCTAAAAGCTGTGCCGGAGCGGCGCTCCGGACCGCTCCGGCTCCACTACACCACTGGTTAGCAGTAATTAATAATTGTTGTGTATGTTGTTTCATCAAAAAAAGGTGTGACAGGTACTCCACAAACCCTCTGGTTTTTTATTTATTTTCAATAATAAATTAGTTATTGGCGATTAATAAAATAACTCCCAGAGAGAGAAGATAGGACGTTTCGCAGTCAAGCCAGTCGTGGAACATTTCACAACGCTCGAAACCTAGACCAATCGCTGAAATCATTTTCTGCGGAGATCGGAGTGGAAATCCATCCTAACAACATCGTCAGAGCTATTCTCCAGGGAGAGGAGATCTGGAGCTGCGTTGAGCATGCAATACGTCCATTCCATACTTCAAACAGAAAAGGTCAATCTCCATCGACCTTAGTACTATAATCACTTCAAGGAAGTTTTTGAATAAACCTTAGCTAAATGCTATATAACAAGTTTTATCACAATATTACCAACAATAAGAAAGTACTATCAATTTGCTTGGTCTTCATATAAGAATACAATGGGATATACGTTTAAAATATTTTCAATTTATCATCAAATATTATTATATTTTAACCCTTTAACCGCAACACACAATATATATTGTGCAATGCCCTTGTTACAGCAACCGCGACACACGACTTAAGTCGGATTTGACGTTCTCAACTGATTCTCTCAAAAATACAAGATATCTGCTAGTTTTTTATCAAGATATGACTGTTACATTAACCATGAGAAGTGACAGACCATTTGGTGCTGCATTTTAGTGAATTTTTATGGAACTATGCCCATGCCACTTGCTCTGCAGTATCAAATTTCCCCTCTTGGTTACTTTGTTTTTTCGCGTTGTGATGATGGTTTATGTTCGGTTTGAGAAAATAAAAGAGTAGTTTGAGCAATATTGTTATTGTTGTTTCAATATTTACTTCATCAAAACATTCTCTCGTGTGACCAGACAATAAGATAAAAATCTGTACACTAAGTAATCAATACAATATTGTATTACTTATTTGTTACTTTTAAAACATTACCTTTATTACGGTTATTTGCTTTCAAATGCATTTTAAACTAGGTTTTTTCCGAATGTTAAAAAAAACCATAGGAGGCTGCAAAAAACCCTGCGGTGGGCCATCGACAAGCGTCACTAAACCCTGTGCCAATGAACTGATGCACACCAACTTACGCCACGGTTAAAGGGTTAAATTTATGAAGCTCGATATCATTATAAGTGAGATATCAATTTTAACCTTTCCCAAAAGACGAACATTGGAGTTCCACAAGAGAACCCTGCTGTGGAATCTTGTAGCTGATGATCTCATCAGGCATCTCAATGATTCTGGTGTCCTAGCTCTGGGTTATGCTGATGATATTGCAATTCTGGTTATTGGTAAGTTCACCAACACAATCAGAGAACTAATGAACGGAGCACTGAACCTGGTGGGAGACTGATGCAAGGAGGTGGGTCTTGCCATCAACCCCTCCAAAGTACTGGCGGTGCCATTCACAAGGAGGATCCTGCTTGGGCTGGGACCTTTGAACCTGCAGGGCACAGAGGTAAATCTGCAGGACAAGGTCAAGTACTGGGGTGCGGTATTTGATAAGACACTGAGATGGGAGCCGCAGCTGCAAAGGGTGACTGACCAAGGTAAGTGGTCACTCATGACTTGCAGACGAATGGTTGATACTACATGGGGACTGCACCCTAGGCTTTTGCACTGGCTGTATGTTGCTGTGGTGAGACCGGCCATGACCTATGGTTCACTAGTTTGGTGGCCAAAGACAAACTTCGGTGCAGGGGCTAGCGGCGGTCCAGAGGTTGGCTTGCCTCATGATTTCTGGGGCCGTGAGTTCCTGCCCTGGAGCATCCTTGGACTGTATGCTCAATATCCTGCCCATAGATGTTTACATCAGAACGGTCGCTAGGAAATGTACATATCGCCTCCGATGTGAGAATCTCTGGATGACTTTCAATGTACCCTCGGTAGGTCAAACCAGAATTGAGCAGGTCCTGTCAGATGTGAGGTCCTAGACATGCCTTCTGACCATCTTCACACTAGATACACCTTCGGTAAGTCTTTTTCAGTTGGTGATTCCACCAAGGATTGACTGGCAAGATGGCGGCAGACCTCTTCATCCCTGTGAGTCGAATGGTACACAGATGGCTCTAAGGGAACTGGAGCTGGGTTACTGGGGGTGCAAGATAAGGTAAAGCTCTGCGTTCCCATTGGGGATTTCCCCAAAGTGTTCCAGGCAGAATTTCAGAATGGCAGTGTTCCAGCCATTATGGAATGTGCTCTGTTCAATCTCAACAGAGGTGTCAGGAACAAGAACATTACTATTTTCTCAGATAGTCAAGCCACTCTCAAGGCTCTGGACTCCTGTACCTTTGACTTCAAGATAGTGTGGGAATGCCGCAACGCGGTGTCTTCTCTTGGCAGTCATAACAACGTTACCCTTTGCTGGGTCCCAGGACACTCAGGTATTATGGGCAATGAAATAGCTGATCGTCTGGCGAACGATGGTGCTTTGATCCCATTCGTAGGCCCACAACCCTTCTGTGGCATCTCCAGGGCACATGTGGATCAAGAGATCAACACGTGGGCATAGAGTGTCACCGCAGAAGATGGGCGGAGCTTCCCCTCCTAAGAGTAAGTAAACTGTCTCTCAGTTCTCCCTCTTCGAGGGTCGCAGAGGATCTTCTACAGTTAGGTAGGTCCGAACTCAGACTCATTGTAGGTCTCATCACGGGACACGGACATATAAGGAATCATCTTGCTCGCATGGGACTCTTTTCTGGAGACCCAATCTGCAGGAAGTGTGGGCAGTCCGAGAAGACTGCTGATCATCTGCTGTATGACTGCACCGGGCTTGCCGGGGTGAGAGCTGCCACTCTCGACATCATGGAGAGGGGTTGTCACCTTCCCCGGGAGGAGCTGGTGGGGAGACTACGGCAGTTTATCAGGTTTTTAAACTTGGAAGGTCCGTGAGACATTTAATCTACAGGGGTGCGCAAAAAGTTACATGGCTGACGTGTTACAGGAACTTTGTTCTGCCCCTTTGTGTAATGTAATGTAATGTAATGAGAACCAGTGTTTATAAGTTTCAATATCTCAGTATCTGATTGAATTAGATTAAGGATATTGAATTGTTTGTTTTTTGCGCTTATTCCTATTGGGCTAGATGCTTTACAAAGTAATTAATTAATTGATTATATATAAAAACCTCCAAAAACCCTATGTTGGGGTGTTAACCCTCCAGGTGCTATCAACGCGTAATGCGTCGATAAGGACCCCTTGTGAAGTGCTATCAACGTTTTTTTTTCTTTTAGAGGGAGAGGCGGAAGAAATGCTTTATGCACACAGGTGGCCAGCCTGTAGTGTGGGACTCCTCTAAGGAGCGGGGTTACCCACTAAAAAAACCTCCGCTACTCTTTAGGTTTCTAACCTGGAACTGTTTGTCGCATTACAACAGGCCTAAATTTGGCTTACGCCCTTGGTGCTCAATCCACGTCTAGGCTCTTTTTTTGGTGATCTAGGCCTCTTCGCGGTCCAGATTGCTTTTCTACTCTAGAGGGACACCAAGAAAACACCAAATTTTCGTGCAGCCTCCAGGCGGTGCCTTTCCCAATGGGGGAAGCGGAAGAAAGTGTGCTCCGCATCGTCAGGAACGCCCGGACAGTAAATGTAATCCGGTGAACCGGTTTTGCCCATCCAATACAGGTACAACTTGAAATAGCCGTCGCCTGTCAGAAACTGAGTGAGGAAGTAATCCACCTCGCCATGCTGCCGTTCCACCCACAGTTGGACCTGCTCTATCAATCACGCAGTCCATCTTGACCACTTCCCTCCCTACTAGCAGCGGGACGGCGGTGTTGATCCTCTTTTTAGTTAGTATCACGATTTCCGTGATACGTGATTTCCTTGTTCAGAGCAAGTGCAAGAACATGATCGGCCATCCAGGCGTTAACCACGCGCATGACCTGGTTCAACTTTAGTTGGGCCAGTTGCAATGCAGAGCCCGACCTCTGCATCCATACCGCACTCACTGACTAAGGACTGAAGTGGCTGGCCTCTGACGACACACCCAAGACACCCATCGGCAGTGCGAGGCACACATCAGCCTCTACAAGACAACAAGGGCACTCCCAGTGGTCCCCAGTGAGAGCTGGTCGAAGAGACTCCCTCTATTTTCGAATTTTACTTGAGTAGAAAATAAAAAAGTAACAAACTCCCAAACTAAAAAAAATACTTTTTAATATTTGTGTTTTCTGCACTGAACTTCACCTCAAGTGTGGTAAATTAAAAAAGGTAATATTAAATAATTCTAGAGTTATTCCTGACACGCATGTTGATATATAATATATTATATATTATTCTATATTTATATTTAATAAGTTATTTTACAATATGTCTTCTCGGCGCCTTATAAATTCTTAGAATTTATCAGTGAAACTAGTAGCACCTGGTTAATTCTCCTTCGGAAAAATTTATTTACACGCCTGGATTTTGAAAAATGTCATTGGGCTATTAATTAATGCTTTTTAAAAACATGTTGACATTAGGTTGTAATAAGGCCAAGAATACGTCCGTGAGTGGATATATTTCAAGGTTTGGATCGTTACCCATAAAAAATACAAACAGTCATAGAAAAACACAAATACAAGCTCTCCAATGCTATTTTCAAAACTACACATCAATAGGATGGCTTCAAAATTTGTTATATATATTGTTATTGATAACATTTTCATAGAATCTTCAGTCTGCACAGTTTATTATGAAATTTTTACTTAGAAAACCTTTAGGCCTATGTACAACATACATTTCAGAAACAAATTCATTTATCCTATGAATTCTCTACAATATCCACAATTAACTAATGAGATATAATTACTGAAATTAACTTAACCCACAACTTCCTATTTAGCATTTATATCTGGAAACTGACTATTCGCCTACTAAGTGTCATGTCCAATTGTCCAATTTTAATAGCTATGTTTTACTGTATATTGTTATTGTTGTTATATTTGCTATATATTGTTGTTATTGATTAGTCTAGCTCAATAATTATTATGTGACAGAATAACAAACACCAGTAAATGTAATATACGAGTAGGCCTACAAATCCTGAATTAAAAATTGTCAAATCAAATTAATTATGGTATATCTACCTACCAAAATGTAAACATTCTTTAAACGTCGATTTTGGCTTAACTATACCACATTAAATGCCAGTTAAATAAAACTTTCTTCTAGTAAATCACAAAATGTGTAAATTAACATCATGGTATCTTGAGCAAAAAAGAAAATAACTTAAAAACTGTTTACACATGATTTAATATTTGGCCATAACCTTAACCTTATGTATAAAACCAGTAGAGTATAAGGTTAATGTTGATGAGACTAGTATGGATGTATCCACAGTAAAACTGAAGTTTGATATTTCTGGTTAGAAAATAAAGTAAATTTTGGAAACATACACACAATTTGAATATGTTATTAATTATTATTAGAAGGAAAAGCAAACATAAACACATTCCAAGATTAAGATATTCACTTACAAGATATTTTATAATATAATTGTTTACCTTATAACAAGTATTTTGTGTAAATTGTAAAAATAGTGTATAACCAAAAATGTTTTCATAAACTTTTAAGATATCATCACAACGGCCATGATTGTTCCATAACAACCGTGAAACATCCTCCAACCTTCAAATCTTCAAGGCTTCACGAAATTAATGACATGAAATGAATGACAGACTGACAGCGAAACGAAAGCGAAACACGAATGGATTTTTTTCGGGTGGATGAAGACCGCCCAAAACAGCTGAAAAACAGCTGATTAGAAGCACGTATTTTCATCCAATCATATTACAGAGCGCCATTGATTTAATCCAAATAGAAATTTGATTATTGATTTTTCTTTAAAGTAAATCTATTTTATTAAAATTATGTTGCTTAGAAAACTGTTTACTATCAGTCGTTAACTAATTCATAAAACTAATTCCATACCACTGTATAAAATGTGAGAAACATAATTAGTTAAAATATTTAATCTAATGTTTTCTCAGCTCTGAATGGTCTGTCCAACACTTACCGTACTAAAATAAAATTATCTTTTGCAAAGAAAACACCAGAATTAGGAGGTATACATTTTTAATGTGAAGGTATACAAGTTGATGTTTTTAGGAAAAAAAGGTGCCTTGGCTACCATAAGGTCTTTGGTATTGATTTTAACCCAAAATCATAAAATTAAATACATTGTATATTGTTGATGAAATAATAAATCAAGGAAATAAAATAAGAATTTAAAAATCGAAAATATTATCATTCTTTATTTGAAAATAATTGCCTAACATATAATGTTGCAACAATGAGTCTAACAATTTGACCTTAGTTGTACATCACTTTACTGATTCCTGGTGACCTGCTCCTTGATTACTAGAGTGTGTATGTAGGAGAAGTAATTGTTTTGAAGCTATGGAAATGACCTCCTCATTCTACAAGAACTTCTCTCCATTTCAAATTCCAATTCAACTAGATGTCATAAAATTACTACAAATTTTGAAATACCCTAATTAACTGTTGGCAATTGATTTATCTATGTGTTATGGCAATTATTTATTATGTGGTGAAGGTTACTTAGCTTTTTTACAATAAATTCTAAAAAATGCCCAAGAAAATTGGATTTAATGTAATATATGCTACAGGTAAGGAATTGCATAATATTCAATGCTATCTTATCTTAACATACCATAGTAGAAATAATCAATACCTAATACCTATTGTAAAAATAGTATACAAAATGGTTATATTTATATGTAAAGACAGAATAAATGTATTTGGTAAAACTTGATGGATTAAACTAAATATATTTATAATATATTTTTCACTCATAATGAGGATCATTGAAAATGTAAGAATTATTTTATTCATTTTTATTCTACTTTTGTTCATCTTTAATCTAAAACAACTAGAATCGAAAATACAAGACTAGAAATACTTTTATGGACTCCAGAATTAAAATCAACTCTTTACTAAACACTAAATCTGTAAGCATAGTAAATTATGCCATATATTTTTATTACTTTAATTTTACACATACTTTTTCATAACATTTACTACATTTTGAGGAAGGAAACAATTTTTGTCTAATATATTCTGTATGTGGTAGATGGTTATTTTAAAGAGGTAATGACTCAAAACATTTTCCTGAGTTTATTCCTGCCTTATTTCTATATTCTCTTTTAATCAGTCTTCTCTTCTTCAACCTTCTTTAATCTTTTACCTCCAATGTGGAAATTGAAGGAAGATGATGTATATTATAAAGCCACTTATTTTTGCATATTTTGAATCTCAAATATCTGACTGAATACTGTTATGGACTGTTACTGGAATACTCATGTCCAAAACTTCTTCTATTACAAAAACGTGATAAGAACAATCCGTTGAGTATCCTCTGGATTAATGTCATATCCTTTTACCTTTTACTTAGGCCTCAATCCATTTTCATAAATTAGCCAAAACAAGCTTCTGTCTTCAAAACTATTTGGTTGCATTATTAAGATTTTTAACAAACTCTAACCCATTCAGCTAAATTACAGTTCAGTTTTAAAATATATTTAAACTTCAATTGAAGGAATAGCCTTGGAAATAGATTTTTTGTTTAAATGATTTTTTAATCATCAATGTAAATGTAGACTTTTAGATTTAATTAAGAATACCGATTTTGATATAATATTGATACACCTGTTTTAACGATGTCTATTCCTTGTACCTTATATTATAAATACCAATAAAGTTCTTGATTCTTAAAGCTTAAGTGAAATTTATTACTCTAAATAAAACAAAAATAATACATATTAATAACCACAAAATAACATTTATTTATATTCAATGAAGTACAGGTATCAAATAAAAAAAGTTTTTTTTATTCTCCTTTAAACTGTCTTACGTTCAATTACAGCTATAAGCTCTTAAAGATCCAATAATCTCGATAAATATATTTATATTAGACAGCTAAATCGCTGTCCTAACGAGCTGAATTATATTTAATGGTTTGTACCTGTTTGACAGGAGAAGATGAGAAGTACAAAGCCTGTGAGCTGGACAGACATGGTCCAGCTATCCGAGGCTGGCAGTCAGCGAAGGACTGCTCGTTTCCGCAGGAAATAGTGTTGCAACTGCACTGTCCTGCAGTGTTGCACCAGATACAGATCTTGGCTCATCAGTACCTCATCTGTAAGTCAAGACTCTACCACCGATTACTAACACATTACATCTTACATAGGCTATATTTTGGCCGTCCAAAAATTGATCCACTTTTGATAAATAATCAGATCAGAATCAGTGGTGTAGTGGCAAATTTTCCAGTTTGGGAACGCTAAATAAATTTTGTTAAATTTTCAAGTAATTTGATGCAGAAACCCCAGGGGGGGTAGTGCCAAACTACGGACTGCTGCTGCCTTTAACACATTCGGTGAGGCAGGGGTTCCCTGCCACTCCTCTTTCATCTTTATATAGGCTCAGTGTGCTTTCAGCTCTTTAGCTAAGTTGACCATGTTGCTGCCACTTCTTGGGAAGGCCCTCAGTGTTGTGAAACCCGTTTTTGTCTCCCGCCATTTTAGTATATTTTTGTCCACTATTGTGAAATAGTGTTTTTCAACAATGGATTTAAATATGATACCCTAATCTAATTAATGTAATTCCCATCCAAACACTTCTTGAGAAGAGATTATTCACTTGTCCGACGATAATGAAGAGCCAGACGTCCCGGGCGTGGCCTTTGATGTCTTTGCCTCGAACTCAAGACGAGTTAGAGACTGAGGAACCTTGACTGCGAGACCAACCTACCCAGTGGCATTATAATTCATTTTATTAAAATTATTTCTTGTTGTGTGCTTTAGTTAAGTTATAACAGTTATAAATAGCCGAAAACATATATTAGCAATATTTTACAAGTTATTCGAAGGACATAAGAACACGAGTGAGTGCAGATGACTAACCCTGGGTGCACGAGGCAGGGATCCCTGCCACAATTTCAAAATGACCGCTAAGATGTGATTTTGGCTTCTTATGTCATTTTGGCTTCATATTACCATTCTATATGTAAAGGTTAGTAGAAAATATGAGTAAAAAATTAGCATTCTTGACAATGTGTTTTTTAGCAGCCAATGTGTTAATCTGGTAAATTCCCGAAAGTCCTGTGCAACGTAAGTTTATATATCAGTCCCTTTACAATGTAAACTCATATCATAATTTTAAGAAAAAAACACTAGTTTAAAAAGTACTAGGTACTAGGTATAACAACACTAATTTTACTATCATATATTAATTTCATAACCTGTTCATCATTAGCTGAGAGGATAGACTTGCTGGTGGGACCAGAGGAATACTCGGACGATATTTCCGCTGAGAATGCCAACAGTTTGCCTTTTGAGTACCTGGGCTATATTACCCTTAGCGACAATCAGTCCACCGAGTTCAAAAGTAGAGAACTCAAGTCTATCACTGTTCCTCCCTTCAGTGCCACATCCTATGTCAAACTAAGGCTTTATCAGAACCACCAAAATAGCCTCAATGTGTTTAACCAGGTAAAGTATTTCAGCTGGGATTTTGCATGTACATATAGTTTACACATTAAAATAACATATACACTCGTTACATCTTCTATTCATTTTAAGTTTTGGCTCAATGGAAAAAATTGCTATAGGTCAGTAGATAAATTATGAGTTATTAATTAATTATTGAACAATCCGTCAACATTAATGTTAACAGCGATTCTAGGGTTTGAGCCTTGACTATTGTTAAAAACCTTTTACGATGAAAGTATATAAATATGGAAGTTCCTATTAATTTTTACATTTACCAAATTTGATACAAAGATTTGATTCAAATGGGTAATTCTGTGCCAGGTTGAGCCTTATCAGGTTTTCTAATCCTCTCATAAATAATCACAATCAAACAGCTCCAGGGTGGTCCTGCTAGATAGAATTTATTTCATGTGTAATGATTCACAACCACAATCATATTCTTATATTTTAAATCAAACCTTTCTGATAGATGTTTTATGATGAATATAAACGAATATAAGTGTTAGTTTGATGACATATGTAGCTTGGTTATTGACAAAAACCAGCTGATTCCAGGATCATCAATTGATAACCCAATGAACAAAAGGCAGCTGAGCCCGATAATGAATCATCATAAATCATTTAGTCAAGATTTTTCTCAGGATCGTACCGATGACTTTCATATTATAAAGCGGTCACTATAACCGCTATATCACCTAACCCGCAGTGGTGTAGTGGAAAATTTTCCAGTATGGGAAAGCTAAATAAATATTATTGTCAAATTATAAAAGAAATTTGTAAACTCGCAATGGGAGTAGTGCCCAACTACCGACCACCCGCTGCCGCCGCCGCCCGAATCAAAGTCTACAATGTACAGTGCATAGTACAAAGAGCAAGCAAGGTTATATTTAAATCTGTTTAAAATGCAAATTTATCAGTATTTTAAATAAAAATAAGCAGAGTTCACAAATGTTTCTTGTACAAATTGTTTTATAATAGGCATACAAGAATAATTTAATTTAACATCATCATTTATCAATAAATTTCAAACTTTTTATTGTGAAAAACCAATGTGGGAAAATTTTGTTAGGGTTTTTCCCAAGATTGAACTAGATGTGGTATGGTAGCTATTGTGTTGTTGTGTAGGTAAGTGTAGTTGCTGTGCAACTGATTGGCGAGGAGGCTGCCAGAGGGGAGGAGAACAACAACGGCCACTGCGGCTCGGCAGCTGTGGGTGCTCCGGTCCTCGGATCAACCTGCGATGACCTTGCTTTTGAAATGTACGTAGACAAGGATGTTGCTCGTATCATCCGGCTCCTGGAGCAGAGAAAACACCAGTCGGTGCAAGGTAATGTGAGTTTGGTGTATTGTTGCAAGGACCTGTGTGTTAATATATAATACTCCTTCACATTTTCTCAAGATATCTAATACGTCACGTCATATTTCCTACCAAAATTTGTAGGTGCTACTTCAAGGTTAAAACGATTACTTTTTATGAGTCATAAGGTCATATTTTATTTTAGATCTTTAAAGAAATTTGAATGATCAAAGGCTTTGTTACAGCTAAATACCCGACTAGTTTTACTATTAAATTAGAGAATAAACTAAATTATTACTCAGCTAAAGAGTAAAATACCTAAGTACCCATGATTGTATATATATGTGATGTATATTTTAAAACTAAATAATCATGCTGCATTTAGTGGTTAACCTACCATAAATTAGCTCATTACTTTCTTTAAGATTGTTTGTTTGTGATCAAAATTACAAACAACAGTACTAAAAAAATTCAAATTGAAGAGCTTTGGATAAATACATTCTAGAATTTTTTTAAATATTTCTTTTTACTCATTTTATATTATGACCCATTAATTATACCATAGAATCCTCTATAGTGTATGGATACATTTCTATTATTGAGAAAGCACAATGTTACAAATTTCATCAAGTAGTTATTTCAGGGGTTTTGTTAGATTCAGCCCTTAGAATTTCTTTGTCTCAGTTTAGGATATGTCAGAATACAATTATTTTGAGTACAGTATCCAGAGTTTTACTACAAACAAAAGGCTAGAGCTAAAGTTTTTTACAATTTAAAAAACTAAGTTTGCTTCATTTCTTACAGATGAAAGGTTTGAATACGCTCGAAAATTGAAATCAGCAATGGTGGAACTTAGAGCAGCTGGAGAGAGACTTGGAAAGTTGGAGATTAGCAAAAAACAAGCTATAATGCATGAAGACTATACAAAAGCCAAAAAGAAAAAAGCACAAATGGATGAATACAGAAAGGAAGTTTACGCTCTCTTGGATGTTGATGATTTGCTTGAGGAAAATGGAGTAAGGTTTTACAAATTTAACTTAGTAATTCTATACTCTCACTTTAAAATTTAGAGCTTTAATTCAAAGCTGTTAACATTTAATTGCATGAACAGAGTTCTGAAACTCAAATAATAACTACCGTATCTGTTTTTAACTGTTTTTATCTCCTCACTACTTAGAAAGTGTCGAAATTGTTTTAAGAAAATTTTTTTGTGGAATTTAACAAATAAATTGAAGAGTATACAAGTGGAAATGAGTAATGATAATCTAAAATATTTTCAGCCTCTGGCAAAGAATGATGAGGAGTCTCCTGATGCAGATAACGGTACAAGTACGACCACTCTGAGTGAGGGGGAGGTGGTCGTACCCCCACCTGCACCCACCCCCATACCCGTCCCCACGAGGACCCCTGCACCCCCACCAGTGTTGGAGGCATGCTCCCCTCCTCAGCGAGCTCCAGAGGCACCTGGGATCTACCAAAGTCCTGTGTCTCCTCTACATTACGCTGGCCGTGTCAGTCCCACTGGGTAGGAACATTGGCTCAAGCACAATTAGATTAGGAGTTACTTTAAACAGTATTATAAAATTGATACCTTCATATTTACAGAGACGGGCGATTTCAGCACCAAGCCACTTTACTGGGCTGAAACAAACTACTAAACAACTATATGCTATACAACAAGATACGCTTTGGAGTGGGTAATATTTTACCTGGAGACTGAAAATAACCTTTACTTCTCAAACTACTATTATACTGCTCACATTTTAAACCGCAAAAATATACTACCTCAAAAACAAATTTTAAGTATGAAAGTGAGTTATTATTTACCTTCAAAGTTTTGTTCTTTTTATTTTTCAACTCATTTCCATACACATAATTTTTCTTAAATATATTTGTAGAAAATAGTCCTTGTTTTTTTTGCAATTTAATTTTTTTATTTGATACAACATATAATTAATTAGTACCTGTTGACCGAGCTTTGCTCGGATAGAATAAGACATGTATTATATAAGTTAATTAGCAAAATTAAAACACATTCATTACTCAATGTAAACACAGTTTATATTGTTTAAATAAAACTGATTTAATACACCTTTATTAATATAGCATGAACACTTTTTTAAATAATTTGCATAAACTCGGAACAAAAATTTAGTTCCCAAGGACAGGCATCTATCTCATTATCCTATACTGCACGTGAATCTTATACGCTATCACTGAGCTACGGTGTCTGCTAAGCATCACTGTCGTTTAAGGTCTTTTAGCCAACCACAATCGTTTGAGCTAATGATACACTATTAATTTATCCATACAGTTATTATTAGCCCGTGTTCAACTGATTCTGTTAGATACGGAATGAGGATTAAAAAGCAAAAGAGAAATTTAATTTACACCAATTGGTTTGTTGCATTGGTTCAAGCAATACAATGAATAAGTTTTCTATCAAAACATGAAAGATTTTGGAAATACTTTTCTCTGCTTTTATTTCACACAGCTATTTCACCCTTTAGTTTTTACAAATCATTTACTAATTTGATAATTGTTCATTTATTACATACATAAAATAAATATACATGCCAAACCTCTATTCACATATTGTTCACCACTATCTTCAATCAATAACTGTCAAACGATTGTAAACAGATGTTTTGATTTGTATTGTTTACATCTGATTCTCTATAAGCTTAACACGTTCGCTGCGGATGACGCGCTTGTGCGTCGCGTGCCCGCTCGCCTCGTCTACGTGTGGTGCGGGTGACACGCAAGCGCGTTTCTCGCCAATTCCTAACTATCCGCCATTTCCACTTTTGTCGTATGAGTTAGTGTTTTGACTACAGTTGTTCTAGAATCTAAATGATTCTATCGTTCGTTTGACATCTTTAGTTTCCCGTTCCACCCATTCTGTCAGTGTTCCACGTGCTTGCAAACATGAGTGACGTTTCGGATCCTGATGACCCTGCGCCTTGTTTTTCTCGTGATGATTCAAACCTTACAGTGAGTGAAATGGATTTGATTGATCATTGTGACAGTAGTGAGGGGTATACTAGTGATGAGGACTATAATCCTAGTGATGAAGGAGATGAATCAAGCATAGGTGAGTCACTGATTGATGAGCTTCCCAATGAGTGCGATCTTGAAGATTACGACCTAGCATGGGATGATGATGCTAATTCTATGAAAACATTTCTATTTACCAGCCCAGTAGGTTTGCGAGTACCGATTCCTGGTAACAACAATCCAGAAGATCATTTCAAATTATTAATTGATGACGTTTTCCTTGAATCCATTTTATGAGAAACTAACAATTATGCTGAATCGTTGTTTCTGTCTGAAGCACATTCTGAGAAATCACGAATCGCTTCATTTGTTTATTTGTATTTCCCACGGTTAAACCAATTTTACAGAATGGTTTGCTTACAAGATGGTAGTCTAAGATATTATACTTAAATTAGTTCTTATACTATCATCAATTTAACAAATACAGCAATATGTGTATGTGTTCATGGAAGTATCTTACAATTGACGAACTTAAAGTCTTTCTTGGACTTCTTATGCACATGGGAAATGTCAAATTGCCGAAAATCCAGGATTACTGGAGAAAAGATGAACTATTCAAAACATGTTTCGGAAAATACATGTCCCGAGATAGGTTTTTGATCATTTTGAGATGTTTGCATTTTGCTAAAGCCGATAGTACGAATACTGATCGCCTGCAGAAAATGAGGCCTATCATAGATTATTTTAATAACAATATGTTAAACATTTACAATGCTGGTAAGGAACTATCTTTGGATGAGGCAATGGTGCTTTGGAGGGGCCGACTGTCATTCAGGCAGTATATATAAAAGGCAAACGCCATAAGTATGGCATCAAGCTTTATGTGTTAACAGAACCAAATGGCTTTATCCTAAAGTTTGCAGTGTATGCTGGTTCCCTAGATGTGTTAGCTGGCGAAGGACATGCTAGTAAGGTTGTGATGTACCTTATGAGGGAAAAGTTGGGAAGAGCACATTCCATTTATATGGACAATTTTCATAACAGTGTCGAGTTGGCGATTCAGCTATTGGATCAAAAGACCTACACCACTGGCACCCTTCGAGCTGACCGCAAGCAAAACCCCAAAAGTGTTGTACAAGCAAAGATAAAGAAAGGAGAAACTGTGGCCAAGTATCACAAAGGCGTGATGTATGGAAAATGGCGTGATAAAAGAACAGTTTTGTATTTATCAACGCAGTATGATAATGAGATGGGCATGACAACCAACAAACGAGGGGTTGAAAAAGAGAAGCCGTACCCTATCATAAAATATAATGAATATATGAAAGGGGTTGACCGCCAAGATCAACTTCTTAGTTACTATCCCTGTGAACGGAAGACACTGCGATGGTATATGAAATTGTTTGTCCACATCTACCAAATGAGTGTACTAAATGCTTTCTTCCTATACAATAAGAATACTATTGGAAAGAAGCTACCACTGTTTGATTTCCGGATTGTTTTGATAAAACATCTGTTATCTTCTACAGGAAATCATAACAACGAAAACCCAACACCTGCATTGACAGATCATCTGTTGGAAAAGAATCCTGTTGGCCGCAACAACAAAACGTTGAGGAGACGATGCGTCATTTGCTATAGCAAAGGCACTCGAAAGGACTCTGTCTATCAATGTGTTGGATGTCCTGAGAAACCCGCACTATGTCTTGGACAGTGTTTCAAGGAGTACCATGAAAATAAGTACAACAAATGATGACTCCTAGGACTTTTTTACACTTTTAAATTTTGCCGTTTATGGTCTTTAGTGAATAGTTTTTATATTATCTCAGCAGTTTTTCCTCTATTGTGTAACAAAGCCTGTATATACACTCATAATTCCGTTTTATCGTCCTATTTGTTCGTAGGTATAGTTAATAAATCCTTCATTTTCATTTTTGACAAGTATGATGTTTTATTTATCAACATTTAGCCAAATATGAAGTAAACGCACATGCGCCTTAACCACATTTTGGCTCTTGTTTGATGCTATTTACTGATGACGCACATGTGCGTCATTATTTTATTTTTCAAAAAAAATGGAAAAATGAAATTTTTGTGATATATTTACTATTTATAAACATAAAAAAATCATTAAACTAGTTTAACTGAAAAATAAAAATTTAGCACTACACACACAACTATATATACTTAGCCATATTTTCAGCAGCAAACGTGTTAATGTTAAATTTTTAGATTTTAAACTGAATATTACAAGAAAACCAGAATTTTCCTGGACCTATCTAATTTAATATTTCACCATTGAAATCAGCTTAAAAAACTACACAATTAACTTCCTTAAAGTTTTTCTCTATCTCCAACGGTTACCGAGATATAAAAAAATCTAAACACAGTACGTTGTATTTTGAGGCTCCAATGTTAATCTTATGGAGGATAAGAAAAAATTAATATTTCACATATTTACCAATATTTTTGGATAAAACTTTTCATTTAGCTTCATGCTTTTGAGGTTCATCAATTTATGCTTAAAAATCATAGTTTATGTGTTCATCATGGCAGCAAACCTGCATACTCTTTTCCAATGTTAATCATATGGAGAATAGCCAAACTCCTTTATTTATCGACAGATGTTGATGAAAGTTGATATAAATGTTAAAAATAAAAATGTTGATGGTATAAATGCCTACTCTCAGTGTTCCTCACAGCAGCAAACCTGCACACTCTTTCCCATGTTAATCTTATGGAGAATAGGAAAAAAATTCTCACGCTTATCGACAGATTTTGACCAAACTTGTCATATGTTATTATTATTATTACATTTTTGATTTGGAAATTCGCTGAGTATGCAGGTCTGCTGCGACGGGGGTATTTTAATTTAAAAGACCCATCCAAGTAACATTTTTTAGGAAGAGTAGCCCTATTATTTTTAAAATAGTGGATTAAACTAATTTATTACTACCGGTACTAAAGATAGCTATGGTTATCAAATATTAAATATTTTTATAAACATTTATTAAATATTATTAATATTTATTTAATATTTAAATATTTTTGCAATGTAGAAAAATATGGTATGTAGAAGTAACTTCATTCTATGTTTATTTGAAAGAGTTTTAGTAGACTGCTCATCAAGAGCCCATGTGAAAACTAAGTTTTAAAATGTGTTTTTTCAGTGTCCATTCTGCAGAACCTAGAGAAAACAGCACACCAGCTGTTGTGTCCAAGCTGAATGAGAAAGAGAGGAAACAGGCTGCGTTGCCAATATCTGTCTTTGGAATGGCTTTGGTGAGTTTGAACAACTTTAACCCTTTAACTCTCCCAGTGGCGATTGACAAACTCGTGTTGATGGCAGGGAAAAGTGATTATTAGCGTCTATTTATCACGATGCATTGTCAACGATTACCGTCAGTGATGCCACCTGCGAGCTAATGTGTGAACTAATGCCTCATGGAATTCGCTGTTGTGCGGCTAGAGTATGCCTTTTACAGCCAAATAAGTGCTTTTTCTGATGGTGGTCCTTTGGTGTCCATGAAACTTGGTATAAAGCGTAAGGTCAAATCACCCAACAAAACCAACTCAAAAAGCAAGGTATTACCAGAGGGGTGGGGGGTTCCCCCATAAAATTCTAACAATTAATTTAACTTTGTTTCTAGAAATTGGATGATTATTTTTGAAATAGTAAATTATTAAATTATATTTAAGTCAAATTTGAAGAACATGATTGCTATATTAAAAATTGTCTTTTTTAAATTTATTTATCTATTGTGTCAGTCCATTGGTAGGCTACTGTTTATTTATGAATGTATGGTTACGGGGAGGGCAGGTTGGCATCCCCCAGTAATTGAAACTACATAAAAAGTGCCCTCAGGAGTAAAAAAATAACTAAAAATGGGTTAGTATAGTGAATATCATTTGTTACCAAATCATATTGATACAAAAGAACATAATTTATGTGCTGAAAGGGTCAGATATTTCATCCGACGAATATTGTTTCGTTCATTGAAACTCATGGTGTATTACTGGAAGTAATTAATAAATTCATATACAGCTTGTAAAGGGTTTTCTCCTGTAAAATGCAGATCCACCAAGAACTAAACTACTGGCCTGCAAATAACTGGTGCACACTTTCTTTACTAAGACTGTGATAATGACAGACTTAACCTTTATCGTCCAATCAGATAAACTCCCTATTACTTTACTAATTCAGGTGTGATGATGTTTTAACTAATCCCATATGCCCCTAACCTCTCCATCTTTCAGAATGAAAAGAACATAGGTTACATGTTATGTAATAAAAGTAGAGGTATGTTGTTACTCTTTTCACTGTCAAAGGTTGTGTAAAAATATTCCTTGGTAAATCCATTGTATTCTGTTGAATATATGAAAGAAATGAAAATCTGCTGTCTAATGTCAACCTCAATAATTATACTGTATAATCTGCCTTCAGGGAATTAATATACAATGTTTGAAAACATTCTCTCTGGGTTGGTAGGTGGAGAAGTTCTATTCAAAACAGTTCTCGGACAAGGAGGAAGGCCTATGCTTGCTGCAGGCAGCCCTGAGGGCGCATGTCAGGTCAGAATGTGTCAAGCCCCCAGACAACACTGAAACTCATTCTCCCAACAAGGTAACAATTGCACCATAGGCCTTTCACTAGTACGGTACTCAACCACTTCAAACCTCCTCTATTATGATTTGTTAGAGTGGCCATCACGCAGATTGATTAATTCAACTCGACGAATGGGAAGCTAAAGCTCTCAACTCATATATATTGGTCCTTGAGATCAAAATTTAAATTTTTTTATGCTAACATTTCCATTCTTGAATTCCAGTCTTGCATGCCAGAGAGGCATGTGAGATATTTCGAATTTTAAGCTCACTGACTCTGTGGTCCATTGGTTTTAGTACTCGCTTTCATAATCTGAAGGTCGCTGGTTCAAGCCTGAGCAAAATCGTGACACAATTTTTTTAATGGTTCAATACTGGGTCTGATTGCTTCTGTTCATTGGGCTATAAATTAATGATCCTGGAAAATGAATAAGCTGATATTTGTCAGTAAATAAAGTTACACATAATCATTTTCATAATTTTCAGGTTGTGTCTCTTTTAAGCCAACAACTAGTGGTTTAGCCTTGATAATGTGCTAAGCGATTTCAGACTAGTCGGAGTTGAGGGGGTTTTTGAGAATGAAAGTCATACACTCCATGCATAACACATTTCCTCGTCCTTGCGAACAAATCACAAAACTAGATCAAAGGAAATACTGATGGTATGATTTATTTATTGCTATTGTACATGTGGAAACTGGTGAAGTCTCAGATCCAAAATAAAAATTGGAATTTTTGTCATAAGAGTAAATAAGCACTACTAATGGCGTGTTATTTTTATGCTATTACTAAAAATGAACAGATTACAACAAAAAAAACTAACCCCGGACACACTTGTGCAGCTTTTTTGCCCATTAATTTGACCAATTTAAAATTGAGTATTAACCTCAAAAAGTATGTACTGGAAATCATCGTGTCACCACTTTAGCCAATGCAGTTTGAATTTGTAGGAGAATTTCGTAGGCTTATTCATTTGTTTTATTTATCAAGATTTAACTAGCAGCAAATTTATGAAGAGACTGGTATTTTGTTTCCTGTGTATTGGAATCACAATCAACGAATAGCATATGAGTTGTCAATTGTCATAAAGGAAAGTACTGGATTTAAAGAGAACATTTTTTATACAATCTCTCTTCCTCAAGCAGTTTAACTGATTAAAACTGTTTTTACTCGGTATGCAACTAATATTATTTTATGTTTTTGAAAAAAATCTCCGTTCTCCCATAGTTGAATATTACCCTACCTCCCATGCTGCATCTTGTTCCATATGACATCTATCTATAACAAACTGTTCATAACACTATCCACTTTTAAGCGTTCTACAATACAACTGACTGAGCTTCATGCACAGGTAGCTCGAGCTGCTGTCTACCTTCTACACAGAGCACTGAGGGATAAGGTTTACATAGTCTACAGCACAGCGGCAGAGATCATCCGTTATTTCTTCAGTGAGTTCATCTCGGGAAGGTTAGCTTCAAATCAATAAGTCAAAGATGAATATCCAATAGTTTTTTTGTCTAAAAAATTATAAACTCCAATCGAGTGTGCATTTATAGCTTGCTGAATTTGTTGAAATAGTTTTGTGTAAACTAATGTTGAATGTATAATCAAGCTTATCCACACTCAGTGACTTGATCACTAGGATGAAGAATAACAATAAATCAGTTGTAGGTTCCTATAATTAATTGTATTTATGAACTGTATGAAACATTATACGTACAGGATATTTCAAACCGTTTGGTTAAAAACTTTAATTTATACAGAGTGTCAACGGCTGAGGTGGCTCGATGTTTGGAGAGACTTTTGCCCGAGCTGCTGTCAAAATCTGGTGACACGACACCTCGTATTCATAACATGGCCATACACACCATAC
Organism: Nephotettix cincticeps; assembly: GCA_023375725.1. Classification (NCBI taxonomy): domain Eukaryota; kingdom Metazoa; phylum Arthropoda; class Insecta; order Hemiptera; family Cicadellidae; genus Nephotettix; species Nephotettix cincticeps. The sequence continues at coordinate 40,981,014 of CM041785.1, forward strand.
TGAGCCTGGCAGACTGTAAGGATGTTAGGTAGGCTTCTCATATTGATATTGGTTCAGCAAAAAAGTAAAATAATAATTTTCCTCTTAAGTTTTTAATACATAGGAATTAACTTTTGAGATATTATTACCAATGTATATTGTGTGCCTAATATGTTAATTAATGATTAAGCAATAATATGTTGTGTCATACTTCATTTTCTTACTCTGTTTGAAGAAGTAAAAGATCCAATTCCTTAAATTATCATTTTCTAGCTTAAATTGTATGATTTAAAAATTTGAATTAAATTTTTGAGCTCTGCTTTTTTAGTTTTAATCAAACAATTTTTAATGAAGAGGTTTATTTCAATTTACAGGAGTTTAAACATCATCCCAGTACACTTGACGAGGGTATTAACTTCAAGCACACACCCAAGATTGGCCCTTAGTAAAATGGAGATGGTAGAGCAACTCATTCTTAACCATGGAATATCCACAGATAAACAGAGGTGAGATTTACAACACATAAGGTAAAACACATTCGCTTTTAGGTAATTGTTTACAATAAATTCCTCAACTCAAATATCTTCCATATTTCTGTTACTAACTATTTGGAATCTAAATTTGAATAAACAAGGAATATTAAGGACCACTCAGCCTAAACTGTATAGTTAATTATGAAGGTTAGATTACCTTTGCGCAATGTGAATTAGTCGCTGACAAACAGACCTCTACGGAGTTAAGTTGGGCTGGTTATTGATTATGTTAGGTTGGTTATTGATTAACTTAAGTCCGCAGAGCGCTGTTTGCTGGCAACCGACGCATGTTGTGTTTCATCGTAATCCCGTCAAGCTAGGGAATCGGGATTCTGGGCAAGGAAAAAATCACTTGCACAAGTAGCTATAACTATCAGGAATCACGCTGTCATTATCACTTTGAACTTTGCCCATTACCTTATCCGAACATCTATTCCCTCCTCAATAAGCCTGAGCGGGTATTAATTTTATGTGTTTATTTCATACTAAGGACCCAAATAGTAAGTAATAGAAGTACGAAGATATTGGAGTTGAAGCAGTTATTGTAAATAATTACCCGCTTTTATAATGATTTCTTAATTTTAGATCTAACATTTGATACTTTACTCATTTTATAGCATGCAAAGAATAGAAATGGTTAATGCCTACAAAAACTTGGACAGAAAATATTTTTTAAATTGAATTTTCATTAAAGTATAGAAGAACCTCCCTTATTGGACCATGACCGCATGATTGGAATAGAAAAAAAGTTGGATATCGTGAGGAGCAAATAAAACTTATTTTCTGAGTAGAAAAAGGTGTATACAATAATGTAATAATATTTTATATTACCAATAACACATTAATAACTGAAACATCAAGATATAAATACATAAATATAATAATTGTTAAATATTGGCTTTGACTTTACTCTTCAGCTGTTTTAAACAAGAAGGGTAAATGTAAACTGGAGAAGTTAGATACAGTCTTGAAGAACTATTAGAGCAACTCTATCAAAGCGAGTATTGGAAGAGGGAATAATGAATTAGGGGATCATCATTTAGACTGTGGCGATCTTAGCAATGCTCTCAAGTGTTTCTCTCAAGCTAGAGATTATGTACCAGTGGCAAACATGTTGTCAATATGTAACAATAATAGTCAAAAATTAGGAAAAATTAATGGTACAACTATGAAAAATCTTGTAAAGGTTTTGTAATTCTCATGCCACTGTCTTGCTCCCAGTGGGATGACATGCAGGGTTCTCTCTGAGCTGGGAGTGTCGGGACTACACCACCCAGCCGAGGCCGTCCGCAAGGTGGCTGAACGCATTCTCATCCAAGTGTACAAAGTGAACCCACGCATTGTTCGCAAGCAACTGCCGCCTGATGATGACATCACCCGCAGAAATCTTCTCTACCGCCACCTCATGCAGGAGTTTGACAAGGTTGATCTTGAGGTTGGTGAACAAGATTATTAAAACATTACAAACCAATTAAAAAATCTCAAGTTTTCATTTTTATATTCTAAAAACTGTATATTTCCAGAGAAAACCAGCTTTGATGGATCCATTCCCTATGAGCAAGAACAAGCTGGTGAGGTCAGGGAGTGTCAGTAGTGCCATGACCGCATGATTGGAATAGAAAAAAAGTTGGATATCGTGAGGAGCAAATAAAACTTATTTTCTGAGTAGAAAAAGGTGTATACAATATTGTAATAATATTTTATATTACCAATAACACATTAATAACTGAAACATCAAGATATAAATACATAAATATAATAATTGTTAAATATTGGCTTTGACTTTACTCTTCAGCTGTTTTAAACAAGAAGGGTAAATGTAAACTGGAGAAGTTAGATACAGTCTTGAAGAACTATTAGAGCAACTCTATCAAAGCGAGTATTGGAAGAGGGAATAATGAATTAGGGGATCATCATTTAGACTGTGGCGATCTTAGCAATGCTCTCAAGTGTTTCTCTCAAGCTAGAGATTATGTACCAGTGGCAAACATGTTGTCAATATGTAACAATAATAGTCAAAAATTAGGAAAAATTAATGGTACAACTATGAAAAATCTTGTAAAGGTTTTGTAATTCTCATGCCACTGTCTTGCTCCCAGTGGGATGACATGCAGGGTTCTCTCTGAGCTGGGAGTGTCGGGACTACACCACCCAGCCGAGGCCGTCCGCAAGGTGGCTGAACGCATTCTCATCCAAGTGTACAAAGTGAACCCACGCATTGTTCGCAAGCAACTGCCGCCTGATGATGACATCACCCGCAGAAATCTTCTCTACCGCCACCTCATGCAGGAGTTTGACAAGGTTGATCTTGAGGTTGGTGAACAAGATTATTAAAACATTACAAACCAATTAAAAAATCTCAAGTTTTCATTTTTATATTCTAAAAACTGTATATTTCCAGAGAAAACCAGCTTTGATGGATCCATTCCCTATGAGCAAGAACAAGCTGGTGAGGTCAGGGAGTGTCAGTAGTGCCAACCCTGCTACAGCGGGTGTGCTACGGCCATCCACCAGTGCTTACACTCATGCAGACAATGCTGCCAACATAAGCACCAACTCTCCGGAGAGCCACAGCACCAGCTCTTCTTCTGGAGGCATCCAATCTCCTCCCCTTGATCAAACTGTGGACAAGTAAGCCGTCCAGTTGTATTTGAGATTTACTTATGGAGGTTTAATTCATATCTGAGTTGGGTTAAATTTAGGCTTAGCTGCCTTACTGATATTTTTTTTTAGAGGTCGAATTTGGGTTTATACATATCTCACAGCTATCGAACCTCAATCATTACCTGCTCATCTAGTAGGAAGGACAAAATATACTCAGAAAGTCTACATTGTAGGGAGAGTGACTAATTATAAATAGTCCTTGGGATTAGGTTTGACTAATATTTCAAATTTTAAGCTAATATGTTCTGTGATTATATGAACAAGACAGAGCAATTACTGATATTACAGGTAATTAATTAAAAAAAGAAGATGCAAGGTCATACAAATTTTATGTACTTTTAACTTAAATTCCAGAACTAACTTTTTAACTACAATCATAAATTTGGTAGTAAAACAAAAATGATGATAATATTTTGAAACAAACATTTTCTACACTATTGCAAAATATAATTTTTAAGTCCTATGGTTATTTATCACAACAAGTACAAGGGTTAATACAAGGGTAGTACAAGGGTTAATTTATCACAAGGATTTAAATATTTTATATTGTTTAACTTTAATCTTTTTGGTCATCTCAGGCAGTGCATCTTCTGCCTGGAGAAATCCGATGGTTTCACAGAGGAAGGCCTAAACATCCACTACTGGAAGAGCTGCCCCATGCTGATGAGGTGTCAACATTGCCAAGAAGTTGTTGAAGTTGTGGGTCTCAACCAACACCTAGCAGGTTAGTTTTGGTCCAGGTAAAGCTCTGATTAAAAGTTTGCTGTAGGTAAAATGCTTGTTACTATAACTGTAGACATGTAATTATTAGTTAATACATAATAAATTTAATGTCATACTGGAAGTATTTTTTAAATTATATCAAATTCCTTTTTTTAGTAAGTCATGTATTAAAACACTAAAACCCTTGAAAATATTATAAATAATTTTAAAACAGAATTGCACCTCAGTGGGGTGAACGATTATTACAAACGACGACTTATTTTACCTGACGATTATATTACAAAACCTTTATTACACAAGTCAAATTTTCTCAAGGCAGCTATAGTACATATGCTGAAAACAAATGCTTAAGTGTCTGTGACTTATGATGCAACATATTATCATGACTACTTTTTATAGCATAGGTACTGGTAATTTAACCCTAGAAGTGGCAAGCATTTTACTTTAAACTGTAACATAAAAATAATTTCTTATATCTTCTTAAAATACTAAAGTACTAGGTATAAACAAAAACACACAAAACATGCCCCCCCCCATTATAACCGCTAACCACAAAAGCAAAATAGGTGTCTACTGCAATCCCAATCAAGCCTACAAATGCCATCAACTTCCACCCAAACTGGCCACCCATTATTTAAGGTGGACCCCCCTCTCCACTATACCAAACATTTGCAAATTAAAATTGGGATTGCTCATGGTCTAGATTTGAATCCTAGCCGTTCCGAATGGCTAGAATGTTACACTCGTCAGCGTAGCGCTCTAACTGGTCCAGCCACCAGTGCATGGAAGTAGAAAGCGCTAATTTGGCTATAAGACGTTCCCTAGTGGCAGTTTAGTGAACTTATGAGCAGGTTCGGTTGTTTGTTTCTAGAGGACAACACGGTCACAAAGGTGATAAGTTCACTAAATTGATGACAGATGCCTCCACCTAACACTTTATTGAATTTGTAAATGTGTCGTGAATTACAACTTTACCACTTCTAGGGTTAAAAATTAAAATTGTACCTTAAATTTTAAATTGGTCATAAGTTTGGATTAGATACAGGTATACCGTTAACATAAATATTCATAAAGTCCTACTGTTTGAATGGAAGTGTATGTTGAGTGTTTATTGACAATAAAGAGTTCTTGTTCTTGTTCTTATGAAACGAATAGTTTTTACTCATGGCAGTGCATTACAATATTTTCTATACATTTATTAAAATATTCTAATACAACCCATATTTAGGGTATATGGAGTATTTTAATAAATTTCAATTTGTGAAATTTTCATTCCTTTTTACAGAAGAGTGTGATCTTCGAAAGTTGTATAAGCGCTGTGATAGTTGCTCAGACGTCCTGCACATCGATAGTTTTGAGGAGCACAAAAATTCACCAGTTTGCTTGCGTGAGTTTGTCTTTTGTTTATTCCATGTTGTATTAAAATGTTAAGACCAACAATACTAACATGATCATTTAGTCGTATATAATAGGTTGTTAGTTTGTATATAAGTAAATTACATTTTTACACAAAATTAAAGTTTTTAATATTTTGTAACGGTTTTAAGTGATTTTACTTGCGAATATATTTTTTAATAATAGGAAATAATCCCAAATTTCAATCCTGAAGATAATTTTCATGTGTACCATCTCAATCTTCTTGAGCTATTTGATCACAGCCATGTATGTTGCAAACTTTGGGCTCAAGAGCATGATGAAAGTCACCATTTTTTTAAATCAGCAAGCTCAATCTTTGGCCAGATGGCAAAAGGTTTGCTGAGCTTTGATAGAAAGAATATCAAAGGTGTAACCGACTCCAGGACGTGGACGCATGAGGTAACACTTGTCTCACTGAAGAGCAAGTGTGCAAATTCGTGTGTTCCTACTCTTTGATCGTAAGTGCTTCTGTTCCATGTACTTAGGGGAAGATGCCTGTTTCACATGGATTAATGACAGCACACATTAATTTGTCTTGACTTGACATGAATAGATTCTGAAATATTCTTTAGATAGAAGTTTACGGAACACTAGAGTACCGTAGCTGAATTGCCTTGGAGCCCTTGGTCCTCGGTCCTATCGTCTAGATGATGATGTGTATGTCAACAGAAGGCCGGGTGGCGAGATGTCCGTTGTGTCAGATGATGGTGGGGCCGGGGGATGGCTGGTGGCGGGACCACCTCAATGGAACTCACCTCTGCCCCAAGCACCCTCGACGCAAGTTTGTTAAACCCAAATCAACTCGTAAGTTAATAATCACATTGCCTATTTCTATTTGAGGTGTACTTGGTAGCCTTTAAATTTATTTAAAAACAAACAACTCCCCTCTTAATCCCCTGATATAAAAAAGAATTAATTGATTGTTTTGCCGGAAAATTAAAAAAAATATTTTTTTAGCCAAAAGTAACCGGAATAGCATTGCTGTGGGCGTAGCTGTTGTAGTACAGGTTTCTGCTCCTTGAATCTGTCTAGTGCAACTCTTTGCCAGTTCAGTGCCCCACAGATCTTTATTTTGGCATGTTCTGTTCGCCGGTAGTGACTCTTTTTGCCAGTGCTGTTTCACTGCTGCCTAATTTTTTATGATGGCAAGTTTAACTGAATAAAATTCTGCTGCATGAGCTTCTGAATTGGAGAGCTTATGCTCACATACCACTACAATTCTCAGACAATTGGTCAACTGCCAGAAATCAGTGGAATATCTTGGGGCTCGGTTCAGCAAATTTTAACTTAAGGTTGACTTAAGGTAACTTAAGGAAAGAAACACATTGCTGCCAAATTTGTTCCTCGAGTTCCAACTGACAATAAAAAAGTCAAGCCGTAGCAAGTCGTGAAAGGACAGCTCAGAACCAATCCACATGTTCTTTTCACTGGTGGTTATGATTCAGAGACAAAACAATCAAACCTTTCGAATCTTTTCAACATTTTTATCGATTCGGGCAGTTGATGGACGACCAGAACAAGGTTTGTCATCAATCAACATGTTGCCACTTTTAAATCAAGAAAACCCATCATGCTCTTAAGTTTTCCCATCTTTGTAAGCAGTTTTCAACATTAAAACACTTCAGCAGCATTTTTATTGAGTTGAAAACAAAATTTCAGTGTCACGGTGTTCAACTGAAATTTTCTATCATAAAAAACGAAGCAGCAGTAAAACAGCATTAGCAAAAAAAGTCAATACAGACAAACAGAACATGCCAGGAAACGGCCCATGTGGCACTGAACTGGCAAAGAGTTGCAATAAATAGTTACTGAAACCCATACTACAACAGCTTCACCCACAATGCTGTGCTGTTCCGGTTACTCCCTCGTATATATATACTTTTGAATGAGCCCATAAAACATGTTCAGGGGCAAAGTTATGAACTTGATCCCGGGCTTAAGTGTGACCATGAGCATGTATTCACATTTGGTAGCTCACTTTTCCAAAGGATATTCTCTAATAGTGTAGGACATCAGAAAAGTAACTGTTTGCTGGTTACAGGCTCTAAAACTCCTGATCTACCTCAGACCTCATCCATGTACAACTTTCGTTGATTAAACATCGACATCCACCGGAGAAGCCTTCTGTGTTACTAGTCTAGCTATATCATCCTTTGCTACAACTGTTTATAAAATATTTGATGCATGTTATGTTTTGCTCTAACATTCTTATGAAGATGGTTTCTTGATGTGGGAGATTTATTTGTGAGAAAAACACAGCAATGTCCATTTAATCCAAAATGTAGTGGTGGGCACTAAAAACACATTTGAAATGTTTTAATTTGATAATTTTAAAATCTACTAAGTCATAAATTATAGCTGCATCAAGAATTTTCAGTTGCTAACTAAATTAATTGTAGTTGAATCATTTTACACTCATTTTTCATTCATACTTGGCTTCAAATACCTACCTGAGGAAGTCGCCATCTAAAAAAAGTGAAAAGTATATATCACCCAGTAAACCAACTGTCACAAGCAAATATGATTTGTTTGCCAGTAGCAGGGAATATATTACGTAAATATCAATAATCATGGTAATCTAGTTGTACTGTACATTGAACTTTTGTTAACATTTCCTTTATTTGTTTCTGTTTTTTTTCAATTTTTAAATCACTATTTCTGAATTCCACTACATGTAACACACAACATACAGTAGTTTATGTCTTCTCCATTTTCAGTAATGCTGCTCTGGAGTATAGTGACTTGGTAGATCAAAAGTAAATTAATTCTGTTTGTAAGAAAAAAAAATATGTGGGATGTCTTTTAATTATGTTCGGTTTTGTTGTAAACTAGTAATTCAAACGCATAACGTAATTGCGTTCATGTAATTGTAATGTGTGTAATTGTCGTCATGTAATGGCATACTTTAGGAACAATAACTGAGATCAATTTCAGCTCTATAGCTAACTTGTATGGTTATCTGCTGTGCTTTCAAAATGTTTAAGATTATCAACTCGCTCGTTGTATAAGAGGTTCGCTCAGTGATACAGTTTTGGTCAGCAAGGAACCTGTCTGTTGTGGAAATTTATCGACAGATTTAGTAAGAATAATAGTAATAGTGACAGCAAAGTGAATAAGTGGGTGCGAGAATTCAAAGGTGGCTGTGACACCGTCCATGATGACAACTGCTCCAGTAGCTCTTGATTACAGATGATATAGTGGCTTCGGTTGAAGCGAGGATTCGTGAGAATAGGTGCTTCTCAATATCAAGTCTCTCGAACGAATTTATTGATGTGTAGAGATCAGTGCTTTACAAAATTGTTTTTGAACACTTAAATAAAAGAAGAAAATGGTGAAGAAGAATTAAGAAAATGGTGCTTCCATTAGGTCCCATTAACCTCCACAAATACCAAAGATGAATTGACAATCTTAACATTTATAAATTACAGAACAAAACCTTACAGCTTATCTGAAGAGTTGGTTTGAGCACAGTTCTTCCCGAAGCATGCTAGTACACTACCTGAGTGTTTATTGAGGTATGAACGCAAACTAATAGTGTCTACAACAAACTGGAACCTACTTAAAAAAACACGCCTCGTATTTGTGGGGTTTATCTGAATTCTGGTGATTTGTAAAAAAATGGGCATTTCTGTGTTTTGAGATAAATTTAAAAACACCAGTTTTATTGTCAAATATATATAATATATTTTTTAAATTAATATACTGCTGGTACAGTATCTAAGCTACAGGAAAATCAGATCAGGCATTCATTTTATTATGAATTTGACAAACTTTTCTGATTGAAGAGCTTAGGCCTTCAAGGTGGTAGTTTTTTAAGGCCGCCGGACCCTGCTACGGTAGTTTTTTAGAGAGCGCAGGTGAAGTCTACTCTCTCTCATTTGATAATAACCCTACATCATCTAGTCCAACCATCTATTCTACTATATCTAGACATCACAAAAACTACTGAAATAAAAAATAATAGTCCAAAAACTAAGCCACCCACTTTCTAGTTACATTAAACCGGATCACTAACATTACACTTCAACACATAGCGTCTCTCACAAACATATCACTAATGTACATTTATGTACATTTCCAAACAAAAAGAAACACACAATAAACACCTAACTATCCAGGCAACAGCTTAGAATATAATTTGACGTCAGTTTATAAAGATTATAAATATACGCAAAAAATACAGTAAACAGGACGTATGAACACCAAGTTGAGGCATCGAACAAAGACTGTCCTTGTAAAACAACATATCCCTATCTCTGACACACTCACCGCTGATCAAAATTGGTTGGAAAATGTAGAGAAACTTATGAGTAATATTCTCCACACAGTCCGAGTTCGAAAAATTTCACTAGGACGTCGCTAGAATTTGCCAGCTGACAGGTTGCATGAAACTCACGTCAAACCGCAGCAGTGTCTTTTTTGCGTGACTTAAAACTCATGTCAAACTGCCTTGAAGGGTTAAGTAATTGAAAATTAAACTAGGTTATAATAACAAAAACGACTAAATATTCTCCAATGTAAAAACCGATCCATTTCTCACTTCTAAACAAAACCTTTGAAGTGTTACTATTAAGACATGTAAATATAGAGAAAATACTTAGCACTAATATAAAATTTTAAGATTTGTTCACTGTTTCGAAATTCCTATAAAAACAAATTAAAATAGTTGATATTTTAAGTTATTCTAAAATGAGGCCAATGAATATATTTTTCTTAGAATTGAGTTGTATAATTTTTGAGGTGAGTCTCACATTTTCATATATTATAGAATAAAAATTAAATAAAGCCTTAAGTTGAAGTTCGCCTTACACAAGTTGATATAAATGTGTATTTTATAAAACATAAGTTTTGTGATTTATTGAATTTAGAATGTGAATTAAGAGTCTGCATCAGTGGTATCCATATTGAATTTAGTCCCGTAAGAGCAATGTAAAATTCTGGCGGAACATACCTTCACTTTGGCGTCTGTAGTGGCGTTAATTATCAAAGTATGAATGTAAAACTTTGGAAGTACATTGATGAAATGAGGCTCAAGGGCATGACCTTTTAATATGTTCAAAACTTTTACTTGATTTAAAAACAAAAATCCAGTAATATTTTACAAAATAAATCATTATTATTTTTTTATTGAGAACGAAAATAAGAAGTTCTGTAAGGTGGTGCCCTAGAGGACTGTAATACCTTTAATTTGACACCTCTTCCGTTAATTTATGACAATAGGTCAAGGAGATATAGGCGCCAGAATTTAACATTGCTCTTACGGGACTAAAATCCAAGATGGCTACCACTGATGCAGACTTTTAATTAGTAGTTACTAAAATGTGTGGATCGTGGGTGATTTAATGTGGGCAAACTACGCAAATTGCGCCCAACAGATTTTTAGTTGGCTGTTTAATTAAGTTTTGTAATTTTTAATGTTTACAGATTGTTTTGTTTCATGTTTAAGTGTACTATTTAAATATTTTGTCGTAAATTAAATCTTATGAAATTTTGAGTTTTTAATGTTTGATATCCAGCAAACATATTTAGAGCTTTGAACATAAAGGATACATATCGTCCAAAAACTCATGATAATAGTCCAACCTGTACCTTTAGTATTTAATATAAAGAAAGTGAAACGGTTTCACTGTAAGGTCTGTAATTTCACATCTGTAATTTACAGCAGCAACAAAACGAATGTAAACTCTCTTTGAAAATTATATATTAGTTACGTAAAGACTTAGAAAAATTTCAATTGTTGCCATTTAATTGCATTGTGGTAATTATTTATTGTATCAACTCTACAAAAATTAAGTATTATTGACATTATAATAAAAATTGTACTGGCATTCAAATAATGAGTGAATACTTGAAAAGTCTGAACTTAGGTTGTGTTTGTAAATTAAAAAGTGAACACATTACTTGGGTGATTCAAATAGCCATCAGGATTTTTTACATGGATATGTCTTAGCTTTGGGGGGGTGTTGGTGATTTTTAAGATGGAAAACATGTAACAGGTTTCCATAGAAACTACCAAAACTATTGTATTGAATTTTAAATATAAAAGAATAAGAACAGCTGTTTGGATGAACTTATAACATTGCCTTTAGACATATCCATGATCTAACCTATTTCCAACAGGGAAGTAGATATAAACATTTTTTAATAAGCCTTCAACCCAAAACTTCTTTTAGTTTAGGGTTTCGAAATTGCCCATCAAACATTTTGTCTTGATGCTTACAAACACAAAAGTGTATTTCCCTGATAAAATTAAAATAAGAAATCTCAAATAGAATGTGTGTGCAAACTTTTTCTTATTGACCGTTTAAAGACATCATGAAACTTACAGTGGAACCCTTGTTCCGTGCCATGCTTGATAGAGCCTGCCTCTGATTGCTTTAATTGCACAAAGTTACAATATTGCACAACTACGCAGACACAATGGAGTCCATCAATTTAAGGTGTCTCTTGTCTGCTTGAATGTAGGAACCGAGGCGGTCTTAAACCGTATTTCAGATTATCAATATTATATTTTCAATTGTAAATGTTTGTGGGGATCTATATCGAAGTATCTTCAATGAATTGTCATTGTACTGATGCTTGCATACTTACCTAAAGTTCATTTTTTGAAGACTAGAAATAGTACAATCTTAATATGGTACCTAATATTAGAAGTTCAAATGTTTTGCTGAACTTGGAGCTTGACGGTACTTTTAAAAGACTAAAATAGACTTACAACTTGGCATTTAGTTGCTATACTGTTATGTCAATTAAGTACTGATATTTAGAATGCATTGAAACCTTGTGATAAGTATAAATTACATCCTGTTTTATTACTATTTTAGGTGTTTACTTTTTCTAAACAGTTAGTAGTTTTAACACTTATTGGATATTGTTTTAATTTATTGTTGTTAAGTTATGATTGTTTTACTTTTGTTATTTATTAAACATACTACTCAATTTATAAACTATATTAAATTTGTACTTGGTGCAATATTGTCTTGACGTAATGAATTTGATTTTAAAGATAACTTGGAAAGTCATGAGCTATTTTCATCACCTTGCTGAATTCTTTTCCTTCTACAGTTTCTGCGAATGTTTACTAAATCTAATTAAACATTAAAGTCATCAGAGGATAAAGTCATTTGAATGACTAATGAATGGAAAGTCTAGTTTTTTATCATTGTAAATTTTTTAAAATTCACAAAAAATACAACAAATTATTTAAAAAACTCATATACTAAAACAATCTTAAACAATTAAACGATTGAAAGTCATCAGATAATGAATCTTTGTTATAATTGAATAAAAAATCTAGTATTTTAAATATTCACATTTAAATATACAAAATTATTAATTAAAACATTAAATTACAAATACTAATTATTTTACATGATCTTAAAAATACTTACCTAACAGAAATGAGTCGTCTTACATTTAAAAGTATTACACCAAATATTTACACAAAATACATTGGCAAAGAGAAAAATGAAATTTAGATTTAGGTGTGATAAATACAAAATATACAAAAAACCAATTTAACCATTTACGCCTCCAATCTATTTTACTCAAATCTATAATTAAAATATGTCGTTGTGTCTCGATGTAAGTGTTTTTGAAGACGGTCTTAACTACGTTAGTATTGAGGATAATTTTTAGGATGAATTAAAAACTCACGTCTTCCAACACTACTTAATATATTTACACTTATATTGTAATTACATACAAATGATAAATATATAGAAAAGTTAATAAATTGGCGATCGATTTCGTCCAGGTTTAGGCCTGTGATTGGACTAAAGGTATTTTAACTTTTAATTTTAGTAAAAACATTTATTTAATAATATTCACTAGCAATAGAATTGTTACTATAAGGTGAGCAGGGAATGCAGTAACTAAATACACTGTAAAGTGAATAACAAAATTAATTGTTTTTTATTATATAAATAATAATAAAATATATTCAACTAGTAAACATATTTATGCAATAAATATTCACAGAATTTAATTCATAACTGAATCAGTCACATTTACAAATAAAATGTCTGTTGCCACTTATTGACTAGGCCTAAGTTGTACAGTCAGTTTCTGCTTTAGCTATATCAATCTTCACTGCCGCATCTTCACTTTCAACCCTAGCTTCTGATTTAACTTCAGCTTCTTCCTTCTCTTCTGATTCTCCACTTAAACAGTCTTCATTTCCTTCGTCATCATCTTCACCTTCCGTTCCAATGATAATTTTCAATTCATCGTCCTTCTTAAATTTGTTTTTATCTGGCAAAATAACAAATAAAGAATTACAAGAATTAGTAATCAAATAGAAACCTGAATAACTTTATAAAGTCTAGCTATACAATATCTTCATGAGAGCACTTGACCAAACAAAATTTAATCATGTACTAAACAAAGCCAAGGCTAAATGTGTGGAAAAATATTAAAACTTCAGCAAAAATTTTTCAGTGATTGTTTGTTTTGATTTGTATTAACCTATTGATGACGAATCACAGTTATTGCCCATCATCACTAATCAGAGGACAAAAGACTAATGACGGGGAGCGTCCGTCATCAACTCTATCGTTCGTTCTGTCGGTATTTTATGACTTGTATTACGTAAACAAAAAGAAAATTGATAGCTGAATCGAATATTGTTTAGTAAATAACATCCAAGCTCAAATACCAGATTCAAAAACCGAATGTGAACACCGAGTTTCTAAGCTATTTACAAACAGTGAGTTGCTGATAGTGATGGCGTCTGATGAAATGTTTCTTGATTCCGCGGAATTATCCGCTTTTATGAATGAAGTTTTAAATGAAAGTGTTGATTTGGATGATGAATCTGAGTAATAACAGTAATAATGGTGACAATATTGACGGCAATGTTAAAACACCTAGAAAATTGTTTTAAAATGTATCATACAATCAACAAATACTATAAGTGTGCAGAACAGTTGTATATCATGTAAATAGTATTATAAAATATCAATGGACATTAACATATAGTTTAAGGTACAACAAAACTGTTTGATATAAGTATTACAACTTTTCTACATATTTACTAGGATTTTTCAAATAAATCAGAAAAAAAACTCTGTTCCTTGGTGCAATTTTATGGGCTAAAACTCAGGCTTGAATGGGTTAATATCAAATCAATCAATTCAATAGGTGTAATATTGTTTCTTTATTCTTAAATATTTTTTAACAATACTCCTAAATTAGTGAGTTAAATTAAAATTAATTGATTTAAGGTAAGTTGATTTAAATGTAATTTAAACAAAATACTTTGAAGATTATGTTATAAGTTACGCCCCATTAAGAGCCTCAAATTGTATCTGATAAAAGTAAGGATTACATAAAATGTGCAAAGACTTGCAGTTAAAATGCAGATCTCTCTGTGTGATAAAAACAATAAGGGATAAATGTTCACTTAAGTATCAAATTGGTAATTTATTTTAGAACCAAATTGGTCACAAAAGAAAAAGATAACTTAAACCTTATGATTGAAGCCTCCTACGAAAGATAATGAATTACCGAACATTGAGGTGTCACCGCCCAACAATCTGAGATAGTGAACGCAGTCGGCTTGGTTGGCGTATGCCCTCAATGAACACTTGCCCCTCCACCCAACCAGATCCAGGTTCAGTCCATCTTCCCCCCTGTATTTCAACACACAGCTTCCGCCTCCTAAAAAAAACCAATCAGTTCATTCCAGGGGCGGTCTTCTCAGCTGAAATCCATTTGGGGTCCCTTCAAATTGCCACACTATCCACCCCACGCCAACTCAAAACACTCTGAATTATTACAATTAATTTATTACCGGTACATTGGTATAAAACATTTTATGCACAATTAAATATAACTTTTGAAATTGAGTGTTCAAAAAATGATATACCAAGTTATTCAACGTTATTTTTTTGTGTGATAAATGATTATTAACTCTCACCTTCATAGACAATTTGGTATATCAATACTGAATAATTAGCACGATTATCTAAAGAATAGTTTCTCTAATTAAATGGAAGATTTTGCAGTGAACAATGAAATATAAAGGTAGAGATTGAGAAAAGTGTATATCCTGCAAAAAGAGTATGTTCGTCTTGTGAGTCGTCCGTCACTTCAGTATTGGTGCTGTGATGTTGCCAATGATTTAGAAAAAAAAGGTCTCAGTAAAATATTGTTTTATATTACTTATTAAACTTGAAACCCAAAAGAAAATTTACTTTTATAGTTAAACTTTATTTTAGGTAGAGGAAAAGAATTTCTTCGTATTGTAACATAGTACCTCAAGAATGAGAATTTAACTATCTAAAATTTACAAAAAAAAACCATTAATATCTCTAAAATTAACATTTCTTGGCAAACATTACATTTTCCATGAAAAACACTGCAGCACTTTACGCACAAGAATCATGGAAGTGGCTGTGGCACTCAAAGGGTTAAATCACCCCCAATCTGCTTCATGAAGCAGAAATTGTTGCCATTTATGACCTTTTTTGAGTGTTATCATACTTCACAACTGAAAATACACTTTTAGAGTTCTAGGACACTGTCGTGGCTACTGTGAAATTTCTGTCCCAGTCTGTCTTCTTAATTTTTTTGTATTTTGTACAACAATAAAGTTAGTGGATAGAAACCAACCAAAGTCCTTAAGTCTCTCCTGGGTGGCAGGATCCAGAGTGTCAGTCTCGGGAGGGTGGGTAGGGTCGGTGCACATGAGCAGCTTTACGAGGTCATCTTTGGTCACCTGCACTCTCCGCTGAGAGCCCAGGTAAGGCTCTATACTGGCCAATCCCTGCAATAGACATTAGAAGGCTCACTAAGCATGTGAAGCCACTGAGGACTGTGACTGTGCCCCACCAGACACGTGGAATGTTAATGTGAGAAATGTGTGTTGTGTTTATTGTACTTTTTAAAACCTAAATATTTGAAACATGACTTTGCAGCCAAGATATTCAGTGCTGAAGAAGGGATTATAGCCAAAACATCTATGTCAAGTTTTGTAAACCCTGGGCTAATGAAAAGTAGTAATATTAACATAAGCAAGTGAGGCAAAAATAGTCAACACAATTCTTCACACACGTTTAACCAAAGTGAAAATTTTAAACTCTTACACTGGTCGTATGGTCAATTGCCTTGATATGTGATGGCACATATTTAGATGTAAATATAAAATGATTTAAGGCATACTAGTGCTTGTTAACTTGCACACCAGTTGTTGAGCGGCTGGCAGTGTACTGATATTGCCAATTGGCACAACTGATGCATCAGTGTTTGTTTACACACCACCATCATCTGTAAATGGTTACTAGTGAATCTGTTGAGCAGCCTCAAATGAAAAACTAAATTTAATATTACCAGTCAGTGCCATCTGTGTCATTTACATGTTTTGGAACTTATGACATGCTACAACAATAAATAAATTCAACTGAATCACTGGTATTTTAAGAGCACAAAAGTTGGTTTTGAACAGTATCAATTTCAAACCCAAAACTATTTTAGAGGAAAACGACTTAGCCACTTTTGCCAAATTTTTTATAACTTTAGATTAAACCATGAATAATTTAGAGTCCCAGAAAGTGAGTAAATTTAAAACATTTCAATGGAAAGTACAATGCTGTATTAACTTTAAAAATTATTATCAATAAAATTTACCTCTTGGGCAAGACGGAAGCAGTATTCACTATTTTTGTTATCACATCGAGCAAATGTCTTTACTCCAGCATTAATGATCTGAAATAAAAGAATCTTATTAGCCTACTAATACAGTTATGTATGGTTTATCCAGATTAATGTGGTGGGGTCCCGATCTAGATAGCCGAAAATCCGGATGATCAGAAACTATACTGAACATACTGTATACCATTATATACATCCACGTCGCGTAGACAACGAACATGAACAGCACCTGCAATATTAGTGCAGCAGACTGCATATAACTGTTGTACAACAATATAGATGCGAGATATTGCAAGCGCTTATATTAAAAATTTGTTTTTTTTTAAGTTGAAAAATTATTATTATCAGTTTTATATAGGAAACAAAATGCTATTCTGGTGTTAAAACAACAATCTTCTTTTTACAACCAATCGTAACCACAGATTCAGTACCGATATGCACTTTAGACGTAAAAATTACAAAAAAAAACTACTGAACATCTAACCTCAAACGCAGTGGCGTAGGTACGGGGGTGATAAGGGGGATATATATCCCTCCCCCCATAATGATAATCTTTACTGATAACTTCAAAAAAAAATATACTGAAATACTGCTATTTAATAACAAACAATACAAAAACTATTGCGTTGACGTTATTGTTTTGTTGATTGTATTTATCACGTCGCAATACAGAGTATTAGAATCCAGTAATCTCCTTGATGGGTCTAACGGAATGAGACATTAGTCTTATAACTTGGGGCCTAACCTAAACAGTCGGGACCTTGACGTTGGTGACATTTGACGTCTTATGTAACTTAGTGTATTGCCGTATCCTTTACGTTTTGTGCTTTCATGTAATTTTTTGTTAACTTTTCATTTGTTTCATAATATTAAAATCATAATAAAATACCTACATGAACACTAAAGAAATTATAGTATTTATTCCCTGTGGAAAATAGATTGGATCATAGATAAAATATCTAGAGGGAATGTTTTCAGTTAATCTTAAACAGCTGCTCTTAAAACCATATGACGGTACTTCCATTACAAATTTTGGTCTGACGGATTGCCAACACCCTCCCCCCAAGAGCTAAGACATAAATCCATGTCAAAACAATACATTGGATTTTAAGCACCAAAAAGAAAATTCTAATGCTACTTTTATTAAAGTCACTATGACTTTGTTCGTGTCAAGACAGTGTTAGATTATTGTGGTATTGGTAACGATAGAAAAGTATTTGGACGCCCTACCTAGCAGGAGCTAGAAGATAGGTACAGTTTAAGTCAAAATTATAGTTTTGAGAATTAATGAAGCATTGAAATATCTATTCTCTATAAATTATATAATCAAAGATAAATAATAAGGACGAGTTTAATATTAATTAAATTTAACAGTTTTATAAATTAATTGTTTAGTTACATATTTTTGTTATTTCCTCTGTTGGAAGAAAGTTAAATAAAGTTATGGGTGTTCGGCAAAAAATTTGATAGTTATTAATTTTTTCCCACGTAGCCTATTTAGAAATTTAAAAAATAAATGAACTAAAAAGATTCATTGAATATGTAATACCATTTTCATTTTAATATCATTAGAATACTCTATTAAATCAACTTTGTTTTGAGTGATATCTATTATTTTTAGTAGGGGTCTGCGGTACAGGAAATTATGAGGTCGGTACGGTACGGTACGGTACAAATTGTTGTACCTCGGTTCTCGGTACAAATTCGGTACGGTACGGTACACGAGAATAATGCCACCAGTAACATTGACTGATCTCATCCTTTTATTCATAAGTATTTTCTAGAATTTAATTAGTGAAAACATAGAGAAAGGTGTTTAAAAAAGTATACAATGTCAGAAGAAATATTTTACTGTACTAATTTTCAAACTGTAATATGATTTTTAAATCCATTCTTTAAAAAACATATCACATTAAACATATTAATAATTATTTAAACATTATAATTTATGTTGTAACTAATTAATAAGGAGAAATAATCTTCTCAAGTATATATGAAACTAAGGATGAACAAACAAAATAAAAAACTATAATGTATTTTATTGCAGAACAAAAAATACAGAAAATATACTGAGTCAATACCCCATAGCCAAGACCTATGTTTTATATTGTCCTGGTTTATTATTTTTAATTCAACCAATCATAATAATTGTACAAATTAAATCAAACACTTTCATAAAATGTCAAAGGGCTCTTTAGACTAAAATAGTTATTTTAGTATAAAGTTGTTAATATTTTAATATTACAGTGGAACCCCTCAAATCTGAACATGTTCTGGGAAATAAATAGTCGCATAGACCTGCGTATAAAAAATCAATAATATTTAAAAATATAAATGTCAAGTTTAAATAAAATATGTCTAAACATGAGAATATTTGCCTACTCTTTAAGATTAAATGGCAATGTAGGTTTGCTGCTGTGAGACACTGAAATTAGTTTCCACATAAAAAATTTTTATCGTAACATTTTACCACAATTTCATCATCTGTCCATAAATAAAGGAGTTTGACTATTCCCTATATTTATAGAAAGAGTATGCAGGTTTGCTGATGAAACATAAAACTATGATTTTTAAAAAAAGTAACCACATGAAGCTAAATATCAAGTTTTATCCAAAATTTTAAATAATATTATTTTTTATCCTCCATAAGATTAACATATCAATACAATACTGTGTTTAGATTTTTTAATATCTCGTAACCGTTAGATGGAGAAAAATTTAAGGAACTTAATTGTTAGTTTTTTTAAGCTGATCTAATGGTGAAGATAAAATTAGAAAATGATTATGTGAAAAAACGCAAAAAAAAAATTTTTGGGGTCAAAAAAACTACCCGATTGTATTATGTCATTTACGAACTCGTGAGCTTGTAGAAATACAATGCTCAACCAAAATTTGGTCATTAATTTTTTACGATTATCGTGTTCACAGACCAAAATATATTTATATATAATATAAAAAATATATATTATAAAATTTTTAACGACTATTGTTTTTACTCTGGCACCTAAAGAAGAAAAATACGGTTTAACTCTAAATACAATAGCTTTTCTGGGAAATAAAAAAAGAAATAGCTGGAAATAAAAAAAATCAATCACATAAAATTATTTTTCAAGGTTTAACAAAATCAGGGTTTTTCACTTAAAGTCTGTTATCTTTAACTGTTGAAATAAAGAAAATCTTCACACGAATTCCAAGCCATGTCGGTTGTTATCGATGCACTTACCAGCAGGTAAACGCTCACTAAACTAGACACAGACAGTAGACAGACGCGATACGCATCCCTGTTAGTAAGGGTAGGGGGAGAATGGTTTATTTTTAGCACAGGCTCGACCCGCCAAGGTCACTGCCCATAATTAACTATAACTTTGAGTCACGCG
This sequence comes from Nephotettix cincticeps, assembly GCA_023375725.1. NCBI lineage: Eukaryota > Metazoa > Arthropoda > Insecta > Hemiptera > Cicadellidae > Nephotettix > Nephotettix cincticeps. Next base: position 41,001,358 of record CM041785.1, read on the forward strand.
CAGCCTGTATAACCCGTCGGTTACCGCGCGAATACGGTGACGAAATAAGTGCGTAGTATTTATTTCCCTGGAAGAACAGGCTTTAGTCCCAATTAGTTCGGATTTGAGGGGTTCCACTAATGAGGAAATACAGAACATATTGTTAAAAAAATAAAAGTTAGTTATTTCCTTTATTCAATTATATCCTCAACATTATGATTTTTTATTTTATTTGAGTGAAAATCCTGAAAGAGCGAGATCAATACGGCAAATCACAGTTATGTATATTGGTCATATAACATCGTCAACAGACTGTCAGAGGAAAAAGAACGAATCAATTGAAAGAATCATGAATCACAGTTTAAAAGGTTTTCACTGTGATAAAAAAATCACAGGTATTCCCATCACTATTTGAAACACGACTAATACGAGCCTCATACTGGTACGACTATTTTGTTGCGTCAAAAGGAGGAACGGTTCCCTGATCGCGTAAGCTGCTATACGTGGATACGATAATAAGCCGGGAATGCACAATAATTTAGAGCCGGCAGGGAGATGGCTGGTTGCCCGATATTCCTGAAGTCCTGGTGAAATTGTTTTATTTTAAACTAGCTGACCCGGCGAACTTCGTAACGCCTGTCAGTGAATTCATTTTCAAGGTTTAACAAAATCAGGGTTTTTCACTTAAAGTCTGTTATCTTTAACTGTTGAAATAAAGAAAATCTTCACACGAATTCCAAGCCATGTCGGTTGTTATCGATGCACTTACCAGCAGGTAAACGCTCACTAAACTAGACACAGACAGTAGACAGACGCGATACGCATCCCTGTTAGTAAGGGTAGGGGGAGAATGGTTTATTTTTAGCACAGGCTCGACCCGCCAAGGTCACTGCCCATAATTAACTATAACTTTGAGTCACGCGCAGCCTGTATAACCCGTCGGTTACCGCGCGAATACGGTGACGAAATAAGTGCGTAGTATTTATTTCCCTGGAAGAACAGGCTTTAGTCCCAATTAGTTCGGATTTGAGGGGTTCCACTAATGAGGAAATACAGAACATATTGTTAAAAAAATAAAAGTTAGTTATTTCCTTTATTCAATTATATCCTCAACATTATGATTTATTTTATTTGAGTGAAAATCCTGAAAGAGCGAGATCAATACGGCAAATCACAGTTATGTATATTGGTCATATAACATCGTCAACAGACTGTCAGAGGAAAAAGAACGAATCAATTGAAAGAATCATGAATCACAGTTTAAAAGGTTTTCACTGTGATAAAAAAATCACAGGTATTCCCATCACTATTTGAAACACGACTAATACGAGCCTCATACTGGTACGACTATTTTGTTGCGTCAAAAGGAGGAACGGTTCCCTGATCGCGTAAGCTGCTATACGTGGATACGATAATAAGCCGGGAATGCACAATAATTTAGAGCCGGCAGGGAGATGGCTGGTTGCCCGATATTCCTGAAGTCCTGGTGAAATTGTTTTATTTTAAACTAGCTGACCCGGCGAACTTCGTAACGCCTGTCAGTGAATTCATGTTAACTTTAAGATTGGCCATGTTCTGAAGTCGAAGAGCATTACGACTTTATTGTGAAAGGTTATATATTCTGGGACGCGACATATTGCATAACAATAATGAAACGATAAGACATATTAATAATATTCCCATAAAACAAACAAATCTGAGTGGATTAATTCACAATTTTAAAATCCAATCCAAGCCCAAACCAAACCTAACTGTAATACGGCTTTTATAGGAAAGATATACAACAGCTGATTATTATAATAAATAATATAAACATTTTAACTATCATGTAAACCAATGATTTTAATCAGACAGAAAATGAAAATATAAATACATAATCCCCCAAAACCGTGGTGAATAAAACTGTTCATTTTGTATAGTACATATTTACTTCATAGTTTTATATTAAAGAGTGATTCAGATGGCATTGGATAGTAAATCATATTGCTAATGGCATAATGCTTGGAAAGTAAACCAATCAGCTGTAGCTAAGAAATCAAATGTTTTCATTGTAGACATTTTGTAAACAAACTTACTCTCCATAAGGTTAACATTAGAAATTTAAAACGCCATAAAATGGAAACTTATGGGGTTTTCGAAAATATTTTTTCACTAAAACCTTCCCGGACACATATAGAGCAACTTCCTAAAATTTCATGGCGATTGAATGAGTAGTTTGGCAACGCATAAAGGACATACATACAGACATACATACATACATTCAATTTTATATATAGAGACTAGCTGACCCGGCGAACTTCGTAGCGCCTGTCAGTAAATATAGGTTAACTTTAAGAGTGGCCATGTTCTGAAGTAGAATAGCATTACGGCTTTATTGTGAAAGGTTATATATTCTGGGTCGCGGCATAGTGAATAATAATACTGAAACGATAAGTATTATTAATAACATTCCCATAAAACGAATAAATCTGAGGATTAATTCACAATTTTCAAATCCAATCCAAACTCAAACTAAACCTAACTTAACTGTAATACGGATTTTATAGGAAAGATATTCAACAGCTGATTGTTATAATAAACGTAATATGTATAAACATTGTACTTATTTTATTATTTGGCCAACATATAAACACGTGATTTTAATCAGACAGAAATGAAAATATAAATACATAATCCCCCAAAACCGTAAACTATTAACGTGGTGAATAAAGCTGTTCATTTTTTACAGTACACATTTACTTCATAGTTTTACATTAATGAATGATTCAGATGGCATTGGATAAAGCATATTGCTAATGGAAAGTAAACCAATCAGCTGTAGCTAAGAAATTAAATGTTTTCATTGTAGACAATTTGTAAACAAACTTACTCTCCATAAGGTTAACATTAGAAATTTAAAACGCCATAAAATGGAAACTTATGGGGTTTTCGAAAATATTTTTTCACTAAAACCTTCCCGGACACATGTAGAGCAACTTCCTAAAATTTCATGGCGATCGGATGAGTACTTTGGCAACGCATAAAGGACATACATACATACAGACAGACATACATTCAATTTTATATATAGAGATGATCATTCACCAACACGCTATGAGTCAGTCTTACGTTCAGTATTTGCCGTACATCTGGGCAGTGTTGTAATCCTATATCACTTGTAGAGTATAAAGCCTTTAACGGCTGGGTTTTATTCAATGTTTTTGGCAGGAGATATTCCATAGTTATATTTGATGGCAACCTAGACTGGATAGTGACTTAATTTTTCCTTATTTGTACCGTACCGAACTTGTACCGAAAAAATTCTTGTACCGTACCGTACCGATTTTTTCGGTGCACCGCAGACCCCTAATTTTTAGTTTAGTCTGAGAACTTTCCATTTCGATTTTGAAAGAAACTTCGTCCCATTGCAGGAAACTGCACTAGACTACTTCATACTAGCACAAGCGTAGAATATGCAGAAAATAACCCAACATCAATATGCTGTCACAAAATGAACATTGTTCTTATTGGACCAAAGTAAAAAATAGTGAAAGTAATGCAGGTATTCATACGGGTATTCAACCTATCGTAATGTCCCTTATGGACCCTAGAGTATATCCTCTGGAATAAATTTTCACTTCTGGGGAGGTAGGTTATATCCCCTCCCATGAAAAAACTGTATGTACGCCACAGCTCAAACGCCTACCCTTGACAGTTCAGTATTAAAATGTCAATTATTGACCGCTCGCGCATGTGCTTGTACATCTAACCTTAAAATCAAACAGCTACGCTTTGTCAGTTCAGTATTGAAAAGTCAAACGGTGACTGCTCCCGCATGCGCTAAGCAGTAGTAGCCCCGCTTGGAAACACAACTCAATATACAGAGTGTGCGTTTATTTTGTTACACATTAGGCATTCATCATTAGTAACACTTGTCGTTTCTAGCAAGGTACTGCGATTGCATCTGAAATTTTGAAGAAGCTTGAGATAAAATTCACATCTTAACTGTTATTTATATTTTTTTTATCAAAACCCGATCTGAATAATCTGGAATTCGGGTGATTTGGATCCGGATAAACCAAAAATTTAAAGCAACTTTGGAACAACAAAAGGTAACATTTTTAGCTATACTATTAGGTGAGTTCTGAATTTAGTGTCTTAGCATTTGAAATAAAATATTAACTATTCTGATCTCACCTTAACTTTTTCCTGGTTATTATTCAAAATGTCACGGATGATTGGAGAGACAAAATAGATGTTCTTTCTCTTTCCACTGGCACACCTCGTAAGTAAACAATCCAATGGCAATTCTGGTTTCATAGCATAGAAATCCCTGAAGAAACAAAAAGATTTGAAATAAATGACAATAATTTAACTAGTCTAGAATATTTTAGTAACAACCATTTTTATAAATTTATTCCCCATGGGGAAAGATTGAAGTACCAAGCAAGAATAGTGTTAAAATTTTGAAGTTATAAAAAACCCTAAAAAGTTATAAAAATTTCAAGATTTTTTACTAATTAACTCTTTGATACTTACAAAACATAGCCAAAAATAAGAATTTCATAGTGTAGTTTAACCGTTACCGGACGACTGACGTGATTTCTCGCGGCACAGTAGGTGCCCACGGCGCGGAAACCGAGTTTTTTCACTTTCAGCTATTTCGTCACATTTACTGTGCTGTAGTTCGCGAAACGACCAATAGAGTGCATGGTAATGTTGCTTTAACCTCTATGAACTCACAAAACCAATATGGCGACTTTGATGGTATTTCTAGTGACTGAAATTAGATGTTATGCAACATTGGCCTGTATTCTAGCGCTCCCGGACTGTTTTTGACGAGAAAATTAACACGCCACTACGACCAGCTGTATTCACTGTTCCAATCGTTGTTTGTTGACATCCATTGACGTGTGATTATTTGTGTTGTGTTTGGGAAGTGAACAGATAATGTAGTGCGAGTGTTTGTGAATCTAAATAATAAAATAAATAGTGAAACATGGCTCATCCAGACGATCCCGAATTTGATGAGTTTGTGAATGGACTTAAGACTGTTTTGAGGCGTATCATACGAAGCAAAACTATGTTTAGTGGTAATGTACATAATATATTTTTACTTTATTTACATGTTTCTTATCACGGTTTTTATGTTTAGAATCAGTAATTTTTCATTTATGTAAGCCTACAAGTTTTATTTCAAGCACTCGGAATTTTTTGCAAAAATACCTGATACCTGAAAAATAGTGTTAAAATGTTCAATCAATAAAAATGAAGCACATATCTGTTTTCTACTTTATTCAAGCTACCTAAATCCAAAAAAAATTGGGAAAATATAATTTTGGTTTTTTCAACCTAAATGGGCAGGGAGTGTGATTTTCAGTAGCGCTAATAAAATAGTAGTAAATAGTAGGTTAAATAAAATCCAAAATAGATATTTTTCATCCAAATTCAAACCTAATTCAGATGTCAAAGTGATAATGAAGTTAGCTGCATACCTGTGCTAAACTTTTTGTGACTTAATGCAGACCTAGAACCATGATAGATGGAAATTTATAATGCTGCGTTAATTGCAGTGGCATTTAAAATGATATTACATAATATTGACTCATCAGTTAACAAACAAATTATTGAATTTATTCTTCTTCCGAAATACATGATTATCATCACTTCAGTCCAATAAAAAAGGCTAAAACTACAGTTAATTTTACAAATGTTCGCAAATGTGTTAATTTTACAACTGTAATAGTCCAGTGGCATTGGCAGTGTCAGATAGCACATGACAAACATCAGAAGGATTAAAGTAAAAAGTGATAACCAACCTGATTATTGGCCAGACAGGCTCCTCCTCTTTGAACAGCACGAATGGATCCTCTCGGTAGCCCTGGATTTTCCTGCGTTTTGGAGGTGGCCCATTAGCCTTGACACTCTCCTCAACGGAGTCTCCATTACAAAATTCTGTAGATTTGGAAGACTCCCATGGCAACAGTGATGTTTTCTTCAAAACCGCAATGAAGAAGCCACCAGTGTCTTGGTGGTGAGGTAGAACTCGCATACTGTGTAAAGTGACTTATGAAAAAGATCTATATAGCCTAATCCAATTTGTAAAATTTCTAGAGTTGTTTAGCCAGAATATCTGTCTCAACTAAACAAAAAAAACTTATCACTAATAAATTCACCAATGATCTAAAATTTATACTACTGCCATTATATATGCTACAGTTTGCATAAAATTATGAATTTAAAATGCAACTTATAGGTTACATCTTTGCTGATAGCTAAAATGATGATCCATAAATCACAAATATAAGTAAAAGTATCACAATCCAGAAGATAAACAACTAGTTTTACATGAGATTGTGAAAACTAAGTTTTATAATAGATTAACCCATACACGAAATGTTACCAAAGTATGTTCAAGGTTTGCATATATTCAATAAGAATAATATTGGAAATGAGTAAGTAGATTTGCTACAATTAGAAATATTAAAACAAGAGTTTTAAATATGCATTAGTACACCTTAACTGGATATTACAGATAATAGCAATATTACAAATAATAAGGAAAAATTGCAATATCACAAATAATAAGGAATTTGTATAAATTTCATTAGTCTCCATTGGAATAACATGGGGCATGAATAAGTAGGTTAGCTGTCATGAAGATTTAATTATTTTTTTTAGCATATATTATTTGTGCGCAAAAAGCCACACGGCTAACACGCTATAGGAACACTGTTCCGCCCCTTTGTGTAATTCTGTAGCATAAATTATTACATTTTAACTATATCTAAATCAATCCTACAACCTAGGTCCTTTAGGTAATGGATCCTTTTTTAACCTATCTAAAATCTAATTTTTATAGTTCCTTATAACAGCAAATCTATGAACTCATTTCACATGTTATTCTTATGGAGAATGAGCAAATTGACCTAACTTGAAAATATTGATTCCAACAATGAAAAAATAAATATGAAAACTTTCTCATTTTAAATATTGTGATAAAACTTATCTAAATTTATCTAATATCATCTGCGAATATTATAATCTAATATATATTGAAAAATTTAAATTGTTTTGTTCTTCATAACAATAGCAAACATGCTTACTCGTTGTTTGAAATTCGTTATCGGTGATGGTGGATTTATGCTATTTGGATTATTATTGCAGACAAAAACAAATGTTACCTACAAAAATCAAATCAAAGTAAAGTAAGTAAGTAATATAAAATTTTAAGTCATGCTTTAATTAAAACGTGATGACAAATTTCCGCAATAAAAATCTAACTTTCATATTTAATACTCGATTAAGCTTTATTTGAATCATCATAATTTATTCCTAAATTAATGGAAATTCGCTTAGTAGGTAGGTATTCTGCTTAAGGGGTTTTTATATTGTCCCTGATAAGTAGCAAGTTAGATAAATTGTGGATCAAGATAAAATGATCTGACAAAACACGTTTTAACGTCAATTTGATATAGGAATAGGTGAACATTAATAGTAGATTTCTGAGGAAAAAAATAGAATTTTGATAAATAAGCCTAATTCTCCTCACCATCTATCCAAGTGGAAGTTCATTGCTTCTTCTGGTTTGGGTGGAAACATGGCAGGTCTTATCATATTGTGCAACGATTCGGGGACATCTTCAAATTTTTGATAAATATCAGTCTCTTTGGAGGCTAGGACCCAACTGGAGACTCCAGGACTATACTTGAGTCCAGGCAGACTTTCAGACACATCTTGCAGCTCGACAGCACCTACGACAGCAAACGTAGCTGACAGATAGTCAAGGATGTTGCTACAATCAATTTTTTGGGGAGGAGGGGTAAGCTTAGAATTTTTCAGCAATTACTCAGTTAACAAACTAACTAGATTTATTTTCAGACTCCTTAAACTAACTTTTTTAATTTGATAATTTTGGAAGGATTTTGAATTGAAATTTAAAAGCGTAAAAAAAGCGAAAAACTATACAAATAAATTCTTGTCACAATTTAATAGTCTCATTTCCAAAACTTTCTCGTTGCCTTAAAATAATTGAGCTTGGTACCTGTTAAGCAATGACCCTGGAGTATATCTCACATTTGCAGGCGTTGGGAGTTATAATTTGATAATTTACAAATTTAAATTCTTGAAGTAGGCCTAACTATGGTAAAAAATTACTTTAGTTCACTTTTCTTCTTGCTGACCAAAGATTCTTCCTAAACCTACAATTAAGTTTTATCTAAAAAATACAGGAATTATATCCTTCTGATCTACACATAATTTTGAGGAGAAGCCAAGAACAATTACCTTTGGCCTCGACTATCGTACGATGCATAACAGCCTCATCTTCTAGAGGGTTAAGAGAACAGGTGGAGTAAACGAGACGACCACCGACTGCCAGCAGCTCCAGAGCTCTCTTCACAATCCGCATCTGCACTCTGTGGAACCACATCTCGTTATAGATAAATTTAAGTTTTGAGCTTGCGGTTTTCAAATCCTGTTGCCACTTGATTTTTCCTGATATCCTAAAGAGTTGGATTTTTTGTATTTGCTTGAAATAGAATACCTAGTGCATTCTACCATAACTTTATCCAAAACCCATCCAAAAACTAAGTTCAGTTTTACTGATGGTGGCAAAATAACCCTTTCCCACTTCCCTCTTCAGATAGATAGTGGTGGTGGCATCTAAACATTAAAATTCAGCAAATTAATTCAAGTAAAAAAAACTTACCCGTGAAGATTATTTGAATTAGCTGGATTCCACTTTTTCCAAATATCTGGATTTTTGCGCATAGTACCATCTCCAGTGCAAGGAACATCGCATAAAATCCGGTCATATTTTAAAATGTCAGTGCTTCCATCTGAAATTAGTAATAATTGACATTATTGCATCTTTTGTGAACAGTTTTTATATCATTTATATAAATCTTATTTTTATATTAGTACATAATCACTAGCAAGATATGTATTATCAGTACAATACTTATAATGTAAATTTTGAATTATCTGTACAGTGAGGGAATAAATGAATGGGTCCCCCGGTTTTTGTCCTAAGCAACAAAAACATAATTTCGATTTATCAAGCGTAGAAAGTTGAATTGACCATGCAGTCCTGTGGAGCACGTCAATTCTGACAGACAAAATCAGGGCTGCAAACTCAAATATCTTAATAAGCGAATATATCACGATGTAGTTTGTGGCGTCTAGAACCTTTTCCACTAAATATCTCCGTTTCTGAAATTTGTTTGCTTGGAACGTTTTCCGGGGGACCCATTCAAATAATCTACCTCATACAAGATTTCAGTAAAAGTAAGAATATCCTTTTTAAATTAATTTGGAATGGGTTCCTGCGGGTAAATCAAGCTTAGTAACAGCCAGCTTAGTAACTATGAAAATCAAGTAGGATAAATTGCAAAATCTTTGACATGGTAGCTGTTGAGTATTTGTAACACACCCTTGTTCGGGATGAGTATGTTGGGCATGATGCTTGCATCGTGGTTGGTGATAAGCGTACAGGGGCTGTTGAGCCGCTTCGCTTGGTGCACCAACATGTAGCACCTGCTGTTATCAACATCATTGGCTATCACCACGCCGCTTGGCACAGAGTCTCCGGTGTGCATCATCTCTATTAGCTGAGCCGTCTTTGACCCAGGCGCGGCACACATGTCCAGCACCTGTCAAACCAGAACAATCAACTTGAAGTATGAAAGAACATTAAAGCTGTGTGAACAACAGGATTGCAGAACCATCAAACAGGGTTGTGGTGTCTTATGTTTCTATATTTTTACTTTTTAGTTCCATTTATATCATTTTAAATAATATTTTCGTCACTGATATTTTGATTACCACTAACAACTATAAATATTTATGTTTGTCTGCCTATGTTTATCATAGTTAAAAAACATTTAGGCATTTTTTAATCTATTAGATTTTAATTAATAATATTAGTAATTTTCGATTTTACAGTCAATAATCTAATTGCTTAGTATTAGAACGTTTGTGTCATAAAATCTGTATCTGATAAAAATTCAAACAAGCTCCAGAAAGAAACAGTTTCAGTAATCACTAGAAAAAGACTGACATAGATTATACAAATAGTAATATACACATAGATAATATACAGTATTGAACAAAAAAGCTACCATCAGGTGGACAATTAGGTGAATTAAAAATATCCTTAGAAAAGGGACAGCTTCATTAGTCTAAATTACCCTAATTGTAGTCATACAATTTCAGCTGTGTTCAGAAGTTGCAATTAGGTAATTAACTGCAATCTCTAACCTTGTCTTCATCAGCCTTAGACTGTAAGCCTACTTCTATGCCTACTTAAGTGTATCCTTAATCTATACCTTGTGATGAGACTGGACATCCAACACCAGTGGAGGGATCATGCTGACAACCTCCTGTCTACTGATGTTACCCGAGTCTGTTTCCGACATGAGGAAGTTGTGCAGCTTGAAGTATGTTTCGGAACGGCGAATGTCCTTACGGGAAATCGGAACTTGCCAACCTAGCCGCTTGGGGTACCTTGACAAAAAAAGGTTTAAACCTTAACAAAAGACAAAAAGGTTAAAACCATCATGATCATATAAATATGATGATAAATTATAAAATGAAAAGGGCTCTTTCTGGGGAAGGGGGGGAATATTTATTGGTAGTTTCACTTAGGCCTAAGTAATCCTAATGTAAGCAAATTTTCACATTGCTTATCATGCTGTTAAACAAATTTATAAAATTGAAAAGGCTTCAGCTAAAGGAAATATTTGAACTGAATTCATAAATAATACAGTAATCATAACTCTCTTTAATTGAAAAAATTAATACATTACATTAAAAACTCATACAAAATTCAGCTATTACAGCAATGAGCCACCACTTGCTACTAGCCTTTATTATTTATACCACATTTTTGAGTGAAGTAATGAAATGAAAATGAAATGACATTAGTTTATTCTCCCATAAACAAAAAGATAGATAGAAAGAAAGATAGTAGATTCCATAATGAAAGGTACATTCAACTCTTAATCCTTACCAAGGCAAACAGATGGGGATCTTCTTCTGCTCTTCTGGATCATCAGTATTAATGAGTCCTTTAAAAAAACTTCCTTCGACTATGTCGAGTAAGATTGCTGCTTCTTTCTCATTGCAGGCACTAATACGGAATGCAGCAGGTAGGTCTTGTTTCAACGCATCCAGGAAATTATTCCACTCTGATTCAGGAACTATATTCTGAGCCTAAAAATAAAAATGGTTTACTTATGAAAGAAGTAGGTTTAATAGACAACGTTATGTATACTCCTAAGAAAATTCACTTGCCCCTATTTGAGTTAGGTCATACAATAATACTGTCAAAAAGATGTCGCGTCATGCTTAATCTTGTTAAAATATTTCTGATACACTTGTCTATTGATTAAAATTGTCTATTATTAATAGAGTTAAAAGTATCTGAAAATGACAATTAGATATAGTAGCTTGGTAGTGTAGCTTAATCACATATCATAGGAAATATGAAATTAGAGTCCATTAATTTTGTTAAAGAACTTTAAAGACATTAAAAACCTAAAACTTCTAAAATTTTAATACAATTACTACTAATTTTGTCTGATGAGAAGTTTTGTGAATTTATTGAGGAGGTTAAGTCTGCAGCTTGAGTAGGCATCGTCCATGTGTACAGATAGTCATGGTAGTAGATAATCTAGTACTAAAAAAGAATATATTGAAAAAATTCATTGAATTATTAACTATTTGTTGTTTAAATAAGTACAGTACCTACAAACGCAATGGCTGTAAAGCCATTACATTATTACATATAGTAATACATGTAACTTACCTATGTAATTTTTAAAGTTTACTCTTAAGAGAAGAAAGTATGTGGCAGTTCACAGTTACCAATAAATTAAAGACAAGACTAGCGGTAAATATTTAGAACACAGTATCCTACCAATCTATATAAAATCGATCTTAGACCTACTTTTTACACTTTCTAACAACCTTTTAACAAAGTTCCTGTCCGCAGAAGAACCCAATTTTGGCGTTTTGTACGATTTTAGGCTGAAATATGACACTCTTAAACCATACTGTCTAGCTAGGAGATTGGCGGGAATTGGGGTTCTGGGCAGGGACAAAAATCACTCAAATAAACTTATTTCACTCTCTAATAACTAAATTATTAAGAATAAAAACATCAAGGAACACCGTTTTGGACCAAAATGTTTTCTAATGTTTTTTGGACCAAAATATGACACTCTGTAACATCCACTTAAAATTTGACGTCTACAACAATCGAGGTTCTGAGCGGGGAGACACGGGAAATTTTTGGAAATCAGCGATATTTGAGAGAATCCACAATTTAAAGGGTTAATTTTAGGGAAAACAAAGATAGCAAATTTCCCGCCATATGTATGGTAATTTCTGACGTGACAATTGTTTATTTACATGAATAACTTAAGAATGTTTATTAAAGGTTAAAAGGTTGTTAGAAAGTGCAAAAAGTAAGTCTAAGTTCGATTTTATATAGATTGGTAGAATAATAAATATTTACCAGACTAGCATTTAAGCTCTAACACTAATCCATATTTTCAGTGGTAACATACTAAATAGGTTATTAAATATTTTCAACCTACCTTATAGTATTTTTCAAATCCCATGCTTTCTCTGACTAATTCTGAGTAGGGGCCACGTTCTTTAGGTCTTTTTTCCCTGTTCTGGAAAGGCACAAACGTAATATAGTCATTGCTACGAGTTTTAAAATTGGAGTAAAAAAAGGCTGGAAGAGTGAATTTTACAAAATGGCGGCAGCCATTTCAGAGTATTCAAAATCCCTAGCTTAGTATATGAAATACCTATGTAACAACGATTAACTGGAAACACTTGATTTGGAGAAGTTATTAAAGGCTCTAACAGAGTGCAGCAGCAACCAAAATTACAATTAAATTAGAACAAGTCTTAGAAAAGACACTTTATATTGCTTTATTATTATTTTTCTATCAGGGAAGAAAGCTGAGCAAGGAAACCTGGGTTCAGCACTTACCAAATTGGAGAGAATTTTGAATTCCCATAACTCACTTATGGGAATTCAAAATTCTGCTGCAGTCAATATGTTGCAGTTTTTCAACTGAAATCTATTTCCATAGCTGAGGAATGATATTATGGGCACAGAAAGATATTAAATTAAGCACTTTTATGTTACCTGGATGTTTAAACATTTCAAAAAGTTTTAAATGCCAGAAATTGAACTGAATATAAAAAAATATTAAATTGAAACTACATAAAACCTCATTTAGGTAACACGTTTGCTGCGGGGGGCATGCAATCATTACCTCAATTTCAATGTTACTTAGATAAGTCAATGAGCTGCTAGCACTACTACAGCTCTACTACAGTACTTGCATATTCCTCATGTTCTTTCCTATATTGATTCTACACAGCTGGTTGAGCAAATGAATGTCAATTAAGGTAGTAAAATGGAGAATCTAACAAATTCCAAACAATTCCTTGTGTTTTGTATCATACATAAATCAGCTATAATATTCACAACAGTACTTTCAGGGTACGTTAACCTAAGTAATAATGCAGCATGAGTTAAATATACACACCTGGTTCCTCTCTCGCCTTCTCGTGTGTCTATTTTTGAATTTACGGATTCCTCCCATCTTTCAAAAGGGTTAATTATATATCAAAGTTAACGAAGCAGAAAATATGAATAACCACTAATAATGCAGTTACAAACTAACGTTTGCTTACTGTAATACAGTAACCTCAAAATTCGCGATCGCGATATAAACGAATACGACGACTAATCAGTGTTGCCAGGTGGAAAGAATACTTTTCCCCACTTTGAAGAACAAGTAATCCCCACTCTCTCCCAAATTTCCCCACTCACCATGTAAATCGGCCTACTCATACTAGTTATATAGAGTAATGTTACTTTATAATCAATAACAATTAGGTAGCACAGTGTTGCGACATCCATCTGAGCAAATATATTGCAGAAGATAGCCTCTTGTTAACACTGTCCAAATGATCGGACCACGTCAGCTCGTTATCACCGAGCATTCCGAGGAATTTGGTGACTCCGACTTCTTCGACGACTGTGTCATCTATTATAGCAGATTTTGAGGGATTTACTTTGAGATTTGTGCCCTCAAAGTATTGAATACTAGAATTGATTTCATCAAAAGAAATTTGTTCAATTTGGCCAATATAATTTGAACTGAAACAGAGTCATATCGTCCGCGGATGGACAATTAGTCCTCTTGGAATGACAGAATTCAAATCTTTCACATACACCAAGAATAACCGGGGTCTGAGAATCGATCTCTGAGGGGATCTTAAAGTGGTTGTATGTGAAATCCCTCCATTCACATGGACCTGCTGAGATCTGTCAGAGAAGTATGACCTTAACCACTTGTGTGGTAAGCCACAAACTCCATATTGCCACAGCCGATCAAGGAGGATATTACGTTCGACATAATCAAAAGCTTTGGATAAGTCGAGACAGACACTTAATGTCATTTGCGCTTATCCAAACCACCAACAATAGTTTTCACAAAGCGAATGATTGCATCAACAGTTAATTTACCTTTTCTGAAACTGAACTGTTCGTGACACAACAATTTTTCAAACACCTTACTGAGCACCGGCAGGATTGAAATAGGCCTGTAATTGCTGGGCTAAAGGGATTCCCCTTTTTTAAAAATGAGGATCACACTTTAACAACTTTCAGGGAATTCAGAAAGGTCCCTGTATGAAAAGAATGATTGATTGTGTTAGGAGACCTATGATGCCATTGTGGAATTTTTTCAAGAGCCAAGTTGATAAGCCGTTGACATCAGCAGACTTTTTTGATTTGAGGTTGCAGATTGCCATAGACACCTCTTGCTTAGTAACGTCGCTAAGGTACATTGATTCGGCTGGTACCAACCGACCAGGAACAACTAGAGGGATGAGCCCAATATCAGTGTCCCCGACGTTGGTGAAGAATGAGTTGAAAGCATCCGCAACCTTCACCGGCTCTTGGCGATCTTCCCCTACACCTCCAGTTCCGTGATTTTGAGTTTTTGACTATTTAATTTGTTTCTTAGCTTGCTTGGAAAAAATTTCTAAATTTCTTAATTTTGAATTTACCTCATAACTCTTGGCAGCTCTTAATACTTTTCGATATATTTTTTGTATGAGATATAAAAAAGTCAAAATACTGGGTCATTATTTAGTTGTAACTGTCTCCAATACATTTTTAACTTCTCTCTCGAGACTTAAATTCCTTTGGTGACCCATTTGTTGTGATTTAGATTTTCCTTGGCTTAAATGTTTTTTTTTGACAAAAGGAGTCCAGGTACTTTAATACTTTTAACTGAAATGGCAACCTACCCAGGTAGGTATTTTAAGCCAAGTATGAATGATGAATGAATGTAGGATGATTGTGGTGCGATCTTGTAGTCTTGTTACTGACTAAGGCTGACATGTTTCTTAGACAGGACTGTTAATTAATAGCCCAACAGCCAATGGCAACTAATGGACCTACAGTTTAACGTGGAATCCGAACCACGACCTCTGAATTACGAATTGGTCTAATTATGGTCTTTGTGGATTAACGTAGTATTCAATAGTGCGGACGTTAATCCACACAAGAGAACACTACACCCACCGACCATCTCTCACAACTATCCACAATTCGTGACCTCCAAGTAGCTGGATTACAGGACGTCGCCACCGTCCCAGTCCCAGGTAAAAAGTTAAGCAGAATTGAGTGAGCAGATGGTCAAGTGGTATGGGTGGGTGAGCGTGTGGATGGTTGAGTGGTATGGGTGGGTGAGCGTGCGGGTGGTTGAGTGGGTGAGCGTACGCATGGTTAAGTAGTATGGGTGGTAGAGTGATACGAGTGAGTGAGCGTGCGGATAGTCAAATGGTACCGGAGGATAAGCACGGGTGGTTGAGTGGTATGGGTGAATGAGCGTACGGATGTGCTTTTTGGTCTGCCCAAACTGACTAAGACGTTATGTATCAGCTTAACCAGTTTATTTTTTCCCCTTCATGGTGAGATGCAACCCGAGTCCAGTGAACAGTCTTCTCCCAATCTTGTTAAAATTAAGTATTTCTAAACCAGCATGGCGCTGACAAAGTTCTCTTATAAAGTTGTTTACTTAGACAACTTGCTCATGGACAGGGTGTTTATTGGGGAGATCGTAGCGAGTGGGAGTGTGGAGACAACCACCGTGCTCAGCCGGTCAATCAGGCTCTGTTCTAGGTGTTGGAATATATTGCTCTCCTTCCTGTCAGCTTGTCATCAGTGCCGGCAATGACTATGCAGCAGCTTCCAGGTGATGGTGGGCTTCACGAGGGGCTTCCCGTTTTTAGTGCATAGAAGGTTTGAGCAGCCAGATGGGGGATCACATTGAACTCCACAATCTTTAAGACTTTGTTATTGCTTACTACCTATTGCAATTACACTGTTCTTAAATATCTCAATTGTGAATTCCAACAATTCTGTGTCTGATTCTATCGAGTAGTTTAGAATAACCTCAACGTTTTTTTCCAGGATTTTTATGCTATCTTGTAGTCTGATAACATCAGGAATCGTCAGAGTAGGAGTAGATGTTGAGAGTGAGGGTGATTGTTGGACAGGTGGTGTACGCAACGGACTAGTAGATTCAGTTGCGATAAGAGACTCTCAGCCACGGATTTACCGGACGTGGATGGCGAAATGGGAATGGCTTTAAATTATGTTGAGGTGTTTATATTTTTTATCATCAACATTGTAAATAATTTATTTTTTAAACCTATTGGTTTTTTCAGATTTTTTTCGATGGTGTTTTGATGGAAGATAAAATCATACCTTCAAAGCATATATTTTAACTCCAAGCTCAAATTCGAATAATGTTTTGACAAAAGCAATACTTTCTCCTTATACTATGTATAGTGTGAGAAAGTAAAACACAAGTACCTATATCATATTTTTACACTACCTTTCTTAACCCATAAATATAGTACTCCTATGCCTATGACACCATCTAAATAAATGTGTGTCGTCAGTTGAAAATACTTTGCTCTTTGACCCATACATTTATTTATTTACTTTAGAAATATAAAAACCAAATCTCTTTTTCTGTTCGGATAATTTAATCATATTTTAGCCCCTAATTTAAGCCTATCCTCTATCTATTTAATTCGCTCAAATTTGCAGGTTTAGTGTTTCTCATTCTTAATTATCAGGTGGAGGAAATAAGTCAAATAATATTCTAAAATTTGTTTACTTTCATACAATCATGCTAATAAATGACTTACAAAAATATGTGTAAAAATAATAGCGAAATATTTGGCACAATAAAAAATATAAAAGTGACAATAGATACCATAGAGAGCACAACCATCAATGGTGGAAGAAGCACTTTTTATGCAAACATGTCGTACAAATAGTTGTCTTGAATCAAGCATATTGAAAACACCGCCACCGGCGATAGATAAAACAATAGCTCTGAGGTGAGAAAATTGTGTAACAAGAGATATCAGTAAACCATGAGAAGCAAAGTATAAATATGATCAATGGAAATGACAAAATTGTAATAAATACTTCAATAAAATCACAAGAATAACCCCAAACAGCTCGATAAAACAAATACTTGTACAATCATTTAAATGCTGCCTCTTACAACAGTAGTAACTGGTTGGAAAAAGTTTTCACTGTATTGTTGGAACATGATTAGGAAATTCCAAATATTCAGGACGTAATCAGATCCTTATTCCATAACAGTTATAAAAAGTGTAAATTTATTGTAAACTTTGTACAAATTATTTAGATTATAGTTTTCTTAAACTAAATTCACTAAAATTATACATATTTACAATGATTAGTGATTGCTTTCAAAGTAGTATACTACTTTTAATGAGTTCAACTAAACTTAATAGAGAATAAATTCAATTGACCCTGTGAATAATTATTTAATAATAACTTTTATTTAAAAATAATCAGTTTATGGCACAATAAACTATCTCAACACAATTACAGAGGAACCTCTGTTAACCGTCACCCAGGGACCGGGACAACTTTGATGGTTAAGCAAATAGGCGGATAACAGAAATATCATTATAAATATCTACAGGATAGTTCCCTAAAAATGTTTGGGAGTCTTCAGTCGCACAGATATTTTCTTTGACCTATAAGTAGGGGGCCTACTTTAAAGGGATTTGAAAGGTTAAGTAAGAAATTAAACTCTGTTCAAGTTATAGTACAGTACTATTGTTAAGACAGTAAATTACTTACTGTATATACAAGTGTAACACAGATCTTCTGTAACTGTCCACAAAGTGAAATAGTCTCACATTTTGAAATAGTCCGGAGAATAGTTAACGGATAGTCACGTTCAATAATTACAATGGCGCAAGGTGCAGCGTCAATTAGGAATGACATACAAGTAGTACTACATATTCAGTAACAGTGACGGTTAATCGAGTTTCTACTGTACTTTACAACATGTGGTGATCAACACTATTATGAAGCTGTAATAATAATAAAATATAGATGTTTGATATGTAGCACACGTATGGACAGACATGTGCTACAATAGATGATAGTGTTGTGGGGGAACAGGTATGCAAACCTTCATAAAAGCTGTACTCTATGGTTTTAAAAATCATCTAGTAAAATATACGGGAAAATAAAAATGTTTGTAACTTTTAAACTTGTCTTGTTTGTAACGTTTTTTTGTACGATCATTATCTGAAAAACTTCAATCTGAAATTAGCCTTTGTGTATTTTTACTAAGATATTAAAATTATACTTTGTTAAGATATAATTTCACATGACATTTTAACTTTTGGGTTTGGTTTTGTTGTTTGATATTTATTTTAAGTATTTACAATTTTATAATTTATTCTTTAAAGTTATTGTAGTAACAACACAAGTCACATCCCTTTATGAATGAAATTACCATTGTAATTACTGACAATAAATTAATAAAGTGATGGATTGAACAAAAAATTTAAACTTTCAAATTTTAGAGGCACCGGTATATAATTTGTCTATACATTCACGGTTAACTCAAATCAATTAAGGTAACAATATACTTTACTTAAATACAAATTACCAAAAAAACATGAAGAAACTGCTGTAACTTGCTGTAACTTTTACATCTATATAAAGTTTAAAATTATTTTGTCAAATTTTGAAGTTAATAGGTTAAAGAAGTAAGAAAAATATTCACTACATAAAGAATTTCTTCGTAATATTTGAAATGACAAACATTATAAAATGTACAAATTGTAAAAAAATAATCATTAAGATACAGTTATTGGAAATAAAAATAAACTCATTAAATATAATACTCTGATAAGCTGCCATAAAATACCTTCAAATATATATTCAGTGGAATAATATTTACTTAACAAAAAGCGATATTATATAATATAATCTAACGGTAAACAATTTTACAATTACTATATTCAAAATTCATTTTCAAGATCCCAAACATTCTTCAACAATAAAAATGTCTGAAACAGCAATTAAAATAGATAAGACTAAAACTAAGTTACGAAATTAAATAGAAAAGTTGTGATAGCAGTCTTAGCAATGATTTGGCTTGAATATACTTACAGCCGATCTAATTTTCCCTTATAGATTGTCAAAATAACAACATGTTTTGTGCTTGTACATTTGTTTGACAAAAAAATCAATAAACTTGATTCGGATGCATGCTAACTCGTAATACAGCTGCAAGTGTTATTTTAATATAGTCACAAACCAGGACCCATAATCTTTAATAATAATATTCATATATAAAACACCGACCCTCTCTGGTGCAAATTTTAAGATGAATAAGTATTGAGGGTAAATATGATGAATTCAACTGATTTCATGACATAGCTTTCTTTGTTAGTTTGACATTTTGGTTGTTTCAATTTCATAGCTTTGTTTCTGATTTTTATTCAGACCAATTCGTAGTACTCTCCTCAATCCTAGAGATGATTCATTAGTAAAAAAAAACTAAGTACATAATTTTATTTCGAAACATGAATTTATAACACTATTTACACTAAAGATTATTTTATGAAATATTATTTACATATCCTATTTGTGTTTGTAAATCTTGGCTTAGTGGTGTAATATCCACTACACTAATACTTCCACTACATTCACCTAGGCCAAAATTAAATAATTACTAACTAAATTTCTGAAATTTCAATAAACATTGCCTCATTTCTGATATCTCAACAAAATAAAATTATAGTATAATTTTTGTAACACATTTGAAAAAATTATAATGAGTAAATACTTGACTGCACATCCGACTTGCTATATTAAAAGTTAGCATGCATTGCCATACATAGAGATTAAGGTATTTTTTCTATTTTTTATTAAAATCATTCATTACAATCTCAAATAAGTAATATTACCTAAATTAGTTGAAATTGTAAGTAATTTTAAATGGAGTCAAAATATAAATAGAAAGCAAATGTTGAGTATTAGTTGTTGTCCTTTCAGATTTACTTGTATAATCTAATATATAACTAATATATCTGATGCACATAAAATAATCTGTCAATAATTATTTTAGAAAGCTAAATTACTGCAGAACAACATATTCATAACATAACAAAATTGATGAGAACACATAAAATCGATTTGAAAGTGCAACATTCAATTTGAACCAGATTAGACTGTAACAATCAAATAAAACCTACACATATACTTACATCTAAAACAGTTAAAAATATACATCACAAAATAACTGAGACACATAACTATAAAATCTACATAATGAATAACATTATTTTATCACATATAAACGAAGGACAGTAGGCCTACCTCAACTGTTGGTGCTTGCGAGTTCCAATAGTGAACCTTGTACGTTTCGATCTATACAATAATATATATCATAAAATACTAAAAACTCTTTCGATTAGACTAACTTAATAAAATTTAATTTAAAAATTTGTAACATGTCGCAGATTAAAACTTCTCATTGACAAGAGGGTGGTGTTTCTCCATGACGGGTTCTCCTTGTAGCAACCCTTTTTTTTCTTCACTTACGTTGGCTGTGTTGTAAAGCGATTCGTACACTGGATTACCAAAATTTGCAGCCTAAAAACAGTTAAAGCTATTTAATTGAATTGGCACTTTACACTTTACACCACTGACGTCTTTAATTATTATTAAATTAATAAAGTAATCTTTGTTATTGCAAGCTCAAACCCACCTTTGTAGTGTAAATGTACGATGGTAATAACTAAGATACGTTGATTGCGACACCATCATGAAATTGAGTGGCAAATGAGCTAGTTGGCTCTATTGAGTTAGTTGCTCGGTTAGTATTGAGGTTAGTTGAGTAAGAGCCATGGTAACTGGCACATCTACCAGTTGGCAGGATCAGATTATGTACAGCCAATATAGTACAGTGTTAGATCAACCCTATCTTTGCTTGCTAGGTCTTATATGCAGATGTGTAGTCTTGCTATATAATAGAGAACTTTTCTAATGTACAATATCAATATTCCCACCATTGAAAGGCATTGAGTGAGCATTTTCACAGCTTACACTAATTTGTTGATGAAGTGAAATAAGAAGAAGGCTAACAATATTTGGATTCACTATTTCTATTAGTCTGAAAACATAATGGGATAGTAATAAAAAATCCTCTAAAATTTCCCCAATTAACGAAGGTGTTCCAATATGATGTTCTGTACCTCCATCTTGCTCTAATTTTGTTTGTTTATTACTCAGAAGTCACTGGTTCTGTCCAAAATGTGTTGTAAAGTCATTTGAATATATCCTATCATTCAGGGTGCTTGTCAGTATGGCCGTGACAGAAAGAATAAAAGTGCCTTACAGAATCCTTATCTACAGAAATCTGTTAACTTACTCTGTCCGTTTCGATAGTAAAGTCTCGCTCGACCTCGTCGTCCAGCTCCTGGCTCTGGTACATAGGGTTGCTGATCTCCACATTGTCCTGCATCCTCACATGGCTGAAGCCCTTGCCACTGCAACACCCGCACAAACTTGTGTAAACATTTAGTTTGTATGTTAGTGTGTTGTATGATATTTGCAAGTCTCTTGTAATAGCGCTAGCCCTACAATTTCATAGCCTTGGCAAATTTTCTAAAGATATAAAGCTATTACCATGATTTAATAGTGAGTTCTAGGACAAGGACCAATTTTTTATATTTTTGGTGTCCCTGAATGCAAAAAACATTATTTTTTTTAAACTATACTGGTTTGTCTTTATTAGTAAGTTAACTAATGTAAAAATTGTTACGTTGAAATGGAATCTGCTACATCCGTGTAATTTGTGGGTTTTAAGTTTGAAAATTAGACGAATCGGTTTATCCAAAGTGAAATTTAAGGACAGGTTTGTACCAGAAAATGGGGGTTTCTACATGTAATTTAGTAAAGAAATAAATTTGTAATAGGACCATTGGAATAAGCTTAAAACAATTGCATTTAGATATAGTATGTTAATTAGGCTGATATAAATATAAACTGGTAAACAAAGTACATTGTCTACTGAGGCTCAAATGTTAATCTTATAGAAAAATTAAAAATTGATATCGTGCTTATAATTTAAAATAATTTGAGTTGGTATACAGAGCTTTATATAGCTAACTATTATATAAGTTCTAATAATAAATGCTGTGAAACTTTTTTTGTTCTTTGTGGCATCAAAGCTACTTAATCATTTTCCATGTAACTCTTATGGATACAAATCAAACTGACACAACTTTCTTATTATTTGAAATATTGTAATTAGTTTTAGTATACAGCTGCATAATTTATACTGTGAAGCTTCACAGTATACAGCTTCACAGTATGAATTATGAAGCTGTTAAAGTTTATAATTATGACGTTTTAAAGTGAAAGTCTACTACTAAATGTTAAAAATCCATTTTTTTTCTTCATGGCAGCAAATCTACTTTATCTTTTCCCATGTTATTCTTTTGGAGAATAAGTAAACTGATATAACTTCCTTATGTGGCATAACTTGTGATTGAAAATAGTTTGTATCACGACAAGTAATTCCTAAATCCATGGAAATTCACTTAGTGTGAATGTCTGCTGCTACAGGGGTACTTTATTTTATAGTATCATTTCATGATAGAAAAAATTAAACTTATGAATTGAGATCATTTTATAACAACGGAACCAAGATCAGTTTTAAAATATGAGTTCTTGTTTTGGGATTCAAATCTCTTACCTGCGTTTGAACTTGATGATGTAGTAGGATATTCCCAGGCCCACAACAACCAGAAGCACCAGGGACATGAGGATGAAGAGCGTAGTGATAGCTAGGTTGTCTTCCTCCCAGTCCAGCACAGGCGCAGACAAACCAGGCTGAGTCTTGGTCTGGCAGCGCAGTCCTACATAGTCTTCAGGACATCTGTCAACAAATACAGGGTGCAGTGAAGTACAATAATTTAACTGTGCTTAATTGTTCCTCTTGATTTGTAATACAAAAAAAATCACACAAATCTATAAAATATGAATAAATTAATTTACAAGAAGTAACTCGAACCAGTAAAAGTAACACATAAAAAAACAGTTGGATTATCAAGGAGGTACGGTTGACATGAAAACATGTTCAAACTATTGCTTGAACAGGTAAACAGCTTTACATCAGTCAAATAATTTTTTTCCAGAATTTGAATATAAACTTCAGTTATAAATGGTCTTAATATTTTTTTAACTGTCCAAGGTAAACATTTCATAACATGGGAGAATAGAATAATGCAGTATTCTGCCAAATCTGTTAAAAAATTAAACAGTATGCCCAAGTGTAGCCTGGGCTCTGCTTCTTAATTCTATTCTTCCTCACTTTAGCTGAAATTATATATTTTCATGTATTAAAATGCTTCTAAACACATTCAATGCTGAAAAATTATAACACTTTTAGTGAAGCTGAGAAATTTGATTAACTTTTGTTTGAGAGTTAACTAGTTTACTGACCTTATCCATACAAACAGTTCTTATTATGTTATGCGACTATGCACATTTAGAAGTCAAAGTCTTCATCTTCAGGTCATGGATCATGTCAAATTTTCCTCATAAAGACATGTCAAACCATTTAAAAAGCACGAAAACATAAAGTTTAAAAAAGATTAAACATATTACTACTATTCATATTGAAAGTTTAATAGGCCTATTATTTTCAACCAAAGAATTCAGAGATGGAGTCCTAATCCGGATAATCCAAATAATCAGAAAATATAACAGGTTATTGATGCCTACGCTGCATAAACAACGATCATGAATAGGGCCTCCAATACTAGTGCTGCAAACTGCATTTAACTAACTGACAGTGAATAGCCACAAAATATCGCAGGTGTATAATAAGTTAAAATTTTTTTAATTTAATTAAAAAATCAAAAACTAAGGTGAAGTTCTGAAAAAACAAAGCAGTAATTTTTCATTCATATGTTAAACAACACATTATCTTGGTTATACAAAGAGCAAGTACATTAAATTGCAGATGCAAGTAGAATCTGAAATTTTGAAGATGCTCGAGATGAAACTCACATTTTAACTGTTATTAAATTGTTTTTAAACCTGATCCCGATAAGCAGTAATCTGGATGATTTGGATCCGGATAAGGTAAACTTTACTGTAATTCATGGATTTTGGATTGAAAATATAAACGATATGAATTAATACCAAATTTCCCCAGTATTAATGCAAAATGAGCCTGTTCAGCATCAAGTGTTCAATGTGATTACTTTGAATAAAAATCAGAACATTATAAATGGAATATACATAAAAATATTATGTTGCTTCATTGAAAACCTCTAATCCAAATGATCAAGTGATATCTTAAAAATTACTTAAATAGTCCAAATCAGATCACTTACACACAGGTTGGACCAATGTCCTTGTCTGGATTGTCCTTGCAAGTTCCTCCATTAAAGCAGAACCTGTTGTCACAAAAACTGCGGGTTTCACAGCGGGGCCCTGTCCATGTGTCTAGGCAATGACAGACTGGAGCCCCGTCATTCACACTGCACGACCCGCCGTGTAAACAGTAGTCTGCACAGCTGACAGATTCAGAGCCCCGCCTCACAGAACATACTTCGCCTTCCCATTCATCTGGGCATCTGAAATCATTGATAGTGTTGTTTAACAAAGTTTTCAGATTACCGCATAGTATGCTGTAAACTAAACTGCATGCAGAATAAGTAAGTTAAAGAATATGTTCTAAAATATTATCACACAATAATTCTATTGAGTAATGTTCACGAATCAATCAAGTATGAGAAATTAAGTATTGAAAATTATATAATTTTTAAATTAAAAATATAATTACTACAGATAATTTTTATAATAATGTGTATATTTTCTCCTAGCAGGTTTAAGTTACTTGCATAAATATTTTTAAAAAGTTAACAAATTTAGAAGTTTTAGAAGTTAACAAATGTCATATTTATTATCATTGGAACAAACAAAATGATTACTAAACTATTATTCTATGCCTTCCCAGTGGGAAGACAAGCCTAATAAATAAAGAGGAACAGATGAGAAGAAAAGGAATTATATATACACCACCTTACTGGAAGAAGGTTTTGAAAATAATTTATGAATCATAGAACCAATGGAGGTGAGATTTTATATTTAAAAAAATCAAAGTGAATTATTAAAATCTAGTGAGTTTAGTAATGATGCGTACCTGCAAACTCTGTTGCCAGCATTGATGAAGCAGGTTCCGCCATTTTGGCAGTAGCGAGCACACTCAGGAGCTTGCTGTGTGCAGTTTTGGGGTGGAGTGGGGGGGCACAGGCAGGCGACATCGGCAGTTGTGCACGAGCAGTTGCATAGGTCCACCTGACACCTGCGGCCGACGAACCCAGCCTGACACGAGCACATCAGCTTCTTGGATATCACGTTGCATGTACCTGTGCCCCCAAAATAGAGATACTGTATTAACTATTAAAATCAAAATCCCTTTTTACTTGACAGGTAAAGTGACCTGATTTAACAATTAAAATACTGCCCAGGCTATAAAATATATTTTAGAAGATTTGCCATCTACAGTATGATGGCAAATCTTTATAATAAATAATAAAGCTGTTTGATAATCGGTTTTCTCTAACAAACATCACTGGCAGAAATAGCACCACTAATGTTGAGGATGAATTTTATAATTCCTTATATAAGCTCCATAATAAGTTTTAAGAATGGATAAGAACTAGAACATAGAACTTATGATCATAGAAAACCTAGGATTCAAGGGGGCTAAGTATCATAATATTAATTGTGTTGCATTAGTAAGAGTTGTACAAGAAAATTCTTTATTACTGGTGGCTATAAGTTTCTAACAGCTTGTAGATTTAGGGTAGGTTTTAGGTATACACAGTTTTTAGGCTATTCTACTAGTTAGCCTACATTTGTTGAATACTTGCCATTTAAGTTGACATGGTTTGGACTAGTACTGGCAGATCATTATGACCTTGTAGGGTGATTGAACCTACAAGCCTACCAACCTATTTATTTTCTACCCTAACCAGCAACCTCCACAAATACTTATGAATGAATATTCATGTCAAAGTATGGTATGAGAAACTATTGAATAGAAGAATGTAAACACAAAATACAGTAGGTGTCCTACAACGATATGATTCAGAGAAAACTATTACATTAGTTTAGTTTATATTTTCCATTATAAGTGTAGTAAAGCAGTCCAAATGAGTAAAAACCCTAAATGTCATACTGTGTTCTACACCAGCCTAAACCATGTCAGCAGAAGCCTTCTATGGGGCGTACAGATGGATAGTGCTAGTAACAACTAAAATAAACGTAACTTAAAATGAAATCATTTAGTGAATTACTGGATCACATTTTAAATTTAGTACAGGGCGACCAATATAACTGTGCTCGGATGGAATAAAACATGTATTAGATAAATTGACTAGCTAAATAAAAACACATTTATTATGTCGTACTCAATGTACACACAGTTTACAAGGTTAACCCTTAACGCACTTCTGAAAATAACACTCTCTGCTCATTTAGTGTAAAAAAATCTAAATATTATTTTACCCGATGTTCTTTTTGGATTTAGGTAGTTTGAATGAAGTAGAAAACAGAAATTTGCTTCAATTTCATTTATTAAAGATTCTAAGACTATTTTTTGGAATTAAAAAAGTATTTTTTCATCTGGATGAGTGATATCAGTTGGTAATAATAAGTTAATAAATCCTATACATCAAAATCATTCACATAACATAAACTATTTACTGCTAAACACAATGAAAATAAACACACATCGACAAATGACAACAAAAAAAGTTAGCGAAAGTGAAAAAAGCTTGCTGTAATGACTCGTGTATATACACGTTAAAAGCAGTACATAAGCAAACGAATACTGGCCAAAGTCGCCTCACAACTGATTTCAGTCAAAAGATTCAATATTTTTCAAAAATAAAAATAGATATTAATTTTAAAAAAATCACCTCCATTAAGACAGAAGTTCTCACAGCCGTCCTTCTCGCATTTCTTGCCGCTGTAACCTGGCTGACACTGGCATACAGGCCCGTCTGGCCCCAGGTTGCATGTGCCCTGTAAATATTGTATCTGTTGGTAAACATGAGGAAAATGAAAAACTGAGTGAAAACTAAACTTGAAACTGAATAATTGTTTAGTAAAACAAATAGGCCACTTCCGATTTCTTTTAATTACATTTACTTTTGTCGCATGTGATACTGGTTTACTAGTACTACTGTTTTATTTATTACATTGGTAGGCGGTGTTGTAGGTAATGTTTACCACAATCTACCAAGTGCTATTTGATAAAACTACAGGTAATGAGTGTAATATCCTGGTTCAAAATTAATAAGTTTATTTTCATTAGTAAATATGTTTACTTCCATAAAATATATTTATCTATGTTTATCTCTTCATAAAAAATTACATTAGACAGGCAGCGTAACATGAAAATTTAGGCAAGATAAAACAAAGAGAAAAGTAAAAAGTGGTTGATTTATCCTAACCCTTCAACCCAGGTTGACGTACTGTGCACACGCTGCCGATGTTGTGTCGGCCGCCGGTTGCCGTGCTCTTAACGCATTGGTCGATATTATATTTTGCTGCTACCTTACAGGATTTTTAGAACCATTTGGAGCTTTTCAATATTGGAGAACGCTGTCTACCTTTCTAGCATAATTGTTTATGCCATTTTGCTGTCTTTGAAAGGAGGAAAACAAAAAAATCTCAGCTGAAAGAGCAGACGATAACCAATTGGTTTGTTGTATTTTACTGTTATCTTATGTAACGTGTAATATAATGTTTTTGTGTTAGATTGACGGTGTTTTCAACTGAAATATAATTAGTTATTATCCCTACAAGTGTTTTATGTTTTGTTAGTAAAGTGTACTATTGTAATAGTATATTTTAAATGGAAAATTTGTTTCAAGAAGACATTTTATGGTAAACTGTCATCATGAGTACTTCCTAGATAGTTCTAGGTAGTTATTTTTGGACATTTTCAATAACATATAAGAAATAAACTTAGACAATTGCATTGAATTGTGGTTGGATGAACAGTTATCAGTTAAAACTCAGGTTTGCTGGTAGTAGGTCTATGTGGTCTGAATCCCAAAATAATGCCGTCCGGGCGTGTTGGAAGGGCTCTTAAAATTCTGGGCTTGAAGGGTTAAGCCAATAGGCATATTAGATTGGCTGGGTGAGTCAGTGGTTATATTACCGGCTTCATAATCTAAATGTTGCCGGTTCTATCCTGAGCAAAATCTTGATTCAATTTTGTCTTGGTAAGATACTGGACCCAGTTGCCTTTGTTAATTTCGTTAATTAATGATCCTGGCAAATTAATCAGCTGTTCTTAGTAAGTAACAAAGCTATATATTTCATTAAATCCATCACACTCACCCTTCACTCATGTTTACCTTAAAATACCCACAAGAAAAAGGAACTTGTAGGGTCTGGGTCCATTGAACCTGCAAGGAACTGAAGTGTACCTTAAGACAAGGTGAAGTATTTGGGGGTCACACTTGACAGGACATTACAGTGGGATCTGCACAGGGTGATTGACCGGGTTAAGTGGTCGCTCATGATCTTTAGGCAAATGGTGGGGTCGCTCTGGGGGCTGCAGCCTAGGCATGTGCACTGGCTTCTCTGGGATTCTACACTAGGGATCCAGCATGTAGATGGTGCGAGCAGCCAGAGGAGACTGCAGATCATCTGCTATTTGACTGCACTGGACTCTCTCAGGTAAGGGCTACAACTCTTGGATCCATGGAGAATGTAGCGCAACCGGTTTGATCTGGAGCTGGTCGGTAGGTTGCAGCAGTTTGTCAGGCTCTTGAGACTGGAGTGAACCTGAACTTTCTCACAACCATCAGGGGGTGCTCAAAAAGCCAATTCGGCTGACGCGCCTAGGGACTTGCCTCACCCCTTTATGTAATGTGAGTCAATGTTTTGCTGCATATTTTACCTAAGAATATGAATTTGTATCAACAATAATCAAGTTTCACATGAGTGTAGATCGTATTAGTGTACCTTGTTCTGACAGTAGTTGTCACAATGCGAGACCTCGCAGCGGGTCCCGTGATATCCGCCAGGACAAGAGCAGTACGGTCGCTCCGATGTGCTGTTGCGCAGACACACGCCTCCGTTCTGACACACCAACTCGGCACACTTGTCACACCGGGATCCTGTTGGTAATCATTATCACACACTGGCCACTAGTCAAGTTTGTTTTTGATTGTTTTGAAAACATTATTAAAATGTAAATAACTGTGTGATGAAAATGAAGAAGCAGTTGTGGCTCAACATAAAAAAATAAATTTGCAAGATTGTTGTTACAAGGTGGCAGAGGCAAGCTTGGAACAAGTTCAAAGGCATATCAACGGAAGAGGAAGAGGAAAAGGCAAAAGTAAAACAAAACAGGGAATCAAGAAAGGAGTTTGAAGATGAAGACGGAATCTCACTTGAAGAGTTGAGAAAAATAATTTTGAAAATTCTAGGGCTTTCTGAAGTTAGTAAGGAAGATGTAGGGGAGTGGCTTGAAAGTGATTAATCTGATCCAGGGTTCCAAATTCTTAATGATGACAAACATGTTAAAAGTGTAACAAAAGAGAAAAGAGTTGAAGAGGAGTGACATCACGGACGATTCAGAGGCAGGACTGATAGCTAGTGAAGTGTTAGCCTGCTTTGATACCACACTAAAATTAATGGAGTAACAACCTGAGTGTGACCATATCCAACTTCTGACAATTGAGTGGGGTATTTGGCAGCTGGAAAACGTGTGAAGACAGTAATACAACTAACACTAACAGATATGTTTAAAAAGCATTAACATTCTTTTGTAAGCAAAGTTTGATTCATACTGTAAAGTATTTAAACCATTCAGAGGCAGGACTGATAGCTAGTGAAGTGTTAGCCTGCTTTGATACCACACTAAAATTAATGGAGTAACAACCTGAGTGTGACCATATCCAACTTCTGACAATTGAGTGGGGTATTTGGCAGCTGGAAAACGTGTGAAGACAGTAATACAACTAACACTAACAGATATGTTTAAAAAGCATTAACATTCTTTTGTAAGCAAAGTTTGATTCATACTGTAAAGTATTTAAACCATTCAGAGGCAGGACTGATAGCTAGTGAAGTGTTAGCCTGCTTTGATACCACACTAAAATTAATGGAGTAACAACCTGAGTGTGACCATATCCAACTTCTGACAATTGAGTGGGGTATTTGGCAGCTGGAAAACGTGTGAAGACAGTAATACAACTAACACTAACAGATATGTTTAAAAAGCATTAAAATTCTTTTGTAAGCAAAGTTTGATTCATACTGTAAAGTATTTAAACCATTGAAATTAAAATAAATCATACTATATATTTAATGGTTTTTTTTACGAAATTTCTCTTTGTGAGAACTCCAATTATCCAAATATTTGACTAACCGAATGGGGTACGGTACGAAATAATTAGGATAATTGGAGTTTTACTGTACTTGGCCTGCACATTAATCCTATGCTTCTGCTAGTGGCACATGTTGTTCACCATATTAGATAATTAATGTCAAGTTTTTATACATGTTTATAAATAGTTAAAGCCTTGACAAGTTTTGAAAATGACCACTTCTCTGAATATACGAAGAAGTAGTTTGATGTTGATATTTTGTTGGGACTTGAAAATAAATCCATGTGGCCACTTAGTTCCAATCCTTGGACGTCTAAAATCTAAACACTACTTGGAATCACTTTGCAAGTACCAGGTAACTTTCTACTTTATTTTGGTTAATTATAGTAATTAAAAAGCTATTTAAACATTAATTTTTCTACAAAAAAATTATGAAACCAAATTGGATAAAATTACTAACTTAAATTAATCTTAAAGAATATTGTAATATTTAATGTGTAATAAGTGAGAAGGATATACCTGTGAAGCCAGGCGGACAGTTGCACTGTGCCAGTCCAGGCCGTGGAGTAACACAAGTCCCGCCATTGAGACACCACCCGTTACACAACAGCACAGGAACTTCACAACGCTCACCAGTCCACTGGGGAGGGCAGTTGCACTAAAAACGATACACCATTTAGTGTTGAGACGTAGAAGATGATAACGTGTAGTCAATGGGAGTCTTCCCAATGGTACGGCTCAACCGGCCACCATTTGGGCTCAGCGATTTCAAAAGATACCAATATTATAAGTACGGGTAGGCTGATACCAGAATTTCTCGATACCAATTAAGATTCTAAAATATTATTCACAATACTCGATTCTGGGTTTAATACCAATTCCAGGTGATAAAATTAAAAGTGCCAAAGTGTATTTTACTTATGTATACTATATCAACAAAGAAAAGTTCACTAAATACTTTAGATAAGCTTACTCCAAGAATAAAATTAACATATCTTTAAGAACTTATAATTTGTATAGTCTTAACAATAGTTAGAATAAATCAAGGAATGATAAAAAAATGTTATAACAGCAAAATAGTAAAAATATATTGTATATCTATTGTGAACCACTTAATTATATAAAAACCGTTTAACCCATCAACTGGTGACCGTCGCGACAGTCTATCACTCTCAACAACTGGTGGTGTCAAACATCGCTACGTATTATCCACTTTTTATAGCAAAATAAATCTTTGATAATCAATGATACTTTGATACTGCCAAGAATTGCACAGCCTGCGAGTATTGGTATTGGCACACCCATCTGTAAGACTTTTAATCTCCCAATTTTCTGTCATAAGACCTCTCTATTTCATGTTAGTTTATAATGATTATTACTTATTAATTTACTTGCGGGGGGTAATTTTGTTCCTAGTTATATCTAAAATAAACTTAGCCCACAAAATATCTTTTTGTTATTTTTTATATAATATATTATATTTTAACTATCAGTTAGCCTGCCCTTTGTACAGGTCATATGATGGATTGTTATGAAGCAAGATACCCATTATCAAACCTGAAAGCTTCACCAAATAAATAGGGCTAAAAATTCTCAGTTAAATTTTATAACACTAATTTACAACTAGATAAAATTAGAAGATTTGTATCATTATTAAAATCCATTATACATTGAGATAACATTTTCATATAGTATAATTTGAATAAGGTTTATAATCAATGATCAACATAAACAAACTAATATTGATTTTAGGATCTTCATAGTGTGTAGGTCAGTTTAAAGTAAACAAAAACATTCCCCAAAATGTATAGAATATTTAAAACAAGTTTCATAACCGGAAGTGCTTTTGTTTTCCCAGAGAAGCGTCACTAAACACTTAATTTTGTGTTACAATTGACAGTAAAAACTTTACTTTGAATAAATAATTGATGAAATGTAATGTTACCTTGAGCGGAGGGGGGTGAAGGTTGTCCGGTCCAGGGTGCAGGAGGTCGGGGAAGCACATGCCATTGTTCTTGCAGTGCTGGGAGCACATGTAGTGTTGGCACTGGTCACCGTCATAGAGCGGTGGACACTTACACTGGGGCCCCGCCTCTGTCTTTACACATTGGCCCACATGGCACTGTAGCGGACACTCTGCCCCCGCCACACATCCCAGCTGCAACACATCAATGTTAACTATATGTTCTATAAACGGCAAATGTGTATTTGATTTAGAAAAAATAGCACAACAATTTGATCTTTTTATGTTCTCGTTTCTATAGGTTAGTAAAGGAAATAGCATTGATTTTTAAAAAATTCAAAATTTCAACATGATTGAATTTGAGTTTTTAGTGAATAAAACTAAAAAAATTAGTATTTTTAATTACAAGGCTGCGAATAGCTGTGAATTCTGTTCTAGAGAAAAGTTAACATTAGAGCATCTAATGTTATTCTTATGAGAAAACTAAAAAAAATAATACCTTCCTTATTTCACATGAAACTTGGTTTGAAGCTTGGTGTTGTGATCCAATAAAACCCACACAGAAATGTTTGTTACTACGCCAGGAGTGGAGGGGAGGGGGAAGGGGAGATGAGTTGTTGGTATCTCTCCAAAAATCATTGAACTTGTGGAAAAGGGATGTGTGAATGACATTTTGTAACCACTTTTAAACCAAAAAATATAAATAATAAAATGTTTTTTAATAAGAATTTAAGGATAGAATATTATCATTTAAGTTATGTAATTTTAGTACTCTTAAATTATCACCTCACATGAGGAGGCAGCTTATTAAATATTGAGTTCCAATTACACTTGGTTTTTTCAAGGTTTTATTTAACATAAATAGAATTTGTACACTAATTATTGACCGTATAAAATGATGGTGCTTGTCACTATTAAAAATTAAATTACATTGCACTTTCACATAGATAAAGATTTGCAAAATAAAAACGGAATACTAACTAAAAATTTGAAAGATGATAAAAATGGCATATAGCACGCTATGAAGTTGACTCTGGCAACTAATTTGACTGCACATTTATAGAATAAAATAAAATTATGTTGATGAAGAGGCACTGCCCCGTACAATTGACCTATAAGTTTGTTTTTAAGTAGGCCATTCTTAAAA
Organism: Nephotettix cincticeps; assembly: GCA_023375725.1. Classification (NCBI taxonomy): domain Eukaryota; kingdom Metazoa; phylum Arthropoda; class Insecta; order Hemiptera; family Cicadellidae; genus Nephotettix; species Nephotettix cincticeps. The sequence continues at coordinate 41,035,263 of CM041785.1, forward strand.
CATTTTGAGAGACTACACCACAGAGACATCTCGATATCATAACTGTCACATGCCAATCTTTAACATTATTTCAAACAGTGATATAACCAAGAAAGGGTGGGGTTTAGCCTAAAACAATAAAATTGTACAGGTCAATCACGCTGAGTCATGGTGAGATCCTTTGGGCCCTAATCATGGTGGTAGTCTGGTCTTTATTAAAATTAAATCATTGGCACTCAACCAACCACTAACCTTTGTCTAATTTTCCTGGATGTAACATTCTAACAATTGATTATTTTTATTTTTGACAGTCAATAAGGAATCGTCGACATACATGAAAATACCAGAAGAAACATCATTAACCAAATCTAACAACGATAGAAGCTCTAGGAGACCTTGCGTATTGTGAAGAATTTAATTCCTATATGTACATTATGCATTTGTTTTGTTAAATTAAAAGAAAAATTAATAGAATTATAAACTGAATTACGATACTAGTGAACAAAGTGGGTTGGATTTTCTAGGCAAGTGTTAACCAGCAAGACTAAAAAAAGTTTCACACGAAAAACAACAGACAAACAATATGAAAACCATTATAAAGAGACAAAGACGGCAGTTATTATTTTTAAATTGAGATAATTGTGGTTATTATAGCTGAATAACTATTCAAAACAACATACCTGAGCCTTTGTATCATTATTAACTAGTTGAGGTTCAAGTCCATCAGGGCACAAGCACTTGTAAGAGTCACCACCCTTGGCGATGACACACAACTCCGTCTTGTGACATGGTGAACTGGCACATGGGTCCACCACTGCAGAAACACAGACCAATGAAATGTGTACAACAGTACAACCCAAAACTGACCACAAAGATGGTCAATATAAGAGTAGTCATATATATATACCACAGTGGGTAAGTGTCACTTTACTTTTTTTTCACTTGCCTTAGAAGGCAAGTGAAAAATTTACTTATAAATGCATTCACAGGCAACTTGGTAAGTCCTGGAGGTAATTGGTTGAACATTTTAAAACTAACACTTCGTAACTGTTTAATAACTTAGACAAATCTGTGAAATATCAAAAAACCAAACTTATCACCTATCTACCTAACTTATCACGTACCTACCGACCTGTTGTCACTACCTAACTTTTTAAGAAACTAACAACATGAAATACTAGCGTGTTTTTAGGATGTAAAATTAATTAATAACCCAATAACATAATGGCAATTCGGTCCAGATTCAACCGAAGGATCTTCAGTTTTGAAAGATGGCACTTATAACAACCCAGCCAGTAAACAAATCAAAGCCATTAGCAAACCAATTGACACTCAAATAGTATTCTTATATCAGTAGAAATACAATCTAGTCCGTAATTAATCACATTAAAATAACTATACTCCTTAAAATAACATTCATTGATACAAAATAAAACTAAATAAACCAATGAAAGCAAATTCTCTCTCAGACTTGTCTCAAACAGAGAGAAACTATTACCGAATCAAGAGCTATCTTTGGCTGACCTATATGAATAACACCGCAACAGTGGAACATTGTCTTTAATTACACCACACAGGACATAGGCGTATAGTAATTGACAGTGGAGGTATTATTTATTAGAGAGATAATTTTGTAATAAACAACACAACTTACTGTGCTGTTGTTTATGTTCCTGGACGATGATGATGTCCGAAGCCCTGGTCAGCCCCTGAGAGATGTACGTCACATTTCCTCGGCTGAACTTGTGAATTCTCAGTATGTCATTACTCTGGTACATGCTGATAAAAGCCCAATCTTCAAAAATCTCCACTTTGTACGGTTTCTGACCTGTAAAATATTTGAATTGAAAAAAACTTTAAAATGTGATAAATTAGGAAAAGTTTTTTTTATTTAGACCTAACATATGTCTGAAATTTTAAATTTTATTGGTTTGTTCTTTTAAATTGCTTTATTTTTTGTACACGAAAAATTTTAAATATTAAATTCCATTTTTAAAAAATAATAAGAAGGAAGTACCAACAACTTAATGTGTAATCAGCTTATCGGAAGAGTATATTCTCAAGATGTATCAAAATCACCTTGTGGGAACTTGTGTACGACTTGTCTGCCGCGGCCGTCAAGGAGGATGCTGTCTATGGTAAGTGCCTTGGGGTCGGCCCAGTAGAGCCTCCGAGCGGGATAGTCCACCGCTAGGCCCGTCGGCCAGTTGACCGAATCCACCAACACTCGTCTGCCCTCGCCGTCCATCCCGCACGACTCTATCTTGGACATCACACCCCAATCTGACCAGATCATTGTGCTGAAACAATGCTCCCTTTTATTTTTCCAAAAAAGAAAAGAAACAAACAAATCTCATTTGAATTAACACAAATTTTAGTATAAGCAAAAACAGATCAATAATGTTTTAAAATCATTAAAATAAAACCGTAAACTAAAAAATACCCCTGGTTGCAGCAGACCTATGTACTCAATGAATTTCCAAATCAATGACAATATATAACAGATTTCCGTAATAAATAAGAGAGTTTGCCTTATATCCATGAGATTAAGATGGAAAAGAGTACGGAGGTTTGCTGCTGTGAGGAACTCTGAAAGTAGGCATTTTTACAATAAACTATTTTTATTTTTATTATATACTATGTTTTATCCATATCTGTTTATAAATAAATGAGTTTGCCTATTCTTCATAAGATAAACATGGGAAAGAGTATGCAGGTTTGCTGCCGTGAGGAACACTGAAAGTAGGCATTTCTAGCTTAATAATTTTTTATTTTGACCATGTATGTATATACCAAGTTTCATCAACATACTATGTCCATAAACAAAGGAGTTTGCCTATTCTCTATAAGATTACCATGGGAAAGAATATGCAGGTTTGCTGCTGTGAGGAACACTGAAAGTAGGCATTTTTACAATATACTAGTTTTATTATAACCTATATACCAAGTTTGATCAATATCTGTCCATAAATAAACAATTTTTCCCATTCTCAATAAAATTAGCATGGAAATGAGTACGCAGGTTAGCTGATGTGAGGAACACTGAAAGTCAGCATTTTTACCATAAACATTTTTTATTTTGGTCAAATACCTAGTTTCATTAACATCTGTCCATAAAATAAAGGAGTTGGCCTATTCTCTATATGATTATCATGGGGAAAAGACTATGCAGGTTAGCTGCACTTATAAACATATAACTATGATTTTTAAGCATAAATGGATGGATATCCACAAAAAGCTAAATCTCTAGTTTCATCCAAAAAAATAGATTTATTAGTTAAATATTAATTTTTCCTTTTTGTCCATAAGATTAGCATTGGAGTTTTAGAATGTACTGTGTTTCGATTTTTTAATATCTCAGTAACCATTAGAGATAGAGCAAAACTTTAACCCTTTGAGAGCCGAGCGTCTCGATCCGAGATGCGCTAAAATTGCCAGCCCTAGGTACGGTGGATCTGCTAAAATTACCGACCCGTTTTCCCAAAAAACGCAAAAACATGTTTTTTAGTCTCTAGGCACCTCACAAAAAAAAGTACAAAAACCAAACAAACAAAAAAGTAATATGGTCCCAGGTTTAAGTCTTGCCATGAGATCTACGGTAATAGCTTCTTCCCTATGGGAAATTCGCTATAAGGTGAAAAGAGCATTGTGGTACTGTTATTCATAGCTTATAGGCCTCACCCAGACTTTGGATCGACGACAATGTCATGCGGCTGGTCCAACGCCACCTTGATCAGTGTCCGCCTCATCCGCCCTTCCAGTGTGGCCACAGATATAGTGTCTGCCCCCGCATCCACCCAGTACAGCCGGCGCGCAACCCAGTCCACAGCCAGCCCTCGAGGCTCCACCAGGTTGCTGATCTGGAGTAACCGAACATCATCTGAACAACTTCAACTAAAACTAACGAGGAGGAAGAAATACTAATCATACACTAGGCTTCCCCCCAAAAATCCCTTTTCAGTTTGCCTTTGGAAACCTAAGCTAACCTAAACCTTGTAACCTAACCCTTAGGTATCGCCCTAAAGTAATAAAATTTTTAAATGGGCAACAATACTCACAATTTTTATTATGTCATTGAGGGCTAAGGAGTTGATTGGATTTTAAATGTACAATAATTCTAGAAAGTTATAACTTAATTACAAATGTTTGCTATGTCTTAGAATTTCAATGTGAAAGGTAAAAATTAAGTAAAAACAGCATTTTTAATTAATGGAATCTCCTTAATGTTAAAGCTGTCGATGAATAAGATGATAGTAGACTGACCAGCACTCTCGGTTCCCTAGGCTGGGTGTCACGCTCAACCCTGGAGTGTGATGGCAATGTGATCTGCAAACTGCTGATTTTCTTCTCCTGATGATCCGCCCAGAACACCTGCAAAGAAAACGATCAAATATAGCGATCTAAATGATAGCCTTATTATTTGAGGTGTTATAATACAGTATTTTAATAAAATATATTAAATCTGAATCAGAGTGTTAAGTATTAACTTGGAAGATTTGATAGGAAAAATTTTCCAATCAACTTAACTGAACTTTGAAATATAGGTAAACTGAAAGCTTCAACATCCTTTCGTCACGTGGAAAACCAATGTCTCAGTTGGAATTTTTTCCAAAGGCGCAATAATTTATTTTCAATAAGAATTTACAAAGAAAAAGAAAACTTCTACCAACTGAGAAAGTTTGCAGTATTTAAATAAAACTGTAAACTAGCCCAATGAGGTCAAATTTTTTAAAGTACAACCCAGTGCCGATTTATTTTGTGAGGCCCACACAACCAACTTGAACAAGATATGTATATTATACTGATTGGGAAGCCACGGACAAAATAAAAATAACTCCTAAAAATACATTTAAAACATTAAATTATAATGGATTATTAATTAGTCTAAGGGCTTTATTCCAGAGTCACCAGTGAAATCAATTTGTTTAACCTTGATACGATTACGAGAGCAATTAAACTCAAGATCTAGGTTAAATACAGGTAGAATTTTCCATTCATTGTTAGTAAAATCAAAACAATAAACAAAATCAAGATAACAAAAGATAGCACACTTAAGTCACAGGTTATACACCAAACCCATGTTTGGCCAGTATCATACATGTAGCTTTGTACCTTGGTTCCCTGGCGAGCCCACAGTATATCCATGGCATCCATCTTGTGGTGTGGTGTGGCAGACACCTGGTTCATCGTGCTCTCGTGGGACTTGTACGGGTTGAGGAACTTGAGGTCGCTGTCACTCGCCACCATCAGAACCGCTGACTCACCTTCACAAACACAAAAACCTCATTTTTATACTTGTTACAAATTCAAATTAAAATATAGATTAACCAGAAATTCCAACACGCTTTAGTATTTCAAATTGCAGAAGTTTATCATTTAACACATTTACGGCTACGTGGACACATTTGCCATAGCCGTAGCCGTAGTGAACCAAGTACCCTTTCTAAGGGTACTTGGTTCACTTATTTTAGTATAAATACATATATATATGTATCATTTTTAACGACTATTTTTTGGCCTCTGGGCACTTCAAAAAGGAAAAATAACATGGTCCCGCGGGACCATATTTTTTTTGTAAATTTTTGGGAAATTTGCTAAAATAGTTCTTTACCAGCATAACCAAGGTACAAAGTAAGAGTTTGGTATAGCTTTATATTTCAGGATGACAAACAGGGTTTTGGAAGGTTAGCCGTGAATGTGTTAAAAAAAGTGTACACACCACATATCTTTGTTTCAAATTTGAGGTTTAGATAAAATGAAATATCTCATTTCAAAATAGGCTACAAAAATTAACAATCACAAAATTGGTATCTCTATTAAGAAAAGTAATGTTATGCATATTGATAATAATCTTAATACATTTTATGCAAAGATTTTTTTTAAATATCTACTGTAGATATAAAATATAACTGACCTAGCGCTATACATGTGTTATTGACCCTGTCGTACTGGTAGCCCTCAGCACATACACACTTGTATGTCTTCTTGTACTCCTGGCAGGTGTGGGGGCAGGCGCCAAACACGCACGGAGGCTTGAGGCAGCCAATCTCGTCCGAGTTGTCACCACAGTCGTTGTTGCCGTCACAGTGCAGCTTGCTGCTGATACAGTGACCTCTGGCACAGTGGAAGTCTCCCGCCACACACAAGTTAGCGTGTTGACCTGCACCCATTACCATGTTACTCATCTAGGATATGTTACTCACAGATGTCACATATGTATGTGACAGGTTATGATGGAATGGGACATAGCAGAGCAAGATTCACAAACCAGTTACTTCCCAACATAAAAGAATGCCTCAGTTTGAAGCTGAATCTTGATTTTTAGACCATTCAGATAACTGTAGGACAGCCAGGAACACACTCTTCTGTGATGCTTAGTCTGAACTAAGAGATGAACTGTATGAAGAATTAATAGGCTAAAGGAACACGGTGAAGATCTGGTAGGAAATCCAATGGCTTTGGAAAGTTTAGTTTTGATTTGAACTCAGCTCAAATCTGATTACCAATAAATGCAAAGCATAAAGAAGGTCTTACAAGGTAAAACATCCTTTTGACCTGACCCCCAGACATGGATGGAAATGAATGGCTTAGAACATCCCAGTAAGATATTTTTTGCAGTATGATTACAATGAACATTTCAGATTTTAAATATAGAATGATTTTCTTTAGGGACATAAAACCAAACCTCTCACAGAATCATAAAATTCAATTTTCCTTTCAAGTAAAGTAAATCAAATATGAGACCATAATAAATTAATCTAATAAAGTAAAAACTTATTAAACTATTATTAAGCTCATTATCAAACTATCACACATTATAGAATTTATAGAAAAGTAATGACCTATACACAGAGAAACTTACAAGCCAAGGGTTCTTCATCAGAGCCATCGCCGCAGTGGTTGACACCATCACAGACGTTGGTTTTGGGCACACACTTATGGTTCCTACACCTGTAATCAAAGTGGGAAACTTTACAATGTGGAACTATGCAGCCCTATAATCCTAAAATACAAGAGCTCCCCACAATTTTGATTCAACATTAATGCATTTGTATAAAACATCTGTGTTTGCACACTGATTGCTAACACTGATTGTAATTAACTAATCTAGCAAAAACTAGGGGTCTGCGGTACAGAAAATTATGAGGTCGGTACGGTACGGTACACGAGAATAATGCCGCTAGTAACATTGACTGATCTCATCCTTTTATTCATAAATATTTTCCAGAACTTAATTAGTGAAAACATTGAGAAAGGAGTTTAAAAAAGTTAAATGGTTTATATACCTTTCTAAAACAATCTTAGTAGTTGAAAAAATTCCTTTAAAAAAAAGATATACAATGTCAAAAGAAATATTTTACTGTACTAATTTTCAAACCGTAATATGATTTTTAAATCCATTCTTTAAAAAACATATCACATTAAACATATTAATAATTATTTAAACATTATAATTTATGTTGTAACTAATTAATAAGAGGAAATAATCTTCTCAAGTCTATGAAACTAAGGATGAGCAAACAAAATAAAAAACTATAATGTATTTTAATGCAGAACAAAAAATACAGAAAATATACTGATTCAATATCCCCTAGCCAAGACCTATGTTTTATATTGTCCTGGTTTATTATTTTTAATTCAACCAATCACAATAATTGTTCAAATTAAATCAAACATTTTCATAGAATGTCAAAGGGCTCTTTAGACTAAAATAGTTATTTTAGTATAAAGTGGTTAATATTTTAAAATTACAGTGGAACCCTTCATACCTGAACATGTTCTTGGGAAAAAAAGAAATACCTGGAAATTAAAAAAAGAATTAATTACATAAGCTTATTTTCAAGGTTTAACAAAGTAAGGGATTTCGCCTAAAGTCTATTATCTTTAACCATTGAATTTACATACTTCGTAATTATAAAATCAATGCTTTAACTGTTGAAATGAAGAAAATCTTCACACGTAATTCCAAGCCACGTCGGTTGTTATAGATACGCAATAAAATTATCAGCAGGTAAACCCTCACTAAACTAGACACAGACAGTAGACAGGTGCGATACGCATCCCTGTTAGTAAGGGTAGGGGAGAATGGTTTATTTTTAGCACAGGCTCGACCCGTCAAGGTCACTGCCCTTATTAACACACAGCCTGTATAACCCGTCGGTTATCGCGCGAATACAGTGACGAAATAAGTGCGTAATATTTATTTCCCTGGAAGAATAGGCTTCAGTCCCAATTAGTTCGAATTTGAGGGGTTCCACTAATGAGGAAATACAGAACTTATTGTTAAAAAAATAAAATTTATTTATTTCCTTTATTCAATTATATCCCTAACATTATGATTTTTTATTTTATTTGAGTGAAAATCCCTACAGAGCGAGATCAATACGGCAAATCACAGTTCTGTATTGGTCATTTAACATCGTCAACAGGCTGTCAGAGGATAAAGAACAAATCAATTTAAAGAATCATGAATCACAGTTTTAAAGGTTTTCACTGTGTTTGAAAAATCACAGGTATTTCCATTGCTATTTGAAACTCGACTAATACGAGCCTCATACTGGTACGACTATTTTGTTGCGTCAAAAGGAGGAACGGTTCCCTGATCGCGTAAGCTGCTACACGTGGATATGATAATAAGCCGGGAATGCACAATAATCTAGAGCCGGTAGGGAGATGGCTGGTTGCCCGATTTTCCTGAAGTCCTGGTGAAATTGTTTTATTTTAAATGATCATTCACCAACACGCTATGAATCGGTCTTACGTTCAGTATTTGTCGTACATCTGGGCAGTGTTGTAATTCTATATTACTTGTAGAGTATAAAGCCTTTAACGGTCGGCGGATTTTATTCAATGTTTTCTGCAGGAGATGTTCCATAGTTATATTTGATGGCAACCTAGGGTAGATAGTGACTTAATTTTTCCTTATTTGTACCGTACCGAACTTGTACCAAAAAATTCTTGTACCGTACCGAGGTTCGGTACAAGGCTGGAACCATACCGTACCGATTTTTTCGGTGCACCGCAGACCCCTTGCAAAAACCCTGACCAACAGATCAAATCTTTATTACTTGATCAATAGCATCTGTCAACAAAAATTATTCTAATCTGTCAAATGATAAAAAAGTTTTGTCTAAGTAACAGCATACATAAAAAAATTCTCTACATTTTCCAACAACTTTTCTAAATGGCCTCAAATGTTAACATTTAATTTGACTGAATGACCTGAAGCGTCCGGGCATGCACGGCAGTGTGGCGCACAGGCTCTTGGCTTCATCACTTCCATCAGCGCAGTCATCGTCGCCATCACATCGCCACAAGTAGCTGATACATTGCTGCTTATCGGCACACATAAACTCCTTCTGTGAATCACAGTGACTCTTGTGACAGTCCGCCTCGTCCGAACCGTCGGAACAATCTACATCTCCGTCGCATTGCCACTCTCTAAAGCACAGATGAAAATAGTTGTTTATTATTGAGATGTATAAATTGACAGAAGACAAAAAAATCTGCTGGAATCTAAACCATTATTACTGAATTTTGTTAATACAAACACAACATTGAACTTGTAAACGTTTAACCATGTAAAAAGTTAAAGAATTGCTTTTTAGTTAGCTCTACTACAGTTTTGAATATTACTATTATGTTCACTATTAAAACATTCCGTAACTGCCAAGTTCCTCCAGCATTTCAAACTAAAGATGATAATGGTAGTGAAATCTTACATGAATATGCAATGTTTTGGACTGTGACACTGGAACTCCTTGCTAGAGCAGGTGGTGTTACAGTCAGCCTCATCACTGTGGTCTGGACAGTTGTACTGGCCATCGCAGCGCAGCAGATCTCTGATACACCGCCCATCCTTGCACCTATGTACCATCAATAATTAGAGTGGAAACTTACTCCATCCTACCATTGAGCATTTACTCACTTAAGTGTTTCATGTACAGTTGATCCCATTAACCTGAACCACATAAATTCAATTTTCGAATAATCCTAACCGTCAATCAGTAAAATAATTATAATTTCATAATACTGACTGTAAATTGTTTGCAAAACCATAATTTTAATACACTTTAAAATAAAGAACAGAAAAAACATGTGGTAAAATTAAATGTAATTTTTTTTAAATTTGTGAACAATATTTTATATCTTTAAAATAAAACCTAATATATATATAATATTATATAAATAATTTTTTTTATAAATAATTTATATAAATAAAAAAAATTAATTTCAAAAGAGGCTGCAAAAAGAACTTCAAAAAATATGAAAAAACTTTTTTATATTTGGTGTTTTACAGGTGAAGCTCATTTTTAATATTTATCATTCAAAGGATTAAAAACTGTTTTTATGAAAAAACAAAGAAAATGATTGGACCAAACCTCCTTTTAAACTGAAAACAAGATTTATTGATGTGTTATAAAAAAGGAATTGAACCTTTAATTTGCAAACACTTTGCTCCAACTTTGACTCCTGCTAACTGTGGGTAGTCAATCCATACCTAAACAATGGTAAACCAAAACCAAATTCTAAAATCTATAAAATCAGTGAACTCGGTCAACTTGGCCACCATGCAAACTCCAACTAAAACTGTTCACTCAATCCTAAATTTTGGCAATAATTTTTAAGAACCATAACTACCCGAATTAAAGTTAATATCAATAATTAAAGTTGGGTGTTGCGAAAAATCAATATTACTTCAAATATAGATTTGTAAAAAAACTTACTGAAACTCAGCTTCAGAGCAAGGCCTGGGTTTACAATTCTCTTCATCTGAGTTATCTCCGCAATCGTTGTCATAGTCGCAGTGCCAACGCCCTGGGATACACCTGAAACAGCCACAGCGTAGTAGGTATCAAATGAGGCGACTCGTAAACCAATTATGAGTTTCACAATTATAATAAATATAGTTTAACCCAAAACAGACAGAATGAAAAAAATAATCAACAAGATTAGTAAATAAATAAAAAAATAAATTAGTACAGTAAAGTGTGGTTAATCCGGATTAATGTAGCGGGGTCCTCATCCGTACAGCCAAAAATCCGGATGAGCTGAAATTTACCATTATAGACATCCACGTCACATAGACAACGAATGTGAATAGCGCAATATTAATGCAAATAGCCTCTGTACAACATAGCCAAGAAGTACTGAAACTGGTTAACGAGTTAAAAGTTTGTATTTTATTAAAAATTAAAGTTATTATGATTAGTTTTAGGTAGGAATTAAAACACTCTTCTGACGTTATAACAACCTTCTTTTTTTTACAACCAATCATGACCACAATTAAGTATGCACTTTGACTAAAAAATTAATTATGAAACAAACAACCATTGTACATCTGAAGCCAAACACAGGCTTCTGTACATCTAACATCAAAACTCTAACACTGACATTTCAGTATTGAAATGTCAAATAGTGACCACTTCGGCATGCGCTAAGAGCTTGTAGTGCTCCGCTTGGAAACACCCCCAATATACAGAGTGTGCGTTCATCATGTTTCACATTCTTTATTAATAATACTTGCCGCGTCTAGCCAGATACTGCGGTTACATCTGAAGTTTTGAAGAAGCTGAGATAAAATTCATCTTAACTTTTATTTATATAATTTTCAAAAATTCAAAAATGTTGACAAAACAATACTTTCTCCTAACCGATACGGATACTAATGGATAAAGTTTACTTTCTCCTGATATAGATGGAAGAAAATAAAAGCTAAAATGATCATGGATTAATTCAATCTAAACCTGTTCCCACCTGTTGTTGTTGCACTTGAAGTAGGTTGGGTCGCAGGTGTGCACTGTGGGGTCGGAGCAATTGGCAGGCTCGTCCTCGCCCCCCGGACAGTCGGTGGTCCCGTCGCAGCGCCAGCTCTCCGGGATACAGCGGCCAGACTCGCACAGCATGTGGCCCGCGTGGGGACAAGTGCGGTTGAGGCACACAGCGCCCTCGTCCGAGTTGTCACTGCAATCGTTGTCGCCGTCGCAAACCCACACTGCCGGGATGCACTTCTTGCTGGCAGTGCAGTGGATCTGTGAATAACAAAACATTCTGGATTACCAGTTACTACCAACCCATTACAATATTATTATTTTTCCCAGACTACCCTTGCTACTAGCTTGACATGGCTACCCTCAACCTTTGAGATCTATTGTAGCACTCATGAAATACTCCTGCTTGATGTTTTGATATAGCACAGTCGTTGGCTCCTTGAAATGGTTTTGCTCAATTGTGGCCATCTTTAGAAATTGGAGCTTTTTGAGCTAAGGTTGGACACTATATTACTATTACTAATATTATTACCATTCTGAAATGGCGATCTATCCAGGCAGGTATTTTAAGCCAAATAAGAGTGAGAAATGTGTGTAAGATGATTGTGACGCAATCCAATAGTCTGGTTACTGACTTAGGCTGACATATCCTTTAGACAGGACTATTAAAAACCGATATAGACAAAGATATGATGTAATTTCAGAGTCTTCCTCGCAATACCTGAATGTATCTGACTGAGACAAGGCCGACAAGACGAATAGAACTAGTTATTAAGATGCTTCCTTACAGTTCTGTGCCCAGTCCATACCAAGTTAACTTGAAGTCTGCATTCTCAGATTTAGTACATTGGCCTCCCAAGAGGATCTAACCTTAGTTGACAACTAACAAGATTTTAAGATTTTCCAGCATAGTAAACCCTTAAAAAGAATACAACATCTGAATTTAGAGAATGGGAGATTACACATAAAACAGTTTTACTTTTACCAGCAGAGAGTAAATAAAAACAACTTGAAGATACCTACTTGGTACTTGGTTGAACTTGAAAGGTAGACATTATAATTACCTTGTCAGCAGGGCAAGTTTGGTCAAGACAGTTCTGCTCATCCTCCGCATTAGGACAGTCCACGAATCCATCACAGTGCTTGTTGGAAGCAATACAGTAACCGGCTACTGTGGCGTTGCCGCTACATTTGAACTGTGTATCCATGCAGGAATACTGTACGACACAAAATGTTAAGCATTCATTTCATGCTTGTGACATTAAATCATTACATCATTAAATACTGCAGTTTATATGAACAGATACTGTTACAGTTTTCTACATTAAAATTCCTCAATATTGATAGCTGAATTATTTTTTAAATAAAAATGTAATGAAGTTAACTTTGAATGTTATTTTCAATAAGTCTATATCATAGTTTTAATTTAAAATCAGCTGTTCTTGTTTGGTTTGGTTTTTATTGTTGTTGTTCCTAAAATATGAAACGTACGATTATAAGTAATGGAGTAGTTATATAGTTTTATCTGCTTCCCCTTTAACCTAGATTCCTGATGATAGGAAAATTTAGATTTAACCCTCTTAATGTCCGTATCAGTATTAAACCGCAACAAGTATGCTTCTCTGATGCCCCTAATATTATACCTTAAAATGTGCAATCATTTAGAATCACATATAAACCTGCTAATCCAAGCAATATTTAATATGAATAATAAAGAAAATAACACAATTTAATCTTTCATAGTACACCTTATGTATCATTAGACCCTAATAGAATAAACAATAATCTTTGTAACAAATAGTTACTGAAACAACACAACAAAACTGCCGCTACCGTAAACAGAGCCCGTGGCAGAGCTCACTGACGAACGACGCATTTGAAAAGTAGCATTTTTTTCTGTTTCACTTCTCCAACTGAACAAAGTGTAATGCCTATCGAATGGTATATATCGATAATCGTTTCATCCGTGATTGAATGATACCAATTTATTTTACTATAAAAAGTGGATAATATGTCACGATGTTTAAACCGTCGCTTTTGCGACGGTCACAGTTGATGGGTTAAACAAAATAATCCTAAGAACACTATTCATTGTAGCTCATAATTACACTTTTTTACTGTCATAAAATCTTTAGTTATAAATTATAAGTTATAGTTATAATCATTTATAATTATTGTTATAAATGATTTAGCAAACTAAAACTGAACAGTTTGATAATTGAAGTTTATGTCTATGTTCTTAGTATAGCTCTAAGTGAAGCGGACCGATAAACTAGTCTTTATTGGTAGAATTACTTACATTGTCGCAGTCGAGCTCGTCAGACTTGTCCGGACAATCGTAGTTTCCGTTGCACAATTGAGACGGATGAATGCAGTGGTGGTTGTGGCACTGGAACTGTCCTGGTAGACACTCAAATGGAGGACAGTCCGAAGGCTCATCGGACCCGTCCCCACAGTCATCCTGCACATGAGATGTTAACCATGAACTGGACTAACTTTGTACTACCAAGTTGGTAATTTAGGGTATTTTATATAGGCTCAGATCTAATAATGTAAGGATCTTAACCCATTCCTAACAGAAAACATACGATGTATGGCCACTGCCACCAGTAGCCACATGACTGTAAATGTAGATTTTAAGCCCTAAGCGAACAATACGGTCTGCCTCTATTTCAATGTAATTATTTTTTATCTGCTCGGAATTCTATTTCCTTTCTCATCTAATAGATAGTGTTTGCTTTTACTTGGAATCATTGATCATTGTATTTACTTCAATTTTTCACCAGTGACAGCTGATCCATGTTATCAAAAACAAATTTCATTCGACCCACATCACATGAACTGTTCAGCGATGTAGTGAGAATGCAAGGTAATGCTTCCAATTTAGGAGATTTGTCAAATACTATTCATTTATTGCCAAGTGAAGAAAAGGAATTATCTGAAATCGTCACAAAGTGATGAAAACCAGGTGCAAGTAATTGCTAATAGACCTGCTTTTTGAAGCTGTTAAAGTAGTATAATATTATATTTGTTTAGCTATTAGTGAATATATAACAGTAAACAATGTCAGGAAACTGAAATACCAGTCAAATCTATAAAGTGCTCATAGTAACAGTGTGAATAAGCATGATTTTAGTTCAGTCCAGTTGGACTCAGCAGGCTTTACCTAGTAATTCAGTTGGAAATATATTAAAAATACCCAACAATGAAAAAAAATTAACTAGGTTTCAAATATTTGCTTGTTTTCCAAGAAGTTTTAACATTTGTTAAAAGAACAAGGCTAAGGGCAAAGCAGTAGTTAATTAGTTGGCTTTAGCCAGGCTTAGGTCTTAATTTTTAGGTTTGGGACAAATTAGTGAGGGCATTTTAAATGACCATTCCCAATCATAACTCTAAATAAATAATTAATATAAACATTACTGAATATTTTCAAATTTAAGTGTGTTTTTAAATTGAGTTATAGGATGAAGTAAAAACTCACGTGTTTCAACACTAATTAATATATTTACACTTATATTGTAATTATACAATGGTAAATATATACAAAATTTGTCTATTTACAATTTATGTGTAAATATATTAATTAGTGTTGGAACACATGAGTTTTTACTTCATCCTATAGTAAAACCAACACGTATATTGCTAATCAAGAAGTTATTCAAATTGAGTTATTATAGTTTAAGTTTTGTTCCACGTTACCTGTGTGTCACACTTCCACCAGAATGGAATGCACTTGTAGGTGGATTCACATTTAAACTGTGAGCTGCTGCAGTTGGCGTTACAGGTGCGGCTGTCTTCGGCCAGAGCGTAGTTCTCCGGACACACACAAGAGTGCGACCCTCCAGGTGCGACCAGGCACAACGTCGCACATCCACCGTTGTTCTCACACGGGTTTGGTGACACTACAGCAATGACACAATATTCATTATTTCAACCATACAGATATGTAGACTAAATGGGATACAAAAAACAATAACATAACTATATAACTGAATCGGATAATAGAACAATGTATTGCATTATATTATAAACCATACGATCTAAAATTTGAATGATTGGATGTATAGATCAGTTGGTTATATACTGAAAATGCAAACTAATGCAAATAAATGTTATTTTAGCAAATACACTACCCGAATCGTCGATCACCACCTTAGCTTTGCACTGCTACGCCATCATATCACAGACCCTTGCATTTTTCCACGCTTTCACACTTCTAAACATTGGTTAAGATAACTGGCATCCAGATAGTCAAAATTCTGTTGTATTTTTTTAAATAGTTGGGTAGCTCTGCAGTAACATTCCTATCTCGTAAAGCTGAGTTTTCAGTTTGATTCTGGACTTGGTTGTCATTTGTAATTGGACTATTAATTAATCACCTATCTAACAAAAAGTCGACATTAGGTACTAAAGAAAACCTGGGATTGAACTGTTCCCTATAAAAACGTTAATAAAATTCCAAAAGTGATGATAATATCATGTTTTTTGTGTTCTAAACAATTAAAAAAAATTGTATAACATTGGAAGTTTTATACCAGGTTTGTGTAACTTATGCTATTTTAAATTTCATATGGAGAAATCTACAGTAATATTTGTATTGTCTCCTATTTAATTGATAATTATTATTATTATACTGACCAGGGAGTTGCCTGTGAGGGTGGTAGATGTGAATGTCCATGGGCCGATGCACTGTTGTGGTCAATGTCGAGCAATTGGTACCACTGTACTTGGTGCACCTCTCCACTGACTTGGTCTCCCAGTCAGTCCAGTAAATGTAATCTTCGAACACTGCGATTGCGAAAACGTGGTGGAGCTTCAGATTTGGTGTCAGTTCTGAAACATCAATGCTGTAGTGTAAACTGGACTATCTTCATCCAAGATACCTTTAGCCCGATGCTAGCCAAAGATGGATACCACTTACCCTGACTTGTATAAGAACAATCTGAAATATTTTTATAGTACACCGGAGTACAAGTAATCTAATAACTTCTTGATTAGTATTATACATGCCGGTTTTACTATAGGATGAAGTAAAAACTCTTATCTTCCAACACTACTTAATATATTTACACTTATATTGTAATTATATACAAACGGTAAATATATACAAAATTTGTTAAATTGGCAATCGATTTCGTCCAGTCACACCGGACATCAAGCCCAAAGTTTTAAAGTTATTTTTGTTTAACCCATTCCTGTCTAATGACGTACACTGCAAATCTGCATACTTCGCTAGACAGATGTCTAATGACGTACGCCGTGCGTCCCGCGGGGCGGTTATGAGCAAACAATGTGCGTTGCCTGCTTATATTTCAACGTAGTTCTTTTTTCCACCGTTAAGTGTGCTAGTTCATTTCTCATCTGATAGATGGTGTTGGCGTCCTCTTATATCATCGTATTTAGTGTCAAATGTTCCTTATTTACAGTAAATTATTTTCTCGTTTGCACAATTTGTTCAGCAATTGAATTTATTGATGATAATACAGTAATAATGGTTATTATGTAAAGATTTATCATTAACTATTTATTACTGCAGGTAACTATAAGTAGATTTGCCAGGTGAAATAAAGGAATCATTTGAAAATAAAATAAGATTTGACGAAACAACAGTACCAATTTGTTTCTAACTCTACAGCTTGGAACTGGTGAAAAAGTACAATAATAATTTTTTTTGCTAAAATTGATTGTATACACAGTTAAAGGGTATAAGGAACAGGGCAAAGAACTCAAAACATATAATTCATGAAGTTACTGTAAATTCTTTCACGCTAATAGTGACGCGCAGTCGTAGTGAACACGGCTCGATTATCGTTCAGACCGGAGGGCCTCAGGCGTCGACCGTTCTGCCCGACGGGAATGGGTTAAGAACATTACATACCAATCAGTATGCTAGGTATATTTTGCTGGTTCTGGTGACATCAATGATGTACCAGCCTCTTACAATAAATTAACTCAAGGGGCAGCATAATATTAAAAAATAATAGTACCTAAGTGAGCCCAATATTACCATTCATTTATCATATCACAAAAATGGTATGTAATAATATTTGATTAATAAAATAGAATAAAAATGATATTTGAAGGAAAAAAATTTTTATTATTAATTTATAAAACGTTAAAAATTGACTATTTACTATACCCTAAACATAAATTCATAGCCTCTTATTTGTGCAATTTTTAATAATTGCCTTTTCAAGAACTAGTTAACAAAACAACAATTAATTATTAATTGAGATATACCTCTGCTCATGAGTTTTCGTATAGAGTTGCCGTCGAGGTCGGAGGTAGCGATGTAGTCCTCCCTGGCGTCAGCCCAGAAAAGTTCGTTAGTCTCATAGGAGATGGTGAGTGCATTGGGCCAGCCGAGGCCCTTGTCCACGATCATATGCGGACTACTGCCGTCCATGCCAGCCTTCCCAATGTGTGGCCTGTCTCCCCAGTCCGTCCAGTACAAGTACCTAGCACATATTACCCACGTTTCAACACAATTTTATATTGTTTTCAGTCATACACTCTTGCACAGTATGAATTTCATTCAAAATCTTAAAGACAAACATCACATTATTAAATCTCAAGCTATATATATTTGATTTTGACAAGATTATAACACGTGCATTATATCCGCCTTATCTTATTATGTTTCTGAATTGCAACATACCTCGGTAGGTATTTAAAGCCAAGTATGAATGAGAGATGAGTGTAAGATGATTGTGGTGCGACCTTGTGGTCTTGCTACTGACTAAGGCTGACATGTTTCTCAGAAAAGATTGTTAATTAATAGCTCAACAGCCAATGGCATACAAGAGACAGTTTAACCGTCGATCCGAACTCCGAACCACATTTTTGCCTCTTAATTACAAACTGGTCTAATTATGAGGATCTAATTACCACACTAATAATCACTAGATTACAATTGACTTTGACATGTCAATAGGTTTAAACAAATTTTCCTTTAAAAATGGACAAAAAAACTCTCTGGGAAAATCAAAACATTCTAATTACCAACACATAGAATTCTTACATCTGTTTTAAAGTAGAATTCATACAATGAAAATTTATAAGCGTAACTCATCAGGCTCAAGTTGTGATAACGCTTAGTTACAAATTAAAGCTTAATAAAAATTTCTACCTCATAATTCAAGGATCTCTGGTTAAATTTTCAGAAATAATGGAACTATCCAAGAATAGGTCAGACAGTTGGCATCTTTACATAACAAAATGTAGATAACCGTCACAGTAGCTCAGAGGTAACGCTCTGGCCCAGTGGGTCAAAGGTTGCTAGATCGAAAACGGTGACTCCTGTCTGATCAGGAGTACCTAGCTGAGTGCCTAGCTATAGCCACAGCCCTTAGGTCAATGGTGATGGGCAGATTAGGTAAAAAAAATAAGCCTACAAATATAAAAAATACAAAAAGACCCACCCCGTCCTGGGGTCGAGAGCTATGGCTCTAGGCTCTTGTAGACCATTGCGTATGATGACTCTCCGATACTTCCCATCCAACTTGGACACCTCGATCGTGTCCAGCCCCTTGTCGCACCAGTAGAGGTTGCGGCCGACCCAGTCCACCGCGAGGCCGTCTGGGTTTTGTAGCGTTGCGGAGTGAAGGGTCTGCCAAAATAAGAATCTCAAGATTTGTGAACTCGGGTTACATTAAATAGGTTGGTATAGGTGGGTAAAAGATTATTTTTAGTTTATATTATAAAATAATAGACTCAGAACAAAAACATTTTTTAAAATTACATATTCTAACGGTTTATTCCCGGTGTATTCAATTTCCGGACGTGCAATATGCACGTCCATGCGCAAATTAAGTTTCATGGAAAAAAAACATCTTACACGGGTATACAATTGTATAATAACCTGCCACAAAGCATAATAAAAATTTGATTGATAAATTTTAAAAACATTTAAAACAGTTTCTGTTGAACAAACCTATATACTCATTTAGTAAATATTTTGTTTGATCTTTTCTATTTATACAAATTGATAGTTTGCAGAAGGTTTTTGTTGGTTCATATGCCAACAATTATGTTCATATGTTCAAACAATATTTATATCATTTTTATTTAGAATGTAATTTTATTTTAGTTAGTAGATAAGTGTGTCGCCATTCATGTTCATCCTGTATGAAATTTAGAATAAAGGATTATTGACTATTGAGGTAAGGTGAAGGTGGTAATTGAGCAGCAGGGTATTGTGTTATCTGCTTTTTTATTTGGCAGATACCTCAAAAGCTTTATTTAATTAACATGCAACCAGTTTGAAGTATGTCAGGTATATTTGAACTGAGAGCTACATTACATTACACTAGGGGGCGGAACAAAGTTCCTGTAGCACGTCAGCCATGTGGATTTTTGCGCAACCCTGTTCCCTGTTTCATAAAGTTATTCTAACCAATTCTTTAATTTGATGCAACTCCAAGACAAAACAAACTGCTCCAACATTGTAATTTCATGAGATGGATACTTAATCCTTTGTCCAGAGAAACATTATTATCACTTGACATATACTCTGTCTACTGTAATTTTCGTGTATACACAGATTCACTGTTAGACTTCAATTGAAGAGTTGTCCATAAAACAACGAAGGAAGAATACTACTGATTGGTTACAAATGTAATTATTTAAACACAGAATGTGTTAGCAGCTGAGACCTGGTAGGAAGAATTTCCCCGACAGAATCGCTTGATGGAGCTGGATAGAGCAGTGACATCCGACCAGTAGATGCACTGGTCCTGCCAGTCAAAGTCCACAGCCACTGCATTGGTCAGGTTGTTGGCCAGCAGTGATGCATGGCCAGTCATGTCTAGCTCTCGTATGTAGTACTTGTTTGAGAAAATAAGCTTTGGAGGCTCACCTGAAAGAGTAGTAGAATATATACATATAGATAATATACCCGTCGCAGCAGACCTGCGTACTCAGTGAATTTCCAAATCAAAAATATAATAATAATAATAATATACGACAAGTTTGGTCAAAATCTGTCATTAAACATGAGAATTATTTGCCTTGACGAATGGTAAATTATCCATAAATTATGGTAATTATCCATAACCATTTGGTCATGAAACCCGTTCAATACAATCATAACTTCAACTGTCAACGACATGATACATTTTTGGCAAATTTAAAATTTATATCAGAACTAAGTTATTAAAAATTGTCGTCAGAGTTCCATAACTGTTTCAATAGCCAAAAATTAACAAGGACAGAGTTTAATAATCAACCTATGCAGTGAGTAAATATAAAATAAGAATATTATGAATATATAAAAAATAGTAATTGTCTATTCAATAACTTCAACTATTTTAATTTCAACGTCTTAAAAATTTTTTTAGTCAATCTATTATGAAATATAATATTATACATTTTATATAACCACAATACCTGAACCGTTCGCATTGAGTTTACATACATACAAATACAGTAGAGTAGATTAAATATGAGAGATGGTCAGTGGATGTGGTGTTCTCTTGTGTGGATTAACGTCCGCACTATTGAATACTACGTTAATCCCAAAAACCCATCCTTATAATTAGACCAATTTGTAATTCAGAGGCCGTGGTTCGGATTCCACGTTAAACTGTAGGTCCATTAGTTGCCATCGGCTGTTGGGCATTAATTAACAGTCCTGTCTAAGGAACATGTCAGCCTTAGTCAGTAACAAGACTACAAGATCGCGCCACAATCATCTTACACTCAATCCTCATTCATACTTGGCTTAAAATACCTACCTTGTAGTATGGTCGCCATTTCAAATAATCTAATCTAATCTAATCTAAAAAAGGATACCCAGTCTGAATTCCAGTTTTGATTGGTTACACTTCATGATAGACTAATATTATGGTTAGGTGGCTACTTCATGTTTGTTTGGTAACCCGGAACTTAGACATTACATCAGGTCCTGGGAACTGGACAGGCTTGAAGTTATTTATTGCCTCTCTCTCCTTGAATAACCCAGACTGTCCTCTCCTACCGTCCCTACAGTTGCAATGCCTGGCCAGCTCTACTGGAGCCTCCTAATCCTATTCTGAAAATGACAATGACAATCCAACTTACTGGAGTTGGCCTTGCAGGAGTGGCCGTTGGTAGCGAGTATGTAACCCGGGACACAAGAGCACTGGTAGGAGCCGTAGGTGTTGCGGCACAACTGGGAACACTTGCGTTCCTCACACTCGTCGACGTCCACACACAGGTGGGGGTTGCTCGGGTGCGCCTTGAACCCTCCCAGACACATACACTCGTAGCCCACCTTCAGGTCCTTGCAGATGTGCGCACATGGGTTCGTCGTCTCACATTCGTTAATGTCTGGAAAACAACAATATACAATGTAAAGTAAGATTTTGTTTCCTCTCCTCTACAAAGTCTCTCAATAGCAATACTGATTTTATAATCCTGAGAATTTCCATAACAATCATGCTTCAAATTACTTTTGAGAAAAAGCTACTTTTGAATAAAAACCTTGAAAATACATTGATAAACCTTGAAATTTTGACCCAATGGTATCAGGTAATTTCTACTTCTAGTTTAAACTATTCCTGTCAAAGGACGCACATTGCACATCCTCATATTTCGCTAGACAAATGACTAAAGACGTGCACTGATTAAAAAATGTGCTTTGCCTGCTTATATTTTGACGTAGTACTTTTTTCTACCGTTAGGAGTGCTAGTTCATTTCTCAGCTGATAGATAGTGTTGGTGTCCTCTTTGGATCAGCATATTAAGTGTCCAATTTTTTATGTTGACTGTAAATTATTGTTGTCTCGTTCGCACAATTTGTTCAGTGATTGAAGTTATTGGTGAGAATACAGTAAATGATTCTTTTTTCAATGATTTATCATTTACTGTTTATTACTGCAGGTAACTGTAAATAGATGTTCCAAGCGAAATAAAGGAATCATTTGAAAGTACAATGATAATTCTTTTTCTTGCTAAAAGTTACAGGGTAAAAAAATCAAAACATATAATTAATGAAGCTACTGTTAAATTTATCAAGCTAATAGTGACATGCAGTTGCAGTGAAAAAGGCTCAGACCAGAGGGTCTCAGGTGTCACACAGTAATTCAGACAGGAATGGGTTAGAAAGTAACATCCAATAAATAACCTTAGAAAAACATTACAGAACAGAATCAAACCGTGCAGTTTCTAAATTTTTAATGAATTTTTATGTAGTTTGAGACTATGAGAATACCTAGAAAATACTAATATATCGATTATTTTCATATGTCCTAATTCATTTAAAAAAATGTAAAACTATATCACAGTGCTTTAGGATGTTCTATGAAAATTAAGTTCACAAAGAGGCTAAATTCACTGGTACCACCTGGGGTAGATCTGAGCTGGATGCTTACCCTTGGGTCCAAACTACGTAATATTATACTCCTTCAATGACATCTTATAGGGAACAAACGATATTAACTTGGAGAACAGTTATATAGTTACCTCCAATGGGGACTTTAATGGACACAATAGCTAGACTAACCAATTCTAGCTAAAATCCCAATGGTAGTTGAAAAACACAAAAGTCTTCAATAAGCATTCAGGTTGGGCTCTAGATTTTTGGTGCATTTGATATTGAGCTACCATTTACTTCTACTGCTACTCAAAAATATTGATCATACAAATAGTAATAGTATGATAAAGGAGGAAAGAGAGTTGACTTACTGCACTTGTCCTCGTCGCTGTAGTCGCCGCAGTTGTTCTCTCGATCACACAACAATGTGGCGTTGATGCACAAGCCGTTGCCACATTGGAACACCTCCTCACCCACACATTTCACATTGTCTATAAAAGAGCGAGAACAAGACGATTAATAATCTAACAAAAATCCTGTGGCTTTCACATCCCTCTACAGGGATTTTGCTTGCTAGCTATAGCTATTGTTGTACAGTTTGGTACAATGAGCGCTATATGGTCAGCTTAGCATGTTCTTCACTGTGTTAGTGCAAGCTTTTTTAACCAGAATAAGCTACTGAAGTCATAGCTTCCCAATTCACTGCTTCTGTAGCTTTATGGAGTTGGGTGAACCCTGTGGCAACCATTCAAAGACATAGCCATGCAACTAACTTACAAATTGTAGTAATTGAAATATAGATTGTATTTTTTAAAGAGGATTTGTAATTATTTATTTAATTATTTGGACTTTTCCTTCCGCATCAAGTGTTTAACCCATTCACGACCAAATAAATGTGTTGTCTGCTGAACCTTCAGGTCTAAATTAAAAATGCATGATTCGTAACGTTTTAGTAAAACAAGTATATTTAATTATTAACTCATCCTAAGTACCCAGAACTTATGTTTTTCTGATTCTAGAATAAATTTTCTTTTAAATGGGACGTATTTAAAATGTGTATAATATTTATTTATTAATATTTTTTTACAAAATCTTTGTAAACATTTTTCAAATTTACACTTTTTGTAAAGCAAGGGTGAATAAAAATAGTTTTTTGATAGTTCTAAGTGTAAAGTTACATATGTTTCGATGCAAAATTTATTTCCTTACATAGAAATGTAAAAATTACTTATGTATGACTTATACTTTTTTTACAATATATGTTTTTTTTAAACGCTCAACCCTCTATAACCTAGTTCCAAGTCGGTAGTTGTTCACTTTTACTTTCATTGAAGGGTTGAAACCGGTTGTAGCTTAGTGACAATGGACAATACTGAGCTGGATCTCACAACAATATTTAGGGGTAAAATATCTTTAACTATGTAATTGCAACATTCATTTAAGGCACATTTGTAGATTAATTTATAAAACAGACAATATTGGTGTGAAAACCAAGAATAATTTTATAACTTTCAAGATTAAAACACCGGCCAATGAATTTTTTCTAGGTAAGAGTTGTTGATTAGGGAGATTTTGATCCTGAGATCTTATCCCATTCCTCAGAAAAATTCTTATGAGTGCACACCAACTGAGGCTTATTGTGCTAGCAATCCCTCATCACGAGACTCTAGTGCGCCTATTATGATAATAGGAGTGAAGTAGGAAGGAAAGAATGGGTTAGTCGAGTGAGGACAATTTTGGTTAGCTGACTATACCAAGTTGAGAAGTAGATCTCCCGCCCTGCTGGGCTTTTAAGGAATCTGGGGTCTGCAGATAGGCCTCGAGCTCTACCCATCAATCGTCCTGCACCTTCCCTGGTGCGGAAAAATTATGTTCACTTGGAGCATAGTTCCAATGTCTCCAAATGTGACAACATTTCTTGAAGTACCCCACACTGACAAAGTACAGCTAGAATACCACTGGAAGTTTGGGTAAGAGTAATTTAATTGCTGGGTTATGACTTTTTTGTCTTTTTTTATCTAAGAAAGAGAATCATAATATATCGACCAAATTATTTGTTGAGGGAATATTCAACACTCACGACAGTCCCGATTGTCCAAATCCTCGTCGGAGCTGTCGCCGCAATCATCCACACCATTGCATTTCAGAGCCGAGTTGATACATTTTCCGTTGTGACACGCAAACTCACTCTCAGAGCATTTGCTGTTCTGACCACATGTCGGCGGCTCGTCACTGCCATCATCGCAGTCATCTTCTCCATCGCAGAAGTATTCCTAAATGGCAACAGAAACTTAAACCTCCAGCTTTAATGAATATAGGAAGGGAGAATGGGGAAAGCAAAGTGTAAAAAAATATGAAACATTGAATCAGAATCAACTGTCTCACCTGTCTCAAGGCTGGTGTAAGTTTAATATTTGATATTTTAATATCGCATACTAGGTGTCAAGGCTATTTTACCTAATAAGTCTTTTCTCACTGACGAGATTGATTGAAAAATTGATTCCATCCGTTTTTTTTTCAATTTCAATTTGTTTATTTTCATTAATTACATGTACAATTTTCACAGTAGCCATTTTTTACCTCTCTAGCTACAAGCTACTTGAGAGGAAAACTCTAAACGATTGCATTATATTTAATGGTCAGTAATAAATTTAGTTAAAAAAACCACAAAATAAATATTAATATTGATAATAACAGAAGCATATTAATAATAATAATACAACAACAACAATAACAATAATAATAATAATGATAACAACAGAAGAAATTTGAGAAACTATTGGGAATTTTCATGAACATCAGTAATAACGTTATCATAAAATACATAACTTTTCTGTGATGAGAATTTTTTTAACTCAACAACAGAGTGAAAAACTCCCTCCACCATGAAATTTCTCAAGAGCTTTTAAATATTATATAATTTTCACTTTGTTTTACATAAATGGGGAGCTTATAAACAATTTTGGTCCAAAAAATTGAGGAATTATGGAAACTGCTATCATCTCTATTCTATGGGAAGTTTGCCTAAGTTGGTTCTTTTTTTGAGTACTAGGCCCAGCATATAAATTTGCTAATCCCATGTTGAAAATTCCCATGGAAATCAAACTGGGGTATTTAGTTTATGATGAGAGTGGTAGCTCAAAATGTTTAATAATAATTAAAGGCTCATCTGCGGAGTAGTGCGGCTTGAGAGAAAAAAACCAAAATGATTTATTAAGGTTTCGTGTATATTAATTTATTTTTATCACCATGGTGCTACAACTTTTGAGGTTTAATTAAGAACATCACACTATTTTAACATTAGTCACATGGGCTTGCAGAAGGACTAAGATTGGACTGAGTAGTCATGACTAACAGGAGTTGTTCGCCAATGAATTCTTCTCATCATAGACTATTTACAACTACGGTAGGCCTATTCTCCCTATAAACTCAAACTGACTAGAGGTAGAGAATGACTTGGCGGTGTTTCTCACCTTAGCTATACACTTGCGATTGTTGCACATGAATTGAACGTCGAGACAGGGCGAGGGGTCGTAGCTAAGGCAGTCTTGGCGGATGTTCTCGTCTGAGTTGTCTCCACAGTCATCCTCCATGTCACACACCCAGGCCCACGGGATACAGCGCCCGGTGGCGTTGCACCTGAATTCGGTCGCGGGGCAAGATCGTGTTGCTGGCAAAACGAAATTCATAAGTTATTTGTTGTTATGTTGAGTAAGATATATGAAATCCAACTCAAAAGTTTTATTTAACTTTAAAATAACATATCTACGGAAACATAAGATTTCTTGGAATAACACATTGACTTTGGCACCTTCTGCAGTGAACTGTCATACGAGGGGTTGTCACTGCTGGGTGTAGCCGTCCAAAATTTAAATTCTCTGGCTTAGTAAATGACACAAGACATTTATGAAATTTCATGGCGGAAAAAGTTGGTTTGATGTAGTTCTTGAAACATCCACAAGGTAGCAGCATTGACTAAAACAGCCATGGAAATAAGTAGAAATAGAGAACTAAGAGATATGTCACGAGAGCTGGACATAATTGCCATACAATAAAGCAAAAGTCTGAGGTGGCACAGCAATTTATTAAGAAGGGACAACACAAATTTATTGAAACAAGTGTACAATCAGTAGTAGAAGGCATCTGGGAAAACCAAGACTACAATGGAGAGACCAAGTTCCAAAGGATTGAAGAATATTGTGAGTAGGAGAAGAAATGGGAGAAGATAGAAGACTGAAGGCGTGTTGTTGGCAAGGCCAAGTCATCTGGGGTATGCATAGCCATGCATACCCCAGATCCTGTAGCCACAGGACTAAGTAAATATTTTGTAAAATTAAAATTTATCCAAACAATATTTTAAATTAATACAGTAGACTCCTCATAACCAGCCTCGGGTTTTCCAGTACTCGGAATATCAGCCGCTTCCTATAAGAGGTATCAATATGTACTTCCCACGGCTTACAAACATGAAAAGCACACACTAGCTTCTGCCACTCGACCACTTTCACGGTTTTTGGATTACTACTCAGTTGAGCTACTGTACTAGTTTTAAAGGCCTAATTACATCAAAAAATTAAAACCGCCGACCTAACCTAAAGAGGTTATCCTACAAGGTTTTTAGCAATGACATATGGTTGAGTGATCACGTTAAACTACTGGCGATTAAGAGCCACTCATTATTTTTAGCTCTGCTGGAAAGAGTGCCTGTATTTTTTGAATTCAACTACAGCAAAGATGTTTTCATTAAAATTCATTCATTGTTTTTTGTTTTACAGTTTTATTCGTTGTACGTAATGCTCGTATTGTTTGGGTTATGTTTACTTGTTCAAGAAAGCTCAATGTCATGACAGTTTATTGCCAGCTCGATTTAGTCTAAACTCTCTATTTTTTGTCAAGATTTTTGTGTTTAGTGCTGCAGTGTCGTTTTACGTTCAGTTTACTAAACAGTAGTGTATAAAAAATGAGTGCATCAAAACAAAAATGTAACGTGGTGACTGTCAAACAAAAACATAATGCGATTCAACGTATAGATCAACGAAAGGTGAATCTGTAGAAAAAATATGTTATGGACTAAATGCGGGAGAAAGTACGGTTAGTGAGTGGCGTCGAAATCGAAAACTTGATAAACTTTTGCAGAGAGATAGAGAATGAAAAGATTTTATCTGAGCCAAGATACTAAAGAAAATATTCCTAAAAAATGGTCGATGATGCTCTTTAATAGTTTCATAAACGTGTGTATTTTTTCAATAACAATCACAGAAGAGAATTAAACCCCCATTATAACTATATTTATAAACATATAATTATGAGGCATAAATTATCGTTTTAAAAATAGGTTGTTTTATTCGGCCAAGGGCTCGGTCCTGAGGTGGCCAGATATGAGGGATCTATTGTAAAGCAGACTCACCACATGACTCGGTTTCGTCGGAGCCATCTGGACAGTCGGGAGTGCCATCGCACTGCCAGGTGACTGGGATACACTCACTGTTGGTGCAACGGAACTGATCTTCCCTGCAGTGATATGCTGTAACAGGTACAACAACATCAATCTTATTATATCTACTCTAAAACAAACACAGTGTGAGCAAAATTTTGTATCTGTCCATAGATTTATGATTTTTTATAAAATAAGGGGTATTTGGACACGAAAAACGATTGGAGCCAGTCTCAAGGCTGGGAAAATCTTGTTTTTTGTACTACAGCCCTTCAAAGTCACCTTGTTATCGTCATAGACCTTTTTTGTAGCTGCAGTCAACTAAAGCAGCTGATTCATGTTATTTGTATTGTTCATAGTAAATCATGTTATTTGTATTTTTCATAGTAAAATTCGTAAACAATGAATTTTTAGTTTTGTTTGGAAGAAACTATTTATGGAAAGTAATATTTAGTTTGGTTTAATTTTACAGAAAACATTATGAAGAAAAGTAAATTTGTTTCAGTTTAATTTTAACAAATGTTTTTAGTCTTAAATTTTTCAAAAATTATTTTTAGGAATGAAAATGAAGCTGAAACGGCCTGAAAGTGGTTTTACCATGAACAAATCAAACTCTCACCCACACCGATGTACGGAACAAAGTTTTAAATAATAAATCTAGTGGTCCTCAAATGATATCATACAACAACCCGATTTACATGGAATTTTAAATGTAAGACATCTATTTATTAAAGTGTATTAAAATGTTTTATTCAAACCATATCAATTATTTTTTCACAGAGTACATAACAAATATATATTTTAATTTAGCTAATTAACTTATCTAATACATGTTTTATTCTTCTGAGCAAAACTTGTTTTCCCGATACTTCATAAAAATAAGACTAGGGGTGTGCATGTGTCTGTGCATATGTAATGAAAATCATGTCATACATTAATTGCACCAAAAAAACACAAATGAAAATAATGGGGGTGCATACAGGGGGTGTTGGAGGTAAATGATTGTTTGTTTTTGTCGGATGTACGGTTTTAAACAAAAAACCAAAACCACACAATATAATACAAAACCAAAATATAAATTATTAAAACTAGTAGTATGTTATAGATATAGATTATAAAGCAGTGTTATAAATATTTGTATAATGGGATAATGGGAGGAACCACTTCAGAAAACCCCTTACCCTTCAGAAAAACTTATTATATTGTATATAATACAAAACAAAGCAAAACAAAACAAAGGTGTAGAGCAGATTTAAACTCGAGTTAGCAGCGTAGTAGCCGTGTGTGTAATTCGTTAGACCAGTGGTTCCAAAACTGTGGGTCACAGAAGGGTGTCAGGTGGGTCGTGGCATGGGCCTAAAACTAAAAGTTAATTTTAATTTTGAAAACAAAATGTTAATGTATTTACATTTTAATAATAATTGTAATCATTCAAATTTGCTAATACCATAATATTTCCCACATAGGGCCCAACCAGGGAAAAACTAATCCCTTACCTATCTTACCTGTAAATACTAATCCTGTTGTACTAATAATGTTGTTTTATTATAATATCTCATAAATTAAAAGTGTTTCATTTTGTTGGAATCAAAATATATGTTGGATAAAGCTTACCTATATCTGCCCGGACACTACATTAAATAAGGGCCTGTCACTTGTCACAATGAAATTAATTATAAGGTAAGCCATATGTATTAGTAAATTACGGAGGTACTAACTGCAGTTGCGCTCATCAGAGCTAGGCAAGCCATCGTGAGCGTCGTTGCAGTCATCATCTCCATCGCAATGCCAGGCTGTGGTAATGCACTGGCCAGACTCACAGCGGAACTTGTTGAAGGGACAGCGAGGTATGTTAGCTATAACAGAAAGTTACTTACGAACATGAACTTCAGGTAATAACCTATAAAGGTATTTATAACACTCAAAATCTGTTTTAACATGACATTCTCTGGTACCTTCAAGTAAAAAATAAAACCAATACTTAAGCCACCAAATTTGGTATGGGCAACTCAAAATCCTTACTTTTTGCTCTGGTATAAGTTAGTAGAGGTTGAAGTTTTGGGGTAGATTAAAACGTCTAGAGTAATGATGACCCTTGGGAGCATTGTGTTACATATGTTTAATGTTTTAATTATTTCTATTGTAGATTCATTCCCTCTATGGAATGCCTTGGTAATCTGTACTACTTTGTACTTTTGTTTCTAAACATCTTTTGTTCTCGGTCTTCAATAAATGGCCACGACACGATAAAGTCACATGATCAATGAATCCTTCCCAATCTAAGTTTTATTATGATATTTTACAAACAGACAAAAAGTATTACATATGCCCATCCAATAGATTCTAAAGGTCTCAGTTTAAGGGTGAACTCTCACAAGATTCTCAATCTCATTCATGAGACGCTGACCTGACAACCAAGTTGTTATTTCAAGGTGAATATGAGTGAAGGGTGAATTTCATGAATTATTTGCTGACTTGTAGCTTTGATACTCGCAAGGACCAGCTTATTCATTCACCTGGGTCATAAATAGCCCGTTGAACAAACGCAACTGGATCCAGAATCAAAACATCAAAAAATTGAGTCAAGATTTTTACTTAGGATCAAACTGGTGAACTTCTAAACCAGGAACTATAACTGTTACCTTCAAAGATAAAGTCAACATCTAAGATGTTGCTTGATAGGTTGAAAGGTTTCTAGCTATACTTCACACATGGAAGATTATGTGTCATACGTATAATCTTTAAATGTTAACTTGTAGTACATGATTCATGCACATGTTAAAACCATATTTAATGTGAGTTCCACTAAATCAATACCAACAGTCTTGATTTGATGTAACATTCAAATTAACATAAATAAAGTTAAAATCACAGAAACTGATATGAAGAACTACTATGGGCCTATTAGAGAGTAGACCTACTGGTGGTGTGGTTGTCACAGTCCTGTTCGTCACTGAGGTCCCAGCAGTCATTCTGTCCATCGCAGATCCACGAGGGATGTATGCAGGCTGTGGTGTGTTTGCATTTTATCACCTCCAGATCGGGCATCTCAGCAGTGCAATTGCGTGTTGCTGCACAGATAAGATGACGGAGTTAATAAAATTTGTTATCTACATATTGTGGTGGTATAAGCTACCACAATTATCAATTAGTTATGCAAATATATTAAACTTTATATGCTTGTGTATGAAACAGAAATAAAATAAACAGCTAGACCATTTTGATTAGAGGTGTGCGGATAGTGAATTATTTTTTCGGATCGGATTGGATAGCTCAGGTTCGGATCGGATCCGGATCGGATAGTTTTCGGATTCGGATACTCGCAATAAAAAAGTGAAATCAGACTTATCTAAGAATAAATTAGGAAAAAATCAATAAAATGTTATCAAAATTATTAAATGGTACATAAAAAATCATAAATTCTTCATAGGATGAACAACAAAACTAAAATTTTTACTTCACTGCATTTAAAATTATTAATAATAATAATAAGTTTATTCCATCAATAAATACAAATTTACAAAATAACAATTACCAGTAACAAATTTTAATATGGCGTAATTCACAAATTAAATCAACAGAAACCTTATAATTCGCCATTAAATGACATCAACTTTCTACTAATTCATCAATTCATTCTACTAATAATCAACTAATTCTCAATTTTATTTCACGATTCAATTATTTTATTTATTACAATGATAAAAACAAATCACCATTAACAAAGAATTAAGATTTGACAGACGCCGTTGGCTCGATGCCATCGGCTATCTGCGTATCGGCAAGGGCAGTGACAGTCGACAGTGCTATCAAACAAAGGCCTGTGCGCAGGCGCAGAGTTGGAATATTTGGCAGATAAAATACCCCGATCGGCTGTGTAACAATATTGAAACCCGTGAAATTATGGTACCTCGTCGTAATCTGGGATGGTGGCGACATCCTGTAATCCAGCTACTTGGAGGTCACGAATTGTGGATAGTTGTGAGAGATGGCGGTGGTTGTGGCGTTCTCTTGTGTGGATTAACGTCCGCACTATTGAATACTACGTTAATCCACAAAAACCATCCTCATAATTAGACCAATTCGTAATTCAGAGGGTGTGGTTCGGATTCCACGTTAAACTGTAGGTCCCTTATTTGCCATCGGCTGTTGGGCTATTAATTAACAGTCCTGTCTAAGGAATATGTCGGCCTTAGTCAGTAACAAGACTACAAGATCGCGCCACAATCATCCTACATTCATTCCTCATTCATACTTGGCTTAAAATACCTACCTGGGTAGGTTGCCATTTCAGTTAAAAAGTATAAAAGTATAAAGTATAAAATCTAGTTAGTTATCCATCTTAAAATTATCTAAAAATGTAAAACTAATAACGCTTAAATTCATTTAACAAGGATAAAATGTAGATTGAAAACAAGTGGACAATTTGTTGGTTATGTGAACACTGAACGACGAAATAGGCCAAATGTAAATTTGGCAACACTTTATCGTATTGCTCAAACCAGGAGTAGTTGAGAATGCGATAACTAAACAATTGATCGTCTACGTAGACGATCAGAATGAAGTAGTATTATTTTTGCCGGAAACCCCGTCGCAAAACGAGCTATTATGATGGTTTGTTACCAGTAACATTAAATCAACAATTCAAGTTTTTTCGTAGCCGAAATGAAATTTTATATGGAACAATATCAAACCACTATCTGATACTCGGTGCAACTATCGATGACGCTATGCTTTGTATTTCAAAATGCAATATCGTGTTGAACTTACGGTTACTTAAATGCGTAGTTGAAGAATCGAATAATCATACCGCATCCTCAGACCGCCCAATGACGTTCTTACATTCCGATTGGATATGAATTGCGTAATTTCGTCATCTGCGGTCGTCATTCGAATCGCTATAAGTGTATCGCGTCTACCAGTCAACGACATTGTTTTGATGAAAGACTACGTAATTTCGTCGTCTTATCAAGGTTTAAGCAAAAATTATTCCAGCTTCGCGGGTATTAACTCGACGAAAATCTCGTTGTTTTTGTTCAAATTGCTGTATTATACAGTCTATCCGAAAATTCGGATATTTATCGGACCGGATCGGATATCTTAAATACATTCGGATCGGTTTCGGATATCCGATCCGATCCGAATCGAATTTTCGGATATCCGCACACCTCTAATTTTGATGTGGAATTCTGCCATTATTACTTATGCGAAAGAGAATGCAGTTGATCAGAACTTCAAATAGGTTATTTTGTTATTTTCCAACTTTCTATATTCTATTTTGTCATGTAAGAGCAACTACCACAACATTTGAAGTACAGTAGAACTTGGATAATTCGAACCTCAAGGGACCAGAAAAAAATTCGAATTATCCAAAAATTCGAATTAGAAATGTTTTTGAAAGTGGTTGAAATAAACAGTAAAACATCATGTTTTAACATTGTATATTAAAAAAAGTTAGGTTATTAATGAAGATATATTATTGATTAAAATTCTAATTTTTGTTAAATGTCAATACTGTGTTTGGAGGGATCCCGAAAATTTAGCTATTTCAAATTTTTTCTTAAATCCCTTCTCTACCTCCTTGATTGCCGCTATTTATTCTTGCGACGTCAAAGATTTGTAGGTTCGCTTTGACGAATCGAACCAGTTCATACACACGACGTGTTAACATGAACGCAGACGAAGTCACAAATGCCAACACGAAACAAAGACGACGAATATCGGAAACCACCATCAATGATACGCACGTTACTGAACTGCGCCGGCGCCGTGTAGTGACATATTAGAGATGTCAATGTTGTGATTTATGATCAGTAGTGGACTGGTGAGGGGGAGGGGTATAATGTGACCAAACAACAGCAGGTGTACGTGCTGTGAGGGTTGGCGAGGGATGTAGCTAAAAATAGTCTACGGACAGGAAGCCCGAACATCGTTTCCGGGAAAATCGCACACAATGACTTGTTCTCTTTATAGATTTACGCTGCAAAAAATTCGAATTATCCAAAAAAATATTCGAATTAACCAGGATATTTTAACATTGTTTTTATATAACATTCTAGGGACCAAGTCAAAACTTGGAATTAAAGAAGTTTTCGAATTACAGAAGTTCGAATTATCCACGTTCCACTGTATTTATATTGATACCATTCTGTAACCAATAAATGCCCTATATAAATTCAGTTAGTTAAAAAAAGCTAGAATTTCAATCAATATAAAATAAGAATACTACCCGTATTTAAGGTTTTTATGTTCTTTTAAGTTCTATACAAAAAAGAACAAGAAGGAGAGTATTTCCGGGCATCTTGCTAGCCCAACAGTTATCGTCTTGGATTTTGTTGCAGGAGGTCACGGGTTTGATCCCTGGGATGTCCACAAACATTTGATGGGTTTGGACCGCTTCCCCTTAAAAATTGTTTGTGTATTCTCTTGTAAAAATGCCATTGGCATTAACAGATCAAAAAAATGTTCATATTCAATATTCAAGGGGAGGCTAGGAGATGGGTTCTTTAAATTTATGCGTAAAAAGAAAAATTGTGTGCAGCTTCAGACGGTGAACTTACGGCAATTCATCTCGTCACTGGCATCAGGACAGTCGGGGTCAGCGTCGCACCGCATGCTGATGAAGATACACGTCCCGGTAGCACACTGGAAGTGCGTGCTGGGGTCACACGTGCAATCCAGCTCGTCAGAATTGTCGCCACAATCGTTGATGTCATCGCAGCGCCGTGTCATCTGAATACACCGGTTGTTCTGGCACTTAAAGTAACCGCTACGGCACGTTCGCATGCCTAAATGCAGGTTAGTTTGAATTAGGGATGATGTAAAGAATAGATGTTAGTTTATGAAGGTTTAGGTCCTAGCAAAACCAGGCATACCTTCCTGTGAGGGGTCATAAAGATCCCTAAAAATTAGTATTTATCTGGATTGAAGGAGTAGGGCACGGACATCTAACAATTATGGTATTCAACTTAATTTACACTCCTCACTCTATAGATACGTTTTTGTAAGTTACTGAGTTGAATACTAATTTTGTTTAAACTTATGTAACAAGGTTTCTCCAACAGCTTGAAGCAGGTAGAGTAATTTTCAATAACGAACCCAATGCTAATTTTTAAAGAAAAAAAGCCACATTGAGAACTCCTGGTTCAAAGACTCTAGGCCACATAGGGGAATACTAGACTGTTTTGTTGACAAGTAAACTTTCCTTAAAACAAAAGATCATTGCAATAGACACAGTGAGAAAAAACACAATAAACTTGTTATATTTAATTTCACTGAACATTTTATCAAATAATCTCTGAAAAATAAGCACCCTCGTCCGAAAAATTAGATTATACAAAAACTCACTGCAGTATGTTTCATCCTCATCACTGAGGTCGATGCAGTGAGGCAACCCGTCGCATGTCAGGTGGTAGGGGATGCAGCCTCTGTCAGAGCACTGGAACTCGTCCTGCGTACAGTTTGGTGTGTTGACGGTGACACAACGTTTGCCGTCTGGCAGCAGCGCTCGGTTCTCGTTGCAACTGCAATACATCGTCCCGTTGGCCCACAGGTTGCACCGATCCTCACACCCGCCATTGTGCAGACGACAGGGGTCTTTGAAACCTGTAAAACAAACGAGTAGTGAATCTGTACTCTTAATTCTCCATGAAAGCAGGCATCCAAGAATTACCTTAAATATACCTGTAATACAAGCTATTGTTAAATTTTGTGATTGCTACTCCAGATTATAGTAATATTTTTTCGGGGAAAAATATTTGTTCAACTACAAAAATACTGCCAAACTTAACAAAATCTCTGTAAACATTTATAATTGTAATGGTGTAATACACTCACACTCCATAGCATTGTCGGATATGGCCACAATACCCATGGGGCGGGGTACATCTTTCCTCAACCACTTAACGTCTGCTCCCGTGTACTTGTTTGCCCGTATCACCGCATGTTGTACCCAGTCCGTCCAGAACAGCAAGTCTCCGTAGACAGCCATGTCGAACGGATGTTGAGGAGTAACTCTGGCCAAGACCTACACAACCAAACATACATAGCCTTCTAACTAAAGAAAAAATAATTTTGTCATAACAAGACATAATATGCTACCTTCAACACTATAAGTGTACCAACAGACTTGATCGTCTTCAGCACATAGAGACCAGAGCTGAGAGCTAACCACAGTTGATCAATGTGATCACTCCAGGAGAGGCATTGGTCGTTAATGAGGCCAAGATGTTTTGAGAAGTTAACCCTCTGGAGCTCAAAGGGTTCATAGAGGCTTTCTTTGCAAGTCTTCTTAATACCTAATAAGCTTACTTTGTTTTAAAAGAATTGAATACCATATTGTTACTTTTGTAAATAACACCTTTTATAATAACATGCGTATCCAATAACTGAAATTTTATTCTTAAAACACCAAAGACGACACATAAAATACATTACACATTAACATAGAAAACACATAGATTAATCACACACAAACACACAGTAGCTTAATTCACAACTAATTATTTTTCAATACTATTATACCCACACAACATTAAAACACTGTTATGGTTCAGGAGGTAATAAATTGTAGCAATTAACACATAGAATGGCGCTTTATTAATATTTAATACTGAATGATCCCAAGTACATTCACATTTTCAGATCCAATACTTTCCAACAACTACTTTCACTTTCACTTTGACTAATCAGGAATCGTCCGTTCAGGGTTGATTGACAGTTGAACCTTCAGCTTATAACTTGTTTAATCCCTGTGAGGATAAAATTTCCCAACATTCTACAATTAACATATATTATAGCAGTAGAACCTCGATTATCCGGGGGTGGATCAACCGGGCGGCGGGTTAACCGGGGTCCAAAACTGGCAAAAAATTATTATTTTAAAAGAAGTTTTTCATTGTCAATTTTCTCATGAAAACTTTTTAAATCTCAAATACATGATAATAATACTCAATACTAACATAAAATTAGTTTTGTAACAAACTGAACATTATTATAATAATTTTACTGAAAATATTCTGGTTATTAACTAAAGAGTAGATAAACACGAACTTGAATGAAAAATAAAATATCGATCAACATTCTGACGAAATAAGCAAGCTCCAGACTATCAATATTCCTTCATTAGACAGCTGTTCACAACACAACTCATTATCACTCATTGAATTGTAGTCCTGTTCTGCCATATAGACTTAAAACAAAGGTGTGAATGTCCAGATCTTCTATGGAGGTTCCACTTGTAAGTAGACAGTTCCATTCGCATACAAGACTGGATGGGTGATAGGCATTAACATTAACATAGTTATAGAGTTTTCACTCAGCTACATTTTAAATTAGAACTATATCTTTCAAGTGTGTTCACACACACAAAATCATAATAAAGTTAAGTTAAGATAGGGAAATAAATAAATTAAAAAAAGATCACAATTGCAATAAATTTTACAGAAAGGTAAAAAAACAAGAAAGTTTGAAACAAAAAATACAACGTACCACACGGTTGGTGCCATCGTACTCGCACCGCTCAATCTTGTCAAGCCGAGCGTCGCCCCAGTAAAGTTTCTTGGCCGAATGGTCAAGCGTGAGGGCATTGGGCATACGAATATCTGTGGTGATGATGGACTGTTGACCGTAGCCCGTCAAAAATGCTCGCTGGATACAAGGGTGGTGCGAATTCCAGTTGGTCCAGTACATCCTCCTGTTATGTTACAAAGTATGGAAATACAAACTGAACACTGAGAAATTCTCATTTGTATACTATACACAAAATAAAATGCCAATTGCTGGTTTATCTACCTCAGTAGAAAAAAGTAAAAAGTAAAGTTAAGTGTGATAAACTAATTTAAATTTTTAGAGGGTACAAAAAATAGAGTTCACATCAAATAAAATTTCACACATTATTTTTGCTCACAAATTTAAAACTATAAACTTGAAATAAGTATGGTTATTTATGGTGGTAGCACAACACGTGTTACACACCCCAAAATACTAACTACATTCCATTAATTAATAGGCAGTGTAAAGGTTTAATTGCATCAGCGATGTACTAACATAAAACCTTAACAGCAAAGGTTTTTGGTATTGTTAGCTTTCTATATCATATAGTTTATTTTTTATCGCATATACAGTAAAACCTCGTTAATCCGGACCCCATTAATACGGACTTCGCTTAATCCGGACAGCCATTGGATCGCAGTTTTAATGCGCAGAACGCTGATTAGTATCATGCGATCGTCACCGTACGACTGCGCCCGGCGATGTGAGTGTGCGTGCGTATGCCGAGTGCGGGCGGTCACAGCGCAAGGCGTACGTGCCGTTACCATGGTTACAGTGGTACTGTCAGCCAATAGTAGCTCAGTCACATGATTGTGTTTCTCCTGCTCGTGTCAGGCCGTCAGTTGTCAGTTGCTCCACAGAGGTCAATTACAATGCACGTTTTAGTTGCGTTGTTTAATTGTGAAATTAACACAAAAGAAAGGCAAATAAAGTTCAACTCCTTCTTCAAACCAGTTCAGTCACTTGAGGACGAACCTCAACCCTCTTGTTCAAAGTAATTTTGTCTTTTTTCGTTGTCTCATTTTTTGGATGGACGTAAATACCAAGTGTATATTTTTGTTCAAATGTAACTACTGTATGTATTGTTTGTACAATATGTATTTTTATATTCAGAATATACATACTATTAAGTTTATCTGCAAAAGGTGTTTCATTATATACAAAAATCACTGTCTTTCTTCGTTTAGGATTATTTGTTTTAATCCGGACTTTCATTAATCCGGACAACTTGGAGCCCCAATTAGTCCGGATTAACGAGGTTTTACTGTATTAGTTTTTTTAATTCATAAATTATATTAAACATTTTATTTTCATGGATTTTATTCTATCAAGACTGTCTATATTCTTAGCCTAAAGAGGTGCCAGCAGACAAATTCTGATTGAACCACAAAAATCAAATCTATTTCTATCTATGAATCTTCATCAGTTTATAGGAATAGTTAAGCTGTAAACTGATGTTTTAGTTCAGAACAATGACTACAGTCAGGCGTGCACTGATATTCAACAAGTTTTTTACAAGTAATTTACCAGTCACAGCTGTCCACCGCGATGCCCCTTGGCTTATCGCTAGGGCCCAATTTAATGATGGTCTCAGGCTTGAGGTTGATCCAGTTCTCGTTCAAATTCACCTTGTTGATGGTAGCGTCATTGTTGCACGTCCAGTACAACATGTTTTCTATTGCCTCGTAAGCCAGTCCCTCAACTGAGCCTAGACCTGAAAAGATAACAGTAAGTCATGACGACCATGAGTAATTAACTCAAAAAGTTTGAACCTGAAAATGATGATTCTCAAAACCAGGTCTTTCAAAGGTCCCCTTTATTAAATTGACTAAAAATGAGTCATGTTGATAGAATAATGGAAACACCTTTCTAAATGTGATTGTTGAGTGAAACTAATGAATTTTATTACAAATTTCCACAAAGAAAGAAGATTACCGTTGAATGGCAATAAGTTAGTAAAATTAGTACAATAGAGTCCCGGTAATCCAAACTTATTGGGACTGAACCCTTTTCGGATTACCGAGTTGTTCAGATTACCCGGAATTGCAGTGTAAAGTTCAATAAAAGTACTAATAAAGTCCATTATTTTAGATCCGAAGAGTGTATTTAGAACAATTAACTTATGTCTTATCACAGTTCATACATAGGTTTGTCCACTACATGTTTTGCTTGAACGGCATCAAGTGTTCCTGCAGAGACATTTTATCTGTTATGTGATTGTCATTATTATTTAAATATAAAACACGACAAACACATTGACATATATAAACGAACAATGATAAAACAGTGCTGTCTGTAGACATACTTT
Source organism: Nephotettix cincticeps (assembly GCA_023375725.1). Classification (NCBI taxonomy): domain Eukaryota; kingdom Metazoa; phylum Arthropoda; class Insecta; order Hemiptera; family Cicadellidae; genus Nephotettix; species Nephotettix cincticeps. The sequence continues at coordinate 41,075,600 of CM041785.1, forward strand.
TTACACGATCGCAGTCATTGCTGGAGTTGAACTCAAATGTTCGAAAAGTAGTTCGCTGAAAAGTAATGATCGGACCGTGAGAATCACATCTATTGTATAGCTAGACATTAACCTCCACTATCTTGAGCAATAGTGCAATGTAGCAGTACTGCTTACATTCGAATGCTTGATGTTCATGTTATGAGACCATGGTGCATCTTGGCTACCAGGATATCTTTGTTACGTCAAAAGACGATAATTGAATGCTTATATTCCAAAAATAAGTTATTGTACATTGTTAACTTTGTGTATGTGGTAATGTAAAATTAGTGTAACCGTGTTGTAAATTAAAATGTTATAATTGCTTTGTTTTTAATTTAAACTCGGTAACCTTTTTCCCCATCAGGTTGTTTGGATTACATCGGACTCTGGTGTACTCAAATGTAAAAATTTCAGGAAAAACAATTCACTTACAATAAGTATCAGAATATTCAGTTCAATGTTAATAACTTCAGCTATTCTACTACTCAACAATACAACTATTCTATATCATTATGTCATAAAGTACCATACTTAAAAATAAATCTGTTTGATGTGTATACATAAAAATTTTTTTTAAATATTGTTAAATCCGTAGTTAAATAATTATTAGCAAACTCTGAAAAAATAAGAATTAATAAATTCTTTGGAATGGGATAGGAAGTACTCTAACCAAGCATTGAAATTGTCAGACTCACGTTCGATGATTTGACGGTGATTGCTACCATTGAAGTGCACAGCGTTGATGGATCCTTGTTGGATGTCCGAGTAGAAGAGAGTGGACTGATTATAGTTGTACGTGAGTCCAATAGCGTTCCTCATCAGCTCCTTGGACTGTATGCTGGGATAAGGCGCATTGAGATTGTGTTCGTCAGAAATGTGCACACTGTCGATGCTCACCACCCGTGAGTACATCAGAAAACTGTCGTACTCTGGAAAAACACACCAGGCGTTTGAACCAGTGCATGGTGTAAAGGATATTTAAACAAAAAATACATCTGAAGGTAATATTTGAATGAATTATAATATTTGATTCTCAGGGTTTGCCAGCAGTTTGATAACAGATTTGCCATATCGCAGGTATTTCTAACATCCCTTGGGTAATTCTAAGATCCGTGGTAATATAGTGGATAATCACGATCACAGAGGGAGGATAAATGGTAAATGTAGGGCAATTTATTCCAGGACAGTGAGTAAAAGGCTCAAATTTGGTTGGCAGTGCTGCTTAGCAGGGTAAACGAACATCACATCAACGAAAGTTAAGTTACGGCTACACAATAAACCGACTGTTATTTGGTTACCGATAGATAACAAACCCCATTCAATTTATGTGGTAAATATAAGCCTATTTACCATACTTGTACACTTTTTCTTTCTTTTAGCGAATTTCCCATAGGGAAGAAGCTATTACCGTGGGTCTCATGGTAAGACTTAAGCCCGGGACCATGTTATTTTTTCGTTTTTAGGTGCCCAGAGTCCAAAAATAATAGTCGTTAAAATTTATACACACACACACATATATATATATATATATATATATATATGTGTGTGTGTGTGTGTGTGTGTGTGTGTGTGTGAACTTGATAACTCTCGTAAAAATGATCCGATCGAGACCAAATTTGGTAGAAACGTGTATTCCTACAAATGCTCGGACGAGTTCGTAAACCAGACATATCGGTCAATGGGAAAGGGGAGTTTGGCGGGGTTTTTACCCCAAAATGGGATTTTTTGCGTTTTTCACATGTATTTTTTAAAACTTTCTAATTTTATATTTCACCATTGGAATCCGCTTAAAAAACTACACAATTTAGTTCCTTAAAGTTTTTCTTTATCTCCAACGGTTACCGAGATATAAAAAAATCTAAACACAGTACGTTGTATTGTGGGGCTCCAATGTTTATCTTATGGAGGATAGGGAAAAATTAATATTTCCCATATTAATCAATATTTTTGGATAAAACTTGATATTTAGTTTCATGTGGTTGAGATCTATCCATTTATGTTTAAAAATCATAGTTTATGTGTTTATCATGACAGCAAACCTGCATACTCTTTTCCCATATTAATCATATAGGGAATAAGGCAAAGTCCTTTATTTATGGGCAGATGTTAATGAAAGTTGGTATAAATGTTTAGATAAAAATTATTTATGGTAGAAATGATTACTTTCAGTGTTCCTCACAGCAGCTAACCTGCACACTCTTTCCCATGTTAATCTTATGGAGAATAGGCAAATAATTCTTATGTTTATGGACAGATTTTTATAAAACTTGTCATATATTATTATTATTATATTATTGATTTGGAAATTCGCTGAGTACGCAGGTCTGTTGTGACGGGGGTATTTACTGTTATCTTATCAATCTTATAAGTAATCTTATTTTACTTAGGCTATATGTTCAGCCATACATGTTAAATATTATAATTTATTTAAATTTTTATAATACTGTACCGTACTAAAATACAGCAATTTTTGATTACTGACATTTCTTTTAACTCCCGTCCGCCAAGTGTTATTTTACAGTAGGTTACTTTCCTTCATTAAGAGCTATTTGTTCACAATTAACAATGAAAGTTTAGACAAAAATTATTAGATCTAAATCTTAGAATTTCTATATGATAATATAAAATTTTTACAAATGTTATTTTCTGACGTAGTATATACTGTGCATTTGGATTACGCTGTAAATACGGCGTTTGCCAGTTGGAGGGTTAAGTTTTGAGTTTCATCTAATATACACCAAGCTCAGTTAAATAGCATTTTTCCTAAAGACTGGTTCATTTCTCAATTTGTATCAAGTATAAAAGTATTGCTAATAACATTACTCTTACTGACTTTGTACTCAGCCATTGGTTGAAAAAAAAATATTTTCAAGAAATAATTATTTAAAATATGCATATAAAAAAACTAATGTCGTGTAAATTTAACGAACCAGTGCAGTTTTTGCCATCAGCCGCCACAAGTCCATGGGCACAGGCGCAGATGGCGCTGGTTCCGTTGTACAGACACAACTCGGCACAGCCTCCATTGTTCACCGCACAGGGGTTGGTACCTGTTGACAAATGTACATGTCACATCTCAGGTGAACAGCCCTTAGGAATAAGGGATTAATACGGAATGGATGGGTAAACAACAGTCCATCCCCCTCACAGTCGACCTGACTGCAGACCTATACGGGTCATTGGGTAGAATGATTCCTGCTACGAGATTGATAGAGTATGGATACACTGCGGCATTGAGATCAATTGTGCCCCAGTTGCTGGCCCTGGTTGACTACTAGAGCTCACACTTTAGCCCAAATCAATTCATGAAGTCAAACAGCTGATAAAGATACAAATTAAAATACATTCTCAATTTGTGTGTGATGTCTTGCAAAGCATGTGGCTCTGGGTCCACAAAATTGAAGCAACCTCCTTTCGTGAAAGTTTATCGGCTTCCTCAAATTGATTTTTTTATGGTAATGTGTCTCTGGTGTTCTTGGTGCCAGTTACCAAAGATGAAGTAACTCTCTAATTAATACAGTAGAACCTCGATTATCCGGGGGTGGATCAACCGGGCGGCGGGTTAACCGGGGTCCAAAACTGGCAAAAAATTATTATTTTAAAAGAAGTTTTTCATCGTCAATTTTCTCATGAAAACTTTTTTAATCTCAAATACGTGATAATAATACTCTATACTAACAATAAAATTAGTTTTGAAACAAACTGAACATTATTATAATAATTTTACTGAAAATATTCTGGGTATTAACTAAAGAGTAGATAAACACGAACTTGAATGAAAAATAAAATATCAATCAACATTCTGACGAAATAAGCAAGCGCTAGACTATCAATATTTCTTCATTCCACGGCTGTTCACAACACAACTCAGTATCTGATTGGCCCGTGGCCATGACGACACATGCACTAGATTGCGCAATAGATACTGCGCATGTGTGTGAGCGGGGAGAGAGAAGACGGACGAAGGAAGAGAGATAAGGAAGGAGACTGCCAGAAGTCGATGAGTCATCACCCCTCCCCTCAGCCGTGTTTTGTTTGAACAACAGCTCAGCTGACTTGATTTTTTAGTTGCCAGTTTTGATTATTCTGTCGATGAGTTACAGTTTTGAACTAGTTTTTCAATTAATTTCATTAAATCTATTGTCTCAATTTAACTGTTTGTTTGTCTGTATATTGTAATATTTTTAATTAAATTAAGTTGTTTATAATCCTTGTAAAAATGTCAGATAATGGTTCGTATGCGATAACAAAATGCCCGCATTCGAAGTTATAAGTGACGAAGATCTGTTTAAAGCGTGCTGATGACTAATGATGTATTAATAATAAACTAGGGCGGTTTTTATGTGAATACTTTGAATTATTTTCTTCATTCGGATTAACCGTGTTTTCAGTTATCCGTGCCCCCTCTCCCGCTGATTACCCCGGATAATCGAGGTTCTACTGTATATATTTCAAAAACATTCTTCCTAGATGGATAGTCAATAGGAAAGGAGCATTATACAAAACAATACAGAAGAAAATGAGTTCAAGCAGACTGTGTGTCTTGGATCAGAGAGAAGATAGGAGATGAAAGCATGCCGCACTGCATAGCCAAAAGTTACTTAAATTGAAACAGCTTTTTTCACCCAATTAATCCTCTGGCAAATCATAGGACACAATCAGACTTTAAGCTGTTTCTTAAAACCATTTTTTTTACCCTCAAGGGATTGTCCTGTTTTGGCTTGACACTGGGGAAATACTTGACACAAAAAATAAATCCATCGCAGAAAAGAAGAACAAGTGTGAAAAATACCCCAGGAGTTCAGCTTCCAGAGGCCCCTGCTGTGGCAAAACACTAAAACCCTAGTGGTAAGACCACACCACTGCTATCGTCCAGAGCTATAGGCTCATAGCACCATCACAGTGGGTAGCCTCTGTTCTTTCCAGAATACCTCACTCGTCGCTCACTGAGCATCACCTGATGCATCACTCAAGGCAACCGTCCCTCTTCTTCCTTAGAAATATGGACAACAGGAAGTTGTTTAAAACCTTCCATTTTTCGTTACTTTGCAACATCTTTCCCACAATATTCTCTGGGGTCAGATCCACAACCAACTGTGGCTGCAAGGGCAGTACGATCTTCTCAATAATGGCATAGAGAGTCTTAATACTCTATTACAACTGGATGAAGTGTTTGTTGTACCTGTCTGTCGCCGGGGGCTGAACACCACCAGGTCCTTGAGAGAGTCGCCAACACCTCGCAGCAGCACTGTGTAGTCTGTCAGGTTCGTGTCTGGAGCCACCTTGATGCTTCCACGTTCGTGTGTGCTACAATTACAATTGATTTATATCAATTGGTTATTTTTAACACAAAATTAAAATAACGTATTACAGTGGAACTTGGTTATAACGTCATTGAAGGGACCACACAATTAATGACGCTATATCAGAGTGACGCTATAAAAGAGGTTACATAATTTTAATTTAAAACCGAGGTAAAATAGGGAAACTGAACTTTAATGAAGGTAATTTGAAATACACCGTAATTTTATGTTTATGACTGACTGACTACTCTACTAATTCAATTTCTCTACTCTGCAATTTGAAAATATTGCAATGAAGTTCGGCTTGGTGAATTCAACTGTTGGTTCGATTTTAAAAAACAAGCCCGAACACACGTCTGCTATCTTACGTCCCTCCTCACACGCTCTTATAACTCACACCTTTTCTTCAGCAAAACCTTTCTCTTAACACTTGCCATTATTTTTCAATACTGTATTCGTAAATTAAAATAACGAAAAACAAACTGTAAAAGACATACACTGAACTAACGATATCTACACGAACTGTAGGTACGTACGAACGGCATCACAGTGCTTTGATGCAACGTTAGTCACTGACACTGACCTTGATGACCGGCGACAGCGGATATAGGGTAGGGGAGGGGGTTGGGGCGGTTAGCGGTAAGACAGCAATAAAATGCCGTTTCTAAAAATAGAATGTAGCTAAACAATAGCCGAAACCCTCACGTTGCACCACCGACCGAACTTTCTCTATTTAGCTATATGTTGCCTTCATCTCGGCCCGATTTTCTTGACGTTATATACGAGGTTTGAGAATTTACTGACGATATATCCGAGGTTTTTTCCTATGTAAATACATAAAGTTTGGCGGGACCTAAAAATACATGACGTTATATCCGAGTTGACGTTATGGCCGAGGCCGCAATAACCGAGTTGCACTGTATAATTAAAATTACTGTAGTCCTTAAATAAAAAACAGTCTACAGTACACATCCAGTAATAAGACTGATGTGTCAGTAAATCATGTATTATATCTAAACTTGCGAAACATTGAAATCACAAGTCACCACAACAATAGTAAGCGGAACAAAAAAATTGTATTTATTAATTCCAACCAAATTCTGAACAATTTGAACTTTTTTATACAAAATGCAGATCAAAAACCATACCGTCAAGATTGAAATTCCCAAAAATGACGTTCAGACATCAATTGGGTGTTTTTGATACCTCTAAAATAAGTTTAAGAGTAGTGTAGCTCCACGGTCAACCTATTCATTAGTTCATCGCTACCCCAATCAAATACTCAGTTATATCTTAACTACCGGTGCATTTATTTTTGCATTTGTGCACTCATCTTGAAGTTAGCAAGCTAGGTTATCGGCGGCGTAGTGATAATATCAATAGCATATTGATAATAGCTGTCGACAAAGATTTTGAGCAATATTATTAAGTGCTGCCAAATTTACATTTGGCCCATTTTGTCGTTCCGTGTTGATATAACTAACAAATGTTCCACTAGTTTTCATAATACCGTTTTTAAATGATGCATTTGTAGATAATTTTCAGATTAAATAAATAGATTACTACAAGTTATCATAATTTCATGGGTTTTAATTGTAACATGGCAGCCCGATACACAGATAGCCAATGACAGAGCTAACGTCTTCTGTCATACCTTGGTTCTTTGTTTATGGCGATTTGTTTTTATCATTGTAATAAATAAAACATCATGAAATAAAATTGTGAATTATTATTTAACAATCCACCCATGGTTTATATAATTAACTTTTAACCCTTAAAGCGCAAGTTAAGAATTCCCTGTCTATGCTCATTTAGTATAAACATCAAAATATTATTTTCCCAACGTTATTTTATGATTTAGGTAGCTTAACCCTCCGCCTGTAAAGACCCGCGTTTATAAGTGCAAAAAGCATATTCGGGGTGGACGATTACTGGCCAAAGTTGCTGGGCCAAATACAGTTATATAATACAGTAAGTATTATAATTAACTGCATATCTTGTTATTAATAAATTTATTAACTTTTCATTCACAAATCCAAACAAATCCACAAATCCAGCATTTCCGATAATGGGCCCTTCTAATCGCTATTTAAATGTATTGTCAAGATACTACTGTAGTTAAGTTTCAAAACATTTTGAACTTAACTTATAGCTACAAGATACAGTAAATGTTAGGCGTGGTCATATACATAATACTCACATGTCTATCCAGTAGAGTTTGTGATCGTGATGAGTGACAGCGAAGGGGTTGTCCAAAGAGTGGTTGAGTAGCATCTCTCGGCCTGAGCCGTCGTAGTTCACTCGTTCTATAGTGTTGCTGGCAGAGTCACACCAATACACTTTGCCTTCCTGTCAACAATGTCACAAGTCTCTAATGAATTTTCTGATGTTATAAACATCAAATATTAAAACAGGGTTTTCACAATACAAAAATTAAAATCACTGATACTATTCACATTAGATTAGATTATTGAAATGACAACCATACTAAAATGTATGTATTTTAAGCCAAGTACGAATGAGGATAGAGTGTAGGATGATTGTGGCGCGATCTTGTAGTCTTGTTACTGACTAAGGCTGACATGTTCCTTAGACAGGACTGTTAATTAACCCTAGAAATGGCAAAGTCGTATATTACGACACATTTACATATTCAATAAGAATAGGCAGGTGGAGGCATCTGTCGTCAGTTTTGTGGACTTGTTAGACACTATCGCCTACGCGACCGTGTTTCCCTCTGGGGGCCAACAACCGAAACTGCTCTCGTAGTACACGAGCCTGCCACCGGGCAGGTCTATAACCAAGTAAACGCTTTCTTCTCCTAGGCACTGATGGCCGAGGCGGCTAACGCACTACGCTGACGAGCGTAACGTTCTAGTCATTCGGAAGTACTAGGGTTCCAATCCCAACTAGCAATCCCAATTTGGTTTGCAAATGTGTGGTATAGCGGAGTGGAGGGCCCACCTTAAATAAACGGTGACCGACTTGGGTGGAAGTTGACGGCATTTGTAGGCTTAATTGGGATTGCAGTGGACACCTGTTTTGCTTTTGTGGTTAGTGGTTATAAGGGGGGGGGGCATGTTTTAAGCTTTTTTTGTTTAAACTTTGATATTTCAAGAAGATATTAGTAATTATTTTTATAAGTTAAAGTGGTTAAATAGCCCAACCAATGGCATGGACTACTTAACGTGGAATCCGAAACAATACGAATTTTTACTATATTAGAATTGGTATTTATAATTTGCGGATAACATAGTAATCTGTATCAAATAATAACAGAGAAGACACATTCATCTGTAATATATAAACAACATATGTCAAAACTAGTTTTTTTGTACAAAATTATTGTTTTTCACAATAATTTGTCAAAAACTAATATACACTTAAATAAAAAATACAAATATTCAAATTACTCTATTAGAGTACAAATCAAAAAATATTGTAAACATATTGTATTTGTTGTTCAAAAAAAAATAAAATGTATTTCAATACATTTTTTTGTAAAATATTTGCCTCATGAGGTTAATAACTCAAGCGAAAAACGTTTTATGTGATCAGAGAGCCGTTATACCTCAGCAGTGTGTGATCGCCTCAGTATGGCGTGTGATGAGTTGGGTTTGGAAAAACTACTAGTAGTGCCAACTGTTTCTACACACAAACATGCACAAACTAGTGTAATCTCATGCAAATAGGAATAATTTTTCAGTTTATGGGATTTTTAAAATTGCAGTATATTATTTTTTATATATTGATGGAAGATTTGCGATAACGATCGCTCATAAAAACTTTGATACAATAAGAATTAGTAATTATTTTTATTTACAATATAGAAAGCTTATCTAGGTTTAATACAACAACCATGGAATAACAGAAACGTGGAATCCGAAACACTACAAATTACGAATTGGTCTGATTATGAAGATAGACTTTGCGGATTAACATAGTATTCAATAGTGCGGATGTTAATCCACACAAGAGAACACCACATCCACCGACCATCTGTCACAACTATCCACATTCTGTTTTTAAGATTAGTTAATAAAGTTGTCAAACACCTAGAAAACAAATTGGGTCACATTACACAAAATTATGATTTCCTACAGTTGTTGATAATGAGTTTTGGAGCCAAAAGAGACGTGTCAAGGCACAAACTATGACTGCTATGTACACTTGCCCCAAAACAAACATAATATTCAACATACTCTGTATTAGAGTACAGTCTTCAAAAATATTATTGTGTTTAAACATTTTTTTTGTATTTTCGTACAACTTGGCACCAAAAATTTGGTACCAAAATGTTCCAATCCACTACAGAGAGAATAGCCACATAAGTACCTCAAGATCGAGAGCGATGTCGTTGATGGTGCCGGCGGTGAGCGTAATAACGGTCATGACGTTGGAGCCGTCCAGTCCGGCGCGGTTGATGCGGTGCTGCTTGCCCGTGTCGCTCCAGAACAGTAGTCCTCTCGCCGGGTCCAGTGCCAGCGAGTGTGGAGTGTCCAGACCACTGGGCACAACTACAAACCTGCACAATACAGACATCCACTGTTACTCTACACCATCAAAATAATCAGCTAGTGTAACAGTTCATGCATATAGGATTCAATAATTTTCCTTCATATGGATTTTAAAATATTGCTGTACACTTTATCAGTCTTCTGAACATCACTGGATCAAGCTGATGCCAGAAAGATTTGCGGAGATAACGATCGCTACCATAATTCGGTACACACAATAAAACACAGAATAAAGTCCAATTACATATTTCATGATTTCAATTTTACTGAAAAGACAATGAATAATATAAATTAGGTTGTAATTCATATACAGTAAACCATTGATTATCCGAAACGCCGATTAACCGAAACAAAGCTAAACATCGAAAAATGAAACCACTCGGTAAACCATTGGCGATAGTAGCGGCCCAGCACTGCCAACGCAAATAAACTCGCATTTGCGCGCCGAATTGGTATTCAACAAACTTTTTTCAACCTTTTATTTTGGGCAGAATGCTCAGAATGTTTTTGTGCTTTATAAAAAGTTCTTTGCACCTTTTTTGGGTATCATATTATTAAAGGTAAATTAAAAATGGTTTCATTCTTCGTTATGTGCATTCAACATAATTTTCCTGTCTGTGACCGATTATTTGAAAATTCAGCTATCCGAACACACATAATCCCCTATTGTTTTGGATAATCGACTCTACTGTAACTACAGCTTTTGAGATGGTAATATAAGGAATATGAGTATTTTAAAGTAAATGATTTATTAATTATTATTTTTAATAACTATTCAAGAAGCCAATAGTTTTATTAAATGATTTTTTTTAGTTTAATTTCAGAAGGAGAAAGTATACGTCAAGACACTGATACTGTCAGTGCTCAGTAATACGAGATTTGGTGTAATGTGGCAAAGTTTAATCCCCAAAATCATCAGATTAACACAGTTTTTGTTATTTTTGCTAATTTCTTAAGTTTTCTCTGCACAATAATTTCTCCTTATACTCTTCAATAAAGGTGAAATAGGAATTTGGATGTCTGTCAACTACTAAAATTACCAGGCATTTCCACAATATTTTTGTTATTTTTAAGCTTATTTGTTAGAATATTTATTTTATAATTTAATTTTAAATTTAATCTATGTCCCTGGTTCTGTATTGATTTGGACTTAACATTTTTCAAGGTTTCTGAGATACTGATATTAACATGGAAAATAATCACAACTAAAACACTTTTATTTTTAGAAGATTAAATAAAAAATACCAATTATACATTATTAAAATAATAAATAGCACAATAATTAATAAGAAAAGGTGAAGTTGTCTTTTACCTGCTACTGCCATCTGCTCGACTAACTTCTATAACGTTGCGCTTGGGATCAGTCCAATACAGATTTCCTAGGATGAAAAAGATTTACTATCAGAAGAAACATTAATTGATTATATATAGATATATTTTACTTAAGACTCAGACACATTTGAAATAAAATAAAAATAAGAATGATTTATTTTCTGTTTTTAAATACATACATAAAATAGTACAGAAAAAAGTACACATATACCTTCCTCCCTACTTTTTTTCTACAATTTATATTTATAGTGATTTTCAATTGTGGGAGTCATTAAATAAGTACATTTCGTTTGTAGTACTTTTGTAACAAAACTAGGAGTTTTCTGAGGTCCAAGATGTATGACTCAACTTGATATCCACAGGTCTAGGATGTACAGTATGAGTGAACACTAGGTTTTCATTAGAAGCTTGCCATACAACATATAAAAAAAACACTGCCTTTCCCTCTTAAAAACAGTGGTGGATTCGAAATTTAAGAAGGTTGCACCATTTTTATGATATCCATAGATCTAGGAATTAGGAGTCAACATAATAATAACTGGTAATAACAGTAATAGTAATGTATAATGTATTTACTGATTGTGATAGCAACACACACATCACCTAGTAGAATATGGCCTATCTGATCATTCAACCATTTAGTTCAAGGTTAATTTAGAAATATGTAAAAAATGTATGATGTATAAGAAAATTATAATGTATAAGAAAGTATAATGTGTGTCACCCCGATCGGGGTAACAGTGTTTATTTGCACCAAAATTTTGCTAACATAATAGACTGTCACCCCTATCGAGACAAAACTTTTCCCACCATTTTTATTGTTTTTTTTTTTATAGATAACATAATCTATCCTAAATAAATGTAAATAACAATACTACCAAATTTAGTGGCTTTGTAAATGGCAATAGAGAGGATCCAAAAACATCCATGGCAGCTAAGGTGTTAAAATTTTAACAAGGAACGATAATTTTTTTAATAAAATGGAAAATAAAAATGTAAGCATAAAATTAGTTTTCTCCTTAGGCAATTGAAAATAACAAGATTGCATGCAGCACGCTGGTGTAAGTAGAGCGAATTCCATAGCACTAATTTTATTCCCATCATAGTAATCAAATAGTACTGTGTATGCAGGTTTGCTGCAATGGGGGTTATTTTATATGGTAATGTACTTATATTAAGGCTGTTCACAAAGTAAAAACACACAAAATTTTATCAAATTACAGTATATCAATAACTGTGCAAGATATACCAATCTATCCATTCTCCGTAAGAATTACAATGAATATGTAGGTTTGCTGCCATAAGAAACATGAAATTTGGGGTTTTTATGGCTGTATTGATAAAACTAAACTAGATGGACTTGCATGCCAAATTTTGGAAGAATATGCAAATAAATTAAAGAGTTATTGATTTTAGCTATTCTCCGTAATATTAACATTAGACAATGTACTGTGTTGACCATTTTAAATATCTCTGTAATCAATTGACCTAGAATCATGATTCAAATTACTAAATTGTTTGTTTTTTGAGCCAATGGTTAGAGGTAAAATTAGGGGTTTTCAAAATTTATATATAAAAAAAACCCCCATTTTGGGGTACAAAATCCCCCTAAAAGTGTAGTTAATGTAATGATTGTGTTACCCAGCGAACTAACTCATCCAAGATATTACAGAAAGGTACAACTCCACTAAATTTTATAATAATCAGACAATAATTGCGACTGTTATCGTGGTGACACGTATATTATATGCTTTTATATATTTGATTATGTAATTCACAACTTAGGACTGCTAATAATATTGTTATTAAGAAATTAAATAAACATGAGCACCCTTTAAATATATATATATATATATATATATATACACATATACAAATAAAATTTTTAATGACCCCCTCAAAACATGTTCAGGGGGTTGAGTTATCAACTTCTATCATAGCCACGGGCATAACTGTCACCATGCAGGTCATGTGAATAGCTCACTTTTCCATAGGAAATTCGCTAACAAGTTGAGGAATAGTTGAAGAAGTATCTTTGACACCTTAAGTCAAACTCACTTATATACTTAAATACTCTTCCAAAATTTGGTATGCAAGTCCATCTAGTTAAGTTCTATCATTAAATCCATAAAACCCCAAAATATAATGTTTCTTATGACAGGAAACCTACATACTCTTTTCCCATGAAATTCTTATGGTGAATAGATCAATTGGTATGACTCGCTTAATTATTAAAAAAATATCTAAAAATTTTGTATGCGTTTTTCTATAATTAACAGCCTTTATACACACCGTGTAAAACAACCCTTATTGCAGCAAATCTACATACTCAGTAGCCTACTATTCCATTACTATGATGAGAATAATATAAGTTCTATGAAATTCGCTCTACTCACGCCAGTGTGCTGCGTGCAATCTTATTTTAATTTTTTTTTAAGAAAATATTGAAAATAAGTCGTGGTCTTACCTGCAATCCAGTCGACTGCAAGACCTAAAAATAAAACTATTATTAAACACAGTTAGTTAAAATACTATTTAAAATATGTAATGTTTATATTACAAGACTTAATATAAGTGTATAAGCTTCACTTTACCACAGAACAACAGCAATGCTGGGGTATTAAATGTTTAATCTTTCCTCTGTCTATCTTGATAACAAAACTCCTGTTAGATCTTTCTGTATTTTCCCATCTCACAGGGTCTCCAACTACTAACTCTGCATTTCATCACAGACGAGAAAAAGAAGACAATCAGTAAGCCACACATCTTTTGACAGACTCCGTCATTCTGGATTGCCTCTGCCAATCAGAAAAATGAAATCACACCATCTGATTGGCTGTCTGCAACAGTGCAGCAGAGGATTTTTATGTAAAATAAAATTTAAAACATCTATTAGGATCACTGTCTGTTAACTTAAATATTGAGCAACTCGAGACAAGCTATGATCACTAACCTGTTAGCCAGTCAACCGGGGCACTGTCCAACGTTTCAAAGTGCTCGACGACAGTCTGTCGTCCCGTGCCATCACGGTGTATCCTCGTCACTGTCCCATGGTCGCTGTCCTCCCAGTAAATGTAATCACCGTCTGCAATATGGACAGCCATATTAAAAAAAAAATGAATGATTTTTATAGTCATTTTTCCTGAATATAAAACCTGCTAACTGTTTTTATTTATATAGCTTTGTTTCAGCTTGATGATCGAGCTCAAGTATTGACTTATGCTATTGCACTTTGATATAAAATGATTTGTGTTGTTAAAATTGTAAACGGTTTAAAGAAGGTATTTTTCACACTACTGTTCCCTACCAGTCAAAGGGTTGTCCTAGGGTTAGGATTATTGTACATATAAATTTGCTTCCGACACAAAAATATAATTGCTGAAGCCACTTACCAGCATGAAAGTCAATGCTGGTGGCCATGGAGACCCTGGAGATGGGCCCGAGCACTTCTACATCACTGTGGTTCGAGTCCAGACTCAGGCCCTTCACCTCCCAGTTGACTGAGTACAGCAGAAACTCTTCGGTGCCTACAACATTGAAACCATGTACAAATCTTAGCTTTTCTACATCACTCGTTTTCTATGATTATTCATGGATAAGTATTGCTTAATATTTCAACAAAGTGAAGAGGAAGGTTAAATGATTAGAATATAATATTTACTTACTTACTTACTTACTGCTGTGGCCACTGGTACCCTAGATGGTACTTGGCCTCTCCAACACACTGCCTCCATAGATCTCTGCTTCTCGAATCTTCCTTCCTTCTCCCTAGCTTCCTTAGGTCTTTTTCCACTTGGTTGAACCATCTAAGTTTCGGTCTTCCAAGGGGTCTTCTACCTTCTGGGTTGTTCTTTAAGACTTCTTGGTTGTTCTTTGATAGGGAGTTTTCGTCTTTCCTTAGAATGTGCCCTGCCCATCTCAACCTTCTGCTCCGTACTTCAGCGACAATATCCGGATCCTTAAATAATTCTCTTGGTTCCCAATTATGTCTCAATCTCCATTGCCCATCCTCAAAAATCGGTCCGTATACTTTCCTCAAAATCTTGTTCTCAAATACAATAGTCTTCCTTTCTGACTTCTTGCTTAGTATCCAATTTTATGAACCATACAGGAGAACTGGTCTGATTATTGTCTTGTAAATCCTTAGTTTGGTGGTATGGGATATTATCTTTGAGCTTAATAACTTTTGACAGGCCTAAAATCTTTTCTGTGCTAGGTTTAATCTGTTTTGTATTTCTATATCTTCATCATTATTGCTGGTGAGGATGACTCCCAAATATTTGAAATAAATATTTACTAACGAGAAATGATAAACAAAACCATGGCCTTTTAATAAATGGCAAAAATAAATTAGCTAATTTTTAATCTTCTGTTTCAAAAGTGATGGTTTTTACAAGGAGTGTACAAATATTAGAATATTGTGATATTCTATTTGACTTGAGAAAGTGACAAGTTAAAACGACAAATGTTAAAAGTGACGTCTGTCAAAGCTATAGATTTTCCATTTCAAAGGTTGAAATTAGCATATAATAATGCAGTGGATTAATTTGAAAACTAAATGTAAACAAAGCTTTATCATCTGACTAACAATAAGAATGTGTCGGATTCTGGAGACTGAATTGTATTCCGATTTCCCCCAGTCAATACTATACTAGTCAGTGAACAAACACATTTTTTTTTAATTTGGTATTTTTGAGAATAAATAAAAATTAACTAATTTAAAAATTTATGGAACCCATTAACGCCATAACATTGTCTTCCCTTTGTTTGCAGGCGAAACAGCTGGATAAGACAAAACCTTCTATCTAAATGTTATATATTTATCATAATGATAAATGATGATAAAGCCTTTGAGTTTGTGACATACCAACACACACATTGGGATTGTCACGGCGGGGCGTGTAGCCCGTGGCGCAGCGACACACCCGTTCCGTGGCAGAGATCGGCAGACACAGATGGGAACAGTTGCCACGGTTGTGTGAGCAAGCGTTCTCCCCTGTCTGGGACTGCGGGTCGTAGATCTTGATGGACAATATGGTTCCTGCACAAACCACAGTTGATAAGGCAAGCACAGTTGTTGATCACATTTTTAGTTCATTTGGCTATTCATTTACAGGACAATTTCTTTATCCCACAAAAAATAGCTAGACTATTAGTAATCAGATAGAAATTATAATTTTTTAAATAAAGTACATACACATTACGTTCTATTTCAGCTATATTTCTGTAGTAGCAGACAATAAATGATGCTAAATATTTTTATTTAGTCTACTAAAAATAAACTAAGAAACGTTTTTCAGCAATAACTTCATTGATACATCCAAATAAAATTTCCTGGGATACAGTATGGCCCCAAATATCTGGTCACCTTGGCACCGAGCCCTTGGCCACATTATGATTGCCCGGATAAACCAATGTATTTTTAAAACGATAATTTATACCTAATAATAATATTCAGTTGAAAAATAAATATTTTCATAGTTGAGGTTTTAAGTCTCTTCTGTGATTTTTATGGGAAAAAATACACACGTTTATAAAATCAGTACAAAGCGTCATCAACCATCCTACAGGAAGGTTATCTCTCTATCTCTCTTCATACATTCATTTAATGGGGCAGATTTTCCCAAAGCATATCAGCCGTGATGGCTTTTTGCGCACCCCTAAAACTTCTCTTTCCTAGAGAATCAGGAATCTTCCAAATGAAGAGACCTGGAAAACTGCAACAACCTATCAAAGAGCTCATCGGGAGGCAGAAAACTAGCTCTTTCCAAATTGCTTAGAGTGGAGGACCTCATCTCTGCCAAGTGCCAACTCGATCTCTCTACAAAAGTGAATCAAATTTTTTCAATTTCGATGCCAGTCGTTAACCGTGCTTTTTCCCACATATAGTTCATTACATATTTTTGCCACAGATTCGCCTTTATCAATACATCATACAATACTTTTTTTTACACTGCTATTCGCTGAATGTAAAACAGCACTATAGCACTAACACAAAACTCTTGACGAAAATAATCTTGAATTCAGAGTAAATCCATGAACTGTCATGACATTGGGCTGACTTGGAACAAGTAAACACAACCTACAAAATAGTCCAGTGTTTAAGAGGAAGGAACTTATACGAACAATAAATAAAGGAGTTCAGTAGTTCAACTGAGTAGAGATCTCCAAAAACTGTGAGAGAGGTTGAGTAGTGCAGGCTCTTGCTTACTTGACATGTTCATTAGCCATGGGAAATACATTTAATATATCTTCTAGGGAGCGACCACATACTCCAAGGACCGATTATGAGGGGTTCTAATGTACCACAATTGGTGGGACTGAATAAAAAGATTAAACATCTCTAAAATAAAGAGGTTTACTGTGAAATACTAATGAATTTTAACAATTTAGATCGTGACACACCTGTAGTGTTCCGGACAATGAGGTGGTTTGAGCCATCGGTCTTGTCCACCGAGTGTATGGAGCCTTCGTTGTGGTCCGCGTAATATAGGGTGTCGTTGTACACCACTACCGCCGTCGGGCTAACACCATCCACCAGAGGAATGTCCTTCACCATCAGCAGGACAAAGTCGTAGAACTGTATGGAGTTGGACTCTGTGTTCACCCAGTACAGCCTGTTGTCCTTGTAATCCACCACTAAGCCTAGAATAGAAAAATTTAACAGGCGATAACATGCTAACAGACTGTTACTGTGGAGGATCATGATTTGCTGTGTAACAGGTTGTTCCTTCTGTAAAAGTCTGCAATAAGAGTTATTAAATGTAGCGTCTACTTAAAACACTGTCGCTCCCTTTTTTGAAACTTGGGGATTCTTGCTGTTTGTGCTCATATTACATTTGTTGTCCCTTGTCTATGTAAATTTCAATGAAGAAACTTTCGCCACTAGGGATTCACTTTATCATCATAACGTGAAAAGTGGGAGAAACATTGATATTCCCAGGAGTTTTACTTAATAAAAAACTCCAAGGAAAGATGATACAACTGAAATGCTTCTCTTGGAACAGTAGCTCAATGATAGAGTATTTTACCCGATCAAAGAGATTTATAGAGATTAATTACCTTCCTTTAGGACAAAAGGCCAACATATGTCCATATTTTGACAAAAAAGTAAAGAAGTTTTTTTTAGTTCAAGACAAATTAAATTTTAAATGGTAAACGCTATTATTAAAAGTTATTTCCATGAAGTTAAAAAATCTACTTTAGAAAAGAAAGGATTATCACAATAAAAATTGTCAAATTTATTAAATTAAATTTCATGTTATGTTATTAAAAATAAACATTACATATTTTTAATGAATTGTTACATAATTATAGAACTCACTGGAGACTCCCTTGAGCATGATGTAGTCACGCTGGCTGACGAGCGTGTGTTGGTCGCTGCCATCCATCTTGGCGGCCATGATGGCATTGACACCCCCCGGGTACACCTGACTCCAGTACATCTTGCCTCTTAGCGGATCAATGGCCAGGGAACGGATCTGGAACAGACAACGTTAATTACAACTATCCAAACAAAATTAAGATTTGCATTGACTAAGTTTTTATCTCACGAGAGACAAGGATATTAATTCAACTGATTCCCTCTCCCATGAACTGTTTCATTTCTCCTCAATTGTACCACTTCCAACTCAAAGTAGTGTTACAGTCGATTTGCATCTTTTAAATGTGAATATTAAATCAGAATCTAAGTTTTTAAAACAATAACCAAACTAGACAAAAGTAGATAAAATATACAGAAGTTTTTAGGTTACTTCTTGATATACCTCATTCATTATGCTAATCAGAAAATTAAAATGAAACTTGTTGATTAGTTATTTTTCAGCCACACAGCATATTCGGCTATTAGGCTGTCAGTTTAAGTGCACACTTATAGTTGTAAGGTACACAGACAAATGTCAAACTAAAGTCGCTTGGCCTGATTGTAAAATTGTTGAAAACAATTAAGCTTAAAATCAATCAAATATGACTCAGGTTGTAGGAATATAACTTATTGTTGAATATTTTAAACAAATTTGACCTCAAAATTAGTAGTTATTTGACACACTTACAATTTTCACAAAGTGGAAAAGTGGTTCAAAACCAAAAGCTTCACACCTCGAACAATAGATGCTAACTAATACACCAAAACAAATATTTTCAAAATAACATTTTTTAGGGAAAAGAACTTTAGAAAAGAAAGGATTATCACAATAAAAATTGTCAAATTTATTAAATTAAATTTCATGTTATGTTATTAAAAATAAACATTACATATTTTTAATGAATTGTTACATAATTATAGAACTCACTGGAGACTCCCTTGAGCATGATGTAGTCACGCTGGCTGACGAGCGTGTGTTGGTCGCTGCCATCCATCTTGGCGGCCATGATGGCATTGACACCCCCCGGGTACACCTGACTCCAGTACATCTTGCCTCTTAGCGGATCAATGGCCAGGGAACGGATCTGGAACAGACAACGTTAATTACAACTATCCAAACAAAATTAAGATTTGCATTGACTAAGTTTTTATCTCACGAGAGACAAGGATATTAATTCAACTGATTCCCTCTCCCATGAACTGTTTCATTTCTCCTCAATTGTACCACTTCCAACTCAAAGTAGTGTTACAGTCGATTTGCATCTTTTAAATGTGAATATTAAATCAGAATCTAAGTTTTTAAAACAATAACCAAACTAGACAAAAGTAGATAAAATATACAGAAGTTTTTAGGTTACTTCTTGATATACCTCATTCATTATGCTAATCAGAAAATTAAAATGAAACTTGTTGATTAGTTATTTTTCAGCCACACAGCATATTCGGCTATTAGGCTGTCAGTTTAAGTGCACACTTATAGTTGTAAGGTACACAGACAAATGTCAAACTAAAGTCGCTTGGCCTGATTGTAAAATTGTTGAAAACAATTAAGCTTAAAATCAATCAAATATGACTCAGGTTGTAGGAATATAACTTATTGTTGAATATTTTAAACAAATTTGACCTCAAAATTAGTAGTTATTTGACACACTTACAATTTTCACAAAGTGGAAAAGTGGTTCAAAACCAAAAGCTTCACACCTCGAACAATAGATGCTAACTAATACACCAAAACAAATATTTTCAAAATAACATTTTTTAGGGGTTTGCAAGTTTGAAATTTTAAGTAAAAGCCGAGCAAAGCTTGTTGAAAAATTTTCAAGCCGAGCTTTTGAAACATGATTAAGCAAAGATTTTTTAAAAACCTCTCCTCAAAAAAGTCCACTAAAAAGTTTATAAGTATGAATAAGTTTAGTTAACTGATACCAATAATTTTATTTATTGGCTAATTATTCAATGGGAAGCATATTTTTTGTTCTGTATGTGCAGCCTAAAGTTTTTAAGTAGTCATTCAACTCCTTAAACTATTCAATAGATCAAGATTAGGTCTATAAAGTGAAAATTTAATTTGAATGTTTGAAAATTTAAATTTAATTTAAATAAAATTAGTAAAGTAAAGTTCCATGTAACCTTCTGGCCAAGGTCTAATGTTAGAATTTTCAGGTCGCACTACTGCCTCTAACGTGACCTAATGACTACTTATGTAGCCGGGACCAACGGCTTAACGTGCCTTCCGAAGCACGGTGGCAGTCTGAGAAATTAAATTTCATGTGTCATGACTGGGAATTGAACCCGGGTTTTTTGGGTAGTAGGCCAGTACTCTACCCACTCAGCTATGACTGCCACAATAAAATTAATGAAAGTATGTTATATCAAGGATCGGACAATCAAGGAATCGGACATAATTAATCAAAACCTTAATGTAGAGAAAAACAAAATAAAATTCATTCTAGTTATACTGAATTTTAAAAGACCAAGTTTTCATATCCACAGCGTCAAATCAACGAAATCTATAATTTGCTCATAAATTAAATTTGGACTTAAATGAAAAATCATTTATAAACTAATAACAAAATTTATAACTCTCCAGTCAGTTTAATTCAATGACGAATAACCATATTAATTTATTTTTATCCATTTTACCTCCCAAAAGGAGCCCTCGCTGTCAGTAATCGGGGGTTGTTCGGACTGGAACACAGTGGTGATGTACTCGCCCTCTAGCGTACACACCAAGATCTTGTTGACGTTGTTGTTGTATGATGTTACATACAGATTCTTGGAAATCCAATCAACCGCAAAGCCCATAGGGTGATCGATGCCTGGACAGAAATCAAAATATAATATTAATTTATTTGAAAAAAATTATTTAATTCAAAGAAAAACCTTGTCATACTTTAATTAAGTTTGGCAATCAAGGTTTAGAAATATATTTTTGTCAAGAATCAACATTAATAGAATGTTGAAAAATTAATGTTAACTACATGTTTTACTCTTTTCTTGGAAAATTAAATGTGATAAAAGAATAGTAAAGCAATTTATTTTTCTAAAATACAAATGTTTAAAAATAGAAGATGTTTGAGTAAATTAATTTCGTTAACAATATATTTTGAATGGCATTATTGGAAACTAGTTTTTTTTATTTTTTTTTTGTCCCACCTTCTCATCCTAGTACCTTATGAACTAGGTTATCGCCCGGAACCGTTTTTCCACATTGCTTCAGGCTAGACCTAGTGGGTTGCGAAATTATCAAATAGGGAAAAGCCATTGGTGATTGGCGGGATTTGAACCCGGGACCTTGGGCACCAAAGCCCTCCACTCTAACCCTATACCAGCACAATAGCTACTTAGGGAATATTTATTCTGTTCCCAATTATGAATTACGTAACTTAAAATAACCTGTTTTAGTTGCAGCAGAGTCAGTTATCCATACTAATTGGGACATTAGTATATCAAAAATTAATGATTTTGAATGATAAATAGAACCCCTATCAATTTGTCTTTGAAAAAAATTACTATATATCAATTACACTAAGCTTTTAAATACTCTTTTAAAAGTAACCACTAATTTTGCATTTATTTGTCTGTTTAAGTATTTAGATAATTGACAGTTCGGATAATCGACTGTACTGTATTCTATAGTCAGACGTTACCAGTGTCGATGATGCTGTGAGTTGTACCACCCGTCAGTGCTGCCCTCTTGACCTCGTTTACTTGCCCGTCTGTCCAATAGATGGCCTTCTGGGCCGCCACATAGTCCAGTTGTGTAGGGGCCAGAACCTGTCAAACATGACGTCAAAATCTAATAACTTTTTTTTAAATAAAAACTTTGATTAATAACTTTATAGTATGTGTATATAGTACCTCCCATAGAACTCTATAATACCTCAGCCTTTTTATACTCTTCTCCCGTAAGAACAATATAAAATTCAAACAATCGCTGTGGTGTCGGATTTTTACCAGAAAACCTTGTACTTGGTGTCATTTAAACTGCCTTATAATATATAGCGATCACTAATCTGATTCAAAATTCAAATTTTCCTTTTACTCAATGGAAAAATCACCTCCATAAATGCTATTATTGAATCATTCCAAAAAGTTGTATTAACATTTTTTATCCACATATACCACAGACACCGCATATACCATAAATATCTTTATGGTAAACATATTCTGGTGTCAACCTATTCTGATATGTCTTAGATGTGAAATTTATGTTTGAATTGAAGCAAGTTTTGGAATTTTTATAGATGTTTTTAGAGGACTAAAAATACAAGATAACAGAATTAACTTAATACTCTTAAGTGAATTACATTGCACGTATGTTATTTTCATCATCAGTCAACCTCTCTTTATCAAAATATTTAAATACATTTTAAAGGGAAATTATTGTGATTGCCTTACCTGAGGTAGACTTATAGTGGGAATGGTGTGGTAGTAAGGCTGGGCCAAGTCCACTCCTCTTATCTCATGAGCTCTGGAGAATAGCAGGACTCTTTCATTTACTGCAATCAAAATCAATTTATATTAAAATAAATGTATTTTAACATTTCTAAAACATGTAGAGTTTCTTAGTTAAAATATGGAATCTATTATCTTAATTTTATCAAGTTAGGACTTTTCACCTCAGGAAATTCAAAATTCTCAATTCTGGTTCATTCTCCATTAGTTCTGGAATTCTTCAGGCTTGTTTTGTCAGTCATTTGCAACAAGCTACTTTAGGGTCTACTCTACCTCTAGGGCCTGTATTGCGAACCATAGTCAGCAAGGTGCAGTAACAGCATTATAATTAACTTTTTTTAATTTTTAATTGCCTATCACAAACGGCCTAGAGTACATTTGACATACTGGGCCAAGATTATTCTGCCCTGGGCCAAGATTATTCTGCCCTGGGCCAAGATTATTCTGCCCTGAACTACTGACAATAAAAAGAGAATGCATGTAACACTGGTTTATCATTGCTTTTAACCAGGAAAATCAGACTTACTGGACCAAATGTTCACACTGAGATTCCATTTTTTATAATGGCATTTCTTTCATTAACACGTTTGCTGTGCGGGGCAGACATTCCCACACCACGGTGACGGCAACGCTGCCAAGGGGCCGGAAGTATCGTCCTTGAGCGATGCCAAAAACCCGGCTTCAGTGTGAGCTCCACCTCGTACTGAGAAAGTTGATATTTGCCGCATTTTATGTGTGTTCTGCCGCAAATTTTGGCGTGCTTTGTCTCTGAGACAGCAATCGTGCGCTTTGATGATGCTTTTGTGTTTTTGACGTCACACTTTAGCAATACACGCTAAACGAAATCACTGAACGTGTAAAGCATGAATACATAGTATTATAAGACAGAATTTCAACTATTTTTACCTTCAAGCCAAATTATATTCATTAGTTTTTAATCGTAATCATGGTAGAAACCATGAATAAATATTGGAGCAAACACTTAATCGAAAAACTGATCATTCACTCGTATCCCCTTTAATTTTGTTTACTTATAGCATAAATATTTCTGACCCCACATCAACGTACCGACACAAGTTACACCATCGTCTGACAACCTCGAGACATGTGGACAGTCGCATTTCCTAGTGGAGTTTATGCTGAGGAGGCAGAGGTGAGAACAGTTTCCATTGTTCACCCCGCATGGATTAAACACATCTGTAACAAACTAACATTGTCACTTCACCTCATATAAACACTAGTGTTTCATTTTCAAACATCTTCAACTCAAATCTCAATAATTTAACTTGAAAAAGTCATACAGATTTTTTTATGCAAAAAATAATAGTCCAAAAAATTACCTTCTGACAAATCCTCACATCTGAAATATGTTGTATGTTTCAAACGCATATGATCATTTTCAGATTTCTGCATTAACAATTCATCTTAAAAAACATTCACTTTAAAGACAAAATGTATGCTTTTCATAGGAAGACCCTGTGTAGTTGAATCAAACGTCATATATTAGACGTTAGGATTATCAAAAGGTAATTTTCATGATTATTAATTGTAAAGACAATTGAGAAATAGGAAAAGAATAAAAAATTTGTGAACCTTTTTACTATAAATATATTTGAAGTTTTAAACACAAAGAGAACTGGAGTACATTTTATTTTGTTTTTAACACAGTAAAGTCCAGATCCGGATCGGGATTAAAAAAAATTATATAAATAACAGTTAAGATGTGAATTTTATCGCAAGCTTCTTCAAAATTTCAGAAGCAACCGCAATACCTTGCTGGACGTGGTAAGTGTTACTAATGATGAATGTGTACTTTGATAAATGCACACTCTGTATATTGAGGTGTTTCCAAGCAGAGCGCTACAAGTACTTAGGGTATGCGCGAGTAGTCTTTATTTGACAATTCAGTACAGAACTAAGTCTAAGAACTAATTAGGGTGTTTGAGGTTAGTTGTACAGTGGTTGTTTGTTTCGGGATTATTTTTACTGTCAAAAGGCATACCGAATCTGTGGTCATGATTGATTGTATAAGGTCGTTTTAATTTCAGAGAAGCGTTTTATTTCCTACCTAAAACTTTAAATGAAATTCAAAACAAATTTTAACAGGTTAAACACTTATTTCACGGCTATGATGTTATACAAAGGTTATATACAGTTTGCAGCACTAAATTACAGGCGCTATTCACGATAATGTAGTGAGCGTATTCACGATAGTCAGTTGTCTATGCGACATGGAAGTCTATAATGGTATATTTTCAGTATAGTTTCTGATCATCAATATTTTCGGCTATTTGGATCGGGACCCCGCCACATTAATCTGGATAAATCAGACTTAACTGTTCTTACTTTATACTTTATACATAGAACTGGGTTCGATTCCAGGTCACGACAAACAAAATTTGTATCTCAGACGGCTACGGGGCTTTGTAATTTATTTATATCATCTTAAGTTGTATGGCAGAAACAGCTGAATGGGTAGAGTACTAGCATTCAACCCAATAGACCTGGGTTTGCCATTCATCACACCTATGAAACTTTTATCTGAGACTGCCAACATACTTTGAAAGGCAAATAAACCCATTGGTCCAGGCTACAAAAGTAGTCAATAAGTCACGTCAGAGGCACTAGCGGCCAGAAGGTTACATGAACCTTTACCTAAAGCAGATCAAAAATCACTACTCCTTCAGAACCAATCTGGTATTTTAAGTGCTACTTCACCTCTGGGCTGGCGACTGGGATGCAGTATCTGTATGTCAAAGGGCTGGGTCAGTGTCCGCTGCAAAACTGTGATGTCGGTTCCATTCCACTTGTTGGCACGGATCACCGAGTTGGTCCGCCAGTCTGTCCAGTAGACGTGGTTCTCAAACACAGCGATGGCGAACGGATGTGACAATGAGACGTGACCTCTCATCACCTCCCTGTGGCTGGAGCCATCGTATAGCACTGTGTGGATTGAGTCCGATCTGGTGACATAACGGCGATTAATTGTTAAGTTTAAAGCTCACTTAATTCATTTTAAAGCTCGGCTGGGCTCGAGGCGTTCGAAAGCTCAAAATTCGAGCCGAGCTTTTTTCAAGTAAAAACACTCTTAATTTTAAACACTTAAACAACTCTGTTCATATGGTTGTTTTTACATCTGCGAGCATGTTGAATTCAGTTAGGAGGAAGAAGTAATGTTACTTATTTTGTTATGTTGTTTTTATTTTGTTACTTTATGTTACTTATTAATTACTTATTTTGAGATTTTGTAATAAGAAGCAAAACAGACGACATTGTTCTCAATCTGATGAAACTCGACCAGAAAACCAGCTGCAGCGCTGCCAACTTAAAATTATTGTACACTTCCAGATAAACATTGAATGGAGTAGTTTGATCACGAAGCCAGCGGTTTGTTTTGATCTAATGTCTTATATTGAAAGTAAACTCTAGCTTTTTGAGAGTTACCTTAATAATTCAGATCAGATAACAAAAACAACGAAGAAAATAAAAAGTTGACAGCTCGCATATTTGTGGGCGTGGACCGCTGGCGCGCCAGTCATCTGCTCGCATATATGCGGGCATGAACTCAAAGAGGTTAACCTCATACTGATATTGATAGAAAAATGTTAAATTTAAATCTAAGATAGGTACAGAACTTTTAAAAACATAGCACAATATAATCATGAAAAATAAAATTATTAAAAACTACAAATAATGTGTGTTGCGTATCCAGGAACCCATGGTTCTTGGTAAGTAATCTTCTTTCACATTTTAAGGCTGAATCTAATAAAAATTAATTACAAGTTTTTAAAGGGCTAAACAACATCTGGCCACGAACCTAGAAGTGACATTTTTTTATCTCTGGCGATTGTGATAAACAGTTGAACTGGAAGAACGTAATCAATTTTGCAGACTAGGCTATACACAGACGGTTCAAGTTTTCTTGACCAATCAGAGGACAAATCCTTACCCTCAACTCCAATGGCAAAGTCTGGTGGTGATTCACTCTTTAAACTCAACTACGCTAGTCAAATTTAAGCATTTGAAATAATTCTTAGCTTTTGTTTTTGGGCTTAAGTATTTTTTATGTCAACGAATTTTGGGTGGGAATAGTAAAAAACAGACCGAAACTTAATTTTTAGTTAGACTAAGATTTTTTGATTTTCAGGACCTAATCAGCAATTTCCTGATACAATAAAATTCCCCACATATTTCCGACCGGAGGACACCCAATTTTCTAATAAATAATATGTAAAAACACCCAAACCCCCATTATAAGGTACTATACCCCCTTAAAGCCCTCTTCGTATGGACTGGTAAGTCTGATTTTTGACCTCATCCAAAATAATTTAGAATTACACATCTCTGCCAAATTTGGTCTCCATCGTGCCATTTTTACAGAATTTGCAGACATAAATAGAAGAAAATAAATGCAGAGATAGAATTGACTATTGTTTTTTACCTCTAAGGATCTCAAAACAAAAATGAATCATAGTCTCAGCTTAAGCCTGACCATGCCAACTATAGCATGAGCTACTTCTGTATGGGAAATTCGCTATAAGATATCTTTTTCTAAATTATTATTTTACTATGAACTAATGATTGAGATGATATTGAGATGTTCAATACCTGGCATCTATCCAGTAAATCCGCTGGAGTTGGTAGTCCAGTGTGAGTCCGTTAGGCCAAGCCCCGCTATCCGTGACCTCATACACGTGGATCACAGTGCGCCGGTGCTCTCCGCTCATGCTGCAGCTCTCGATGCGTGGGTCTTCGTTGTCCCAATCCGACCAGAACATTAGTCTGAAAATGAAAATGTTTAACATATCTTCTAGTATTAAAATTAAAAAGTTATTCATTTAAAATTTAAATTTATATTATTGTTTGTTCAGTACTTGTGAAATTAATATTAGTATTTATTACTTAAAATTACAACTCACTAAAGTCAGCACAGTTTAACATCCCCTAGCGATGCTTGCATAAACTCTATATTGCGATTGGTTTTTTAAGTCGGAAGTTTACACTGCAATAAAGAAGGATGCACTTGCCATTTTGGGGTGCTCTGCTCTATAATACATAATTTGATCCTCTTTCCTCTTATTTTCAAAAATTTTCTTTGATTTTGAACTCTTTAAATTGATTCTCTATACTTCTGTTAACACGTTAGCTGTAGGCGGCCAACAACCGCTTTGGCGCCGGCCTCTTCCCGGGTGCGCGCAGCAACGATCCCTGCCGCCATCCCATTGTTGCTAAATACATCAGTGAGCTGCTAGCATGTCACCGGTGCCTGTGTATTTTATTACGATTGTGGCGAGGTACATTTCTTTCATTTTTGGTGTCAGTTTTTGATTCACTCGTTTGAAAATATATACACACTATGAAAATATATAGTTATATGTAACATCGTGTATTTGTTAATAGTAAACACTGTTTTATTGAATTACCAAAAATGCAATTTGTGGCAAAATGATGAAAAAAGGTGCTGTGAACGCAGCAAGAGAAATATCCATAAAATGGTCGTTTGGCATTGCTCCAAGTGTGAGCATTAGCCGGGATTGTGCGTCACGCTAAGCTTTTTGATGACTGGCACAAGTGAACGTAACACATAAGGGTGGGCTGATGGGGTTATAAATATATTTTTATGTTATTGTAGTATTTTTATAATTTAAAATCAAATGTGTTTTTGAAAATATTTTGAACAAAAAAAAGGTGGGCAGAGCGTAATGGTACGGCAGAACGGTAGAAGAACGTCTCCAATACGGGCGGCAATGATTGTTGTCATGAAAAAAATGGCTGTAAATTCTTTTCTTTTTGGTCCGAATGACATTTCTTCACTGTTTTTTATCGAAAGACATCAAATGGTGAGTAAAAACGTAAAACATTTTTTAGCATATACTACTCTCTATTGCATGCATTTTAGCAGCGAATGTGTCAATACTAAATTTGTAATTATAATTTTTTTTAACTACAATAAATTCTTACTATTGAAATTTATTGTTTATAATTTTATTTTGGCTTGGTAGTTAATCACACAACTATCTTTGGACATTAATATAAACTTATTTTCTTTCAAAATAGATAGAGATCAAAACTTTAGATATAAATTTTTATTAGAAGCTCAAACTATTACAGTTCAACTGCATCACACTCACCCATATCTTGGGTCCAAAGCAATAGCCCTCGGTGACTCCATATCGCCAGCAACAAGTGTCCGCCTGAAACTGCCGTTGAGCCTTGCAACCTCTATCTGGTCCAGGTTGCTCTCCACCCAATACAGGTTCTCGCCTATCCAGTCCACCGCCAGCCCCTCCGCTGTGGCAAGTCCCGTTTGTACCACCACCTCGATGTTTCCAAGCGCTGTACGTAATCAGAATCATTAATTATTGCATAGAACAGCTTTCTTAAAAACTATTTTCTCTTATAAAAATTGTTCACTACCGTAGAGCATCTGCTAACGTCAATTAACAAAAAATATCAATTATTTAAGAACTTGAATGGCTTAGAGAATTGGAGCTAATTAGTGATTATTTATCCGCTTAAAGATCTTTAAAAGTATAATGCAATTTACAGCAATTTTTAGTACGTTAATTTTTAGTTTACAATACAATATCATTCATATACTGTAACACTAATATTGTACTGCCGTTATTGTAACATGAGGTTCAACACACAATTTTGCTTCTGAATTAGAAACTGGTATAATTATGAGGATAGGCTTCATGTTTATATGTGAGTGAATTCTTTACACACTTACATGTTCAGTGTATTATTAATACATTAATTAGGAAGTCCAATATGTTCATACATCTAAAAAGTAACAAAGGCTCAGTATGTCATCATTCCTATGGCTGCTGAACAATAATTAGTGTAAAATTCAGGCGAAACATTGTCCTATGTAGGCAATGTTTTTCAACATTTATTTTGTTTCTTTATGTTGGTCTATCTGGTATCAAGTTAAAGGGGTTTTTCGCCCCAAAAGGAATTTTTGAAGTTTTTACAAATAACTTATTAACCCTAGAACAGGCAAAGTTGTAATTCACGATGCATTTACAAATTCATTAAGAAGTGGCGGGTGGAGGCATCTATCGTGAATTTAGTGAACTTGTTACACACCAGCGTTCTCAGACTGTGTTGCCCTCTGGCACAAGCAACTGAACCTGCTCATGCAGTTCACTAAACTGTCACTAGGGTATGTCTTATAGCCAAGTAAGCACTTTCTACTCCTATGACTGGACCGTTTAGAGTGTTACCCTGATGAGTGTAACGGTCTAGCCATTCGGAAGTGCTAGGGTTCGAATCCCGCCCATGAGCAATCCCAATTTGGCTTGCAAATGTGTGGCATAGCGGAGAGGGGGCCCACCTTATAAACGGTGGCTGGCTCGTGTGGAAGGTTTCTTTCCGTCTGAATCTCTCCTTTCTGGAGACTATACAAGATTCTATAGGAAGCCACAGGTATTATTGAATCCAAAATTTCAAGGGAATATTCTTGCATGGATTTGTTCTTACAGCCTTAAAGATGGTTAAAAATTTCAACAGGATAATTAATATCGGTTAATGAAATTCTAATTCTGCTTTGTTCAAGGACTTTACTTTTCAGTAACAAAAAATTTACAAGTTAAATTGTTAATTGGGAACCGTAAGAGATTGTAAATATGATCAATAATCTTTAAGTAATCTGAAATAACTCACCAGTACCAGGGAATATCTAAAATAAGTGTAAATTACTATGAAAATACTTACATCCTCCAATCAAAGTTCCACGATAGATTTTGTCATCAATGACATCAGTCCAGAATATGATATCTGCTTTATCTGTGTGGTAAAAGTCTAGTGCGATGGTGTTCTTCAGGCTGGATATGAGAGCTTTGACATTAAACGTCTGAAGGTCCACGCCTCGCAACTCATGTCTATTACTGAAAATCACGTACGGCACCACACTCTCTGTAAACATAAATCCACTAGAGTAGAGAGCCTAGAGTGACATCTCAAAATAAACTGAAAGTGAATAATAAAATACAAGATTTAGGATTTCCCATCTGCACTCTAGCATTCCGTTTTTAAGATTCTATTGCATCAGGAAAACTTTAACCCATTCCTGACTAACAACGTACGACGTGGTATATTCAGATATAAAGAGTATCGAACAAATGGTTAATTACTGGCACAGTAGCTCAGGGGTAATGCTCTGGCCCAGTAAGTTAGAAGTTGCTGGATCGAAACTATGGCTGACGACTCCTGTCAGATCATGAGCAGTCACCTCTGGCTAGCCTATGTAACTAATGACGCTACAATACCTCACTGTCTTTAATTCACAGCACAGGCTCTAGGAATATGGTGATGGGCAGTTGAGGGTTTTTTTTTAAATTATGTTTTGACATTTCGGGTCTTTATTACTAAAAAATCCTGGTTTCGGTAGGTCTTGTCAATACGACCACAGTAACAGCTCTATATCCTATACGAAAATCACTAAAAGAAGATTAGCGTACGATTTGTAGAAGGATTACCATTGCTCTTGCAGGAAAAGCCATCAGCCTGTAGCACGTAGCCGGGGTTGCAGGTGCACTTGTAGTGGTGGCGGCCGTAGGGGATGCAGCCCTGGGCACAGGTGCCCCACCCCTCACAAGGGTGGGTCTCCAGACACGTGACTCCATCACTCTGTAGATGCAGTGACTCGGGACACGAACACGTAAAGCCCTCCGGTGCGTTGTAGCATGTGTGCGTGCACTCCAGCGAGAATCCGCACACGTTTTCACCTACACGAAGAACAGTCTTACTCCATAAAAATATACTTACAACATCACGTTAATTTGAAAGTTGGAAAAAGAACAATTATTGTAAAAGTGGAGACACAACATTGCGAATAGGGATCTCAATCCCGTACCTAAATTCCAATCCCGGGATTTTGGGATCGAATAAAGCCAATCCGAGATCCCGGGATTAGTCCCGGGGTTACCATTTTTAGAAATCTAGGATGTTTTTTTTTTGACACCTCTAAAGAATTTGATATTAAAGTTGTAAATTATCAACAGTTTCATCTTGTAAGATCGTAAAATTTTAAACAGATCACAAATAAATTCTCAAGATGTCTTTTAATCTTGATCAGTACTTATTTTTCATGAACCTCAGCTTACTATATCTTGTACAATTTTCACTATACTTAATTTCAGAAATATAATGTATAATATCAAGTATTTTGGGATTTTTTAATCAAATATTTTATTCCTAACTGTCTGAGGACTCCTAAAAACCGTCCTGAGAGCTGCATAGTGAGGATGTCTGCTTTAAATGTTTTGTTTATAATTTTACTATGGGAAATGAAATGAATGAATAATCTAATTACAAACACAGAGACATACCACATCTCATTCCCTCGTCGCTCTGATCCTTACAGTCGTACTTGGAGTCGCACAGTTGTTCAGGAGCAACACATTTGGTGTTGTTGTCGCACAAGCGTGACGGGCGTAAACATGTGACTGTCACAGGTGCAGGAGTGGTCGTCACGCCCTTGCACTCGCTACCCTTACACGTGTGGTTCCCTGTTAAGGAACAGACAAACCACTCATCAAGATTTGAAATTTAGAATAAAACTGTTCTTGTGAGACAAAATACTGATGGGATTATTGAATAATTTAAATGAAACCAGATGAAACTGATAAACAGTACTTGTATGTCATTAGCATACTCATGTTGTTTTTTTCCACATATCTTCAAATTTATGTTTGCTCTTCACATAGCAAAAGTACATTATGTTCGAATTTGAATTTAGTATAGCTTTTTTGAACATAAGTTCATAAAAAATAACAAAATCAGCTTAAGTGACTTTATACCATCATCACTGGAGATATAACAAGGCCTAAACAGTGGTTATAAATGTTATCAATGGAGAAAGACCAAATTTACCAAGATTAAAACTACTTACCACAGTTCTCTTCATCAGAGCCATCAAGACAGTCCATCTTCCCATCGCAAACAAAGTGTTTCCTTATACAACTACGAGTGATGTCCGTACACTGAAACTCATTCTTCTCACACAGTGATTGCTCTTTTTTCTTATGCTTTGATTCTTTTGTATCTTTAGGTTTTCCATCTTTCTCAGTATGTTCACAATGAGCTGATTCCTCATCAGATGCGTCAGAGCAGTCAGGTATCCCATCGCATTTCTTAGACAAGTCCAGGCAAGTTGAATCAGCCGCACAGTAAATCTGAAATGAATTACAAAATAATGAATTATTCCTCCTTGAAAAGTCAATTCCATTGCAAAATCAAAAGAGCTGTAATCTTATAGCCTTAGATACCTTTGAAGAAGCTTTGCCTGCTAGCCACAGCGTTCAGTACATCAAGTACATCAGCACAATAAAGCAGATCACATAGGTCAAACATGTACCGTCTAAATACAGAGTGAAGTTACTGCTAAAACAGAGATGTCACAAAAACAATTTTTCAAGAAAAAACCTGGATAGCATGAAAGACAAAATTTCTAAAGAAAACTGGATTAAGGTGCACAATGCCCTTGAAGGCTAATATTGGACCATGCCTGCCCCTTAAAAAAAATAAGAGCTAAGCAGAAAGGACAGAAAATTAAGGTTCAGTATGATAAAGAAGTTAAATTACTAAAAGAAGATTCTAGATGCCTTGAACCGATGCGAGCTTACCAGAAATGTAAACGATAAAACAACAATGGCAGAAAAAAGAAAACATATGATTTAAAGCTCGGGTACCTTAAGCAACAAGCCACTGCAGAATACATCACAAGAGCTGATAATAAATCCAAAGCTGTCTGGGAGATCATTAACACAGAAAAACAATGTAAACAGAAGGAAGAATCAAATCTACAGTTGGAAATGGAGGTAAGAGTAGTGGAAACAATAGGGAACAATACCCTACTGACATTTCTGAACACCTAAACCAATATTTTGCAGAAATAGCAGACTCCACTTTAGAGAAAAATAGAAAACAACACAAAACATGAACAAAAAAAATACACATCCACTACTTCTACCACAAAGCAATATCCGGCCGCTAATTTTAACACCTACAACTATTAAAGAAGTCTACAATAATAGCCTCACTGAAATCAAAGTTGTCATTTGGAGTAGAAAAAGTGCCATCAAAAGTTGTAAAACACTGTGCCGAACAACTGGCAGCTCCACTTGTCAGCATAATAAACAAATATTTTAGCCTTGGACAGTTTCCCTCCTCCCTAAAAATAGCAAAAATACCAAATACCAAAGCACAAAAAAGACTCACACACTAAACAAGAAAACTACTGCCATATTTCATTAATATCGACCTTTTCAAAAGTAATAGAAAAGGTCGCTCTGTCAAGAATGCTGAGTCACTTGGAAAGAAACGCTCTCATCACTAAAAACCAGCATGGTTTTCTTAAAGAGAGGTCCACCACTACAGCTCTAACTAGTTCAATCGAACAAAAGAGACTCACATAATCACACATAAGTTATGGCTTAATATCTTGGAGAGGAACATCAGAGGCAAACCTCAACAAAGTCCTGGTGCTCCGTTAGGGCACTCTCCGGCCTTGGGCCCTCAGACAGCTGCAGGGAAGCATTTAGATCCCTTAAGCTCCTAACAGTGAACACACTCTAAATCTAAGGAGTTGTCCTGTACAAAAATAACTAAACCTTCCCAAATATGAGAATTTTCACTCCTACCACACCAGAACAGCCGACTACAGCCACAATGGTCCAATGCAGTATGCAAATTAATTCATGGATTAATTAATTTTTTGTAATCCACCACACCACACAACACAACATACTGGCTGGGTGGGTGGTTATAATAACCGCCTTCAAAACTGAAGGTCGCCGGATCGAATCCCGCAAGGGTCGAATCTGGACCCAGTCACCATTTGTCATTGGGCTATTAATTAATGATGCTTCCTAACAACTGGTCGACATTAAGGTAGTATAACAAGACCGGGGGTTTGGACCGTTCCCCATCAAAACATTAAAAAATGGCTCTGGCGTAGAAATACACGAAATACAAAAAATACAGCAGAAAACCTTCTTATATTGGCAGCAAAATCATCAACTCTCTTCCAAACAACCTCAAGAATGCAACAGGAAACCAACTCAAACAGCAACTCTGAGACTGGCTTGTTGACCGACCAGTGTACTCCCTTATGGAATTTTTATTACTAATTATGAACTTTCAACACAAAGAAAATGTAAACTGTTAAACAATCTATATAAAATATTTAACACTCTGGATTTCTGTGAAACCATTGTATTTATTGATGAAATTACAAATGAAGGAAATTTTCTATTGTCTATTGAACAGCAAGTGTGCACTACAAGGGTGGCCACTGAAACCAAATTTCAAAATTCCCGGTTATTTCCAGGTCTATTCAATTTTCATGGTCATATTCCATAACGGACATCGACTTAAGACTACTTCATAGATATTACATGTAAAAAGTAAATATATACATACATACAGTAAACAAATATTATAAAGTAAAACGGAGAAATCAGATAAGGAACAGTATGTTGGTGGATAGGGACTGGTTGTTTGCAGAGAAAGATTTAATTACCTATGAAAATTAAATTTTACTAGTTTACTACTACTAGTTTTTTTACTACTAGGGCAAAGCCATATCCAAAAATTTTTTGGATATGGCTTTGCCCGAGCTCCTCTTGCCACATCTGATGAATTTTTATTACCAATGTCAAGATTCAAAAACTTGTGGTTTGAATCACAGGGTTTTGAATCTTGAGCATTATCCAATCTATAATAAGAATTAAATCATTCTATACCTGAGTACTATTGTCACAGACTTCCTGACAATTTATTTCATCACTGCCATCCCTGCAGTCATCATCTGAGTCACAAACATAGTCCAATGCGATACACAGTTGGTTGTTGCACTGGAATTCCCAAGGCATACATGCGGCAACCTCTGAAATTAACATGCCATACTACACTTTTTACATGAAAACTATTACTATATTTTAAACCAAAACAATAGATCTAGAATTTACACCACTGGCATTTTGTATGATAGAAATTGTTTATTAACACAAACACTTGTTACAAAAGTGATACAAACTTAAATGGACATCCCAGGATATAAACTCATAAGTTCCTTAAGGTAATTATTCTTAAACTGTAATAAGTAATTTTTCAGACTTTAATGGATGGTAAATACAATAGCTAATTTATGGGAAGATATAAAATTGATAAACTGTCTACAAGAGTTTTTTGTGTTTTATGTTTTTTTTATAATTAGAAGTCTGTGGGACGGTTATTCCAATGATCTGGTCATTTTTCGTTCAGTTATCACCTCGTTAATCATGATACATGTTTTGGCATATTTATGTTTTTTTAGTGAAGTGTAGTGTCTTCACTTCACTAAAAAAACATAAAATACTTTTAGAGATAATAATTAATAACAAATTATATTTCAGTTCAAAACACTGGCAAACTAACACAAAAACATTGGCTTCCGACATTACATCAGACAACAGTAAACAAACCAAGTGGTTATTGTCTGTTCTTCCAGCTGAGATTTTTTCAGTTTGTCTCCCTTCAAAGACAGCAAAATGATGAAAAACAATTATGCTAGAAAGATATACAGTGTTCTCCAATAATGAGAAGCTCCAAATACATCACAAAAAACCTGTAAAGCAGCAGCAAAATGCAGTACTGAAAAAAATGTGTGTAGAGTACGGCAACTGGTGGCCAGCGCGCAGAGAGCCAACAGAGTTGAAGGGCTAAGCAATTTTTTTACCAAATAGTTATATGATTTGTACCTTGATTGCCATTTGATAAGCCCTTTGGATGGATTACATTTCATTTTAAAATGTTTTGAAGTAGTTAAATTTGTGAGTGGTTGAAGATAAAAATGAAATAACAATTTAATAAGGCTTGTAACTCACTGCAGTTCTGATTCTCATCGGAGTTGTCCCCTTCACCGCAGTCAACCTCTGAATCACACACCCAGGCCTGAGGTATACACCGTCGACTCTTGGCACACGTGAACTGCGCGGGGTTGCACGTCGTCATGTTGGAGCAGTTCAGCTCGTCGCTCCCGTCCGCGCAGTCCTTGTCCTTGTCACACACCCAGAAGCTGCTGATACACAAGGTTCTGTCGCAACGGAACTGGTTTTCTCTGCAAGGATGTGCCTCTGGAACCGACAGTTCAATGTTGTTAGAAACACTCCAACTGCATAGCTACAAGTGTAATTTTTTTAAATTTCAAAAACACTAAATATACCCCCGAATGTTAATTAGATTAATAACAGTAAAATAAATGTAATTGTAAAAGTCAAGACCATCAAGTCCATGTGGATTGTCTTTGCCTAACAAAATAACAGTGAATTTAGTGAATTTTTTACATATACAGTGAAACTCGGTTATTGCGGCCTCGGCCATAACGTCACCTCGGATATAACGTCATTTATTTTTAGGTCCCGCCAAACTATAGGTATTTACATAGTAATTAACCTCGGATATATCGTCAGTAATTTCCAAGACCTCGGTTATAACGTCAAGATAATCGGGCCGAGAAGAAGGCAACGTATAGTATTCAGAAGAGAGAAAGTTCGGTCGGCGGTGCAAAGTGAGGGCCGCGGCTATTGTTTAGCTAGATACCCCATTCTATTTTTTAGAAACGGCATTTTATTATGTCTGGCAACCTCTACCCCTCCCCTTCCAACCTACCTACCCCCCACACACTACCCTACATCAGTTGTTGCCATCTTCAAGGTCAGTGTCAGTGGCATCTCGCGTCTCACATCGCTCAAAACTCTGTGATACCGTGCAACCTACAGTTCGTGCAGCTATCGTTAGTTGAGTGTACGTCTTTAACAGTTTGTTTTTCATTATTTTTATGAACGAATACAGGATTGAAAAATAATGGCAGGTGTTAAACGAAAAGTTTTGCCGATTAAAGATAGAGTGCGAGTTATAAGAGCGTGCGAGGAGGGGCGCAAGATAGCAGACGTGTGTCGCGAGTTCGGCTCATAGGTGTATTTCGAAGTACAGTACATTCATTAAATGTGTTAATTTCGTCTAAAAAATGTGTTTTTCATTTTTCCTCGGTTTTAAATTAAAATTATGTAACCTCTTTTATAGCGTCACTCGGCTATAACGTCATTAATTGTGTGGTCCCTTCAATGACGTTATGACCGAGTTTCACTGTATAAATAAAATATTTATAAGTAGAAATGTTAATGGCAACCAGCTCGCTCTCTCAAAAGTAATATTTTATCAATTATTTTTAAAATTTAAATTCTTTATCAATATATTTTTTTATTATTTTCTTACACTTTCAAATCTATTAAATTGGTGATTTTTGATTTAATTAAATACTCCCATCAACCTATTGCTTTAAATACTATAAAATGTGGAATTGTTTAATCCTTCTATTTATATAAAGTTTTGTGCTGGTCATTTCCTTTCCAATCATTTGATAATCATAGGTTATTAATAAATAGGACTTCTCTGTGTTATTTAATATCTGAAAATCCAATTAAGGGAATTCTTTCGTATGACTTTTTCTGATAGACAATTTCTTAGTAGACAAATATGTTTATGTTTCAAGATGCATTTTCCACCCACCACATGCACCGCCTGGTTCAACAGATTCGTCGGAGCCATCATTACAATCGTCATCCCCATCGCAAACGAACCGGTTGTCAATGCACCTCAGATTCTTCACACACTGGAACTCTTGCGGACCACAGCGTGAGGGCTCAGTGTAGTTGGCCTGAGGCACACAGCTTGTGTTGGCAGCACTGTATCCTTCCTTGCATGAGCAAACAGGGCCGTCGGGTGTGGCTAGGCACAGTTGACTGCACTTGACTGTGTCAAAACACGAGTTGGTACCTGCAAGTAGTGGTTACAGTACAGGTACTGAGGAAGATATTTAAAAGTATAAGTATAAAAAATATAGCCTCATTTAGTATTTATAAATACAGAATTGTATGACAATGAAAACACTGCTAATATTCTCTATTAATATGTCAATAAGTGTAATATTAAATTCTAGAATAAAATTGACACATCAAAATTTTCAAATTAAATAAAAGTTTTCCTAACCATTAGTGTTATCAGAATAGCAGTTTTATGGTTACACACGATTAAATATTGTTAAAATAACTTTTACTCGAGTCTATTGCTTGTGAATTGTGTCTTTACCTGTCTGTGTGCTATTGTCAAAAACCCTGATTTCAAACATAGGTGGATTTTCTGTTATCAGTGTGGTGACAGTGTTGTTCTCCAAATTAAGACTTTCAACAGTTCCTTTCTGAAACTCCGTCCAGAACAGAAGATTTTCATAGTAAGCAAGGCCGTATGGATGATCAAGCTGTGATCCTTTATATATGACCTGTAACAGATTTGTAAGAAATGAATTAAACTAAATTACTTAAATTTAGTTTACTTTTTAAATTATAGTTAACTTGCTTAGGATTGATCACAGGAACGCTAGACCGGATAGGATTTTTCATAGGCCTTTAGCATTAAGTTTTAAATCAGAAATCCCATCAGTCATCGGAAATCCCTAATGGATATACTGAGCGCCTTAGTCCCTATCATGCTAGCTTTAAATGATACATGCCACGAGTGCACTCATAAATAGAAAAGGCAGCCATTCAGTAAGTCAGCAGTGAGGTCAACCATGAGGATATTTTGTTTTGTGGTAGGTTGGCAGTAATTCCTAGTAGAAGGTTACTTTTACTTTACCCTCTCCCATCTGGATCTATCTATCCCAGATGTGCTTGAACACCCAGTGTTACCTGAAGCCTAGGAAAGGATCATTAATTAAAAGCCCATGATCACAAGCAAGTGGGTTCAGTATCGAACCATCCCAAACTTTGTTCAGATTTTGATCAGTATTGAATCAGCGACTTCCAGATGATAAAATGGGTACTACTATCACTGAACAGCCCAGCATTATCAATTAATTAGTTAAAACATCTTATAAATTTTAATTATATTTTGTTAAAAAAATTAAATGATATTTACTGAGGTAAAATTCTCCAGCGACAAAATATTTAAAATTACGCAAGGAAAACCGAACTATCAACATAAACACAGCACCTTGCGTTCAGTACCGTCCAGGTTAATTCGCTCAATCTTGTCGAGGTAGGCATCGCACCAGTACAACTTGCGTGTGAAGTAGTCGATGGTCAGACCGTTGGGCCACTGCAGTTCTGAATCCACAAACACCTCCCTGTGTTCTCCATTCATCCACGATCTCTCTATCTTCCCCGTCAGCTGGGAGGAGGAGGACCAGATCGACCAGTACATCAAGCTAGAAACAATTATTACGATTTTAAATCAACCAAGTTAAAATGTTTTTGCTATTCACATTCTTACTATCTGATGTTATGTTGAACTATATAAACTAACTGAAAATAAATTGTTGTGTGTTGAGATGTACTTTCGAGTGACATGGTTATGTATGTGTATGTGTTTTGTAACCAAATTTCACGTCAGTGTATAAGTTTATAACTGATCGGCCAAACAAATCAGCTGATCTTTCTCAGTCACACTCAACACTTTCTTACGCCAATTATATTCATATTAAAATATCTACGAGAATCGGTTAGTGTCACGGGGTGTTATAATAACCATATTTTGTGTTTTTTCAACATCAACTGTTCATTACCATGTGGGGTGAATTAGAGACCGAGGCCATATTGAGGCTGAGATTGTGCGGCTCACGATGATTTGGCAGCAAAAGATTTCTGTAAATGGTTCAATGTCAGCTGCAACCCAAGGTTGAATACGGGGTTCCGCAGGGATCAGTCCTGTTCCCTTTCCTAATTTTGATAATGGTCAATGACCTACCTGATAACGTGTCTGCCAACACAATCATGTTCACAAATGATGCAACCTTTTTTAAAATCTTCGTAATGTAATGAATAATGTAGTTTTGAGTGAAGCAGCTGAGTGGTATGCAGGGAACAAATTTCTCCTCAATGTAAACAAAACATAACTTTTTCTCTAGATTTAGCTTCCCTTAAGGAGGCTGACTCTGACTGCTCTGTAAACCTCTTGGGCACCTCTTGTTTGACTCTAAGCTGACATAGAAAAAATGTTCTATGTTGTCCAAATCTCTTTTTCTGTTTAAGTCGCTTTAAGCATAGTTTACCACACCAGTACCTCAGATCCTGTTATTTTGCTTTATTTATGAAATATAACACTCATTTTAACGGTCAGGATGTCTTAATCAATAATTTAAGTGATTCCAATCAGCCTAAATTAGGAAACACCCTAGCTTCTGTCTCAGACAGCAGTGACAAAGAATTTCAACATCTTCACTGATATAATACTTACCCCTTTTTAGGATCAAGTGCGATGGCGCGAGGGTGGAACTTGTGGTCGTGCACGAGCGTGCGCCGGTAGTCAGGCTGGTCCATGCGTGCCACATTGATCGTGCTGAGCCCCTCGTCTGTCCAGTACAGGTTGCGACCCATCCAGTCCACGGCTAAGCCCTCACAATTG
This sequence comes from Nephotettix cincticeps, assembly GCA_023375725.1. NCBI lineage: Eukaryota > Metazoa > Arthropoda > Insecta > Hemiptera > Cicadellidae > Nephotettix > Nephotettix cincticeps. The sequence continues at coordinate 41,117,044 of CM041785.1, forward strand.
CTCACTCCGCGGTCCACCATCATCTCACGCTTGGACCCGTCCATCTTCTGTCTCTCAATGACAAACCTGACAGATCTCTAGGGTTATTGACTGGTATAGTAGAAACTTTAAAACTCAAAATAATAACAGCTTAAAACTCGTAAACTTTGTGGTTGTTTAGTTTCAAGGAACTTAGTCACTAAGTTTGCGAGTAAGCCTTTTTTAAATTCTTTGATTAATTAACTTTCCATATCTTTATTTCTCTATAATTCTCATAATTGATGAAATTCAAATATACAATATAAATAATCGGAGGAAAATGCTCTAAATGCATCCCTATTCTGTTTGAAAAAGGACAGATTTGAATTGTGAAAAAATTGAATAAATAAGAACAGGAATTTTTTAACTGAGGCTCACAAAAATGAAGCTATGAAAAGTAAAGTCTATAGACATATTTAAAGGCATTGACAGCGATTTATTGGTGTGTCACTTCACAGGCCTTGTAAAGTCTTAGATTACATGTTTTAAGTGTCAAAATCGAGAGTCCACTATTTTCACTCGATCATCTCCTTTTAGATTGAAATTTATGGATACAGTGAAAATATTATCAGTTAAATATTTTACGAATACAAAAATGTACTACCAGAATTATACTAAATCCTTTATCATTGAAGTCAAAATTCTAAGAAATTTGGGATTTTTTACTTTTCATAGGTAATATATATTTGTAATAAAAATTAAAAAAAATTGAATAGTAGATGAAGATATTCTTAAGTACAGTACAGTCAATAGCCTATATAAGCAAACATCTGAGAATGAATCAATCAAAAAAATATATTAACAAGCGGCTGCAAGGGTAATTTACATTGATTACTATTGCATAGTGCTAAGCAAAATATAAACAAAGCCAATGTGGGCGTTTTAATAAAATTGTGATGAAATTACTTCTGTCCATCAGAGTAGTAGATGTATTGTGTGCGGACGTCGTAGTCCAAGGCGGTGGGTCGTGTTAAGTCAGTGATCGGGATCATCTCCTCTTCATGTTTGTTGGCTTTCGGCAGCATCGAGATACCTTTGATCATTCCCGGCCGTCCCTTTCCATACAGCAAGAACGTTGACTGTTTGGCAACTGAAAATTGATTGGTATAATGTCAGTAAACTGATTTGGGAATAGTGAAGTCCTTACTTTAATTCTAGATTACTCCTTTCAATGTCTTTTTAGATATGCACAAGATGGAAAAATGAGTGGGCCTGGTAGCTTCTTGCAAGCTACCAGGGTACCAGAAACAAGTACAAGACAGACATGAGGCAGTGGATAGGAAAGGTCAAGAAGATACCAGGATACTAGAAACAAGTACAGGTCTGACTGCAGGCAGTGCATAGGAAAGGTCAAGAAGCGCTACCAGGATACTAGAAACAAGTACAAGACAGACAGCAGGCAGTGGATAGGAAAGGTCAAGAAGATATCAGGATCCTAGAAAAAAGAACAAGACCTACAGGAGACAGTGAATAGGAAAGGTCAAAAAGCTATTAGGGTACCAAAATAATTTATTAACATTTTAAAAAAATTGTTGGGCTGATCTTATACTTTTGATTATGGAAATCTTAATTAGTCTTTAAAGCTCTAACATCTACTTATGGCAATGAGATGGTTAGGAATGGGCAGTTTATAGTATAACAGAATAAGGTAGTAAAATAATTTAAAAATTAATTGTGATTTTAAAACTCTAATCTCATTAATTGTGTTCTATTTCAACCTCCAATAAAGTTCAGTTAAATATTTAAAAAAAAGAGTGACAGATTAAAACATACATACCAACACACTTCCTATTGCGAACCAGCCTGTAACCAGGTTGACAGAGACACTGGGCTTGGGCCACCTTCTTCTTCCAAGCTGGGATACAAATGTGCTGGCATCCTCCATTGTCCTTCTTGCAAGGGTGGTCCGCTGAACAAGACACAAAGTGGTATGAGAAAAGGACAAATCCTTAATTTGGTGAACTCATTTTTCTAATTAAAGTCATACCTCTCTGAAAGATAGCAGCAGGCACATGTTAGTGATTGTATTCACATACAACTACCTTGAGATAAGGTGTCCCCCAGGTATCGATTATTAGTCCTTTTTTATTCTTGGTGTGAGTGAAATAATAATTAAAATCTATTATTCTTTGCTAGCTCAAACAACAGGAGTGGTATGTAGGTGGAAATAATATTTGAGTGAACTCTTAAATTGTGATTTTGTTATAAAGACAATCCATGAATCAAAATGCCAAGTCAAAATTGAATCAGAATCTTTTGAAGTAAGAACTTGAGAAAGGCAAGGAGAGGGATTGTCCCCAATTCTGTTCAATATTGCTAAACAAGATGCACTTCAGACAGTAAGAAAGACAAATAAAGGTTTAAAGATAGGAACAAATTCAAATATTCTTGCTTTTGCAGATGATGTAACAATTATACATGAGAAAAAAGATAACCTAAAGAATTGAACAAAGATATTTAGCCAAGAGACCAGCAAAATTGGTTTAATCTTTAATGATGATAAAACTAATTATATGCATTTTTGAAAACAAGAAGACCAATCTAATGAAATAATTATTGAAGGACATATTAAAAAAAGTTGATCTCTTTAAATACCTTTTAGTCTTATTATCAAGCAGGAATGGTGCAGAACCGGAAATAAACAATAGAATTAACGAGGCCAAAACCCTACTTAGGTACCAATAGTCATGGGAGTAAAAGTAAGTATTATTCCTTGAGGGCTAGTTAAATCTCTATAGGGCCGACTGTATTAATTTACAAAATACAAATAAACTAATAAGCATAAATGCAATATCTAGCCAAATACTGTTATTCGGTTAGTTCCACTGACCGTCAGGTTGCCGCTGCCTATGGAACACGTGGATGGCGAACGGTCGGCTAATGTTGGTTACTGTTTGGTGGTTCTCCGTGTTAAATCTGTCCAGCCTGATGATACTCTGGTTGCGCCATGACGTCACAAACAAGTTGTTCTCCAACAGCGTGACGTCATACAAGTTTTGAACCTTTACGTAGACATGAGGGAACACAATGTTATTGCATGTTATGTGAACACATATTTGGGATGAAACAAAAATTTGCTATGAAATTTTAACCTCCTTGTTTATTTTTCATGGATAAGTAACAATAAAATATTTAAATTCAAAAACATTAAAAATTTCACCTATAAGTGACCCTTGCCTTAGTGACAGACTGGCACAAAGAACAAGCTTTGTTTTCAACATACAGGGCAAGGGTATATCTACCCTTAAGCTACCTCAACCTGCAGATCTTTTGTAGCACCCTGGATTGTTATTAGTCTCACAGTTCCAGTCCTTTAACACATCCTACTACTGGTCAAAATGTATGGTATTACAGCCAATGCTGAAATTATTTTGTTGCAATTTTTACATATATATAAAACACATGTAGCTTTTAACCCATATGTTAAAATCACTCAAGATCTAAGAAGATGCTGCCGAGGAATTCAACCTCAGGCCAAAAACCTTATTACATTTAATTGATTGGCCAAGGAGAAAAACTTAAGGAATTTTAATTTTTAAAAGAGGATTTTTAACTCACCGGAAACCCTTTTCTGATTGTCCTCCTGTTGGCGCCATCATAATCCACCCTCTCCACAAAATCGAGATAGGTGTCCACCCAGTAGACATGCTGCGTTGGGTAGTCTATCGTCACCCCATACGGATACACAATCTTGTGGTCGACGAGAATTTTGCGTTCACTACCGTCTAGCAGAGCTCTCTCTAGCATTGGCGATGTCACACCCCACTTAGTGAAAAACATGAACCTGCACAGTTTACAACCATGATATAAAAATGTGTCATTATCTCCCAGGAAAACATTTAAAAAAGTCATGCCTGTTACAAGGTAGAAAATAGGAAAAACAAATAAATTTGACAAGCACCTTGATTCATAACAAGCACACCATAACCTCAGTTCATCCACACTTATGGAAGGTTGAGACATGAAATTTCCCAGGAACAAAGGTACCTAGCTAATGATGATCTTATTACTTCAGAGGATAGCATTCTAGCCTGTTTGATCCTGAATAATCACCTGTCACAGTAGCACTAAACATTACACATTACACAAAACATAGACTAACCCTCTGGTGGGATCCAAGGCGATTCCACGAGGTTTGCTCAGGTTCACATCGATCAATATTAGGCAGTGTTTCATTGATGACGTGCAAACAAATATCATCTCTCGACTGTCATCCAAGAAGTACCAATTGCCAGATATCCAGTCCAGAGCTACGTGAGTATTGGCTGAAACAGCAAGAATGTTTATATTAATTTTGTAATGTATTTATATATATATATATATATATATATATATATATATATATATTTTATAAATATTATTTGTGAGTAATTCAAAGTCACACATTGGTAACACTGTTTATCCCTATGATGTATGAGTTGTCTAATAAATAATAATAATTCCTCAACCATAGACCTGGAATGGTGAGTTTTTTCTCCAATTTTTGATGTTATATTCAGAATTGTTTTATGTTGTATTAAAAAAACACAACAGTTGATGTGGCAAAGAGCCGGAAGAACCTAGAGATGAAAAATGACCACAATTGTTTGCACAAAATTGATTGCTACAAATTCAGTAAGTTCTGCAGGACCGTGTTGTTATGTATCTAAAATACACAACAAATTTATATATTATACTGACATATTTAATCTACCTTCTTCTTTTTTTGATCCTACTCATCTCAGGAACGACTTAGTGACTTAGAGCGTTATTGCACACGTCGGCCATTTTAGCACAAACACCGACAAGCGCATACACGCTCGTTGGCAGTTAAAGGGTTAAGGTGAACTGGACACCTCTTGAGAAAAGAAGATACACCTATAGTAAATTGCATATTTAGAAAAGTTCCAAAAGGCAGGCGACCAGCCGGAGTACCAAAAGCAATACGGTGGGATAAGTTCGGAGAGACATGAGGAAGCTGGGGCTAAACAAGGAGGTGCTGTAGACTGATAACGAGGCTATGTTGATGAGACCACTTACCGACTGAGATACGAATGGCCACACTAGAAAGTAAGAGAGAATAGCGTGAATCTGAGACACTTAAAAGAATTCATCTGACTATTCCTTTTTCTAAAACTTAAGAGCTTTGTGAGCAATACTTTTCCATAGAACCGGGTAACTTTTTTAGAGTTGGTAGTCAAAAGTTTATTAAATACATTAATTAATTGACTTGAGATTGAAGCAATATATCATTGTAATTATGTTTTAATGAACAAAACTTCTAATTCAGATAGTACTACATTACCAACCATAAAGCGGGAACATGGTGGGAGGGGGCAGATCCCAGGTGATTGACAAATCGTCTATGTCTGCACAGCTGAGCAATGCTGACGTGCCATTGTTACGGATGTAGCAGAGGGTGCGGTTGCGGTGGTTGAATTCCAGCGCAAGTGTCTGTAGCTGACTGATACTGCTGTGTCCGGGCCAGGTGGATCCATTGAGGAATATCCTTCGGATGTCCATCGTGCTGCTGAACACCAGGCTCGGCTCTTCATCAGGCGGTTCTTTACAAAGTTAATATTGTATTAGATATTATATCTGTTCAACATACAATGGCACGACATTTTAACAAATACCACTATGTAAACTTTTACCTAGGGGTGTGCGAGACAGGGACGCTTTGCGGGTTGATTCCAGCATCTTGTCGCATAGCAACTAATCCTATCAGTGCGAGCACAGCTCTTGCCAGAGGACTATCGCTGGGCAGCTTTGCGGCAAGTGTCCATCTTATAACGAGGCGGTGTAACGTGTTCGGTTTGCTCACTTAAAACTTTTTCACCCGGTTCCTTCAAATACAACCCCTTAGGGCATACATTTTATACTTTTTCAGTTATAACAAATTTAATCCTATCATGTAAATAAGTTATTACTATAACTGTTCCTTGTTTTGAGGTTATGTACTGTGTGTGTTTGGAACGGTTTGTGCGTTTAGCAATCACTGTTTCACGGGAGTACTACATATCATATGATAAAGAGTTTATTGGCTATTACACATTCTCTTGCAGCAAAACAGCGAACTCATGAGTTAGTTCCAGTATTAGGTCACAGATGGCAATGAATTCACTAAGTTAAAAAAGTTCACTAAATTGACGACTACCTGTCTGTAACGTAATACGTTTTACAGTAACAAAAGCAATATTCACCAGTTATTAAGTTAATTGATATCTGAGAGAAAAAACCGGTATAAAAAATGACAGTCAGAAGCGTTAATCCAAGACACTTTTTGAAAGTATATAAAATTGCAAGTGATGGTTACTCAGGTCAGTAGACATGATTTACACCTAAAAACTTTCTGGTGATGGATTAACTGTTCAGCTTGAATACGCAAGTTTAAATTGCAGACATGGTAACAGTGCTGACATGATAAGAACAAAAACTACAACTGTAAACAAAAACACCTTAAAGTTTTGTCATACTTGAATGAATAAACAAAGTACTGTACTGAAGCGACTGAAGCATTGTTTCGTTCTCCAATACAATGTATGAGTAATTTGTTTTAAACTGTTATGTTAATCAGTAAACAAATAAAAATATCATGGAGCCTACAGCTTTCATATTGATTTGGTATAAGTTGAACACAAACCATTAACAGCTTTGCAGCGAGTCTTGTTGACCTTGATATAGCCTGATACACAGCTGCAGGAGAAAGATCCTTCAGTATTGGTGCAAATCTGATCACAAGATCCATCAACCTCACACTCGTTCAAATCTGAAACCGTGAATGAAACAGTTTATGAGTGGGCTAAAAGAAACACAGAATTACATTATAAAATGAACCTAGGATAAAACTTGTGATATTTCTAGCAAAAGATGTTATTATTACAAGTTTCTCTTTCAGTTTAAGAGTGAATAACAAAAATATTCAAAAATCCAGATTGAAAAAATATAGACTCCAGGAAATTTTGAAGAGTAAAAAAATTATATTCAATAAAATACAGGAAAGCAAACTTTGACATTGCAACTGGAAAGATGCCACAATAATTTTTAAGTTTACCCTATTCCTATCAACGTCTCTATTCTGAATTGTATTTTCTCTATTCTTTTATACAAAAAATCTGTTACAGCTGATTGATGATACACAACACAGTAGATTGGGAATAATGTCATAATTTAAACATAATGAGCATAAAAACATACCAACACACTCGGTCTTATTTGGCTGTTGACCGGCGGGACAGAAACACAACGGACCGCTGGGAGTCACTCGGCAACCGTGCACACACTTCAAGCTAGAACAACCTGTGCTGTTCTCTGCAACATGTCCATTGATACATTTGTTAAAATCAGAATATTTTATGAAAAATAATTTTTTGATAATATATTTTCAAAAAAAATGTTTATTTCCTTTCAAAAATGTATCATTGCAGTATCAGAATCTCAATCCCTACCTGTCGGTGTAGATTCTAGTGAGTTTATTTATTACACGTACTTTGATTAATTTCTTGGAAATCTATCACAGTAAGGGCCCCAATAGCTGCAAAACTTGGACTTTGGCACATGAGTTTGTTCAAAGGGTAAACCCCCAATCTTTGTCATTTAACAGGATATATATCATTCTTAAACTGATTTCTTTAAATGCTATCAAGAAACATAGAAAACCGTAACCTTACAGCACACATTAAAAAATCTTATCAAAACATACAGTACAGCTCAAGCATATTCTACAGCACTAAATGCATTTTGCATCATATTCTAAATTGCACTTGGTCATATCACTAGTACTTCCGCACTTTACATACTGCAACTCACTGATCAATGACATGACTATAACAGAGGGGGTATGCTCCAGCAATTTCAAAATTATTGCTTGAGATTAGTTTATTGTTTTAGATGTGAGGAGCATATCATGCCATACTACCTTGAGGTAAATATTTTGAAATTAAAAGATCAAAGTGTAATCAACATTTTGAGTTTTGACATTATTTTTTTTAATATTAAAAACCGGTGTTCCAAATTATTTTTGAGGAGACTAAGAAAACTTTTGTAGAAATTTGTATCTTAGGGTAGTTCACAAAATTTACATTCTTCGTAGATAACATTACAAATACCTCATCATATGACCACAACTTATGATAGGGCTGCTGTTGTCACTGCATGTCCTTTGGAATAATCTACCTCTACAATAAAGATCCCTTGAAAAAACATTCACAGTTTGTGGCAGTCCCTAAAAAGCTTGATTTTTGAGCGGATGGTCTCGACTGGCGTGTCCCATGGCTTCTTTGGTGGCAAAGTTGCTGATACAGGTGTATGTGCTTGAATGTGAGTTTGTAATAAAAACAATCTATTTATTTTCTATTTGTAAATTTTATATTTTATTATTGGTGTTTTGCACTTTAAAAGTGCATTTGGACAAAAACTTCTCGTCAATTTTCTTATGATGCCTTCTGTGCTGACCAAATTTCCTTCATTCGTACACTGTGTTTCTGTTTATGTTCTTCTTCCGTTCTTTTTCTTTCCGTCCATGCTTTTTGTTGTTTATGTTATTGTTTTTTTATGTTTGTTGTTTTGTTTATGTACCTTCAGTTTTTTCCTGGTTTCATTTCTAGCTGCACAAATGCCTTTCATCTTCCGACTGTGCTCTTGTTTCTTTCTTGAGTCCATTTTGTGCCTGTTCGTTTGTGCAGTGTATCTCTTGTAATTTGATTTTGTTTATGATATTTCTGTACTGCATTCTATTCTGAATTGTATCAGGTGTGATATTGAGTTGGTTCGGGTCACCCATTTGTTGTAGTGGTTACCCAATCAAAGATCTTTTTGGTTAGTCTCTGTGGTAACATTCTACTTAGGCATTCATAGAATTGTAGTCTGCGTTTTCTGATCTCATTTGTGATGGTCTGTGTGTTCGTAAAATTTTTCTGCTGGTTTCTTTATCCAGATTCCATTTTAATTTTTTGAGCCAAATATTTTTGGGGTATTTTTCGTTCTACTTTTTCCAGCTGTCTGATATGTGTGTGTCCAAGGATTAGTGTGATCTCTACTGCATACAGTGCTTCAGGTAGCACCACTGTACGGTAATATGATGCCATAGTTTGGCTTGTTGGGAGATACATTTTTGGTTGTAATGATTCCACACTACTTTGTGGTTTGTAGTATTTCCTCTTTCTCTTTTTGTTTGAGGCTCTATTATGTCCGCTCATTTTCAATTTTTCACCAAGATATTTAAAATTTTCCATCCTGTGGATTGTCTTGTATCGTGTTTATAGTGATGGGAGTTTCTTTGTGCTCATTAACTGGGACTTTTTAAATGAGATCTGTAATCCGGTTTTAGAGGCGATTTTGTGTAGTTTTTTAATAACTTGTGTTGTTACATTAACATTTTTAGTGACAATTGCAAGGTTGTCTGCGAACGCAAAACATTTATTCTATAAACTCCCTAGGGTAATTCCTTTTTGTGACTTTTCCCATTCTTATATTATCTTATCCAATACTAAATTATATAAGAGTTGTGAGAGTCTGTTGCCTTGTCTGATGTTTTTTTGCATTTTGAAAGTTTCTGATAGTTTACTGCAGAACCTTACTTTGGATATTGTGTTGGTCAAGGTGTGTTTCATGATTTTTCACGTTTTGGTATGCACTTTATATTTTGCAACAATTTTGAAGAAATATTGTTTAATTTTGAGTCTTGTGGCATATTGCATTACAAAATGTGCAGTCAAATTTTTAGTATTGGGTTGTTGAAATTCAAATAGTCAGGACTCTACTACCCCAAGAGGAAATGAATACTAAAAGTAACCCAATTCAATTGCGAACCCAATCTCCACTTGTAATTGTGCTATTGATTCAATTCTCATTCAAATCAATTATTGATTACCTATCAATCAACCAGTTATGTAGTATGTTAGGTAGAAAGAAGTCTAGGGTTTGAACCTTTCCCTATCAGATCATTAAATAACCCCACCACAGCAGACCTGCGTACTCAGCGAATTTCCAAATCAATAATATAATAATAATATTATATGTCAAGTTTTATCAATATCTGTGGATAAAAACATGAGAGTTAGTTATTTGCCTATTCTCCATAAGATTAACATGGGAAAAGAGTATGCAGGTTTGCCACTGTGAGTGTCATTAAAAGTAGGCATTTCTAGCATAAACAATTTTAATTTTGATAATTTATACCAAGTTTCATCAACACCTGTCCATAAATAAAGGAGTTCGCCTTATCTCCATATGATTGACATGGGAAAAGAGTATGCAGATTAGCTGTCACGATAAACACATAAAATATGATTTTTTAAGCACAAACAGATGGATCTCAACCACACGAAGCTAAATATCAAATTTTATCCAAAGATATAGATTGTTAAATGAAATATTAATTTTTCCTTAATCTCCATAAGATTATCATTGAAGCCTTAAAATACAACATACTGTTTTTAGATTTTTTTAATATCTTGGTAACTGTTGGAGATAGAGCAAAACTTTCAGGAACTAAATTGTATAGTTTTTTAAAGCTGATTCTAATGGTGAAATATAAAATAAAAACATTTTTTAATTACACATGAAAAACACAAAAAAACAATTTTGGGGCACAAAACCTGGGGGGGTTTATATTTATAAACCCTCCTGTTTTTTGGTTTAAAAAATGTGGTTTGGGGGAACCACCCGTTCCAATTGGCCGATATGTCTGGATTATGAAATCGTCCAAGCAAATGTAGGAGTACACGTCTCTACCAAATTTGGTCTTGATCAGACCATTTTTACGAGAGTTATCGTGTTCACAGACACATATATATCAATTTTAACGACTATTGTTTTTGGTCTCTGGGCACCTAAAGACGGAAAAATAACATAGTCCCGGAGTTAAGTCTTGCCATGAGACCTACGGTAATAGCTTCTTCCCTATGGGAAATTCGCTATTAAAAACATAAAAGCATTTCTGATTTTTATTTATCCACCTCTGATACAAAAAAGAGGCATAAACAAACTGCTACAAAGAAATAGACAACTATAATATTTGCTAACACTGACCAAAAACGACAGGGAAAGATATCAGCAGACAATTGACAACGTGTAATTTGTAACATTAAATAACTACTATTTCATTGCAATATCATATTGATCATCCAGCTCATTTTGGGATGTTATGTTTATACTATATATTCATTTATAGTTAATATTATTAGATGTGATTTTCTCTGAGATAATGTATTTGAAAATAAGTATGATGAAGGTGGATTAATCTTGTTGCGGGTCACAAACAGAAGTCACTGGCTTGTCTATTTATCATATCAATGATGGATTGACACTTTATAACATTCTCTTTGATCTAGTCACTGGTCAAGGCTAGCTGAAGTTTAATAACCAACCAATATAGCTGCATGAATAATTGTTATATTGATTTTTCAGTAATTATTCCGAAATTCATCTGAATACTGTCATTTTTTAAATTTATTCATTTTAAAAATAATTTTACATTAACTCTACGATATACACACCTGTTGTAACAGAGAGAAAATTGAGACGAAAATTGGATAAAAAACTAACTCTGAATATTTTTAAAAAGTTGGTTGGAAAATAGGAAACCTGAAGAAAATATGTGTGCCAGGAATAAATCTATGGCGTTTACATAAAAGTTAATAAAATTTAACAATATTCTATCTAAGTCGGAAATAGTTTGCTGGTATAAAGGAGCAAGATTTTTGCTAGTCTAGAGAACACAATATTCCACACAAATCCACTGTAAAGTCATTTGTATTAGACTAGAAAAATTATTTCAAGACTTAATATTTAACTATAACGTTTAATCTTATGCTGATATTTTGTAGAAATAGAGACCTGCACTGTAACCAATATTGGTTTATATTACATTTTCACCCATAAAAGAACCCAAGATCCGAAAAAGCATGAGAGTGTGCTGTGAGCTAAGCGATTTGTGCACTTGATGATCAAGAATCTCCCAAAAGCAACCTGTAAAATTGTGTAAAACAACCTGACTGGATTTACTGCTGAATCTTCTCATCATTATATAGAGAATTCTTAACATCTTGAGGCTGTAAAAAATTGCAAAACAAATAAAAATTTATAGCTAGTATTGTTCTATATTTGATCTAATTGAGATTATACGTTATGTTAAGACGGATGTTATCAACGCTTTTTTAGCTATGCTCGCTAAATCTAAAATTTTTTTCTGAGACAGTATTTTAATTCAATAAAAAATGCAATGAATATAAAATTTACTAATAAAATCGTACCAATTAACTTCATATTCATAATTATGTGCTTAAAGTCTTATCAGCAGATTATCTTAGAACCTTTACAATATGAGATGCTTTTGTTATTAATTTTGAGCGATATAATAATTTGATACTGTTGGTATTCTGATCAACTTACGGCACTGAGGACCTTCGTCACTTCCGTCATGACAATCTGGGACCCCGTTGCAGAATTTGTCAATAGCAACACACTCACCCTCTTTGCATCGAGCTGTGTTCCAAGGGCAAAGGCTACCCTTTAAACCTGAAAAAAGTCAAAATTAAAAATTAAATGTCTTTAGCAGTCCAAAAAAAAATTTTATCCAAACTAGGTATCAATGTTCATTGCATCATGTTCACATGGACGTCGAAAACTTTGGGCCCTCATTAGTTGCTGTGGTGGGATATTGAATGAGTTTAAAAGATGATACTGTTGAATTTACCTGTACAATATTTCCAACAAATATCAGATGACAGATTTAATTTAAGATCAGCTGACAAAAACGATAGAGAACTCCACAATTTGAGAAAGCACATCGTTTACCATTTCGATTAAGAGTATGGCCCTCAGTTCCTCATTATACAATATATAGACCCTGTTTCGTCACAAGCTAAAGGTCAGATTTTAAGGTGGCATTACGTGAAGTGCTAGTTAAAGCTCGTACACTTGGCCACAATGTAAGGGGCTTAAACAGCTCCAAACATGCTTGAACAAAATGGAGCTGTGGAGTGTGAACACAGAGCTATAGTAAAAAGACCCAAACATTTAAGTATGCAAATCCCCATGTTACATTTCCTGCAGCAATTTCAGTTTGCAGAACTTATTACTTGTGTTGGTTACGTTCCAAACCGTGTGGGAAGTAGCCAGTTGCCAATAAATTGCCTCATAAACTTTGATTTTGGTCAGAAACCAAGAATCAAATATTTAAGAGTTGTCAGTTACAAATGTTACGTCCATGTACCTGCCCAGAAGAGGAGGAAAATGGATCCGAAGGCTGTGATTGGCTATGTGTCGTCGGCTACGACGGAGACAAACAATATTGTGTCTACGTTCCTCAAAGAAGGTAAGTGATTCTCTTGTGATTTTGTATTTCAAGAGAGAATTAGTGATTGTGAGGAAAGAATCACATTGCCTGTCCGGTTTGAAGACATCCCAGAGGAACAGGAATGTACAAAGGCTACAGATGAGTCAACTTCATCGAGGAATATTTCTGTGGAACGTGAGATGACTATGGACGCAAACAACCGCATCGATGAGAACGATCCGGAACTCTCTATTGACTCTGACGGAACAATGGCGTCACTACGACAGTCTAATTGGGAGAAAAGGCCTCCTGCATGGCTAGATGACTATGTTTCATCAAAATTTGCAAAAGTTCTGGTTTTTGATGATAAGTCAAAGACCTTTAAGGAAGCCATCAGTTCACAAGACAGGACTCAATGGCAGTCTGCTATGGATGCAAAAATAAGATCCATGCCCAAGCATGGTACGTGGAACTTGGTCAATCTACCTCCAAGAAAGAAGACAATCAGCAACAAGTGGGTCTACTGCATCAAGCGTAATCCAGATAGAATGTGGAGACATATATCGTGTGATATTGGTCATCAAGGAATGCACTCAACTAGTGGCTTTAACGTAAATTATGCAGGTGCTGCGATTACTTGGTTCAGTTGATGTCAAGAATTAGTGGCTGATTTGACCTGTGAAGCTGTGGCTAACCTATTGTGGCAAACCTTGGATCTAAGGAGAGAATTTGGATTTCTTGACTGTTCAAGGAAATTATAGTATGGTTGCAGTTCCAGTTTTGAAAAAAGACACTAAATCTGCAAGGAAACTATGTGAAAATCCTGGGTTCCATTTCTGAACAAAACACATCCAAAGATTTTTTTTCATTACAGACCGAATAAGAATAGGAATGTTGGCTCTTCAGCACATAGGCTCGGCTCAGCATCTGGCTGATTAACCAAAGAAACGCCTAGATCTAGACTTCAGGTCCTTCATGAAAGTCTTGGTCTCCTGAAATAGACTTATGAAAATAAGGGAAAGTGTTGAATTTACCTGTTATTCTGTTACATTATGTTCAACAAGTATCAGATGACCGATTTAATTTAAGATCAGCTGTCATTGTTTTGGTTTTGTTATGTCAGTTGTCCTCGAATTGTAATGTTGTGAAATACATTTGTAATTTTGTTCAACAGTTTTTTTGCTTTATTTCAAGTACATTTATTATGAAAGTAAAGCCAGTGGTCACGTGAACCACGCTACTGCCAACCACCCAAAGTAAAATAATAATACAATTGAAGAATTATTGCTGACCCGATCAGTTCTAATTTATTTCTTAGAATAAGTTTTAACTAAGTTAAACCACCACAAAAATGTAATAACTGAAAAATATACAATCATGTTAGGCACTCCAGTAATTAGGCCTGATATAAACAGTTAACATGTTAAGTCATAAAAGTGAAGAGTTAACCTTTGACATATATTCCAGCTGGTGTAGATTGTTGTCATATCATTCACAGTGTAACTCACATTTATGTGGGTCCTCGTCAGAGTTGTCCACCTGTTCCAACGACGCCCCACAGTCAGGCTCCCCGTCACAGGTCCAACCTGTCGGAATGCACTTGTGACTCTCTGCACACTGGAACTGGCCCGCTGGACACACCCGTGGCACTAAAACCACAATTCACAATAATTTTAACTGTCAACTTTATGCCTACATTTACTAGGTTCAGCAGATTAACTACTAATTATTTTTAGTAAGAATGCACTTTAAAACATTTGTGTGATGGGGTGGATGAACTCAGACATTCCCTACCTTATTCAGTAACTTGTATATATATATATATATATATATCATTAATGTACAACATAATATATTGAATACATCAGTACCAAACAAAACAACAGAAATATCAGCCAGACTTTTATGCTTACGTATTCGTTGAAGCCTATAATGCATGAGTTACAATGAATGGCAAATAGCCCATGCTTAAATGGGCCAAATTCAACTATATGACTGTACCTTTATTACGTTTTTATCTGGGAAGAGTAGTATTATAGTTAATTCTGTAATACTGATGTATTTCAATAAAAGTTTTTAAATAGCTGTTAGTTATAGCCAGCCATGAGATTCGTTGGATGATGAAACGCAATAGAAAAAAAAGTATTTTCGCTTATAAATACCACAGTTTAAAAAGAATATAAAATAGGAATGGAATAGACTTATAGCTTCAGCTGGGTAAAATCTGTAAACATGCACCTTGAATATTGCCAAACAAACTTCAAGAAGTTAAATTTAGTTCAACATTATTTATAACTAGCAAGAAAATTAGGTAGACTAGTTTATCTGGTTAAGATTTAACTGAAATAGATGAAATTATAGTATTAGCAAGATTGTTGGTACATATTGCTTCTGATCATATCTCAATTTTTATTAAAAATTATTAGAGTAAAGAGGATTTTGCACATCTATTTCAAATAAAATCCATTCTTTTTAACTTTGTAAAAATTAATAATTATAGAGAAATTCGTTAGTTAAAAAAGTATTATACAGTACTTCATTCTATTTATATAATAAAGGATTTAAATATGGTATTTTGATTTAATATAATTTGGGTTTATGAGAGCTCATTACTTTATTGTCTTGGGTCAGTTTAAAGAAAATAAAACCTTTTCTGAGAACTATAGATTGTTTAAAATAAGTTTCATCATTGTTGGTGTTCCTGTTTTCATGAAGACAGACATAGGTAGACAGAAATTGACTATATAAATCAAAATAAGACTCATTTTGACTTTTCAGGGACATAAAAATAAAAAATAACCAAGAATATCATAAAAAATACCCAAGCAATGTACACACAAAAAAATAAAATTTTATTTTATTTATATAGATGACAAGACGTATATATTTTTGACACCCTCAATCTATTCATTTTTTCAAAAAAAAAAGTTTGATTTATTTCACCAAAACAGCGCTAGTGTAGCGCCTTAGAGCTCTAAGGCTTTAGCAGGGACATCGTTTCGCTGACAAAAATCACAGTGACTGAACAAAATTGTTGAAACAGGTTCATGTTCGATTCCTGTCCATGTCCAGATTTAAGCTTACTAATGTGATGTGGGCCTCCCTTAAACAATAGGTGTGTAGCTTAAGTGGAAAATAACAGCACTTAAGGAAAAATTTAAGTCGACGATGGGTCAATGACTATAACCCTTAAATTAATGTTGACAAATAAGAGCATATATTGCAATAAAAATCTGAAAGCTGACTGCTAAGTGTATCTGATTTTGAAGCAAGACCAATCAGAAACAACAAAACAACCGTCTAATGCTGCAAACCACAATGGCTACCTCAGCTGACTTATTACCATCACTTGGCATAAATAATGCATAAGAGATGCAGTTGTGTTGACTGCATGATTAACCAGAATGACACCCAGGGCATATCGATGTTTATAGTAATCAACAGCGAACATGCCCTATGTTGATGTCAAGCTACTATGATTACGATTATTATTTAAACAGTCTAATTATCTACGTAAATAAAATTAGAGTTTTGTCTGCATATTGCTTGAAATTATCACACTTTTGGTTATCTTTATATTTTATACCCTTGAGAAGCCAAAATGGGTCCCACTCAATTTCTGTTTGTCTTGTCTGTCTTTTTGTAACGATCTTCTATGAACAAAAGAGAGCTTCCACAATGATGAAACTTTTTTTGATTCTATAACTTTTGTAGAATAGTTTTGTGTACTTTAAATTCACCCACATTCTAATTAAATAACGTAATGGACTCTAAAAACACAGTTTTGAGTAATATAAAAATTAAGAATTAATGTCTTCACATTTTTTGTTTTACTAAACTAAAACATGAATTCCACTAGTGATTCAACATAAATATATCAGCTAGTTGTTAGTTTTGAATATAAAAATATTTTTTTACATTAATCATTAATTTTAAACCTATTTTCAAACTATATAAGTTTAAATGTTGATGTGTGCCAGCCATGGTGGTTAAGTGAGCAAGCCGTTTTATAAGTACTTTTCCAAAACAACAGCTCACATTAATTCACCAGTGAATGAGGCTGTCCACCAGTTCAACTCTATAAATAATATTGGTTTTGCTATGCATTGTACTAAATTTTAAAGAATATTCCTCCACCTTCTAACTTGATTATTTATTTTTACCCAATCACATTTGCTTGTCACGGCCCTTGATATAATGATATAGATTTTGTTTTCTACATTTGTTTATCAGATATTTTGATATAATACTATTTTTATTTTAGATGTTATAAAGCTTAACCTGTAGTTTTGTGTTCAGTTTTTATTAATTCCTGGTCATGAATTATTTATTTAATTTTTTAAGCTACCTTTATAATTGGGCAACGGTGTCTGTTGGGGCAGCATTTACATATAAACACTTGGAAGAAGTTTAATCATATTAAGTATTTTACTTTTTCACTCAAACTAGGTAAGAGTTTTTTGAGGTTCTTTTTAGTAAATAAATTATGAGTTTGAAGATACTTTCAATAAACAGTACTTATAAAGTCCTCATGGATACTAATCAGCCACTCGTAATGTTTAATTTGGATATTGATTTTAACGAGGAAATAAAGGCGAGTGTCTCACCACAGTCAGATGACTCATCTGTGGCGTCAGGACAGTCCGGCATCGAATCACAGTGCCATCTCTCAGGGATGCATTGGCCACTGACACACTGAAACATCTCTGGGCCGCAGGTGAACTCTGTAACATGTATTAAACGTTATCATCAAATTGTCATCTCTATTCCTGATAGATTTGTTACCCAATGGAGAAGGAGATATCAGAAAATTTGTGAATAAAGTGGTGAACGATTTTGTGGTATGATTTGAGACAGGATCAGGCAACTATTACAAAGAATCTACCGACTGATAACTTCAGGCATACCGAGAAGTTTTAGGAATAATTAAATGTCAACAAAACTGTCTCGGTTAGTAGTTATCCATTACAATCTCAGATTTTCAAAATTATTTTATTTGCTGGTTATAAGCCACGCTTAAAGTATACAGGCTTAAAATTAGTTAGTAAATAGTTTGTGTCATGAATAGTAGGTAAATCAGAAGTAAAAAGAGTCAGCTGGCAAAAAAATATTACTACTGAAAATAGAAAACTTCTATTTTCTATTTTTTGGTCTTGTTTTCCACGTTCCACGTTCCACGTTTCAACGTTCGCGACGGAAGTGAAAATGCCGACTTCTTTACTTGGCGGGCCAGTATATATAAAAAATGACCAAAATCCATACTTAGGGTTTTTTTTAATTTTGCTTTGTTTTGATGAAAAAAGTACTTTGTTATCATTGTTTTTGTCAAGAATTTTTTTTATTATATTTTTATACATTTTATTAAGTGTACCCAGTATTTATGTTTTTTTCTTTTTATGCCTCAAATGTATGCAACCTGTACCCGAATAGGTATACACTTACTAAAGGTCTTCTTCTTGAGGCGGAAACACATTTCAGCTATACTTAGTGTGACCGTGTTGGTCATCAACGGCATAAGAAAACTCAGTGGGTGTACCTGGTAGGGCGCTGAGTGTACTCCATTGGGTACACTGCCACCATTTAAAGAGGCACCCGTTTACCCGATCGGGCGCAATACATCGTGAACATGTTAATTAAGTATGCAGTACATTATTTAAATTTGATGTTTGAATTAAGTGAAATATTCACTTTTGGTTGAATTTGAAAAGGAATTCTGTTTTCAACCGCGTATCTTCATTGTGTGATGTATAGACCAGCACGGGTCAACTGTTACGCCAAGTAATTAAATACAAGCATCATGTTTAAAAAACTAATAATTTATAATTCGCAAGAATAATAATTGCAACATTTTCAGTAATTTTTAGAGGGTGTCTATGAATTGTTGTAATGGTGTTTAATTTAAATCCCAAGACCAAGTGGACCATAATTGATCAATTGAACCAACATGATTCCACTTCCCGCCACGGCCCCTTTCAGCCAACGGCATACAGTCCAACAATATAGTATAAAGTATTGAACAGTCTAGGAGCTACAAAATGTATTTTAACATTTTGAATCCACTGAAAAACCAACAATTTTGTACTAAGAAACTTCATGTCGATTGGTTACTGAGATAAATATATTTGTAAATACACTGTCTTTTGAAATTAATCTAATAGGTGGAAATATTTAAATCACTTATTATTTGAAATAATATGATAAAATTTTGTATACAGTTTCACTCAGTTAAGTTACAGACAAAATTGGAACCTAACTGGAAAATTGTTGTAAATCCCAATTTGCTTGATAATAGCAAACCTACTTATTCATTCCCATGTTATTCACCTACATATCCATTCTCAAGTTATTCTTAAGACTAACAAATAAATGAATATAACATCCAAACTGCCCTTTTTAAAATATGCTTTGATCAAATTTTAACCTATTTTATATTTTTAGTTAGTTTTGTTCACAGCTTTAGATTAATAGGCCAAGCCAAGACAAATATTTCCCAAAGTAATGGAAATTGGTCAAATCCACAGGTCTTTTTACTATGAGGGTATTTATAAATACAAAATTAGTTTAATTTTCGCTAGAAATTTGTATATTTAATAAAAATTATCAAACACATGTGATTAACTGTTGATATTGGGAAGTTTAAAAAATAGTTAACCAATACTGTTAGTGAGACATTCTTTCTTTAACTACACCAACAAAGATCTATTTCAGTACCAAATGTATATATTACCTGGAGAAGAGACTTCTCTTTCCCTTGAAAATCCTAAGTAGCTCACTCAAATGTTTGATTAGTTTCTTACTGTTAGTAGTTAAGTATGTATTAAAAAATCCTTTCATTACTAAGCATGATAAACTATCCGCTAACCTCACAAAATTTAAAAAAAATAATAATAACACTGTGTATAATAATTAATTGCTTTTAGAATACATTCATTTTGTAATTTGTAATATTTATTTTAGCGAATTTCCCACAGGGAAGAAGCTATTAGCGTAAGTCTCATGGTAAGACTTAAGCCCGGTACCATGTTATTTTTTTGTTTTTACGTGCCCAGAGGCCAAAAACAATAGTCTTTAAATTTATGCATTTTGAAAGTTAAATTTTTATTAATCTTATTTCCAGCAAAATATTTTGTAAATATGGATGTTTCTAGTTTGATTTTATTTATTAATACTTTCATACATTACACATTACCGTTACACATTTTGTCTTAGATATACTCGTATTGAGTTCTAGGTCATTTTTTTAAACAATTTTACAATTTGTTTCAAATTTATGGAAAAGCTTAATTAAATAAATGTTTACTGTCATTGGAAACAAATAATCATGTGTCATCAGCTTAACGGCAAATATCAGAAATTTTTAATGAAAATTCACCATATTATTCATGATAAAAGTTTGGTAGTAGTTTCCTTGAGTAATCTAAAATGCAATTATTTTCTCAAATGTGTCTTCATCAAATAAAAGAAGTGAAAGATATCTTATTAGTTCTATGAAAAAGCTGAATTCACCAAGATAATATATTAATTTCTAATAGATAATATTTCTGCAAAACTGAAATGACTAACTAATTTTATTACTGTAGTTTAACACACAAAAATAATGAACTAGTTTACTTTGGCGATTTGTCCATGAGAAAGTAAATAAATCTTTATTCTCTGTACGTATTATAACATTGATTTGCAATACATAGTTATAAATGGTTACAGAAATTACAAATAATTAAAATCCAGACTGATCACAACAGTAAGCAAGTACAGAAAAATAGGGTCCCTTAGACATAAAAACTGTTTGAGGATTCCGTTACAAATATTAATATACTATAATGAGGTCTACTATACTAAGGAGCTTGTGTAAACGTTATTATATCAAGAATAGTGTAAATATATAACTAAAACAACTACTGTATATTAATATTTATAAAAACAGACATGGAAAATAAGAACAAAAAATACATTAAAATAAAATACATGTCAACTACAAATAAACAAGCATGAAACAATATACTGTAACTTAAGCATAATGATAATGAACAGATAGTACTTATGAATACTAATAAACAAATTTTAGATCAAAGTTAAAAGTCAAATAATCGTAATATTAATTTTTAATTTAATATTAAAATACATATAGTATGAAATAGCAAACACATAATACACTTAATTATTAAACTATATTATCATTTGGAGCCAATTAACTTATTCGAAAACATAAAAATAAAACTAAGTTACTTTAATAAAGCAATTCTAAGGCTAGTCAACGCCATTTCTACAACCATCAAGCTTCTTTCTTTCTTTCAAGCCTAACCAACTATATGTACAATATCTTCTACATCTTCAAGTGATCTCAACCATTTTCTTAATTCTTTGATAACTGTTGTATGACCTGTATTATTTAATTATTTTTTTGCAGTCGATTAAACACACGGGGTACACAAATTTCATTAATCCATTCAATATACATTAGGCCAACCCTTTAAAAACCATGTGATTGAGGAGAATTTTTTTGAAGATGAATCAATCAATGTAAAAGAAATACACTCTCAGAAATCAGGCGGTAGAAACACTTTTTAATCAAAATAAAATAACCGACAAATTTAAAAATATATTTTATTATCTATTTTCTTTATTGGAGAAGTTGCTGAATGCAAAGGATTCTTAAAACAAAAAGTACTGTATAGTGATTTATTTAATAAACCAGGGATTTCATTCATGTATCAACCGTTCATTATTTATACATGTCTTAAAATTTTATGGAGTTGTTCCAAAGCCACTATTTATTGTTACGGTAATAATGTAACATAAATATTCCTCAAAAGCTTAAGACATAAAAATTTTCTATGAGCATAATAAATCAATATTATATCAAAAGCATATTGGATTGCATTAAAAACTAGGCCTAAGAATTATCAAAGCATGGCCCAATCAAAAATGTTGCCATGTTTGAATAAAACTGTGGTAATAACATTTGAAAAAGCTACTATAAAGTTGAAATTACTCACACTTGCAAATTTATTATATATAGTATGCATTTTTCATTGTTTTGATCATTTTCCAACTCTTTTATTAATAAACTCAATTTTCATGTGTTTTAAATGTTTTTTTGTTTATGAGTTTAGAATGCATTTTAATTAATTCAGTAAAAAATCAAGGTAAACTAATGAGCAGCTAAAATGTTTACATGGTAAAGACAGACCTAAATTGACAGTGGTAATATTATCCCTAACTAAAGAAAAACATAATAGTTCTGCCAATACTACCATACATGTCCACAATTTTAGCTCATAACTTATCGATGGTTATCTTTTATTGATTTTACTTACCCTGATCTATAGGGTTTAGATAATGACGCCAGAAATATCATATTACCAGTGGGAAATACTACAATTTTAATAAATACCTCCGTCGCAGCAGACTTGCGTACACAGCAAATTTCCACCTCAATAACATGGCAATAATAATACAAGTTTATGACAAGATTGATCAATCAATACTTGTTTATAAATTAGAGTATTTTGCCTATTCTCCGTAATATTAACATGAGAAAGTGTATGCAGGATTGCTGCTGTGAGCAACACATAAACTATGATTTTTTAGCATAAATGTATTCATTCCAACCACATGAAGCTAAATACCAAGTTTCATCCAAAACTATTGGTTAATACCCCCGTCGCAGCAGACCTGCGTACTCAGCGAATTTCCAAATCAATTATATAATAATAATAATATATGAAAAGTTTGGTCCAAATCTGTCGATAAACATGAGAATTATTTGCCTATTCTCCATAAGATTAAAATGGGAAAGAGTGAGTAGGTTTGCTGCTGTGAGGAACACTGAAAGTAGCCATTTATACCATCAAAAATTTTGTTTTTAACATTTATACCAACTGTCATCAACATCTGTCCATAAATAAAGGAGTTTGCCTAATCTCCATATGATTAACATGGGAAAAGAGTATGCAGGTTTGCTGCCATGATAAACACATAAACTATGATTTTTTAGCAAAAATGTATGGATCTCAACCACATGAAGCTAAATATCAAGTTTCATCCAAAAATATTAGATAATAAGTGAAAAACTAATTTTTCCTAATCCTCCATAAGAATAACATTGGAGCCTCAAAATAAAACGTACTGTGTTTAGATTTTTTTTATATCTCTGTAACCGTTGAAGATAGAGAAAAACTTTAAGGAAGTTAATTGTGTAGTTTTTTAAGTTGATTCCAATGGTGAAATATAAATTTTTTAAAATTACATGTGAAAAACGCAAAAAACCCCATTTTGGGGTACAAAACCCCCCCATACTACCCGTTCCCATTGACCGATAAGTCTGGTTTACGAACTCGTCCGAGCATTTGTAGGGATACACGTCTCTACCGAATTTGGTCTCGATCGGACCATTTTTACGAGAGTTATCGTGTTCACAGACACATTTATATATACATATATATATATAAATTTTAACGACTATTGTTTTTGGTCTCTGGGCACCTAAAGAAGAAAAAATAACATGGTCTCGGGCTTAACTCTTGCCATGAGACCTACGGTAATAGCTTCTTCCCTATGGAAAATTCGCTAATAAGGGAAATATTAATTTTTCCTCATCCTCCATAAGATTAACATTGGAGCCCAAAAATACAATGTACTGTGTTTAGATTTTTTAATATCTCGGTAACCGTTGAAGATAGAGAAAACCCTTAAGGAACTAAATTATTAGTTTTATGAGCTATTAGATTACCATTTTAAAATGGCGACCTGCCCAGGTAGGTACTTTAAGCCAAGTATGAATGAGAAATAATTGTGGCGCAATCTTGTAGTCTTGTTACTGACTAAGGCTGACATGTTCCTTTGACAGGACTGTTAATTAATAGCCCAACAGCCGGTGGCAACTAAGGGACCTACAGTTTAACGTGGAATCCGAACCACAGCCTTTGAATTACAAATTAGTCTAATTATGAGGATGGTCTTTGAGGATTAACATAGTATTCAATAGTGCGGACATTAATTCACACAAGAGAACGCTACATCCACAGACCATCTCTCACATCTATCCACAATTTGTGACCTCCAAGTAGCTGGATTACAGGATGACGCCACCATCCCAGTCAAGTTAATCTTACGGAGGATAATGAAAAATTAATATTTCACTTATCAATCAATATTTTTGGATTAAACTTGGTATTTAACTTAATGTGGTTGAGATCTTGAAATGCTTAAACATCATAGTTTATGTATGTATAATGGCAGCTAACCTGCATACTCTTTTCCCATGTTAGTCATATAGGAAATAGTCAAACTCCTTTATTTATGGACTGATGTTGATGAAACTTGGTATAAATGGTTAAAATAAAAATTGTTTATGCTAGAAATGCCTACTTTCAATGTTCCTCACAGCAGCAAACCTGCATACTTTTATCCATGTTAATCTTATGCAGAATAGGCAAATAACTCATATTTATCAACAGATATTATTAAAACTTGTCATATATTATCATTATTATTATTATTATATTATTGATCTGGGAATTCGCTGAGAATGCAGGTCTGCTGTGACAGGGGTATTTTTTCACTAAGATTATTCCCTATGAATAAAATAAATAAATAACAAATTTTAAAGTGTTCATATCTTAACAGTAGAATTGGACTTTCAGGTATCTTAAAATCGGTAAAAATCAACAATTTTTATCAATGAATATTTCCTAGCCATATGATTAAGGCCAACAGGCAAACATATTAGTGAACAAATATTGGACAAAAATGTCATTGATAAGCTTATCACAGGTCACCCTTTTAAGCAGAAGTCTTCAAAGAGTCTAGGGTAACTAATTATACCATTATCAGCAGCCAGCCGCTGGCCGAGCAGCTGTACTTTGTGGTCAATACTTTATCAATTTTGGTTTAACATCTTTGAGCATTGTGCCATGACCTGGATTTAAAAAACTTCACATTATTCATTTCACATTATTCCAAAAATAATATGTTGCTAAAACATTTGTTTTTTTTGTTTGCTCTATTTTTATTATTGACTAGACTTATTGGATGGATGTCAAATGTTACTACTACCTTTCTATTTCATTCAAAGTCACTCTGCAATAGATTTTGCTTAAAATACAGAATTTTAGACCACAATTAATTATGAAAAATAATGCAATGGCAGGTAGGCCTAATTTTTTTAAAAGTTACTTAAATTGCCTAAGACTTACAATACCTCGAAATTGAAATCTATCTATAATATTATAAAGAAGAGGTGGTGTCTGTATGTTTGTTTGTGGGTTTGTGTGTTTGTGGGTTTGTGTGTTTGTGGGTTTGTGGGTTTGTTGTGGCAAGTGAATGCGAAAAATACTGAACCGACCGGCTTGAAATTTTAGGCAAAGGTAGATCTTAAACTCATGCAACACATAGGCATACTCATTTCCTTAAAATACTCTCGGGCTATGCCCTGTGAACGTCCTAAGTTTCAATGTTTACAGTTTTAGAGAATGAAAACATAAAATTACTTGAATGTCAACAGCTGTGAATACTAAAATTTGACAGTTCAAGAAGAAGAAGAAGAAGAAAGAGCTGCCGTGACCGTCCTAGGTTTCAATGTTTACATTTTCTAATGACAACATCTGTTTGCACTATATTTCGACAGTTCAGGAAGAAGAAGAAGAAATAAAGTTGATTTTCACATAAACTGCTGGATCGAAATTAGTGAATTATTTGAAATAGCAGAATGGTAGATTTTAAGTTTTTTTCCGACGACTGTCTCTATTACATTAATCCTTATCCTCTCCCAATATTTGACATATGTTACTTTGAAATGTTGTAGACTCCTGTTTTGTCATTTTGTAAACAATGAAGAATTAATTAACAATACCTTGAATGTATCGGTAGAGCCTACACCTTTCAGCCTTTTTAGCCCGTGCGAAGAACGGGTACTTTGGCTAGTAATATTATAAAGAAGAGGTGGTTTCTGTATGTTTGTTTGTGGGTTTGTGTGTTTGTGGGTTTGTTGTGGCAAGTGAACGCAAAAAATACTGAACCAAACAGTTTGAAATTTTACACAAAGACAGATCTTAAACTCATGCAACACATAGGCATACTCATTTCCTTAAAATCCTCTCGGGCTACGCCTTGTGAACGTCCTAAGTTTCAATGTTTACAGTTTTAGAAAATGAAAACAAAAAATTACTTGAATGTCAACAGCTGTGAACACTAAAATTTGACAGTTCGAGGAGCAGAAGGCATGGTTGCTATAAATACCCTGGGATTCAATATTTACAGTTTTTAATGTCAACATCCGTTTACTTTACATTTTGACAGTTCGGGAAGAAAACAAAATAAAGTTAATTTTTACACATAAACTACTGGATCGAAATTAGTGAATTATTAGTTCGAAATAGTGGAATGGTAGATTTTTAATTTTCTCCCGATGCCTGCCTCTATTACGTTAATGCTTATCCTCTCCCAATATTTGACATATGTTACTTTGTCATGTTTAGATATATACTTAGACACGTGTTTTTTTATTTTGTAAACAATAAAGAATTAATTATCAATAACTTAAATGTATCTGTAGAGCCTACACCTCTCAGCTTTTTTTACCCGTGCGAAGAACGGGTACTTTGGCTAGTTACTAGATAAACTAAGAGAGTTATCAATAAATACTAACAAATATTAAAGAGACAGCATATCTCAAATACTTTTCAATAACGGCTTATAATAATTAATTTCATTAATTAAATTAAATTAGATTTAGATTTTAGAATTAGATTTTTTAAATTAGTAAATTAAATTTCTCTTTTGCTTTTCAATCCTCATTCCGTTTATAATAAGATCAGTTGATCACAGGCTAATAATAACGGTATGGATAATTAAACAGTAAATGATCGGTTTTGGCTAAAAGACGTTAAACGGCATCGCTCAATTGACTAACGTCGTAGCCGAGTTGTAGCGTGTGCCTCAAGAACTATAGGCCGCGAGTTCCATCGCCACCACGGGCGATACTTTTTGTTCAGTGCTATATTAATTTGCACTATTCAAACAGAAATCAAAACACTGCCACCAGCTACATTTAAAAGAACATTAAAGCAAGAAAACTTGAGAGAATTAAAGAAGTACTTGGAGGAACAAACCTGGGAAGAAGTAACTGTAGCTCAATCAGCAGAAGAAGCTTACAACAACTTCAAAAAAATTGTCTCACTTTCCCTTGAAGCAACCTGCCCGAGGAAACTTACAAAATATAAAAAGAAGACTAAACCCAAACAGTTTGCAGATAGAGAGGCTAACAGGCTGAAGCAGGAGTTCCTTGAGCTACAAAGCCAGTACCAAATCACTGGAAATCCAAGATTAAAAGAGAATGCGACTCATACAAAAAAACTGTATGATCAAAGACTAAAAATGCTGAGGAAACAAGCATCTATTGCACACATCAACAGAGCTGAGAACAAATCTAAGGCAACGTGGGAAATAATCAACAGTGCAAGAAGCAACAAAACACAAAACCAAGAGGAACTTTCACTATCTATTAACCAACAAAAAGTAAACTGTCCCCAGGAAATAGCAAACCAATTCAATAAATATTTCATTAATATTGCTGAAGAAACATTACAAAATATACCACTTGGAGAAAGAAGACCACCAACATTAATAAACAAACCAACACAGATACTGGCTGCCTTAAAACCAACCAATGCTACAGAAGTAAAGGAAATTATTAAGAACTTGAAATCAAAAAACTCAGCAGGTTTAGATGAAATCTCTTCTAAAATTCTAAAGTTCTGTGGGGAAGAGCTCATAACCCCATTAGTGTCAGTCTTTAATCAATCTTTTAAGGAAGGCAGTTTCCCCTCCGCTTTGAAACTGTCAAAGGTATACCCAAAGTTTAAAAGTGGAAACCCAGAAGATACAAGCAACTACAGACCCATCTCTCTAATATCAACATTCTCCAAAGTCTGTGAAAAAATTGTGCTTAAAAGAGTTATCAACCACTGCATTCAAAACAACCTGCTTACACACACCCAGCATGGATTTACAAAGGGCAAATCAACCACCACTGCAATGATTGAGCTGGTAGAGACTATCATTGATAACATTGAAAACGGGGAACTCCCCTCTGCAATCTTCCTTGATTTTAGCAAGGCATTCGATTGTCTAAGCCACTCACTTATACTTGAAAAGCTGGAGGCTCTAGGGATAAAACATATAGCTAAGAAGTGGTTTGAAAGCTACCTGTCAGGAAGAAGGCAACTGGTTGAGCTGCGAGGTACTGAAAATGGAACAATAAAAGAAATCAAGTCAAACCTACTTCCAGTCGAGCGAGGAGTTCCACAAGGCTCGGTGCTTGGCCCTTTGCTGTTCATACTCTTTACAAATGATTTACCTGACAACTTGGGAGATTTCTGCACACCACTGATGTATGCTGATGACACCACTCTCCTACTTAGCTCAAGGTCATCGGACGATCTGGCCATTTCCTCTTACATCTCTCTACAGATGGCTTACCAATACTGCCACAGGAATGACCTTGTTGTAAATGAATCAAAAACAAGCCAGCTGGCCTTTGGAAGAAAAGCAACTGAAGTGTACAGCATACCAGAAGTCGACAGAAAAGAACAGACAAAGTTCCTTGGACTGATTCTGGATGAAAGCATCAACTGGACTCCACATCTGGATCACCTTGCAAAAAAACTAAATACCAGTATCTATATGATAAAACAAATTAATTCAATCAGCAATACAGAGAC
The DNA here is from genome assembly GCA_023375725.1 of Nephotettix cincticeps. Taxonomy (NCBI): domain Eukaryota; kingdom Metazoa; phylum Arthropoda; class Insecta; order Hemiptera; family Cicadellidae; genus Nephotettix; species Nephotettix cincticeps. The sequence goes on from CM041785.1 coordinate 41,146,042, forward strand.
AGCCATCGTAGCTTACTTTTCACTCTTTGAGCCGCACATTAGATATGGTGTTGCAGTATGGGGAGCATGCTCAAAAACAAACCTCCAAAGAATACTGCTTCTTCAAAAAAAGGTAATAAGGGTTCTAGCTGGTCTCCAATTCAGAGACAGCTGCAGAGAAGCCTTCAAGACTTTAAAAATTCTTACAGTTGTCTCCCTCTACATCCAAGAAGTAATACTCTATGCCGACCAACAAGAAGAACTACCACGGAACTTTAATCATCACCACTACAACACAAGAAGCGCTGGCCTATATAGTCTCCCAGTACACCATCTGACACTTTATGAAAAAAAACCAACATACAATGGACGCAGATTTTTTAATTATCTTCCACCTGAACTGCAAGCAAAGACAGGGAGGAACCTCAAGACTTCACTGCATGAATGGCTTCTAAGAAGACCCTTCTACAGTCTAGAAGAGTTTTTGAAGAGAGAAGAACCTTAAATTTATTTTTATTTTTTTTTGTAACTTAAACTGACACTATTGCATTACTTGATGTTATGTAAATAAAGATGATTCTTATTCTTATTCTTATTCTAATTATGGAGTATTAAATAGGTTTTATTTCAACCACATAAATGTTTTCATTGGGCAGTAAATTTGTTTTGATTTTGCTAATTAACTTGTAAAAACATGTCTTATTCTATCCGAGCAAAGCTCGGTCACAAGGTACTGATACTATAATACGAGCAAGGTTTGTATATATATATATATATATATATATATATATATATATATATTTGCACACGGATCTCGAAAACGGCACTAAAGAATTTCTTTAAATTTTGGAAATAACTAATTTCCGAGTAGAAAATTAGTTCTAATGTCCAGGAAAATTCGTGTTTTCTTGTAATATTAAGTTTAAAATCTAAAAATTTAACATTACACTTATGGAGAATAAAATGTAAACAATACAAACCAAAACAGCTGTTTATAACTGTTTGACAGTTCTTGATTGAAGACGGCAAAGAACAATATGTGAATAGAGGTTTTTCATAAATATTTATTTTATGTATGTAATAAATGTAAAATTATCAGGTAACTAAACAATTTGTAAAAACTTAAGGGTAACATAACTGTGCGAAATAAAAGCAGGAAAGAGTATTTCCAAAATCTTCCGTGTTTTGATAGAAAACGTATTTGTTGTATTGCTTGAAGCCACTGTAACAAACCAATTAATATGTGTAAATTAAATTTTTCTTTTGCTTTTTAATCCTCATTCCGTTTATATCAAAATCAGTTGGTCACAGGCTAATAATAACTGTATGGATAGTTAAACAGTAAATGATCGGCTAAAACAATTGAGGTTGGCTAAAAGACCTTAACCGGCGTTTGGCAGACGCCGTTGTCCAGCGGTAGTGTGTTGGCCTCGTAGCACGAAGGTCGCGTGTTCAAACCCCATAAGGGGCAATACTTTTTGTTCAGTGCTATATTAATTATGGTGTATTAAATTGGCTATATTTAAACCACATAAATGTTTTCATTGAGTAATAAATGTGTTTTAATTTTTCTAATTAATTTTTATAATACATGTATTATTCTAAACGAGCAAAGCTCGGTCACCAGGTACTATGATTAATATGGGAAAAGAGTATGCAGGTTTGCTGCCATGATTAACACATAAACTATGATTTTTGAGCATAAAAGAATAGATCTCACCAACATGAAGCTAAATATCAAGTTTCATCAAAAAATATTGATTAATATGGGAAATATTAATTTTTCCCTATCCTCCATAAGATTAGCATTGGAGGATTAACAATACAACGTACTGTGTTTAGATTTTATTAATATCTCAGTAACCGTTGGAAATAGAGAAAAACTTTAGGGAACTTAATTGTGTAGTTTTTTAAGCCGATTCCAATGGTGAAATACAAAGTTTGAAAATTTTAAAAATTACATGTGAAAAACGCAAAAAACCCCATTCTTGGTTACAAAACCCCCCCCAAACTACCTGTTCCCATTGACCGATATGTCTGGTTTACGAACTCGTCCGAGCATTTCTAGGAATACACGTCTCTACCAAATTTGGTCTTGATCGGACCATTTTTACGAGAGTTATCGTGTTCACAGACACACACATATATATATATATATCAAAATTTTAACGACTATTGTTTTTGGACTCTGGGCACCTAAAGACGAAAAAATAACATGGTACCGGGCTTAAGTCTTACCATGAGACCTACGGTAATAGCTTCTTCCCTATGGGAAATTCGCTAAAAAGGTCAATCTAAACATAAAATATATATACCTGTCGCAGCAGACCTACGTACTCAGCAAATTTTCAAATCAATAACATAATAATTATAATATATGATAAGTTTTATCATTATCTGTCAATAAATATGAGTATTATTTGCCTACTCTAAATAAGATTAACATGGGAAAGAGTATGCAGGTTTGCTGCTGTGAGGAACACTGAAAATAGGTGTTTCTAGCGTAAACAATTTACATTTTGACCATTTATATCAAGTTTCATCAACATCTGTCCACAAAAAAGGAGTATACCGAAACTCTATATGATTAACATGGGAGAAGAGTATGCAGGTTAGCTGCCATGATAAACACATAAACTATAATTTTTAAGCATAAATGTATGAACCTCAAACACTTGAAGCTAAATATCAAGTTTCATCCAAAAACATTAGATAATAAGTGAAACCTTATCCTCCATCCTTATCCTTATCCTATTATTTATAAGTGAAATGTTAATTTTTCTTTATCCTCCTTAAGATTAACATAGGATCCCCAAAATACAATGTACTGTCTTTAGATTTTTTATATCTCAGTAACCATTGGAGATAGAGAAAAACTTTAAGGAACTTAATTGTGCATTTTTATGGTGTTTCTGATAGTGAAAGATAAAATTTGAAATTTTAAACATTACATGGGAAAAACTCAAAAACCCCATTTTTGGGGTACAAAACCCCCCAAACTACCCGTTCCGATTGTCTGATATGTCTGGTTTAAGAACTCGTCCGAGAAAATGCAGGAATACACGACTCTACTAAATATGGTCTTGATCGGACCATTTTTACGAGAGTTATCAAGTTCACAGACACATAAATATACATACATATATATAAATTTTAACGACTATTGTTTTTTATCTCTAGTCACCTAAAGAAGAAAAAAAAACATAATCCCGGGCTTAAGTCTTACCATGAGACCTACGGTAATAGCTTCTTCCCTATGGGAAATTCGCTAAAAGTAAATGAAAATCTAACCAAACGTGTAATTTCATTCACATTTAATCAACATTCCATTATTTTCACTGCACAAAAATTAGTTGGCTAATTTGTCGGTAAAAAGTAAGTCATATTATTCAATCCAATCACAATTCATAAAATATAATGTAGTGCATACACAACCGACATCTACGTTTTGTTGCAGAGAATCAACTTACTTGATTAAAAATGATATCAGTTACCATCAATGGCTTCTCTGTGGTTTATGTCTCAAATGTCACATTATCTACATAAATAAAATTAGTTTTGTCTGTAAATTTCTCAGAGTAATTCAATTCATTTTTTAGTTATTTTTACGTTTCATGTGTTAGAGAAGTTGATACAAGTCTTATCTCAATTTGTGTCCGTCTGTCTGTGACACTTCAGGAGGCGCTTTTTTTTCTTCTCCGAAAAAAATTATGAGGGAACTGATAACAATGAAACTTAATTCATGCATTCTCTACATTCCAGAGAAGGTTTTTCAATGCTTGAAATTGTCCGCCTCCCCTTGAAAAGTAAATAACGAGCATTTAAAAAAACACTTTTTACCTAATAATAGTAGTCACACTTTGCTTTCAGTTGTCAATGAATCACCTACTGGTAATAATCAGCTGTCTTTGTATTAAATGATTTAAAAGAAAGAAAAATAAAAACGGTCAAATTAAAATCAATATTAGTTAGTTTATATTGGTCCGTGATGTTAAACCCATTTTGAAATCATACTATATTAATACTATACTTTTGTCGAGAATAAAATCTATTCAACCCAGGCCAAACGATCCGTAAACCATAATCATGATATAAAAGAGTGCATGATAAATACTTGTGTTTTCAAGACTGTCTGGCAATACAGAGAATAAAATAATGTGACAATAGACAAGTTTAATAATCTTTTTCATTTAGTATTTATAGATATTACAATAGATTTTGTCAAAAATGTAAAGACATCATATAAAACAAACTAATCACATTAGACTTGAAAGCAATACTACATTGAGTTGAAACTTATAATTAATCATGGAAAAATCTAAGCAATCATTTTTACAAGGTCTTGAAATCAAGATTTAAATTTAGAAATTGAATATTTAAAAATGCATTCAAACTATAGGCTACAACAAACTTTTCATACACCTAGTAAACAGAGCCTTAGAAAAATAATTGACTGGCAAAATACGAAAGCATTGTGGAACTATAATAAAAAATATTTACCAAGGAAGTGAGAAATTGAGAATTTTAAGTTTTTTTTATAATCATACTCTATCAATTTCTAATCTGTTACCATAAATCTCGTTGAATATGTGTGAACATGTTCCCTCTTAATATAACTGACAAATTTATTTTTACTAAAACTGAGACTTCATAAACATAAATTAAAATAACTGATGACAAGCACAATACCAGTTTCAATAATTAATGATTAAGTTTTTTGGTATCAGTAACAAGAATAGCCTTGAGGTTAATCTTAAATATCTACCCATTACTTGTTTTGTTAGGCTACTTTAAGGATAAATGACCCTTGACAATCTTACCCAGACCAACTCAATTTGTGGTTCTCATGACAGCTTATTGTCAATTTTCAACCCTAACATGAAGCTAAACATGAGTGCTTGAGAAGTATGCACAAAAGTTTTCTCGACCTTTGAAGTAGGAAACAAACATATTAAAATTATGAGGTTGCTTTCTTAAGCAGTGACAAACACCTGAACACTAGATACAAATAACTTTGACCACAGAGAAATATATTTCTCATACTATAACTTTTATGCAAAAATACAAACATAAATCATTACCGTAAATAAAAATAAGATATATGGCTCAATCTTAGCATCCTGCTTGCTTACTCACCCTATAACAATGCTCAATACTTGAGTAAAAATTTCAAGTTATCTTTGAGTGAAACATAAATATATCATTTGTGATGGATAGTAAATTACAATTATTTTCAATTGAAGTTCAGGTTTTTACTTTACATATTTTTTAATCTTAAACTATTCAATAGTTTCAACTACTGCAAACTGGCTAGGTGGTTGTTTTGTTATGCCCACCTTCAGAACTAAAAGTCACAGGATCGAATTTTGCAAGGGTCGAATCTGGACCCAGTTGTCATTTCCCTATTGGGCTAAAATTTATTACTGATGCTTAAAAACAACAGGTTGACTTTTTTGAAATTACAAGACTGGATCGTTATCGTGTTTGGATCGTTACCTATCAAAACGTTTTGGCTGGTTTTATGGCAGATGTGCTAAAATCTAGCACAACTAACAAACCTCAATATTTGTCCAATGTCCTATACAACTGAGGCAATAAAAACACTGTGGTAATAAAAGGGTGTTACTAAGGTAATTAGAGACAACTTGAGCAGTTGTCTCAAATTAATTACTTCACATTAAGTTTTGTTTTAACAAATGACAATATTAAAACAATATAAAATTCATTAAACTTAAAGTCCTACACTAATTTAATCACAGCCTCTCCAACCCCTAATTTGGCAATGATTGTTGACAAATAGCTTACTACCCTTATTAGTAGTCGTAGAGGTAAAAATTTGTTTTTATTCTGTTAATAAGGTTTTTTACTTACATTGATCTGTGCTATTTGTAGGTTTTGTAGGTATATAAAAAAAATACAAAATAGGATATGGATAAAATGGATAAAAAACTAAGCACGTTTAAAAGGATTTATTTACTTATTCAGAGCAAAAGACTGATAAAGGAGAAAGTGTAAACAATATAGGGCAAACTATACATTGTACAGAATAGGCCTGATGTATTACTTAAATGTCGATCGATCAATGGTACGATTGTATGAAAGAAAATGGGGAATCAAATTGGTATCTTAATCCTATACAAAATAAAGGCCTACTCCCTCTAGTTTATAACATTTTAATACAGTGATATCTTCAAAGTCCACTGACTGTCAAACTAATTAATGTTTCCTATGTATATATATATATATATATATATATATATATATATATATATATATATCAATGAGTATATCAATATAGTCTATTAGTTTAGTTACAATTACAATTATGTAATGTTTGTGTAAGGTGCATCTAATATCATATACTTTGCATTTCCTTTACTGGTCATCAACGACTTCTAATTGGGAAAGCATTAAACAAAGGAATTAACCAGTGAAGGAATCAAAATGACTGGCTAAAAGACTAACCTTTGAAATCAAAATAAGTAAACAACTCGATACTCTATTCTGTAATTAATAACCTCCCATAAGAACAGAGTTAAATTCAATGTAAAAAAATTAAGAAACAAAACTATATATTAAAAACCACTAAAGAAATTGTTTAGTGGGTTAAGACAAGTAACATTACCTTCATTCTTATCAGGCTCCTTTTCGGTACACAAAACAAAATAACAGTTCACTATAACAAATAAAGCCGTCCCGATTCCGACCACAAATCGTGGATTAGTCATTTTAAAACCTGGACAAGTTACTTATGAAAAATATATTGCCTTAAGCATGCCCGTATTTAAAATATTACCAATTACGGTAACTTATAGGGCAAGAATGCATTTGTTTTTATAGAAAAGCACTTAGAACTCGACACCGGAACAACTTAACGCAATCCCATTCTGCTCGAGCTTGACAGCTTCACTTGACGGACCACAAGCGCACAGAAGGACCAAAGAAGAAGAAGTTACTAAACAGCGAATGAGCCAATGAAATAATGATCTGTGAAAACAAAAGAATGAAGGAAAATAAAAATTTAGTATCAGCTGTTGGTATAGGTTCAAATAACTACTGCTCAATGACTAATTATAATTAATCTCTATATATAAAACTGAATGTATGTCCATGAATGTATGTCCTTTATCTGTATTCCAAAAAAAAACTAACATCCATCAGGTAGATAAATATGATAACATCGGTAACAAAAAGGTAAACATGTTACCGCAGTAATCTGATTCATATATGATTTAAGAAGACATTGGAATATAGTGAAACTATCAACTCTCATACCACCCTTCAATCTAAAGTTTCTTTTAATGAACTTAAAATTACTTCATCATTGTTGTTTTATAAAACATTAGTTCACTTTTCCACGCTTCATTCCTTAAGACTTCATAAATTTCAAATGTTTTTCGTTTCCTAGTTATGCTTCAAAACAAATATTTGGTCTTGTACTCAGCCCTAGTAAGGCAATACTTCCTACAAGTTCTCGATTCGGAACATTGTTCAAAATTCCTGACATGTCTGGCTAAAAAATTCACTTCCACTGTTGTAGACATTGTTTTAGAATCACTTATACGAACTTTTCTAGGATATTTTCAACAAGTTTCTCTTGACCTAAATAAATATGATTACGATCTAGTTTAATGTTGGTTCCCTAAAAACGTTGTCTAATTTTCCTAAGTCTTTAAACTTGGCTTAAAATACCTACATTGTGTATGGTTGCCATTTCAATGATATAAATCTATAATCTGTTGAATTCTTGTTTAAGTTTCTTAATTAAAACCTCTATTTTATCTTGTTTTCCATCTATAGAGCCATCCATGAACAAAGTTAGCCATAAAACTGGCAAACTGGTATATTCCACAGTTAGAGTATGTGTCTTCTTCAAATCCTTTGACTACGAATCATGCTTTCTTTATTCCATCTTATTTTGTTCTAAAAACACATTTCGTTTCAATTACCTTTTAACCTTCTCTGGTAATATTGGTTCTGACCATGTTAGCTTTTCAAAATGTTGATCGAAGATAAATTTTCATTGTCTTTTCCCAATCACTACTAAATTTTATTGCATCTTTGTACGTTAATGGACCATCAGACAATCAAGTAATAAAAGCACGTCAATATCACCATACCTCTTGGGAAATTTAGTCTGTCTTCTGCTCCTCTGAAGATTCTGCTCTTCAGATTGGTTTTTATGTGGTTATAATGAGGTTCGGAACTTTCTCAATTGTTTGTGGGGTGTGTTCCATATTTTCCAACCAACCTAATCCTGGATGTAAACTTAGACAAATGATTGTTGGGAATCTAACTAGTGACTTACAAATACAAATAACTACAAATACTCTTTACTTTCAAAATACATCAAGTATTGAAATGGCGTCTGCTGGATGGTAAAAAATGTTTATTGTCTTCTTTCCATGAACTCGGTCAATGTATGGAATGGATTGTTGATTAGCCATTCTGTAAAAGCAGTCTTCATTCTTCTCCCAGTGTGGCATCCCAGTTCTTCTGGCAGTAGGTTATGCAGTTTCATGCCTATGTAGTTTCTTCTCATATTGGGTGAACTGTTGAGCTGGTAGACAGTATCTTTGTACCATGTCCAGTGTATCCATATATGGAACTGTCTATTCTTTGTAAGTGTTTTCCATTGGTATACAGGATGGCTACTTTTATATTTACTTACACTTCTTATTTATTATACTTGTACAGGATGACTTATTTTATACCTATTATTTCTTATTTGAGTAGTGACCACATAACCAACAATTTATCTAGTTTTATAGTAAACTAGCTTATTTATTTCGATTTACGAAATCGATTGATTGGCCATTAACTATATAATTTCTTAAGTCATGACTTTCCCGATAAAAAATTAATAAAAAATAATAGAATTTTAACAAAAAACAAACAACTAAAACAAAATAATGTTATCCATGGTGAACATTTTACATTTCATTTTGCACTTCATATACTCTCATATGACCTCCCTTCATAGAGAAGGAAATCTCCATGTTTAAGGGGGTTCTGTGGTATAAGTGAGTGAAGTCAATTAGTCATTTAGTACATATTCATAGAATATTTGTCAGATTTTAAAACAATAAATGATAGATGATTATTCCTTTATCAATCGACAAACAATAATAATAATTTGTACGTATATGCTTTACTGGCTGAATAAAGCCGGAACTGAGCTTAAAATATTTCCTGATCATATGGCAGTACTTTTCCTATTACGTGAGTGATTTGTAAACTAATGAGGCAAAAGCAGAAGCTTTTGGAGGTGGGCAACTGTCAACAATGGTGTGTCATGGTTTCCCTACAGCCGTACGGATGTGTGTTTTGAAACATAACAAGGTAAATTTGAGCCCAATACTTACAAATTTAATATTTCACATAATGAATATCTCAATTTTGTTCCCTCGGAGAACATTATGTCACGGGATCACATTCCACAATGTCTTAATCTTTGTACCTATTGGGGACTGCCATCTTCATTTTACTCTTGAAAATGTCTATCCCTCATGAGATTACGCATTACACAATAATCATACATAAACTATTATACTGTAAGTTGCTGATATTGGTTTGCTTTGTTGAATTTAGTAAAATTAAACATTCAAATAAAATTAATTTATATGCAAATAAAACCGATAATGAGAGGGCATAATGTGAGGATGACCTAGTAAATTTTGATGGTAGCCTTCAGAATAGACCTCCAGCGGCGTATCACAATCATCCATTTTTATGAAGGCTTTTCAAATTAGGATAGCCTTTCCAGCTTATTCATCATTTTAACTTTTAATTATGCTACTAAACTTTTTCAAAGTGATAAATTAAACATATACCCCATATTTATCTTAGTTTCCCAATTATAATGCATTTTAAAATAGGGTTTGTTATGCATTTCTTAAACCCTATCATAAGTTTTGTCCATGAACTTTGATTGAAATTTGTGTAGGCCAATAATGTGGTAGGCATACCTATGTCAAAACTAGCATGACTTTTTGTACTAATGCTGTATCATGTAAAATCTAATTTAATTCTTACATTGATAATGCTATGTAATGCTCTCAAATTTGATATAAGGCTAACTTTTAAGTTTGTAATTTTACGTTGTGACAGTATAATCTTCTCCTCTATGATACAACATAACTTTGTGAGATCTATGCTTGCTCAATCACATTTTCAGAATAAATTGGCATTGGAAGGCCTGCCAGAGAAATTTTGGGGACTGAACAATATTTATTTAGGCCTACTAAAAACCTTGGTAAATGTTCCGATTACAGTATCCTATTAATCTATATGAAATCGATCTTAGACTTACTTTTTACACTTTCTAATAACCTTTTAACAATGTTCCTGTCCGCGGAAGAACCCAATTTCGACGTTTCGTACGATTTTAGGCTGTATTATGACCCTCTCAAACCATACCGTCTAGCTAGGGAATCGGGGTTCTGGGCGGGAGAACAAATCACTCAAATACACTTATTTCACTCTCTAATAACATAATTATCAATAAAAACACCAAGGAACACAGTTTTCCCGACGTTTTTTGGACTGAAATATGACACTCAATAATGTCCAGTCAAAAGTGAGGTCGGCAGGCATCTGGCTACTGGGCCGGGGAAATAGGAAATATTGAAGAATCAGGAATTTTTTGTCTATGATTAGCTATGGGTTTTAGGTACAGAGAAACAGGATATTTTAATAGAATCCGGGTTTTAATAGGCTTATTTTAGCAGAGGTTTTAACAACGTTGGTAATAGCTGACTAGGTGAGGACTGAGGAGTAATAATGAAACATTATTCCACAGAGCACCAATCCTCATAATCTCACTTCACTATGCCGATGCAATAATGGGATATATATATATAATGATTACTATTATTATATTCTTATTATTAAATTATCATTATTATTATGATTTTTATAATATTTTGACATGATTTTATTGTAGTTATACGGATATATCACATGAAAATATAGGTGAAATTGCCGACATAGTCCTCTGTGCAGTTAAAATAGGTTTTTATTGATATTTTTATGTCGTTAAATATATTTTATACTATCAATAAAAAACCTAACTTAACTCCGCAGAGCGCTGTATGTCGGCGTCTAATACACGTAGCGTTTTATCGTAATATCCGAGATATTGCCGACATACAGCGCTCTGCGGAGTTAAGTTAGGTTTTTTATTGATATTTTCATGTCGTTAAATATATTTTATACTATCAATAAAAAACCTAACTTAACTCCGCAGAGCGCTGTATGTTGGCGACTAATGCAAGTAGCGTTTTATCGTAATATCCGAGATATTGCCGACATACAGCGCTCTGCGGAGTTAAGTTAGGTTTTTTATTGATATTTTCATGTCGTTAAATATATTTTATACTATCAATAAAAAACTTAACTTAACTCCGCAGAGCGCTGTATTTCGGTAATATCTCGTGTATTACGAAGGAACGCAATGTGTAATAGTTGCCGACAAACAGCGCTTTGCGAAGTTAGGTTAATTTCTTTATTGATGTTTTCTCGTTAATAATAGTTATTACTATTAATAAATAACTTAACTCCGCAGAGCGCTGTTGTCGGCAATATATCGTCTATTACGATGTAACGCAACGTGTATTAGTCGCCTTTATACAACTTTCACAATTATATTTTTCAACGATACGGCAGAAACGCAATGTATTTTAATTGACAGTCTAAAACATAACAACTAGTCATTTTACGACATCTAAACACGTTAATTACAAGAAAGAAGAATTGTTATATTTTATCAATCAAACGAATTATAAAATAAACATCCTTTAATTATTTTTGTAAATAAACAAATATGTCACTGGTTAGAAGTAGTTTCTGTACCTGCCGTACCTCTTTGTGTATTTCAATTACATTGTGCTGAAGGAATAACGGATTTGTAATCAGCTGATTGACAATGAAATGAACTAATACTAAAATATAGTTGAGCTCAGTTAATGATTTGTTGCGCCATTTTCTTTTACGAGAATCTCCCGTTTACCCTAAAATTATCCCAAATTCCCTAAAATATCCCTGATTCCCAAATATTTCTCGTTTCTCCCAGCTCAGAACGTCGATTGTTGTAGACAACAAGGTTGACTGGTGTTTGAAGGGTGCCTTATTTTGGCCAGAAAACGTTAGAAAATGTCTGGAAAACTGTGTTCCTTGGTGTTTTTATTGTTAATTATGTTATTAGAGAGTGAAATAAGTGTATTTGAGTGATTTTTTTTCCCGCCCAGAACCCCGATTCACGCCGATCCCCTAGCTAGACGGTATGGTTTGAGAGGGTCATAATACAGCCTAAAATCGTACGAAACGTCGAAATTGGGTTCTTCCGCGGACAGGAACATTGTTAAAAGGTTATTAGAAAGTGTAAAAAGTAAGTCTAAGGTCAATTTGATATAGATTGGTAGGATACTGTAGTCGGAATATTTACCAAAACCTTAATTACATCTGCGGTAACTTGATATTATGAAATTACAATGAAACAAATTAACCCTTTCACGAGTGTGCTAAAAGTACAACATTTTAGTAAGGACGTCTTAGATTAATTCGCCTGAAAATAGTAAGGATGACATATTATGTATTTTCCAAGTTTATTTTTACACAAAGTCTTAATTATTATAATTCAGTAGTACACCTTTACAAATGTTTTTTTGCTCGAAGAAATTTATTTGATATTAGCCTATTGGAAGATCCTTGAATTTTCATAGATCTTATATCTCTATATATAAAATTGAATGTATGTCTGTCTGTCTGTCTGTCCTTTATGCGTTGCCAAACTACTCATCCGATCGCCATGAAATTTTAGGAAGTTGCTCTATATGTGTCCGGGAAGGTTTTAGTGAAAAAATATTTTCAAAAACCCCATAAGTTTTCATTTTATGGCGTTTTAAATTTCTAATGTTAACCTTATGGAGAGTAAGTTTGTTTACAAATTGTTACAATGAAAACATTTGATTTCTTAGCTACAGCTGATTGGTTTACTTTCCATTAGCAACATGCTTTACTATCCAATGCCATCTGAATCATTCATTAATGTAAAACTATGAATTAAATGTGTACTGTAAAAAATGAACAGCTTTATTCACCACGTTAATAGTTTACGGTTTTGGGGGATTATGCATTTATATTTTTATTTTCTGTCTGATTAAAATCACGTGTTTATATGTTGGCCAAATAATAAAATAAGTACAATGTTTATACATATTACGTTTATTATAACAATCAGCTGTTGAATATCTTTCCTATAAAATCCGTATTACAGTTAGGTTTAGTTTGAGTTTGGATTGGATTTGAAAATTGTGAATTAATCCTCAGATTTATTCGTTTTATGGGAATGTTATTAATAATACTTATCGTTTCAGTACTGTTATTCACTTTGCCGCGACCCAGAATATATAACCTTTCACAATAAAGCCGTAATGCTATTCTACTTCAGAACATGGCCACTCTTAAAGTTAACCTATATTTACTGACAGGCGTTACGAAGTTCGCCGGGTCAGCTAGTATAATAATAATTGTAAGAAGAATTATGTTTTTTCCTATGATTTTTACACTTATTCGTATAAAACAAACAGGTTTTTGTAAAAAGTTTGGGATTTTTATTTTTCACTATTTTAGTCAATTTTTACTATATCCCCTTAGGCTTCTATACAAAAGTATATGCAGAAAATATTTTTTCGTCAAAATTTTCGAATTTGAGTTGAAAGTGGATATATCTATTTTGGGTTCCCTTGAATCCAAAAAAGTGGGTCTTGACAATATGTCTGGCCATCTGTGTCTGCATGTGTAGGCCTACACATGCAGACACATGGTAGACTGTGGGTTGAGCCACAGTCTACCCCGTTGGTCCGATTTAGATGAAATTTTGCATGTAGGCTATGTTTATATTCACCGTATCTCCAGGCTTTTTTTTATTTTTTTTACTTTTTGATTTTTAAGGGTAGTTCACCCCTAAAAACCCTAAAAAACATGAAAAATCCAAATGTCTCAAAAATGGCTCTAACGATTTTGATTAAAATTTTACAGGTTATAGGGCACAGAGTACTAAATAATATGACACCACCCACATGTCTGTAAAAATGGCTGTTCAAAAGTTATGAACTTTTAAATTTCAAACAATCAATTTTTTAAATTTTCAGCAAAAACCATTGAAGTAAAGAATGATTTGACTATCACCATTGAAACCAGCTTAAAAAAACTAAAAACAAATTAGGACCGTAATTTGAATTGTTTGTCTACGACTAACAGGTCCAGAGAAAAGTTAATTTTAGTGTCCATGATAAACATAGTACATCGTCTGAGAGTGTCCAATGTTTATTCTTATTAAGAATTTTAAAAATCTATTTCTTCCTTATTTTCAAACCTATTTTACATTAAACTTGGTGTGAAGCTTTAGGACAAATCACCCATCAAAACCTATTGAAAAAAGTTTGGTATTACCGGTGGGGGGGGAGGGTAAAAAATAAAATAAAATAAAATTCCCCACAAATTCCCATAAAATTCTAACAATTAATTTAACTTTGTTTCTCTTGTTGCTATTTTCAGAAATTGGATGATTATTTTTGAAACAATGTATTTTTAAATTATACTAAGATAAACTTTAAAGAATATGATAGTTCACTTAATTACAGATTGTCGTTTGTAAAATTTACTTAAAGGAGAAAGTATTTGTCAGTCCACTGATACCGTTTAGATATGAGGTCCACACTCCTGAAACGGTTAAACAGTAGAGTGCCCTGATATTTTTCTTAGAATCTATTAAACTTCAAATAAAGGTGTAATCGGAGTTTTCTACGTGAAGATTCTAATCTCACTGACATAATTTGTCGCATGGTGCGTGTGTCAGGAGCGGCTAGAGAGGTGATCTGGCGTTCCCACTCGACATGCATATTCAGCGAATTTCAAATACCGTACTATAATTATGTATAGAAACTACTACCCTATTAGATTTAATATTGATTGTTATGAAAGTACAACTATGAAACATTAATCATTTGGGAAGGTAATTCCAATTCAAAATACATCCTTTTGGAAGTCCAGCCTCATTCATCTTAAGTCATGAGCTATTATTTCACTGCTTGACAATAATAATCCTACTTAGGACAGTAGAACAAAATTTAATTTACTGTTTCTGTTGGCAAGAGATTGAGTGTGTGTGTGTGTGTGTTTGTGTATGTGTGTCTGGATGTGTACAGTGCCACAGCCTACCCCGTTGGTCCAATTTAGATGAAATTTGGCATGTATGTATATTCACTGTATTTCCAGGTGTGTTTTTCATTTTCTTGAATTTTTGATTTTTTTGGGGTAGTTCACCCCTAAAAACCATAAAAAAATGTGAAAAATTCAAATTTCTCAAAAATGGCTCTAATGATTTTGATTAAAATTTGCTAGTTTATATAGTGCACAGAGTACTAAATAATTTGACACCACTCGCACGTCACTTGACTTTTTGACACTTGAAAGCCTTAAGGCCTTATGAGCTAAAAGATCAAATTTTAAATTTTCAGCGAAAACAATAAAAGTAAAGTATAACTTGACTGGAACCATTGAAACCAGCTTAAAAAACTAAACAAATTAGTATTTTCAATTATTTGTCTATGACTAGCGGTTCCAGAGAACAGTTAAATTAAAAGCGCCCAATGTTCTTATGAAGAATATTAAAAAAATCAATTTATTCCTTATTTTCCAGCCGTTTTACATGAAACTTTGTATGAAGCATAAGGTCAAATCATCCAACAAAATCAACTCAAAAAAGCTTGGTATTACCGGCGGGGGGGGGGGAGTATTCCCCCTATACAATTTGAACAATTGATTTAACTTTACCTCTCTGGTTTTTATTTTCAGAAATGGGATGATCATTTTTGAAAGAATAAATTATTAAATACTATTTAGATAAACTTTGAAGAACATGATAACATGATAGTTTTATTACAGATTGTATTTTTTTTAAATTTACTTAAGGGAGAAAGTGTGTGTCAGTCCACTGATACCGATTATTTAAATAAATTTTATGTTGTATTTTATCAATTTCAGATTTAACTTCATTGTTATTTATTTCCGAAAATTTTCTAAGTGAAATAAATTATAACAACCAGTTTGTCTAGAATCAAATCTTGAACAAGATATGCTACTAAACTTATAACCAGCAGTCAGTCATTGCTTATCTAATGTTGCCATTTATTTGGAAAGGTGTGAGTCAGTGATGACTCATGTTCTGTTTTGTCTCTGTCAGTCAACTGATTAGCTTAGTGTTCATTGTCGGCTTTATCATTGTTTAGTCTCTAAGAAAGCTCTAATAATATTTGTCATTCTGGTCAGCAAAAATAATTGTACTTATCAGGATGGTTACCATTATGGTTATTTTAGCAGTTATGAATTGTGAACATCTACTTATCTGTGTTAGGCCTAACTGATTTTAAACAAGCAGAAGGCAATGGACCTACATCTATATAAGACCTGTATACTAAGCAAATAAATTGTAATTACTTTAGGAATTATTTATTTATCACAACAAGTCAAAACTATTCTGAATCATTTTTGAAGTCTCATAAGGAATCTATATTAATTTAATTATTCTCCGTAAGAAGGAAATGGGAAAGGAGTGAGTAGGTATGCTGCGAGGAAAGTGAGTAGGTATGCTGCGAGGAAAAACAAAGGATTTAGATTTTAACATATTGTAATAGACCTTCACTAGATGAAGCTGTATGCCAAGTTTAAAAACAATATTTAAATTAATAAGAATGTTGTATTAATTTGCTTAATCTCCATAAGAATAACATGGGGAATGAGTAAGCAGGTTTGATTCCACAAGGAGCAAAAGAGTTTAGATTTTTAACAGACGACATTAGACCATAAATAGATGAAACTGTGTGCCAAGTTTTGTCACACTATTTAAAATAAAAAGCGAGATTGCAATATTTATTAATTTTAACCATTTCCCCAATATTCTATTAACTTTGAAGTTGCAAAAGACATCATACTGTGTTTATCAGTTTCTTAGTCTCAGCAACTGTTTTACATATGACCAAGACTCAAATTACTGAATTATTTGTTTTTGAGCTGATTTTGAAGGTGTTTGAAAAAAATTAGATTTTTAATAAATTATATGTGAAAAACCCCTCAAAACCCATTTTGAGTAAATCCTGTTAGGATGGACTGATTTAAAAAAACCCCCCGGAGATAATTATTTAGGTCCAATTTAGGGGATATCTAGGCCTATTTGTTTTTTCTCATACCATTCTCTAAGATTGAAAAGGGGTTTAAAGTTATGAATGTTTAGTCCAAAAGGGAAATTTATTAGATAAGGGAAAAAGTTTTTTTCTTATATCTAAATGGTTTATTCTGAATTTATTCTGCTAACACTAAGCTTAATTAGCACTCTGTAAAACCATTATTATTAGAAGTATTGAAAACCTAGATTTCCAACATTCTTAGAGGCAATACTGAAACCTCTCTATTTAGTTATTTTAGGATTTTCACAATTTTTAATAACTTACTTTTAATATTAGGCCTGAATATCAGTTCCCATTTTTAAGAACCAATTTGGTCTTAATAATAATATCATAACTTAATGAAACATTAAAAGGCTACAATAGGCAATTATGAAGGAATTCTTTTCCATTATGTAGGTATGTATGGAATTCTTATTTTGTAATTTAAATATAAATATATAATGATATTTCTGTTATTTGTAATACTGTACAAGCTTTTTATCTCCCAGTGATCTCCCTTTTTATCTAACAGTGAAATTGAACCTTTAAAAATTATTGTAAAAATTTTAGGGTAGGCCTATTGGTTATTGATCCATTTTCAATTTCAGAATGCCAATCCAGGCACCTCAGTGGACGGAGTTTCTGTCGTGTCCCGTGTGCTGTAATGAGTTTGACGCGACCCTCCGCAGTCCTGTCAGCCTCGCGTGCGCACACACAGTCTGCAAAACCTGCCTCGTCAACTTGCATCGCAAACAATGCCCGTTCGATCAGGTTTGTTAAACCCTACAACTCAAGTGGTGTCATTATTTTAGATCTTAATATCCATAAACAATGAAGTTCAACCAAAATCATCAGTTTTTTAGAAGGTTAGAGTTTTTACCATTTGTCTTCTGGCTATTACCCTTAACAATATTTAAATTCAAAAAAGACCTCCTGGCACAGTGGGAGAATTTTAGGAAAATTTGTTGTATACAGACTTAAGACCTCTAAAATTTGTCCGGTGCCTACCTTGAATCTTTAAAGGTGGTTGCTCAGGTATTATTTATGTTTATAGACGGCGATCACGACAGAGTTGGAGAAGCTGCCAGTGAACACGGCACTACTGCAGTTGGTGGGACCCGGCGATGCTCCTGCCACATCCCCACCCCTGCCTCCTCCCTCTCATCTGGCCCAAGACGATTCCCACGCCTACCTGCAGGCCAAGAAATGCATCGAGGAGCTTGCACTCTACCTCAAGCCCTTCTCTTCCGGTGAGTTAAAATCTTAACCCTCTCGTCATACCTTCGTTATTTATTTTCAACTTTTCAATCATCCTTTATATTAGTTCTTTACATAAATTTTCCAACTTTTTATTCATCTTTTGACATTTTAAAAACATCCTTCTAAAGAAAAAAGTCTCTTAAGTTATGGGTCTCTTATGGTTTGTGAAAACTTAACTACAGTATTATACCTATTAATAAACTGGCCTTATATTAGGATTCGATATAAGGCCAGTTTATCAATATTATACTGTAGTATAATATTATAGTATTATATTATAATACTGTAGAAAGGCCAGGGTATAGAAAATGCTATGTTCGTGGAAGTGAATTAAATTTTAATTAACGATGAACTAAATTTTTTTGGTTTTAATGGTAACAATAGTTTACAATTCAGTTTCAATTAGTATTTTCCTACTACACAATGTACTACTGTGGGAAAAAGGTATGAATTATCCAAAAAAGTTTTTCAGTCAACCATATTCTTCTGACTAATTTTTGTGGAGACTTGCAATATTAGTTTTAACAATTCTAGATAAAAAAATTTATGGAACAGCCAGATTTTAGAGACTGTACTATATTCCAAAAGAAACTACATATTTCAAAAGTTCTTTTTTATGTCACAGGGAGTGGGACTGGGGTGCTGTCACGACCAATGCAGCGCAAGTTGGTGACACTGATCAACTGTCAGCTGATGGAAGAGGAAGGCAGGTCCCGGGCAATGCGAGCCGCACGATCTCTTGGAGAACGGACCGTCACAGAGCTCATCTTACAGCACCAGAACCCACAGCAGCTCTCAGCCAATCTTTGGGCGGCCGTTCGGGCACGTGGTTGCCAGTTTCTTGGGCCAGGTATGTTAAAGCACTGTTTTAAATAGTTTATTTTAAATAATTATTGCAACAATGTATCGGTAATCCAAACGTCCGGCTAATCCACACAACTTGATGGGGAAAAAGGTTACTGAGTTTAAATTAAAAACGGTAAAACGTAATGATTTATAACATTTTAATCTACAGAACGGTTACACAAATTTTTTATATTACCGCGTACACAATGTTAATAGTATACAATAACTTACTTTTTGGAACAAAAGAACTCAATTATCATCTTTTGACGTAACAAAGAAGTCCTATTGGCCAAGTTGCGCCATTGCCTCATAGCATAATCATCAAGCTTTCGGATGTAGCAGTACACTGATGCTCGAGATAGCGTAGGGCGATGTCTAGCTACACTCAAAGTACTGTAGAACCTCGATTAACCGTCACCCTCGGGACCGAGACCATGACGGATAACCGAATAGACGGATAACAGAAATAGTAATAGCGCCGATACAACTTAGCACCTAGACAGTGTTTGGCGTGGCAACTTCGCAATTCACTGCCTTGCATGTTATAACGGCGGCATTTTTAGTCATAATTAATTTTCATGATAGACTTAATGTGAATTTATTTTAAATGAGAACAAACCAAACTACGCCAGTTCAAATGAAAAATAATTTATTGAAATATTTTATTAAGAAAACAATAAAATATGAACTGTACGTGTACGTATTTTTACTCTCAAAACTTTATGTTGCCGGTATTTATTTATTAAAATAATCCGTCATTTTCTTTTGTTTCTTTCCCCGTCGAGCTTTTCAGGCTTTTCTAATTTTTCTGAGAAGAAGCATCAGCGTTTAATAATTTATTGTTTATTGTCGAGTCCCACAACTACACGTTACCGTTTCTCAGCCATAACAGACGAGCATTACACACCACGTATAAACAGAACTGTTAACAATAAACAGTAAAGCACGTAAACACTAGTTGGCATTGCACTCGAAATCGACAATAACTTCAGTTCACTGTAGCCACGCACCATACTGAACTAAAATTAAACGGTAGCAGTGGAATGCAGAAGACAGTATAAGGGATTAACCAGCTGGGTCACCACCACCCTTGCAGCCAATGATTCACGCACATTGTAGGTGTGCAGTACAGTCGTCACTACTCATCATAGAGCCTCAACTCAAGATCCGACTCGGCGCTGACGCGGAAACATAATTATTTTTGCGCTAGCGGGGTGACGGTTAATAGAGACTGACGGTTAAAAGGGTGACGGTTAATCGAGGTTCTACTGTACATCACAATAGATTCAATTCCCACGGTCTGACTTTTAATTTCTGTCGCTTTTCGGCGAACTACTTTTTGAACATTTGAGTTCATCTCCAACAATTACCTTGATCGCGTAAAAAGTAGGCCTATAGACGGCACTGTTTTATCATTGTGTGTTTTTATGTGTCAATAACAAAAATAACAATAATAACAACAATAATAATAATATATGTTTTATATGTCCCATATAAAAATTCAAAAATAAATTAAAGCAATAACTTATCAACAAAGCTATTTACTCTTTAGAGGAGCTGTAACCTAGTTTTAAGCAAAATTAATTCTTGTTTTTTTCTTAGTTGGAATCATTTTGTTATGTTTGTGACACTATACATGTATGTCTATGTCACACACGATTAAAGATGTTTTGAATTGAATTGAATGTGTGTGTCGTGTTTTATATCTCTAATGACGAGTACAACGAATAGAATGTATCTGCAGGAACATTGATACCGTTCAGACAAAACATCTGGTTGACAAACCTGTATGTGAAATATGATAAGACATACTTTTAATGAACTTTACACGGCACTTTCGAATAATCCGAACAACTCGGTAATCCGAACAGGGTTCGGTCCCAATTAGTTCAATGACCGGGACTCTGGTGTATATTGATAATTAATATTTTTAGCAAATTTCTTATAGGAAACGGAGCTATTACCACGTTTGTCACGCACACAAACCCGGACAGATTTTTTTCAATTCTAGACACACAGATGCTAAAAACACTTATAAGCAGTGAGCTTTGCTTAATGGATTTCAGACAGGAATTAGAAATTGTAACTCTTAGAAGTCCTAATGGGGAATGACTCAGGATGAGTCCTGTGACTGTGGAGCGAAGTCTCAGACTATGGACCATGTACTAAGTATGTGAGAATAGTGACACAATGTCCTGTTTTGACTCTCTCAGAAGGGTTGATCAGCTTACACAGCTGTGAGTGAGGCTGGACATTAGTAGCTTCGTCCATGCCTTGGATTTAGCTTTGTGAAAGGAGGTTTTTTATTTTAACTTCATTGACAGGGACACTTGTCCCCAATAATAATATAAATAATACAAATCTATATTTGGTAACTGGCTATGAAACCATTCAAGATATATACATAGGCCCTGTAGCTGCAGTTATTTTATTGACGCTTGATTAACCATTGGCTACCAATTTAAGTAGGTAATCAGTGCATACCTAGTACTGATTAATTTTGGGGGTTTTCGATATTAGGAACTAACAGTTAAAGACCCATGCAATGTAATAAAAAGCTTTACTTACATTATAAAACCAGTACCTATATACTACCTATATTACTCTTACTTATACTTACCTATATTACCTAAACCTATATTACATCCTTGTTCATATAATAGACTTCAGATTATCCGAGGTAATCGGGACCGAGGCCACCTCAGATACGGGGAAAACTCGGATAATCCGAAGGCTATGTACTATTGTGTAAAAAAACGTGAAAATATGCATTACATGTGAGGTACTTATCTCTATATATAAAATTGAATGTATGTCTGTATGTATGTATGTCCTTTATGCGTTGCCAAACTACTCATCCGATCGCCATGAAATTTTAGGAAGTTGCTCTACATGTGTCCAGGAAGGTTTTAGTGAAAAAATATTTTCGAAAACCCCATAAGTATCCATTTTATGGCGTTTTAAATTTCTAATGTTAACCTTATGGAGAGTAAGTTTGTTTACAAATTGTCTACAATGAAAACATTTGATTTCTTAGCTACAGCTGATTAGTTTACTTTCCATTATCAATACCGTATGCTTTACTATCCAATGCCATCTGAATCATTCATTAATGTTAAACTATGAAGTAAATGTGTACTGTAAAAAATGAACAGCTTTATTCACCACGTTAAATAGTTAACGGTTTTGGGGGATTATGTATTTATATTTTTATTTTCTGTCTGATTAAAGTCACGTGTTTATATGATAATTACAATGTTTATATTATTACGTTTATTATAATAATCAGCCGTTGTATGTCTTTCCTATAAAAGCCGTATTACAGTTAGGTTTCGTTTGGGTTTGGATTGGATTTGAAAGTTGTGAATTAATCCACTAATATTTATTTGTTTTATGGGAATGATATTAATATGTTTTATTGTTTCAGTATTGTTATTCACTATGCTGCGACCCAAAATATATAACATTTCACAATGAAACCGTATTGCTATTCGACTTCAGAACATGGCCAATCTTAAAGTTAACATGTGTTTACTGTGAGGCGTTACGAAGTTCGCCGGGTCAGCTAGTTTAATATAAAGAAAAACGTTATGTTAACAATGAGACATACATACATACAAACAAATAAAAAAGAGATTTAATTTTTTATTAATAATCAACTCACTAACTCCTAAATCGGCGACCACTTTTTTTAATTGATTCACTGTTGTCTTAACGTTTTAAAGCGTTAAACTTTTTTTTAATTTTTATTTTTTGAGGACTAGCTTGGTTAACCATGCCTCGGATAATCAGGAGGCTACTACTATTTAGATTTTCATTATTTACAAAATGAAATTAATTTTTGTAAATTTCATTATTTACAAGTGAGGTTAGGCGTAGGCTGATTTGTTTGCTGCTCTTCATTTTTGTCTTTAGAGGAGTCAATTTCGCTACTATAATTTATTTTCATACATTTTCACCATCACTTACATTTATTTCATTGTCACTTTCATTCAAAACACGTTATACAAAGTCATTATTAGGTTCTGAAAAGTACACTTTCACGTCGTGAAGCCATTGTTCACAATAATGTTTAACAACAATATTGTGTGTGTTGTTAATTCACAACACTAATATCAACAGAATGTAAAAAAAGCTGTGTATCGACTATTTGATGGTTGAATTGGTTTGAAATAGATCGATTGACTAAAGAAGAAGAAGAACAAAGCCCATAGAAGACGATGCCCAACTATCACAATCGACGGTAGTAATTTACTACATAAAATCAAAATATACATAACGGGCAATGCCCGTTTGTGGTAGTTGCGCGATCGTTCACAGACGACGAGCATTGCCAGTCTATTGGTACTCAATAGGTTAAATGTTGATTGGCATTGAAACTAAACTCAAATAACAAATGTTGCAGCCATGCAGGAGGAGGTTCTGAAGCTTGTGCTCCTGGCACTGGAGGACGGCTCGGCATTGTCTCGCAAGGTGCTTGTCATGTTTGTTGTGCAAAGGCTTGAGCCACACTTCCCTCAGGCCTCCAAGACTAGCATTGGCCATGTCGTTCAGCTGTTATACAGAGCCTCTTGTTTTAAGGTTAGTGAATTAAACATTACAGACAGTCCTTTTAAGAACAAATAAATTTTTATCTGAAAATCTTAACAGGTTAGTTTCTGTTTTACATATGGTTGTTTCTTTTAGAATTTTTAAGTAGATAATAGTATGATGGTTTTTAGTCAAACAGACTTATAGTATAAAAAGTTTTCTTTCTCTTATCAAAAATGTTATAAAAATTAATACATCGATAGGTGTTTTTTTGTGATATTTGTGTCTTTTTTTAACTTTATTTACTCTGTTTCCCTAGTCTAACTTAGTGTTAACTGTAAGTTTAATACAATATTTGAATAGCTTCCAAGACAAATATCCAAATAATGCTCCAACATTAGCCCAAACAGGTTACCGGGTTGATCCTGAGCATAATCTACACAATTTTGTGATGATTCGATACTCAACCCAGTTGCATTTGTTCATTGGCTATTTATCAATGATCCTGGCAAATAATCAGCTGGTATTTATTAGTAAAAACTTAAATGTACGAATTATGTATTGTGTGACCATTACACTCATTACCCTTACCGTTTACATGAGTACCCACCAGAGTGGGTACTCGGCATTCCCTTTTTATATTTGATTATGAATATGTAGGTTGTATAGGTAGTACAAATAATATACTGGTTTGATTCTTTGTGTTGGATATTAATCCATATAGACCTAAAAATAAATTGAAAACGAAAGGTTTTAAGCATGAAAAATAAGTGAAGTTAACATATAATGTGAAAGTGAAGATTATTTAGAGTATTATTTCCTATTATAAGTTTCACTATGAATGTTAACATAATTTATGTTTCATACTTTAAACCTTTGGTTTACCTGGTAGATTTATTTTTCTCACAACTGATTTTAATTATGATGAAAATTGTCAGGTATCAAAGAGGGAGGGAGATTCATCACTCATGCAACTTAAAGAAGAATTTCGCACTTATGAGGCGCTGCGTCGTGAACACGATGCGCAGATCGTTCAGATTGCGACCGAGGCAGGTTTGCGTATTGCACCGGACCAGTGGTCCGCGTTACTCTACGGAGACACAGCCCACAAGTCTCACATGCAGAGCATCATTGACAAGCTTCAGACGCCACAGAGTTTTGCACAGAGTGTCCAGGTTTGTGTTTATTACTATTATTATTATTTAATATTGAAAGGTGATATTTTCCAAAAACATTGGTGTTAAGTGGGAAAGATATCATGTATATATTATGTATATAGATATATATGTATAGAAGAGATTATGTATAACTGGCTGGTTGGTGTAGTGGTTATAATACCCGCCTACAAAACTGAAGGTCGCCGGATCAAAATCCGCAAGGTTCGAATCTGAATCCAGTATCCATTTGTCATTGGGCTATTAATGAATGATGCTTCCTAATAACAGGTCGACGTTGGGTAGTAACAAGACTGAGGTTTGGACCGTTGCCCATCAAAACGTTAAAAAATGCCTCTGGCGTAAAAATACACAAGAGATAAATTTTAACAGTGATAAAGCTCTCGGAATATATTGTTTGTGCATATTTGTCTTGTATTACATGCGAACAAACAAATAATGCCTAGAAGGATATTAGACTCTGTTCAAGGAAGGCTTTCTTAAGACAAATAAATTATGTCTTTTCATGTTTTATTTAGATTTTAGATCTATTCTAGACCTAAATTGATTAGAATATGTGATCTTGATATCAAGGGGAGAGAAAAATGTTTAAGTGTTTAATATGTAGGATTAGTATTTGCTAATAAATAAAAAATGGAAATTCGCTGAGATATATGTATGCTTTGATGGAGGGGAGTACTGATATATTTAAATTGTTTTTTTTTGTGTTTTTTGTTAAGATTTTTCTTTACTTTCAATATTATTCATCAATATACTTATTTGTAATTTTTATTTTATACCATCAAACAGTGAAAATGTTACCCTCTAATCCGTCACCTTCGGGACCGAGACCATGGTCGGAACAAAAAAAGGTTGTATAATCCGAAAAAATTTTAAATTTATAGAAAAAAAATGATGAACATCTTCTTTACACAGAGTTAAACAACATATTGACTAAAAAATGTCTACATACAATAGAATATGTAGGTCTATTAGTTATAAAAGGAAGAGGGACAAACAAATTAAGTTCTGTAAATTTGTTGTTTATGCGAACACTGGAATCATACAGGCCAAATTTGGCAACAATTTATCTTATTGCTCAAATTATGTGTATGCAGCGAATACGCATTGCGAACACGCATTGTGAATGTGGTAATGAAAAATAGTCTGTTATGTCAAAATAATTGAACCAAGGGTAGACGATCAAAATGGAGAAGTGTATTATTTTCCTTGCAAATGCCATTGCAAAATGAGTTATTATAATTAATTATTGAGATAAATATCAGTTCAAATAACATTTCAAGTGTTGTCTTTGCCAAAATCACACTTTAAGCGCAATATTAACAAACCACATTCAGATACTTGGCGTAACTGTCAATGACGATTTGTAAATTTTAAAATGCAATTCTTGTTTGACTTTTATCGGTTACTGGAATACATAGTTGACGAATCAAATAATCATACCGCATCCATGGACCAACCAATAATGTTCTTGCATTCCAAGAACTCATTAATTTGCGTGATTTCGTCGTCCACGTCAATATTGTCGTTCAATCTAAGGTGTTCCGTGTCGCCGAGATAATCTCAAACCAAAAGTTTTGTTTTTATTTTTCAGTTGTATTGCTCATTTTATACTGTTTATCCAGAAGTTCGGATATTTATCGGACTTTATCAGCTACTTGTTCTGCATGTTCAATAACCTCTTGCAGTACGTTGTTAATCACAGCGATAGATACCTAACGAGAAACAAGTACTTAAGCGGAAGCGTGTCTTGTCAGTGACAAGACGGCTTGTGCTCAGAAGCCTGAACATGGTTGGCTTAAAGGGGTTCTACTGTATATTAATCACTTATTGGCTGAGGGAACTACCAGAATAATTTATGATGTGTTTCTCTACATGATGTGTATGTATGGTTGGCAGGAACTGGTGATCGCTCTTCAGCGCACAGGAGACCCTGGCAACCTCAATGTACTCAGACCCCACCTGGAGCTGTTGGCTGGCATCGACCCTAGTCCTGGTAACTAATTGTTCCAGAGTTTTAAATAGCCTAGCTGTTTATAAAATATCAACAGTTAATCTAGTCTAAGGTCCTAATCCTCTATAAAAAATTCTAAAAATGAGTGTTTTTTAAATTCATTAAAGCAAAGAAGCCTGTTTGGGCTTGTTTAACTCTACAACCACTGATCATTTTTGCCTAAACGCTTGGCATTTCTAAGAGTTTTGCAGACTTCATTTTAAAAACCTGTAGAAAATTAAAAAATAGGTTAAATGTGTTGTATTTATGCATCATTCTATTTAAAACTCATAGGATTAATAAAAATTAATCAACTTACCAGGGGGTCCCTAGGAGTGTCAGTACATTTCAAAGTTGAAAAATAAAAAATGGAAAACAGTTCAAAAGGTTTCTAAAAGGGTTGTCTGTAAAGTAAGGTTCCCATAGCGCTGCAGTCGACAATAGTGCTGCGACGTGGGTTCGCGCGGTTTTGTTGTGTACCAGGGTTCCCACACTCCAAATCCCCACCGCAGCGAAGTGTCTATGGCGCTCAGTCTTGGCCTGGCAGCCGAACAAGATGGAGTTTCCCATTGCTTGGCCCGCCAGGTGTGAGCTGCGCTCAATGATTCGTTTTTTGACTGCCAAAAACCTTCCGTCCGGGGAAATTCATTCCCAGCTGTGAGAAAAATATGGAGAAAAGTGTATGAGCGCACAACATGTGCACAAATGGTACAGGGAGTTCAAGAACGGGCGTACCGATGTCCATGACGAGGAGCATTCCGCGAAAATTCAAGCAAGCGCAAAGTGCCGGCAAGGAAAAGCGTATTGTTGTGCGAATTCTTGCCCAACGGTGAAACAATCAACGCTGCCCGCTACTTCGAGACACTGCAAAAACTTCGCCGTGCCATTCAAAACAAGAGGAAGGGTATGTTGTCCAAGGGGGTGCGTTTGCATCAGAATAACGCAGCTAACTTGAGCTAATTTTAAAGACGTTGTAAGGGTGTTGTAGGTATAATGCAGAAGTACCTTACTATGTTTTAAATAGGGGTGTGTGATGCATCGAATCAAAATTTTGTTTCAATTCACTGCATCGCATAACAATTTTGATTCAGTGTTACACTAAAACCTAGTTTATCTGGTTTTGATGGGACCAGGGGCATTTCGGATAAGCAAATTTTCGGATAAATCGATTTACCGATTTTTAGAATAAAGTGCTAAATAAACGCCTTCAGTTTTTTTCTATACTGTACCTGTAATACGGGACTGTATTACGGTTGAGTTTCATTGATTACAGTGTTTATACACAGTTGACTTTTCGACCGATAGTATTGTGAACAGTTAGCTGAAAACGTCACGCATTACCGGCCCAAAACGCCTTTTTAATTTTTCTACATGTTACTTATCTAGTTAACAGTTAGTTGAGTTTTATGTTTTTTCTTTCATAATCATTAATAGG
Organism: Nephotettix cincticeps; assembly: GCA_023375725.1. Classification (NCBI taxonomy): domain Eukaryota; kingdom Metazoa; phylum Arthropoda; class Insecta; order Hemiptera; family Cicadellidae; genus Nephotettix; species Nephotettix cincticeps. The sequence goes on from CM041785.1 coordinate 41,174,485, forward strand.
AGAGGATAAAGTAAGTAAACAATAGCATTATTTATTCAAGTTGTTTGTGTTATGACATATAATTTAAAATGAGTGTAATGAACAGTTTTAAATAAATACTCTAAAAATAACTAATTTGATTTTTAAAAGTTGTGTATTATTTTAATTTATAAATGTGAATTTGATCAAATTAACCATATAAAATGATACCAAAATTATATTTTATTAATTTACTTCTTGGATGAATCTATTGTTTATAGTTTCGAACGCAGTACCAATCAAAGCTATCCATAAATAGTTTGTATGTTTCTCATATTTCCCAATTTTTGACATGCATAAATGACATTTGATTGACATGTCAAAAACAGAGATTTATTTGTTTTTGTTTTACAAAAGTTAAAACAGTTTCTAGTAGTAGTTGAATGCTTTATAACAGACACAAAACATGTTTAGGCTTTTTTGCTGTCATACTTTTTTTTTAATATTTCTTGGTTTAATTCTAAGTCTTGTCAAGACTATCTATATGAATTCTAAGTTATTAACAAATTTTCATGTTACTCTTGCAAGCATGCCTGACAAAATAAAATATCTTGAAAAAAATTTATAGGACTTACTAAAAATTAAAAGCTACCAAAGTAAATTATCATCATATTATCAAACTAAATTAAGAACTGTACAGTTTGGTGAATTGTCTTGATAATTTTTAGCTTTGATTTAAAGTTGTTTTTAATATCTTCAGATATATGATTTTCCGTTGGACAGGAAATTATGCCATGTTGTATGGAATCAAACCATATAGATTCGAATTAGAGTTATTGGAATCACATTGTATCAAATCAATCATTTTTTGCTGCATCACACACCCCTTGTTTTTTAATCCCCAAATATTAAATTTATGTATTTCCAATGTTTTATTTTATGTTTTTAACTAGGAATTAGCTTTTTCTGGTACTCAATTCTTTTTCATCTGCGATTCCAGTGGTTTTAAGGAATTATCAATAATTGATATATCCTTATTATTTTCTTATTGAGAATAATTATTATTCCCAACACTTAGGTTCTTAGGACACCTGATTCTTTATGAAAAGACAAATATAAATATTGCTAACTTTTAGATTTGAGAATACTTAACTGAATTATAGGATTTTAAAAACACAATAATTTAACCCTAGAACTGGCAAAGTCGTAATTTACGACGCATTTACATATTCAATAAGAAGTGGCAGGTGGAGGCATCTGTCGTCAGTTTTGTGAACTTGTTAGACACTAGCGGCTACGTGACCGTGTTTCCCTCTGGGGGCAAATAACCGAACCTGTTCTCGTAGTGCACTAGACTGCCACCGGGCAGGTCTTATAACCAAGTAAGCGCTTTCAACTCCTATGCACTGGTAGCCTAACCGGCTAAAGGGCTGCGCTGACGAGCGTAACGTTCTATCCATTCGGAAGTGCTAGGGTTCGAATCTTGACCATGATCAATCCCAATTTGGCTTGCAAATGTGTGGTAGGAGGGCCGACCTTAAATAAACGGACCGGCTTGGGTGGAAGTTGATGGCATTTGTTGGCTTAATTGGGATTGCAGTGGACACCTGTTTTGCTTTTGTGGTTAGTGGTTATAAGGGGGGGAGGCATGTTTTATGCTTTTTTTGTTTAAACTTTGGTATTTCAAGAAGATATTAGTAATTATTTTTATGTTACAGTTAAGAGTAAAAAGCTTGCCACTTCTAGGGTTAAGAACCAGCTGAACAAATGTTTTCAGTGTTAAGCTTACCTTTAAGCATTTAAGCATTATGTGTTAGTTCCATGCATAAAATGAAGTTCCTTGTTTGAATATGAAGTTTTTCAAAAAACAATCATATTTATTTTCAACTATTATTTTTTGCCTAATCTGCAAAGAATTTTTATTTATGAGTCAACGAGACAGGTTGTTAACTCTGTAAAACTGGTGTGTCTACAGAGTCATCAGTGTGCAGCTGGCAGGAGGTGTGGCAGGGAGTGGATGCCGCCAGGCTGGTTGTTGCGGGCCTTGTTGAGTTTATCAGAGTCCATGGTGCTCGCAAGCCCCCCGGAGGAGACGGGGCCACCCCTGCAGGGCCCCATGCTCATAACGCCAAGTACAAGATCAGTCTGTGTCGGGACCTGGGCCTGCGGGGCTCGTGCCCCAGGGGCGTCAACTGCACATTCGCCCACTCTGAGGACGAGCTCGAGAAGTGAGTTGCTTATGGTGTAGAATCATTGTTGTTGAATCTTCATATCTGTTTGTCATTACATTATGGTATCTCAAAATTTAGTTTTGAGATCTCATGAACAATAAATAAGTAAATAAATAACTTTAATTTGATAATTCTTGTTTCTAAAACAAAATTTATAAACTAGATACAGGTGAATGAACTCTCTGGATTTAAATAAACAATGTAGATTTGAATAGCTATTTTTTTATAAAACTGATTATTTTAGCATCGCTCGAACAAAAATTGTCTTTATTTTTGCATATTGGAAAGACAGAACTCGCATTGTTCCGTTGGCATACAATTGACATTTTTGTTTTTGAAAATATTAACTAACATGAAAAACTATTTCAGGTACCGATCTAAAAACCGCAAGATGGTCCCTCGAACTGGCTGCAAGGAAGAAGATTTTTTAGCCGACTCCTTGTTCAGTCACAGTGATGAAGTTATTTTCAATGCCCAACAGCACAACTCTTTCAACAGCAATCCAGGTAAATGAGAAATGTGTTTTGATAACTAGTCCTACTTTAAATAATAATAGAAAATAATACCACACCGCAGAAGTTACAAAATTGATACAATGCATTTTTGCATCATATAATCTGTTAGATGTAGTCAGTAGTCTGGAGGGGGACTTGTTTGTGTTCCTTCTTCCTTCAACCATCAGTTCTCTTACTATCATAGCTTCTTTAAATTTAATTGTACAAAAAATAGATTTGATTCAGTCTCAGTACTCTGTATTTAACAGTTATAGTGTATTAAGCAGGAAAGGAATTTAGCTGACATATCTTAACACAAAGTTATACATGTTGGTTATGTAGATAATAATTTATTTTGTGTACAAAATTTACATTGCGTTATTTTTACGTTTTTGGAATTTCAAGTAGGACATAGTGCAATATAAATAGTAAGTGTTTGTTGATTCTTGTTGCAGGAGTAAGGGTAAATGACTTCAACAGCAGCTTGTTTCCTCTAAAGAGCTCACCTCACACCACATACCAACCCCCACAACAGCAGATGTTCGCCCCCACCCCTGGAACCTACACTCCTGACATTTATAGGTGATTATATTCTATCAGATTGGATCAGATATTAATTTATCACACAATGTTATACTATCTCAGTCAACCATTTTTTATGCTATTTGTCATCCAGCTAAGACTGTTTAAAGTTGAATTGCTTTGAAAGGTGCTAAGATTCATTTCAACTACAGTAGTACCTCTTATATCCGACCTTGATGGGACTGGGCCGTAGTTAAAACAGCCAAAAAGCCCGATATCAGGAGGAGTAAATAAAACACAGTTCTTAGGTAAAAAACGGCCATATTGTACCCATTACACATTAATTGAAACATAAAGTTATTTATATTTACTGTGAATGACAATATTTAAATTAGAGGTGTGCGGATATCCGAAAATTCGGTTCGGATTCGGATCGGATCGGATATCCGAAATCGATCCGATCCGATAAATATCCGAATTTTCGGATAGACTGTATAATACAGCAATTTGAACAAAAACAACGAGATTTTCGTCGAGTTAATACCCGCGAAGCTGGAATAATTTTTGCTTAAACCTTGATAAGACGACGAAATTACGTAGTCTTTCATCAAAACAATGTCGTTGACTGGTAGACGCGATACACTTATAGCGATTCGAATGACGACCGCAGATGACGAAATTACGCAATTCATATCCAATCGGAATGTAAGAACGTCATTGGGCGGTCCGAGTATGCGGTATGATTATTCGATTCTTCAACTACGCATTTAAGTAACCGTAAGTTCAACACGATATTGCATTTTGAAATACAAAGCATAGCGTCATCGATAGTTGCACCGAGTATCAGATTGCGGTTTGATATTGTTCAATATAAAATTTCATTTCGGCAACGAAAAAACTTGAATTGTTGATTTAATGTTACTGGTAACAAACCATCATAATAGCTCGTTTTGCGACGGGGTTACCGGCAAAAATAATACTTCTTCATTCTGATCGTCTACGTAGACGATCAATTGTTTAGTTATCGCATTCTCAACTACTCCGGGTTTGAGCAATACGATAAAGTGTTGCCAAATTTACATTTGGCCTATTTCGTCGTTCAGTGTTCACATAACCAACAAATTTTCCACTTGTTTTCAATCTACATTTTATCTTTGTTAAATGAATTTAAGCGTTATTAGTTTTACATTTTTAGATAATTTTAAGATGAATAACTAACTAGATTACGACGAGGTACCATAATTTCAAGGGTTTCAATATTGTTACACAGCCGATCGGGGTATTTTATCTGCCAAATATTCCAACTCTGCTCCTGCGCACAGGCCTTTGTTTGATAGCAGCTGCACTGTCGACTGTTACTGCCCTTGTCGATACGCAGATAGCCGATGGCATCGAGCCAACGGCGTTTGTCAAATCTTAATTCTTTGTTAATGGTGATTTGTTTTTATCATTGTAATAAATAAAATTGAGAATTAGTTGATTATTAGTAGAATGAATTGATGAATTAGTAGAAAGTTGATGTCATTTAATGGCGAACTATAAGGTTTCTGTTGATTTAATTTGTGAATTATGCCATAATAAAATTTGTTACTGGTAATTGTTATTTTGTAAATTTGTATTTATTGATGGAATAAACTTATTATTATTATTATTAATTTTAAATGCAGTGAAGTAAAAATTTTAGTTTTGTTGTTCATCCCATGAAGAATTTATGATTTTTTATGTACCATTTAATAATTTTGATAACATTTTATTGATTTTTCCTAATTTATTCTTAGATAAGTCTGATTTCACTTTTTTATTGCAAGTATCCGAATCCGAAAACTATCCGATCCGAACCCAAACTATCCGATCCAAAAAAATAATTCACTATCTGCACACCTCTAATTTAAATGCAATTTTCTCTACAAATAGAACAAAATCCTTAAAGTTTCACATACACATACACATTCATATACACATACGGAAAAACAGTCAACACTAGGTCAGATATCAGGTTGTCGGATAAAGGAAGTCCTCTACTGTAGTGTAAAATATCATGAAATTATTGTAACCATGGATGCTGTTGGTATGATGGCGTTGGTGATGTTACAGCGCGGCTCCTCACAGCATGGTTCTGAGCACTGGAGGGCAGTTGTACGCCCCACAGCCCGACTATGCCTCCACTGCGCCACCCCATACGGACCACCGACCCATAGAGACTGCACACACACAAGCTTGGCTGTCGCATCTCCCTCCTCCTCCACCCTCTAAGGTAACATTCTACACTTAAACTTAAATTTATAATGATAATAATTTATAATTTGATAGCTAAACAGCTGTCAAATGAAAAACAAACATTTTTCATTCAATTAAATCACTTATACATCACATATACTCAAAATCAATCATTAATGCTTAAAAGTGCTTTAGTGTTAAAACTACACAGCCAGCTGATTATTACCCGTAGGTGAATAATTGAAAACTGAAAGCAAAATGCAACTAATATTGCGTAAAAAGTGGGTTTTTAAATGCTAGTTATTTACTTTTCATGGAGTGGCGGACAATTTCAAGCATTGAAAAATTTTCTCTAGAATGTAGAGAATGCATGAAATAAGTTTCATTGTTATCAGTTCTCTCATTTTTTCGGAGAAGATGGTGTAAAATGCATCCTGGAGCAGCACAGACAAACAGTAAGACACAAATTGAGATGAGACTTGTTTTGGCTTCTCTAACGCACAAATCATAAAAATAACTAAAAAATTAATAACTCTGAGCAATATACAGACAAAACTCCAATTTTATTTATATAGATATAATGTACAAATAAACTTAAATTATAAAAAATCTTTAATTTTTTCAAATATGCTTATTAAAACAAAATTTAACACTTTTTTTCAAAAATTGTTAGCAAGTTATAACAGAAAAGATATTAGGTTTTTTAACAACATTTGGTTTTTAGCTATGTGACTATTGGTTTGTAAATTACAAAGTCTTTTGTAAACCTTTACAAAAAGACCTGAATTAACCTGGTATTTATAGGTTATGCTCAAATTAATGACCGGTCTTCTAAAGGGTTAGTGAAGTTTATGACCAGTAAATCATTCAGTGACTTCCAATGACTGAAGGTGATTTTTTTGAATTAAATATTTTTTATTTTGTTTTACAAGATTTGTAGCTTATTTCATTATATGATTACTTGAATGCTTTAGGAATACTTTGCGGACCATGTGCGGTCACACAAATATGCAAGAGAGTTTCTACAAAAATAACTTACCTAGGTTATCATATTACATATATTTCTCGCAGATGCAGAGATATAACAACAAAAACCTAGTGATGCTGCAGCAGCGAAAACAAGAAATCGTCTCCCAGCTGGAGAGGAACAAATGCAACACTCCGTTGCGAACGGTCAGTATGGTTGAGATATTGCAGTGGATCATCCACCCTTCATTTTCAGGCTGAATTTTTTTAGTTTTTGATAGGAGGGGGTTTCAAATTATTTTATTACCTTTCATTGGCATTGTCCTTGTAGAATTCAAATTCAAAATTCAAATTATCTTTATTCATTTATATACAGATCAAATACATGAATTTCTTTGAATTGCGTTGAAGGTTTCATCTCCAATCCATTTCACTACCATTGTGGCACATTTAATTACGTGTGTTATGGTATGTTATGGTGTGTGTTCCTCATTGAAGATGAGGAATTAAATTAAATGTTCACTATAATATTATTTATACCATATACACACTATCATTTGCACTATTTATTTATAATTTGTCGTGGTGTGCAACATTGATATTTATATTTAACCCTTTCATAAGTGTGCTAAAAGTAAGGATGTCACATGATGTCCTGTTGCTATGATTTTATGATTATTAAATTAGACTATTGTAAAAAAATTATTTTTAATTTTTCAATCTTTTAGCCAATTTTTAAAATGATTATATTACTTCTCTGAACAACTCCAAATTGGACGTCATATGATGTCCACACTCCTTAAAGGGTTCAATTCACTGAGAAATAAATAATTGTAGTCTCTTTTAGAAAATAAATTAGGAGAATCGAGACTCAGGAGTTGGACTAATCTGTTTCATGTTAATTGAAGAACTGGACAAAGTTCCGTGTGGCATTACTAGCTTGTCGCCATGTGTTGGCAGTATAGCTACACTCACAAAACTAAATGCTCTTCTAGTTAACACTAATATAAAAAGTAATTATATACTACAATAATAGAGGTTTTCTTACGTTATAATACAAGTATTGCCTGGCTGTGCACAGTGTTAAGTGTGACATGTGTCATCATTAAAACATGTGCATCCTTTGGCTCCAATTTGATTCTCATGAGGCATAAGTTCCCCTGGTGACACACACTGACCCTGATTACAGGTTCATGTATTGCGTTTAGTAGAACCGTGGATAACACTGATGATTCCTAATCCTGGCCTGATCTTGTAAATTTTAACAAATAAAATAATGAAAGTGACTTAAATACCTGCTTTACATATTCACTTTTATTATTTACTAGTAATCTGAGGCTACAAACCACTAATATGAACATAAAAAAGTTGGCTCAACATTATAAAATAAATTAGCTCTAATATCAGCTACCTATTACCAACAACTCCTAAATCACTTTCTCCTTCCAATTTTATGTGTTCTGCTGTTCGATGTACCAATCAAATTCTGAAATGTTGCAATGAATTGCAGGACGCTCCGTCGGGTGTATCGACTTACTCTATGTGGAACTCAGGGGGCATCTTGCACACCACGTCTGGCCCCAACTCCCAAGTCAGCCTGACCAGCTCGTACAGGCCTGTTCTCTTTAGGTATGCTTTCTAAAGTATTCTAAAACAATGTCAGATGTTTTTTTGGTAAAGTAATGAATCGAGTTGTCTGTTTTTGAAACAACAACAAAAATTAGACAGGAAGACACTCTTACTACTGAGACTATTGAAACCTGTAAAAGTGCACATATTAAGTTTCTACTCATAACACCGAATACCATAAAGTAAAAATTTGGTCTTGAAAACAAATTTATCTTAATGTAATATCGCTTTACAATTGCTGGACTCGACAAAAACAAGAGTTTGCCATTGGACCACAAAATTCAATTTAAAAAAATTTTCAGGTCGGACAGTGTGCTAACTGATGACGAGTTTATCCCGTTTGATACACCTATTGTGAGCAAATATGGCCCGATCTCCCGTGCAGCAGCTGCGGCCAAAGCCCTCATGAGGCCACAGGCGGTGCAGAGTTCAGCGGTCTTTGGTGATGCGACAATATCAACTCCTGGGCTGAGACGACCAGTCCCAGTCCCCAGCCCCATCACCCCGGCCTGGCCTCCACAGTACAACGGTAATGTTAAAATAACACACATAATGGTGATTTGACTTTTCAATTATCTAAAGTAAGTCATATGTTTATTGTTCTGTGGAAGATTTATAGTATATTCTTCCACTCATAATAAGCATTAAAACACAAGCAAACTTAAAGAATTGTCAATAAAAACTGGTTCCAGACAGACAAAATAGTTGAAAATTTTTTTCAACAAGAGTGTTCAATACTCCTTCTCGGAGCTTGTTGACTAAATTATAATTTTTGAGTCAGAGGATTTCACCTGTGAGGACTGCTGTTACTGTGCAATTATAGCTGAATAAGAAGAGTAATAATAGAGTACTTAGCTGTAAGGTTACCTGAACCTGTACCTTTGCAAGTGAGGATCCATGCTTCCATATCATATGAAATATCTACATTACTATTCACTAATACTTAATGTTTGCCCACAGGCTATCAGCAACAACAGCTAGTTAGTCCTCCGGCTGCCAGTCCAGGAGATTACATCACTATCGGCCACGGAATCGTCGACCCTCCGCAGATCGTTCACCGGCCCACGATCGAGCAGAACAGCAAGTCAGTAATCAGCAAGGGTCATGAATCACTTTTTTAAGTTAAAATTATTTATTTTTTCAGTTTTGGCTGTATTCTACAGAATAGGATATGACTTTTTATTCTTGTTTACCAGAGTTTAGGAAATTTATTGTATCATAATCATTCACCATGAATTCTAGGGGTGTGTGAATAGTGATTTTTGGGTTTGAATTGAATAGACAACAGACAGGTTTATTGATCGTTATGCAGTATACAAAAATTACAATGGTTCTCATCAAAAATAGACCTATTACAATACTTGACTAACTATTATCTGTGAACAGTTATATAATTTAAACTGTTATCAACATATTGAATCCTTAAGGAAGTCCTTGATGCTATAAAAAGAATACTTCTGGCACCATGCATATAGAGCCCTTGAAAAAACATTAATAGGGAGGTTCCTTCATTTAAGATGAAACATGTTAAAAAATTTTAATCCTAGAGAGGCGGTGATAATTTTGTGTTTTTGACAATCTGACCACTGAGTTCTAAATTACTGAGACTAAGTGAAACAAAAACTGTTTGTTTCACTCAGTCTCAGTTTGGGCCTCGTTTGGAAGCTTTTATCATGATCTGTTTAAATCTACTAACAACACCAATCATCTTGCCTCACTGAAAGCACTGAGAAATGGTGCTTCACAGCCATCCATGAAATGAAGAAGAGTAATGGGTCTATCATTGAGACATCAAACAATAGGTGCAAGGCAGCGTGGTCGGTGATTAACTCGGCTTCTGGGAGATCTACCCTAAAAACGATGGGAATCCCACCTGATGATTTCTGCAGCTATTTTTCAGCACTTGTGGATCATATTAGTGGGAGTTATTTCAAATCAAAGTGGCGAATCAGATGGATTGTAATGTGCTAATTACAACTTTTGAAATGGAAAATCTCTAGCTTTGATAGACGTCACATTTAAATTATTTATCGTCTTTGGATGTTCGAGTCTTCGAATATTTAACCAAACATCAAACTTTTTCAGAAGTCTAATATCGCGTTATTCGAGGTTTGAACATTCGCACACCCCTAATGAATTCAGAGGCTAATAATTGCAGTTGTAATCGTTTATTTGTGTATAGTATTAGGATTCTTTCAAACAATATAAATAGTCAGAAAAGCTACAACATCCTATCATCAAACCATCAGAATGCAAATATCTGCCGCTTTCAATGTTTGCCAGGGTCCGGGACCATTCCTCTAAGAGAGCTCCAAAATTAAAGAACAAAGATTCGGTAGTTTCGTCATGCAGCCAAGATTCCCTACACAATGGGTCGGCCATTGAATACTCCTGTGCTTTCTTGGCTGGTAGCACTACTGGTAATGGCACAAGCCATTATGCACATCAAGTCTTCTAAATCTCAGGAACCTCTCTGCAACCTACTGTGATGATGAGTGGAGATATAAAGGGCCTTACACACGGTCAGTTTGATGTGTCACATCGATGTTTTCACACAATGCTGACACTTAGAACTGGCGGTGTGTATGCAAAATAGATGTGAACTCACACCAAAAACATGAACTGATGGAAGGACAATTTTGTCATTTCAATGTGATACACCGATTCGACGGCATTCCAAAGTGAGCGTGTGTAGGGTTGCTCACTTTAGTTCAGTCAGATCAGTCATCCAAGTATCTTAAAGTTGGCAGGGTCTGTGTTCTGTAATTCTCATCACAGTCATGACTACTGGAATATTTTGACTTATTAGTTTTTAGTGTAATTGCAAAACACATTTGTTAATAAAATATAATATTTTTCAGCCTACGACTTAAGCTGATAAACATTGAAAAACAAATCAATAAAATCAAGGTAAGTTATTCTATAAATTTTTACTTTTACGGCTACAGTTTTTTTGTAAGTTATTTTGCCGTTGTTTATTTATGTGGCTTGTGTTTATTTGATTACTACCGATAACCAAGTTCAGAGGTCGTAGGCCTAATAAGTATAAATATCATTTTTTGAAATTGTTATGATCTGGTAAAGGTGTGTGGCACGTGAGCTGTGTTTAAGCAGTTGAGTGTTTCTCCTCTACCCTCGTTAACATGTTATGGTATATCCGGCAGATGTGTTAGCAATTTTGAATTTATTTTTTTTTAAACTAAATTTAAAATGTTTAGATCAACAAATACCCCCATCGCAGCAGACCTGTTTACTCAGTGAATTTACAAATCAATAATATATGACAAGTTTGATCAGTATCTGTCAATAAATATAGGAGTTATTTGCCCATTTTCCATAAAATTCAAATCAAATCAAAATCAGATTTATTAAAAAAAACAAACATATATATATATTTCAAATTAAACTGTTCACATTTTTCAAATCTTAGATATTATAAACAAATTAAAAAGAACAAAAAAATCTTTACGTAGACATATTATGAAAATAATAAAAGTAACTTAAAAAGTAGGAAATGGCCGACATGGACCTAGAAATGGTCTGTGTGTAGGCTCAAGTTGTTTTTATTAAAAATAAAGTGTATGTAAATTTGTTAAATTTAGAGTTTGTAAAAAATATGTAAAATGTATATAAATTATGAAATAAGAAGAGAAAATCCCATAAGAAAACTATTCTTCCACAGTGAAATATATGTAGATAAAGAAAAAGCAAAAGATAGAGAATAACTTAATAAAATGGATATGATTCGAGTACAGTGATGATGCCACAAAACCAATATCGTTCTGAGCCGCATGAAGGGTAAACGACGGGAGTCAGTCAGTCCAAGTCAAACGGTTGTCAGTTAAAATGGGAAAGGGTATGCAGGTTTGCTGCTGTGAGGAACATTAAAAGCAGGCATTTCTATCACAAACAATTTTTATTTTGACCATTTATACCAAGTTTCAGAAACATCTGTCCATAAATAAAGGAGTTTACCTATTGTCAATATGATTAACATGGGAAAAGAGTATAAAGGTTAAATGCAATGATAAACACATAAACTATGATTTTTAAGCATTTCAAGCATAAGATTTCAAACACATGAAGGTAAATACGTCCAATAATATTGATTGATAAGTGAAATATTAATTTTACCGTATCCTCCATAAGATTAACATTAGAGTGCCAAAATACAACGTAATGTTTTTAGACTTTTTATTATCTCTGTAACCATTGGAGATGAAGAAAAACTATAAAGAACTAAATTGTGTATTTTTGAAACTTATTCTAATGGTTAAAAATAAAATTTTAAGTTTTTTAAAATTATAAATGAAAATTTTTTTTTAATTACATATGAAAAATGCAAAAAACCCAATTATTGAGTACCCCCCCAAACCCAAACTACCCAATTCGCTTAACAGATAAGTCTGGATTACAAACTCGTCCTAGTAAATGTAGGAATATATGTCTAGCAAATTTGGTCTCGATCGGACTATTTTTACGAGAGTTATCATTGTGTTCACAGACACGTATAGGCTATATTATTTATAACAGTTTTAATGACTATTGTTTTCGGCCTCTTGGCATGTCAAAACAAAAAATAACATCTTCCCGAGCTTAAGTCTTGCCATGAGACTTATGCTAATAGGTTCTTTATTAAATTATTTCTGCAGATTGATGCATTTAAGCAATTTGTATTGAATATTTAATTAATAAAAAGTCAATTGTGTACTTAAACTTTAAAAACCGAGTCCTCTTGAGGTTAAAAATGTGAATGTTACCTCTGGACTATGATGACTTCCCTCTAGCTTGTTATAATGATTGTTCATAGAGGATTTCTCTTTATTAGTTTGTACACTCTGGATAAAACATTGATTATAAATTTGTTTCAGCAACAACAGCAATACCAAGAATTGATGGAAAAAGAAAAGGAATGGAGATTTGTAAGTAATCGGTCAACTTAATGTAGAAGGCTTATCTTCATCCTAACATTGCTGATTTTACTTTTGCCAAACTCTTGATAAACTACCTTCACACAAGAAATTGGCCAATTAAATACTGTTCTTTTTAATTACTACGCATGAACATAATTTTTAATTCCAAAAAAACGTCACAAACTTGAAATTTAAAATTCCTGCCTTTAGCTAGCGTATTGCACCAGCACAAAGTACAGATTATGAAATTTATCAAAAGAGCAACCTTGTTTATGTTATTTAGTGGTCATGTGGGCCAAACTAAACTTAACATTTCTTGCCAATTCTTCTAGTAAGTTAATAATTTTAAACACTTCCATTGTCTTAATTTTGCTAAACATTCTTTGTAGAATTAAGGAGTCATTACTGATACCATAGAATCTCAACCGAGTCCTGGTTACAATTATAATAAAATACAGAAAATAAAATATTATCCTTTATTTTTTATTAGGATTATTAGGATTTTATATTGATTAGTGTTATAAAAATCATTAAACTCATCGCATTGTTTGTTCATATTCATATTGAAACTTCCAGAAAAATTGGATATCTGTCTTGAAGTATTTAGCATTGGTAATTGAAGCTTGATGATGTGATGTTTCAGTCACAACTGGTGTCCAGTCATGGAGGAGTGGGAGTAAGTGTGGGAATCGGATGGAACAGCGACGGGTGGTCTAGCACAGGCTACCACAGTGACGATGTAAGTAACTTCTACTACAGTGAAACTCTGATTATTCAAAGACCAATCATCTGAATTGACAATTATTACTCAAAAGTTAGAAAGCACAAACAGGTGGAAATGCAAAGATGTGTGTGACGCAACATGATGATGCGGTGATGAAGTTGGTGATGACACTTTTATAAATTTTTTTAAAGTACTCCAGAAGCAAATATGAATTATTTCTTTTGCAATTTACAATTATTTGTTTTATTATAAAGACGTTAAAATTCTACACTTGACTTAACACTGACTCAATGAAGCCTAGCCTATTAATGAATGTCCTTACCATCATTCTATTTTTAAATCAGCATAGTCCTTTTTTCTTACTGTCGGTGTTTGTTTCTTTGTTAAAGTGGTTCCAAATTAATTGTAATTTATGCAATACCACCTTGTTAATCTAACAAGTATTGGCACCTTGTAATGGTATAGATTTCAAGTTAGCACACAACACAATAATAGGTTGATGATTAATGATAATAATAGTAGTAGTTAATAATAGTGTAAGACTTAGTTTTAGACTTAAAAACAGAGTCCAATTTAAAAAATCCAAGAATGAAAATAACAGTTCAAACCTTGTAAAGTCTTTCTAAGAAATGGGTAATTGGCCTAGTTGTTGATGAGGGTGACAGACCGGTTGTTTGTCTTAGGAGGACTCTTACGACATTGCCCACAACATGCGAGAGCTGGAGTTGACACTTCAAGGTGAACTCGAGGAAGATGACGGCAAGCTCTGGCCACACGATGACGACTCGGCCAAGTAGCCAACTGAGCACAATAACCTCTACACAAGTTTTATTTTGTATCGTTTCCCAGATACAAAAACATTTTTATCAAAATCTAACAGAATCATTTATATGTAATAAGATTTAGATAGAGAATGTAGAGTATATTTTTAATAGAGTTTCTATGTATTTTTACCCCCTCAGTATAGAGTATACTGACTAAGGCTGGCCAAAAATATTGCTAGAACAGTTGTAAGACTTAATAAACTAATACCAGTTCTAGTTTAATTTGTTCACAAAAATCTTGAAGCAAAGGAATTGTCTATTGTGTTAATAGTGTTGCTTTTTTATTCTGGGTCACAGTGGTGTATATATAAAGGGGGCCTGGGTTGCCTGCTGCTTAAATTAATAAAGAAATTGATCATTGATTTATTATTTTTGATAAAAATAGTCAAAATCTGTACTTTCTAAAATTATTATTTATCTTCAATCAAAGAGGTTGTTCAACAACATAAAACATTTAACAAATACATTTTTCTGGTACCAATAATTGTAACAGGAAAACTCAGCTATTCTATTCTAAATTTTTCCAAAATCTATTAAAACTCATCAATGAACAACTTTAATAAAATAAATGCTGTAATAAATAATTATTTTTAGTTTGACTAAAATTTATGTGTAGATGTATGCTTAAATTTAAATTATATATTCTATAATTGTGTTAAACTAACCATTTTGCTTCTGAGATTTCAAAATTTTTACCCGGACCTACTTTGTTCTGGGGTATTCCATATCCTCAGAGGTCGACTTCCCCTTGTATAAACATTGTATCTATATATATGCCACTGATGGTAGATTTAAAAACCAATGGACCTATTAATTGTATAAGTAGCTGTTGAGTTATGAAACAATTGTAGCTCTCGAGTTATTAAACAATTATTGCCCAGGTACAATTGAATTCTGCAAACAAAATACTTAATCTTACTAAACCAAAGCCATTTTACATAGTTAAAACTATTTATTGGCTGGCTAGAAGTAATTTTTTATGTTAAAATTTTTAATTCAAGCGTTTTGAAAGTGAAGACCAATACAGTCAAAGACTACTTACTACTAGTAATTTTCATTTGTTTGCATTTGGTGCTAAAGAATAAACTTACTGTTACATTTTATTGTAATAATTTTATGCTTGAATTATATAATTTGTACCAATTTATTTATATTTTTAAACAGATTTAATGATTTGATCAGTTAGAAATCAGTTTAACCTATTGTTATTTTGCTCCAAGACTTTTTAACTTGTGCCTCGTGCCATTCGAGGCTATATCATAGACTATCAATACTGAGTTTATATCAGTAGTGCAATAAGTTGCCTATTATCGTCGTAAATATTAATATTTACTTATAATTTTGAACTGTTTTCCTTGTTGTCTGTGTTACCTGTTATTTTCGATTGTATCATAATCGAACAATAATTTATACCAGTTTGTTTTCTGAAAATATTATTTATTGTAAACGTAATAATTATCATTATAGTTACGCATAAATTGTTTGCTGTATCCAGAGTTTATTATGTATTTAATGTTATGCTATAGTATTGTTTGTTATATTTTTCTAGTTTGCATAAGTAGGGAATACTTACCGGAATGTGGAACTCGTCTTGCGTACATACAATTTGTTTAGCAATACATAGCCCCAGTACATACCTGTCTGTTGTGTATATATGTACATCCGGTCTTGTTGCTGTCGGGCCCCGACTTTGTGCCAACCATGTGTCTTCTCTCAAGAGACAGGCCTAGCCTTGTACTGTATGTAACTATCTCATGGTCCGCTCCTGTCATGAATATCACTAAATATTGTGTGATTACAAACACTCATGAATTTTCATTGACAAAAAATTTTCACCAGTCTATATTATTTTGGCATAGTAAAATTTTATTTATTTTTTCAATACTTCTTTTAATAAGTCAAATCTTAAATGGATTTGGAAAAAAATCAGTAGCTACCAATCAGTCAGTTGATTATCTACAAATTCCTAAGAAATATTTCTTATTTACACTTGCTTATAAAATTTTTCCACAAACTGTAACTAACAATTTTAGTTATTTTAACTGAATTTCATTTCCTCAGTTCCACACATTCTGTTTTCAGCAATGTATACACAGGGGATCAAAAATGTTTAGTGTTAATCGAAATGGGAGCGGACACAGCTTTTAGCCTAGTCCGTGTACGTAGATTACGCAGTTTATGTTGTGTACCGACACCGCACTGCATGAGTCTAACTCATTCTGAACGTTGCTGTTTAAATCTATGTATTTTTATACAATAGTTTTCTAATCTCGATGGACTGAAATCAGTTCAGAATTGTTTATGGTTTATTGATTTTTCCATGTAAACCTGGATTTCGGAAGAAGAAAATTTTCTTCCAGTTTTATTGGAAGCTGATGTGCCTCGCCTATATTGTTGTTTGTAGAATGTTATTTTACAATAATCGTTTTGATAGATTATTAATTTATTTTACACCATTAGCAGATCCACACGTTTTCAACAGTTGAAATCATAAGACTTGATCAGGTACTATTACTTTTTTATTTTTTCACGTTTTCATCATTATTAATTTAAGATAAATTTTTCATTTGAAGTAATTTTATAAATGGGTTTTTATTATTTTTGGGATTGAAATTTTTGTAAATATCGCTTTATAAGTAGATTTTATACTTTGTAATGTATTGCCTATGCCTTTCTTAGATAAATAGCGTAAATTATAAATGTTTAGAAAGAAGAATAATGTAAGATTACCTGTTGTATTGGACTTGATAGTTGTGGAATGTTCATTGTATGAAGACAAAACATATTTGCGTAAAAAACAAACATAAACGTGTTAAACTTTGATTAAACAACATTTACCTTCTTGAGTTTAAAGAGTAATACAATTATAATAATTTTAAATATTTAAAATATTGCAACATAAAACTAATTTATTTTTACAAGTGATCATATTGGGCTTTAAGAGTTAATATTATTATTTCCAGACCACCATTTTACCTCCCAATACTGAAATATTAAATTTGTAGGTTTATAATAAAATAATAATAATAATGATGAGAATTTAATAGAACATTGTACTCCATAGCACTCACTTCTGATTGAGCTAGGATTTGTGCAGATTTTTAAAGCTTAAAATCAATTATATTCTGACAGCTACCTAATTTATATTCTGACAGCTACCTACTATAAAGGTCATGGGGAGTGTGCTGGTCTAGGGTTTGAATCCCGCCAATCACCAATGGCTTTTCGCTATGTGACAATGCCGCAACCCACTAGGTCTAGCCACAAGTAATGTGTAAAACGGTTCTGGGCAATGACCTAGTTCAAAAAGTCCTGGGATGAGAAGGTAAAACTATAAAGGTCATGAAACAAAAATCTTAAGCTCAAAAAAAAGTGATAAAATCTTTGGCCAGTTATATATTTATAACTAAAAATAGTATTGCATATACAAAAGTTATTGTCTTAATTATCTCAGGGTTTAAATAAGCTTGTGATGTCCCTATTAGTTTGAACCAAACAAATCTTTAACTAAACATTGAAGTTATTACTATCTTACTTTGTGATCTTGGCTGAATGAATAAAAATCTAATTGCTTGGAATCTTAACTAAATTTTGTCTTAAAAAAATCAATTTTAACTTTTAAATTAGTCTATATCACGGGTGTCCAGTTTTATTTTCAGCACACACCCTAATTTTGCTGTCTGCAAGTTGTAGTTCAATTGTAAATAGATGAGTTATTAAGCACAACTGTTGAAACGTGGCGGCAGCGTTGTGTTTTAGTGACTCTGTACATGTACTGATAAAGCCAAAGTTAAAGTTAATTTATGAGGTCGTTCTAGTTTAAAACTACCTGGCATAAATAGTATTTTTGTAAAATACTTAGTTTTCATTGAGCTATTGAAATTTGTAACTCGATATGGTCGCAAGCACACGTTTCTTACTGTAAATAAGATTTAAGACAAAGGTGGCAGTTAGAGTTTGTAGATTAATATTTATAACAATCAAAAGTTATCTAAATTGTAACAGAATGTATTCATCTTTGACCCGTGCAAGCAGCGGGGTGAACAGTGTTATACGTAAGGTACATGTTAAACATGTTGATGTCAATATTTTTAAGTTCTTTTATTTGGAACTTTTTATCAGAGTTGCAGACTATTGGCAATCTCCGTTTTGGGAGGGTGGCAATTATCGGACGGTTTGTAGATCGTAGCTCTTCAGGGGATCAAATCAGTGGCTCAAGACTGAATGCTTTGTGTATGTGGCTTTCGATTTGTTATGCATTTTCTCGGTTTTTAGGTTGATTACTTACAGTTACAGCAATAATAGTTTGTCGGGTGTGGAAGTATCTAGTAAATTGTGATAATTGTTTGTATTTGGTTCTGTCGGATCAGTGTTAATCCTTTTCCCTAAGCTTATCCATATCTTGTTCTGTTTTCTTTTTGTGTTTTGTCTGTGTGTCGCGAGCTTGAAGTTTGCTACTTTTTTGGTCTCCAAGTTGACTTTATTAATCAATAATATCTAGTGTGTTACGTATATCGAACTCATGTTGCACATGTAATATTACAACAGATTATATTAATCACTTGTGTAATATTTGGTGGTTAGGGGAGTACATATTATATTGTATGAAGATATATAACATTGCATGGTCAATGCTAGTTTATTTTAACACATGTTGTCAATGACTGATAAAAATGCTCTTATGCTTATAATTGTGTTTTTTTCTCCTTTAACTGTTCTCGGTGTGTTTCTTCCTTTGTTGTATAGGTCAGCAGCATTTATTTTGTTCAATGATTGAGATATTATCACCTGTCTGACCCAATTGACTGTTTACTCCAGCCGACCTGTTATTAACAAACTTTTTCCCAATGCTAATCTTAAAGGGAAAATCTTTAAATGAGACTAACGCCGAGCAAGAAAATAATTTTGAAAATCTAAAACCTTATTGAAAAACTACAAACCAGGACAATTTTGTTGGCAACTAAAATGTAAAAATCGTATATGAAACAAAGGCGGATTATGAACTAAAAAAATCTTTTCGTGTTAAAATATTAGATTTTAATATATTTAATACTTGCAATAACATGTACAGAAATTTTTTTTGGCCTAATGATTAGGTGGCAAAAATTTCAAAAGCAATGTCTATCTATTCAAATTTGTAAGTCAAAAAAATTCCTATCTAAATAAAGACCAAATAAAGCAATCAATACAGTTTTGTTAGGTACCAACATACGTAAGCTGCATCAGCCCATACACCACAAAAATGGTGATAAAAATAATATTTTATAGTGAAAACTAAATATTTTAGTACTGTACTATTTTTTCTTGCTAAAAACTATCTAAGCATCATTATATATAAATTTAAAATAACTCCATCCAAGTTGTCTTCTCCTTTTTATTCCTGTGCAAAAATGAGTTGAGAGCCAGCTGACATTCAACCGACACTCTGGGCCATCCACAAGCCACAAGTTTTGTTAGATTTCCACAACCATTAATTAGTGAATATATTCCACTATCTGAAATATTGGAACAGTGGTTGAGTCTTAAATGAGTGATCATTTTGGAATTCAACCCTTGACTTAAAGCAATCAACCCACAATCTCCAACAGGAGTGTCTGAAAGGTTTAAAACTCTTAAATTATACATTTTGGAAAGAGTTTTGGCGGCTTCATCTGTAAGATTGAAACATCCACTCACGTCTAGCTCTTGGATTAGTCTGCAACTTTCCTTAATTACATTGATTGTTTGATCTGTCACTCCATCATTATTAGGAAAATTCAGTTTAATCAGGTAAGGCAAACTACAAAATAACTGATTGAGGAAAGAAGTATCATGACTAAACCTGTAGTACTTGGGTGGGTGTATTACCAACAATCGCAAGCGTTGACACTGAGATATCTCCAATAAATCTTCATTCGAAATTTCACACTGGAATGTATCTAATCTTGTTATACAAGGATGCAGCAATTCACTTATACTGTTCTTTCCTTTTTTCCGCATCAAACCAAGGTCCAACAAATCTTCCTTTATGTGACCTGGAAGAGTTTTCAGAAGACAAACATCAAAATTTGTTTGACGGATAAGTAAATTCAGTGTTAATTTATACAAAGACAAAGGAACACACTTCCAGTATTTCCTGTCCATATCTTTTTTCAATTTATAAAATTTTAAATTGTATGAGAATATTAGATTAGTATATATTTTGAACTGCAATTAGTAAAACCTTATAACATAAAGCACTGTTGTTTGTTTTTCATAAACTCAATCTGTAATAAGGACTTATTTAGATAATCTCAGTTTCTGTTCAACTCAGGTGAAATTTTGTTTATTATTTTTTTTTATTTACTATATATTGGTAAACCACATTATGAGAGCTATACCCAAAAGAACAATATATGACTATTTCTATTACAATGTATCAGAATCTTAAAATGTTACAATAATGTCTATAAATAGGCAAACTAAAATTGTACATTTATTTAGAAAAATTAATAAAAAAATGTTAAAAAAATCAGAGTAGGCTACTGTATGAGTTGGAAGTTGGAGAATTAAAAGATCCCTGCAAAGCAAATTATTGGTACTTACGTCTTCTTGAGGAGTTTTTTGTACACCACTTTCATTGGGGAAAGAAAGGGTTTTAAACTATGGGAAAGGTATAATAAATTCATAATCATGAGAAAGGATTCATAATTAATTGTCAACAATTCTGAGAGTCCTGCCTAATTTATAATTATCAGAGAAGTGTAAAGACCCTGTAAACCATTTCAATCAGAAGCCAAAATGGGCTTGGGTATATACATTGAGATGATTTTAATGCTCTCAAATAACCTCCCTGCCCAAGTACACTGAACAAGAAAAAGGTCTAGAGTATCCCATTATAGGAAGCCCTCAAATTTTCTTTTTAGGGTAGGCCTACACACTGTAGGACTACAATCTCCCTTGACAAAAAATGATAATTATTAACTATATAGTAGTAATACTTGTTAATTTCTTTCTAGAATCTATTTCCTTTGGGTCTTTTAAGCACCGAAATAATTTTGATTATCGAATGAGCATATTTGGCAGTTAGGAGCAGAGGCAATTTGTGCTAAGTAAATATAATTTTGTTACGAAATAAACAATGCCAGAGTAACCTTTTATAATTTTTTGATAGTCCTTGTGTGATAAGTTGTGATATTGGTTTCTTGCTTATTAATATTATAATTACGAATATAGCAATTACGTATACTAACATTAATGAATACATTCAATTCAAAAGCGAGACCCTCCTCCAGCAATGACTGTTGTAGAGTCCGCATGGGTGTGAATTTGTGTATCGTGAACTGTTTTTTTAATTAGATAAAATTGTAAAAAGATCTTTATATGAACGAGTAACAAAAACTGCCTAGGATAGCATCATACATTATTTTAAATCCATGGGCAATCAAAGATGTGACAGATTTTTTCCTGCATAATGGGTGTAACGGTAGAGGTAGGTCAACTTTGAGATTTAAAGAATAAATAATTTATGCTTCAACAAATCACTACAGTTAGTGATAAAACTGACTGTAAAAAAACTGTATGAATCTAAAACTTAACAATATAATTTAACCAAAAAAGCCTTATCCGTGTCTTCCTACTCTCATAAAATATTACGTTCCATAAAGCTATAAACGATACAAGTACGATACAAGTTATATATAAATAGTCCTCCATGTAGGAACTGATTTGTAACGCTATGCATTGCAGTGGTCTGCTTGTCTGCTACAACAGCTGACGGATTCCGCATTGTTGATTGTCAGCTTTCTGTATTTCTGTAACGAACATTATTTGCAAGTTAATTTATAGTTACAGATGCCGTAGTTAATTTAGATAGCTGGTGATTTTGTGGAAATTTATAACATTTATAATTAGTTAATAATTAATCCAAAATGACGTAACTGTGTATAGCGTGTGTTAATAGACTCTACGAACCCCTCCCGATTCATTGAATATAACCTAGATTTTGGTCTTAATTTGGAAACATGCAGGCTCATTATTCTACAACAGACATTTATTAATAGAAATTTGGTATTTCGTAAAGATAATTCAAATTATTTTTGTTAAAAGAATATGGTAGGTGGCAATATCATATTGACTCCATCCAATCCAATTGTAGGCCACCCTCCTCATTATTTGCATGAACTACCACTGGAAGATGAAGAGAGGCTTGAAAAGTTATTTAAAACATTGGATTTAGACGGAAATGGAAAAATTGACATTCATGACTTGTCTGTTGCTCTCAAAGAATTTGGAGTCCATGAGAGATATGCAGAGGTGAGAATTGATCAATTGCTAGCCTACTCATCATAATTATTGATAGTCTATTTAATTTGGTTTGACTGTTTCTATTGGAATTCCTACTGTATTTTCCAATTTGACAACTTGATTGATCACTACAATATTTATAAGTAATGTGCCAGTTTTGCTCATTAGCTACTAGCCTTTCAAATTAAATTTGACCTAAGGGTGTGCATCTAAGATAGGCCTACAAATAAATATTATAGACTAGACTATAGTAAATTGAGTCTCATTTTATTTTCGTTAATTTATGACTTGGGAACCCTTTTAGGGTAGTTTGTTGACCCATTAGAGCAGGCATTCTATTAGTACGAGGGCCACAATTGAAACAAAATTTATAGTTATGAAAATTACAAAATGCTTTGTAAAAGTATATATTAAATGTTCTAATCTAAGTAAAAGACGTTTCAAACGTTTTATTTTATATCTATAATTAACTTATGTTACAACCATATGTACCTATTGTAAGTTATTCAACATCACTTGTACTTGTGGGCTTCTTCGACACAGTTAAAGAAAAAAGTGCTTCTGGTAGCCTAGTTTAAAAACACGGTTTTAGGCTTTCTTTTTCAAAAATGTTTCCAGTGGGATTGTCTTTTTACCCGGACCCGACATTTTACTGCGGTTAATTCCTTCCACTGGATATGTAAGCCCCAAAAGCGATCATGAGCCGCCATTACTTAAAATTTAATGCAAACCAATTGGCTCTCTGAATAATCCTAGTGAGGATCCCTGCATTAGGAAAGAAGCATGTTTTTGATGAGTTTGAGTACTCACTCATTGCTAAGTGACAGTGATTGGTAAGTTGAGCCAACTATGAATATGTATAAAATGCTAATTATAAAATTGAGGAGCTGTTACCAATTAAAGTGTATTGATAGTTTGATTCCCAGTTCAGTTAAACAGTAAAGGCATACCAGGTGCACTGGTGCATCCTCTGGTCTACAATTTATTTTTGAAAAAGTAGATAAAAATGACT
Organism: Nephotettix cincticeps; assembly: GCA_023375725.1. Classification (NCBI taxonomy): domain Eukaryota; kingdom Metazoa; phylum Arthropoda; class Insecta; order Hemiptera; family Cicadellidae; genus Nephotettix; species Nephotettix cincticeps. The sequence goes on from CM041785.1 coordinate 41,198,240, forward strand.
TCTTAGGTTAAAAGAACACTAATTAAGCGATAGTGAGGATGGTAAAGATATGAGATACCCTAAAAGAAATTGCACCACAAAGCCCAGACTCAAGTAGCCTACTTCATTAATATGTAGATGTCATGGCTCCAATAACAGTTACCCTACTTTGTTGTGGTGGTAAGTATTTAGTCTAGTTAGTTTGATGAGTTCATTAATTTTATAATTTCATAAGATCATCCTAAATCCAAGATGTATGCAAATGTTCAGTAACCTCCTCAATTTCAAACTAATTGAGAAATTCGCTAAAAACAAAATAGTAAACATGTTTTATGTTGTAAAACCACCTATTGATTTTCTCTATAGAAATTCCTGGAGAGATCTGACTCCAACAAGAGTGGAGATATTTCATTAGCGGAGTTTATTCATTACGTCAGAGAACATGAGAAGAATCTTAGACTTGGATTTTCACACATTGATAAGAACAGAGATGGTATGTTATCATGTGCAGTTAAATATTGTACCTATAAAGTTTATTACTTCAATGATAGGCCCTATCTATAATTAATTCATCTTTTTATTCTCAGAGTACCATGTAGCCATGAATTATAAAAAAATGTGTTAAATTGAGAGAATCTTAAAAGATCTCACCTAGTTATTTTTGGATGTCAGTACCTATTACAAAAAACTAGGCTATACCTTCACACATTTGGTGCTAGAATTTTATCTATAGCTCAGGGTGAAAATTATTATTGGTTATTTATAGTAGTTCATAACTAAGTAATTGGTAGACTAAATAAGAATAATAGTTAACCTTTATAATGATCCTGTGACAAGCCAATAACTGTGAGATTTCGTTATGGCAACAGTCATATATCCGAGCAAGTTGTGACTGGCCATGTTACATACAGGACTGGGAATCAACTGCCTACATCTGATTGGGGAACCAATCACGTTATGATTGATCTGTATTAATCAATGTCAACATGGCAGTGGATCTAAAATGTTGAAATGATGTATTTCTTGCTTCGTGAATGAAATGTGCTCCATTGATACATGCATAAATTTCACATGGTTAACTTCAAACTTTAACACCTCAAACCTTGATGGGGGTATATTATGATACCTGCTTATTATAAATAATATCCTGATTAAAGCCAAATAACGTTATTTTTACAATGTAGCTAACTGTAATTGTAATATAGAAATATATGTTGTGTAAACAAATTTATTTCAGTGAGTGCATGCATTAATGGATAAAAATTAGAGTGATTTTCTTGTGAAGAATTGTTTTGGATGAAATTAATATATCTTTGGCAAATATTATAGATATTTAAAATAAATTATTTCACAAAATGGTTTTAGTTGTTTTTAAAATATATAATTTTGTATTTTCATTTCTTGCCCACATTTCCTCATCAATTTATTATGAAGATTTTCATTTTTAAGTGAACTTCAAGTTAAAGCATCTTATGGTCCACCTTAGGATAACTGTATTGAAAACGTTTGTGGACTATGAAGGAAAGGGTTAGATAGTTGGCTTACCTGTAAGGAAACAAGTCAGGTGAAGAATGCTGCCACACCAAAGAGACAAAAAACTGTTTGTTAAAAGTAAAACTGTGGAACATGATTATTAGTAACCATTCACAAAGTTAAACAAAATCTAACATAGTGATCTACTTGTACATGTTTTTCTAATATTGGTGTGTAGAATAGACATGTGTTGACTCGTTGTGTGCAAACAGGGAAGATAGACTTGGAGGAACTTATAAGAGCATTCAAAGAGCTTGGGGTTGAAATAGACAGCAATGAGGCGAAGAATCTGCTCCAGAGGTAGTCAACCTGCTTTTGCTCGTACACGCATGTTTGTTTTTATGTTAATATCAGCATGTTATGTGTGTAAGTTTTGCCAGACTAACATTTAACTGCACTCTTGTCTCAACCATGGTGTCATTACTGCAATCATGTTCTACCATGATATATGCCAATATTTCTAGGGATATTAAAATTATCTCCCTACATAGACCTACCTTACCACAAATTCACCAATTTGTTTCAAATTTTACAGTTTGACAGGTCAAAAATCAAGTAATAAATTTTCATTTGTGGGAGATAAAAGAAAAATTAGATGGTCGGGTGTTAAAATTAGTTTGGACTGCATTGTACAATGAAGTCCGTGATCTCAATATTTTATCCTTTAACAAAATTAATTGTAACTTTTATAAGCCTATTGTTGTACAATCAGATTAAAATCAAGCTACTGAGGAACATTAAGGTAAAATACATTTTTTTAATGATTGCAGAAACGAGAAAGCTTTCATTACGTATTTTTGTATACATGTTTCCTAGTCAATTTATTTTTTATTTTGTGTTTTCATCAATGATAAGGTGTAATATATTCAATTGTGTATTGTGTAAGTATTTATTTTGCTAAAAAATAAACAATTTAGGTATTACAAAGCAATCCTGAAAGAATTGGAGTTTACGAGCTAGGATAAAGGTAGTCAACGTCCAAGTCAGGTTTCATTTATTATATTTTTTTATAAAGTAGGTTTCGATTCAGTATAATCCGATGATTTATTCTGGCCCGTCCCAGTTCACTATGTCCTCCATTCCTCCCTCAAATTCTCCTATTTGGGTGATATTTTATATTCCCAATCTAAGCAATTTCCTTCTGTGACAATTCTAGCAGCCTAAATTCTACCATATCATTGCAAGTACAGTTTACAAATCTTTAATGTGTAGTTTTAATAAAAATTAGATTCAGGTCAAATTTGAAAGTACCACCTATATTGAAAATAGTGACGTCCCTGTGGAGTTATTTTATATTAAAAAATACGAGGGCTGTTTTTTCAACTCCGCTTGGTTGTAAATGCAAGGAAAATGCACAGAAAACAATAATTTTACTACCAAAAGTAAAGTTTTTTTCTACATAATCGTCTAAACTATTGAGGCGCTTGTTATACCTTGACTCAAGCTTTTAGATGCCTTCCTCGAAGAACATTGCCTCCAGTAAGGACAGGTAAGTCTTGATGTTATCCTGAAGCTCTTTGTTAGTAGCGAAGTGCTGCCCACTTGACCATGACTCAGTTCTCGGAACAGGTGATAATCACTTAGTGCTGCGTACGGTCTGTATGGTGGATGTTCAAAAACTACCCATTTAAATTTTTGAGGAGGTCTTTCGTCATATTGGCTCTGTGTGGTCGAGCATTGTGGTCTAGCTCAATGCAGCCTACAGTGGTGACAGACTTGTGACCTTGTCCACCTTCATTATGGACATCTGTTCGTCTGACTTTAAATTTTTGACACCATTTCCGAAAAACTTCCATCTCCCATAATGTTGTTACCATACATGTTGCTCATTCTATGATGGATTTCCGCAGTTTTACATCCTTCTGCTTGCCGAAAATGGATTACACTTCGTAACTAACATTTGGTAGAAGCATCAAGGGTCATGGCCGTGCTCCCACAGACGTACCTCAGTTAAGACTGACTGATTGGAGCTAAAACCGGCTGAGGTTGTGGTGGGGGAGCTGCAAAATTGCATGACCCGCAGATCCGGCCTCTTCCTACCTCCTACTTGCTTGGATGGACGATCAGAGGTTGAAAAAATAGCCCTCGTATTTTAAACTTAAAATACTCAACACAAGTTGAATGAAAAATACTTTTTAACTAACCACAACACAGCGATGTATACACTACTAAAAGGGGTGTATACTTTTCACTGTTGTTCGACAGGCATTTTACCCAAATTTAAGGTTTTCTTAATTTTGTCTGCAAATTCTCTAATTAATTGACAACAAATCCAAGGATTCTACAAATGTCATATCTTTTATTTCGAATTTAAAAAGTGAATTTAAACCCGTGACTCTATAACCTGGCCCAAGGAAGAGATGTCAGCTTGCTTTGTTGCAAAAACTGATAAATTAAGAGTTTGCGGTGAAGAGGTAAGTGTGGAGAATTCATATATATTTAGGATTTTCTATGTTCTGGAAACAATACAGGATAACTAGTCTGTGGATGAATCTACTTAAGTTATTCAGGTATTAAAGTTTAGTTGAATGAATTAAGATATTTGAATTAGTGTGTTGAGTTGAGTTAGCAGTTTATTCCAACATTATAGAACATTACAAAACTATGTGTACTGTATATTTTATTACTTTTTCCTGTTAAGGTCCATTTCCCAAGCGATGACTTCAGCTTCAGGCAATTCAAGCTGAACAGGATGAAGCTGGACTATGGCTCATGCTGTTTCCCATGTAAATAAATAAAATCCATTCCTCTAACAGGACCAGCTCTGTACAATGTTTTTTTTCCACTTACATGCAAAGCAGTGCATTGTCCGGATGGTCCGGACTACTTCTTGGAAATGAGTCATCAGCGTGCGGTCGAGTATCTCAAAGCATAAATCGACAGGATTTGATGTGTTTGTTTATTTCCAGAAAAATAAATAAATAACATCACAAACATAATTTTAGTTTACAATAGCATTCGATATGGATTTTCATTTAAGCGGAAAATGGCAATGTCGGTGTGGGAATTTCGACTCATGCGGATGGGAGGGCAGCACTGGAACTGGTAACGTCATCAGTTGCTCTACACAGTAGCAGTTAGTAGTTCTACGTCGAGCAACAGATCACCTGTGGTTGTAATGTTTATGAGGAAATGGCGTGATTATGTGTTCAAGAAAACAGTTTAAGCGAAAAAGCAGAAGAAAATAATAGATTTCTATTCATATGTTCAGTATTGTAACGCCAAGATTTGTATTTTTCTTAGGTTATAGTAAATATGTTTGAGATAATCTTATTAATATAAAGTCCTTATTATGAAGTTAGACTTAGAAGTTAGAATTCCGTTTATATCAAACTGTAAAATAAATTTGTAAAGGTTCAAATTGCGGTGCTTTGAAATTGCATATCCATTCCTGGTTATGATGATACATTTAATTTCTCAACCTGACAAAAAAACTACGATCTAGTGAGTTGGAAACAAGAACCTATAATGCTTGAGAAAGTACCTTTTAAAATCGTCTTAAAATGTGATTTATGTACGCTAATACGTGTTGTAATATGTATTTATAAAACCGCCGGATGGTCTGGAATTTTTAAAATCTGGACAGGGGTCTGGTCCCGAGGTGTCCGGATTAGAGGAAGTCGACTGTATATTTCTTCAAACTATTCAATGCTTAATGTTTGGATTTTTGTTATTCTACATCCACAAAAATGGGTGCATTACCTGAAAATACACTATATCACAACTACCTTTCATTAAGGGCAATTTAAGTGGCCCATCCGACTGCAAAGGGTTAAAACTACCATTTTCGGCAAAATTATTTTAGATCCAGTAGTTTATCTGTAAAAATGAAATTTCTTTCTTCTTCCTGGACTGTAAAAAGTAGTGTAAACAGATGGTGAAATTAGAAACTGTAAATATTGAAACCTAGGAAATTTACAGCAACTTTGTCTTGTGCTTCCTGAACTGTCAAGTTTAAGTGTTCACAGCTGCTGAGATTCAAGTAATTTTATGTTTTCATTCTTTGAAAATATAAACATTGAAACCTAGAACGTTCAGGGGGCATAGTCCAAAGGGATTTTAGGGAAATGACTAATAGTCATTTAATAGTCATTTCCCTAAAATCCCATAAATATATAAATAAGACATATTATGTCTATGAGTTGCATGAGTTTAAGATGTACCTTTGTGTAAAATTTCAAACTGGTCGGTTCAGTATTTTTCACGTTTACTTGCCACAACAAACCCAAAAACACAGAAACCACCTTAAAAAAAAGTATAATTAGGGGAAAATCATAAGCCTGAATTGAATTAATTGTAAGTCTCAAGGTTAGGTTTTAAATGTCAATAAAGTACTAAATTCAATCTAATCCACTTCTTCTACATCTATGTTCTATTTTCCATGCACACTTGTACCATACTGATTATTTGCTTTTACCTAGATTTCTCCAGCTTGCACTGTCTCTCCATTACCATTTTCCACACCTTATTATTATCCCATTCTACATCTTTAGCCGACTCAATGACATAGCCAACTGCAAAAAACTTGACGTGGCTTCTTCCTTAGCAAAAATCCACCAAAACTTCTATCAAATAAAACTTGAACAGTGTTTGTGATAAACCATAAAAAACTCAACTAAACTCTTTCCCAACCACAACCCTTGTATTTTTTGTGTACTTTATGGGTTAAAAAATAGTGATTTGCCCACCACATTCAGCCTTACTTAAGTTACAACGAATTACTCTTTTTATTTGTTTCACACACGTTATTTTAAGCTTTTAAATGAGTGATTTTTTTATTCCTAGAGACTACTTTAATTAGAATCCATTCCTTTACCAAGTATTATCCCCACAGCTTATCAGATTTATATTTATCAGTGATCTGAAAGGAGGATTTTAACCTTGTAAACCAGTTTCTAGCTTGCAAATAAATGCAGTTTTTTTGTTGGTTATGAGCTTAATTTTGATTCAAATATTATTTTTGATGTTTATAGAATGGACCAGGATGGAAGCCTGGAGATCAGCTTCAATGAGTGGAGGGACTACCTGCTCTACGCTCCGTCCACCGACATCCACGAGCTCATCCTTTACTGGAGGCACTCTACCGTAAGTACAAACACTTGCACGCTGCCAGCTAAAGGGTAGTGTTCCTAACTCTGTGATTAAGCTAACTGCGCTGCGTGCTCTGCTATTGCGGAGACTACTGGTTGCGTTGAGATCGTCTTCCTACCACCGCAGTGCGTGACTAGCCACTAACTGTGCTGTATACTGTGTGCTTTGCACTTTGTGATCGGGAGCACTGCAAACCGCACTGCACAACTATATAGCTTGACTGCCCCTCTGTTACTATTGGTGTTTATTTGTTTGTTTATTTATTACATAAAAGAAGTTCCTTCTAAATTATAAAATTAATGCATCAAAAATGTTTTATTACTGATTGATTAATATTACTGATTATAAATAATTAATCGCCGACATTAAAACTTAATCCTCAAAAATTGTGTGTTGTCTGTGTACTTTGTAAATTAATTTTTATTTTCTGCTCATATATCTGGAATATAATGATTAATATTACTGATTGATATATTGTCACTACTAGATGTTATCTGGTGTAGGCTTATATCACACAACAGTCATTAATCAGTATTTTAAATTAAACAACGTTGGTTGCGGAACACATAATTGCATTGTGTTTTCATCAGTTTTGGCAGTTGACGGATGTCTTTCATGGGGGTTTTCAATAATTTTTATTTCGCTATTTTTAAAATGTGAAAACAACCCGTACTTAAGTTTTACCCAAAGCTTCATCTTTGTAAGCATTTTTCAACATCACAATGGCATCTGCAGCACTTTTCCCTAACAAGAAACAAAACTTCAAAGAGCGCTGTTCATTTACGTCCGCCAAAACGAAAAAACGATGAAATGGCAAAATAGTGTTCACAAAAAAACTCACTGCAGACGAACACGTCTACCCACGGCAATGGCACTAGCGGCAATGAACTCCGGATGAGCTGCGCTTCTCACACGTAGCGGCAGACATACGTACTACACGGTCACGCCTTCGGCAGCGTAATTCTGGTTAATTTTGTGTACCACCTTGTATGTAGACAAGTCGTCATATTTAGCATATATGACATATCATTTATGTTCGTATTCTGCTACAACATATGTGATTTGTTCCAAATTCGTTTAATGTTTAGATTAATGGCCAACAATTTTCTAATATATGTTTGATTATTACAGAGGTTTAGCCAATATGTAGAGCTACGATTTTTGTTTTATTTACTTATTCAATAATATGATCTACAACATTATGTTAGGATATAATTTTAACAGTTTATTTTGTGGAAAATGCAATAAATTCAATTTTATGTGGATTTAATGATTTTTATTCAAAACTTTTTTTATATTGTCCAATTCTTTGAAACTTCATAGATGATATAACTCGTTCCAATGGGCCCCCGGTGTCTAGGGTGATTCATACAAATTACACACTTCAAAATTATTCACTACACTGATCTGTACCACCATAAATAATTTCCAATTTTTAATGCTTAACGATTGTTTTTATATAATGTAACCAGTTAACAGTTACCATCCGCACCGGGTGGTTGGTTCAGGTTGGTTGCTGTATTTTGACAGCAAAGCCAATATGAGTTACAGCCACTCAAGATATCACTGCTGTAGTGTATTTAAGTACATGATAGATGAACCATTAACACTTATTGTCTAAGTATAAAATCAGTCATCGGTCAACATGGGATAAGTTGTTGAAACAGATGGCATAAAGATTTTTATAGGTATATGTGGTAAAAGTAATATTACCACAAGTAATATTCTGAATGAATTTGTGAATTAGTTCCTACAAATAAAAGTTTTTTCTTAACTGGCAAGGTCGTAATTATTCACAACGCATCTACAAATTCAATAAGAAGTGGCAGGTGGAGGCATATGTCGTCAATTTAGTGAACTTGTTAGACACCAGCACCTTCTTGACCGTGTTGCCCTCTGGGAGCTGATGTGTGTACTGGCTCACACAGTTCACTAAACTGCCACTAGGGTACGTCTTATAGCCAAGTACGTGCTTTCTACTCCTATGCATGGTGGATGAATTGGTTAAAGTGCTGCACTGTCGAGTGTAATGTTCTAGCTATTCGGAAGTGCTAGGGTACGAATCCCGACCATGAGCGATTCCAATTTGGCTTGTAAATGTGTGGGATAGTGGAGATGAGACCCACCTTAAATAAACGGTCGCCTGCTTGGTGGAAGTTGACGGCATTTGTAGGCTTAATTGGGATCGCAGGGGACACCTGTTTTGCTTTTGTGGTTAGTGGTTATAATGCTTTTTTTGTTTATACTTAATTTTTCAAAAAGATATGAGTAATTATTTTTATGTTACAGTTATAAGTAAAAAGCTTGCCACTTCTAGGGTTAAAAATGGAGAAAGATGATTCAGTTTACCACAATGATTTCATATAAAAATTATTTGAAGTGGTTTGTGGGACCAATCACAGAGTGCTACCTACCCAATTTTTTCATTTGTAGGGCTCCATAAGTTCCAATATTTTTATATTCTACATTATTTTTCATCGTAAATTCCTTTTAATTTTGTAGTGAACACCATATTGTAATCATTTTATTACTTACCAATTTAGCTTTGATGTAGAGAAATGAGGACAAACTCGATTTTTGAAGGTGTGTTGAATTAGTATTTTCCCTTTTAAGTGTAACAGTACCTGGTGACCGAGCTTTGCTCGTTTAGAATAATACATGTATTATAAAAATTAATTAGAAAAATTAAAACACATCTATTACTCAGTGAAAACATTTATGTGGTTTAGATAAAACCGATTTAATACACCATAATTAATATAGCACTGAACAAAAAGTATTACCCCTGATGGGGTTTGAACACGCGACCTTCGTGTTACGAGGTTAACATGATACCGCTGGACCACGGCGTCTGCCAAACGAGTGACGCCGGTTAAGGTATTTTAGCCAACCTCAACTGTTTTAGCCGATCATTTACTGTTTAACAATCCATACAGTTATTATTAGCCTGTGACCAACTGATTTTGATATAAACGGAATGAGGATTGAAAAGCAAAAGAGAAATTTAAGTTACACATATTAATTGGTTTGTTACAGTGGCTTCAAGCAATACAACAAATATGTTTTCTATCAAAACACGGAAGATTTTGGAAATACTCTTTCCTGCTTTTATTTCGCACAGTTACGTTACCCTTAAGTTTTTACAAATTGTTTAGTAACCTGATAATTTTACATTTATTACATACATAAAATAAATATTTATGAAAAACCTCTATTCACATATTGTTCCCCGCCGTCTTGAATAAAGAACTGTCAAACGGTTATAAACAGCTGTTTTGGTTTGTATTGTTTACATTTTATTCTCCATAAGCGTAATGTTAAATTTTTAGATTTTAAACTTAATATTACAAGAAAACACGAATTTTCCTGGACATTAGACCTATCTAGAACTTATTTTCTACTCGGAAATTAGTTATTTCCAAAATTTAAAGAAATCCCATAGTGCCGTTTTCGAGATCTGTGTGCAAATATATATACACAAACCTTGCTCGTATTATAGTATTGGATTCACTAAGCTGTGTATATCTTCTTAAAATTAAAAAAAACCTAAAACATGCCCCCTTGTAACCATTAACAACAAAAGCAAAATAGGAGTCCACTGCAATCCCAATTAACCCTGCGGTAGGCACGCGGTCAAGTGTAACACATTAGGGCGCGCGGGCTACTATTGCAGGCCATGTACATTTTTTTTATAAATGTCAAATTTGGAATTTTTTTACAAATCCTAAATTTAATATTAACTTGTCTAGGGGATTTTTAGTATAGAAATAAATAAAAAGACGTAATAGGATAATTTCTTTGATGAAAAAATAAATAAATATTGTTTTTCACATTTTTGGAGAACAAAAAACTACTAACTTTAACAGCTCAAAAGTAAAAGAAACTTCAATGTGGCATAAAAAAAAGTTATTACTTTTTATGATTAAGTTCTTAACTTGACAATAAAGAATAAAAAACCCTGATTTTCAAATATTTAGCTCTATAATAAATGAACGTATAAAAAAGTACAATTTTTGCAAAATATCATATAAACATGGGTGTATTAGGCCCTACTATGCAGTTTTGTCCCAGTTTTTTATTGGTTTACGTTTAAACACTGTTCACACACTAGTATAGCATGCTCAGGGCAAATCTTGTGCCCACATGTATTGCAGCATTTTCTTGTCGACCTGTCCCTGTCTTTTCCGCACTGGTAACAGCGACCTACTTTACTGTTTGTTGGAACTCGTTCTAGCTGAGGATCTTCTATTCCAAGAAGTTTTTGTGCCCTTCGTTTCAATTCAAGTGGTAGACCAGGAATGTCGACTCTTGCTCTTATTTGTGGGATAATGAGTTCCCAGGTAACATTTGTGATAAACTCACTTCTAGGCTGTGGAGACACATTACTTTTGTTACCATTGTACACCTTTATAGCGTTAATGGTGCTAATGTTGGGTAAATAAAAAAACATTGGCCATCGCTTTGTATTTATTGCGACATCATACTTTGCACACATTTGATCCAGGATGTCAACGCCTATTTTCATGTGATTATAGAAGGGCCTAACGATGTTAGGCTTTCTGAAATCGCCTGCTGTTTCATCTGTCTTGTAGTCTTCATGCATTTTTGAAAGTAGGATGACTACTTTTTTGGGCTTTATGCAATAAGACACAATAGTATTTTCTTTGTGATGAGCAAACAAAGAGGAATGGATGGCTCTCTCTTTGTTTGCTTTCATCTCATAGGGTATTCGTACTCTATTACTTCTAGTTGTACCTACAACAGTCAGTTGTTTTTCTTGGAGAAGCTTTTCTGCCTAGGGAACTGATGTGAATCAGTTGTCACATGTCAAATTTCTATTTGTGCCAGATATCGACTCAACCAATCGAAGAGTTACTTCTTCAGAAGATGTAGAAAGTTTGTATGGTCCCTCAGGCTGAGTACCAACGTAAACTTCTAGATTAATAAAATACATGGATTTGGCACAAACAAGGGCAAAAACTTTTGTACCACACTTCCCAGGTTTACTGGGAATATATATTCTGAAAGGGCAACGGCCACAAAATTTCAACAATTGTTCATCAATGGTACAAAACTCACTGGGAAAAAAATGGCTTTGAAAATATTGTACCATAAATTCAAAAAGCTCTCTGACTGGCGCCAAACGGTCAATTTCTTTCCTCTGGTGACGATCCCGTCAAAGCATAAACATCTCATCAAAAAACAAAACCTTTTTTTGCTCATGGCCAAGTAACATGGGTAAGTTCCACACCAGTACCACGCGAGTTGTCCCACATATTTCTCCACAGTTTTCTTACGAATACCACCCAAACAACCTGAAAGTAATAAAATGCCTAAGAAGGCGCGGATTCCAGTGGCATCAGTGAGTCTTGCGTCCTTTCTCGCAAAAAACGCTCTTTAATCACATTTATGTAAATGTTCGTGCCAGATACTATAACTCCTATAATTTTGTCATCAAAAAAGAGATTAAGACACTGCAGCTCGGTTTTACAATTTTCGCATCGCCCTTAGTTCCAGGTAAGTGGAGAACAATATTTCTCCTTCTCGCACAGCAAGTAGAGCATATTAAAAAAATCAAATGTAATTGTTAAGATACCAATATACCCGCGTATGAATGTGAAATGAATGTAAGATGATGTAAACCTCATTCAAAATAAGTACGCAGTAGACACCTCCTTGTTGTCAAATACAAGTGACATTACTTGACGTCAGTATGTCAAAGACCCAACCCCCATAACCATTAAATGGCCTGATGATAACTGCTACCTCTGACCTATGTCAGAGGTTAAGATACTACATTCTGAAGTTCTCTGGATTAATCTGTAATAGTGTTCTAAATCCTCATATAAATAATTTAGCCCTACATATTTAAATGCTTAAAAGTAAGGTAATGTAAACAGAAGCAGTGTCAATTATTTAAAAAGGTTAATGTCTTTAAAAAGTGCTGTCCATAAATGTGTTTCATAAAATGTGTTTTTTAATAGTCTGTATAAATTGGTCTGGGATAAATAATGCATGTTGTATTTAACTAATTGTATGCTGAAGAATTCGAAGTACTATATTATTATTCGTAAAATATCAGATGTGAATTGTTGTGTGAATGAATAAGATCCCCAAGGCTATTCTGGTTGGCCTAAGGTGATAGGAAATACAAATTTTAGTACAGAAATTAAAAGAAACTGTAGGGAGCATATTTATTGGTGATAAAAAATTGGCCTCCGGTATAATTTACTATTCAAGCAAGGACATCCATATCCATAAGTTTTAGCAACTGTGGAAAGGAATATTTTAATACAGGAATCAAAACGTTAACTAGTCTGAGAACAGTATTCTACTATAGGCTGCCTTTGCTGTAGATTTGAATAATCTTTTTAAGTCCAAGATTAGGATTTTACGAGTTATGCACACATAACCATGACAGCAGGTGCGGAGGGACAGAGGGACGTTTCCCCTGCACCCTTGCTTTGAAATTAAAACATCGCCCTCTTGTCATCCTATGAAAATATTTGTTTTTTTTAATATAAACTCATTTTTTGTGTATTATATTACACAGTGTTGGACTCCTTAACATGTTTCGTTGAGCGAATTATTTTGATATAGGAAGACTTTGTTGCTGCCCTTTATATAGCAAACTATATAATTTCCAGGTACAGTATAAATTTTCTGCTAGGAAAGTTGGGTAACCCAGCCAGTGCTCCGCATCACTTGACTGCATGGCTACACGAAGGGTGGCGAGGGCGGAGTGTATAAGTTCCATGTTGACAAAGATGAGCTCAGCGAACATATCATATCGCATATGAATGTTTGGCCTTATATAGGCAGGAAGTTAGTTGATCAAGATTATTGTATCGCTAAGACTGATAGTTTTGAAAATATTCAAAGTCTCTTTCAACCCCAAGTCTACTTGAAGATCATGAATAACCTACATAACATAAAAGAAGACAATTTAAAGTACAGTGTTTTATTTGTCCTGATGAATACTAAGCGTGTTCATTAACATTGACTCCTGCAAAGTTAAATTATAGATGAACTATGTTAATCAGGTTCTGAAATGAGACATTTTATTGTCAAATTAAATAGTTTATTGAGTTAAATTGAGGTTTCATAGTAGTTGGGGCATAGTATTATAATTGTCGTATTTTTTTACATTTCATATACCAATAGTACTAACTATTTTCATCACACTCATTAAAGCATAACAGATTAAAAAAAGTTGTTCTACATAAATAAGATTTTGAATAAAGCATCAGAAATGTATTGTTTAGCTTTTAACTGTTTAAAATTCGTTATTGCTGTTCAAAATAAATTAGAAGTACAAGAACTAATTTTATACGTTTAATATATAAATAAGTAAATAATAATACTGTAAGTTATTATCCATGCTCACTCTACCTACATCCCTCACCCATCTTATGGTAAAAAACACAGACCCGTTATTTTCTGCATTAACAAATTCTTTTAACGGTTTTAAGTTCTAAAATTTTGGTTTGAAAACGAACAAACTCCTTTCAAGGGCAAGGTCACGGGGTTTTCAAGTTGTATATTTTTTTTAATTCGTGAGATTTTGTGCGTTGATGACAGATGGCGACAACTGGAAATGAAGAACAATAAACCTAATAAATTTATGTCTAATGTTAATGTTTAATAAGTCTATTTCTGAGCATTGGACACATCGCCATCGTTACACGAGGAACGATCAGTTGTTGGGTATAATATGTTTATATTTCCCTGTCACATTAGCGTGTCTGTTGAACTCTCGGTGTATTGCAAAACTCGAGGTGATTTCAATAGAATTTGCACTTGTTGATTATTTCGCAACAATACTCCAAATAACGCGTCTCATTGGTCCTTGGCCTGTGTCACAGGCGAATGTGACACGTGGCTTACCACGTGACCACGTGACTATTTTTCCTCATCCCGCTCCTTGTCCTCGACGGGCGGCGCTACACCGGGTCACAACCACAGATAACAATCGATATTTCGATAAGTCGATATTTTGTATCGATATTGTACGTTGTATCGATTTTTATCTTAATTTTTCTTAATACTTAAAAATAAACTCCTTTCTTAAAATAAACAGAAGTAAATTTTAGAGATCGATAAAACTCCTTAATTACCTTTTTTTCTGTTCTGTGTCCTGTTTTGGGTTGAAACTATTAAATAAATATAACATTTTATGTAAAATTTTAACTAAAACGTGATGCAATAATATTTTATTACAGTACCTCTATAAGCCTTAAGATGCCTAATAATATTTTTAATTTGGGGGCATATGGCTTATTGGCTTCGATACGAAAGTTGCGAATTAATTTATACAGTAAAAAACAACATATTTAATACAAAGTCAGTTTTTGTTAATCACTCTAATTTGAAACCAATCTTTACTACGAATTACATCAAATTTTGCTGGTTTGCGGCTCCAAAGGCTCTCTAAAATTGTAAATGATAAATATATCGATTAAAGTCAATTATAAATGATTTTGTTCCGATGCATTTTTAATATAATTACTCAGAGGCCGATACGGTTTTCGTTTTCAATACAATCAGTTCGAATCTAAACACTACAACCACTATGTCGCAATCTCTCATCTCGCTGACTTCTGGTCCGTTTTTTGGCCGCTAATCAGATTGAACTTTAATTCCAGAAAATTATTAGTCTTTGTTTGATATTTTAAAACGAACATCCGTGTTTTACAACTCGTTTGGTGTCATTTTAGAACACTTTTCTTTTATTTCTTAAACAGTTTATTATTGTAGTAAACAAACTTTGCCGACGGCCAAGGTGATTGACCTTTTCTTTTCATTTCAGTAATGCTACGTCAACGAGGAATGTTTTCCACCGTTGACAAGGGTCGAAAATTATGTTTTACGTACGTAATTTGAGCGAGTAACGAAAATGCACTTTAGGCCCTTGTTATGAACTATATTTTCGTCAGACTGCATAGAATACTGTACAACCCAAAGATGTTACAGACTAGTTCCTGCCTTCATATTATTGCAATTGTAGACGATTACCTGGTCGTGTTCTCTACTGCTAATAAACGGTTATCGCGTTAATACTATCAATAACTAACTTGCCACTGACAAGCACGTATTTTCACCTTTCCTAAATTGTATTAATGAACAACTGATGACATAGACATATGCTGTCTATTTATCTTGTCTGTTTTAGAATTCGAATAGGTCATGTCCTCAATAAATCTTGTCTATTTAGAATTTACGGTGTAAATGATGAAGATTGTGATTGTGGAAGTGATAAAGGTACTTTCAACCTTGTTATATTGTCCTGTTCGTCTTTACCTTGAAATCAAGAAACTCTTTCTATGAAGAATTATCAAAATTACAAGTTATATATATATGTTGTATATATTGCGTCATATTACATAGTGTAATATGCTTGACCCATTTCACCCTCGGGCTGGATGTGTTGTGTAGCCTACAACGGAAGGTGACCCTTGACCTCCGACCGGGCGCGCAGTGAACAGTGAGAATTAGTTGATGGTGTCGGTGGTCGTGGTGTGACCGGGAAACAATCTAGCCAATTGTACGCTGAGACAATTGCACCCAACAATTGACTCTGTGACGTATGCGGCTCCAGCCAATCGACTGCGCGCATTTGCCGTGCCCTCGCCGAGCCCGCCGGAACAGCGCTGCCAACCGTCCCTGAAACATCTTTTGATACGCAATATTATTTCAGTATTTACTACTCTGAAATCTCTTCAACGCTCAGAAAATACATGGGTTATCCCTATTTACTATTTTGTGTATTTCCTCCTAGAAATACACACCTGATTATATATTACCCTCTTAGCAGCTGACTGCGTATTCAGCGAGTTTCTAATAATTTATGAATTACTTGAGATCATACAAACTAATCTTCATCATTATCTGAAATCTCATACCAAATTTTATCGTATACTTCGCAGAATACTGTATGGGCAATGTCAGTTTGCTGCGGAGATATATATAACACTAAGATTTTCCAAGTATATAAGTAGGACCTAATGAAGCTGTATACAACGTTTTATCACAATAATTCAAATAATATGGAGGATATAAAGGTTTATCTTTCCTTCATAAGATTGATGTTGGGGCCCCAAAAGACAACGTAAAGTTTAAACAATTTATGCATTTAAATAAATAATAATTGACATAGAGCGAAGATTAAAAATACTAAATTTTTTAAGCTTATTCCAATGGTGCTATGTAATTAATTATTCTTCCTTTATTTCTTAACAGGTTTTTATAAAACTTATTGTGTAGCGTAATAAACCCCCCGATCCAATAAGACTCGCCAAAAACCTTTTTATTACCTCGCAGGGAGCTGAGTTAGTTGTGTATCGCTCCAAAAAAATTCAACTTGCAGAGAGAATGTATCTGTGAAAGAAATTTAATTTTTTTGGAACGATAATTTGTATTTTTACAATCATTTAAGAATAAAATATTTCTCTATAAAGGTACACAATTTTTATTTTTATTTTGAAGGGTGGAAGTACGCTGTGTATCAGTCCATTGATACAGTTTATTTGGTAGTTTAACTATACATATTATGTATATTTTTCAACAAGAATATTTTTTGTAGTGTTCTACATAGTTATGAAATTCCAATATGTATTGAGTTAAAAAGGATTAGTCATTATCGAGCATGAAAAATAATCTCTAGCGTAGTATGACTAAATTTCTCATGGAAATAAACGAACGAGGAAAAAATTTTGAACTTGAACTGTTCAGTGTTTTTATAATGAATATTTGAAGTTGGCTTCGACTGACTGCACGTGACGGGGTCGGTGCCAGTTGGCGTTAGGGCATCGCATAAAGACTAATGGGATCTGTACATACTGTACTGTATAACGTCAATTACGATGCGATCCAATAGTTTTAATTGGTTCTCTATTGCGTTGTACAGCGTAGATAAGTCAGGGTGCGTTCTACAATTTCCGCCCATAGAACTGTAAACGTCGTCAGAGGCCCCTAACGGAACTGTTTGGGAAAGCGGTAAGGGGTGGTTTTAATAATGTTTCCTTATGCACACCAGAATTAAAAATACCCCCGTCGCAGCAGACCTGCGTACTCAGCGAATTTCTAAATCAATAGTATTAGATTAGATTAGATTAGATTATTGAAATGACGACCGTACTACAAGGTAGGTATTTTAAGCCATGTATGAATGATGGTTGATTGTAAGATGATTGTGGCGCGGTCTTCTAGTCTTGTTACTGACTAAGGCTGACATGTTCCTTAGACAGGACTGTTAATTAATAGCCCAAAGGCCAATGGCAACTAAGGGTCCTACAATTTAACGTGGAGTCCGAACCACGGCCTCTGAATTACGAATTGGTCTAATTATGAGGATGGTCTTTGCAGATTAAAGTAGTATTCAATAGTGCGGACGTTAATCCACACAAGAGAACACCACACCCACCGACCATCGCTCACAACTATCCACAATTCGTGACCTTCAAATAGCTGGATTACAGGACGTCGCCACCGTCCCAGTCAATGGTAATGGCTTGAATCCCAGAGGCTAGCCCAAAAATCGAAACAGTAATAGTATGTACGTGTTCCTAGCACAATATATATTCTCTCTGTGGCGGTGAATAGATACGCATCGGTCAACTAGTTATTCTACGTCCAGCCGTTCCTTTACATTTTCATAAATTATGCACTGTGGCCTGTATAAACGTGTTTCAAAAAGTGCACTCTTCTTCTAGAATAACTTCTTGATTAGCATTATACGTGTTGGTTTTACTATAGGATGAATTAAAAACTCACGTCTTCCAACACTACTTAATATTTTTACACTTATATTGTAATTATATACAAACGGTAAATATATGCAAAAGTTTTTAAATTGGCGATCGATTTCGTCCAGTCACACCGGACATCATCAGGCCCAAATGGACGTCTTCTTAAAGACGTATGTCATGTTGTTAACATATCTAATCAATATTTATCCTGATTCAGCATTCGCTTATTATGAAGATGATGGACTGGAAAGTAGACGTATTGTGTACATGACGCGCGTCGTCTGCGTCTGATAACAGCTGATCACTGGTGACGTCAGAGGCGCGGCCGTGCTGTTGCGCTATTTTAGGCACAAACAGACCCCATCTGTGGCGACTGTCCATGTCGTGGACAGATTATTGGATTACAGTTCTAATTGAAAACGAAAATAGACTGGAGCTGGATTGGAGTTAAGAGATCCGTCAAAACATTGTCGACCTTCGGGAAAGTGATGTTGATCCACAAGCGAGGTGTTGCCGTTTGTGTGTGTGTGTGTGTGTGTGAGTGCGAGCGAACTGGGAACAATAGTTGTGGTTCCGAACAGAAAACTGTAGGAACAATATTAGACAAGCGTATTACGTTTTGACGAAGATATTTATTGTTAAGGTAGCATTCCTAAGCGGCGACTGGGCCGACTTTGGCTATAACGACATTACATGATAAGAAACTGGGTCATATTCACACGAATACAGCCCTTAAGAAATTCTATTAGTGGTGATTTTTATAAAAGTATTTTTATATGAGCCTTGGCTCATAAGAGATGCTTACTCGTCAATCAATAGTATAGAAGTAGAATTGTTGAAGTTATTGTAAATTGTAATTTGTATTATATCGTGCGTTCATTAAGATATTAATGAATCATTCTAGAAAAGGAATCAACCAGTATTCTAGGTTTAAAGATACAAATGTGAGCAAAACCTCCCAACTCATCACACTCACCTATATTTTCCTATTCGCACCGCGCCGGGCTTGTGGAGCGTGTTCGAGGCTTAGCCAGGGCAGGCTATTGACTCCCGTCCTCGTCCACACGGTGTTTGTTTCCTTGATTAGGAGACAACAGGTAGAATTCCATTTCCGTAATGACCTCATATCAAATTAAGAGTAACTTGTGGAAAAAGCTTTGATTTAAACCAACGTTAATCCCTCCTTTACATAGTATATGGATAAAGTATAGTTTACGTTTTTTATAAATTTAAGCTGAGGGGAGAAATGCCGGTCGGTCGAAGCCGATTGATATTTTTCTATTTCAGTTTTGAAACTGACTGAAACAAAAACATAGTAGGTTTCGGATTGATGTATTAGAGTCACGTCGATGGTCCGATTGTTATCAAATTTGCTACTATTGTGCGCTTTGGCAACCCCAACCAGTTTTTGAACGTCTAGGACAAGATCATGTAAAATGTTTCGAAGTATTTGGTGAATGATTTTTAAACCATACAGTTCGGTAAGGTCTTCTTACGAACGTAGAATATTTTTGTGAATTCAGTAATATGCAAAGGAGTTATTTTATGGAAGTTACTTTCAAAGGGAGAAAGTACGTTTCAGTTCATTGATTGCGTTCTATCTCATATGAAGGAGTCACTAGATAATGCGGTTAAAATACTTAAATCCGTCCGTTTTATTGGTGGTTTATGTAGTTCTAAGACTCTTAACTACACTAGATTACTAGAATTTCAGAACTAACCTAAAAGAGGTTAATTACTTGCTGTTAATCAAAGAAAATGCAAATAAAATTACTTGTTTAAGTCATCAATTTCATCGTAATACCGATATCGAACAGTTCACTGAGGTTAGATTGAATAGCTTGATCGATATTAAGTAACAAGAGTCCAACTTGGACGGTTCACAAAAAGGCGGAGTTTTTATATTGATAACCTATAGTTTTTTGCGTTGAAGAAAAACGTCAGTTTTGTAACGAGTTGATGTAACGATTTGTTGGCGTAGAAGAGCATCACTCCAGCAAGGTTGATTGGACATGCATTAAAGAGAAAATGTTGTTATGCTATTTGTTGATAACCCATTCTTATAATCAAATTTTGAAGGTGGAAGATACAAAAATTCTAAATAAATTAAATTCACTGTTTAATAACACCTCTCCGTATGATTCGTTCGGTAGTGTTTGGGGTTGACTGTAAAATTAGAATTGACTTCGCCTGGCTGGAAAAAAATAACTAATGAAAACTAGTGTGACTGGAACTCTTGGAGGAAGTTGTGTATTTCTAACCAACCCCAGGATTATTAATTCCTATCATCCCCCATCATTTTATCGAATTCCCCATAGGGAAAAAACTTACAGAACGTCTCATGGCAAGACTTAAGTCCGGGACCATGTTACTTTTTGGTTTTGAGGTGCCTAGAAACAAAAAGAATATCGGTCAATCTAAACGGGTAATTAGGGGGGTTTGCGGCTTTCATATGTAATTTTTAAATATTTTCTTTCACCATTAGAATCAGCTTAAAAACTACACACTAGAACTTTCAAGTTTTGCTCAATCTCCAATGGCAAACCTGCATACTCTTTTCCATCTTATGGAGAATAGGCAAACTCTTTTATTTATCGACAGAAATTGATCAAACTTGTCTTTTCGAATTCGAATTTGTCGATAAGTTAAGGATACGAAGAGTGTAAATACGAGGGTACTTAGCGACAGTGAGGTGGTCCCTAGCTATGAGGTTGGCAATGATTTCTCTATCAAGGCTGGTGGTTCTAAATTTAATTTCGCGTTACTCGTTGCTGTGATCCCCGTGCAGGTTGATGTACCTGGGTTTTGTACATTATACAAGTCGATGCGAACAGCAATATTAGATGGGACGGAAAACTGAAAACAATGTATACGTAACCTACTCATTTTATGTCTATAGCGTTTCAACAAATTTATTTTGATCCTACCAACACTGATTTTATTTCCCACAACAGTTTGTAAAACACACACTCTTCAAAAATGCAATAAATTGTCCAGAATTTTTATTGTAAACGCAAATGTACATGATTGAAGAAATTCCGCGGCTGCTTTGCATAAGCTGGAGAGCCCGTGCAACTAAAGTGAACCCATTTCTGGTCACCACCACCCGTTCTCTCTCATGGGAGCCTGGGACCCAAGTTCTCGATGACTTGGTTACATATTCCACGAATCAGTGGCTATTCGCTGTGTGATAATGTCGCAACCGTCCAGGTGTAAAATGGATCCGGGCTTTGGCCTAGACAATCCTAGGATCAGAAGGTTATAACACATTCCCATTCTAAACAATGAATTTACGCTTCACACTGTTGTAATGTGCCACCGGATTCCTCGGGTGGCTAATGAATGTAGGCAATCAGCCATTATTATGCAGTTCCCACAGTTTCCGCAATGTTCACTTTCGTCGTTTCACTTTCACTCGACGCCGGTACATCCAGCGTGGTTCAGATGCTTCTGTTCGTAATTATAGTAGAATTAATTACAAAATAGGACTGGGCTGCCACTTGCTTTCCTGTAGTCCGCCGGAGCCCAATACTTGTACCATTAGAGATTTGCCCATTATTCGCATGTTTTGGTGTTAAACCGGTGGAACAGGCGTATCCCACCAGTTCTATCTGTAGGCCTACTCTGCTTCCCTAAAATATTCAAATTTGAATCAAGATGGTAAAAGGGAAGGTATATGATAAGTTTTTTAAACAATATATTTGCTTTGATCGGTATTCAAGAATATATGCTAGTAATTACATGAACTGTAAATATTTTTCAGTTTTTTTAGACGTAGAAAGTATGTTACAGTTTACCGATACCGTTTATTTTACGAACGGATAGTTCTCACCACACAGATATTTGAAGGTTTCCAGAATTATTTAGCGCCGTTTCAAGCTAGCCGTATTGCATCGCGACGGACGGTCCAGGTTTGAAGTCCAAGCCGTTGCCCTATGTCTGACGTCACACAATCACAACCTTCACCCGAGACTCTGGTCTGAATCGCGGCTATTTAGATCACCGTGACGTCATTTGGTCAACAAATCGTTCTCGGAACCATTAACGGTCCACTGAATAATCCCGAATTGTCTGGAAACTTGAGAGTAATTCAGAGGCAAAATGAGTTCATTAGCTGATAGTCATGTTTAAGGAACGCGTCAGCTTCATTCACTTAACAAGACTGATCGCGCCAACACATTCATTCGAAATTGTCTTGGCTTACATTTTAAAAGTTAATAATAATAAATATAGTTATCATATTAATCTTGAAATAAATTCGTGCAGTCCACGATAAAACTAACACTGAAAATACGCGTAATGGTATTTTTTTAAATTTCGTTCTTTAACAGTAAAATGTGTTTCACGATAATGCGGCGTTCTATTTCAAAATCGAAATAAATCTACCTCGGCGCTACGAATGGGTGATTATCAGAATGGAAATAAAAGGCTCCAGCAAGGCTGAACAGGCACTAGGATCGTAATTGACCCCTCGCACAGTCATAAAAAAGTATTCATGAGGACTGGTAAGGCAGGAGTGAAGAGTTGGGTCACACGGGAAGGAAAAATCAACAACTCCAAGCCAGCTCCAGCTCACCGTTAAGGTTAAGGTTCCGAAACGATGTTTGCTGACTGGGGTGCCGCTGGTCGCTGGTCGCTGCTCTACCGTCGGAGATTGTCAACACTGTCAACAAGAGACAGGTCAAAGTAACGGGGTCACCGTGACAACAAGATCGATGTCCCAAGTGTTCTTTCAGCATAAGTTATTACAACTGTCATTATTCATTGATAGATCAAAAACACAGTTATTTATGATATCATTACTGTAGTAATTTTACAACGCTTGATTTAGAATTAACGGAAACGCGTATTTTCCACCATCGTAAAGAAAACACTCCCATGTGTAAAATTGAAAGCATCCTGAAAACCCTTACATTTTTTTAATTTGGCATTTTCTCTGGCTAAACTTGCATACATGATGGCTATGTTTACCTATACTCTGCCTGCTCACATACTTCAGATGTGCGTGTGACTTACAACAAGGTAGGGATGAGCTGACTCGGTACAATGTGATCAGTCCTGAATAAAAGTAATAGGCAACTTCGGGATCCGAGCTCGCCACCTAACATCGACTCGCCTAAAGTTTACTTACTTTAGCCGAATAGTAAAAAATGAAGCAGCACCGATTGATATTTTTAATTACTAAGATATTCATTTGGATAGCTTTAAAATTTTGTTATTGAAAGTCGTATGTGTTTTGCGGAAGCTATATTTCTTTTTCATATAAGTTTTATTTAGAGCAAAGTTCAGGGGACATAAGTGAACATATGTACCTATATTAATGATAAATTTTGCTACTTCATATTGATAGCCCGATAACAACTTGTCTTGATCGAAATTATTTGTTATCATATGATCAAATGATCAGAATGCCTATTAGAACTGTTGTAACTGACTTGCCCGAGGCGCAAAGCCCTGTGGGGACTCATTACATCCTTCCATATGACTCGTCTACGTTAAGCAAGGAACTGGTGAACATTTTAAGACTCCTCGGTTTAAACTGTGCGTTGTCAAAATCCTCTTTATTTGTGTCATAATTTTATTATGATTACTATCTGTTATACTAGACACAACTATCCTCAATTATGACTGGAACTCGCAAAACTCGCTAACTTAACACGAACAAATCCGTTCCAGGCGCACTTCAAAGTGTATATTAGTTGTATTATTGTATTATTACCTATTATGGAATTTGCCTCATCAACAAACATGTATTTCAAAATAAGATTTATCTTCATAAAAAGGCGTAGCCTTGCAATATCTCAGCCACCGTGAGAATTTCCGTATTAGTCCCAGTTTCCGACCAGAACTTACTCAGCACCATCGTCGTGTACACGAAACATCGCACTTGGTCGTCACTTGGTGGCTATCGACTCGATATGCCACAATCTGCCGCCGGAAACAACATCTTTTATCACTTTGGTCAAATATTTTACGTGCGGACGAGTTTCCGATCCCTACAGTCTGTGAACTTCCACAATTTCGTAGTGTAATCGGCTACTGTGTGTTAACCAAGTAAACAATATCGAGGAAAAAACCATTACGATATGATGGAGGTAATAATCTAATCGTGAGTTTAGATTGACGATGGAATCTTAGTGTCTACCGTGTAGTTCTATCTCCGCTAATTTGACTAAATGAGCTAAATCCTAACAAAATTTTACGATTATTCAAAACTGGGCCCAACTGTCTTTTTGAAATGGATATGTTTTAGTTCTGGGGGGGGTATTAGAGATTTTTAAGATGGAAAATATGTAACAGGTTTCCATAGAAAATAACAGGGCTATTGTATTGAAATTTTTATATAAAAGAATAAGAACAGCTGTTTATATGAATTGAAAACATTTCCTTTAGCCAAATCCATGATCTAATCTATTTCCCACAGGGAAGTAAATACAAACATTCCAACGGGGATTGTCACTAAAAAAATACCTAAAGCACCCCAAGAATCCTCCTACGTTTCGCAGGACAAAAAGAAACGTCCTGCTTCCTCATGGAGTAGGTCCTCTTGTTTCTTTGAAATATTTAATAATCATCCTGGCAAATGAAACAGCTGTTACTTGCCAGTAGCTAAACTTCATGTATCATCAAATCCATTACATGCCACACACTCACTCTTCACCCATATTTACCTTAAAATATCAACCATGTGAGTGGGTCGGTGTTTTATGATTGTGAATTCCGTGCCCTTTCGGCATTTGAATAAAATATATGCATTATCATTCATAATCTACCATATCTATGTTTACTTCAGCTTCTATAGCCAAATACTTGAAACTTGTTGTCTTAATTTGGACATTAAAATCGTCGTGTGTACGGAAAAAAATTTCTTTGATAATGATAGTAGTAGTGATAGTTAAATACCTATCTGGGTAGGTCGCCATTTGAGAGGTAAATAGGTGTTAAAAAGAAAATTCTGTAAAATGTTAACTTTGCTGCTCTATAATTCTTTGAAATGGCGACCGATTCAGGTAGGTTTTAAACCGAGCGAATGAGAAATGAGTGTACGAACATTGTGGCGCGATTTTGTAGTCTCGTTACTGAATAAGACTTAAATGTCCCTTAGACATGACTGTTAATTAACAGCTCAACAGCCAATGGCGTCTAAAGGACCTGCAGTTTAACGTGGGAGCCGAACTACAATTATGGCCCTGAATTATGACTGATCTAACTATGAGACACATTACATGTTGAATGCACTGTTATGAGAACATTTATGTACACCACATAATTAATTTACATAAATAATTATTTTATTAATTAATTTAAGTTTTGCTTAGACCTGGCGGAGTGCACCTTGCAGTGTACATTGAGCTGAGTCGTCTGTACTTGCTAGAGCTATTCTCATTCGGCTCACCTTGACTCCCGCTTTGACACTGGCGGTTTACATTTAGATATTGTATTCGGTCCGGAATAACCTGCAATTTCAATAACGCTATTGTCACACGGTACCAAGAAAATTAATTATCCAAAATTATATTTTTTACCGATGGAAAAAATCATCGAACTTTACTACGGCATTACACTGGAATGTGTCAATACTATAAAAATAATTCTAACAACAACGGGAATGAAGAATAGACGCAACACAGCTTAAAATGTTTGGGAACACAGCTCACTTCAGACTAGACAGCTCCTGAGTGTACTTTACAGTCCCAGGGATGAAGGGGTTCATAAGGGTACGGAAGGTACAATATGGAGCGCATAATGTATTAACCCCAAAAAGAAATTTAGATCCAGGATTGGCCTCGGCCTCGAAGTATCCCTAAGATTCGCTCTGAAACCTCTTGTATTCACAGAGCGAGGGAAGGATACCATTCCAGGGAGAGGACACGCCCTACGAGTGGCATATTTTAGTCGGATGAAAAGACCATGCTACAGAACAGAACTTAAGAAACAGAACAAATCAAGATCTGCCCGGCAACCTTTCCTTGGCAACGGAGTTTAATCCAAAGGGGTCCTCTGAGGTCAGACACTGTCAGGATCTTCCGAGGGTCCTGGAGACGTGACGGAACAAAAATATAAACTGGAAGCCTAAAACACTGAATATATGTACTGTAATGTATACGTTTATTTTTAATTTACCAAAATTCTACCCTTCAACCAGTCAATCCTATGGAGGAATTTCTCCAAGATAATAGCAGGAAGTGCAATCAAAGTTTTTGGTAGTATTTTTGACAATTGTTTAAGTTTAGAAAACCTTTTAAAATACGGTTTACAGATATTATTGTTAGTCCCTTGGTTGCCGTCGGCTGATGGACTATTAATTAACAGTCCTGTCTAAGGAACATGTCAGCCTTAGTCAGTAACAAGACTACAAGATCGCGCCACAATCATCCTCATTCATACTTGGCTTAAAATATCTAAATTGTGGTATTGTTGCCATTTTAATCATCTAATCTAATAAGACTACACAGACGTATTTAGTGTACTGGTATTCTATGTGTGATCAATTTAGTTGGATTGCATAAGTACATGTTTATAAAATATATTGTGTCACACATTTAACGTCATAGTGTTATATTTTTAGAATGACATTCAAAAACACAATAATATTTGTCGACTTGTTGCAGAGTAATAATGCATTTTTTATATTTTTCTGATAAGCATGCGAAATGTTATCAATGAATAGAGACAATGACTCGAGGTTAAATTAACATTCTAACCATAGATCCATTCACTGTTTTAAGTGCAAATTTATCGCGAAACCAAATTAACTTATCTATGAGCTAAATAAATCGTACATAATTGTGTTAAAATAGCGAAATCGAATAATTCATGTAGTTGATAATGTAATCTAAAGGGAACACTCAAAAACGGACATGAGGTCATATTCACGTTTTGTACATAAACAACATTTGGTTCAAAATTTAATTTGAAGAAATTGTTTCCACACAATATTTTTTTAATGTTATCATCACATTATTTAAAAATATAGAATCTATATAAAAATTAGAAAAGTATTTCTGTACTCTAATACCAAAAATATTCCTTTTGCAGCACTCAGAGCCGCGTGTGTTAACTAAAACTACCAAATTTGTTACAAAGTGCACTCTGTAACCAGCCCAACCTCATTGTATATTTTTAAGGATAGTTAAAGCCTCATAAAATCTAAATCTCTCAAAAACGCTTCTAACTATGGTCCATGGGCTAGAGTGCTCAGCGTCTTAATACTGTAACTGTGACGCTGCGCTCATGTCTATAAAAGTGACCGTTTAAACGTTATGGGCTTTAAAATAAAAAATATGAGATAAAGATGATTTTATAATGTAATTTAATCACCCCAAAGCCCAGTACAAAAAGATATAAAACAAATTGTACGTATTTTGAGTTTTGGTCTACGACTCCAGAGAAAAGTTAAATTTACTGGCCTGGTTAGGCATAGTACGTTGTCAAGTCAGTACGTAATAGAGCTCAATATTATTATTATTAATATTATTATAGAATAACATTATTTGTTAAGTATAATTCATAATATCCGGCATGCAGAGTAAGATTACATCTCGAAATAAGACCCGCCTACAAACATTTGGTAATATCTCGTGGGGAGGGAGGGGGTATATCCCGCAAAACGTCTAATAACACTTTGAAGGGAAGAGCAAGAAATTTGATAATTATTTTTGATACAACAAATTTTTAAATAAGAATTTTAGGATATTATAATTTTATTAAATGTGTTTTTTATGTTTATGTAAGATGAAGGTGTACGACAATATATTGATGTCGTTCATTTGATTTCTTCGATAACCGTCAGCTGATCATAAGTGTAGTGACAGGCGGGCAGTGAGGGGTGATAACAGCGGCACTATCACTACCTACCAGCGTGTGGGGAGGGGGCGGGGAGGGGCAGGTCCCGCGGACGATGGCGCGTCGCTCCTCATAGTCAGAGTTCAGTAACAGTCAGTAGTCAGTACAGTACTGTCGTCGTCGTCGTCGTCGTCGTCATCGCGACGCCTATCCTCGCAGACCATGGCGGCCATACACACACCCGCTCCGCTCGTCACGACGCCTACATGTGAAGTGTGCAACGAGTTCTACTTCTGGGTGCGCTCCGTGCTCGCCAAGGTATAGCCGGTGGTTGTGGGTTGTGGTGTCACCTGTAGTGCGCGTCTGTGGTGGTGGTGGTGGACTAACCACAGCTTTAATCTGTGATCGAAGATAATACTTTAGACATTATTTGGATGGAATACCGTATGTAAAACCCGATAAAGTAATACAGGTTCACGCTCTTTGGATTTACGTGAAGTTTAAAGAGCAGGAAATGTTTTTAAGAGTCGTAACTGAAATATTACCAATCGTGCACAGTTTGTGAAATAGTTTTGATTTTAAAATTAGAATTATTGTATACTCTTATATATTGAGTGTTATGTATATACACGATTTTTTGTGTTTTAGAACTCCCTACAAACATTTTGAAGTATTGTTCCTGGATAAGAAATAAATATCTAATTTAAATCGTCCGGAAGCGCCCGGTTGATCACTCAGCTTGGTTTTTCAAAATTTTCTAACAAACGATTAAAAGTAAAAATTTTAAATTTGACATGGGTTTTAATAATAAAATGAATAAATAATGGGAAAACTTAAAAATCAGAAGAGCGGGCTTTAACAAATTTCAAGATAATCTTAAACAAAATTTAAGATAGCCTACATTAATTGTTTAAGATCGATTAAAATTCGGTTGCTCAGCGGTCGCCCGAAACGCCAAGTGTCCGACAGTTTATATACAGCCAATCAAAACACAGCACTTGCCTAGTGATATTTTAAAACTTTCATTAACCGACCTAACCTAACTCCGCAAAGCGCTGAAAGCCGACTCGGGACTTTTTGTCGGATGTTTGTGGGGTCGGAAGAATGACAACCCTTTAAAATTCTTCGTTTGAATTTCATCTGCGTCAGGGAAAACTAAAAGTGTGGACCATGAATCTAATATATTTGTCTTCCGATTTGACACTGCAATCAAGAAGTGTTACTGTTATCTGCTCATTCTTTCTTTGTTACTCAAAATGTAAAATACTGTGACATGAAGTGCCACGTGCTTGTTACGTTCGTAAGCTGCCGTAATCAGAGTGATCATTAGCGTATAGATTATATTGTAGTTACTTTTCCTCGAACACCATGACGTTGTAAGTTTATCGCTGTGACTAACTACTACTAAGTGAGAAATTTACTTTAAAAAAGTTGAAAGAGCATATTTAGTCTTATATTTTTATTTATACATTAATAAAATTAATTAAACTGGTCATACCGTATGTAATAAGCCGACATTACCGACCTGGTGCAGTTATTCATCATTGTTCATTAAGGATTTGATACTGCGTGACATCGGGTTACAATCACTTTGTTTGTGCGGATTTCAGACTCTAATCAGATCTCACATGTCATCTTGACGTTAACGTTTGTCCTTTACTTTTCGCAGTCTATGTTTAAACGGCGCGCGTATAATTTACAGGGGTAAATTACTTGTATTATAGTAGAGTCGGTATTAGTCGGTATTACAGATTATTCAATTAACTATCGGCCTGTAACTCTCGCCGAGCGCTTCACGTTCACCTACCTCTCTGACTCTGCTGCTGATAAGAAACACTTGCCACTTGTCAGTGTTCTTGGGAATTGGGAGCGGTTGTCTGAGCGTCGGCGAAGAAGAGGAAACAATAGCCTTATTGTTGAGGTGTTTGAACATTGATGTAGAACAAACCCACATTTAACTGTCAGTTGGGAGTTGCTGTCAAATAAATAAAAATCAATTCGTCAAGGAATTCACATCGTGTGTCGAATGTGGTTTGTCATTTTATGTCCAGGTGCGCTATCGGAAAGAAATTACTTAGTTAGATTATAAAGTTAATTATATGCTATACCGTTTTAGCGAGAAATGTTATGTAAATTTTAAAGTAAGGTTTTTATATAACTCACGTTTAAAACGATTTTAAGAAAATATATTAAGAGGTATAAATTTTAACGGAAACAAAATTTATAAAATAGGTTGAGCACAAACGTGTGGTTGTAATACCTGTATGTTAGTTTTATAGCACATGTCCGTCATATATGCCGTCAATATTTCTTGGAAAAACTAGTATTCAGGAACTGTAGAGGTCCATCGTTTACCTAAATAGTTGATGGTGCCTTTTATAACTATACAAATAACCTAAACTAACTCAGTATGTACATATGGACGTGAATAGCCACTTCGTATAAATAACAGGTGAACAACCCAAAGGTGATAAACTCAAGTATATTAGAAAAAACAAGTTTCCATTGGGTATATTTTTGATGTTTGGAAATACTGTATTGTGGTTGACTGTTTATATACTATCCAAGGGTGTTCCCAATGCCCACATGTACAAGTATATTACTTTACCTTTTACTTTTCTATTTTATTACTCTATTACCACAGATGCCCATTAAATATATGATCAAAACTAAATTGAATATAAAAAATAAACCATCAAAATAAACTATGGTTAACCCACAACCATATAAAATGGTTGATGGGTGGTTTTAGTGGTTACAGTAGCCACACACACTCCGAATGTTGCCGGGTCGACCCTGAGCAAGATCCTAACTAAACCTTGTAATAGTTCGATGCTAGGATTTGTTCATTGGGCTATCCTGACATGTGGGTGGCACGGCCAGGTGAGAATAGTTGCGTCACTTGTCAAGTGACAATTGGCCTCGCACGTGGTGGTGGCGAGCTGTGCTGTCACTTGTCGCTACGTCACTTCCTCGACGCGTCATTACGCTAACTGGTCCTTTGCCCGAGGTCAGAGAGCAGAGCATAACCTAATATCAATCTCGGTGTTGCATGCACAATGCACACTGAAGGAGACATGCGGGCTTCATGTTCAGACACATGTAAACGCCAACTTCGAGCATGGAAAAGTATTTACATCTATGGGGCTGATATACTGTATGGTTAAAAGTTTTCAAGTTGTGCTATACAAATGGAATTATATTTTGGGACGATTTTAGAATGGATCAGTTAATAGAACTTTACCAAAAATATCTAGAGCCACCTTTTTAAATCAAACCTGACACACTGTGTGACAACAAGTGTTTTCAAACTAATTTAAGTAAATACTATAGTTTAAATTTGTAACATTATAAATAGAATAGGCTGCAAATTTTATTAGCTGTCTCCATTAATACGTAAAATAAGTGAATTTATCAACGTAAAAAGATACAAAATTGAAGAACGCGTGTTAGTGTTATTTCTCTGTTAAACTGTTCTATCCCAGATTTTACTAAAACTATTAATGGAATTTGAATTGGCATTCTAAATGTTTTCGGAAGTAGAGGAAACAGATATTTTTACACCGGAATTGCAAGAAACCCGTCCTGGTTTCCAAAGTAGTGGAACAATGCGTTCATTCAACATTCAGCCAGTATGGTAATTGAGGTAGTTATCACCTGCTAGAGGCAGCCTTCGATCATCTGTTGTACACGCGGCCAGCTGTAGTGCTGGTCATCAGCTGTTGCGGTTATCGTCTGCTTTGTCAGTTAGCCTACTTTTGACATGGATATGTCTTAGCTCTGGGGGTGTTGGCGATTTGTAAGATGGAAAATATGTAACAGGTTTCCGTAGAAACCACCAGAGCTATTGTATTGCATTTTTAATATAATAGAATAAGAACAGCTGTTTAGATTAAGTGAAAACACCACCTTTAGACATATCCATGATCCAACCTATTTCCCTCAGGGATGTAAATATAAACATTTCTCATATATTTTCCATGTTATTATCATGCCATGATCATGCCTCCCCTCGTTTGTTCGCTCATGGTGATAATGTTATCGTTTGTTAAGGATATTCATTGTTCCCAAAACAATGAATTGGTGATTCATTTTCCTGATGAGCCATTACCCAGGAAAAAATAGTAAGAATTATGAAAACTCGTTTCACGACATATATGTGATAATCTGATGCGCACTCTTGGCTCAGAATGTAGATAGTGTTATCTTATGTAAATTATGAATACCATGATCGTCTTGAACTTTGAAGTTTAACCTAAACTCTGCCAAACTTTAACACACACAAGGCACCGAATTCTTGATAACTTGATCACCTAAATAAAATAGTAATTTTATTTAATAAAGTACTTAATTCGGTCCAATTGAAGTTAGCATATTCTTTATTCTTTTCCATAATTTCTGATCAAATCAGAAATAAATGTAAGTGTAATTTTCTGTCGTCTATGGGAGATTAATTTGTTTATGATAGTTGGGATATTTTTCAGTTCTTTTATTGTGATGAAAATTTTAAATTTTTAAAATTGGCTGTTTGGCAAAAATTCCTACTGGGGTGTCGTGTAAAAAATTTAACGTAATCGACACCTTGATTGAAAAAAAGCGGGGAATTCGAGAATGGTTTTGATTATGAAATAACCTCTCTATTATGTTAGGTCGCAGTAGGTGACGTCATTAGGGGAGGTTAAATGGCAATAAGTACTGGAGTATGTTGATTCGTCAATGCAGTTAGATTGTGCATGTATGGGCGACTCGGTTATACAACATCGGGCCCGTTATCACAAGTACTGTAGCACTGTAGTAGCATCGCTCCTGAACATGCTGCAGCACCGGCTACCGCCGCCGTTGAACCGCATGTATGGGCGACTCGGTTATACAACATCGGGCCCGTTATCACAAGTACTGTAGCACTGTAGTAGCATCGCTCCTGAACATGCTGCAGCACCGGCTACCGCCGCCGTTGAACCGCATGTATGGGCGACTCGGTTATACAACATCGGGCCCGTTATCACAAGTACTGTAGCACTGTAGTAGCATCGCTCCTGAACATGCTGCAGCACCGGCTACCGCCGCCGTTGAACCGCATGTATGGGCGACTCGGTTATACAACATCGGGCCCGTTATCACAAGTACTGTAGCACTGTAGTAGCATCGCTCCTGAACATGCTGCAGCACCGGCTACCGCCGCCGTTGAACCGCATGTATGGGCGACTCGGTTATACAACATCGGGCCCGTTATCACAAGTACTGTAGCACTGTAGTAGCATCGCTCCTGAACATGCTGCAGCACCGGCTACCGCCGCCGTTGAACCGCATGTATGGGCGACTCGGTTATACAACATCGGGCCCGTTATCACAAGTACTGTAGCACTGTAGTAGCATCGCTCCTGAACATGCTGCAGCACCGGCTACCGCCGCCGTTGAACCGCATGTATGGGCGACTCGGTTATACAACATCGGGCCCGTTATCACAAGTACTGTAGCACTGTAGTAGCATCGCTCCTGAACATGCTGCAGCACCGGCTACCGCCGCCGTTGAACCGCATGTATGGGCGACTCGGTTATACAACATCGGGCCCGTTATCACAAGTACTGTAGCACTGTAGTAGCATCGCTCCTGAACATGCTGCAGCACCGGCTACCGCCGCCGTTGAACCGCATGTATGGGCGACTCGGTTATACAACATCGGGCCCGTTATCACAAGTACTGTAGCACTGTAGTAGCATCGCTCCTGAACATGCTGCAGCACCGGCTACCGCCGCCGTTGAACCGCATTTCCATTTTAATTTAGTTTGTACACATTATAAACGATTGCTTAAAATCAACTAAAAAATATTATTGTCACATTTCAAAAATTTTGTATCGCTGCTAAATAAATACATACCCCAATTTCAAACTAATCCGATGAGTCTCAATTTTAAAATTCGTGTTTGAACAGTAACTTGTCTCAGATTTGTTAACATTTCTCTGAAAGGCTAATAATCCAAGATAAGTCCCTTGGGCGTTTCGCTACTTTGACGGATCTTCGGGACACTTAAAGTTTAAGCTACATTTAAATCCGCCATAAACAGCTAATTTTGCCCTCTTAATTTGTATCTTTTTTTATTAATTTTCCGCCTTAATTAAAATGAATATAAAACATCATTTAATTGTTGACTAGTACAAGTGTTATGTCATTGGACAATTCCATGACTGACGTTATCCGTAACGGAGAATCTCTGATAGACTATCTCCATGCACTTGTCCGTCCGTGATGAGTCACGTCGGCGAGAGCAGCTTGTTAGCAAACACAGCTGATAACAGACGATAACTAGGCTGCGGCGACCCCGTGGACAACAGCTGATTGTGGCGGTCAAAGGTGGTAATCGCCTCGAGCTCGCACCGGATCGGACTGGCTCGGGCTGCCGCTGCTGTCCTGCTGTTCCTGCTGTCCGCTGCGCTTCTATTGCACGGTTTCCCCTAATTTATAGGTTAAAGTGACACGTGGATTATTTATCCATGTCTTCTCCGCGAAATATCCCTATACGTGACGTCATTTTTAACTATACCCAGAACATATTTTAGCTTTGTATAAAATTATACAAAAATAATTAAACTAATGATAAATTGTATAAAATTTATCATTTAATGACAAATTTTAAGACTTATGACCTTACCAATAGCATCACAAAACTCAAAAGTCGTATAGTTTTTTAAACATCATTTTATAGACTTATTTAATAAATTATCAAGTGTTAGAAAGAAAATAATATCGAAACTAAAAAAGATGTATTATAATTTAAAATATAAGACGTATACGTAAAATATAAGACGTATATATTATATTTAAAATATAATTTTCTTGACAAAGGGATGAATGCGTGTTGTACTTTCTTATGAAAATGTATGCTATGTGGAATACGTAATGTTAAGGTAACGTTAGTGATATTTCGGTATTCGATATGCATTTTAGCTGATTATCTTTTGTACTGGCCTTTTCGATTATACTTCTAAACCAATAGATAAAATAAGTACACATTCACTATAGCTAGTGCGCCGCAGCATAGACTAACCTAAGTACACGTGGACAGGCCATTGCCATTGTAAGTATGGAGTACAGATTATTGTATGAACCAATGTGCACGTGATAAATTATCAGACTTTACTGAAATGTATCTCTCTAGTTATATGTACCTCCAACCGAGATGGTGTTTTTTAGCAAAGGTACAATATTACAAAACAGTCCGAGATACATTTTAAATTCACTCCAACCGAGTGGAGATACTAAAACCCGTATTCAATGCAATATCATTGACAGTTTATTTCCATTACAAGGTGGTTCTAGCGAAGTTTTTTTACTTTCTCCCCTTATACGTAGTATATGGAGAAAGTATTGTTTTCGTCAAAATTTTCGAATTTGAGTTGAGGGTGGATATATCCGTTTTGGGGTCCCCTGAATCCAAAAAAGTGGGTTTGGAGGTGATGTCTGTCCGTCCGTGTGTCTGTCTGTGTGTGTGTGTGTGTGTGTGTGTGTGTGTGTGTGTGTGTGTGTGTGTGTGTGTCTGGATGTGTACAGTGCCACAGCCTACCACGTTGGTCCGATTTAGATGAAATTTTTCATTTATATATATAGTATCTCCAGGCGTTTTTTTCATTTTTTTGAATTTTTGATTTTTAAGGGTAGTTCACCCCTAAAAACTCTTAAAAAACGTGAAAAATCCAAATTTCTCAAAAACGGCTCTAACGATTTTGATTAAAATTTGATAGTTTATAGTGCACAGAGTACTAAATAATTTGACACCACCCGCATGTCTGTAAAAATGACGGTTCAAAAGTTATGGGCTTTTAAATGTCAGAAAAATCATATTTTAAATTTTCAGCGAAAACAATAAAAGTAAAGTATAATTTGACTGTCACCATTAAAACCTGCTTAAAAACCTAAACAAATTAGTATTTTTAATTATTTGTCTACGACTAACGGTGATAAACACAGTACGTTGTCTGAAAGCGTCCAACGTTATTCTTATGGAGAATATTAAAATATCAATTTCTTCCTTATTTTTTAACCGTTTTCCATGAAACTTAGTATGAAGTGTAAGGTCAAATCAGCCAAAAGAACAAACTCAAAAAAACTTGGTATTACCGGGGGGGGGGTGTTTCCCCCCATACAGTTCGAACAATTAATTTAACTTTGCCTCTCTTGTTTTTATTTTCAGAAACGGGATGATTATTTTTGAAACAATAAATTATTAAATGGTATTTATTTAGATGAACTTTGAAGACCATGATGGTTTATTACAGATTGTCTTTCTTGAACTTACTTAAGGGAGAAAGTATGTGTTAGTTCACTGGTACCGTTTATTTAAATTAATAATTTTAACCTTTATTTGTTGGTTGTATCATAAATATGCTTCGGAAGATTTTTTTCAAGTTTCAGTGAAAACTTTTTACAGAAATTTGTTAATGTTTTTGAGCTGAAATTTACGGAAAATGGATAAATAACAGACTTTTTTAAGTAACCTATGTGAAGTTTTGAAATAAAAAAATTCCTATACTACAGGAAATGATTTTTAACGCCATATTTTGAATCCGATATTCGTATAAAATATGTCATTTTGGAGGCCTAAAAAAGTTGAAAATTTACGCAAAAAAATGTTTTCTTAAACAAGTCACTCAGGAAGCTTGCACGAAACAATCACATATGCGTAACGAATAAGCGACACTAGCACCGACCTAGCGGTTTCAGTTGTCCCTAACGCCGCTCGTACAGCATTTCGTTCCGTTTGTCGGCAATCTGACAATATTTTTCATCCAAAATACAAGAACAGTGAGATAAAGCAGAGTGGTCCATCGGTCACGTGTGCCGTGGTTGCCTGGAAGCCTGCGGGGAAGCCTGAGCGGGACAATTCAATCACGACTTGTCGCGGCGCTGCGCGGAGCCTGGCGTCGTCGTCGGGCTTCTCGGCTATTCTGGTACCGATCAGCTGACTCCCAGCTGCCCGTCAGCTTATCCCGCTTATCTCCACAATCCGATAACACATTTCATCGGATCTCCATGTTCCATTAACAATTTTGCGACAATCTAGATTTTTATGTTTTTCCAATGATATTTTTGACATGGATATGACTAATCTCTAGTGTTTTTAGCAATTTTCGAGACGCAAACAATGTAACAGTGTAAGTGACGTCATTTCTCACGTCATCAGATATTTTTCGTTTATGATAGTTATATTTCACAATCATTGATTTAATTTTTTTTTCTTATTTAAAATTTGTATTTTTTAAATTTTATAGACTTTAAACGAAATTTTAAAAACGAGTCTGTGTGTTTAAAGGGATGTCGGTCGTACAATGAACGTGTAAAACAGTTCCATAAACATCGTCGAGAGGAGAGAGCACATCGAGAATATGCTGAATTGCTCATGAATACCCTGATACATATCCATGATCTAAGCTATTCCCACATGGAAGTCGTTTTGTTTATTTAAGGGACTGGTCCACCCTAGCCTTGCAAAAATAAGGTTTCTAAGAATAATTTTGTAAATAGCATCAATTGGATTTTAATGCATAGTTGTTGGATTTAATAGAGAGAATAATTTCAATCAACCTGGTACATTACTTTCTGATATTACTAACAAAACAATTAAAACTAATCTGTTGTAATTTTCGAAAACTTGGTTATTTAATTTAACTTAAGATCTACAGTGATTGATTGGAACGGGACAAAGCAGCGCGAGTACCCTTTTATATCCCTCATCATATACCGTTTACTATCATGCTATCATAATAAATGCGTTCAAAAACAGGGTTTCGAACTCTCTAAAACGCTAGTTTTCCATATCTCAGCATTGTTATTTCGTAGCCAACCCGATTATTTCTTGGGGCATACCGCCGCCTTAGTTCAAAGTAAAAAGTGTATACGGATTCTTATCGGGAGGAAAAAAATTCTAGGAAGATTTGTTGTAAATATAATTCAGCGTAATTTTTTCACATTACATGCTAAGTGGATGTGTTTATGGAATGGTGCTTCGGCTGCCGAGAATTCTTCTCTAGTCGTAAAATTATTAACAACTTAATATGCTAAACACAAATTCATAGTATTGATTTAGAGATGAACAGAACGACAATATAGCAAAGTTACTAACGTGGAAAAGGTTTGCACTGAATAATAGGAGTACATAGTTAAGTTAAACGTATTTTTTTAAATTGAAAATAGGCTATATATTTATTTTTTATCACAAAATATCGCAGGGACTATAGGACAGATCTACAACACCTCCTCATGAATACATACAATTTATTTCAACGAAATATGCGAAGAGACAACATATCCTTCATGTTGTCCCAAAGCTTTGCGTTTGTGCGTCTGTATGAATGAGTCAATTGAAGCTCCGAGTCCCGCCTGGTGCTTAGTTCCTAACGAGGGTTTCTTATACTTGAATGGCAACTGGCGGAATGGTTTTAACCAGCAATAGTAATCTAGCATGGCTTTGAAAACGGCAAAGTTATTAATTTATATGACTCAAATTACGGCATTTCCCTCTTCAAATTAATCGCTCAATATCATTAAACAAAATTTTAAATTAAAAGAATTAGATTTGTCTTTACAGTAAAAAAACTCATCAACTATTTGTTTATCAATCTTAAATAAATTGTTATTAGAATAAATCAAAATCACAAAATTTAACTCATATTACAGTGACACCGAAAAAAAACGTTTTAAGACGTATCGAGAAAATGTTTTTATCAAAATTCTAATCGTCAAACAGGTGGAGAAAAATAACTTAAG
Source organism: Nephotettix cincticeps (assembly GCA_023375725.1). NCBI lineage: Eukaryota > Metazoa > Arthropoda > Insecta > Hemiptera > Cicadellidae > Nephotettix > Nephotettix cincticeps. The sequence continues at coordinate 41,237,139 of CM041785.1, forward strand.
AAATAGGGTTAAAAAATAAAAACATAAACATAAACAAAAATAAAAATCATCGTTTAAAAAATTTCTTTACCTCTATAGGATTATTATTTTCAAAATTGAATGTTATGCAAACAGTCGATGCAGTAGTGTCCGGAACAAATAAGATAGGACCAGGGACTTTGTGACAAGTTTGAAGTTCGATAATGCAAATGTAGACCGGGTCGGAACAATGTCAATGTCGAGGATGTGGCATGTGGGGGTGGCGGGACAGTTGGAGTTGACCCAGTGTTGTGCCGAGTGTCGAGTGCTGCTACTCCAGTAGCGATGGACCAGCTCGACGTGGACTACTATCTCGCGGTCAGGGTAGAGGTGAGGTCTGTAGCATGTAGCCTGCAGCACGTGCTATTGGGCTTTTGTTGTCACTACGCATGTGCTACCTTTACACTTATCTGAAAGGCATAGGCTAGGATCGAGCCGGCTACCTGCATGCATGTATGTGTCTGATAGTAACGGACACGCCATGTTACCTGTAAACAAGTAATTTACCACCAATTAATGAATCGGTCGCCGTGTTGTTCATCTCTGGCTTGGTGAAGGGTATCGAAACGTGGGCGCGGATCCAATATATACGTCATGTGTCAGTGGTTTCTTTGGTCGCTAGACAAGTCTATACTTATCCCAACTGTTGTATCACCACAGTTACAACACGTCTTTAATTCGAAGTTAAATGTCGCGTTCACTGCAATTATTAATTACATTACAAGTCGAGTTGCGTGCTGCGCCGCCTACAACTTGGCCGATGCAATTTGGATACGCCGATGTAATGAGTGTTTTGCGTTCACGGCGCATCGCTTACTGTTTTAATATTGGTGGAGATGCAGTTTTTGTACTTAATGGATTAACATTTGTAGGATATTTTCTACAAGCATTTCGTTAAGTAAAGACAATGAATAGTAAAAGAAAACTAGCAACGACTCAGTTAAACGGACTGTGTGATAGAGATGAACGATGAGCTATTTTTGGATAGATTGAATTTGCAGTAATTCTGAGAGAGAGTTTTTTTATATAAATTAATTCAGGATAGCATGATGCTAGCCTAGTTTTACTGTGAGGCTAAACTAACTAACATATAGCCGTTTGGTCCTCTTATCGATTTCCAAATTGACATATCGTCGATATAAACTACCATTGTGGGAAGCTGAGTTTACGGTATGTCAGTGTAACTAAATCAAATTTTCTTGCAAATGCAATAAGAATAAATACGTAAAAGAACAAAAAACCTAGTACGTAGTGCTTTGGGAGTGCTGTCCGTAAGTCACGAGAAGCCCCCGACCAAACACTAACTTCATGAGTTGATTGGTACCATACATTTCGAAGGCTGTAATCTCTAAGGGAAATAATCCCTCTTATCCCTGGATAAAACTGTATCTGCAAAACATAAATAATTTTTAATATTCTTAAGAGAACAGAAAATTTTGGATTTTGGAAAATATTGAAATATGTATAATTAGAAATAATTATTAAATAGCTAGCCAAAGTACCTGTTCTTAGCACGGGTGAAAAATGCTGAGAGGTGTACTGATTATTTACTGCCATTCCACTATTTAGAACTAATAATTATATCACTAATTTCGTTCCAGCAGTTGATCTGTAAAAATGAACATACTGTACTTTCTTCTTCTTCCCAAACCGTCAAAATGTAGTGTAAACAGATTTTGACATTAGAAAATGTAAACATTGAAACGTAGGATGTCCACGGGGCAAAGCCCGAGTGGATTTTACGGAAATTAATATGCCTGAAAAAATGGAATGCCTGGAAATGAATATGTGTTGCATGAGTTTAAGTTCTACCTTTGTGTAAAATTTCAAACCTGTCGGTTCAGTATTTTTTGCGTTTACTTGAAGATTGAAGAATTAAAAATCCGCTGAGGGTATAGGTGTGCTACCACGGGGTACCAGGTTGTACTACTGTACACATTAAACAGCTGTGTGTCATTTTTACGAAAATGATGCATCGAAAGCACCTGCAATTCTTAGTAATACAATTTGTCAAGGGGCTTGCCGTGACTCGCGAATGAATGTTAGTTGCTCAGGTCGTGGTCAGTATCGGCGGCCGCTTGACCGGTGTAATGCCATTAGTCGGTCACGTGGTTGGGCCGGTGTGGTGGTGTGCTGGTGACAGTGACAGTGGGGTAGTCAGTAGTCGCTGTCCATGGATCCACCGCACGATGCATACACGGTGGCGTCCTTACACCAGGTACTTCCCTCACCCTGTACTTTCCCTCCATTTCTATGCCAAATTTGATTTTTTCAAGTTTGTTCGGCTGATCCGGCGTCGGAGCACAGTAACGCCACGTGAGCCTTAGGCAGACCGTTCTGAAATGTTTCGTTAAATATTTATTTATACATATTTTTACGCATGATTTATGATTTTTACATAGATATGTCTTAGCACTGGGGGAGGACGTTGTTAGCAATTTGTAAGACAACAATTTGAAACTTAAGACCAGCTGTTTAGATGAACTAAAACTTTCCCTTTTGAAATATCTATGTTCTAACCTATTTCCCACAGGGAATTAAATACAAACATTTCTTATGATTGATATGTACTTGCAGTTCGGGCCGTCATTTCTACACGTTGACTCGGTGTTGAGAAGCGAGGGAGTTATTATTGCCTTGGATATATCTTAGCTCTGGGGAAGTGGTGTTAGCAATTTTCCGGGTGCAAAGCTTTTACGGAAGTGACGTCATATGGTTATGAGAACAGCAGTTAAGAGGAACTGAAAACACTCCCTTTAGAAATATTCATTATCTAATAATCTATGTCCCACAGGGAAGAACTACTTGAACTAAAATAAGTAAAAGAGAGAAAATAAATTCTCAAAAAAAATCGCTGAATTTTGTAAGTATAAATTAATTTTAATGAGATCAATTAGAAAATGTGTATTATTAGTAAAATTTGGTTTGAGTTATGATAACATTTTAATACAGTATAATTATAAAATAGGTTTAAAATCAATGAAAAGTGTAGAAAAAATAGGAACAATTTGAACGACTCAATGAAATTCTGACGCGTAAGCTAGCCGGTGATAGATTTACCATAATCATCGAGCATACCGGAGTCAGTTAATCGTCAGTGTGTCGAGTGTTGGACTGTAGACTGTAGACTGTAGACTGTTGTGCCATCGTTGTATTGTTGTACGTCCTACGCATTGATAACCTTTTTTGTTGTCGCACTATATGTTCTGCAATTATTGCCTTGTCTTCCATGTGATCATTAATTTGCTTTTATATTATGACGCATTTAACTATTTGTTAAATAATTCTGTTAGGATATGTAAACGTATTTGTTTTATGAAGTGTATTGGAACTTTTTTTAATTTATCCGTTATATACTAACAGTATTGTTAACATTGATCGTCGCAACATTTATAACAGTTGTGTACAAGGATACCCCCATGTCCGTCAACAGCATGCCGTCAGCCAGATGACGTAACATCGATGTCTCAACTTTTTCCTCGTTCAGCCTTGATAACTGTTATCCAATAGGAGATAACGCCTAGATAGCCGGACTGCCAGACGCGTGGTGTTTGCGAATAGATCACTCAAGTTCAAAGCCGAGTTTATTGCTCATGAACCGAACATGTGTTTATATTACCAACTGTTCCTTTCAGCAGTCGATCAGCCGGTGCGGTTTGTATACAAACAGATCTTCGCGACTACGGTGTGAGTGTGTTAGCAAGTGCGGGTGATAAGGGACCCCGAGTGGTGATAAGAGCGTGGGCCGAGGTCAAGGAGTGTGATCCGCGATCAGCTGTTCAGTGTTCAGTAGGCTGGCTAGTCACTAGCCTGGCAAGTGTCGCGGTGCAGCACAGTAGCACAGTGTACAGTGTCCGTTGCCATCATGGAGCTCTGCTCGTACGCGTGTCTCAAGGAGATGTACGACAACGTGCACGGCAAACTGGAGGAGGTGCACGGCTTGGTCATCATCATTGACGATGACTCCAGTGAGGTGAGACCGTTGATTGACGGCGTCGCGCCTGCAGAGACGTCTGGACGAGTGTGTCGGATTGCATCTCATTACTATGCGATTTTACAAATATTAGTGTAAATGGTCGGGTTATTTTAATGCTACAACACAATTAGTCCGACGTACTATGATAATTCTTTATCACAATTTAGCTTTGACAGTCCTATTTAGGCCTAGAGTTCCGTCAATAAAATATATATTTTATGATGATCGATTGATTCGAAACACAAGCAGCTAAACGTGCAAATAACATAACACTTCATTTTGTAGGTTAAAAAGAACGGGTAAACGTAGAGTGACATTTATAAAAACATTAGTTGACCCGGGGAAACTTCGTAACGCTTAAAAATAAATACGTATTTACCCTAAGATTGGCCATGTTCTGAAATCAAATAGCATTACAACTTCCTTTAGATTAGATATTCTGCAGCTTAGTTAATAACATTAGCGAAACGATTAGACAATAACATTCCCACAAAATATATAAATCTCAGCAGATTGATTATCAATTGCCCAATGAAACCTAAACCCAAACCAAAGCTAACTGCAATACAGCTTTTATATAAAATCTAACATTCATTAATCCATTCGCACATAACAAAATACAACTAATAATTACACTGGGACAAACAAACCAACCAGTAATCGATAAACTTTTTTGAACAGTCACAAACATTCGCCGAAAATTACGACTGGTGAAAATAAAACACAAAATCAGCTGTTAATAAAATATTCACATTATTGATGTATGCAAAAATGAATCATGTCTTTTCATCATAAGCTTTACATTATACAAACTTAACAAGCCAGTGCAGCTTAGCCCTAAGGTTACCAAATACAAAACTGAATACTATAGCCTTCTCTGAGCAGAGCGACGAATCCAAAAAATCAAAGATCATTAAATTTGGTCCTGCCGTTCTCGAGTTATAAATATTTTCACCAACAAGACTTTGTTTTATTTAACTAGATATGGAAAATATGATACAGTGAAAAAATTGTAGTGTTTTTAGTATCTCTTGCATTTAAATAGAAAAAAGGTCTTATTACACAAATTTTATGTATCATTTTGACAAAAATATTCATTGATTTTAACTTAAATTCTAGTGATAACTTCATTGGAAATTTTTATTCGTTTTATTTTATTTTATTTTGTGTATTTCTACACCAGAGGCATTCTTTTACGTTTTGATGGGGAACGGTCCAGACCCAGTCTTGTTACTATCTAACATCGACCTGTTGTTAGGAAGCATCATTAATTAATAGACAATGACAAATAGCAACTGGGCCCAGATTCGAGTAACTGGAGACTGAGCTTTGCTCGATATGTATGCAAAACCTCTATTCACATCTTAAAGGAATATATTATTAGCCATCTTCACTCAACACCTGTCAAGTGGTTATAAACAGTTATAAACATGTTTTGATTTGTACTGTGTACATTTGATTCTCCATAAGCTTAATGTTAATTTTTTAGATTTTAAACTTAATACTACAAGAAAACCAAAATTTTTCAGGACATCATTTTACCTATTCACATTTTACCATTCTGGACCTATCTAGAACTTATTTTCTACTCGGAAATTAGTTATATCCAAAATTTAAAGGAATTCATTAGAGCCATTATCGAGATCTTTGTGCAAATTTACGAACCTTGCTCATATTGGATTAAATACTATAGAGGATTAGCAAAACAGTTTGACAGACAAGGTATAATTAGTAGGTCTAAATTAAAGCTAATTGGTCATTGTTGTTGGATTTGAATAAGTGTTGACAGTACTGTACTTTCAAATGGATGTACTTGCAAGAAAAGTATGCTGTCAAATATTTTATTAATGTTGTTGAAAAAACAAATTTTTTATCAAACTTAGTTTTGATCGAAGGAACATCTTATTGGTTGGTTTTTATCAAAAACGTGTGATAACAATTTAAGCTTGTACTTTTATGTATTTATTTTGAGATTGGGAAGAGTCTACGCATTAAAGAAAAGAAATTCTGCACTTTGAGTTGTAAGTCTACATTTTCTTTACTGTTTCCTCTAACTTTTGGTTTATGTTTCAGTATCTGGATATTGGAGAAGACTTGAATGTGCCAGATGACTTCACCCAGAAGGAGATGTTGACGGGGATGTGGTGGCGGCACCTGGTGGCGGGGGGAGTAGCGGGGGCTGTGTCCCGCACATGCACTGCCCCATTGGACCGGGCCAAAGTCTATCTCCAGGTGAATACCGTCCTCGTTGTGTTACATCCTCTGTTTGTAACTCATGACAAAACAGACAGACAGTATCTACGAGGCCCCTAGCTATATAAGAATGATGAGGTGGTGTGCTTGCCATTTTCAGCCTCTTGGTTGTCATTTTTGAAATCTTTTACACCTTGTAATGTTGTTTTACTTTCTCCTCCTATACAATAGTACAAGGGGAAAGTAAACACACTCAAAAATACTTGACATTACCAGGGGGGGTTTTCCCCATAAAATTCTAACAATTAATTTAAGTTTGTTTTTCTTGTTGTTAATTTCAAAAATTAGATGATTATTTTTGAAATAATAAATTATTAAATGATATTTAGATAAACCTAAAGAATGTGATAGTTTTATTAAAGATTTTCGTTTTTAAATTAAGTTAAGGGAGAAAGTATGTGTCAGTACACTGATACCATTTATTTTTTGGAGCCCTCGTTCATTGAGCTTATTGATTTATAAACTATCCTGGCAAATGGATGAGATAAAATCTATTACACTAATCACACTCACACTTCACTCATATTTACATTAAAATACCCACCAAGTAGTCGGGTCAGTGTCTCACAAATACGAATATTGGAACAGATGCCAATTTGCCTTTTTAATGATGTTGGTAATGTTTTGGTGAAGAATTTTGTTACATGAATCGTAATAGTAGGAAATGCACTTGAACTGTCTAGATTAAAAATCTTATTTTACCTGTTACACTTGAAGGTATAATCTCCTCCAAGGCCAGTGTCGTTATATGACACAATACAAGGGCCCAACAATAGACATTCTTCATTTACCTCTCACATGATGTTTACAAACTATATTACTTGGAAGGAAGTTTTAAAAATACACTTTTTGTAATATTTTTTGGAACTAAGATTTTTATTATCCATTTGATAGCGATATAATACGGTGCTTTATCATACTATTACGTTGAAACTTTGTTTGTGTGAGATTTACTATCTTCAATCTGATTTTGGTAAGGATAAGAAATGTTTAAAACAAAGCAGCGTCTGAAACAGAAAATAAATTAAAATGATCAATGTTCATGATCAATGAACGTTTACATTTTAACTTTTTTTAAACTGAGTTTGGTAAGGAAAAGGAATGTTTAAAACAAAGCAACACCTAAAACAGCTAATAAATTATTTGTATACTGTAGGTCTTAATCATTCAAATTTGCTAATACAAGTTTACATGGGAACCCTCTGGTATGAGGGTTCCCATGTATTTTTGATTTTTCTTATTATTTAATTATAAATCATAGCTTTCTCACATTCACAACTTTTTTATTTCTCATTAATAAAATTTTTGTTAGAACCAAGAGGAGAAGATATATTATTCAATATTTACAAATTTCAGGGTACATTTTTTAGTTTTGATAACTTTATTATTGTCATTGTTACTATTGTTACTAAATTTCTACTGTTCCACAGGTCCATGGCACCAAGAAGACCTGCATCAGGACTTGTATCAAGAACATGATTACAGAGGGTGGTCCGTGGAGCATGTGGCGGGGCAACGGTATCAACGTGCTCAAGATCGGGCCTGAGAGTGCTCTCAAGTTCATGGCGTACGAGCAGGTGAAGAAGTTCATACGCAACAACAGTAGCAACAAGGAGTTGACCATCCACCAGAGGTTCATGGCGGGCTCAGTGGCTGGTGGCTTCAGTCAGACTGTCATCTACCCGCTCGAGGTATTTTATGTTTGTCCAGATTTATTATTTTTTAGGGAAAAACATTATTTTCTAACCAAGAGGGACAAACAACATCCCAATGTAGGTTATATTCTTAAAATAACAAAACTGATAAATTTTATTTTGAAACCAGCAACAAACCCGGGTTGAATGATTGGGTGTTAAAAAGTGTTAAGATATTTATTATTATGACAAAAATGAACGTCAAACCGTAAACAAATAAATAGAAATGGTAAATGAAACGATACTAATAATTGATTCTCTGCACTCTGCATAATTTCATTCTCTACATCTCCATATTAGGTCTTTCATTTTTTTAATACCAAAACATACAGGTCGATAAACTGTATAATCTCTAGCAAACTGGAATCAGTGTAAAATTTAGTGGTTAACGCAGTGCCTCTTCCTAGTTTTCACCTACCTAAGATTTCAGCTGAGGTAGGGGCCTCAGCCACAATCTTGACTGAATTATTACCATTAATTAGGATTACCATGTTTTAGTTGGCTAAATTCGTGGAATTCATTTTAAAATTATAAAGTAACACCATTACTTTTGGAAGAATGATAATAAATAATAAATTATATTTAATAATGATTTTAAAAAGTTAAATTTTACATTTTTGCAGATTATTGAAAAAATATTGAAAATTGCATGAACTTAATAGAGGTGTAAATAAAATTGTAAATTTTGGCTTGTAATGACGTAATTCTTTTGACATTACTTTGAAGCAGTGTTTTTGTTTTTAATTCTTAATTTTTACTGTAAAACCACAGTTTTGTATTGATTTAAATTAAGTATTAAAAAAGTGCTTATTTTAGATTTTACCATTTATTTATTATTTTGCTCAAATGGAAGTTTCTGTTGTAACTGTTTGACATTTTGGAGCATTAATTCCATTTTTGTGGTTTTATCATTAATTATAACCTTTCAAATATTCAATCCTAATGTATGAAAAATATGTGGTAACTTGTGATATGGTTATTCAATTAATGACAAAAAAAAATTGTAGAAACAACATTATGCCAACTTACTAACTCCCAAGGGAGGTCAACCACATTATTTTATTCGACACAAATACAGTAAAACCTCGTTAATCCGGACTAATTGGGGCTTCAAGTCATCCGGATTAATGAAAGTCCGGATTAAAACAAATAATCTTAAATGAAGAAAGACAGTGATTTTTGGGTACCCCTTGTATATAACGAAACACCTCTTGCAGACAAACTTAAATAGTATGTATATTCTGAATATAAAAATACATATTGTACAAACAGTACATGCAGTAGTTACATTTGAACAAAAATATACACTTGGTATTTACGTCCATACAAAATATGAGACAACGAAAAAAGACAAAATTACTTTGAACATAAGGGTTGAGGTTCACCTCACGTGGTTGAACTGGTTTGAAGAAGGAGTTGATCTTCATTTGCCTTCCTTTTGTATTAATTTCACAATTAAACAACGCAACTAAAACGTGCAGTGCAATTAATTGATCTCTGTGGAGCAACTGACGGCCTGACACGAGCAGGAGAAACACAATCGTGTGACTGAGCTACTATTGGCTGACAGTAACCAGCCCACACTCGGCACACGCACACTTACATCGCCGGGCGCAGTCGTACAGTGACGATCGCATGCTACTAATCAGCGTTCTGCGCATTAAAACTGCGATCCAATGGCTGTCCGGATTAAGCGAAGTCCGTATTAATGGGGTCCGGATTAACGAGGTTTTACTGTACTGAGAAATCTGTGAACTTTTTACTAAGAAATTTTGAAAAATGTTTAAAATTATTCTAACCATGCACAACAAACAAACATTAACCAGCATAAACAAAACTTGTACCGTATACAAATCTAATTATTATCATATGTCATAACACAGGATCCTAATAGTTCTACTGATTGATTAAATTATTTTTTTTTAGGTATTGAAAACCCGTTTGGCTTTGAGAAAGACAGGCGAGTATAAAAGCATCGTAGATGCAGCACACAAAATATTCAAGAACGAAGGCCTCAAAAGCTTCTACAGAGGATATATTCCCAACATGTTCGGCATCATACCTTATGCAGGCATTGATTTGGCATGTTATGAGGTGAGGTTATAAAACTGCTCTGATGCTGTGTAAATCTTAGCTCATATGTTAGTTAATTATAGAATCTGAAAATATTTTGGTATTTTTGTTTTTACAAAGATTTTTGTAACCTTATACAGTTTCTTTCTTAGAGTATAACGAATTATATGATCCGCCGTTAGTACAGGGCATTTCTAAAATAATCATCAGGTTTTGAAACATTTTATTGACGTTATTGTTAAACAAATATGGATATATAATATATCAACAGAAAGGAGAACTCTTAAATTTTTCAGAGTTACCCCTTCAAGTGCTCAATGTGGTGTCCATTAGCCATGAAGCAAGTTTCCAATCACATCTTACACTCAAACCTCATTCATACTTGGCTTAAAATACCTACCTTGTGCTATGGTTGCCATTTCAATAATCTAATCTAATACTAATGTGGGACAAAAATTGGGTGAGGTACATGCAATTAAAACCTGATGATTCTTTTATAAACGCCCTGTATAATAGAATATACAGTAATCTTAACAGCTGAGTAGCTCAGAGATAACATGCTCACCTCATAATCTGAGGGTCGCTGGATCGAATCTGTACCCCGTCGCCATTTGTAATTGTTGCATAATTAATATTAATTAAGTGATTAATATTAATTAGTTACAAAAGATCGACATTAGGTTGTAACAACACCAGGGTTCGAACCGTTCTCTATCAAAATGTTAATAAATACCACCAACGTTGATATACACAACCAAAGACTAAAACATAAACATATTAAACCTTTAATTAGTTTGTGGATTATAACCTGTAACCTAAACTTATAGTTGAGCACTGTAATTTTTATTACTTTAAAAGCAAGTAAATCCTACTGGAATCATTTTAGTATATTTATGCAGTCTTCAGAATCCTACACTTTTTGTGGTAGAAATTCATATATTCATTCTCTAAGGCAGATTATGTCATATTCATGAATTTAATGTTTTATATATATGAATATAATATTATCATAGAGAGGTTTGTTGATTAGAGGATTTTTGATTTCTAATTACAATTCAAGCCAGTTATAACTGTGATAAATCTTAAATATCATATCTTCTGAATGTGATGGTATTAATTTATAGTACAATTGTTTTATTTTAAATTATTAGCTATGCCAAAATCAATATTTCCTGCACACATGTGGAAAACAGGTCTTGGGTGTAAATGATTGATGTGGAAATATATTTCAGACGCTGAAGAACAACTACCTGAAGAAGCATTTGGACGAGACGCCGAGCCCTTTGTTGTTGCTGGCCTGTGGGACGTGTTCCAGCACCTGTGGTCAGGTGTGTAGCTACCCCCTGGCTCTCATCAGGACAAGAATGCAAGCCTCTCGTGAGTATAACTGTTGTTTGTGGATAGATAATACTCGTCTAATATAAGTGAAAAATACTAAGAATTTATTTGGTTGGGAAGCTTAAATTTTACTTAGCCCTCTTATATTCTTAGACAAGTTATAATGTGTTTTATTTTATGTTATAACCTTTCTTTATCTTTTTATTTGAATACAGTTGACTCCTGGTTATCTGAGGTAATTGAGACCAAGGCCACCTCAGATTCGGGAAAAAAATATGGAGATTATGTAGTATTGTGTAAAAAAGTATGAAAATATGCATTACACAATGTGAAGTACATATTTATTATAAAGAAAAACTCTAAATTTACAACGAGACTTACATACCTTCAAACAAATAAAAAAGAGATTTTATTTTTTTAAAGTCCTTGATTTTTTCCTGAGTTAGCTTCTGCCATCTCTTCAACGAAGCAATGTTTCTCCAACTTTGGAAAATTCAAATGTCATGAAGATTACACTCCTCTTATTACTCTGTGTATAAAAGAGCATCGCAAATTGATTTTAAACCGTCCGAGTGTAATATCTTCTGAGGAATCTCTTAGATGTCGTCATCACTATCATTATTTTTTGAATTGTTTACCATATCCATAATGGAAATCGGCACTGCACCAATCATTAATGTCTTAGCAGTCGATTTGGGTTTTGACTGGCAACTTGTTGGCAAGTTGAACTCAACCATACTCAAACTCCTTTTTTGGCACTTGTCTTGTACGTTCATCTAAACCAAATAGGTTTTTCTATGATTTCTGGATTCTAGTCGCTTTGACCTCATCCCACGCCGAAGCAAGCTCACAATCCTCGAAGCTACATCTTTCAATGACTTCAATGATAAGGCATCTTTTAAGAGCCTTAGCTTGAAGTATTGGCCCTATTATTCGAGACTGTGATAAAAACAGAGAGCTTCAGATATCTGTTGATAATCACCCTTCTTCAATGTCTTATGTCTCAAACCAATCCCATCACTCAAACCTATATTTACAAATATCTCGATTTCTTCCGGTTTCATCGCCAATCGCCAACAGTCACCTCACCAACCGTTAACTCGTTGGACACCTTTTTGATTGATTCACTGTTGTTTAAATGTTTTAAAGCGTTGAACTTGGTCGAGAGAGAGACCAGACTTCTTTTAATTTTCCATTCATAACCACAATATTTGTCACACAACAATATTTGTCACACAACACAATAAACATTCAAACAAAATATATCAAGTTGATGTACTGTAATTTCACTTATGGCATCACGCAATACTGAAAAAATACACCTCCCGATCGAATAAAATTCAGTTCTTGTCTTAGTTATCGTACTTTTATGAATTTGATTTGATTTTATGTTTTGAGGACTAGCTTGGTGAACCGGGTCTCGGATAGTCAGGAGTCTACTGTATATTTATGTTTTCTGCAGAATGAAACAAAAATAAATTAATATTAGCTCAATAAAACTGTTTTAAGTAGTTTCCCACTTGAACAAAAGTATTTGGGTGGATATTGAGGATGTGGAATTAAATTTCACCAAGGAATATAAAAAGGAAATAATAGGTGACTTCAGGTCAATTCAAATATATATTATCAACATTTTTATTTGAAAACTGATAAATCTTAATACATAAATCACTTCCCAAGACCATGCTTAGGTTCAATGTAATTTATGTAAACTATTCATGATTAAATTTATTATAATTATGTCATGAATGTAAAATGTATTGCTTCATTACAGCTGGTTGTATCTGTGAACATCAACTCCGCTTGTTTTTATCAGAGCCTGTCAAATTTACCATCATTGGATTTTGCACTCTCAAGCCTGATTTTCAACGGTACTGCACGTGGGTTATTCACTATGTACTGCGTGTTTCAGCCAACAACAAGCACACTATGATCAGCCAGCTGAAGGAGATTGTGCAGACAGAGGGGCTGGTAGGTCTGTATCGAGGCATCACCCTGAACCTGCTGAAGGTGGCGCCGGCAGTCAGCATCAGCTACATCGTCTACGAGCATTGTCGGCAGACGCTGGGCGTCAATATGACGTGACTCAGTGGCCTCCGTTCCGCCACCGAGCATCCTGTGATCGACGCATTAGGCTGTTTTCATTTTAAGCATCTTTCAAATTATCCGGCCGGAGTTTGCGATTCGTAATACCTACTACTTGTCGGCTCCCGATCCTGATATTTTCTTATCTTATTTGAGATTAGGAGTAGCTTACGTACTTATCGCTGTTTCCGGCAGCCGTGTATTCGAAGCTTATATACGTATATCCTTCCTGTCAATACAACCCAGCGACGTATTTTTACTACGCGACAAGTGTTTTTAATTCAGAATGTTGTGGTTAGGTATACAGGGAGAGAATATTTATTTTAGCTCTAAGTTTTGTTTTTATTACTTAAAACTAGCGGAAATTACTTCGATGTGTGTAAATAATTAGTGATTTTTTAAATTATATACTAATAATTTATTGTTAATGTTATTTGTACAGTATTCAAGGGCTCAACCATCATTCCTCGTTTGAAGAAAGACGTTTTTGTTCTTATAGAGTCTAGTCTTTGTGATTGTGCTCTCCGTCTATTTATAATTTTTTTATATACGTGTATTATTGGAAGAAATGTGAGCGGTTCTATGAGATTTGTCGGATTTAATCCGTTCCGGGAAGTGGTTGTTGCTTCTGGAAAGTTGGTTATATGACCTTAATGCATTTTCCATTTAAGCATTATCTCAAAATTAATTTTGTTAAGTAAAAGCATTGACAAAACTTGGTTTGTTGTGTCAGTTATGAATGAAGAACGGTTTTAACAATGTGTTAAATTTTTTGAGTGGACTATTTTCTTAATTATTGAAGATTTGAAAGAGGGTTGAACTAAAATGCTACATTTATGGCACCACAGTATTATGCTCTGACCCACTTTTACCTATCTGCATTTTAAATGTAATTCAACTGATTTAATTTATTGTTTTTGTTAACTGGTATTTTTGTGTATTTTCCCAGGTCTTATATTCAATGTGAATGACCTATTCATCTGCCAGTATATTACAATCTGTGTTGTTAAAACTATCACAACTGTTTAAAACTCAAATATACCAAACTTTACAGTTCATTCAAATGTGTTGTACTTTGTCACTCCTCAAACATCCAATTTTGTTTATAGATATTGTTGATCAATATTGGAAGGTTTATTCCATGTACGTAACAAAAGTAATCAGTAGCCACATTAAAAAAAAAAATTAAAAAAAGAAAGTATAAATAAAATATTGATAATTCAAAGGTAAAATAAAACATGAATCAAAACTTCAACAGCAACCCTTTAGTTAGTAATCTTTAAACCATTTCCAGGCTAAATTAAAAGACAGACTTGAGTGTAGTTTTTCTAGTTAAGTTTAGGAAACTTGTTCACAAAAATTCATAGATTATAAAAAATTGTTTTAGTGCTGAAAAAGTTGTTTATGTTTCTGGTTGGATACACATTTCTGAAGAAATCTAAGTAAGCAACAAATACAAACATATAATGGAAAAAGATTTTACAGTGTCATTCAAAACAAGAAATAACTGAGGACCATTATTGAGGGATAAACGTAACATATGCAACACACATTATGAAAAATTATGCATGTACAAAATTAATTGTTCAGGCTACCGTTTATATTATAAAATAGGACAAACCTCATATTTTTTCATTACATGTTTCAAAAAACGTATTCCAAAGAAAACAATATCCAAACAGATGTCAACTTTTGCAGAAAATTTAATTTCACATAGCCATATTTATACACTAAAACCTCGTTTATCCAAGTTTGATGGGACAATACCGTCCATAATATGGGAGTGCATTGCGGTTGCGTCTCTTCGCTGAAAACATTTTTACACAATTTAAAATAAAAAATTGTTTATGTAAATTTTTCTTTAATCATAATTTGTATTAAAATCAAATTGGTGTTTACATATTTCAAAACGTTGAACTACTAACCAAAAAGAAAATTAGTAGGTGTTTTAGGATGACCAGTACGGTCGTTCACAGTAGGCTGAAAATGCCGTGCCGCTTAGTGCTGTGCCGAACAGTCCGCACCACCAAAATTGCCGCGCTGTTCAGGCTGTCGTAAATTGTGCTGTACTTCTCTCGCAACTATTTTTATCTTTTGGAACCATTTCTGACAAATCTGAATATCGGATAGGGAGGTTTTGGTGTAAAAGTATCAATGAAAACATGGAACAACTGCACAAGTATCAGTATAAATTCAAAACTAACACACTCGAAGAATTAAAGATATACAGAGCTGTTAAATCTGATAGGAGCGATCTATTGAATGATCAACTTTCTCTAATTAACAGAATGAATATATTGGATGAATATGAAATATATACGTATCACAAGAACTATGAGGTTAATAAATTCATTTTAAATGACAAACTCTAATTTATATCAAATTATATTTTCAACACCCTTCTCTGAGATGAAAACCTATCTACAACAGCAGATCACCTGACCGCTGATAATATAACTTGATTTAAACTTTCCTAACAGTCTGTTCTTGGATAAGTAGTGCTGGTAACAGGAGTCTAAATTATTATTATCTAATTATTATTTGTTATGTTGTGTTGTACAGGTTATGTAGGTTTATTTACACAAATTTGTAATAGTTTGAAAATGGCATAAGCCGAAACATGTAACAAATAAATTTAAATCTTTGAATTGCAGTCTGACTAAAATTATTTATTATCTTTCAAATATCATACTCGATAATTGTCAAGTAATTAGCATTTTTATGTCTGGAAGCATTTCCGCACTATTGAATACTACGTTAATCCGCAAAGCCTATCCTCATAATTAGACCAATGTAATTCAGAGGCCGTGGTTCGGATTCCACGTTAAACTGTAGGTCCATTAGTTGCCATCAGCTGTTGGGCTATTAATTAACAGTCCTGTCTAACGAACATGTCAGCCTTAGTCAGTAACAAGACTACAAGAACACGCCACAATCATCCTACACTCAATCCTCATTCATACTTGGCTTAAAATACCTACATTGTTGTATGGTTGCCATTTCAATGATCTAATCTAAAAAAATGTAATCCACTACAACAATTTACTTGTGATATAAAGACCATAACGATGTTTTACGACAACTGTGTGGTCAGTCATGCTGTCAACAAAAAAAAAACACTATTCTTATGAGAGTAACCCCAAAATGGTGGAGGTACTGCAGACTCAACAATTCAAGCTGTTCCTTTCTGTCTGAAATTCTGTCCACTACAACATATCTTTTGTTCTTGTTTGATTTGGGTATTTAAAAAATCTAATACAGTAGAACCTCTCAAACTCGATTCCCGAAAACTCTACATTCCTTAAAACAGGGCTGGTGATTTAATATATTTTTTTAAACCGCCCATAGCCTAAAGCAGTACATAGGCCGCCCGAGAGCGCCAGAGACTCAGACTAGGTCTTGGGATTTCCAAAGTCATTCAACGGGCTACTGCTACAAGTCTAGTGCAGGGTTCAACAAGTCTATTGCACGTTCAGGATTTCCTGAGGCACACTTTCCTTATAGTGAGGCCACGTATTGACCTGGGATTCCTGGACAGGTCATAAACTATCCTCACTTCATTGTCGTGACTGGGCATTCAGCTTAGTATAAATATTTAATTGTATATAATAAATCAATAAATGTACCACTTTAACACATTCGGTGCAGGCGTCAATGATCGCTGCCGCGCCGGCCTCTTCCCAGGTGCACACAGAAACGATCGCTGCTGCCATTCAATTATTGCTAAATATGTCAGTGAGCTGCTAGCACTTCTCTAGTGCCTATGTTTGTCATTGCGCTTGTGGTGAGGTTCATTTCTGTCATTTTTGGCGGTGTCGGTTTTACCCAGTTGGCCCATACCACTCTCCATTGCATGAATTTTAACGTTAAACTTTTTTTAATAGTCTAAATAAGCGTTTTTATTAAACCTTTATTTTTTTTATATAAGTTCCCTTATACATCCTCAAAACTCAACAACCTTCAAGTCCACATTGTGTCAAGATTGAGAGGTCTTCTGTATATACTTTTTTATAATTTAGATAAAAATGAAAATCAACACCATTCCTTTACGTTGGTAATAAGTTTAAAATCAGTTTAAAACTCAACAACCTTCAAGTCCACATTGTGTCAAGTTTGAGAGGTCTTCTGTATATACTTTTTTATAATTTAGATAAAAATGAAAATCAACACCATTCCTTTACGTTGGTAATAAGTTTAAAATCAATACAAAACTATACCATGTAGGCTATGTGTAATTTTACACCTCCAAACCAAACTAGATATCATTTGATTATGAAAGGTAAAAAACATCAGCACATAAAAAGTAACAAATAAATTTATTTGTAAATGCCGTATTTTTAGTATATAAATTCATTTAATAAAACGACTAATAATACTTTAACTAATCTATTAAAATCACCAAGTTACTTATCACTAAATATATATTAATTCAAATTGGAACCTGTGTTCATTACTTAAACCTAATTAGGATATCACGTGTATCATATCAGTCATAGCAGTTAGATGCCAAACAACATTATCCTTTTGTCAGGAGTTCCAAAAACCACATTCCCGAGCTTCGCTGATTTGACCTCTGGAAGCAGTACCTGCAACCAATCAAGTGTCACAAAGTGATAAGTCAAACGCTTAAGTCAATCCATAGTATTACAATATAAATACTGGTAAAAAATACTTTAAAATAATCTGATTTCTTCCTGGGTTTTCTAAACATACTTTATCAAATATTTCCTGAGACGGTGGTGAGTCCTGTAATCCAGCGACTTAGTTGGTAGTTAGTTAGTGAAATGGCGACCTACCTAGGTAGGTATTTTAAGCCAAGTATGAATGAGAAATGAGTGTAAGATGATTGTGGCGCGTTCTTGTAGTCTTGTTGCTGACTAAGGCTGAACCACTGAGTCTGAACCACTGCTTCTGAATTACGAACTGGTCTAATTATAACGCAAAGACCATCCTCATGGTCTTTGCGTTATAACGTAATATTTAATCGTGTGGACGTTACTCCACACAAGACAACACTACAGCCACTGACCATCAATTACAGCTATCCACAATTGGTGACCTCCAAGTAGCTTGATTACTTAGAGGTCATGAATTGTAGTAAGCGATTCCCAGTGAATGTAATATTCCCTGGTGTGAATTACCATCTGCAATATTGAATACTAGATTCATCCGCAAAGACCATCCTCTTAATCAAACCAGTTCAGAGTTCAAAAGCAAAATTATGGTTTAGATCCCATGTTTAACTGTTGGTCACGTAGATGTCATCACGTGGATGTTGGGCTATTAATTATTAACAGTCCTGTCTACGGGACATGTCAGTAACATGATTTTTTAATCATAACTTGGCTTAAAATACCTTCCTTGGATAGGTCAGAAAAGTAATGTAAACGTAATTGAACCGAATGGGAAAACAATGGTTAGTTACTTAGGCCCACCGTGTGGTTTTTGCAACTTTGCGTGGTTGCAACAACGAAACCAGTGGGACATTTGATACTGAAGAACACATGATGTGGATATAGTTTTAGAAAAATTCACTAGAATGCTGCACCAAATGGTCTGTAAATTTAACAGTCATAGCTTGTTAAAAAAACTAGCAGACGACTTGTATAAAAAAATTAATAAGCTGAAAACATCAAATCCGTCTAAACTCGTGCGTTGGGGTTAACAGGTTAAACTGATCAACATATAACATTATTGATTTTCATTTAGATATAAAGGAAATGACACTTACACTGTCAATAACATGTACAACACCATCAGAAGCAATGACATCACACTTCTCAGTAGTTCCCGAGCCGAACACTACTCGGTTCCTCCTGTCCCGGTTAACCTCTACTTTGGACCCCTCCAATGTTCTTACAGAGTTGGTGAACGGCCAAGGCACCGGAGTGATGGAGGCGCAGCAAACTGGTTCTGAGGAATTATACTTCCACGATTACATGGAAATGTAAACTGTTAGTTACCTCACTACCCAACAAACAAGCTCATGGCTGCTCTGAATTGTAGAGCAGTAGATATTAAAATTTGGTCCGCTGATTTCTGACTTCACTGAGTTACTTCTGACAATGGATTGGTAATCATCAAGGAAAAGATAATTATAAAATCAATATGTAAAACTATAAAAATGAAATCAGAAGTATTTCAAAACTTCAAACATTTCAGAGCGTCAAAATTTTATTTTGTAAAAATGTTTATACTTATTAGTGGACATATTGGATGGATAATATAATTAGCAGTGCTAATCTGAGGTTATAAGTTTCTTGAAAAAATAAATAACTCACATAAATAAGGTCCTATCTGTGAATAATTAGTATCTAATTCAAATTAGATGAACGGAAAAATGAGCAATTACCATTCCTATGAATATCAACCAAGTTACTTATTTTATATAATATTGAAATATTCATAAAACTTACTTACATTGTCTAAAAGTACTCAATTATTACATTGTCTAAAAGTACTCAATTATTTTTTATTTGAAATATTTTTAACAATCTCTTTATCGATTTGAACAAAATTGTGGGAGAGGTCACCGCTTGAAATTTCAATACTGAACTGTCAAAGTGTAGCTATTTGATTTGGAGGCTGCATTTAATGTACAAGCACTTAGCGCATGCACAAACAATCACTTTTGACCTTTCAACTGTCAAAGTGAAGGTGTTTGAGGTTAAATGTACAATGGTTGTTTATTTCAGAATTATTTTACAGTCAAAGTGCATACTGAATTTGTGGTCATAAGTGGTAGTAAAAGGAAGACGGTTGTTAACGTCAGAAGAGCGTGTTATTTCCTATGTAAAACTAATAAAATAAAAGATTAATTTTTAACACTTTAAACACTTGCGATATTTTTTGGCTATGTTGTACAGAGATTATATGCAGTCTGTAGCACAAATATTGCTATGATGCTCCATAAGCTTTACTGTAAAATATTAATTAAATGCAATTTTGTTAAATATTGAAGCCAAATATTAATATAACCAATTATTTGACAGTGTCTTTTGGCAGCTGATCATTTAGCAACTGCTTGCTGAACACCAGGTACAATTGTGACACTGGGCCAACACTATGGTTGAACTTACCCCTAAGCAGGTGCATGCGGAGCATGTCTGAGGCAAACTTCTTGTCAGTGAGGAGCTTGTTGAGCATTTCCTCCTCCAGATTATTGAACGCATCGTCCGACGGAGCAAGCAGAGTGAAGCCGTTGGACAACACCTCTGACTTGGTCTTCTCGTCTAGATCCTTCTCCAGCTCTGTACCCTGTACAAAACATGTTAGTCTGACCTTAACTAAATTATTTCCAACACTTATTGCTTCTAATTGAAAAACAGTAGTGGTCAAAAACATGTATCGATCAAACTAATTACAAGTAAAGAGCCCATAACACATTAAGCGACTCACCTAAGAAGGAAAGATTTCGGGTCCTACAATTGCGAAGATGAGTACTTTTTAAGACTATTAACTGCTTAAAATCTGACAGTAAAATAGTTTTTAAAATCTTTGAAGTTTATTTTTTTACTGTTTGATTTTTTTTCCAATTGATAATAAGGTGTGAACAGTATTTTAACTCAATACTTCACATAATATACATCCAAGCGTATAGGCTTACAGTAGACCCTTAATTATCTGCAGTAATGGCTGGCTGAGTGATCGCATATAATCGAAATCGCAGATAAAGCAAATCTAAAAAAATACACTGGAAATAGTTAAAAATAACCTTGAAAGCAAAATAAGTCCTTAATAACCTATACTGAATGTTAGGTTTGATAATATGAAAGACTTCAAATACAAGATTACCTTTTCATAAACACACAATTTTGTACACATTATTTTCACATCGGTAAAAAAACAGTCCAAATACGTAAGGCAAGTGCAATGTATACAGGCCTACATTTGATGTTGCTATCTTGATTGGCTTTGAGCGATAGATTCCATTATTGATTTTTGTTTCAAGGCATTTGCTCCCTTTATAACAATGATTAATTTTTTCTTAGTATCATAAGAGCACAGCACATGTCATCTCCCTCTTCCAAGTCCAATAATGGTCCTTCCAAGTCCTTTGCATAATGGTGGGTAGTTATATACCATCGCTTGCCCAAGGCCAAGTGAATATCCGGTGGTAGCTATAATTTGCAAGAGCGAGGATGGATGTTTATGTGTTAAATTTTGCTTACCGCGGTTTCTGATTTTTTTACTGATTGCGGATAAGACGCATTGCGGTCCCAGATAATCAAGAGTCTACTGTATTTAAGCTGGACATGAGTGTGAATAATCTGATGATGCAATGTTGATTTTTTAATAAAAAACCATCTCTTCATTAGTCACAATTATTAATTGCTAACTCATTCAAAATGCTTCTGGCGTAGAAAGAACCAAAAAAATAAGGCTACTGAGTTGAGTAATCCACCCACCACACAAACATTTTAGGATTTTGCTTAGGAACAAAATTAAATGATTACTTTCAGAGCATGAAGTGGGTTCTGTAATCCCTCTAATTATAGTCGTGTAAGTATTTCTAATGAGTGACTTGATGAATGACTGATTCTCATTGATTTCCCAAACTTGATAGTCTTGGCTCCTGGCTTCAAGTGACAAGTAGGCTATTAGTCCCTTAATGCCTACCAACACAGTAGCTCAGTGTTATACACGCTCATGAGATATGAACCATATTCAGTAAATAAACCATTACTATGACTATGCTGACCCAGCAAGTTAAAGGTTGCTGGATTGAAACTCGTGGTCTGCGACTCGTATCACATCATAAGGAGTAACCTCTAGCTAGCCTGACTAACGCCACTACAGTATCTTGCTGTCTTTAATTTACCGCACAGGCACCAGGCTCATAGTGGTAGGTAGTTAAGGTTTTTTTAAAAATAAATAAATAATAATCCCTTCAGCAAACTATCAAGCCATCTAAAGATATTTCAAAATATCAACAATATATTGCCTTAAACTACCAACCTGGTCATATCAGCATCTCACAAATAAAAAGATATTCAATGATAAAATATAAATTAAAACTGCTTATGGGATCCTTAAATCATATACACTATAACATGTATATTTTTATTATTATTACAATTAATTACACTCACCTCTATAACTCGTCTCAGTACTGACAGTTGGGGATTTTCATTGACTAGTTGCAGCACTGTGCCATTAGGGGGCAATAGCAGTCTGGTGACCTCGTGGGCCACGGCATGACAGGCCTTGCCGTCAGTGCGGGCGAGAGGAGCGCACTGCACTGCGGCACGGGGCTCCAGACCACTGAACAAGGTATACTGCAACCGATCGGATAAAATCCAAGTAAGGCCCAGTCATATTACATAATATACATAACATTGGGATTGTAAAATTAAAGTACAGTTTGAAGAAAGAGAAGGTAATCTATGAACTACTAAAAAGTTTCTTAATACATGTAAACTATGAATCAGTGCAAAATTGCACCATTTTTTACAGAAAATGCAAAGGTTTATTTTATGTATGACTGGGACGGTGGCGACGTCCTGTAATCCAGCCACTTCGAGGTCACAAATTGTGGATAGTTGTGAGAGATGGTCGGTGGATGTAGTGTTATCTTGTGTGGATTAACATCAGCACTATTGAATACTACGTTAATTCACAGAGACCATCCTCATAATTAGAACAATTTGTAATTCAGAGGCCGTAGTTCGGATTCCACGTTAAACTGTAGGTCCCTTAGTTGCCAACGGCTTTTGGGCTATTAGTTAACAGTCCTGTCTAAGGAACATGTCAACCTTAGTCAGTAACAAGACTACAAGATCGCGCCACAATCATCCTACATTCATTCCTCATCATACTTGGCTTAAATTACCTACCTGGGTAGGTCACCATTTCAGTTAAATAAAAGTAAAAGGAACTTTTGCTTAATGTGATGGATTAAAAATTAAATATATGCTGCTTAACTCTATAATCGTCTTGCTTGAGATATTCAGCGTTCATGCAACTAGAAACTGCTACGCCTGAGTTTGGTCATTTTTGAAACTATCACTATCTTTAATGAAATTGGTATACCTTAGTTGAATCAGTATCTCGGCTTTAGTTTAATTTTATAATATACATAAACATTCAACAACATGCTATGGTTGTGGGCAAGGGGGGTTAGTACTACTATTATTATGTAAAAAAATACAAGTGTTTGGACCGTTATGGCCTCATGGTGAAACATGTTGGACTTAAATAAAATATATAGAAAAGGGTACTGTGTTAAGCATGTATTTTAATATAAAATTTAAATATTGTTTTTAGTCTATAGGGATCTCAAAGTCCAACCATGCCACCAACAGTTAGCTCCTTCCCTATGGGGAATTCACAAAAAATGAATATGTGAAGACCAGAACTTACCGGGTTGTACATGGTAACCCTGAGAGGAGTGCCCTCCATTGACCTCAGCTCGGCTTGATGCTTGAGGTCGCAAGACGGAGCCTGTTCACTGACATGGTACAGCAGCACGCGACGCAGTGTTTCAGTGTCCAAGGTGTCCAACATTGTTGCGGTCGCTTCGTCGCTCAGCGCTTGCTCCGTCGGTACAAACACAGTGATGTTCTTGTGTTTGTTCAGCTCCTCAATGAGGCCAGCTTGGTCCAGAAGACTGAGGAATGTAGAGTGGTTGGACGAGGCCAGGAGATCGCTCAGTGGTTTGGCTGTAGTTTTGAATGAAAATATTTCTTGTAGTTAAACAGCAATTAAAAAAGTTGTGAGTCTGTTTTTCCCTCACAATTTATTTTTATAATATTTATTTGAAATGACAGGGATTATGTGAGCAATATTTATTTATTTTATTATGTTTTCAACGAGGATGTTATTTTAAGTTGAGTACGGGTAGGTACATTTAGTTTTGAGGCTAGGCAGTTAGCATCGGCCGAGTTGTTACCACCTCGGAGTTCCGATCCGACTGCAAAAATACGTCTCTGGGCATGACCGGGTCCGGCGGTTATAAAACCAGCTCGCCCAGCTGTCCCCAATTAGTCTGCTCACCGATTGCACCGGCACAACAGTTCTCTCCCCAAGTAAGTCACCTAACCTCTTACTATTGTAGGGCAGTATAGGGCCACACACAATGATGTGATTATAATGTTTAGTATTTGGAAAATATTTTGGTAGTTTTAGCGCAGTGAATTGAAGAGTTATATTGAGAATCAATCAAATTAATTATACTTTTTTTTAAAAAGATCGTGAAAGTAAAAATAGTGAATTTCATTCATAGAATCGATAGACTGGTAAATCAGGATGTGAGGTTTCAGTGGGCTGGGAGCCCACTGCGGCTTTAACTATAAATTGCTATCAAGTACATAACATTTGGAATATTATTGTCCAGTGTTAGAAAACATAGTCAATTTATAGATGGACTATTGAGGTTTGAGATTAACTGTAAAAGCTATCGTGTACATAGCATTCTAAATTAGCTGTCCAATGTAAGTTTAGCAAATTTATATATAGATTGTCGAAGTATTAATTATTAATTGAAGAATTGAATAATTAATAATCATTGTAGTAAATTATTTATATTATTATGGAATTGTGCTACTGTTAATGTGTTCTTGATTTCTCTGTGCATGTGATTGTTCATTTAGATTCAACAGTAATGGTAACCCAGTAAATAAAATTTAAGGTACTTTCGTATTATACCGACCACACAGTTATAAAAAGAAAATCAAATTAATATATGTTTAGTCATGTGATATACTGGACATAAATATAAAAATAACGAACTTACAAGACTTTGTTTGTATGTCTGTGCCACCCAAAACTTAGGACTTGCACACATAATGGCATTGCAAATCGCGTTGAAACACATGTTTTTAAAATACATAGCATTAATGGTTGTGGACACATGCAAAGCTTGCTTTAAAATGGGCACACGTTGCAACGTGCGTCCCGATATCTCCTCCTGGAACGCACGTCTGCTGTGCGCTTCATGATTTAAATCTGACTGTACAGATTGATTGTACATTGTACAGATGGCTTTTAAGTTATGTATACCTACCAGTTGTTCGTAGCATCATAGAAGAAAGTTTGACATTGTTTAATTTTACTTAATGTTACATCATGCTTTCTTAGATTACTGAAAAGTGTTACTAATGAACAGTAAGTTATTCTGTCACTTAAAATTGAATATACCCAGTACTTCCTTTGCCTTCGTCATGCTACATCTTTAGCCTCCATAGCGAAACTGCCTTCAATCCAGCCGAGATCAACGCGGCAACAACCCTGCATGAGTATGCAGTGGTTAAATCTAACGCATGATGCAACGTGTAATGCATTGCCTTTATGTTTACAAGCCCTTAGAGATAACATACATATATTCATAGTATAATAATATCAATAACCTCACCTAACATAACTCCGCAGGGTGTATAATGACGGAATATACATCGCCGACGTACAGGTGTGTTTGGTTTAGTACGAAAGTACCAAATTTAATTACGAGATCAAAATTTGATATGTATTTTCAGTAGATAATTAATTACATACATTTTTTTATCATAGTGATTCACACAGTGACTCAATTATATAGGATATTGAAAGTGATCTATACATCCGAGTTGTTAGCAAATTAGGGATGTTAGGTTAGTGGGACAAGTATATAACCAGTGTAGGATCTAATAATTACTCTGATACCAACCACCTCCCTCCTAATTTGCTGATGTACAATTAGCATCTTATGACTGCATAAGTCGCTATATCCTATACCTAATCTTAAAAAAGGAGACATACATCTCCGAAATACTTAACAAATTTACCTAAAAATCATGAGAATGTAAAGAGATTAAAACACAGAACAAGCCGCAGAAATAAAATTCCAAAATAAGATAATTAGGAACATAAACGTTAGTGAACGGTTGGGCTGTTTGTCTGAAATAGGACATTTGAAGAAAAGATGAGGAAAGCAAGGCTGGCATGGTTTTGACATATGTAAAAAATGGAGGAAGGAAGAATGGAAAAGTTGTGACTGGAAAGAAAAATTTGGTAATCCTAGAAAGAAGTGGATGGATAATATAAAAAAAGATAATAACCTTAAATGAAAATTTCAAGTGGAGGAAAAAGAGCTGTACAGAGACAAAAGTGGAACAGACTTGTTATCTGCACAATTGGAAGACAGGAGCTGCTAAACAATGATGATGCTGTAAAGACAACTTTAAAGAGATTTAGTGATAAAAAGATTTATTTACCAGTATGTAATAGTTTTCTTATAAAAAACAATAAATTTTACCTACCAGACTTGGGAGTGAGAACTTTGTCCAGTACATGCACAACACCGTTGGTAGCCATGATGTCCTCCTGCACAACACGCCCACGGTCATCAACCATCAGCTGATTGTCATTGTCACGGGCCACTCGTACCAACTCTCCGTCCACATCCGCTGTCGTGAGTTTTCCCTCAGAGGCAGGCGCAGCACATAAAGTAAGTGGGAGAATGTGATGGCGCAGAACCTCTGAAATGGTAAAAATAGGCAAAAGTTTGTTAATAATCTAATAGTATAATATGAACAAGTTTGCAAAAGGATCTCGAAAACCCTATAGCAAGAGAATTATCAGTGGCGGCTCGTGAGTGAAATGCTAGGGGGGACGCACACATTGTTCTCTCTACGGCAAATTTTTGAAAATATGGTGTATTTTAGTGACTTTTAAAGCAATCTATGTATTAAATTTTTGATACCTAACTTAACATTTTAGCGCCTTCATTTTTCACACGGATGTACCTGCAATACACTAATGTTGTTCGTTTTGCAAACGTAAGATGTTCTTTACAAAAAATATATTCGCAATGATTATCTCCTCTAATCCTCTAAACAACAAATACTTCTAGAATTCCCGAGCTTTGTCAATGTAGAAACATTGATTTCTGGTACACAGTTAACTTACTGTTAACTCTATACCAAAACTACACTACTAGATGAACACAAACATAACCTCTGTTACACACAAAAACAAACAGACAATCGGCGCGCGGCAATCAACTGTCAACTCGCCACAAATGTTACTCTGCGCATGCGCGGACGGCGTCCCAAGACTTCCATAAGAGATATGCTTAGACGCGTCATAGCACCAGCCACCCCCACCACTACCTCTTTTCATATAAATGCATTGTGATGGATTCGGACGTTCTGGCGAGCGCCCCACGGCTACAAATACGAACTTATCGCACTATTTTTTTATGTTTTCCCGCTATAATTTCGTTGTATACGACTTTTAAAACATTTTGGTTAGTTGGATCTATAGTTATAACTAAATAAGTATTTAATTATTTTTTCCTTTTTCAAATCTTTGGGGGGGGCGGCGTCCGAGAGTCCTTATAGGCAAGCCGCCACTGAGAATTATTGGTTGGCCCTCTCCTTTTGTGGGATCAGGGAGTTATCCTTTAGCATGGGGGTAATAGTTGGAACTTACGACATCTCTCCATCAATGTCATTTTACAATATGGAGCATTTTTATGTTCTTAAGTGTTCTCTGTTGCTTAACGCTGATCGCCCAATCATGTCATGGAAAATGCCGAACTTTGTTACATTAATGCGGCTATGTCAGACCTGACGAACTAAAGAAGTTAGGTGTTTTGAGTATTAAGTGTTTGTGATAATTTTTGACGAAGCCAGACAACTCCCTAACCAATAATTTAGGTGATTCCAGCCCATATAATCGAAGTGAAAAATAAACAACTCATTGTGTATCAAAAAATGTAGCCCAGGCAAATAATGGCTTGAATTAATATTTAGAAGATAACTCAATAGATATAATTACATACTGCCAATACAAGCTTCACCACGAGAGTACTTGTCCTTGAGACCTCCCAGCTTGTCCCAGGCCTCGTTGTTGGGAGCGAACACCGTGACAGCCGTTGAGTTCTTGAGCTTTTCCCACAGCCCCTCCTGCTCCAAGACTGTAAAATGTATGGAATTGTTTTGGTTAATCCTAGATGGTGTGAGAGTAGTATATAGTTTAAAAAAATTCTATCTATTTGTATAGCTATTTGAACTCACTATGGTCACTTCTGTAATTATGGTAGTAGATAAAATGTACAAAAACTGTTAGATACGCACAAGACCAATCTAAATATAGAATACTGAAATTCAATTACAATATAACCATTTAACATATCTTAGTAGAATTAAAACCATTTGATAAAACATTTCAATTAACTCGTATTAGATAACAATGCATCAATTGGTAATCACAGTTTAAAATTCACATACAGAGCTTGAACTGAGAGAAATGAGGCTGAGACAGAATTTCAGTGATGGTCTGTGTGACTGGCTGCAGCACGCGGTCCACTGTATGCACGCGAGCATGGGTCGCGTAGTTGTCTGATGAGATCAGTCTGGCGCAGTTGATGGTCATGACAGCGTCTTCGCGACCCGGGTAGATGTTGACTCTCAGTGGTGTCTCCTTGTACAAGCTTTCCATCACCTCGAACACACAAGATCAGATTACGATGCGTCAACAGCTCAGTTCTTTTTCTTCTGGCCTCCAAACACAGACATGTTTATACTTTTAATTTAAATATGTTTTGCAGTGCTCTAGAAAATGAATGATGGATGGATTTGTATTCATCAACAGTAGAAAATAAGTTTTATGTATTTTCCCGAGTGTTTGATTATAATTTTTAGCATTGTTTCCCTAAAGAAAGAGCTAATACAAATATACATTTTTAAAATGAAATAATTGACAAGAAAAATTATTACACTATAGAGTTAAGTAAGTCTGCAAGGGGAACCAAAGACCAAAGTACTAGAAAATTATTAAATCATTTAAGAAAAGACCTAAGGAATGATTAAATAAAGGACAAAAAGAGTTACTACACCAGAATTCTAAGCGACTTACAAAACATTTGTAAAACCACATGGTAAATTATAAATAAAGAGGTTGGTGATAAAACACAAAATAGATTCAATTCAATAATAAACGACACTGACATTAGCTTATAGGAGTCTAAAAATATTTGACAAGCCTTTAATGACTATTATACTTCAGTAGTTGAAAAAAATATTATTCCTGAGACTAACTTCTCTGCTTTGTCACATCAATCACCCATTAATGTCCGATCATCTAACAAATTTAGTCCAAAACAAATTAGTGAATCTGATCTCAGTAAAGTGATATTATTCTTTAATAATAAATTTTCATCTTGCTGTTTCGACATTCCCATGCCAATTATAAAAAATTTCAGCAATATATACTGAAACCATTGCTTCATGCAATAAATTCACCCCTGATCTCAGGGATATTTTCCAAAAAACTCAAAGTAGCCAAATAAACACGGAATTTAAATGAGGGGACCCTAAAGACCTGTCCTGCTATCACCCTATATCATTGCTATCTTCATTCCTAAAAATATTTGAAATTGTGATGCAAATCCAACTGTACAAGTACATTGAAGAAAATAACATATTGTACAGTGAACAATTTGGATTTCGGACTGGATTTGGATTTTTGGAGGTCGGTAATTGGAGCTAGCATAGACTTGATAGGAACTGTGATTGAGTCCATGGATAGTAGAGAACAAACTATTGGGGTTTACAAGGACCTATCAAAAGCTTTTGATATACTACATATATATATATATATATATATATATATATATATATTATTGAATTAATTATCTAACATAGGATTGAATAACACAGCTTTAAGTTGGTTTCTTTTATATTTTGCTGAAAGAAAACAATATTTTGAAATTAAATATCTTGACAAATTCATTAACATAATAGCCTAAGCCTCATCATTTAATAAGGTGAATTTCAGTGTTCCTCAGAGCTCTATCTTGGGCCCTTTGTTATTCTCAATATATATCTGTTACCTTCCAAAATTGATCCTAATTCAAAAATGAGTCTATTTGCAGATGACATTAACATTAAATTTACATAAAAAAATATTACAATCTTCTAGTTAATGAAAATAAAACTAAATGTACTACAGTGGAACTTGGTTATAACGTCATTGAAGGGACCACACAATTAATGACGCTATATCCGAGTGACGCTATAAAAGAGGTTACATAATTTTAATTTAAAACCGATGAAACATAGGGAAACACATTTTTTACATGAAATTACGACATTTAATGAAGGTAATTTGAAATACACCCTAAGTTTTTGTTTATGACTGACTGACTACTCTACTATATAAAAAATCGAATTTGAAAATATTGCAATGAAGTTCGGCTTGGTGAATTCAACTGTTGGTTCGATTTTAAAAAACAAGCCCGAACACACGTCTGCTATCTTACGTCCCTCCTCACACGCTCTTATAACTCACACTTTTCTTCAGCAAAACCTTTCTCTTAACACCCGCCATTATTTTTCAATACTGTATTTGTAAATTAAAATATCGAAAAACAAACTGTAAAAGACATACACTGAACTAACGATATCTACACAAACTGTAGGTACGTTGCACAGTGCTTTTTATGCAAAGACGGACAGCGTAAAATAAAATAGGGAAATTTAGTTAGCGGTAAAAATAGAATGCAATAAATCAAATTCCTAGAGTCTAAAAAAGATGTAGCTAAATGGCCATGTGGATCATGTCTGCAAAAAAATGTCATCTGGCACAAATGTCTTAAGCAAGTAACCGGTTCCAAGTCAATAAGCTTTATACCTTTACCTTTATTTGTGATCTCCTTAATTTTAATCATCTTCCACACTTGGTTCACATTGAGTTTAAAAGAACTAATCATTATAATTATAAGATTAATTAATATCTTTTTTCAATAATTTGCAATTTCCTCCACAAAATTATGCATAAATCTATACAGCTAATTTAACTTAAAGTTATTATTACCATCATTACCATTATAAGTGATTATTACCATTTCATTGGTGAAGTCATCAACATCCATCAAGCCTTCAACCATATGAGTCATAGCGATATCATTGGCACTCATACTATTGTGCTCTCTGGTGGCTCTTGATGAAACTTCACTCCATTCCTCCACAGCACGCCTTTGCCGAATCTGATTCTATAAAAGGAAAAGATAATTGGATATCCTGGCAATTTATGTAAATATAATATCATAATTCTGGCAATAAAAGAATTTTTTAAATAATTTTACTATTGCCATTAAAACCAGCTCAAAAAACCAGACATATTGTTAAGTTTAATTTACAGAGAAAATGTAAGATAACTGTCCGCATTAAACACAAAGCATTTCTAAGGGCGTCCGTGCATTATTCTTCTGAAGTTGGCATGAAACTAGGTCTGTGGCTTAAGGTCACATTACCTAATAGTTGCTCAAAAATGTTTTTTGTTACTTTGCGGCAACAGAAAGTTGGGAATTTTAACCTCTTAAAGTCTAAGTATTTTGGGACCACTGTAACCACCCAGTCTGGATTTTCTTTAAAGAATTTTTATTCACATTCTGCTCTAGTACAAGCCTAATTTCAACCACTTCTGGCAAATTTTCATCATCACTAGTTTCCATAGTTTCAGAAGTTTCCATCCGTCACAGCGCTAGTGTCAGGATCAGGATTTTCATAAATTTTTATATTTTCGCTAATCGGTACACTTAATGTATCTTCCCCAGGCCTAAGATGCATCAACACATCTTGAATTTGCAAAATTATTTCACCCAAATCACTTTCCCTATCTATTGCACTGTCAAGTTCACTTTCACTCTCCGTATCATCAGGAAAATCTCTGAGGTCACCAAAATGAACTATACACATATTTTGCAATCAACTAGTTGTCTCTGGTCTGCCATGGCACAATGTTTACTAACACAAGCCAGCTGAGAAAAAAAGCAACTTGTAAAATAAATATATCTCAGTAATGCAGTCTGTAATGACGCAAAATGAAATACCCCAGAGACAGCCTGGCTTTTCCCGAACGTAGCGTATCCCACCTAAAAACGAAGTGTTCCAACTTCCCCTGATATAGAAAGAGCACCTAGTTTTAACCAATATATGAGGACACACCAGTGCATTCGTGGACCACTAGCAGGACTGTGCCATGAACGCACCAGTGTGTTTGTGGACTTTAAGAGGTTAAAGATCTTAAAGTTTCCATGGCCACATAAACCATCAAAATCTGTAGCTATTGTACGGTATAATGTAAATTTTGAAATCATTATTTAACACCTTAATCACCCACCGACTCTTGGAATTCATGCTGTTTCTTCATAGCCTCATCGACGGGAGCGAAAATTGAGACATTTTTGTCAGCAATCTCATTCAGGATGTTTTTGGAGTTGAGTAAAGCTGCAAACTCTCTGCTGTCCAACGACTCCAACAGGGCGATCGGGTCCTTCAATTCCACTGCGGAATGAGACACTACATGTTAATATCACAATGTTTGAATCAAACACATTTTATGTCATTGCGAGTCAAGTAAAACCCTGTCTACTAACACATAAAAGACAGAAGTTTGAGAGTGCTCAGTAGAAATCTGACTCATCCATTTGCCTAATACTTTGAAATGTACCTATTCAGATAATTTTATCATGAAAGTAAAGTAAAATAAACTTAAAACAACTCTAACATTATTACAACCATTATTACTATTTTTGTATCTTTCTATTCCTTTCTGTTCAGTTCATAAGTCTTTCAGAGTATTTTAGATCGGGAGGAATATTTATTCCTCCCTAAAATACTTTTTAAATACTCTCAATCTGCACTTATACTTAATTTATGGCACATTAAAATATATAGAATGTATAGTATTAAAGTCAGCTTCTCAGAGAGACATGAAGAAAATATTGAAAATTTAAGATTTAAACACGTTTTTAAATTGTTGGTGAAGTCGATGAGACATCAAATAAGGCTGTAAATAACTACAACTTTGTTTTTAAACTGTAGTGATCTCAAAAATAGCATAGCAGGAATTTAATACAATTATTTCTGTTTCAAAATCAAGATCACTTGTTCTAAATACGGATGGTAACAATTTTTATTGATATGGTAAACATTTTAGTTTATAGCCTATTACATATAATCTCTATAATTTTTTCAAATTCTCAAAAGTAATTAAGAGATCTACAATGAACTTAAACCAAGCAATTAGGATGTCATGCATTTGGACAGCCAAAAGAAAGGGAAAAAATCATTTTTCAATGATACCTTCTTGATAAATGAAAAGTGGCTTATAAGTACTTACACAAAGATGCAGTTTCAAAAGAGAGCTAAAAACAACAACATAATGATGAGATCAAGAAGTGTAAGACCATTTCAAAGCAATACAAACATCTGTCATGCTTATAAACTCACATATTTAAGAACATTTCAGACCCATGGATGACAATGAAAATGGTGACGAACTATGAAACATTTTTTTAATATAATATCAGGCAGAATTGGAACACAAAATCATAGAGGATGAAATTGATAGTATTTTTTGTAAAACCCCATAAAAAGAAAAGTACTTACGTATTATGGTTCTCAAATTTGTAGTAAAACTAATGACGCCAAAACTTCCAAAATAATTTTTAATGGAGCAGGGTCGTTTACTACAGTATTTTCAAAAAATAAATTTCTAGCAGAAATACATTTAAGATTTTAACCTCAAAATACTTTAGCTTCAAGCTCTGGATTAGAGGTATTATTCAATATTTTATATTGTGAGAGTACTGTTATGTCTTTGTTTTATGTTATATTTGTTAAAACAATACAGTTATTATTCCGGAATATATTTCCTAAGGGAAAGAGCAGATTACAATATTTCCCTCTAAAGTCTTTTATGAAGGCAGAATTAAACAAAGTAAAACAGGTAGTGGTTGCTTTAAAAAATATTATTCACAGTTTTTATTATTACTTTTCAAATAACAAATTAATCAAATATATTAAGGACACTAGCCCATCCACCTGTCTTGATACATTCGGAGCCATCTTGGATTACCTAAAACATAATTTTAGGATTGTGAATATTAACAAATATTTATCATGTAATGAAATTAAAATTTCAAGACAAAATAATACTTTTTAGTATGTAGAAAACCTTTATAATTTTGAAAATTATTCAAAATATGTATTTGTAACATACCGTATTTATTTTTAGTTTTAATTTTTAAAATAAAATATTTGGATGATGAGAGAATTTATACATAACATAATCACAGTTAAGTACGGTTTATTAAGATGCGATAATCTAGATTCCGGCTTATTCGAATCAGGTTAAAAAATAATTAATAACAGCTAAAATGCAAGATTAATCTCGACCTTCTTCATAATGCCTGACACAATCGTATTACGTGGTTACTTGCAGCCTATGCAACCGCTGATCTCGGCAAGTATCAGTAACGATGATTGTATAACATAAACACTAAGCCGTATGTTGCATTTTTTTGAAAAGTAAAGCGCTACTAATGAGAATACTGCAGCTGTTATTATCTGGGGGGGGGGAGAAATTACCTAAAAAAGAGGTCAGAAAAAGATAACAAACAATTAAAAAAACAATTAGAGCTTTGTTTACTTGACTTGAAGAGTAATTTGAAATAAAATAGGCTTTCCTTATGAATTATTAGAGTGAATTAATAAAAAACACTCCTTTGTTTTCCAGATATTACTATAATTTTTAATAAAATTAAAAATAACTATTAACACGTCAAATCCCCGTGATATTTTGCCGCCATTCTATTGTACGGTAACTAAATGAAGTTTGCAGCACTAATATTGCAGGGACCGTTCACAATTGTTGTCTATACAACGTCTATATTATATTTTCAGATTATCTGTATTTTCAGCTAACCCACTCAGAATCTAACTCTGGGTAAGCCATAATTTACTTTATTATGTTTGATTTTACAAAATCAATAAGAGTTTACTTTTAATTTTACAGGCCTACACTTAAGTTTTGAAGTGATTTTTAGAATCTAAACCTACCATATATCTAATTTATCAGAGCCTATCCCATCTAAACTTCCTCCACTGTTCAAGTGTTTCGTCTGAAAAAGAAAAACATTTGGTCTGAAACTAAATTTATTTTTCTATTCCAGTAGAAAATGTTAAAGGGATTATTTTTTTAATTAAAATAGATTCTTCAGTTATTTCACTCTGGCCTAATGAAAACAATGTGATGTTTTGGTGTGAAACAAGAAAACTAGTATTTTTATCACAACTCACAACACTGATAGATTC
Source organism: Nephotettix cincticeps (assembly GCA_023375725.1). Classification (NCBI taxonomy): domain Eukaryota; kingdom Metazoa; phylum Arthropoda; class Insecta; order Hemiptera; family Cicadellidae; genus Nephotettix; species Nephotettix cincticeps. The sequence continues at coordinate 41,272,658 of CM041785.1, forward strand.
TTTTCTTGAATGTACATTTTTCAAAAGTTTAATAATTTTAAATCCCAAATAGTCTTTAAGTTTAAAAAGAAAAGTACATGACAGAATGTTTGTTTTATGAATGGTCTTACCATGAATATCATCTGATTGGCTGGAGTAGGATTTGTCTTCAATGCTACGTCCCACATTAACAATGGGCACTGCATCTTTATCATATTGGAAGGCGGGTTTATGAGTGGGCGTGGAGGGGAGTGTAGCCTGTGAAGGAGAGGGAGAGTGTTCATCACCTTCAACACAGCCTTCGGCTTGGCGACGGTAACCTTCGCAACACTGGTATGTGGTAGAAAGAGTCTTAGTCTGCTGGGGAGTACTGATCCTAAAAAAAATATTTTACATTAGTTTACTTTCTGCATAAGCTACAACTACAAGACTTAGTCTTAAACTAAGCCTTTACACTTTGGTAAAACCCCTTAAAACCTATCAATTTAATATGAAAAATGTGTTTTTATAATGTCCGTGTTTAAAAAAAGTACAAAATAATGATACAAAGTAATTCTGAGTACAAAATAATAATAGTGATAGTAATGATATAATCTATAGATAGTTTAAAAGAATAAATTGGACATTAAATTTTAATTTAATGATAACAAAGTCTGGTTGGATTAGAAGTCATCTACCTCAAAAAAGTACCTAACTCTGAAGCTTAACAATGCTTGTATTTGTGTTTTATATCAATTTCTAAACACAAAGATCAAACTTAGTATCAATAATTTTAATATCAATTATTTTGACATGCATATCTCTCACCTCTGGGGGGTGTTGGAAATTTGTGCTACCAAAATTTGAAACAGTGATGTAATTTGGTTAGTGACGTCTTATAAGAACAGCTGTTTAGATGAACTGAAAACATTTCCTTTAGACATATCCATGATTTAACTTCCACAGGCAAGTAAATACAAACATTTTTCTATTTCTTTATTCCCAAACGTTTTCTCACATTGGACACAATTGTACACTTCTGGGTATGAATTACGAGATAGCAATACATGAGTATAAAAAAATTTAAAAACCTTTAAACTTGGAACAAAAAATTCCAACCAAGCAAACCGAATAATATATAATATACATTAACAAAAAGGGTCACTGGAATGGTGGGATGACGATGAAACTGGATAGTAAAGCAGATTAAAAAATAAAAGCATTGGTGGAAATGTGTAAGCGTTAATTTTGTTGCTATGTATGTTTAACCTAGACAATGAAGAATTTTTTCAGCAATAATATGTTTTATGAAATCCTGGCTCAATAATTTAATAACTGATAATCTCTTTCACACATGAAAACTTCAAACTATCCAGAATAAAGTTAGAAGTAGAAACTCTAGGTACTAAAAGAAAACTTGAATTAAAGATTTTGATGAAAAAGTTAGATTTGTCCGAGTTCCACTGTACAGTAGGACCCCTCATATCCGTCCATGTCACGACTGAGCCCTTGGCCGGATAAAACAACCTATTTTTAAAATGATAACTTTTCCTGATGATAATATGCAGTGGATAAGTATAGTCATAATGAGGTTTCTTAGTAAGTCTCTTCTGTGATTGTTATGGGTAAAAATACACATGTTTACAAAAGCAAATATACAAAGTTTATATACAAAGTGTCATCAACCATCTCATAGGAAGGTTTTCTCAAGTATCATCACTCCGGATAAAACCTTTTCACTTTCTATATCTCTATAAAAGTCATTCAAAGTTTTTGGATTTTGACACCAGTCATTAACCGTGGTTTTTCCCATATTTAGTTCATTGCATATTTTTTCCACAGGTTCATCTTTATCAATATGTCCGATCGCATTAAGCTATTGTTTGACTGTCACCAAATTACGTTTTGACACACTAATTTTTTGTACACTACTGTTCAGTAACCTGAACATAAAACGACATTGTAGCATTAAACACAAAATTATTGAAAAAATCAAGAGTTCGAGAGTAAATCGAGGTGGGAATAACAGTCTGAACAGTGGGCTGAAGTGAGCAAGTTAACTTAGTTAAAAAAAATCCAAATAGTGCAGTGTTTATGAGAAAATAACTTTTACTAACAATGAATAAAGATATGTCAACACTATAAACCTTGTAGAATAACTTCTTTAGGTTAGGACAGTGGTTTTTGTTTTTGGTGAAACCTGGCCTTTAAAACTAGTACAGTAGCCCAACTGAGTAGTAATCTCCAAAAACCGTGAGAGCTGTCGAGTAGCGGAAGCTATTGCGTACTTTACACGTTCATAATTCTTTGGAAATACATTTTAAAAACTCTTGTAAGATGCAGCCCGATGTTCCGAGGAACGGGAAAGCCAAGGCCTGTTATGAGGGGCTCTACTGTATCACATTTTGATTAGTCTGTTTGACTCTAGTATACAAGATCTCTTACACGGTGGTGCAGATGTACTTTCCGGACGTCTGCTTGCAGTGTTCGAAGGTCCCTGTGCCCATGATCAGGATGTGTTTGTCCACCTCACTTTCATTCTCATCTTTGTTTTTTTCTTCAACCTTCTCGGATTTTTCAACACAGACATTCTTTCTGTAAATAAACAAATTTTAAGAAAAACACTTCTAAAAGCAAAATAAATTTAGTATGGCTTCTAGAGTTTGGCTGAATTTTACTGTATATGTTAATGCACACATTAGTGTTGGTACAGAAGTATAAGTGTCTCCTTCAAGTGAAATCAATTACAACAACCAAAATGTTTTTCCAAGGACTTTATACCATTCAAACTAATAAGTTTCACATAAAAATTTTAAAGCATTCTCTTTGTATAGTACTAAAAATATTTAAGGCAATAACCTTCTAATTCATCCATGTTTTCTGTATTAAATATTATATGTAAATTAATATTTACAGGGAGGAAAACACTTGCCAATACTAAATAAAACCAAATATTGTATTTAAAAAGCAAAACAAGTCTTAGTTTCTAATTTTTATTTTGGTTATAGAACCAGTTCCTCCAAATTTTTTGTGATTATAGAACCAGTTCCTCCAAGTCAATGATCAATTTAAATTCACTCATGTTTTCCTTAACTTCAATCATTTTTTCACTCTTGGTTGTTCACAAAAGACCATATAACATATCAACATCAATAGATAAATTTTATAAAGTTATTGTTTAATGAACAGCTAATACTCATTATAAAACCTAGATTAATTAATTCCAATTTGAATGACCTGGAATTTCCTCCACATGCAAACTGATACCTGAATCCATGTAGTTAATTGAGCATTTTTAAAGAAAAATAGTTTTAGTATATGGTTTCTCTTGAGTTTAACTGTATTTTACTAGACATTTTACGATAATAGTTTATTTTATATACTTTTTTAATGTTGATAGTAGAAGTGTCAATTGTTAATGACAACTGACACTTCAATCTAGTTATCAATAATTAAGTTAATATATAGTTATTTGAGTTATCAATTCCAATGACCACAATATTTTTCAAGGACTTCATACAAATTAAAAATTAATAAAATTCACATACAAATAATAGCATTTTGCATATTTTTATAAGATAGTGTGATATATCTATCAATATTTCCGGCAAAAATAATTTAATTATTGGAATTACAAAAATTATCCATATATTATTACAGTAAAAAAACAAATAATAAATGAATGCTTAAATTTTCATAGAATAGTTGGCAATATTTTATCTATCAAGCAGTATCTAGATGGTGTAGGACACAAGAGTGAGAGTGTTACTACGCAGTTGATCAACCCTGACATGGATAACAAGGAAGTAGCGTGAAGAGGAGAGGTAATTGTCCTGCCTCTAGGTCAATGTTCCGGAGGGATCCACAATTCTACATGCACCACCACCCACATGTTGCTAAACCATTTTATTTTAATTTCACAATAGAGACATAATGAAAATCTTGATTTTAAAAAAACATTACAAAAATACCTTGTTTTACGTTACAGACAAACAGACAACTGACAGATAACAGATGGAAATATAGTCCCATATGTGGTTTTAAACCACATAAAAAAATAATAAAATACCACCGTCGCAGCAGACCTGCGTACTCAGCGAATTTCCAAATCAATAATATAAAAATAATGTATGACAAGTTAAAAAAATCTGTCCATAAACATTAGAATTATTTGCCTATTCTCCATATGATTAACATGGCAAAGAGTGTGCAGGTTTGCTGCTGTGAAGAACACTGAAATTAGGCATTTCTACAATAAATAATTTTTATCTTAACATTTATACCAACTTTCATCAACATCTGTCCATAAATAAAGGAGTTTGGCTATTCTCCATATGATTAACATGGGAAAAGAGTATGCAGGTTTGCTGCCATGATAAACACATAAACCGTGATTTTTTAGCATAAACGTATGGGTTCCAACCACATAAAGCTAAATATAAAGTTTTATCTAAAAATATTGGTTAATAAGTGAAAAATTAATTTTCCTTAACCTCCATAAGATTAACATTGGAGCCTCAAAATACAACGTACTGTGTTTAGATTATTTTATATCTCGGTAACCGTTGGAGATAGAGAAAAACTTTAAGGAACTAAATTGTGTAGTTTTTTAAGTTAATTCTATTGGTGAAAGATAAAATTAGAAATTTTTAAAAATTACATGTGAAAAACGCAAAAAACCCCATTTTGGGGTACAAACCCCCCCCCAAACTACCCGTTCCCATTGACCGATATGTCTGGTTTACGAACTCGTCCGAGCATTTGTAGGAATACACGTCTCTACCAAATTTGGACTCGATTGGACCATTTTTACGAGAGTTATCGTGTTCACAGACACATATATATATATACATATATATATATATATATATATATATATATATATATATATATATATATAAATTTTAACGACTATTGTTTTTGGACTCTGGGCACCTACAGAAGAAAAAATAACATGGTCCCGGGCTTAAGTCTCGCCATGAGACCTACGGTAATAGCTTCTTCCCTATGGGAAATTCGCTAAAATAGCCAAAACTATCACATTCCTTAGAAATGTACAGATAAAACTCTAATTTTATTCAAATTGATCAGGATCCTCACCCACAGGCCTCATACGACCCTCAGACTGTCAAGAATAAAAACATTTTAGAATTAGGAAAAATATTTCAAAAATCTTTCCTTATATAATTAAAATGCTGGTATACATTTAAATTTTTTTATTATACTGTTATAAACCGATGTTTAAATCACATTTTGTAAGTAATTTAACGCCACTCGTACTTGCTGGTTCTTCGTCATTAAAGAAAAATGTAACAAGATAGCTAAAAAACACGTTTATAGGCTTATTTTTAAAAATGTTCCTGGCAATTACCAAAACCTTCTTTTTACTGGAGGATATTTCATACCACCAGATGTGTACCCATTCACACGATCACGAGCCATCCCAGATTGGGGCCCTGGGTCAAATTTGATGCAAACCAATTTGCTCTTTGAAAAATCCTTATGAGAATCCCTCGTTTAGATAATAAGCAAGATATGAATTTTAACCTTTTCCCATAATTTTAACATTTGAGGTTAAAAAGACAACATAATGTGCTTACCAGTATCTGTATCTAGGTAGCTGTATGACATAGAGCAAAGATTCATTTACTATATTGATTTTTTTGGCTGATTTTATGCTTAGAGAAGATTTCAATGGTACTAGAAAAATTTAATTTTTAAAGTTGTTTCTTTAAGTAGAAAAAAACATTAAGGTAAATATATTTGGTTAAACTTAGTTTTTAAACTAAGAAAATTGAGAATTTTGAATTTATTGCCATTATTTTATATAAGTTAAATTAAAAATAATTTAATTAATTTTTATTGTTGTACATACACAACAGTTTAATTTTATCCATAATCATTGTCTGCCTTTAGAAGGCTAAAACTATATTTCGAGTTACAATACCTCATACCATAACGAATAATACTGACAACATAAATTTATGTCTTCAAGTTTAAAAAAAATATAGTTTGTTTTAATAATAACATCGGTCAAATAATGTAACCATCAAGGCAAAAAAATTACACTGACAGAGACAAGATTTATTCTTGCACACTATTCTTCAGTTATTTAGAATATTTTAAACTATAGTGCTAAAACACTGTATCAATCATTGGTGAAAGGTGAGAGCAGTGACAGTTAGTGACAGGTAACAGGTACAGAGTGGGTGGTAACACAGTGGAACAGTTATTGTGAAAGCAGTGACTGGTCAGTGGTCAGGTCATCTAACTGTAACTGTAAACTGCATCACTGCACTGCTGATTGACTCTTTGTACTCTACACTCAGCTCTTCTAACATTGCTATACCATACACGTATTCATTGAGACACTAACCTTATATTATTTTTTTGTATTTTGTATTTTTTTGGAATTTTTATGTAGATATGAGTAAAGTTAGAGCATGGCGAGTTTAATGGATTTTATGACAAATGCAGCTTTGTTACTTAAACAGACCAGTTTACTCATTAGACTGGATCATTAATTAATTGCCAAATAAACAAAGGCTAAATAATCGGCTCATAAAAAGTCTTGGACTAAAATTAATCTATTAATTAATCTGTTTTGGTAAAATGAGTAAAGGGAAAAACTTAATGAGATATTTGTCTAATTTAATTTATTTACTAGAAAAAGCTGTCAATCAAAAATCAATATATAGACAAAATATGGCAATTCTCCGATTCCATATCAAAAGTATAAAAATAAAGTAAAATAAGTAACTAGACAAGAAGTAGAAGAATAACATAAAGTTGCCAACTACGATGATAACAACCAAATGTACTGTGATTCCTAAATTTTAGGATAAAAATAGAGAATAATATACAATAATATGATTTAAATTTGAAAAAGTATTATATTAATTTATAAAGTATTTATAAAGTATGTACTTTTGTGGATGATTTGAAACATTAAGTTTATACCATATCCATAGTATTTCAATCCTTCACCTTATATATGTGAAATCAAATCTTACCCTTTCCACCACGGCTCGGGCAGGTGGTTAAAAAATCCAAATGAGTTCATAAATGAACCCAAACTAAAGTGGGGCTTCAGAGTTTGCCTTACTCCACCTAGAAGAAAGGTCAGCTGTTAAAGCAAACACAGAATTCTAACATATCAAACACAACAATTTTTTCATGAATGAAAAAATGTATTTTACTTTGAATAATGAGTGAAATGTTATAATACAGTGAAACCTCTGTCAACTGTCATCTTTGGGAACAGGACTATGACAGATAGTCCAATGGGAACAGGCAAATAGACAGATAATAGAAATATCATTATGAATCTCTACATATTAGATCCCTGAAAATATTTCAGTCACACTTTTATTTTGTTATTTTGTGTATTTTGTTTGACCTATAAAGTTTAGTTTCTTTAACCTAAGTTGTTAGCTGTGGACAGTTGCGTTCAATTACAATGGGGCATGGTGTAGCATCAATTAGAAATGACACATTAAAAGTAGTCCTACATATACAGTAACAGTAACAGATAGGAGAGAGTGACGGTTAATCGAGTTTCTCATATAAACTAACTAACTGTCATATAAATAATTTTTCATTTAATTTAATCTTTATTTGTAAATTGTCAATTTTAATATTGTATTACAAACATCAAACATAAATACAGTAAGCCCTCTCATATCCGGATCTCTCATATCCGAACCCTCCGATATCCGGACGTGATTTTGAAATATACAAAAATTTGTCAAAACATTCTAGGAGGCCAATGTTTGTTAACCCAGTAGTGGCGAACGATGTTTATAGTAGCGTGCCGGTTTCCGAACGCAAGGTTGAAGCGATGTGGACAGCGGTAATGTTCAAAAGCAGAGTAGAGGGAACGATGAGTCACCCTTGTCCCGAGCGCCTGAGTCTTGAGCACTACTCTGTGTATTCTGTGCTATCTTGTGCAAGGTTACTGACTCACAAAACAATAAACCCCTCATCCCACCTGTCTCGAAACACCCCATTAGCCAACGCATAACATGTACTGTAGTGATAACACCCGCATCAGTGGTCAGTGTCGCCTTTGTTTTGCTTGAGTGACCTACTCTTTCTTGCAATGGTTCGTTTTAGTTTCTATTACTCTGCATACCGCTTTATACTGTATTACGTAAATTTTAGTTTTGATGTGATTAAAGTATTGAAACAAAAATTATGTTTTTTTATTTAATATCCAGATGCTATATTCCCTTCTCATATCCTATTTTCTTTTTCGATTTTTTCCATCCAGATCGGCCGTCGCCACATTAATCTGGATATAAGAGAGTTAACTGTATACACAAAAACATAAAATTTACTTATCACAAAACTACATTTGACTAAACCCTTTAAAAAGTACCGTATTTTGCATCAAAATAGTATTGACGTTTTAAATTTGATGAAATTTGCACAAATACATTTATATATATTTATAACATGATGCAGATTGATTCTTAAGTCATAAATCAATAATTAAAGACACGTAGTTATGCGACATGTGCGTATTGGTGTATTCGGCAGGGTAAGGGCTATCATACGATGGTGGCTGCGGAGGGAAAGATGGTGGCCTCGGTGTGAAGTTTTGGCACGAAAGGTGGTGGCTGCGGTATGAAGTTTTGGTGAGAAATGAAAGTGCACGAATAACTTTTTCTCAGCGTGAAGTGTGAGAGCAATCTTCACAAGGAGAAAAGACATAAGCTTTCCAAAGAGTGTAATATGGCGTTTTAGGTGTGTTTGTGTTTTGAAGACTTTCATACAAAAAAAGTTATAAAATGTTCATTTTTGGGTATTTTGAACGTAATACAAATTTTCTGCTGTATTTACAGTAGGCTGCAAAAAAATTTGGAGAAAACCCTTACTATCGCTGAGATAGTGACAGAATGGGAACCATACCCAAAAATTCAATTAACAAAGTAATTTTAAACAACAAAAATAATAATAATAAATAATATTATTACTATATAATACTATATTATTTATTATTAATAAATAATAATAATATAAGAAAATCTTTTTCTATTTCAGGTATTATATTATAATTATGTACGTCTGCCCCAGTTTAAATATAATTTAACCTTAATTCATAAAATATTATCATATTTTTAAAAAGTGTTGTGCTAACATCAGAATAATAAAGGAGGAATAAGGCTCCAGTACGACGTTCGCCTATTTATTTCCCATTTTTATTCGAATAGCCTTTTTTTTATTTTTTAAACGCAGAAAAACAGTGTGCCGGAAGTGGAGCCCCAGATCATAATGCCGTATGTCAGCCATGACTCATTAGTAAAAAGTATTAATTTCATGAGGATTAAATTTTGGTATATTTTGGAATTTTCAAGCTGAAACATTCTTTTCTTTTGAGGAGGCAAAAATATTTATTTTGTCTTTGGTAGTTGAGTCTTCTCTCAACGACCCACATATTACTTTGAGATATAGAGGTTTTTAAGGGTGAAATATCTTTGAAATAAACAGTTAGACAAATACAAAACCCCAAATTTATTATTAATTCATTGCATATGTGTACCAAAGTTTATTAAAACTGTACCATCAGTATGGTTTGGTAGTCACAGAACAAACAGCCAAAAATCATTCAGATAATCAATTTTTGGAATTCAAGAAGTCTCAAAATAGATATTCTTACTCTCATCTTTATTTCAGGTTTGGAATAAAAATAAAATATTATATTCTCCAGGGAAATCAAATGGAGAAATAATGAAACACTTTATTTTAAACCAGTCTACTTCAATTTGCTTACCGGGCTGTGGTTGGTTTTCAGTAAGAACTTTTGTGATCTCATCTTTCAGGTTTTGGAGGCTTTTATTTTGTTTTGGAGGCTTCTCTCAAGAATTCTTTGAGATATAGAGAGTTTTTAGATGAAATATCTTTGAAATAAACATTTAGACATAAAAACATTTAATGAAAAGACACATATGAAAATTATTAAACTGTACCATCAGGTATTTTGTAGTCAAAAACAACAGCCAAAAATCATTCAGATAATCAATTTTTAATTGAATCTCAAAAATATCTTACTCTCATCTTTATTTTCAGGTTTAAATAAAAAATAAAATATTATATTTAAAATCATAATTATTTATTATTAACAATCTACTTCAATTTTAACATTGGTTTTCAGAGGAACTTTTACAAGTCCTAGTGGATTCATCATTTTAGGCTTCCCTCATTCAAGCAGAATTGACAGGACTTTCACATCGGGAGTGTTTCACCTGTGGCGCCTAATTTTCATCCTATTATCAAACACATTTAGATGAAAGACATCAATATGAACACAGATTTTTATGAGCTGAAATAAAAACACTGGAAGAAGCAGAAAAGTATCTATTTTCATGACCATTTTAGATAAGGATAAATATAAATTCCTAACTTACCAGGTTAAATAACGAAATTAATCTTATCTCTCATACTAAATTTATTTACAATTATTTTATTATTATTTTATCAAATTCCTTCATCATTTAAACACTCTGGCATTTAACAGTTTCAGAGGAACTTACTTTTACAAGTCCCCTAGTGCACTATTTACCTCTAGGTCCTCCGGAGCAGAATTCTTGACGTGTTCTGAAACCCTTTCACTAAGGAGTGTGTTCACCCTGTGCGCCGCCTGCTCCAAAGTTTTCATCCTAAAAACAAAATTGTATGTACTTACTGCTGTAGTAATTATTCATCGCTAAACAAAGCCACCAAGAACCACAAAAGTATAGTATCTTCTCTATGCGTGTGGCTTTGGCTAACATAAGTATAATAAATTTTACATACTCTACTAAAAGTAAATTTCTTTGTTCATAGGTAATTTATCTATACAATGTTTTTTATGTCGTGTTTCCAATAAAAATAAGCAATTACTGTGGTCCTCGTGGTAAGACCTAGGCGATAACTCTTGAAAAAAAGTCATCTTCAGTAATTAATAATTTCTTTATTACTTAATTTGTGGTTCCATTTCTAATACTTCTAAATGGAAAACTATAGCTTTCAGAATATTTTTAAACAAGATCTTACAATTCTAAGAAGTTGCACTTGAAAATTAAAAAAACAATGAGCAATAAAGATGTATTTGATTAGTCAAACTGTGAATGATACATATTTTGATAAGATTGGTTGATTACTACGATGTTATGTAAGAAAGACATAAAACTCTTACATAACTACCATGATTGATTCATAAAGAGGAGTTTGACCATCATTGTATAGATAAATATAATTCAGTAAATCAGAAAAATACACAACTCAAAAAACTTATATTATAGATAAATCAATGTCATTTGGGGTATTTGTATACCCAGACCCCCAATTCAAAGAATTTCAAATGAAAAAATATGTCATTTATCAAACTGAAATTGAGATAGTTTTAGGACAGGAAAAGATGAAAATGTTGTTCATTTTGGACAAAAAACACTATGGACCTTTTGAATACCGTAATGTGGAGTCATCAAAGCATAACTATAGTATAGTTGATTAGTCGTCTTGATGAACGTTTGACCCTGGCATGTAAATAGGTCGAAAACAAACCTACATCATATTTGGGTTAACAGCAATGGGTGGGTATTTTAGAGAAAAAGATGAGAGGTCATGAAGGGAGTAGTTGATTCATGAAATATGTAAGATAAATGAAAAATATCTTACTGTAATATTACTTCATCTATTTTATGGAAACAATTTATAGGAAATCAACTGAATTAAGTCACTTGATATAGCTTCCTTATACTTTTTGAAACATTAAAGGAAAATCAAGTTGTGTCCCATTTCTGTTTTATCTCCTTTTTACTTTCTTCTCTTATAAGATAGTATATGGAGAAAGTATTGTATTCGTCAACATTTTCGAATTTGAGTTGGGAGTGGAGATATACATTTTGGGGTCCCCTTTATCCAAAAAAAGTGGATTTTGACGTGATGTCTGTCCGTCCGTGTGTGTGTTTGGATGTGTACAAAGACACAGCCTATCCCATTGGTCTGACTTAGATGAAATTTGGTATTTATTTACCGTCTCTCCAGGCATTTTCCATTTTTTTGAATTTTTATTTTTAAGGATAGTTCACCCCCCAAAACCCTTAAAAAACGTGAGAAATCCAAATTTCTCTAACATAGCTTTAAAGATTTTGATTAAAATTTAGTAGTTCATAGAGCATAGAGTACTAAAAATATAACACCACCTGCATGTCTGTAAAAATGACGGTTCTAAAATTATGTGCTTTTAAATGTCAAAAAAATTAATTTTATAAGTTCTATGCAAAAACAATAGAGGTAAAATATAATAATTTGTCAACCACCATTAAAACCAGCTTAAATAAATAAATAATTTAGTATTTTAAATTATTATAAGGGCTTGTCCCCCCATAAAATTCTAACAATCAATTTAACTTTGTTTCTATCGTTATTTTTTAAATTAGATGATTATTTTTGAAAAAAAGATTAATTATTAAATGATGTTTAGTTAACTTTCAAGAATACGATAGCTTTATTAAAGATTGTCGTTTTTTAATTTATTTCAGGGAGAAAGTATGTGCCAGTCCACTGATACCGTTTATTCAAGAACAGCACTATTCTCTTAATATTGGTTAGACATTTTAGACCTTTTAGACATTTTAAGTACAAAATCAGGAATGCATTGAAATTCAGGAAATAAGTTCTCATTTTTAACACTCTCTTTAGGTTATGAATTTTTATGTTTCTATTACTATTAATGATGTATTTTACGTTTATTTTTAATAACTGCAACCTGTAAGAGTACTACTTACATAGATTGTCATGACAGAAACAAACTTTTCCTGAAAATTAATAATGATTCAGCTAGGTCATTTTAACTTGGCATTTTCAACTAACTATTTTGTTTTATACCTTTTGTAATATCATAATTTATTTATATTACTTTTTTATTACTTTTTAAAATAAACTGAAACTGAAAAAATTGAAAATATCTGCAGCCTGCATGTACTTCTATTAATTGCCATAACAGACATAACATTTTTTAGAAAATTATTAATATCAGTAGCTAAATTATATTCATAACACAGACTAGTAAATTGAATTAGATAGTCTTTCGTATATTAACATTTCTAAATTAAGTCCCCAAGAATTTACAACATTGCTATACTGTATTATGCAGAGAAATAAAATATTAAAAATATATTTTTGGGACAGTAAGAAGTGTTACTAGAAAAATTCAATAAGCTGAAAAAATCTTTTCCCAAACTTCCAATGCAATTCCAAAATGCTTGAAGAACACTGCTTATTTTTAGGTACCAGTATTTAAATAGTTCATTCATTCATGCTTCTTTCATAACCTCTGACATTTGTGTTCTTTCACTTGAAAATTAGCCCTGGCCATGAGTTTGTTAGTGAGTAATTCATATGGAAATTAAGACTGTTGGTTTTTTCAATAGGTAAATTAGCTTAAAAAAGAAGCACATTTATAAACTCTGTCACTTCATACGTGTCTGATGAGCTACTTTCAATTATTCATTTCAGAAAACCTCTCGTAAAAACTCCTATATTTGATGAATAACAAAGCTGTCTCCAATGGAACTAAATATGTTTTCCCTCCCTGATTTCACACTCCACTTTAACTCCATGTCCAACCCGTTTGTAGGTTAGAATTTCAGGCGGGTTCTCACCCATTCGAATGACGCTATGCTGAAAGTTGTGTATGATCTAAAGAGACATGATGTTCATATCAACGAGTATCGATCAAATGCCTGTTTAGTTTGAGTTGTTGGTTTCTGTTTAGATCAATGGGCTGCTGTCATTAAAGCAGCTGAGCCTGGATATATCAAAAGAAAGTTAGTCTTTAAACATTACATAAAAAATAAACTCCTCACTAAAAAAGACAGCCAATTGCACCTGATGCAAAAAACCAGTTCACTTTGGATCAAAACTGCACAATTCTTTGATACTTTTGACTGAAATGGTGGTAATGGGTTGATATACCCAGGCAGGTATTTTAAGCAATATCTGGGGGACGTCCTACAAGGAATCAGTAGAGAATCTTAAATAGAAGCATAAGTCAATAAGCTCATCAAGTTAAAGGTCTAATTAGTAAGATTCAATGCTGCAAACTGGAACTCAAAAGAATAATTGAGTGGGAAATGGCAGATATTTAAAATGTTTTAATTTTTTGCAGGATGCCTTAATTTCAATGAACAAGTTAAGCTAGTGTAACCATACTTGAAACAATCTTACTGGATACACAAGAGTGTTTTGAGCCGTAATCACTGACTCGCTACTAAAATTAAAGGCCTTAATTAGTATAATTCAGTACCGCAAACCGGAACTCAATAGGACAATCAAAGTAGAAAACACTGTCGATCAAAGATAGCTTGATTAATTCATGTGATCTTTGAATGACTGTGATTTCTACAAAGATTATCCTATTGAGTTCCGATTTGCAGCACTCAAATTATAATAATTAAAGCCTTTAACTTGATGTGCACATTGTCTATGCTTACATTTAATATTTACTTCTGACTCCTGGTGGGCCGCACCACTGGGGTAGTGGTGACTGTGATTATGGCTCAAAACACGTTTCTATATCTAATAATGTTGTTTCAAGTATAGTTGCAATATCTTAACTTGTTCAAAGAAATTAAGCATCCTAAAAGTTGTATAATGCTAAAAATAAAAACATTTTTAATGGCTGTCATTCCCCGCTTGATTGTACTTTTGAGTTCCAGTTTGCAGCATTGAATTCCACTACTTAGGACCTTTAATTTGATGTGCTTATTGACTCATGCTTCTATTTAAGATTTTCTACTGACTCATTGTGGGACACCCCCTGATATGGTAGAAACATGATAATTCCTTCAAAAAGTAGATTTTAGGTATGTTGTTGGTGTACCAAATCTCATTGATTCATACACTATCGTTTTGAAAATATTAAACCCATACAGGACTTTATACAAACCCTGTGTAATTCTTATTGTGCTAATCGATTTATTACAGCACTAAAAATAGAGAAAATAAATCCACACTTATTTTTTAAATGATTAATTTATTTTGATTCAGTTTAGAAAGAATGTTTTATTATTTTTATGATATATTCATAGTTCTAGACACAGATCCACTCTTCTTATGAGTATTTTAAGATGAATATGAGTGAAGGGTGCAGGTATGATGAGTATAATGGATTTGATGATATTGTAGCTTTATTTATTTTTGTTTCTTTTGACATATGTTTTTTTAATGTTTAATAAGCATGAAAATACGACATTAATAATAAATAACCTGGAACCCAAAGTGTCTTAAAATGGGTTAAAAACTATTCAATATGATTAAAATAGCATGACCCAACTTACTCTTCCTGGAAGGACTTCCATAGTTGTGGGTTTGATGGTAGGAGTTCGTCCAGAGGGTCTTGTGCCGCTACGAACCCTGACCAGAACAACACCAAACAGACTCCGCTAACTAACCGGCTTTCCGATAGCCTCGGCATAGTTATTGAAACTATAACAATACTTTTATTACAATAATCTTACTAAATATAAAAAGTAGAGCAGAACCGCTTGGGAATAGCAAACGATCACAAACTGACGCTTTCACAGCTGATTGTCAAATAACCTCTGAAGCGAGAGGGGAGAGACTCTATATATAGTGAGTTAGAGAAATCTCTACCAGGCAGCGCGCGCGTCGTGCTGTCTAGAACTTTCCGTCGTGTCTTGATCATTACAGGTGGATGCAGCGTTGATATCTCTCAATTATTACAAAGTGCAAACACAAATTAATTGTGTTTGATTGTACAGGCTAACTCTACCTTACACACAAACATACTATAACCTTTATTTTCTTTTGTCTATGGGTTAAGTTAATGGTTATCTCTTTTATTTTACTCTGATTTGTAAAAAAAATATGGTCAAAATCTGCTCGTTAGACTTATTATGATGTCTGTGATTACACAGTTGTCTTATAAATAATGATGGGAAACCATAAATTAGAATATACTGATGTACCGAATAAGGAAAATTGAATATAACGTGTAAAAGTGAATATAATACCGTGCGCAGAAAAATGTATATTAGTATAAAAGCTCCATACATGAAATAATGGACCACTTTGTATCGTATATACGGTAGCTTTAGTCCCAGATATAGTTACATTTAGTGATTTATTATTTATTCTACATTCGAGGAGATCAACAATTAATTATTGCTGTACAACATGACAGAGGAGACAAAGGATCTCTATGGTGAGTAATGTTTTTGAATGTAAGAAGTGCTGTTAAGCGCATGTAAAGAATTCATGTATTCCATAAAAAGTAGTATATGTTGAATTTATACTGATCCCTGCATATTGTTTTACTAACGAACTAATATGTTATTTAAATAATGAAACTTTTCTCATAGTTTCGTATAAAGATGGAAGCATTACTGTAATTTTGTATAGGCGATGTATGTACACTATTTAGTGATTTAAAATTGTGATTAAGTGATTTAAAAGTTATGAAAAAAATATTATCATTACACGTTAACTTTTTGATAATATATAATGTCAACTAAGATTGCGATTGAAAGTGGGGACATTCTAGAGGCGAAGAGTTGAACGTTGATAGTTGAATGTTTTAGGGAAAGAACCAACAGTAAGTTAACAAGCATTTCATCTGACAAAAACAGCTGACACACCTCGTGATTCTGTGCATAATGAGTGGAACGTGCAGGTCACAGTCACAGCACGGTTACTAGAAGACAAACGGCATTAACGGTGTTTATGACGGTAGGGGTCATAAACAAAACCAAATTACGTTAGTGAATCGAATCTAAACCAATTTTGCTTTTGTTGACACGAATATGTCTTAGCTCGGGGGGTTGGCAATTCGCGAGACCAAAATTTTAAACAGTGACATCATATGCTGAGTGACGTCATATGGATGAAACGACAGCTGTTTAGAGAAACTGAAAACATTCCCTTTAACATACCCATGATATAGCCTATTTCCACAGGAAAGTAAATACAATCATTTTTACATATGAAAATGTTTGAAACCATAACCCTCCTCTTTAAGCTGTGCAGATTATTAAAAATTAGATAAGTCAATTCAACAATCTTGATTTCGGTTTTGATAGAACCAGAACAAAGTTTGCTTGGTTTTAGTTGTGGTGGTCTCAATAAAATTTGGCGTTAATTGAATTAGTTATATATTGTATCAATAATTAATACAATTTGTTATTTTAAGACTGGAAAAGAAGACGAAAACCTTTAGGTAACTAAGTACGTAAAATATTATCGACTTAATTCATTGCTTTAGAATGATTTCATGAATACTTTTTTAATACTTTCGTCTTTGAATACTTAGTCTTTCAATACTTTAGTCTTCACATACTTTCGTGATATTTTGATTGAAGTGGATCAAAGCTACAGGCTGAGAACCACTTGGACCTGAGAGATCAGCTTCCCGAGGAAATTTAATCTCTGGTCATTCATTCTCTTGCCCTCCGTAAGTTTAAACAACTCGGCACGGCACAACAAACCGTAACGAAGCAACTAGAGAATGTGCGACGAGATTCTATGAACAAATTATACGAATTTTTAATTACCTTTAACTACACAAAGAACTTTAACAATAGTAAATTATTTCGGAAAAATATGAAAACGTTAGAAAAAGAGGTAGAGAATACTTTCTAGAATATTATACGAATTGACCGAGACAATTCATACAGTATTAACAAGTAAAAGTTTTCAAACAAAAACAAGAGTATAAGTAACAGTGAAATTTTTACTTTTTGTTTTGAAAGCAAGGAAGTACAAGAATAATAATTTTATCGTGATTATTTGAAAATAAACGTTGGGCATATCGTCGTGTTTAAAAAAGCGCAATTGATCGAACACCAAACTCAAATAATTATAAAAATCTTAAAATTTTCTATTTATCTTAGAGTCTGTGGACATATCCAATTGATTGATATAGTTTAAAATAAAAATAATATTAGTTGAGAAGATATAACGTCGCGTCGAACCTGCCGGCCGGCTCCGCATCGGCACGGCGTGGTGGAGCGGTGACTAGGCGCAAGTAGGACCCTGGTCTTGCTAACGTTGCAATGAAGTTTTTAATGGTGTTTAGTACCACTTACTTAAGTGAACAATAATTTCAACAATGGTGTTTTAGAAAAACTAATACAGAAATCAACGGGCAGTGGAAAATGACTTGAAACTGAAAATATCCTCATTAAATCCTAGCATTGAATCTCTCGTTGTGGAATACAGTGCCATAAATCACATTAGTGAACGACATTTTCAAGCTATTACTTTGTAGCTAAAGTAGGCATAATGATATTTCATTATATGTTATGTGTTTTATGTTTGCTGGTAAATATCAATGATGTTGAGAAGAGTTTGTAGAATTTGGAAGAGGGGTATACCGACCAGAATAAGTATTCGTAGACTAAGAGATTAGATTAAGCTTTTGGGATCTATAATAGTACAGTGATTGGCTATCCATCGATGGCCAATTCCTGAAAACTAAATGATTGTCGCACAGACTTATGTTCAAAGTAAAAAATAAACAAAAGGAATAGGTCAAGTACAGCACTTTTTAAGAGTTTTTAAGAGTAGATTGTAAAAGTTGAGAGCAAGGTATGAGACGGAAGATTTAAAAGAAAAAAGAAACAAAGCACTTGCGGATGTTTCAGTTGTCGTATGTGCTAAATGAGTTGTTTATCTGTTGAAACCGACTTCGTGACCAAATAATAAGCAGTTCTCCTGTAAAATACAAATTTCCACTGGAGTGTATAGCTTCTTAAACCACTTTTATAATGCAAAGTCCATGGTATAAATTTTAAATTAATAATTAAAATCTTTCATCCAAGCGTTTGTCGAGGTATGGAATGTCGCAATGAAGCTGCTCGTGTTTTGTGTGAGTCAGCGCTAATGGGTGTGGAATATTCTAGAGGAAGAGCAAGCTCAGCTTGACTGAACCGACACTATACATGTGCAATCGACACTCAAATATTCGGTACCACTTTAACTATCAGCATGAGTGAATTAAGACCAAAGTTCCGGTACTGGATTACTTTATACCGCTTAATCGATTGATTCATATAACTTAAGTTTAATTGGTATGGTTAAAGAAATTGCTAGACAATGGGGTAAAAAAATTATGCAATGTTAGGTTCACAAGTGAATTAATGAATAGGAAGGACTGTCAAGTACCCGACAATTATCAGACTGAGGTTTGTGCGGACGTCAAAATTGAGTAAATGTAGCCTAAGAATCTATCACATTGCTGGAAGTCCGTATCTAGCGTCAAGGGATTTACTCTCGGCTTGTGGATGTAAATTTGACCCTTCTGAGTCTCATGGAGATCCGATCTGACCTGAACCCTTACATCATCTGACCGAATGTATGGTGTAAGTGGAACTTATACCTCACATTTACACACAGGGAAGGGATAACACACAGGGGACGGTGGATCCTAACCTCTACACACGGAAAAGGAACCTTACCTCTAAGTACAGGGGAGGATGGAAAATTATCTTTACACACAGTGGAGGGTAGAACCTTACCTCTGCACATAGGGGACGGTGGAACCTAACCTCTACATACAGGGTGGGGGTGGAATCTTACCTCTACACATAGCGGAGGGTTGCTGTTATAGAGGGAATTATTCTCATTGATAGATTACTTGATCGTCTCCGGTTCTTGTTTGATATCATCAGGCTTGCTTGGGTCCAATGCCAGAACCCTGGATTTGCCTAGGGGTTTTGCATTTTCCTAAAGAATTAGCCTGGTATTTATACGTAACAAAACTTCATATGTCATCTTATACATATTACACTAATCACACTCAGCTTTCACTCATATTCACCATAAAATACCAGAGAGGCTCGTTGTCATATGTACATGAATTTGAATTGCTATACACATAACATTTTCCGCTTTCACGAATTCCTTTTCTCCTGACTTCTGCTCGACAAATCTGTTCTCCCCAAATATATATCGCTTTACTTACACATTACAGTCTGGACAGCCAACGAGTATAACCTATGTAAATAAAGTATGTAAAATAACCTATGTAAAATTAGTTATGTTATCCGGCCAAAAAATATTTTATCGTCCACGGACCGTCACTGTTCCGCTGATTCATCAACGATTTCCCGCGCTCTCTCCCCCGTACAACTGGAGGAAACGGAAACAACGGTTAGGATCAATAATGTTGCGGCGATTCTGATGGCCGTGGCAAGGTGGACGAAGGTGTGATGTAAATGGATGAGTGGGCTGCCGCAACTTTCTCCCTCGTTCGCCATCTGGGTTAGTTGGCGGAAACATGCGGTCGGTGGTAGATCTCTTACTCTGTGTTTCTGCAGGGATTACTCTTTGGAGCTGCGTCGCCGCAGTGCCTACTATATACGTCAAAAATGAAAACGACAAGTTAGAGCCAGGTAAACATATTTGTTCGTGGTTTCAGTGAACCAAACTTTTAACATATGTGTTTCAATAGTTGAATACTCCATATATAGTTATTTTTTACTAACATAATGTTATTTTCAATATTGTTTTTACGTAACTAGTGTGAATAGCACATAAGGTAACATATTAATTAACACTTAACTGACTAACTTGAATACCTTGTCGAAAAACGTAAAAATGGATAATGTAATTCTGAAATGTATCTTATTGCTTCAGCAACGATATTTTTATCAATTATCTTCTGTATTTTCCATTACGAGATCAGGTAGCCACTCTCTTGTAATTTACAATCTTATATCTCCTGGAAGTGATAATTTGTGAAAATTAACTCACTCCACCTTGTCGATTTCAAGGCTATTGAAAAATATGCAAATCTTGGTAAAAACCAATATCTTTTTCGTGTGGCCATATACATAAGTATTAATTTCCACTAAACCCCCCCATTTTGAGCATTTAAATTATGTAATACTGCAAAGTATTATAAACAGTAACTATAAAAATAATAATTTAAATACTCATAATTGGTAACACTTTACATGGCTAAAAATGGTAAAAAGTCATTGAAAATACCTGTACATTACTCATCAATGTAACTTGTACTTCTGGTACGGTAATTAACTCTTATCCATTACGTGGACAAATGATTAAAAATGTCATCAGAAAAATTTATCGTCGTTCTGTGTAGAAAGCAAGCCCTAGCTGTGCGGTCTGTTGCACAAGACTTTACAATGCGCGCTGGCCTGAGTGTGCCACTTGTCATGGTCTATGAGTACTGTGCTGCGGCATTCGTCAAATCTCTGACGCTCTATCAATATGTAATATCAGCTCATGCATTAAACAGGATATCCTAATCCAAGCCAAGCAGTCAGAGAACCTTTATTAGGTTAAGGTGTCAAGCAATGTTAATAGGATGGGGAAAACAACACGATTTCATTCATAAAGATGTTTCGAAGCTAAGTATTATGTGTTCCTCCATTTCAGATAGCTTGTGCGAATAAAATGAACTTGGCTGAACAACTAAACACTATGAACTAAAGCTTCTTAGCAAGAGTTTCTATAATAAGTTACTAGTTTATCCTTATGCTCTTATATTCATAGAAAACTAATTTTAATCTTTTCAAAGAATACATAGTTTTGTACTAAAAATAATTTTTCATCCCAAAATGATTTTACCTCTTTGTTAAGTTATTAAAACGCATTTCAATGTAGAATGTTTACTTTATTAATAAATTTAATTTTAGTTCGTAATCGAGAAAATCATTGATTGCATAACTTGCAATTAGCTTTTACGTATATCCCTAACATATGACATTTTCAATAGTTTGGAAACAGATCTTAACCTGCGTCTTGCTACTGTCCAAATGAATAGTCAAGCATTATGCAAACTACGAGAGTAAATTATTCAAAATTAATTGATTTTGTATCTATCACCGCCAGATGCATTTTTTTAACGTTTTAATTAGGAACGGCCCAAACGCTGGCCTTGTTACTACGTAACGTGAACCTGGTGTTAGATATGTAATTGATGACACAAGCCCATAGCCCAATCACAAATGGTTGGTGTGGAATCGAACCGGCGCCCCTCGAGGCGAGCACGTCACGTCTGAGTTACCAAGCTGTCGGGCTGTAGGCCTCATATCCAAAAGACGTCTTACGGCTAATTAGCCCCAAAGTTAGATGAAATCCCGCATAGTGAGTGAATGAGTCCACCTGCAGCGGCTGCGGTGACGTCCGGGCGGCACCCACGGGAGGAGCGGCGCGGCCTACCTTATCTGGACTGCAAGGCCAGCCTCCTACAGTGTGTTCAGGGATACATTGCTACTATCCAGACGTTCAAGCAAGGAACATACGGAAGCAGCTGTATCGAATATTTCAACAACAATTTTGTATTTTTATAGTTTTTTAAGACCTGTGCTAAAAATTTTAGTTTCTTATGAAACTTATGAAAGTTTCTAATGAAACTACAATTTTTTACTAGTTTTGTCTTTCTTTTTGCTTGGATTCAAAAGTTCTTACACACTACGAAAGCTGAGTCACTAAATACCTTTGGAAATACCCTACTCAGGTAGGTAGGTGTTTTGAATTTAAGCCAAGTATAAAAATGAGAAATGAGAGTAAGATGATTGTGGTGCGATTTTGATGTCAACTAAGGCTGGTTTGTTCCTTAGACAGGACTGTTAATCAATAGCTTAACAGCCGATGACATCCAAGCGACCAATATCGTGGGATCCGAACCACTTTTGACTCTCAATTTCTAACTGGTCTAATTATTATGAGTTTGGTCTTCTTACCACATAAATTAAAAATTCATAGAATATCACAACCACCGACTAACGCTCAGAACTATCCACAATCCGCAACCTCTAAGTAGCTGGACAGTAATCGTACCTGTACACTATTTATCGTAAACGTAGCATACAAGTGAAATTTTCGTGACTCATATATTTATAATGTGTAGCTTTTTAGCTTGAATCTACGCCAGAGTAATTTTAAACTAGTTGAGAGGAATTTTAGTAAATCATATTTTTGAGAAAGCGGCCCAACCCCAAATGAGCATTCGCATTTGTGCATCGAAAATGTACAAATGAGCATTTGAAACCATAATCTCCAGCCCCAAAGTGCAAAACGTTATAGGATAGGACATCTAATTTTTTAGGATGCTAGGATACCATCTTGGTGGACTGAAGTGGTGTGTTCTCTACCCTCCATAAAGTGCCGTTTGACCAAAATATGATGTTCCTTCAAGCAGATTTCCAAAATCTTTATAACAATCTAAGACTTTGATGGATTTATTTACACTTTAAAAGTAACCAAATTCATTAGGAATAAAAAAATAAAATGAACCAATATAGTACACGCAGTCGTAGTAAATCCAAAGTAAGAGTCTGGCGGTGTATTCAGTTAAATCAGGAAATAGTTTACTTACCTATGTGTAGTGAATTATTCACGGTTCTCACGTAATCCTAATGGTCCTGAACCGATTTTCGAGTTCTGATCCTCTCTATTGGGTCATAGATATTTCCTCCAGGGTTCCATTTTTGAAAAATTTACCTGTAGTTATTTTCGGCTGACAGATGCGAATGGAAAACTTGGTATGGTGAAGTATACTGTGTGGAGCATGCCACAGAAAGGCGTGTACAACGCGTTAAGTTAAAATGAATTTAATTCTCTTAAACAGGTTAGATCAGTTAAATCTAGGTAATATTTTTTTTATTAAAATTATAAATGCTTGGATTTCTATGGAAACCAAATTTTCATCTAAAAATCGCCAAAAATAGAATATCCAGTCAAAAATCTAAAAGCTGTGGTTATTTTAAGTCTTCAGGAAATAGTTTAAAGATTAAATATTTGTATGGATTTTTTTCCTAAATTAGTTTGTTCTGATTGTTATCGGTTTTCCTTCATTTCAGGTTTAGGTTCATATTTTGTGTCCATACTAGATTTTATCCACGAATGGTTTACATGTGGTACGTTTGGATTATAAGCCACCAGTGTGTCACGGGAAAGGTGTACAACGCGTTTAAAATGTTTTGAAATTTATTTGTTAAACTATTAGTATCCCTTTTCTGGGTTTTTTTTAATTTTATATGATATTTTAATTTTTTATGCTTTATTTCATTGAACGAACACATAATATGATCTTTAATTCGCGTAATTTTTAATGTCAAGATAAAAATAGATTATATTTTTTGTTTTTTTTTTTCACACGTAAACATTACAAAAACCTTCTCCAAAAGATATAGATAATAGAAAAAGCGTTTCATAATAGGGGCTATCGTTTTCATAAAAAGTAAACACAAAAATGCCTTCTTTAGCGTTAAATAGAGACAGGCAGAAGTTGAGATGATACCCATTTCGGCTTTTTAGGATATAAAACGTAAAAATAACTGAACATTCGAAGCAATGTACAGACAGAATTAATTTTATTTACATAGATAGTACTTGTCCCACTTGTGGGTCTAGTTTGCCTTTTCGTTGATTCACATTATAAAAAGGTAAACACAAAATTGCCTTCTTTAGCGTTAAAGAGAGACAGGCAGAAATTGAAATAATACCCATTTCGGCTTTTTAGGATAAAAAACGTAAAAATAACACAACTAAACATTCGAAGTAAGTTACAGACAGAACTAATTTTATTTACATAGATAGTACTTGTCCCACTTATGGGTGTAGTTTGCCTTTTCATTGATTCACATTAACTTAATTAATTCATTCATGTTTTTAATTCCTTAAAACCCCTGGAACTAGCAACAATATTAAAGCGCTGGACCACATAACCGGCACACGTGTGGCACTGGTATTTTTAATTTCAAATAACGAATTACCATTAGTGATATCTGAAAATGGAAATCTTTTCTACATTGGGAATTTTGTTTGAAGAATTCACTCAAGAAAGGAATGTTTGTCTCGGTTTTTAGCGTCATGGAGATGGCAGATCACAGAAGCGTCTGGGTCTGTTTGGTAGCCAGGTTATCTCAATTAAAATGTTCGCGTGGTTATTTTAATGTCTTCGGAACCAATAAAAGTACTAAAGATTAAATATTTGGTTTCTATGGATTTTTTTCACACGTAAACATTACAAAAACCTTCTCCAAAAGATATAAATAATAGAAAAAGCGTTTCATAATAGGGGCTATCGTTTTCATAAAAAGTAAACACAAAAATGCCTTCTTTAGCGTTAAATAGAGACAGGCAGAAGTTGAGATGATACCCATTTCGGCTTTTTAGGATATAAAACGTAAAAATAACTGAACATTCGAAGCAATGTACAGACAGAATTAATTTTATTTACATAGATAGTACTTGTCCCACTTGTGGGTCTAGTTTGCCTTTTCGTTGATTCACATTATAAAAAGGTAAACACAAAATTGCCTTCTTTAGCGTTAAAGAGAGACAGGCAGAAATTGAAATAATACCCATTTCGGCTTTTTAGGATAAAAAACGTAAAAATAACACAACTAAACATTCGAAGTAAGTTACAGACAGAACTAATTTTATTTACATAGATAGTACTTGTCCCACTTATGGTTGTAGTTTGCCTTTTCATTGATTCACATTAACTTAATTAATTCATTCATGTTTTTAATTCCTTAAAACCCCTGGAACTAGCAACAATATTAAAGCGCTGGACCACATTACCGGCACTACTTGGCACTGGTATTTTTAATGGTTCAAATAAACAACGAATTACCATTAGTGATATTTGAAAATGGAAATTTTTTCTACATTGGGAATTTTGTTTGAAGAATTCACTCAAGAAAGGAATGTTTGTCTCGGTTTGTAGCGTCATGGAGATGGCAGATCACAGAAGCGTCTGGGTCTGTTTGGTAGCCAGGTTATCTCAAGGCTAATAACCCAAGTTTTTGTTGTGGATGTGTTATCGTCTATGTCTGTTCGTTAGTTCGTCTTAGATGCACTCCCTCAGTGGTCTGTGTTCTCCTTTTCGTGGTTTTATTCTTGAATAATAGTATTTTTTCAATATCAATAATTTAAATTTCAATAATAATTTTCTTTAGCCATAATAAAAAACATTAGTCAAAAATTTATTATTGCAAGATTAAACAATCTTTCATTACCGCCACGCGGTTTGGATGATCTTAGTACAGTATAAACCTTGACTCCATTTTTAATAATGGATAGTCAAAGGTATAAGAGTCACGTTTTAATTTTAGGAGTCCAGTAGCGCGCGAAACCTGTTTTTTGTTAGAAACCTTAGACACTCCAAAATTCGTCAATCAAATCCTTTAATTCGCAGAAGCACTACCTCCTGAATGGTTTCCATAACATCTGTGTGCGCCACCTCACCGTCCTTATATGTGAGTCTGTTGCCAGCAGGCCTTTCACTGCATTTTAACTAGCGAGGGACCTTCGTTCACATACCTGATGAAGTTTCCAGAGGAATTCCACTTCCAATCGTTTAACCTCACGTGTTCTGAGATTCCATAATATGTGTAAAAGTTACAAAGGGAGATATAATTGCTGGATCAAATCACATGACTCCACAGAACTTCTACTATCTTGAATTTTTAACACTCTGAGCAACGTTAAAACTCTGAAAAACGTCTCATATCTCTTCAAACACTAAATTTAAATTCTTTTTTTTAATTGATTTATTGGTGATGGCGATTCTACCAATAATGATTTTTATTGCGGATATTTTCCATCACGATTTTATGTAAAACGTTTCACGTCGTTTTGGGAACTGGAACCACATCGCTTCATCAGGTGCCTAAACGATTAGTACGTAAGCCGGTATAACGCTGAAAATAAAAAAAAATAAAGTGGTCAAACACTCGCAAACAGTACCATACACCAATAGCCGCGTACACAAGAAACGAAACACGTCCACTCTCACAAATACTCTAGGAAAACTCCTTATGGACTCCTACTTAAACTCTTCAGATATTATGTACTAATCGTGTTACGCATTAGTTTATAGCTCAACTGAGTACGGAATCAGATCCCAGATCCCGAAACGTCATAAAACTTTGCTTGACTTAAAATCGTGATGGGAAATTTCCGTAATAAAAAATGTTTGTATTTACTTTCCTGTGGAAAATAGGTTAGATCATGGATATGTCTAAAGTTTTCTCAGTTCATCTAACCAGCTGTTCTTAATCTTTTATATTTAAAATTAAATACAATTGTTCTAGTAGTTTCTATGGAAACCTGTTACATGTTTTCCATCTTAAAAATCACCAACACCCCCCCATAGCTAAGACATATCCATGTCAAAATCTAAATAACCAATTTTAAAAATAAAAATCAGATTAGTTTGAAATCAGAATATGTTTATCTATATAAATGAAATTAGAGTTTTGTCGGTACATTGCTCAGAGTTATTATTTTTTTTTGTTATTTTTACGTTTCGTGCGTTAGAGAAGCCGAAACAAGTCTTAGCTGAATTTGTGTCTGTTTGTTGAAGCATTTTAGGAAGGTTTTAGCTTAGGTTTAGCATAAGGGTTCTGTGTTGTCTGTCAAGGATCTCCACAATCTCTGTGACAAGACTGTTCACTGCATCAACTGTGGACTGACCTTGCCTGAACCCGAACTGATCCTCGGAAAGTATGTTGTGTAGTTCAAGGAACACAGTCATCTGCTCTAAAAAAAGCTTTTCCAAAAATTTTACTGTACACTGGCAGGAGGGAAATCGGGCGATAATTGCTCTTTAGAAGGGGTTCACCTTTTTTGAAGACTGGAATGACTTTTGAATCTTTTGACAATAGTGCACTTGGAAGTATGCCGCTCTCAAAAGAGGCGTTTACCAATATTGTGAGAGGGCCGACCAAGTATTCGGCGCACTGTTTAATGAGTAAAGCCGACACGCCATTGACATCTGTTGAGTTTTTAGAAGGAAACGTGTCCTTATAGCCCGCGCCTCTAGCTCGGTAACTGGAAACAAAACCATAGACGCCAGGGGTCCATTGTTTGACTGAGATGAAACGGTAGATCGAGGTGGTCTAGAAGTGCCTGAATTTGCTGATGGGTTAGCAACACGTGTAAAGAATTTGTTAAGTTGATTTTCGACTTCAAAAGAACTTCAGTGGGTGTAGTATTCACTTGTATGGATTAACGCCCGCACTATTGAATACTACGTTAATCCACAAAGACCATCCTCATAATTAGACCAGTTCATAGGTAGTGGTTCGGACTCCACGTTATACTGTAGGTCCCTTATATATGCCACTGACTATTGGGCTATTATAGTTCTGTGTAAGGAATATGTCAGCCTTATTCAGTAACAATACTACAAGATCGCGCCACAATCACTACACTCATTTCTCATTCATACCTGGCTTAAAATACCTACCTGGGTAGGTTGCTATTTTAGTTAAAAGTTAAAAGTACGAGCATAAAGTATTCGAGTGAGTATGGTGAATATAAGAGTTTATATAGTGTGAATTGTGTTGTAGTGATGGTGGCCGTGTCGTCCACCGTGATCCCGCTTCCCATCTACAAGGTTGGCGTTGGCGTCGGAGTCCAAGGACCCAAGTCTCCACTGCCGGGCAAGCCACCGGGTGACTACAAGCTGGTCACTGGTACGGTATAGGCAAGGATTAGGCGAGGCCGACTCTGGCTCTACTACAGGCCGGGTCCCTTTTATATTGTCCATTTGTCCAGGTCATAATGTCATGGTTTTTTACGGTTTTGTACACTATGGAACACTATAAAATGGGACATTATAAAACACCTTTGTTTGGAAAATTTATTTAATTATTGTATTTCGGATTTCGTAGTATCCAATATCACTATACCTAAAAGTACACTCTGTTTCGAAACAACACTGACTATTACTAACTAACCTGACTATACTTTCATAGTTTGGGACACTTGAAATTGGACATTATGAAACATCCCTAGTAACACCCCGAGTGTGACGTCACGGAATGAGTACTCCGGCCTGTGGCAGAGTCGGTTTTTGTATAGGCCTACCGCCACCCTAGTTGTTTCTTTATTTGTGTATTATTTATTATTTGTGTATTATCATTATTTGTGGCTTGGCACGTCTTACAAAATATTATACACCGAAAGAGGGAATTTATAAGAACTGGAAAGGTAGCCATAGCCAATTTACCTGATTCTCAGAGAAGTAAAGTGAACTTTCAAACCAATCCACATTAAGGATTGGGCCGTACAACACCCTGGAGGATTCACACTCAAACTCAGTCCCTTAGTCAAGGAAAGGGTTTACCCCTAGTGTACTATTTGGAAGAGATAATCATTGAATTGCACATAGCAAGCTAAATTATATATTTGAAAATACCATCAAAAACATAATCATTAGAAATGTAACATAATTAATCTTATGTTTATAAGACACCCTGGGAGCCATATTTTTTTCATTTGAGGGTACAAGCGACAATATATAAGTGTAATGCATCTTGTAACTATCTTGTAACTTTCGAATGTGACTTATTGGTAATTGGTAATAAAGTCTCATAAAAAATTAAGCCATCCAACAATCACTGCCAAAATTCATAGTCTAGTATTTAAGGGCTATAAAAAGAGTGACGAATACGGGAAAACAGTAAAATCCCCGTAAAAATCTTTGATTGTTTAAAACTAAAGGTGTAACATTCGTTTACCTTATCCACTCGTACATTTTTAGTGTTCATTTTCTTTGTTTATATTTCTCGTTCATTTTGGAACCATGCCAAAGTCGGGCGATAACATAGCCTGACAACATGTACTCTACAAACATCCAAGTACTGTATGTGTTATAAATGTTTGATGGCATTTTTTTAAATCAAACTCTTTGTGTACTGGATTTTAGTAGTCATCAGGCTTTTACATTTTTACTTTCTCCCCTTATACATATGGAGTATATGGAGAAAGTATTGTTTTCGTCAAAATTTTCGAATTTGAGTTGAGGGTGGATATATCCGTTTTGGGGTCCCCTGAATCCAAAAAGTGGGTTTTGACGTGATGTCTGTCCGTCCGTGTGTCTGTGTGTGTGTGTGTGTGTGTGTGTGTGTGTGTGTGTGTGTGTGTGTGTGTGTGTGTGTGTGTGCGTGTGTCTGGATGTGTACAGTGCCACAGCCTACCCCGTTGGTCCGATTTAGATGAAATTTGGCATGTATATATATAGTCACCGTATCTCCAGGGGTTTTTTTTCATTTTTTTGAATTTTTGATTTTTAAGGGTAGTTCACCCCTAAAAACCCTTAAAAAACGTGAAAAATCCAATTTTCTCAAAAACGGCTCTAACGATTTTGATTAAAATTTGATAGTTTATAGTGCACAGAGCACTAAATAATTTGACACCACCCGCATATCTGTAAAAATGACGGTTCAAAAGTTATGGGCTTTTAAATGTCAAAAAAATCAAATTTTTAAATTTTCAGCGAAAACAATAAAAGTAAAGTATAACTTGACTGGTACCATTGAAACCAGCTTAAAAAACTAAACAAATTAGTATTTTGAATTATTTGTCTACGACTAACGGTTCCAGAGAAAAGTTAAATTTACTGTCCACGATAAACGCAGTACGTTGTCTGAAAGCGCCCAATGTTATTCTTATGGAGAATATAAAAAAATCAATTTCTTCCTTACTTTCCACCGTTTTCCATGAAACTTGGTATGAAGTGTAAGGTCAAATCACCGAACAAAACCAGCTCAAAAAAGCTTGGTATTACCGGGGGGGGGGGGGGTTCCCCCATACAATTTGAACAATAAATTATTAAATGATATTTAGAATAACTTTGTAGAACATGATAGTTTTATTACAGATTGTCTTTTTTTAATTTACTTAAGAGAGAAAGTATGTGTTAGTCCACTGGTACCGTTTATTTAAACAGTTAAAGAAGCAACTTTTACTCCAGACATGTCCACCTCGTCAGGAATTCTATCGTTTCATATTATCATTAGACGTTACATTACTGTAAAATAATTTTTGGTGACAGTCAGACGTAAGGCTCAAAATACAGGAAGTTTTAATTTGAGGACATCTCGGTGTTAAAGTATATTAATCATATGTTTTTTACTAATGTCGCTATGGTTACCTAATTATAATGGAGTGTTGGGGTAGTGTAAAATTATCTTAAAAGTGTTGTACATTTATTGATCTTTAAATTAAAATAAATTGTTCTTAAAACTACTCTGCTGTCCAACTTCTATAAATTAATAAGTAAAACAAGAGTAAAATCCCGACACTCGGTTGGCAACCGTGGTTGCGCAACACCCACTTGCGAGACAAGTAACAACCATCATTGGCACTTGGCAGTCCCCGCACTGCTTAGTGGCCAAGGCCCCCAGTGGTCGAGACGGACAGTCGTTATTTTTTCTTTCAACGCTGAAATTATACTTCAAATATCTTATAGCTCTCAGTAATTCACATAGTAATTTCATAACAGACTGTCGACTTGTTACTTCTTATACTGCGACAATAGTTTTAGGTACTGTGACCCATTTAATGAAAATTTACATTTAACACTTCAAGGGATCTTCAATGGTTCATGGTCAGACTCTGTTCCTGGAATGTGGCTTGGCTTGGGTCTCAATAATCAGCACATATGTTATAAATTCTCTGTAAACACTGCACTGTTAATTTTGAATCCTTGTAGGCTATGGCCAAAATGACTTTATTAAATTAGATCGTTTTAATTCTTTTACAATTTAAATGTTAAATAAATATGATTAAATGATGATATTTATTTATTGAGTAGGCTACGAGTGATTAACTATTTATGGACTCGCATGCATATATATATACAAATTGGAAATTTAAGTGGTGGCAAGTAAATATTGTGTTACATAATAAAAGGGTGATTTTCTGAGGAGGTGATACCTACTATTATTATTGTCTATTCTTATGACTTGGAGATAACATAATATCCGAACATACACTTACAAACTAGCAATAAAGGAATAGAGAAAGGAGAGACATCAACATAAGTAGATAAATATTATTATGAGCTGTTTGGAGAAGATAAATAACTAAACCTAATATTATATAAACGATCTTAATACTGAATAATGAATGGATGGGATGGAATGCTACATGTATTTGTTGATTGTTTATGGTAAAAATGTCTACTTTCAGTATTCCTTACAGCAGCAAACCTGCATACTCTTTCTCATTAATCTCGTTAATCTTATGGAGAATAGTGGAAATCTCTTATTTATATTGATCAAGCTTGTCATACTGTTGATTTGGAAATTCACTGAGTACGCAGGTCTGCTGAGACGGGGGTACTTAATTTACATAAACATTCATCACATAACCTTAAATAATAAGTTATTTCTCTTTGCTTATGATTCGGTTATTATATCCCTCACCTGTTCTTGGGTCGGGGTTTTTAGTCTGCTACACTGAACCTAATAAAAGTCAAGAACCTAGAATCGAACTACGTTTTGGTGTGAAATATTTCCATCGTCCTCAGGAAAAAAATTAAAAGAAATATTTTAGTTAAAACTCAATAACAAATTTCTTACATCGAGTTCATATAACATTTCTACTTTTATATCTGTTGTCGCTATAAAATTGAATTTGTTTTTCGCTATTTTATTTAAACGTACCTGTAAAATATTTGCAAAAAATTTTACAAACAAATTTCAAAATTTTTTACATACCAGAATTTTAAAAATATATTTTAATAACTTGTTCCAGTGCCTAAAAAGAAGGGGAGTGGCAAAACCAGCAGCGCTTCCGACAGACCTACACAGAAGAAGGCCGAGAGCATGAAGAAAAAAGACTTCCTCTGACCTGGCTGTAAACAAGGTTCACTGCAAAACAAATAGACGAGGACCAAATAATTTCTTTTGTATGCATACCAAATTCTAGCTATTTCATGTAAAACATGCATTAATAATTAGATTTTACAAAACGAGTAAGTCACAAATTATGTAAGTTAATACCAATTTTACAATCATATTGTATTTAGCAAGTTTTTATACATTAGTGTGATTATAAAAAACGTTAGTAACATACTAATAATAGAATGGGGTAGGAAATACCACAAAGGATTATTAGGGTAAAGTAAACTTAACTAATCTGTATATATTTGTAAAGTGTTAATAAAATTTTTACATTTTTGTTACTGTATTTATTATTTTATTTTAATTTACCTCGTTTAACTACAAAATACAAAAAAAGGAGTAAGACCTTACAATAATATTTGATTTCTATTTACCCTTAACCGTTACTTATAATAATAATAATAACTTATGATATCCCTAATTGGTTATTTATGTTTTGGCTATTGCAAATTTTACAATTTGGAAAGACCTGTTTATTGTTTATAGTCGGTCTATATACTAGGATTAAAATCAATTGAAGCTTCAAGGTCAAATTTAAATTAAGTCGTATGGTTCATTAAAACACATGTCACTGAATTATGACAATTGTTTATTATTAATCTCCAATGTTTTGTAAAGATTCTTAAAAGAGCACTTAACTTATTTAAGTGTGTTTATTAATCATTTATTTATGAGTTAGGCTTAAGGGTTTGCATCATTAAGAGAAACAACTTAATGCTATATTGAAAAAGAGAACGCGACAAAACTCCACGCAATAAATAATAATTATTCTAATAATATTTTAATTTTTTTGCCTAAATTTTGATTATAAATTATTTTATGGGCTTATGATTGTGTAAAGAAAAATGAAGCTATAATGTTTGGGGCATGACATACGGAAATAATAAACACTTATAGTAAAGTTTAAAGGGTAAATTAATATGAATCTAAAACAAGGATGTGACTGCGCTTATCATGCCATGTTTACATCTAAACCTATGTTCCTTGATCAGCATGTAGAGATTAGGTTTACCAAATGAACAACAGATACAGCAGACACAACCATATGTTAAAATTAAATGTTATTAAATTCAACTGCATTAATAAGTGACCTTGAAACTTCTATTGATTGTAATCCTAGTATAGCAGTTACTTACTTCGTTACTATCAGGAAAACTCTTTGCCAGTGCGAGACGAAGTTGATGAGCACGGAATTCACATCAAGCTCTGGCAAAGAGCTTTTTAGACGAGTATTGAGCAATAAGCCTAATGTTTTCATACTAAAAAGACTTCTATAAGTCATACAATTACAAAAAAACAATTCCATAACATAACATCGATGAGGGGCTGACTGAGGCCAATGATTTGACAACGCTGAAAATCAGGTGTTACGTTGAGTTCGTAACTTCTAAAAGCTGATCGGGAAAGAAATTTCCGGCAAAAATTGAATTCCACCTCAAAATTAAAATTGTTTAAACATTAGTTTGATTTACAATCTGTTAGGTCTGTATAAAAATAATAATAAGTAAACTTAACTTAGGACTGGAAATATTACATTATTTGACTGTCATGAGTTGGCGAAAGTTCCTCGAAGTTTACTTCCATAAGTCCCAATGGGTTTTAGTATTTGCTTTGGGCAAAATAATTTAATATTTATTAATAATTTAGAGTGTTATGTTGACGAGCCATGATAGTTTTCTGTTGTTTAGGTTAAGCAGTTTATTTCAAGTGTGAGATTTCCACGTAAGTTTACTCTCTAAATACAAGCCGAAATATTTCAACACTTCAGTTGTTGTTAACATTTTTCAAGGAAACAGGAGGGAATATACCGGTTTTAAACGTAAACCTAATATGGGCTGACTTTCTTTCATTCACTTTTATGCGCCATCTTTTCAGCCAATCCAATTAACTATTTAAGATCCTTTAAAGGATTGCCGAGGCATGTTTTTTTCATTATGGGAAGCCTTTATAGCAGTGTCATCTGCAAAGGAGGCCATTTTAGACTCCCAGTTTGTTAGTTTATGCTGAGTATGATGCATAAAGGACAACTTCAAAAACACTACCTTGAGATACTCCCGATTGTATGCTGTAGAAGCTCGAGAGAAAGTCTTTAAGCATAATTTAATAAAAGAACCTGATACTCATACCGGCATATATTGTAAAACGTATGTATAGGAGTTTTTTTTTAATTTTATACAGTAGGCCTAGTCCTTTGTTCCAAACCTTATCGAAGGCTTGAAGAAGATACTTGATGGGGGTCCAGGCTTTTGTATCACTACAATATGTGAGATTTTCCACTTGATTGAGTAATATTCTAGTCTTAAAACTAGGTCCATTTGAGTTGGGGCTTCAATAAGTTCATCGCTGATGCCAATGCCAGTTATCATTAGCCTTAAAGCTTTTCAAAATATTTAAAAATACCCCCGTCGCAGCAGACCTGCGTACTCAGTGAATTTCCAAATCAATAATATAATAATAATACTAACATATGACAAAGTTTTATATCTCCCAATAAATATGAGAGTTATTTGCTTATTCTCCATAAGATTAACATGGGAAAGAGTATGCAGGTTTGCTGCTGTAAGAAACATTCCTAGCATATATTATTTTTATTTTGACTCTTCCACAATCTCACCAAACAACTTTAAGTCAACCTTCAATTAATTCTATTAATCCCCACAATATTTATAATATATCTTTCCGACTCAAAACAATTTACTGAGACAAATGGTTCTACAAAGAAGCATAAGAGAACATAAATTTGACTATCAAACTTCATAAAGTGGTAAATGTTTGATCAAACAACCCACCAAGGATTGCTTGCACTTGGAGTAAGTCAGCTGAAGAAACACCGTAGGCCTAGTCTAGAGTTACGTCAAATGTTTTAATATTAAACTGTGACCCGATATATGTATGTGCCCTCATCAAGTAAAGTTAAAGAAACAAAATAGACCAGAAACCAAAAATAAATGCATGTTGCTAAGGAAATTAAACTTGTATACACAGTATATTCTTTAGTCTCTACCACATCACTACAAACTATAAACAAAACAATATAGATCAAACAGACTATTTTAAAAGGACATAAGCTAAACAAAACGAGGCTATCCTACCCCTCACCCTACGTCCAGGGATCCGCCCGCAATCATAACCCGAGGCTCGTCGTCGGCTCCTGGTCTAACCTCTCCGCCTAAACCTAAACTCCTCGGCAAGAGGAACAAAATGACTGAGATAAGGTAGGTAGTAAAATGTGATATTTGCCCCAATGGCGTCTTTCCAGGTGATGATGAAGGCCGTTGGCTGCGAATGCGGTAAATGGTACAATATTACATGTGTGAAAGTCACAAGTAGGCAATATAACAAGGCATTGGTCGCTCAGACTTTCCATTTGACTTTTGTCTGCAGCACCTGCCTAACAATTAAAGCAAATCATAGGAACAGTATAGACCCCACCTCTCTCACAGGTGACTGCCCTAGCCAGGA
The DNA here is from genome assembly GCA_023375725.1 of Nephotettix cincticeps. Taxonomy (NCBI): domain Eukaryota; kingdom Metazoa; phylum Arthropoda; class Insecta; order Hemiptera; family Cicadellidae; genus Nephotettix; species Nephotettix cincticeps. The sequence goes on from CM041785.1 coordinate 41,308,762, forward strand.
AAATACTGATATAGAAGTTGAACAACATATCACCCAATATAAACCTATTAGAAATTCTTACTAACGACCTCGATGAAATGCAAAAACAGTTATAAGGAACTAAGAAAGAAAATTTGAAATTAAACGAGCTACTTATTATTAAAATGGAATTTATAAATAATTAGAAACAAAACTATAAACAGCCTTCTTAATAAGCAATCTCTCCTCAGAACAGAAATTACTCTGGATAATTCTTGCTGAAGAAACAGGCCTGAATGACCTTAGGATGGGACAACCTAAATACCGAGTCGCAGCCTTGGCAAATAGAGTGCCGCCAAGAAAAAAAACCAAAAACGCTCCACCATTGACTTGTTTCCAGCAGACGGTTGGACTGGAAAGCAAATCTAACCTAGATGTGGCAGCAAACCCACCTAACATGGGGTACTCATAAAGAGTTACCACCTGCCACAAAAAATGTTAGCCGATCTCGACTTAAATTCAGTCATTCTGTGTATTTAATTTTCAAGGATTGTTGTCCTATATCTCTCACCTGAGATCAACCAAGGCTCTAATTATTAATTTAAGATACTAATGGGTGAATACACACTAACAATGACAAACAGTTAAACTGAATTGGTATCGCTCGACCAAATTCAAGACCAAGTAATTATAAATTATTTCTAAAATTCAGTCTGAAATTAGTTGTAAAAAACCTACATCGAATGATAACCGTAATGTTCAAAAGGTGAGAGAAATTCTGGGTGGCAAAGGATTAGTGTTGATGCTAATTTACGTAGCCATAGAGAGTTAGCTCAGGTGGAGGTATTGGCAATCAGTCAGACAAAGATTTGTAACGGTGTTGTCATGTGGTTATAAGGACAGCTGTTTAGTGGAACTGAAAACATTCCCTTTAGACATATTCATGATCTAACCTATTTCCCACAGGGAAGTAAATACAATCATTTTTCACTGATTTATGGATACTGATTGAGTTTAAACCTTGATGGATAGAGAGATTCTTTCACATATTAAAGTATATTATTTATAATTCATCTATAATCAAGAGATATAATGAAAAAATCACCCGTTGTTGAATTCGAGAAGTAATACTGCAGCCTACCACAAGATTTATTCCTTTTGCGATGGGTACACGAGTTTTAAGGTGAATATGAATGAAGGGAGCGTGTGGTGAGCGAAGTGGGTTCCATGAAATATAGCTTTGTTACTGGCAATGACCAGCTGAATCATTTTACTCACTTGACAAGATAATTTAAACACAAATGAACAAAGCAGCCAACTGGAAATACGAGTGTTTAGTAAATACAATCGTGGTACGCGCTTATATGGCTATAATCGCTTCACCAGTGCCACCATCTTGTTGTCTTGTGTTGGATTGTTTAATTTAAAAAATACATATTTATTATTCAATTAAATTTGATAATCAATTAGTATCCAACTTGTTTTATAATGTTTAAAATAGTATTTAATTTTGTAATTCCCTAAATTATCAATTTAACTTTATCTTAACACTTCGAACATCTTATTACGACTATCGTATGGTCCGTAAAGCTATCACGAAATTGTTTCATTAATTATTGAATTGTTTCTATTGGACAAAAACGGAAGACTCTTAAACCGAATCATATGGTTGAACGTCAATACTATTGTGTTAGTGAATAAATGTAAATTAAAGCTAACCTCATACCATTGTTGGGAATTCCACTGCGCCTTCATTTATGAGATAAGGCATTTTGCAGCTCAGCAACGTTTAGGCCTACATCAAGAGTTGAAGGCGATCGTTTTCTAATGTTTGTATCAGAGTGAACGTGTACTAACAATAGCAAAAATTGTGTTTTATGCTAAAACAATAAATGGTAATTTTGATTTCATCTGTGCTATCCTCAATAAATTAAGTTAAATGAAAAAACTCAATCTTTTTGTTAGATTATTTATTTAAGTATCCACCATATTATTTTTCTTACACGTAATCTATAATCGATTTTGAATAAAATATTTTGTAATGGTGAAGATCTTTAAATAATAAATAAACTAGATAACTGTTGAAGGCTGTCTACAGTGACGTCAAATATTAAAGCAAACGCAATGCTATTAAACATATAAATAGTTATAGTTTATCTATTAAAACGAAAATACAGTTGATGCAAACACCAAACACTACTATAAGCATCGTTACATATTTTAATTACAGCAATAACTTTCTTTGATACTATCATATAAATAAACAATTGTACGAGGTAAGAGAGATTATGAGGTTTGGGAAAGATGGGATGAATAGTTTAATATCTATTTGATAAATATTAAAGTGATAGTTGTTCTGAAAACTGTTGACCATTTCCGTTTCCTTTGATACGACTGTATGTGAAGATATCTTCTCAGAATCCTTTAATAAATGGATATTTACTATGGAAAATAATGAATATCGTGTGTCATGAATACATGGTATATCATTACCGTACTTCACTTCATCGAATTTCACTTCATGGTAAAATAAACTATTATCTCGGATCAGATTAAAACAAACATCCATATTAAGTTTGGTCTAAATGACATTTGAAACATCATGTACCTACAGATAAACCAATTATTTTACTACAAAAGACATTTTTACGTATTCTATGCAGGGAAAAAGGTCGGAGCAAAATTTAATACATTTCTAGCTCCCAATTTTTTAAAATTCTAACAGAGCATATGAAATTAACCAAAAATCGTAGTAAGTATAATAAACTCATCAAATCTTTATTTTTAGAAACTGAACATGTTTGCCTTTTTCCGAATAGTGCAGTAAGAAAATTTTCATAATATATGTGTGTATAAGTGTGTATATATATTTAACCTACATTAGTTTATTGTAAATGAGATCTTTACAATCAATGTACTAGTCATATTTTATATCAGTGTGTCGACCACAGTTCTTCTAGCTTGAGCTTGATATATAGCCTAAGTCAGTGGTAATCAGCCCATACAGGTTGTAACCTCGGGATGCAGACTTTAATATTCTGAAGTTTGTTTTAGAAGTTATAATAAAATGTGAATATACTGTAATATTATTTAATGTGTGATCAATAAAGAATTTCAATTCAATTCAATTATTGCTTAATTCAATTATGTACTTATTTAGACCTACTCCTTCTTATATTAACACACAAATATTGCTTCCCACCTCTTTTTATCACTGTTTGTTGCTTGCTTAAAATGTAAATTGCTTTTTTATTATTTACCTACTGAACTTGTAAAGCTATTTTTTGTAAATAGGTGCAAAGCTGTAGGAAATTGGTTTTAGGTATACATATTACTCCGTATGCACTTCTAATAATTCTCGTCTACATTTGAACGGAGAAGGCCTCGTTGAATCCAGTTCAAAGACAAACGACACGTTCAAAGATGTCTAAAGCATAACTAGAGTTAAATTTCTATGAAAAGCACCAGTCACCTATCAACTGTAATGAGTTAGTGAGTGAAATGCTTTGTGAGTGAATACAAAGCCCGCTTCAGGTTCTGAAGGTTGTCGGTTCGATCCTAAAAATATTCTTAGGACAAGTTTGTAACTGTTCCTGGACTCTGTTGTCTTTTATCATTGGGCTGGAAGAGCTAAATGACGTCAGTTCCATCACACTCTTCCGTTCGTTACTCCTCACTCGGGGTCTCGCGATGAATGAATGAATTACTAACTCGTAACAATGTTCCGATACTATCGATAAATATCGTTAGCCACGTTTCGATATATTTGCTATCGTATTGATTACCTAAAATATTGAAATATTATCGGAGTTTAAAATATGATTGTGAAATCATCGTTTTATATCGCATAAAATAATGTTACATATTTCTATAAAAAATATCATATTTTTGTATAAATCAAAATATTAACGACATTTATCGTAAGAAACTGTTAAGTTGCTTTGCGTACAGAGCTCGCCAATGTAAGAATGTGTAAAAAATAAATGCTTTGCGTCTAATTCAGAACTTTATTATTATTTTTAAATTTATTCCATACTAGCCAAAGTACCAGTTCTTCGCACGGGTAAAAAAGGCTGAGAGGTGTTTGTAGGCTCTACTGATACATTTAAGTTATTGTTAATTAATTCTTCATTGTTTACAAAATGACAAAACATGAGTGTCTACAACATGACAAAGTAACATCTGTCAAGTAATGGGAGAGGATAAGGATTAACGTAATAGAGACAGTCATCGGGGAAAAACTTAAAATCTACCATTCCACTATTTCGAACTAATAATTCACTAATTTCGATCCAGCAGTTTATCTGAAAAATCAACTTTATTTCTTCTTCCTCCCGAACTGTCAAAATATAGTATAAACGGATGTTGTCAGAAAATGTAAACATTGAAACCTAGGACGATCACGGCAGCTCATTCTTCTTTTTCTTCCCGATATGTCAAATTTTAGTGTTCACAGCTGTTGACATTCAAGTAATTTTATGTTTTCATTCTTTGAAAATGTAAACATTGAAACTTAGGACGTTCATGGGGCGTAGCCCGAGGGGATTTTAAGGGAACTAATATGCCTATGTGTTGCATAAGTTTAAGATCTACCTTTCTATAAAATTTCAAACCGGTCGATTCAGTATTTTTCGCGTTTACTTGCCACAACAAACCCACAAACATACAGAAACGACCTCTTCTTTATAATATTATTGATTATACGTGTTAATATATTTAACTGACATTATATTGTTCTAATAAATTGTACGAGTATGTAAGTGTAAGCTATTTATGAACATTAATATTAAACAATTTATATTAAACACACACACAGTTTCACGACAATCGGTTCTACCAGCTGGTCTCGGCAGCCATGTTGCGCAACGGTTAAGTCCCGTGTCTCCGTCACTTCTCAACGTTTACATTTTGCAAACCCAAGACGAATGACAACTTTCCCCTCTTAGTTGTTTGCAATTTTTGTAAATTTTTCTACCTGTAAGACCGTGACTCTTAATTATTTGTTCTCAGATCCTTATCGAATCCAAAATAAATAGTTCATTTATTTTGTATCGTTAGGATATTCATTTTCAAACTGTCTCGTAACAAGATCGTCTACAATATACGCAATAATTTTGTGACGCTTCGATACTCGACCCAGTTTCTTTTTTCATTAGGGGTTTTACTTAATGAACCAAGTAAATGCTTATCTTTGTCAGCAACGAAGGTACATGTTATTAAATCCATTAATTCCATCAAACTCACCATTCATCCATATATATTAGACTGAGGCCGAGTCGTGTCCTATAATCCACTACGGTGACCACGGTGGTCACTAATTATTGTGGATAGTTGTGAACGATGGTCGGTGGGTGTAGTGTTCTCTTGTGTACTACGTTAATCTGTTAGACTATCCTCATAATTAGACCAGTTTGTAATTTAGAGGTAGTAGTTCGGTCTCTACCTTAAACTGTAGGTCCCTTATATATGCCATTGTCTATTGGGCTATTAACAGTTCTGTCTGAGGAACATGTCAGCCTTAGTCAGGAAAAAGACTACAAGATGACACCACAATCATCTTACACTCATTTCTCTTGTATAATGCAAGTGCATTTGGGCGCAGTTAGACTATTTACCCCACTGGTTATAAGGAGAGATGATTAGAGGAACTGAAAACATTCCGTTTAGACTTATCCATTCATGATCTAAGCCATTTCCAAAGGGGAAAAGGAAATACATTTTATAAGGTATATTTTGTAAAGTATCAGTTAAGAAAACTCAAAATTTAATTATAAAGATTGGACATAATCATTTCATTTTAAATGGACCTAAGTATAAGACTTTTCTGGAACAAAACAACATTGCGGTGATTATTTTAATTTGACTTTATTCTTATGGGAAGTGAGTAAAAAGGCGATACACTATAGAGTTTCTTTGAATTATTTCCTAAAATATCGTCTGGCCGCATACACAGCTGGACACACCGAACGATCGGAATATCAGAGAGGGCAGGATGGCTGGAATGCAGACGGTGTGTAGGCGCAGGAAACGATACGGACTGGTTCGGCAGTTCTCCCGACAGGCGGCGCTGCACCTCCACACTCCACACCGCGAGTCACGAGCACGGCACCAACACTTCGGCACTTGAGCACTTGCGCGCCAGACCCGACCCGGTACCGTCGCCATGACAGACGAGGGCATAGAGTACGACATGGTTATCAAGCAGGAGGGACCCAAGAAAGTGAGTACTGTATTATTGAGCTGGATTTACTGTGTTCGAAAATTACTTTGTTTCAATTTGTATATTATCTCGAACCCTATAAAGTTTTACTCTTTGGAAAAAAACTTTTCAAGAAATTATATTTCAGTTTACAGTTTTTAACTCCTAAAAATATCGTCTAGGTTAACTGAAAAAAATAAATTAAAAAATAATCTAATTAATTAATTAAAATTAACTGAATTAGCATAGTTGCGTTTGTTAGAAAGCGCATGTTAACGTGTCTAGTTAATATTGAAAACAACAAATAGTTTCATTTTATTTATAAATTTGTCCACGATCCGTTTCTATGCGCAGGTTAAACAAATATGAGACATGAGACATCTTTGGTCAAACCTGCCAAATTATCCAGTTTTATTTACATAAAACTGGATAAGTTTAAAAATATGAATAAAAAACGTAAAGTTAAAAAATGAAACGTTAGTTAATAGAAACCAACTTATCTATTTATTATTACTAAACCAAAATTTTTCTTCCAATTAGGTTTATTAAAGGTGTAGCCATTTCATGATGCATTCGGAAATAATGTAGGCTTTTAATAATAATAAAGAGGTATAAAATTAACAAGTACTTCCAAAGTGTTTTTCAAGTGACGTTTTAGACTACCATGGATTCGAACCTCACAGGTTCATTATCGAGTCTCACAACATTATGTTATCTTCATCCTTCTGAGGAGAAAAGTCATTTACAATCGTGCTAATGTGTTTTGTGTCAACGACCAAGGTTCTATGTGTGTAAATTACTATTGTTGCTTTACCAATATATCTACTATGCTTATATATTATGACACGCTTAAATTGCAAACCATTGCTCAAACCACTAATTGCCTTAGCTGAAGATATACACGCTCGAGATAAGAATCACGACCTAACTTTTGTGTAAATGCTCCATATTGTTTTTGTCACGGGCAATATCAATTACACGTAAATACTAAGGGAAACGAGTCTTTATTTTTTCTATCGCAATTAATATAAGTTCATCCCAACATAAAATCTTACAAATGAATTTTCTTTGACTGGTTGTTTTATGTGGCGACTTCTTTGCGTGTTGCAAAACTATGAAGTTTCCAACAGACATTTGTTTATTTTTCTTCCGTAGTAATAACGGCAATAGTGTGTTGTGAAAATAGAATAGATCCATGAGTCTGACGGAAATCGTTTATTCTCTTGGATGAAACTATCATATTTCAAAATTTCAACAAAAAATGTGCAAATTATCTTCGGACTTTCTGGAGATTTCGATTTTCTAGGCTGCATTAAACCTGACGAATCGTTAGAATAGACCTGCCAAAGCAGTAACACCCTCTTTAGGACTCAAGACATTTTAATACCAATCTTGGTAACAAAGGTTTCCTTGAAGTAATCGTAACGGTTAGTTTACTATCTCGTATGCGAGATAGTAACTCAAGGAGAAGCACTTGTCTCTTTTAATTTTGGTACGATAGCTTTGCAGGGTTGCTCTCCTTGATCTTACCCTAAATTTGTCTGAACCAGGCGTGTAAATCGCTTCTAAAAAGCAATGTTTGACGAAACAGCCGAGACCGACCGATGCCACGCACCGTAGTATGGGGCAACGTTGTCAGTGTCACCTCTGGACCGGGCGCAGTTGCCAGTTGCCAGTTACCAGTTGCCACAGCGGTCAGTTTCCTCGTCAAAGCGCGGCGGGACGGTTTGACGGGATCACGTGACCCGAAGCATGACCAGCTGTCAATGTCGTAAACGTTCAATATTGTCCATTCAGAAACACCGATGGAATAGTTTTTTTATATTTTGTTTTCATTGATCGATTCAACCCCGAAGTACGAGTATACCACCAAGATAAGCATATCTTATCACCCGTCCAGTAAAAGTTTAAGGCTCGGGTTTACTAACCACAAGTCACACCACACACTTGGCCATGGTCTAGGTTAAAGTTTCTGATCATACTAGTACACATGACATGACCTATCGACTACTTGTGTACTGTGTAGACTAGACCAACGTGAATTCCGAAGTACGGTGGCAGTCTAAGATAAACTTCATGTGTGATGAACGGGAATCAAACCCGGATCTATTGTGTGGTAGGGCCACTGATAAGTGACTGATGGGTAGTCTGTATACATGGGATCCCATATATCAGGGTGTCCCGTAACTCTCTGGACAACTAAACATAGCGTTGTCGCTCAGGGCCTCTGGTGCATAGTTTTAAATCTGCCTGTCTCAATGTTTTTTTACAAAAAAATCTAACTCCTAAACGGTTTAAGATACTTCGTTGAGATTTTGGACAAATGTTAATCTTAATAAGACCTATTTTTGTCTAAATTTTTATCAAAATATCGTTATTCATTTCAAAATGTGTAAAAAATTACATATCGTATTTTTAATATTCAGATATTTTTTAAACTTCCATAGGTAATTTAGCTGTGGCTCATCATGGCGGAGCGTTGTAATCAGTCCATCTTTCAGGACATTGGAGCTATCAATGAAAATTTTACAATTTTAAATAACAAAAACCACAATAAACAATTACCACCAACAACCATAAACTAATGCCGAGTGGGTTCCAAACCTTGGTCAGCAATGGCCTTGTTCGGATCCCGGAGTACCTATTAGTTTTATCAGTACTGTCCTCCTTGTACTGTATCGGCTCATTCCTATCTTTGTTTGATAAGTCCCACGCACAGATATGTCTGTGTGGGTGGGCAAAGTGTAGAAAAATTAAAAGAATCTAAGTAATATTGCTTGTTGGGTAGCTCATAGAACAGACATTACTCTTTTCGAGCTCAGAGGAACTTGCTATCATCGTAATCCGAGCGTTGAGAGCAAAAACATATCCCAAACATTGTAGCTAGTGCAGAGCACATCCTTAAACACGGTTTACACTTTAATTTCTATTAAACAAACAGTGGAAGATGCGACGTAGATAAGGCAGGTGCCGTTCAGCTGATAAGCTAATGGGTAAGCCTGCATGATTGGATGCAGCTGGTCGCGAAGGGCTCCGCTACACGGTACACGGAATGCAGTCCCGCAGGTAACGGGACCGGGGGACTGGTCTCTGGTCCCTGGGGCCGGATCCGACCAGATAATCACGGCCGTTTAATTTTGTTCCTTCCTTTTGCGTTGCTGTATATCATGCCCCCTTTCATTCCATTGATTTTTGAGATCAAACTAGACTTTTCTTCCTTTACAGTTTCCTTCACTTACCTGCATTATTTTCTTTTGAAGGTTTGGTAATTTATGACAGAAACCTTTGTTATTACCCTAAATTATTCGTAATTTACAGTTTATTATTTAACAGCGAAAGTACCGGTATGTATCAGTTCACTGATACCGTTTGTTACTTCGTCCCGCTCAAAAATGCCTACTTTTACGGTTCCTCAAAGCAGCAAACCTGCATAATCTTTCCCGTGTTAATATTACGGAGAATAGGCAAATACTCTAATTTATCAACAGGTATTGATTGATTAATCTTGTCACATACGTACTATTATTGTCATATTATTGATTTGGAAATTCGCTGAGTACGTAGGTCTGCTGCGACGGGGGTATTAATGTATTACCAATGTACCCAGTAGTATTACCAAAGTAGAGTACACAGAATTTGTTGGAGGATGGAAAATTGTATTCATGCTGGTAAATTACGTTCTGATATTACAGACGAAGTATGTTTAGATACTCGGTTGTAATCCAGGAAACGGTTGTATATGTCGAGCGATCCTCTACCGTTTAAAATACAGTATTAAAAATAGTGCACACATTTTGAATTGACCGAAATACTGTCAGTTTTGAAAAGTGAGTGAGATTGACGTTGAGTAAAAACAGGGGTTGAGTTCTTTATCAAACTGTTGAAAAATATGATTTTAATCCACTTAAGGAAATAATTCGAAAAGTTCTCTCGTCCGAGCTTTTATAGATAAGGGATGTAAAGTGGCTCAATTCGGGAATATCAGCGAAGTACTACTAATTCAGACGTTAATAGAACATTGTTTCCAATGAGTGATGATTCTCCGAACTTATATTTCTTCGTAATTTTGTTGTTTAGTCTCAATAGATAGAGACGCTATTATTCCCCGGTTTATAGAGAGCACTTCAAGTGCTTTGGGTAAACCCTTGATATCTTATCAAACCGACTGGGACTGAGAGCTATAAGCCCGTCAAATCTAAGTGTACAATAGGTCATAAAACAATTTGTGGGTACTAAACTTGGCTGTTCAGTTAAAAGAAACGTTTTTAGTATGAATTCTACAAAGAAAATTTTAATTTCTGAAGGTTATTGAAACGTACGAGTACATTACTACAAGCAATATATGGGGTGTCATAGAAATAAAGTGCTAAACTCTGGGAAAAGATTTCATGGGTCAAAATAAAGAGAAAACCAAGAATTTTTATTCCCAAAAGCGTTTTGTTTACCAGATATCCGCCATTTTGTATTATTAACAAAGCAATTGTTAACTTCGAAAATTTTCAACCGATCTTTATAAAACTTAAACCGTATGTTTAAATATAAAAAAACCTAACATGGAAAAAATGAACTTGGTCAAAATTAAAATTACAAAGTGACGGTCATTTTAAATTTTTAATCTACAATAGTGAGAAGAAGTGAAGGATTAAAATGGCCGCCATTTTGAAGTTTGAAACTGGACCAATTTGAATTTTGTTTCTACAGTAGTTCTATTTTATTCGAACACACTTATTGAGTTTTATAAATATCGGTTGAACATTTTCGAGGATAACAATTATTTTGTAAGAAATACAAAATGGCGGATACCTGGTAAACAAAGCGTTTTTGGAAAAATAATTATTCTTGATTTTCTCTTTATTTCGACCCATACAACTTTTCCCCAGAGTTTGGCACTTTACTTATGGGAGACCCTGTATTGATAATTTAAACATTAACACGGATGGGTGTGGAAGGCCTATTTCTAACACCCGGAGCCTTGTTGATAAACGGGCTCGTCAACAGCCAGCAAGCATTTTAACTCGTACCACATTGAGGCTTTTTCCGCTTGAAGGAAAGATATCTTCGAATGAAACGGTAGACTTTCGCTTCCATATTTCACCACTGCACTCTGCGAGTGATCGTTATTTATTAGTTTCAGTGATGGGCCCTTGGTGCGGAGGGCGTGACCTAAGGGGACCCGCGAAATTTACCCGGGGTTTTTGAAAATAATGTTGAGGCCCTGCTACATAGCCCTCCCGATTATATAAACATATTTATGATAGTATTGTTAAGAAATAACTAAATTAAGCTTTTAACATGATTGTGCATAAAACGGTGCTAACCATCATTATTTTGAGAGCTGAATTAAATATTTTTTATTTACGTTAAGATACGAAGCATGTGTATCGTCATTGCCCCATATAGCACTACTATATGCAGACTGTAGAGAAGGCTAAGATATTGTTTGTAGTTGAGTAATGTGAGATAGTTTACGTCGCGTCGGCGTCTCGCAGTGTGATAAACATCCGATCCTCTATGGAAACAGGTAATTTTAGATATTGTTGACCCTTTCTTCATTAGTAGTCGAATTGCGGAACGGTACGGTCGATTTATTTATTGGACGGGATGTACAAAAAAATAATAATAAGGCAGAAAGAGACGAGTCTAAAAACAGAATGGGGTTTCGATAACAATGTTTCTTTTCATAAATTATAAACCATTCAGTCATTGAAATTCAATTAATTTTTCACATCAGTAATAATCATTCCACGTATTAGTGGAATTAGCCTATAGTCGGTGTTTGATTTGCCCTTGGAGCGCGAGTGTAAAAATAATTTATCAAAAAGTATACAGTATTTTATTTGTTGTAATGGGTATAGTTTAGGCCGTAAACTATGCACGAACGCAAGCGTTTCGTGCAGTGAAGGAAAAATTGTATCATATGCTTCGGTAATGAATGAGATATCTCGCATAAAGCTGCTTCACTGCTCGTTATCGCTAGCCGATTGGCAATCGTCCCATCTCCGGGTGCGAGAGTTTGCGAGAGTTAAGCTAGGGTCGAACGTTATTACAGGTAGTAACAATAGATAAGCTGACACTAGACTTGTATCGACAAATTAATCAAACTATCTACTAATAATAATACTTTATTTCCAAAAACAATTACATATGAACAGCAAAAACTTGAATATCTGTATACTAGAAATTAGTTCCCCACATGGGTCTAAGCCTGTGTGTGGGGAACGAGTCCTTAAACTGCCGCCTATAACAAATCTCAAAACCTGAGACATTAAAAATTAAATAAGTAATGAACTAAAAATTAATCGACTAATTTATGTAACAAAAAAAATTTAGTAGGTGAAAAAATCCTATGCATTCATATAAATAAATGGTATATTTTGCGATATCATTAAAAGAAAAATATATAATTATGATACCAGCCGAGAACCCAGTCCATTCGCATACCACCCATACCACATGTCATCCATGCAAACAGTCACATAACTCAGAAACAGACGCGCGCACACACGCACACTCGCACACACACACACACACACACACCACACCAACCACCACACACACAAACGATAAATCTAACCAGAGTCAAAACATTGTCTACTGCTACATTGTTATTGCTTATTTGCATTTTCAATGTCCATTATGTAGTTTTCAGCAGAGAACATGCTAACAGGGGACAATATTACAAACTTAACATGAAAATCAATTTTGAGATTATTTGAATAGACAGTTAATCAGTTATATAATAACCAATTAAATCTACAAAGGTAACTATTTCGTTTATAGTAACGCAGTGCGCTTCACAGTTTTCGATTGGTTATGCAAATGTTCTAGTTTTAAGCGAATCACCACGTCCACGTTGATAGGTCTAATATCACATTGTTCATTATTCTATGTTACAGCTACCTCATACACACGCATATGTGACTATGCATTACAAAGAGCTGTTTCAAAGCCAAAACAGCTTTAGATGCCGCAACATTTTACATACGGTAAATAATTTATAATATTTTGGGGTATACATCCCTCCGAGGTTATGACAAACCTTTTTAAATGCGTTTTATTGGGTGTTGTGACGCCCAGCTGTTTACTACTTGCGCTGCTACTAGGGACTGGTTACGCACTGAACTCGACGTCGGGATGTCGCCAACATTTCTGATGACGCAGGCATGTCGACATGCGAAAAAAACGTGAAAGAGGTACATGCTGGTGACCAGGAGAGGAGTTCGGAGCTTAATGGAGAAAATGTCGTCATCTGAGGAAGATGCTGTTATTGCTCGTGACTTTGGGAAGAGGGGGGTGACGACGAAGAGTTGTTGAAAGAGAAAACTCTTCCCTTCTTCTACGGTAATGAAGTCTTTATTTGTCTGCTCATTATGACGAAGCGGCATTTCGTTGGATGTACAGTAGTTAAAAAATAAACGGTATCAGTGGGCTGACACATACTTTCTCCCTTAAATAAATTTAAAAAGACAATCTGTGATAAAACTATCATGTTTATCTAAATATCATTTAACAATTTATTGTTTCAAAAATAATCATCCCATTTCTAAAAATAAAAACAAGAGAGACAAAGTTAAATTGATTGATCGAATTGTATGGGGGGAACCCCCCCTCGGCAATACCAAGCTTTTTTGAGTTGGTTTTGTTGGGTGATTTGGCCTTACGCTTCATACCAAGTTTCATGGAAAACGGTTGGAAAATAAGGAAGAAATTGATTTTTTAATATTCTCCATAAGAATAACATTGGGCGCTTTCAGACAACGTACTGCGTTTATCATGGACAGTAAATTTAACTTTTCTCTGATCGTTAGTCGTAGACAAATAATTCAAAATACTAGTTTGTTTAGTTTTTAAGCTGTTTTCAATGGTGCCAGTCAAGTTGGACTGTCTATTGTTTTCGCTGAAAATTAAATTTTTTTATTTTTTTGACATTTAAAAGCCCATACATAACTTTTGAACCGTCATAAATACAGACATGCGGTTTGCATCAAATTATTTAGTAATCTATGCACTATAAACTGCCAAATTTTAATCAAAATCGTTAGAGCTGTTTTGGAGAAATTTGGATTTTTCACGTGTTTTATGGGGTTTTAGGCACCACTTAGGTTTTAACTACCCTTAAAAATCCCCTGTAAATTTAATCTAAACCGGACAAACGGGGTAGGCTGTGGCTCTGTACACATCCAGACGCGCATACACACACACACACACACACACACACACACACACACACACACACACACACACACACACACACACACACACACACACACACACACACACACACACACACACGGATAGACATCACGTCGAAACCCACTTTTTGGATTCAGGGGACCTCAAAACGGATATATCCACTCTCAACTAAAATTTGAAAATTTAGACGAAAACAATACTTTTCTCCATGTATAAGGGGAGAGAATAATACATCGGCAAGTGTAAGGAAATTCCATATTCGTATCCATATAGACTATGTGTGACACCGACCCCTGTAGTGTGTATTTTGAGGCGAATACGAGTGAAGGGTGATGAGTGTGTTGAGTGCAATGGGTTTTATGACCTGTAGCATTGCTGATAAAGACCATATGATCCATTTGCCAGACGTTCTTAGATTAGAAGTAATTAAAGACACACATGACGCTTCACATGTATGCAAATACTGTGTATAACACTGGTTAGAGTTCGCTAGTTTTCACCCATTTCCCGCAGACGGCGATTGATAAGAAGTGCACTGAGGCCATATATAGACCGGGCGGCAGGTGCTGATATCAGGGACCTTGGTTATCAGTGCCTTACATGGGGCGGTCTGCAAGGTTGCATGACTCATGTAGGCCACTCTGCCACACCGCCACGCTGTACGCCACCTCCTCTGTTACGGTCCTTCTGGCCTTCCTTTGGTGTGCTTTTAATTACTTTCTCTAAACTTTTAGACTGGACAACCTTTAATTCAAGAATCCACTACCTGCGCTTGTTTTAGGCACCTCTCATTAGAAATAAGTTAAATACCGCTGTGAGGTTATTTTACGCCAGGAACCCTTGAACATACTTTTTTACCTTTCTGAAATGGCGACCTACCTAGGTAGAAATTTTAAGACTAGAATCAATTAGAAATGAGTGCAAGATGATTGGGGCGTGATCTTGTAGACTTGTTAAGTGATTAAGGCTGACATGTTCCTTAGACTGTTAATCAATAGCCCAACTGCCAATGACATCTTAGAAACCTACAGTTTAACGTGGGATCCGAACCACAATTTTGTCGCTGAATTATGACGATGGTATTTTAAAGGGTATATTGTAATGCCTAGTGATGATACGATGCTTATATAATTTATTATTTGGAAAATTCCATATAGATAAAGATCTTTTTCATAATCACTACTAATCCTTGTGTTTTAATTTAATTGTCTGTGTTAAATACAGTAGATTGTTTAAAAATCTTATTCACAGGAAGAATTCTAAGAAATCAAATTCTTTCTTATTTGGCAGCCATTTTTCACGATATTTGGTATGCAGAGTAGTTTCACAAAATCCCCAAAAGAACATGCAAAACATTTTTTATTTTCTTTATATGTTAATTAAAAACGAATTTGATGACTATTTTTGTAACGCTTGTGCTTGATTGTTTATGTTTATTGAATGAGCATTACATTGTGTATCATTTAAATCAATTGAATTTTTAATAAAGGGTGAAAATATGGCATGTGTCAGTTCACTGATACCTAAGATACTGTTTGTTAATTTACAAGTCGAAAGTCCATGCACACGTTTGCCCGTGCGGCGCGGCGCAGCGGTTGTTCATGTGATGACGTCACAACGTGGCGTAGTGCATCGGTGAATAATGTTCCCTGAATTGGCACTCGTCTGTGGTTCCTTTCCCACGACCCCACGACCAGGTGACAATGAGCTTGTGAGCTTGTGACACTTTCTTCGTACAGGTGTATTCTGGTTCTGGTCATTCTAAACCATTCCATTAGGATAAATGCAATTCCCGTAGCAGCAGAACTGCGTACACAGAGAATTTTCTTTCATTCATGAATTATCTGTGATGATGGAAACTTAGCTTAATCATCCGCTTACGAAAATGTTATCGCAGTATTTGTATAAACAATGAAGATGTATCAACCTACATATGTCGCATAATTAGGTTTATTGCCAAGAGGAACAAACAGTTTTAGATATTTCAGCATACTGTATTATTAAATAGATATATAGTAATATTATATTAATAGATAATAATAATATATTAATATATAATATTAATAGATCCTTTATGAAACTTGGCTATCAATAGGCCAGGCTATCAGTAGGCTTGGAGTATCAATTTTAATCCTTTCCCCATAGGATTGACATTGGAGCTCCAAAAGGCTACGTACTATGTTCACCAGTGTCTTTATGTCAGTTACAAAGATATTGACATAGAGCGGAGATTCAAAAGACCAAGTTGTTTTCCCAGCTAATTTAAATGCTGCTAATAAAACTCAAGCTTTTAAATCAATTATATGTTTAAACCTCCAAAAACTCCATTTTGCGGTCAAATTCCCTCCGGATGAAACGATTTGGCTGGATTTCGAATATGACGTAATAATTTCACATTTCTTATTACCTTTCTGAAATGACAGCCTTTCCTGGTAGGTATGTTAAGCCGAGTATGAATGAGAAATGAGTGTAAGATGATTGTGGCGCGATCTTATAGTATTGTTACCGATTTAAGCTGACATGTTCCTTAAGACAGAACTGTTAATTAATTAATAACCAAACAGCTGATAGCATTTAAAGGACCTACAGTTTGACGTGGGTCCGAATCACACCTCTGAATTACGAACTGTACTAATTATGAGGATAGTCTTTGGAGGTGAACATAGTATTCAATGATGCGGAAGTTAATCCACACCAGGGAGTATCGTATCTAGGGGCCATCGTTTATGAATGAATATAAATAATGCTGCATTGTCTATACAGCAGTTTTAGTTGAAGTGACCCGCATTTGCAAGCGGATCTGAAGGCAGTCGGCGACGGTGGCAGTAGGTTAACCGGTCCTCCATGTCACGACACGACTCTTCCTTTTCCTTCCTCTCTCCATTTGACAGATATACAGTACTGACGGCTCATTGAGCAATTAAGTGATTTACACTCCTCAGAACTGGTATAATTGGGATATCTGTCTCTGTCTCTTCTTTCGAGAAAGGACGGAAAGTTTACAAAGTCAAAAAGAATAGATTAGATTATAGAAATGGCAACCGTACCACAAGGTCATTTTGAGCCAAGTATGAATGTGAAACGAGTGTAGGATGATAGTGGCGCGATCTTGTAGTCTTGTTACTGACTAAGGCTGGATTTTCCTTAGAAAGTACTGTTAATTAATAGCCCGACATATCATATCATAATATCTAAGGTACCTACAGTTTAACATGGAATCCGAAACACTGCCTCTGAATTACGAACTAGTCTAGTTATGAGGGTGGTCTTTGTGGATTAACGTAGTATTCAATAGTGCGGACGTTAACCACACAAGAGAACACTACATCCACTGACCATTGCTCACAACTCTCAGCAATTGACCTCCAAGTAGCTGGATTACAGGACGACACTACCGTCCCAGTCAAAAAGATCAAAGGAATCAGAATAAAAGGATATTAAAAAATTAAATCCTTAATTCTAAAAGGCTTAAAACTTATATTTATTCTATCTAGCGTAAACGATGTATCGAATAATCCTCTTTTAGGACGCACTTATTGCATCAACAATGCTGCTAGTTACATCCTTTTATTGTAGGTGAAACACTTTAAAATACTTAAAAAAACGTCAAAATATTGGTAAAAATTTGGTAATTTTTAGAAAAAATGGTTATTTTTAAATTGTAGGCCATCTGAATTTTTTGAAATGGAACACAACAGCATGAGTACAATTTTCGATCCCTATCAAATTCGGGTTACCGTGTATTACTAATATAATTAAAGCACTTAAAACAGGATTCTTCATAACCTCTGCACCGCTCGCTTTAGCTAATTTCGTAACGCTGAGGTGGATTTGGCCGCGGGATAGACCGACGCCTTAAAACAACATCAATTTTAATTGGAATTTGCATAATAATGGGTCATTATACAGTAACTAATCAACTATTACTTAATTATAACTTATGCCGAAAATGTTAATGGGTTTAAATGAGATTAGTTTTAAATACATCTGAGATAGCAGAACAGTCATTTTTTCCTTATTACAAAATTTAGGAGTTAATTAGAACAAAAATATCTGTTCTCGAGCTCATTACGGTGTAAACAAAGCGTATGATAGATAATTGATTGTACTACCCCTAATCTGAAGGCAGAGCCGATTGTTGTAATTAATTTTTTTCTTGTGTAAATATTATTTTAGAAAAAAGTATAAAAATTGAATGTATTTAAATATTTTCTGTTTATAAATAGAGTTTATATTGTGATGGGGTCGGTATATGTGCGACGCCGGTAGACGTGAAGGGCGACAAAATGTTATTCATCCCTCGTTACCGAACTCTTGAATTATTGTGTTATAGAGCTATCCATATAGCAGTGTTATATATAACTAAATTCTTGAACTGTTAGATAAAGGAAAACTTTGTTTCAGGTGGATTTATCGACTCAGATTGATTCAGAAGCAATTCAAAATGCTTACAGCGAAGTGAGAGAAGACACGTCAGAAACAAACTGGTAAATACCTGAGACAACTTACATAACGTTAAAAATATTTCACTCATGGGACATTATCAGTATCAGTGTCACTATTGAGAAACTATACTAATAATATTTATTAGTACCTCCATTCCCCTTTTTATTTTTTCACCTTATACTCTTATACGTAGTATATGGAGAAAGTATTGTTTTCGACAAAATTGTCGAATTTGAATTAAAAATGCATATATCCGTTTTGAGGTTCTCTGAATCCAAAAAAGTGGGTTTCGACGTGATATCTGTCCGTGTGTGTGTGTGTGTGTGTGTGTGTGTGTGTGTGTGTGTGTGTGTGTGAGCGTGCACGCCTGTGGTTTTCAGACTGAATCTGTGTGTACAAACCTCGAGACCAAACTAATAGTCCGTTTTTATGTAATTTGGTACACATGTGCACTTTGGCCATATTTCCAAACCATTTTTAATAAAGGATAATTTACCCTTAAAATCCTTTAAAAATTAAAAAAATACCAATTTCTCAACATTTGCTTTAACTATTTTCATTCAACTTTAATGGTGTTAAGATTAATTGTATTGTATTAAGATCCCAAATAATATGAGACTACCTATTATTATCCGTAGTAATATTATTATCTATAGTATATCTGTAGAACTAGTAGTTCAACAATTATGGGCTTGTAAATGTAAAAAAGTCATTCTTAATTTTTTTGATTAAACAATAATTTTATAACATAATATGACTGTTACCATTACACCAGCTTAAAATATTACTAAACAAATAGTATTTTGAATTATTAGTCTGAGATTAATGGTTCCAGGAAAAGTTAAATTTTATGTTCATGATGATTGCAGTAAGGGTATGTTGTCTAAGAGCTTGTTGTTATTCTTTTTGGAGAATACTAAATAAATAGTATCAGTGGACTGAGATATACTTTCTCCCTTATATTTAAATTAAGTTTTCAGTATAAGTTAATGTATATGGTGGTTTTATTAAAGGTTGTAGTTGTTTTTTTTAATTTACTGAAGGGAGAAATATGTGTCAGTCCACTGATACAGGTCACTTGATTTTTGTTCAATATCCTGATCTTCAAAGAGTCACAATTGATGGTGTGATATGTTAACTGTATAAAATAAAATTACTATAGTTAATATGGAAGATATTGCTGATAAATAATTTCTTTCAAAGATCTATACAATAAAAGTCCGTGTATAATGAATGTTAATAACTTTCCTTAACTTCCTGCTTTTGAGAGATATGCTTTTCTGAAAACCATAAGACATCTGGAATAAGAAATAAGATAAGAAACTTTATTCGATTACAGTTTATTTCATAGAAATTTAGTCACAATTATATTTTTAACATCATTGAAAAGTTCCAATTTGTATATGTTTAAGGTTAGTTCTAAAATACAATGGAGAGAGAATCGTCTGTTCTGGCAAAGGAACTTCTTTTGAGAGATTCAAAGATGAGTTTGGCGAGAACGAGAGAGCTTATGGATATATTAGAGTCCAGGTATGTTCATGTGTTTATAATCTGATTCTCAATTTTTAATTATTTTAACCACCTAAATTATCATCACTGTTTTATGCTAGTAAATGAATCTGGTGTTACATTGAAGGATCGAGGCAGTTGGGCATGATAACAGAATACTGTTATTTTAGAGACTTTAAATGATGCATCAAGTCTTTATTAAAAGTCTTCTTGAAGATCTATAAACCATTCAAAATAGTTTGCCAAACCTATTATATGAAGCCAAGCTTGTAGCCACAAATTTAAATATGAAGCAGTACTAAAAAGAGCAAAGAATAGGAAACTAAATAAATAATTTTTTTTATAAAAAATAATCCCGATGATAAGTTTGAATCTGACGGTATCCAAAGTGACAGTAATTTTTCCCTACAATGGATATAGTTTAATGATAATAACTGAAAATGGTTTAAATAAAACCGTTAAATGAACGAATTGAAGAAGTAAGCTCTTTTTCACCTCTGACAGAACCATTTTTCTCAAAAGATAAGGAAGGAGATTTAAAGTCAATAGTCCTAGCTCGAGGCAGAGTTTTTTTTTCAGAAGTGCAAAACCTTTACAATAAGCTTATCTAAATTTTGTGAACCAGGCTGAATTGAACCAAGAGTTAAGGATATACCAGTTACAGTTTCGAGTAGTATAATAAAACTAGATGGAAGTAAACTCAGCTATCAAGATCCTCAATCAAATATTTGACAAATGACTTCAAAATGTGTATTGTGGGCATTCCGTTCCGGGCATTGGAGTGTATGTGGTCTTTTGTCCGAAGCAACCATACACACCACCAGAAGGCCGCCACCGGTTGCGTATCTGGTTGTATAATAAGGCTAATAGAGACCTAAAAACCTGTTCATATACTTTTATAGAAGTGTATTTAAAAATAAATTCATATAAAAATCTGTTACAGATGGGAGATGAGATGAGCAAGAGACAAAAGTTCCTGCTGCTAACATGGGTCGGTGAAGGGGTTGGTGTGATCAAAAGAGCAAAGATGAGCACCGACAAGGCTCTTGTTAAAAATATTTTATCGGTAAGCAGAATTAAAAAAATACAAACTAGACTCGTGAAACTTATTGAATAGACAATGCAACAGTTGCTTGAAAATGATCATAAAATCCTATTAACCCTTTGCCGCCAGATGGGTGTTTTAAAGGTTTCCCCTCGCAGGTCGGATGGATTTACTGCCCACAGCTGTTTCCAAGCAGCTTGATTACTACACTAACCTTATTGTCCTGTGAGGTCTGAACGGCCACTTTTGGGGCCATAGCCACAAATTATTTACTATCATAAAACCGGATGGTTAATAACAAAATATATATTTTACAAATAGTTTGAAGGGCCGCCAAATTGACCTAACCTACCACGTAGAGAAACAACTACTAGTCACTAAAGTGGCCCATCCGACCTCAAACACCAAACAAACAAAAGTTGCCCTGTTCTGCTTGGGAAAGTAGCAGCGGCAACAATTGTGGCCCACCCGACCAGAGAAGACAAGCATAGACACAAACATGTGGTTCCTCTGCCAACATATAGACCTGGTACAGAAATCATGAGGGACATTTAAGTGGCGCCCGTCCGATCTCAAAGGGTTAAGCTTTTTAAAATATAAGTACCATATTTATCATGTCTGAAATAGATTAATATAGTTAGCATTATGGATAATTTATAAACCCCAAGAAATTGTAAGAATAGATATTGATTTTCAAAAAATGCTTGAACTGTTTTAGTCCACTAATCTAAGAAAACAGATTGTTTTCATTAGAGTAAATAAATCTAATTATCATGATTAACACATTATAAGGAGATGAAAGTCAGTTGACATACCAACTCCTTATATAACATTATTTTTCTCTCTAATATATTTTGTGTGTGTATATGTATAATGTATGTATTTAGGTAGTTTTAAATAGTTCATAGTTTATATCCCAGTATTTATACATCCATTGCCCTATAACAAATACCTTCCTTCTCATTTCTGTTCCAGAACTTTTCGGTAGAGCTTCAACTCGAAAACCAATCTGAATTTGACTTGAACTTTTTCAAAGAGCAGCTGAACAGAGCAGGAGGCGCCAACTATGGGACAGGAGTTCGAGACCTGTAGCTCAAGTAACAATGAGCACACAAGTCACTACTAGCGTACATGTGCAATATAGGTTTATAAATAATGTAAGATACCAGTATTATCCTTCGTTGAATGTAAGATGAATGAAGACGACTGCTAAAAAAATCTCTACTTTATAAGTTATTTATTTAATAAAAATTCATTTCATCAAAGGAATGCTGAAACTATATCAATAAATATTTTGTTTGTAAATACTGATGTAGCTGTATTTTACCTTACCAATGTCACTCATGTGCACAGTTCCATCTAACAATCACTTAAATTACATAGCATAAAATTTATTTCTTTTAGCGAATTTCCCATAGGGAAGAAGCTATTACCATAGGTCTCTTGGTAAGACTTAAGCCCGGGAAAAAAAAAATATATATATATCATATATATAATGTATATATATATGTCTGTGAACACGATAACTCTTGTATAAATGGTCCAATCAAGACCAAATTTGGTAGAGACGTTTACTCCTACAAATGCTCAGACGAGTTCGTAAACCAGACATATCGGTCAATGGGAACGGGTAGTTTGGGGTGGTTTTGTACCCCAAAATGGGGTTTTTTTGCGGTTTTCACATGTAATCTTTAAAAATTTATAATTTTATATTTCACCATTAGAATCAGCTTAAAAAATTACATAATTAAGTTCCTTAAAGTTTTTCTCTCTATCCAACGGTTACCGAGATATTAAAAAATCTAAACACAGTACGTTGTATTGTGGGGCTCCAATGTTAATGTTATGGAGGATAGGGAAAAATTAATATTTCCCATATTAATCAATATTTTTGGATAAAACATAATATTTAGCTTCATGTGGTTGAGATCTATTCATTTATGCTTAAAAATCATAGTTTACGTGTTATCATGGCAGCAAACCTGCGTACTCTTTTCCCACATTAATCATATAGGGAATAGGCAAACTCCTTTATTTATGGACAGATGTTGATGAAATTTGGTATAAATGTTAAGATAAAAATTATTTAATGGTAGAAATTACTACTTTCAGTGTTCCTCACAGCAGCTAACCTGCACACTCTTTCCCATGTTAATCTTATGGAGAATAGGCAAATAACTCTCATGTTTATGGACAGATTTTTATAAAACTTGTTACCGGTATATATTATTATTATTATATTGATTTGGAAATTCGCTGAGTACGCAGGTCTGCAGTGATGGGGGTATTTTATTCTTTATTTAAGTTAATAATTTTCATTGTAAATTATGTTTGCAGATAGGTATCGACTTGGGTCTCAAAGGAGGGGGGTACATCCTCCCACCAAAATATTTTGAATATTTGAGATTTTTTCCTGATTCATTTAGGACCAGGGTCTCTGAAAAACATCCAAAACAGTCTTTGTCTAAAATCTTCTTATATAAGATAGTTTTACAAAAAATTAATTGTTTGTTTATAAAACATTTATAATACTTCCAGAATTTTCCATCCTGCATTTTAAGACTATATAAGCACATTAATAGCTAATGTAATACATCAATTTATTGAAACCTTAATGTAATGTGCTTTAGTAAGGACGTCATATGACGTCCCTACTAAAATGACGTACTTTTAGCACACTCGTGAAAGTGTTAAACTCATACATTTTAGTAAAAAAATTGGCAAACAAAATCACC
Source organism: Nephotettix cincticeps (assembly GCA_023375725.1). Lineage (NCBI taxonomy): Eukaryota > Metazoa > Arthropoda > Insecta > Hemiptera > Cicadellidae > Nephotettix > Nephotettix cincticeps. The sequence continues at coordinate 41,332,847 of CM041785.1, forward strand.
CTAGAAACTTTAATGGTGAAAAGAATCAGTGTAAATCCTTGGATAGTCTTAACATCACAAGCATTGACTTTGTAAATGACCTTACACAGACTAAAATATGTGTAAAAAATACCATTTAATATATTGACACTTATAGAAATATTTAAAATTGAAACAAAATTATAGCATTTCGAACACTAACACTTCCGAATAGCTAGAATGTTACACTCGTCAGTGTAGCGCTCTAACTGGTTCAGCAACTGTGCCTAGTCGTAGAAAGCGCTTACTTTGCTATAAGAGCAGGTTCGGTTGTTGCTCCAGAGGACAACACAGAAAAACGCAAAAAACCCATTTTTGGAGTACAAAACCCCCCCAAACTATCCGTTCCGATTGACCGATATATCTGGTTTACGAACTCGTCCGAGCAAATGTAGGAATACACGTCCCTACCAAATTTGGTCTCGATCGGACCATTTGTACGAGAGTTATCGTGTTCACACACACACACACACACACACACACACACACACACACACACACACACACACACACACACACACACACATATATATATATATATATATAAATTTTAAAGAAGAAAAAATAACATGGTCCCGTGCTTACGTCTTGTCATGAGACCTACAGTAATAAGCTTATTCCCTATGGGAAATTTGTGGTATAAATGTGTTAATTAATGTGAGAGGAAAATGTATTAAATGGGCTTTAAATAAAAGACATAAGATTAAAATAAAATTCTGCTTTGCTGATTGAAAAAATAAAAAAAATTTTAAAAAAAATTTTTGTTAAAATTTAAATTTAAAAGGTTTATATTTGGAAAATGTTTAATATTTATGATAAATTATTTAAGTAAATGTGTATAATGTGTTTAAAATGTTCAATAATGTTGGTTTTATGGGAAAAAAAACATGTAAAACGTGTTTAAATAAATACAAAAAAACATAAGCAAATGTTTTTGTATACAATATAGTTTTAAAAAAAAAATGAGGCATGCAGGCTTAAAATCATGGTCGGGGGTTCCCTGTAGTATGAGAAATATCTCTGTAGTAGTAGTGAAAAAACTCCTCATGTACGTGTATATATATTTAAAACTGTACACCATGAGTCAATAGTTTTCAAATATTATAGTAACCTGTAAGCAAAGGAGTGTGTTTAAAGCTTGTACGCCTGGCGGATCATGAGGTCGAAGTAGGCATCATGGTCGATGGAGGCACTGATCCCTGAGTAGTAGTTGAGAAACTCCTCCATAGTAACCTGTAAGCAAAGGAGTGTGTTTAAAGCTTGTACGCCTGGCGGATCATGAGGTCGAAGTAGGCATCATGGTCGATGGAGGCACTGATCCCTGAGTAGTAGTTGAGAAACTCCTCCATAGTAACCTGTAAGCAAAGGAGTGTGTTTAAAGCTTGTACGCCTGGCGGATCATGAGGTCGAAGTAGGCATCATGGTCGATGGAGGCACTGATCCCTGAGTAGTAGTTGAGAAACTCCTCCATAGTAACCTGTAAGCAAAGGAGTGTGTTTAAAGCTTGTACGCCTGGCGGATCATGAGGTCGTACTACATTTGTCCTACCTATTTAACTACAAAAAATTGTATAAAACTAACTATTTTGATTGAAAATACTGAAAACTCAGATTCCACATTTATGTTGGAGGCCACAATCCCCGAACCTACCTTCCCCCCACCCAATGAAGAGGATACACTTTTAATTTTGCAATCATCAGTGATCTCAATACAGGTAATACATTTTAGTGTCACTTAATTGATCCAAGCCAAACTGAAAATTTCAGCTAATAGTAAATTCTGTGGCATACACTCCAATTGGTGAATTCAGTCTGCTAGCCACGGATAAAGTTGTACGTTATAGTATAATAAAGTATACCATAACACACTCTTTACTTCATCAATGCTAGTTTTCTTGATCAGGTTGCACCATAACTTTTAAGATATTTATTAAAAAATGTGTTAAAGTTAAAGTATTAGAAAATTTATGATTACCGTACTGTAAAAATATTTTATAGTCTAGTATACTCACTCTGCCATCTCCATCTTTTTCAAAATTCAAAAGGAACTTTTTCAATATTTGCTCCTCAGTTTCTTCGCCACTTAAATATTTAGCATGTGATTTGACTGAATAAACGTTCTTAAGATCATCAATGGTTATCACTCCATCACCAGTCTTGTCAAGTTTTTTAAATGCTTCTTGTATAGCTTTAACTCGAGTATTACTCATTGGGGGCTGGAATGATTATTGGTTTTAGTGAATAACTAGAAAACTTTCAATTATTATGGAAGATTCTTATTCAATGTTCATGCTACAATTATACCACGAAAACTACATAAGTAAAAAGTAAAATACATAACTGGCAAAAATAATAATTTTGCAGTAGCAAAATTGTCAATCCATATTGTTGGGACTCCATTTTTTTTAAACCTAAACTGCCAATCAACTTTGGCCTTTGGCCTGTGCGGTGAAATGAAGACAGTCAGGTCCTGGAGTGGCGTGAGCAAATGAACTTACATTTGGTTACAATTTGGGAGGAAATTTTCAATTTAACCCATTTAAGTCAAATTTGTTTTAAATCCAATATTTTGAGAAAACACCAACTTTATTTGATTGTACTTTATTTATTTGAACGGAACCCATCAGGCAGTGGCATCCATCAACAAATTAGTGAACTACATTCCGTGCTGACCCCTATAATCTAATCTCGCAACTATCTCTCAAAGTTAGTTGTTTTGCAGCTAGAGTATGCTTTATAGCCTAATAAGCGCTATGTCTGACTATGCACTGGCCGAGAGCATTATGGCCATCGAGAGCATTATACATCAGAAGCTATTTGGAAGTGCTAGGGTCCGAACCCGACCATGAGCAATTCCAATTCGGCTTGGAAATGTGTGATACAGAGGCGGGAGGGCCCACCTTAAATAAACAGTGACCAGCTTGGTTGGAAGTTGATGGCATTAGTAGGCTCAATTGGGATTGCAGTGGACACCTATTTTGCTTTTATTGTTAGTGGTTATAAGAAGGAGGGGGCACAGGTTGTTTTTAAATTTTAATTTTTTTAAATTAATTAATAAATGTAATGTAATTAGACAGGCATAATACGACTTAGAACCAGAATGGGTTAAATGTTACCAACTAACTGAGGAGGGGATATTTAACAAACATATTTGAGTTTATCAAAAAAACATTTGATTTAACAACAAATGTTTAAATTTATCACTTATTACTTGCAAATTTCACAACTATTGTTTACAGGGTGAGGTGATAAGAGTTCTGCATGGTATGATAAGAGGTCATTCCACTGTCTGCAATCAGCATGCGTGTGGCCGACAGGTGTTTTATTATTGATCATTGAGCAGTGCGAGCTACACGACTCTCCCAATCATGATAGCGGAGGCAGACATGGAACTGGGACTCATCAAACATTCAAAATCACGAGCCTCGCATGAGGGAAGGCTACATAGTGTGCAAACACTTCATATAAAAACAATCAATAATTTGTATAATAATATAATAGATAAATATTACAATCATGTTCAAACTGAGGAAAAGTAAAATAAAAACAGAGTGAATGACTTAAAACCGCTTGCAACTTATAGCTTTGATGATAAATATTTTTATAAGGATATTTTTACCAATCCAACCTAAGTTGAGCACTGCACCTCCTTTTAAAATAATTCCTTTTTCTTCATATTTCACATAAACACTATAGAAATTATCTCATGGTCAGTGATTTTCCCTTTTTATTTGTAGGATCTCTAATTTTGCGAACTAGTTAGATTTTTTTAATTTTTGTTGGGAACGATAAAAGCTACTTGAAATGATTGTCCTATACAATATAGTTTGTTAAATTATAAACTTATGAAAATACAGTACTGTTTGTTTTTGTGAATATGAAAAACTCTCTTTACAATTTATTGGTAAAATACATAGATCCTAAACTCTTTTTAAAAGATAAATAAATTATTATCAATACCAATAAAATTTTATACATACCCTTAAAGCTATTAAAAATTCATCCATATTTATGCTACCACTGTTGTCAGTGTCAAATCTTTTAAAGAGTGCCTCAATTTGTTCTGGATTCAGTCCCATGCCAGTGTCATTCATCCCCTCTGTGAATTCCTCTAGACTAAGAGATTTGTTTCCATCATCGTCCATCCGCCGAAATATCCTGTCAGAATTAAAATATGCATTTTATTTCATAAAAACAGGGTAATTGTAAAAAACTCTAAGAAATTTAGGTTAAGGAACCCACGTTAGTACCAATTAAAATGTGCCTATTTCCTCACTATATGATAATCCTTTATCATTACAGTCTTGAGCCATATAATATCAAACAAATGGTTGTACAGTTAACAACCTGTTGATCCAGTTTAATTTGTGAATCAAATATTTTTATGTTTTGTGATAATTATTACTGTTAATTCCTGATAATTCAGTTGAGATTTATTTCAAAAGTAAAGTTGAATACTGTATAGATGTTACATTTGACTCAATGTTAGTTTATAAGGTTGATTGATTCAATCCAAAGACCAAAAAAATGTTAAATAGTAGGGGCACTGGTATATAAACCTAGGATTCTAAATCAGTAGTTCTCAAACTTTTTTTACCTGCAACCCACTACAACCTAAACAATATTTCGTGACCCATTATTTAAGATACTTTCAAACACCAGATAATACCGTTCAATTCTGGATAAACTAAAATATTGGCATGTGTTTTAATTGTTTCCTTTGATTTCAATAAAATACATCCATACTAAAGTTTGACTAATAATAAACTAAAAAAATGATGTTATTTAGATTTTTATTGCGGAAATTTTCCATCAGGATTTTATGAAAAACAAAGTTTCACTTAAAACTTAAAGGATAGTGAAACTTTGTTTTACATAAAATCCTGATGGAAAATGTCCGCAGTAAAAATCTAAATAACATCAGTCCACCATCACCAATAATGAATTTCAAACAAAGAAGTAAAAAAATTGTTTTTAAAATTAAAATTTACTTTTGGACCCATATTAGAATTCAAATCCTAAATGACAATTTCGGATACTGTAAGGGTGGAATTTAGGATTTATTAAAAAGAAGCTGTGAGGAGTATTGGTAAAGTACTTTCTGGCGTTGGAGTGTGGCAGGTTTCACTGTTACCTTGGTTTCCTCTTGTCCCAAGAGTGGACACCCAGTCTCAATTATTGTTAGAGGTTTATCTTTTTATTCGACAACCTGGGAGAGTAGCTCCAGGGCTGGCCCCAGGAGTGGGTGAACTGGGCGGCAGATTTTGGGGGGTAGCAAACACATTTTAAGAAACAGCAAATTTTGAGTAAAATACCTGTTTGCCTTTGGGCATATTTTTAGTCAGATTAAAAATATAAAAATAGATCTCTGCAACTTTAAACATAAACCTACTTATGAAAGTAAAATAATAAAGAAATGGTTTGTATACCTGCTATTAAACAATCCTTATTCCTGCAATTCCTTATTATGTGCAATTTACACTTGGGACGCCTAGTATATAATTATTCAAGAGTTTAAGGACGCACTGTAGTGCGATCACACAAAGTAGACACTTTATTTCGGTGATCGCTCAAGGAATGGGTGAAGCACGGGTATGAACAATTAGATGTGAGTATGGGGGGCGGTCGTCGATCTTGCCCAGGGCAGCAAAGTCCCTGGAGGGTAGCTCAGGGGTAATTGGAAAGAATACCTAGTATGTATATGGAGGTCCTCTCCCAGGTATATACTGCTATCTAACAAGCTTGATCGCTCTTTTGGACTCCTGCTCAGTCCAAAGGCCATTCGGTTGGGGTATAAATCTCTAATGTTCAGTGAGCCAAACCTGGATTTTAGTATCACAAGAGATAGGTAGACTACCTTTGTCCATCTTTCCCATAAATCTTTCTTAAAAATCTCTGCATTGATGGCTGTGCTATAATTCACTCAGGAGTGCATAGATAATCCTTCTAAATATAACATCATCCAACCTGACAACAATCTGGTTGTTTTAAAACAAAGAGCAAGGTGTGTTTTGTTTGAAGAGAGTTATACCGAGTGTCCAGCCTTAAGTTTTTTTTAATACCTTACTTTTTCATCCTGATTTTAGTTTAAGGAACATCCTATATTTTATTATGATTTTTGATAGAAAACGTGATTTTAAAAAGTTTTTATTCTTGGTATTTTTTTATAAATTCAACCAATGCTCTAGAGTATTTTTAAAATTTTATCTCACTATAACTTGAAAAATCAGGTGGCCAAAAGTAACTGTTGAGGAAGAATTTAAATTTAAAAGTGGCCACTTTGTGCAGTGAAATTGAGGCTTAAAATGCTCTACAGTCTGGTTGATTAGGTTTAGGGAAAATATAAAGAATAAAAATACTTTTATAACACGTGTTGTATTGAAAATCATAATAAAATACAGTGTTCCATAAGAAAAAACTAAGTTAACCACCACATTGGAAAAATGGCAGGAAATTTTTTAAAATTTAAATACTTTACATATCTAAAAGCAGCATAAAAAATAAATCGAGTCCCCCATAAGAAGTTTACTGTCAGACCTAAAATAAAAAGTTAGCTATTGTAAAACTTTAGGCTGGAGACCCAATATAAGCAGCTCCATGGTAGATGTGTAGTACATTAGATTACCTTTTGAAAATGTGACCTACTCATGTAGGTATTTTAAGTCAAGTATGAATGAGAAATTAATGTAATATGATTTTGGCGTGATCTTGTTACCGACTAAGGCTGACATAGTCCTTAGACAGACAGGGCTGTTAATTAATAGCCCAACAGTCAATGGTATCAAAGGGACCTACAGTTTAAAGTGGAATTCGAACCACGTTTGCCTTTAAATGACGACCTGATCTAACTATGAGGATAATCTTTGCGGATGAATGTAGCATTCAATATTGCAGACGTTAATCCACATCAGAGAACATCACTTCCACCGACCATCGCTCATAACTATCCACAATTTGTGACCTCCACGTAGACGGCGTGTACCTTCCGATGGAGAGTATGCCGGCCGAGCCCCGTGCCAGACACAGCAGCCGCAGCTTCTCCACCGGGTCCGTGGCCTGGGCCGCCGCCCGCCGAGCGTTGTTCATCATCTCGTTCTCCTCCCTGCTCGCTCCCCGGATCATCCTACAGAATACATAGATGAGATCCAGAATCGCTTCAATTAAGACTACGTTCACCTAAGAATATTCCAATACTCGAAGTCGATAACAATATCAAACTTAAATATCGATAAAGCGAAATTGCCGTAAACAAAATATCGATAACGGTGACATAATATGAATTTTATACATCTGGAATCTATTCATACTAGTTCAATAGTACCGGAAAATTTCTACATCCACCTCAGTTCTGTAGGAGGAGATAATGAAGCAATAAACAACGTCCAAGGCGGAGGGTGACTTGTTGAATATCCGCAGGCTTCGCTAACCGTTTCCGGACATTACCCCTAGGCGCACGCGACCCCCCTTACTCCCTCCACCATAACACTTACATACGTCGCGTTAGAGCCTGTATGATGTTGCTCTGCATACCATAAAGTTGCATGCGATACAACGTAAATGTCCCATCCTCAAATCTTAGTCAAGAAGTTAAAAATAAGCTCCCCTTTGTGTATAGGGCCCAACCTTTCTGCAACTGTTATAATACTTTTGCTTATTGCCACAGATAAAGACAATCATAGTTAGAACAGGATTGGAAACTATTATTAACTAGAAATGATTATTATTTTTGAGACGATAATTTTTTAAATGATATTTAAATAATCACATAATATGACAAAGAATACAAAGAATATGATATTTTATTATTGTATTGTTTTGTATTGACATAAGCTATTTTTATTAGCTGTTTATACAGAAAATCGCTTGATTCATCAAAGCGTTTATTATTATTCCTATACTCGTATAGTAATTAATAAACTAAAATGTGTGCTCGGTGGCGGTGGCAGCGTTATTGTAGTTCTATTGAAATGACATTAGAATTTCAAAAATTCATGATGAATGGGAAAATTAAAAAACATATTAACAACTCTTAAAACGATTTAAAAATTCTTGCCGATATCAGTCCGTTGGAATATATCGTAAAATATTTTTATGATTCACAACGAATATTTTGACCGAAATGAATCTTAAGTATGTATAGGTGTATGTTTATTCGTAACCTATGTATGTTGCCTGGACTCAGAACCGATCGAAAGATTGTAATGAAATTTTCAGTCATTATTAAGCATGTTTCGAGGATGGTTTCTGTGAAGTTTGGTGCAAATCCTCCAAAGGGCTCCGACCCAGAGGGCTTGAAAGGGTGCAGTGTCAGTTTAACAAAATGAATAGCTGTGCTTAAATAGTTTGAAAGTTTCTTTAAACTGTCATTTGGTTCAAATGTAATCAACACTGGGAAATAAAGGGTATTAGTGGACGGAGACATACTTTCTCCCTTAAGTAAATTTAAAAACGAAAATCTGTAATAAAACTCAAAAATTCATTAAATTTTATCTAAATATCATTTGATAATTTATCTGCGATCTTTGCAAAAAGTATCAATAAAGAGACTGAAAGTAACATCAATAAGAGGCTCATTCTTAAACGGAAATTGAAGACCGTTGCATTATGAGTTCATAACGATACAGGTTCTAGACCAACCAGAGCTCAGCATTTGACGAAAGTAATGTCATTATGAACACAATGAAATGGAAAATCAGCTGATTTATCCATAAGGATAGTGTTTTTAGTGACAAACCTCAAATGTGAGTTTTGAACAATTCACAAAATAAGCGATTTATACCGTGAGGAGTTCAATTTAACTCCAGAAGAAATAAATGCAAAAGATAATGTTGTAATCAACAATCTACTTCCGCGAAATCTAAACATGCATACGAAAAAATATAACCAGTTTTTAAAGTGGAAAAGTGAAAATAATGGGCGTTTTTTTGCAGTAGTCATAAATAACTGAAATATACAACTCTTGTTTTACTTTTTGTTGTGTCTTGTAAAACTTGTTGTTTTTGTTAAAAGTCGGAATATTGTTGGTTGTAGATAAAATAGTTAATGCAACGATTTTATTATGCCTTAAAGTCACGAGTGAGATGTAAGTTAGAACTTGATCGAAGCGGGTCATTTTTAATACAATCGTTGCATAAACTACTTTTATTGTTTTAATATAATCATCAAATTTCTTAAAGTAACGAGAGAAACAAAGTTAAATTAATTGTTAGAATTTTTTGGGGAGGATCCCCCCCTCCCACCGGTAACACCAGGCTTTTTTGAGTGGGGTTTTGGGTAATGTGACCTTACACTGCATACAAAGCTGCATGAAAACGGTTGGGAAATAATGAAGAAAAGGATTTTTTAATATTTTCCATAAGAATAACATTGCGCGCTCTCAGACAACGTACTGCGTTAATCATGCACACTAAATTTAACTTTTCTCTGGAACCATTAGTCGTCGACAAATAATTTAAAATACTGATTTGTTTAGTTTTTAAGCTGGTTTCAATGCATGGTGGTGATTGGTTGATTAAGTTGAGGGAGTTGGACTCCAGGTCCCGTCACGTCAACCTGTTGGCTTATTGTATACCCCATCGGCGCTAGATGCGTAAGCCGATTCCTGTACCTTCGACGAGGCTGAGGAGCTTTTCGCTATACTATCGTAAAATACCTCACCCGGTTTGTTCAAGACCTCCTTGCCTCCAATCTATGACAGTCTAGGATGGTATGCTTGGCTGTCTTCAACGGTGGTAGTCAAATTATACTACACCTATATTGTTTACACTTATAAATAAAAAATATATTTTTTACTTTTAAAAACCCATACATTTTAAACCCCGATGTTTTGGAAAATTCAAATGGTGTCATTTAGTTTACCTCATAAAAGACTACAAATCATATAATCGTTCGAGCCGTTTTAGAGAAATTTTCATTTTACGTGTTTTTGGGGGTTTTAGGGGAGCTTAAAAAAAAGTATCCGAGATACCGTAGATTGTAACTTACATACCGAATTTCGTGGAAATCGGACTAATAGTCTCGTCTCTAGGCTTCTGCACATCCCCCCGTACACAGACACATAGACATAAATCACTCTAAAAATAACTTTTTTCGATTCAGGGGGCACTAAAATGGATATATCCACCAGAAACTCAAATTCGAAAATTCTGAAGAAAACAATACTTTCTCCTTATACTATCCTATAGGGGGAGAAAGTAAAAACAATTTTATTTTAGTGTAATCACTATAGTTGATTTATTTTGAGCGCAGCAAAACGCACCGGGTAATACTAGTAAAATATATAATTTGAGAAAATAAAAGACGTGTCAAAGTTTCTTACCGGGGGATCAAAGACGTTCGAAGAACAACACTATCATCCAATGATAATTAATGTAATAGTGTAATGGTTTTACCACTTAGTCGAGGGGAACCAACTCTCTCCGTGGAGTCACAGAGGCGTGTAGCGCTCAAATAATTAAAGCACTGGGTTTGTTACACGAAACGTTGAAATCTGATCATATTCTGAATACAATATACACATACCCCGTTGTTTAATGTGAAATGTATGTTTGAAGATTTAGAATAAAAATATATAATCAGTGCAAAATCAGCGTTCTGAAACAGTTATGTTTTCGATGAAAATAATCACAGAAAATTCGCTTTTGCTCATGTTATTCAGTATCATTTTAATTTGCGCAAATTAGATTAGATTATTGAAATGACGACCGTACCACAAGGTAGGTATTTTAAGCCAAATATGAATGAGAAACGAGTGTAGGATTGTGGCGCGATCTTGTCTTCTTACTGACTAGGGCAGAATTTTCCTTAGAAAGAACTGTTAATTAATATCCAATGATATGCCAACAATCAATGGCATATCTAAGGGACCTACAGTTTAACGTGGAATCCGAACCACTACCTCTTAATTACGAACTGGTTTAATTATGAGGATGGAGGATGGTTCAACAGTGTGGACGTTAATCCACACAAGAGAACATTACACCCACCGAGTAGCTGGATTACAGGACTACGCCACCGTCCCAGTCCAAAGATCCAAAGATGAGTTATATGCTGTATAACTAAAAAGGTGAGGTATATTCAAAATTATGAGTCATATTAAGCACAACCCATATTAATTTAGACAATTTTTCGTAAAATACACTAATAACTTAACATTACATTACCTACGTTCAAGGTTAAATTTTGACCTACCCTGGCAGGTATTTCAAGCAAAGTTATGAACGGGAGATGAGTGTAAAATTATTGTGGTGCGATCTTACTGACTAAGGCTGACATGTTCGTTAGATAGGACTGTCAATTAATAACCCAATCCATGACAAAATTATAATAGAAAAATACTATACTATATTTGGCACACTTTCTTCCTTATTAACAAAGCATATATTATGAAGCATTCATCACAAAGCATCATAGATGATATGATAAATGTGTCAAACTTCTACCTATCACCTTAATTAAAATCGCAATGTTACTAATCAATGCAATCAATACTCTTTAGCCTTTACGTACCGTACCTAAGTCCAGACGTTTAATAGTTTACTACATCAGATATATTTTACTCCGAAAATTTACCAGTTGATCAAACATTAACATTAACAAACACATTGCGAATCAATCCTCTGATGAAGAACGATGAATCGCACAAGAACAGCACCGTGGTGGCATGACCCGACTTCGTTGAAACATATATATTAAATTTATATTATTTAAAATCCAATTAAGTTAATCCAAAGGTTAACAAGACATGCATTACTGTTAGGTGGTACGAAGTTCGCCGGCTCATCTAGTTTTAGTATACATTTTTTGGCATAATAATATTCTGCTTGTGTCGAGTGTCTGATGGACTCATTTTTCACACATAGGTTTACCTTTGTGAGGAAAAATTATCTTGTATTTATCTTATTTCATGTAAAAAGGGTTTGTAGTTTTTATAAATAAATTGTTCATTCATTCACTGCAACCGCTGAACGAACCAGCCAATAGTCTATGGGTAGCTACTGTATGTCGTGGCAGGCGGCACCGTCCTTCGTGTGAAAAGCTTTTCAAGCCAAACTTCCTATTCTTATCTGCACAACTTCGCAACTTTCCAATCACGCAGCGTGAGTTTGCGGATAACACCTCCAAAACTTTATGCTTTTATTTAGTTAAAACGCTTTGTTGCATTTTTAGAAAATGATTTTAAAGACATTGGGTGGTAATGAATGAAGGCCTAGTTGCAACCAACTTCACTTCAGAATAAATGTTTAAAATGCCCAGGATTTTGCTAATGACTATAGACATATCAAAACGAAAAAGTAACATGGTCCCGGGCTTATGTCTTGCCATGTGACCTACGGTAAAAAGCTTCTTCCCTATGGGAAATTCGCTAAAATGACATAAATTTAAAAGTACCTCCGTAAAGTAAAGTAAACCTGTACACAAAGCGAATTTATGGTGATTTAGGAATTTATTCAGATTATTCAAACTAGGGTTAAATACCGAAGATATACCAATTTACTTATTCTGCACAAGAATAAAATGGGGAATGAGAAAGTAGGTTTGCTGCCTTGAAGAACAAAAGGATTTATATTTTTTGCATAGTTCTCAACTACATGAAGCTAGTTTTCATCATACTGTTTCGATAATAAGCGAGATAATAATTTTAACATTTCCCCCATAATATTAATATACTGAAGATTCAAAATACAGTACATAACTGGTTATTATTTGAGCTGATTCCAGTGGCGCTAAGAAGTTTTATTTTTTACTACTATGGAACCCCTTCTTTATTACCCTTCGGATAGACCGATTTGTCTAGTTTTCGAACTCAGCCGAATAAATGTGGGTTTACACATTTCTGCCAAATTTGACCTAGTTCGGGCCTGTTTAACGAGAGTTATCCTGTTTTTAAGAGACACAAATCCAATTAAGTTAATCTAAAAGTTAACAAGACATGCAATCCTGTTAGGTAGTATACATTTTTTGAAATAATAATATTTTACTTGTGTCGATTAAACAACACCTAAACTTACATCAAAGTTAAACGATTATTTTAATAGGTACCACGATCCTCTATGAATAATTTGATATTTGTACAGTACATATTTCTTGGTTACTAATTTATTTATTATACACGACATTGATTATAGTTTATTTTATAGTATTAGTAAACCACAATAAAATGTTCCATTAAGCTAATGAGCTCATCCACTATCATGATGTTATTATAAGTGTGCACAAATTACCAAACCTCATTAAGCCAACACGACATGTATGCATGGTCGAAATCAATAAATGCAACCAATAATGAAATATCTGTCAACACATTGATTGGGCAGTACAACCAATCTGGCTAGCATGATGGTTTTAATGTATACAAACAACTATTTGACGTAGGCCTACTGTGTCGATATCCGAATAACAATCACTCCACAAAACAATGGTAATTATACTTCAACTTCTAGATAAATTAAGATTACCGGTGGTTGTTTTTACTCTGTAATTAAAATACTGATTTAATTTAGATGATTTTCAAAGTACTTATAAAGGTATCGGTATAACTTAATGAAACAATAGCAGTAAGCCCGCCCTTTGTACTGGTTTTATGATGAAGTGTTAAAAAACAAGATACTCATCATGACAAAATATACACCTGAAATTTGAAACTTATAAATAAAAAGAAAAATTAAATTCTCAGCTCAATATTAAACATTAATTTAAAAATTGTATAAGAATTAAAATTTTCTGTACAAGATAAAATGTTTGTTAATTACTACGATTTTGAAGTATTTTTAAAATCAATGGTCAATGTTAAAAATGTTTTCGCCACTCTCACACAGGTTGACGTTTTACTGTAATATTCTCACCGCAGTAAATTTGTTTTCATTTGATTTTGTTTTCAACTGATGGTTATTTCTTCCAATAAAATGACTTCACTAAACAAAAACCTTCTACAAAAGGTATGAAATAGGGGAGCGCGCTGGCGGGGCTTTGGTGCCCAAGGTCCCGGATTCAAATCCCGTCAATCGTCAAAAGCTTTTCGCTATCTGATAATGCTGCAACTCAACAGGGGCGCGCAAAAAACCGGTACGGCTGTGAAGTGCCTTGGGAGTAATCCGCCCCTTTCAATAAAAAAAGGTATGGAATATAGAAAATAAGTTTCACTGCTGCGGGTGCTCTTTCATGAGAAACGTTACAAAAAGGCTTTGATAAGTGTTACAGAGAGACATACAGGCAGAAATTGAGATAAGACCCATTCCGGGGTTTCTTTGGTTTTGATAATTATATAAAATGTAAAAAAAATATATATATATATATCATAATTCCAAGTAATGTACATACAATCTCCTAATTATATTCATATAGACAAGCTACTATTATCAATTTATACATAAATAAAATTTGAGTTTGTCTTTACATTGTTTGAAATTATGATATTTATGGTTATTTTTACATCTTATATCCCATAAAAGCCGAAATGGGTCTTATCTAAATTTCTGTCTGTTCATTTGTCTGAAACGCTAAAAAAGGGGTTTTTGTAACAAACGAGAGCAACTACTACGATGAATCTTATTTTAATAATCCTATATACCATTAGGAGAAGGTTTTGAATGCTTTAAACGGGCCCACGCTCCAAAAATAAATAAATATAGTAATAACCTCCCAATAATCCAGTTGCGATATTAGACACCCTTTTACAGAAGGTTTATAGGACATCTCTTGTCTATTACAGTTATTCAACAGAAAAAAATGTCAAATTAAAATTAGTAATATTTTGTTTACATTGATAATAGTTTTAAACACATTACAAAATACTATATTAAAATAACGTTACGTCACCTTTGTCATCAAATTTTATTAACGTTACAAATTTTCTTATTTAATCTAACTGTAAAACTGAAAATTGTGATGAAATAAAAATTGAGGTAGTTAAATGTTTTATACTGTCTGGACGGATTGTCTTTGATCATTGGGCTATTAAAGCAATTATCCTGGTAAATGGATCAGATTGTCTTTGTCAGTAAATAAGCTACATAATAACACATTCATTCATATTGAGGTTAAATGCCCTTAAAGAGATTCCCCTTCCTTGGTTCGAAAATTTAAAATTTATTGATAAATTTAATTTCGACACAGACACAATCTGATTTGTAAGAGACGTTTACTATTCTAAAGATAATTACTGCATGCAGAGACGATTTTGTAATTAATTATGAATTAATTACATATATGGTACTTAAGTAAGAGTATGAAAATATCAATACAGTAGGTTATGTTCCTATACGTGAGCCTATTCTTATCAAGAGGGTGACAATTTAATCAGCTGTTTTCGATTTACCTGGCAGATGGTAGGTGTAGAGGTTATAGGAGGCACTGCCGCTAGCTGTCTCCTGTCTGGATGTCTGTCAGTCGTCGCGACGCCGCCCTAACCCCCCCCCACCAACACAGCCCCCATCTACCCCACAACGACGCTCAGTAACACCAACACTCCAGTCAATTACATTTTATCCATTGACACACTGACCTACATTTCACCTTCATTTCCTGACCTGTGTCCACAATCTTAAACACCCTAAGGTGTTAGTCTGACATTTATGCCCCCTCTTCATTAATTGATTTCAAATTTATCCACAGTATAATAGTGTATGGCCATGTTTAGACAGGTTCTCAAAAATCCTGACCCAGATATCAAAATTATTGTTTGGGGGAAAATTTAAAAAGGTAAAAATATAATTTAAAAGTGGAGAATTTATTTTTATTTACATACAATTTCTATACTAGATCAGTAGTACCATTATGAGCTTTCAGCACTACCTACGATTTTACGAAAATGTTGAATTAATTAAATTCTAAAGACTCATACTATAGTTGTGTACCAGAAGATCTTTCTTGTAGTACTTGATGTCATTAGTCTTGAGATCTATCTGATTAGAATTACTATTTTCTCATTTACCCAGTGATAATATGATAAACTAACTATATTTAAAAAATATCACTACAAAAATATTATGAGCATAATCCAAAACGGTTTATTAATAAGTTAATTAGATTGACTGCTAATAAATTTCTTTAATGAATAAATAATGTCTTACATATTCTGGTTTGAAAAAAATCCACACATGGATTAATTCATCCATCAGAATATGAAATTGTTTTTTTGACTAGAGCAGTTAGACGTCCTTTGTACAGGTTGTGTATTACTCAGAACAAGTGTATTGTTGTGTTATGTATTGTTAAGAAGCAAGATAATTGTTATTATGACTAAATACTTTCCTGAAATCATAAAACATATTATAAAATTAAAAAAACCTCTTCTTCAGCTAAATTATTTAGTGTTAATTTGTATTTGAATTAAATTGAAAATTTTTCATGAGTCAATATTTTTACGAAGACATTTTAATATAGTATATTTTTTATTTGTTTTAAATCAAGACCAATGTAAAACGTGTATTGATTATTTCTATAAACAAACAGGCATTTCTTATTTATATTTGTTAAATTACTTTAATAGATTAAATATTCAGTATCATTTTAAAAAATTGTCTAACATAATATAAAGTATAAAAGACCTTTCTCAATAAGGTATAGAATTATTGAAATAAACTTTCACCACAGTTCCAGAAATAAAGTAAATCATGTTATTCTTTATTATTTATCCCTAAAGAACTTAACCTTTGATTTGACATTGACACCTCAACAATCTGTTTACAGCTATTAACCAGTACCCCCCAGTATGTCTAAGTAGTCAAAAAGTTAACACGGCTCTTATGGGTCTAAACAAAATATTTTGACACTCTTTATATGACAGACTCTTGATCTGATGTAACAGAATTTATGATGCTGCAATCATCTCAAACAGGAGTGATTGTTTGTTTGAGACCCTATGCTCATCTCCTTTATACAGTAGTGTAAAACCTGGTACAGTATTCCTAAAAACCTTACAAATTGATTTTTCAGAATCCAAATATAGGGACAATATTATACAAACATATTCATGTATGCAGTATATGACAGAGAGGATTTTGCATTCTCTTAGTATTCAGAACATCCCTGACCGGTTCAGAGGAGGTTGTTTAAATGTACTACTTAACATTGCCATTATGCAAATCATGCATATATTTCCTTGTGTAATAGTACTTTCAAGGCTATTTCAAATTTTATTATATTTAATTGTTTTTATAACAAATTTAATTTTATGTCAGTAGTTTTATCACAGAACTATATTTATTTTTGCAAAGTTTATCAAAATATTAGATTAGACTGTAGACACTCAAAACTGTTGAGGATTCCAGATACAAAAATAACTAATCTTTTACGGATACCGTAGCTTTTATAATCAGATGGGATGGGAAAACTAACACATATCAATGTAGAAAGCCTATTCAATTGTTAATGAAAAGATCCAAACATTTTTTCATCTTAATGATTCCAAATTCCAAAACTTTGACGTTGCAGATATAACTTCTGTAGACTTTTAAAATTATCTGATACTCTTATATACCTGACTATTTTCTTTATATCTGATATCATGTAATATACAGGTTGTTCATTAAAGTCTGGGACAAACTTCAAGGGATGATAGTACTCATCAAAATAAACAAAAAATGTCCAATAAACATATCGAAAAATCCTTTCTTTAGCAGCTAGCCGCCACTTTGTATTTTTTCAAAAAATGTTATAGCTCAAGAACTTTTTTAAGCTGCAGAAACCAAACTTTGCACACATATTCATTGGCCAAAGAGAAAAATATTCTCAGAGTATCATTAATTTGCTTTTATATTTTCAAAATAGCGGCGGTTAAAAATGTTTTAATTCAAATAACAAAAACTATTAAATTTATAAGATTTCTTGAAAGACATAAAAAAGATTGTAATTTTTATTTTAAATTATACTAATATTTTGTTAAACAAATCCGTCCACGGATAAGCGAGAAAATGCATTTTTAATGCCCTTTTATGCGCACCGCTGCGCGGCCTTGGCGCATGGGCCCTGTAAGCTAATGTTAAAAGTGAATTATCTCGCTTATCCGTGGACGTATTTTGTTCAACAAAGTATTGATAGATTTGAAATTAAAACTACAATCTTTCTTATATGTTGTAAAAATGTTATAAAGTTAATGGTTTTTGTCATTTAAATTATAAAAATTTAACCACCGCCATTTTGAAAATATAAAAGCAAACTAAATGATACTTTGAGATCATTTTTTCTTTGGCCAATAAAAATATGTGTGCAAAATTTGGTTTCTGTAGCTTAAATAGTTCTTTTTTTTGTAACAAATACAAAATGTCAACTAGCGGCTAAACGGAATATTTTTCGACATATGTTTATAGGATATATATATTTTTTTTCATGAGTACTATCATCCTTGAAGTTTGTCCCTGACTTTAATGAACTCAAATGAAATCAAATAATTTTAAATACAATAGTCTATAAAATTATACCTGCTAAGTCATACATGGTGAAACTGTTGGTTTTCCCATACTATCTGGTTATAAGATCAGTCATTATTCCTCAAATAAAATATTACATATTTTATTTCAGAATTTTAAAAACCTTATCAGTAGACTAAATAACATGATGTTCATAAGTGATTAATATATTGGAATGTAATAAATGTTTTACTGAGTAGGAAAACTGAATAGTCGTAGTGCTCTTTGATTAAAAATACATTGATTTCCTATTTCCTGTTTTATGATACTGTTTATTTACATTTTTGTTTACTTCTCCCATGGAGGCGAAATAGTTTATAGTTGTGAGTAATGGTCAGTGGATGTAGTGTTCTCTTGTATGGATTAACGCCTGCGCTATTGAATACCTACTACATTAATCCACAAAGACCACCCTCATAATTAGACTAGTTCGTAATTCAGAGGCAGTGGTTCGGACTCCTTGTTAAACTGTAGGTCCCATAGATCTGCCATGAACTGTTGGGCTATTAATGAACAGTCCTATCTAAGGAACATGTCAGCCTTAGTCAGGAACAAGATTTCAAGATCGTGCCGCTATCATCCTATACTCATTTCTCATTCAGACTTATAATGCCTGGGCAGGTTGCAATTTCAGCTAAAAGTATAAAAGTATAGGTATAGAAGTAAGGGGCTCTGTGTAAAACAATACAAAATAGCCATCATCTATTGATTGGTTTGTAGTTGTATGTACAGTAAATAATTGATGCCATCAAAATGGGGCCATGACATGCACTCCAAGGAATGATTAGATTTGTGTTAGATTGTGCGCAATTGCACTGTTACGGGTATTGCAGTGCAAAATGATCTCACAGTTTGAACTATAGACTAGTAAATTTAAAATAGTCCATACACTTCACAAGAATAGTTTCAAAAAAGCAAGATAATTTTTGTAATACCAAACAATAAATTTTTAAACTCTCTTTTTTTCGAAAAAGGTCTCTCACTCAGCTGGTTCACTCTAATCTAAATAAATAAAATTAGAGTTTTGTCTGTACATTGCTCAGAATTATTATTTTTTTTAGTTATTTTTACTTTTCGTGCGTTAGAGAAGCTGAAAGTGGTCTTATCTCAATTTTTGTCTGTTTGTCTGTGACGCTCCAAAAGGCATTTTACACCGTCTTCTCCGAAAAAACGGGAGAACTGATTACAATGAAATTTATTTCATGTATTCTCTACATTCCAGAGAAGGTTTGTGAATGCTTGAAATCGCCCGCCGCCTCTTGAAAAGTAAATAACGAGCATTTCAAAACCCACTTACGCGATATTACTCACATTTTGATTCAATTTTCAATGAATAACCTACTGATAATAATAATCAGCTGTCTTTGTAGTTAAAATTTAATAGAAATAAAAACAAACAGCTGTCAAGTCAATATTAGTTAGTTTATATTGGTCATTGATTTTAAATCCATTTCGAAATCATACTATATTAAAAATTTATTTTAACGTATAACTAACTATAATAATTGTATAAATGTTCTAATCTATTTAATTGTAAAGTAATGCTAAATAATAAATCTGGGTATTGATTTACTTTCTTTGTATTGATTTGTTTAGGATTTCAGGTTTACATTTTGGAATGATAATCTTTCTTCATTACACTGAATCCTACAACCCGTACAAAGGACGGGCTTACTGCTAGTTGTGACATAATTATTTTCAATTCTAATATATCAATTTGAATACTAACCCTTACGCAAAATATAATAATATAGCTTCATAAGAGACTAGAATAGGGCTTATTAAAATGTTATCAATATGTACAAACCTTACTGACGTAAGTTTACAAACTAGTATTTAAATATTATAATAAGTTAAATGATAAGAATTTGTTAATCACTTTATGGCTCTGTTGAGCATTTCAACATCTTAGTTAATAAATTAGTAAACAAAAACGTATAATTGTATGATATAAAAACATTTTTAAATTTATGATCACATACTAATTAACCCATGTAGATAACTGGTTTTAGTAAATGACTTTTTATCACTTTATACTTTCTCCCGTCAGTGAGAGAAAGTATGATACCATGGAAAGTATCGTTTGTTCCCGAATTTGATTTTTCAGTGGAAATGTGTTTGGGAGTGACCTGAGTCTAAAAAAGGGGTTTTGAACAATGTCTGTATATTTTTGTGTTTCCAGACACACAGTCTACACCTAATGTTCAATTTAGAAGAAATTTGGTATGTATGGATCGTATAACCATTCCAATATATCTCCAGGTGTTTTCCTTTCAATATTAATCATCAAGTTCACGTCCAAAACCCTTAAAAAACTAAATTTTTCAAAAACACTTAACATTTTAGATTACAACTTCATAGTTTATATTGGTTGAGGTCCCAAATATTAATACACTACTACATTTCTCTAAAAATAACTCTTTCAAAAGCTGTGGACTTTAAAATGTTAACTTTTTTTAATTTTCTGAAAAAACTGTAAAAAAATTACCATTAACACTCAGGCATATATGTAGTTTAAAATTACACCAGCACATATGTGGGGTTCTTTCAGGACCCTATGTTATTTTCACTTGTCCTTCTAGGTTTTTACCTATCGAACAAATTTATTTTGCTTTACATTATCAAAATGGGTTATTGTCCATTTAAAAAAAATTCTTTTACTCATTAAACTATACCACATTTTTGCAAGCCAAATTGAGATTGCACATGGTCAGGATTCTTTGCCTTTGCAAGCCACTATACCACACATTTTCAAGCCGAATTGGAATTGCTCATGCAAATTATTTTACTTATTAAACATCCTTTGCAAGCCAACTATGCCACACATTGGCAAGCCAAATAAGAAAATAGTTATATTCTTTATCAGAAGGAATACTAGAAATTTTCAGTGTTTTTTCCAGAGTAGTCTAGTGTTTTTAATATAGAGGAACAAGTCATAAAATGAATAAATCATAATTCAAATCAAAGAAAACTAAAAGATAAACTATCAATATATGTTTATCAAATAATGGTGTGTGATGTAAATAATAATCACAGATTTGGCACATGTTTTAGATATCCTGGTTATTTTTGTAAAGCAAGACTGGAATTTTTCATAGATGAAAAGTGTAAAACAGCTCATAGAAAATAATAAAAAATTCTCCTTAATTTCTCATCCATTTTATCTGGAACTTGGTATGCATAACCATTTTAGTGAATTTCCCATGGGAAAGAGGGAAGAAGAAATTACAGTAGCAATTTAGTATTTTAAAATTCAGCTCTATCTCCTCTAGTTAAAGAGATTAACAAATCTAAACACAGTAGGGTGTGTTTTGGGGCTCGAAATATTATACAAATATTTATGAAACTTATGGAGGATAAGGTATGTGTTCTTAATGTTTACTTGAGGGAGAAAGTATGTGTCAGTCCATATAGGCTATTATTTATTATAGTTTGGTGATGGAAGTTGTCTAGTGGTCAGGTACAGCCAGATATGGAGCTTGAGTGATAGCATTATGGTTCCAATGTCCCGCCCAGCACTCCGCGCCCCGCCCAGCCGTCATTGTCCTTACCCAGCCATCCGCTACTGTCTTACCTCATTCCACTGCCATCTTCAACTTCCGCCTGATAATCTCTTTCATTCGATTGCTACAGAGTTTTATTTTGTGTCTATCAACTCCAGAGGCATTTTTACGTTTTTATTGGAAACGGTCCAAATCCTGATTTTGTTACTACCTTACGACAACCTTTTATTAGATGGGTAATTAATTAATAGATCCATCACAAGTTGTGACTGGGTCCAGAACGAATCGACAACCAATAAGGCTTAATAAATGGGTTGCAAAATTATTTTATACCTTAACCTTCTTACACATCATAGTACTTGTTTTAACTTGGACTTTAACCTTGTATTATTCACATATTCATAGAAATTAAATTTCCATAGATACAAATTTCCTATCCTAGTATCAGATAGATGTATAAACAAATTTGTTTTGGATAAATGTATTCATCTGGAAGCTCAACTACAGCAATGTCTTCACAAGAGACTGTGCAATCTTGCAGACGCCTACATTACTATATTAAGTTTTATAACTTTCTCTAGTTTACACTTGTAGCAAATTTCCATTCATTTATGAATTATTTGAGACGATCAAAACTAAGCTTGATCATAGGTTAGAATAACAAATGTTATCACAGTATTTGATAACATAAAACAAGAGTGTAATGGTTATAACAATTTTCATTTGAGAATAACATGGTAAATTAGTAGGTTTGCTAACATTAAAAAATTCAAACTAAGATTTTTTTGTATACATTACCTTAAATTGTTTTGTCACAATATTAATATTATTGGTTTTTAGTGTTATATCATAACCATGTCCATTGTAAACTATAGATTATAATTAGTTTTTACAATAGGCACTATTTTATAAGGTGTTAGAAATGACAATAAATTAATAATAAACATAATACAAATATTAAAATGTTGTTATACAAAAGATTTTTATTATTGGACGTCTCAGCTGTCGCGGGATTGTATATGATTGATCACGATCTCAGAAAGCATTTCACCATAGAGTAAGATGCATAAAAATAAAGCCTGTTTCTTTCTGAAGCTTTTGGTATAATTTAAGCCTGTTACAAAACTGCTACATACTACAAATAGTGATTTTCTGAGAGTCTCAGACCGTCATTACTGGGACGGTGGCGACGTCCTGTAATCCAGCTACTTGGAGGTCACGAATTGTGGATAGTTGTGAGAGATGGTCGGTGGATGTGGTGTTCTCTTGTGGGGATTAACGTCCGTACTATTGAATACCACGTTAATCCACAAAGACCATCCTCATAATTAGACCAATTCGTAATTCAGAGGCCGTGGTTCGGATTCCACGTTAAACTGTAGGTCCCTTAGTTGCCATCGGCTGTTGGGCTATTAATTAACAGTCCTGTCTAAGGAATATGTCAGCCTACACTACAAGATCGCGCCACAATCATCCTACATTCATTCCTCATTCATACTTGGCTTAAAATACCTACCTACGTAGGTCGCCATTTCAGTTAAAGTAAGTAAGTAAGTAAGTCTCCGAGACGCTAGACACTCAAGCTCAGCGTGTCTCCGATAAAGGCGCTCTGCACTCAAAGGGTTAAATTATTATCCTAACTTGATGAATTTTACTTTCTGTTGAATAAATCTACTTGAGTAACAAACAAAAAATACACAAAAACCTCCTTTATCCGGTTTTGATGGGACCAGCATAAAAGGTCCTTTTATCTTACAGCGTAAAAGGGAAACTAAATAACTTTGAGTCTATAATCAAAGATCCTGCAAGATGACCTGCAGGTCTTCTAGTTTCTTGTCAGAAACTAAACTACGTGATGCTATTTCTTTTTTTGCCATTTTAATACTTGACATATTCCGAAAATGTTAATACATTTTCCGAACAATACAATACAAACCGAAAATAAAGAAATTTACATTTCTATATGTAGTACATCTAAATACACTTGTCCCACTCACCCTTCATTCATGTTAAACTTAAAATACTTACCTACTGGTTGAGATGTAATCTAATGAATAAGAATATGAAATATAAAAAATAATAGGAACTGTTTATACAATTCAACAATATATTTTACAGAATACTTTCAGTCTTAACTGTGGAAACAATCTTAATTTTTAGTCTTTGTGTTACAATTATACCCTTTTATTGTTACAACATTAACATAAGGGGCATTTTCAATATCAAAACCACCAATAGTTAGAAACTATAAATCTTGTAGCATCTGACCTCATTCCAAATAAAAGTCATTGGTTTTGATCACTTAAACACAAATAAGGAAGCTTTTGAAGCATCTTAGTTACATGTTAAAATCTATACTGCTGTTATATGGAACAAATTTGTTACGATGTCTTTCTTATTAACTTTTCCCAAAGCATTTCTTGGAATGCTCTCCACTACCTTCAGCATGCTCGGCATCATGTAAACTGGAAGTCTTTCCTTGACAAAATGTTGCATCTTCTTCAAATCTAGTGATGAATTATCTTTCAACTGAACCACGGCAGCAATCTGGAATGAGTAACATTTTATTACTTTACTTAACCAAAAAATGTTACAAAAAATGGTAATTTTTTATTTAAATCAAATGAAATAAATCTTATTCATTTAGAAAATGGCTGGTCAATTTTCACGGAAAGGCTTTATTTTCATCTCAACAAAGGAATCCTAGAAGTTTATACCTTTGGTTTATGTTCAAACCTGGGGAACCAACTTAATATAATTCAGTCCATAATGAATAAAAGCAAGAAGAGGATCAAAAATTGAATGCAAAATGAAAAACCAAATTGTAGTAATTCAACAAATGTTAAAATTACATCCAATGAGGGACCTTCAAAACTTCCCTCAAGAGATAATTATTATCTAAAATACAATTAACATTAAGTTACATAACATTAAGTTTTGCTTCGTTTACCTACTCTAGGGGAATATATTCCTAAATCACTTGAGAAAGCATCATTACAATTAATTATGAGTCAAACCAGTACAAGGTTCATCCAATCAACCTATTTCTCAAGTTCAGAAACATTTCCTTCTTAACTAACAAATTCATCATTGTACACACTTTCATTCAGTTATTACACTACTGAAGAAATACCTGTAAGTCCATCTAGTTCAACAAAATATGTCATTAAAATTATTAACATCATAACAGATAAAACTCAACAGATGACAAACTGCTGAACTCACAGGTCATATACCATATAACTAGTATGAAAATATAATTGAAAAGTCTGTGTGATATTACAAAAAACTATACAATAAAAAGATTTCAGATTCTTCTAACAATATTGAGGTAGAGTGGTGTCCGCCTTTGGTAAATTTAATAAGGAAAAATAATATCTGTATATGGTATGTAATACACGTGGGCTTCCACGGCACTGATCATCACTAATACTTACTTGCTTTTCCGGAATATCCCACGTACAACCACCTACCTCTCGTAGACACCTCCTGGAGACGACCAACATACGATGGGCAATTGTCGAAGACCACTGCGCAACGTGCACTAAAAACTACACAGGACGTTCCGGAAGAGCAAGTAAGTGTTACTAAGAATATCTGTCTTTAGGCACCAAATACCCACTGAACACAATAATATTGCTAACCTTCTGGCCCCATGTGATGTCAGGCAGGCCGACGACTGCAACATCCACGATGTCTGGGTGGTTGAGTAGCACATACTCTATCTGCAAAGCACTCACTTTGTAACCCCCGGTCTTGATGATGTCCACCGATGATCGACCCAAGATGCGGTAGCAACCTTCTGTGTATTCGGCTATGTCACCTTAGGAGAAAAAAATTCAAGAGTAGAATAAAAAACACTGCTGTTAACTAAAAAACAGTGCTTCCTGTAAAACAGAAACTAGCCACCTTTTCAAGTCTCAATACTTTGCATCTGTATCTCATGAGTTGTAGACATATTTGTTAAAAGTATACTTTATGACTAATTTTCATACAAAAATAATTATAATTTCACCATGTGTGTGGAAATCCATAGTAAGTGAACTGGCAAATGCAGAACAGGTAATTTATCTATCTTCTTTTATTTATTTTGAAAAACTTTTAAGTTGATAATTACTTTTAGAAATTACAACATATCAATTAGGATTAGGTAAAAAAAACACTTTGCTTGGTTTTGTTCACAGAGAATAAATAATCACAGGTGTAGTAAATAATCACTATATGTAGTACAGATTGTGTTGAGCAATTAATACCTTATAGTAATTTGGTAGGTACCCAGTGGAATACGAGTGGAACAAGATATCTATTATATATTTTAACTCATATTTAGTTAGTCAGCCACAGAAGATCTAGAGATTTTTTTCTGCTTTGTCTAATGTATCAAGCTTTCTTAATATTTCTTCTATCTGACTTCGTTCAACAAATACAATTCCACAAATTCATAATTCAAATTCACAACAATTCAAATAGAATTCACAAACCTGTTTTAAACCAACCATCTTGAGTAAAGTCCATTGCAGTGGCTTCAGGTTTATTCCAATACGTTTTAAACACTCCCTCTCCTTTCACCTGTTAAATTATCATTTTTATCACTGCTAAATACAAAGAAAAATCTTTTTAACAATTGGAAAACATTGTGGAGGTTGGAAAAGGAGGGGGAAAATTTGGAAATAAACTATAAAGAAACAGTATTTTGAGTAAAAAAACAGAACACTTGAATCACAATATGCTCACTAGAAAAAAGGAGGAGAAAAATCATAACACTCTATACGTAGTATAGAGTATTTATAATGTGGGTTCAACCATATTCAAAAAAAGTTCAATACTCTCAAAAGAATAATAAAATTATAATTCCAGTAAAATATTTCCTTGTATTAAATTTTTTCCACATTTTTATAGCGAATTTATAGGGAAAGACAATTTAGCTCGAATGTGAGACTTAAGCCCGGGACCGTTTAATTTTTTCTTCTTTAGGAGCCCAGACCCAAAAAAACAATGTCGTTAAATTTTTATATAATATATAATATGTATATATATACTGTATATATATATATGTGTCTGTAAACACGATAACTCTCGTAAAAATGGTCCGATGAAGACCAAATTTGGTAGAGACGTGTATTCCTACAAATGCTCGGACGAGTTCGTAAACCAGACATATCGGTCAATGGGAACGGGTAGTTTGGGGGGGGTTTTGTACCCCAAAATGGGGTTTTTGCGTTTTTCACATGTAATTTTTAAAAATTTCTAATTTTATATTTCACCATTAGAATCAGCTTAAAAAACTACACAATTAAGTTCCTTAAAATTTTTCTCTATCTCCAACGGTTACCGAGATATTAAAAATCTAAACACAGTACGTTGTATTGTGGGGCTCCAATGTTAATCTTATGGAGGATAGGGAAAAATTAATATTTCCCATATTAATCAATATTTTTGGATAAAACTTGATATTTAGCTTCATGTGGTTGAGATCTATCTATATTTATGCTTAAAAATCATAGTTTATGTGTTTATCATGGCAGCAAACCTGCATACTCTTTCCCATTTAATCATATAGGGAATAGGCAAACTCCTTTATTTATGGACAGATGTTGATGAAGTTTATAAATGTTAAAAAAAATTAATCATGGTTAAAATGATTCTTCAGTTCTCACAGGTAACTGCACACATTTCCAATGTTAAATGGAGAATAGGCAAATAATTCTCATGTTTTTTTTGGATTTATTTTTATAAAACTTGTCATATATTAAATTATTGGTTTGGAAATTCGCTGAGTAACGTTGCTGCACGCTTATTTATAGAATGCTCATTAAACGCTGGTGCCATTTAGATTAATTTGAGCTCGAATGTGAGCGGCACTTGAATGCGAGTTCGGCCTAATGTTTGTAATGTCTCTACTCGCAGTGGCCAACAGCTCGAATGTGAGCTCGAATTAATGTAAACGTGGCTTTAAAATGAAATCAGGTGATGTAGTCAGTTGCTGTGAGAAACAACTTTACTACCAACTAATCAGAGCAAAATAGCATAAATATTTCTGGAGGTATGATGAAATTGTTATGAATTTTCAATTTACATGAAATGTTTTGAAACATGTCCATGAGGCTGTATTATTGTCACCTGCAAGAGTCCCGAGACAGAAGCAGCAGAGGTGAAGTTGCGAGTCTTGATACTGTCTCCCTCACAGAGGACCTCGTCTGAGCCTCGGTTAACAGGAACCTCACCGTGCGAGACTATACGCACCCTCACTCCCGGCATTGGGCTGCCCACAAATCCTACAACACAAGACATTGAGGCCTTCTTAGGGCTTAAGTCTTGCCATAAGACCTAAGGTAATATAACTTCTTACCTATGGGAAATTCACTAAAAGACTTACTAATATAATATTTTATAATGACTTTTTCTGTTTGAAGTAGGAAAATTGCCTGTAAAAAATCTCTCACACTTAAAATTGAAAATTGAGTTTAAAAGCCTTTTAAACAGCCTCCGTCTGCTTACTGTCATTAAAATTCACATAAAACTCCCAAACTTTTTATATCAGCTGTGGTAAAAGTCAAAATACTTTTTTACAAACTAATCATCTTATTTTATTCTTGCCTGTGAATGTTATTATTTTATTCATTGTAGTCAGTTCCTCTACAGTTATTCTAAACTTATGCCAAGACCGAAATGGTTATGTGACATTTTATTGTTGTTTGAAGTTATCTAAAATAACCTACAAATAGCAGACTGTTGCATTGTTGTGGCAGACTTTCGTCGCATGCCTTGACATGCACTGCAACTAAGCTCTAGCGGTACCTATCACTAAAGCTGCCATATCTCAGTTAATATTTGTCTAATTTAAGACAATTTGATGTCAATTGATTTGTAATTGAATTACCTAAAAAAATTTATTCTTGTAAATATTCTGTTACATTAACGGTTCACGAGTTATTTGAGAAACAAAATTTTAAATGGCCGCCATTTTGTTTTATGATTTTGAGAAATCGTCTCGATTTTTTTGTAGTTTTGTCTGGTTGTCATAAATGTTTGTGCAAAGTTTCACTTCCGTACGTTTAACCATTATTCAGAAAAAAAATTATAAGTGAAAAAACAAAATGGAGGCTGTGTGAGTAACTAAGGACTTCCGGACAATTTAAATATTATATTTAGATATGTTTCTTACCCAGGAACAATGCCCTAGAGTATTGGTAGGAAATTCTGAAACACCCTGTATAATATATGATAACATATCAAATAACTATAAAGCACCTATTTAATGCCTTAGTTTTAACAGTAGTTTTAGGTAATACATGGCCATCTAACAGGTTACAGCAGTTAATTGAGAATTTACACTAATTATATTCAAGGTAAGCTCGATTATTCCAGACTTGTACTGACCAGGCTTCCTCTCCCCTCGTAGTGGATTGGACAATGCCATGCCGATCTCTGTCATTCCATAACGCTCGAGTATCTCATGGCCCGTCACCATCTTCCACCAGTCAAACACTTGTGAAGGCAACGGCGCAGACCCACTGACCATCAGTCTGCACAAAACATCGACAATCACTGTTATAGGACAATGGCAATATTTTACGTAATGTGGGGCACATAGTTTAAAAAGCCTTACCGAGAAAGACATGAACTGTTGGATTTCTATTCCCGACATGGGTGCAAACCACTTTCAGATTTGGGCAAAAATTATGGAATAGAGCGAAATACATGTACCTACAGTCAACTCCCGATTATCCGTGATTGGCAAAAAAATGATTAACCACCTCGCCAAGCGAAGTTTAACACATAGACGTTCATCCTCAAGTCTGCAAATTATAGCTACCGCCCGCGACACACTTGGCCTTGGGCAAACGATCATACGTATCTGACCGCCATTATGCAAAGGGACATGGAAGGGGAAGATGATACTTCGCTGTGCGATCTCATGGTATTTAGAAAATTTGGTCAACCATTGTTATAAAGGGAGCAAATGCCTTGAAACAAAACACAACAATGAACTTTTCCCTCAAAGCCAATTAAGTCGGCAACATCAAATGTAGGCCTGTAATACATTGCACTTGTCTCACGTATTGGACTGTTTTTTTTTTACCGATGTGAATGTAATGTCTACGAAATTGTTTATTTACAAAAAGTTAATCTTGTACTTGATGTCTTTCACATTATCAAACCTAACAAGAAGTAAAGGTTAATAGGGACTTATTTAGTTCTCATGATCGTTTTTAACTATTTCCTGTGTATTTTAGGCTAGGTTTGCTTAATCCGCAATTTCGATTATGAGCTCAGCCACCCATTATCGCAGATAATCGGGAGTCTACTGTATTATACTTCAATCAACTACAAAACAGGATTGGTTTGGGCATCCTAGAGTGGGGCAAGCAGCAGCTAGGCTGCCTACTTGGGGTTATAAAACGTACACCTTGTATGGCTAGTAAGAGTACAGGAGGAGCAACTGAGACTGCTGAGGAGAAGTAATTTTTGAAGATGTGCATTTAACCTAATTCCAATCCCATTTTGTAATTAATTTAAGTGGTAAACTTAGCTTAATCAAACTGTGTCGGCTCATTAATAACACCAATCAAGTCAATTTTCCACAATAATTTTTTAACTTGTATACACATTTAGAAGAAACTTATATTGATTTCCTCTTGATGTTCGATGTCACAATATAGAACACAAGTAGGACTGTTTTAATTGAGTTAAAAGTTTAACACAAGTAAATATAAAGATATGGGAACCAGGTCAGATATGCAGAGAGTTGGAGCCACAGAAGAGGATGTAGAGGATAGGTCAAATTGGAGTTGGTGCGGCTAAATATCACCTGATATATAAATAGCCTAGGAATAAGTAAGTAAAACTGTTTTGCATTGGCTGTACGAATAATATATATTCACCTTATTTTTTGGGAGCAAGTAGCTTTGACGTACTCTACCATTCTTTCATTTTTGGTTAAAGAACGGTCGTATTCGTTAAGAAGGTTTATGTACATTGTAGGCACTCCCATAAAAACACTAACTCTATCTTCTGAACCTTCTTTTTTTCCCAAGAACTCACTCCACACTTCAGATGGGTTGAAAGCAGGAAGCATCACACACCTAAAGGACACAGATTATTGAAAAAGACTGATGATATTTTATACATTTCCCATGAAATTTTAAAATATGCAAAATTCTTTTAACTGTAAGTTAAGTAAGTGATTAAGTAAATGAAAATAATATCTTGTCAAGTAACATTACTTTAAGAAGATTATCTTTAAGCATGATAATCATGACAAACATTAATTCCCATATAAAATATTGTCATTCTCGTTAAAATGTTATTCAGATAATTAAGTTACATCTTTACTCACCATTGAGAAAAAAGTGAGCAAGGGATAACATACAAAAGCTAAGTGGTAAGTGGTTAATATCATCACTATTACCTACCTACACAAAATTGGATAAAACATGAAAATTAAAACTCACTGAAGTGAAAACCAAAACTAATTAGTGCATAAGATAAGACAAAAACTCACTGATGTTGGCTTACTTGGCGCCCACCATTAATGGCGTAAGAAGAGCATTGACGGCCCCATGGATGTGATGTAGCGGTAAACTATGTAGAATGACATCACTTGGTGACCACTGCCACGCTTCCACCTGACTGGAAACATGCGCCTGTAGGTTCGCGTGAGTGAGCACCACGCCTGAAACAGATTAATCATGTAGGTGCGGGATGACATCACTTGTTGACCACTGCCACACCTCTACCTGACTGAAGACAAGCACCTGCAGGTTCGCGTAAGAGAGCACCACGCCTGAAACAGATTAATCATGTAGGTGCAGGATGACATCACTTGGTGACCACTGTCACACCTCCACCTGACTGGAGACATGTGCCTGTAGGTTTGCATGAGTGAGCACCACGCCTGAAACAGATTAATCATGAAGGTGCGGGATGACATCACTTGGTGACCACTGCCACACCTCCACTTGACTTGAGACATGCACCTGCATGTTCGCGTGAGTAAGCACCATGCCTGTAATAGATTAATGATGTAGGTGCAGGATGACATCACTTGGTGACCACTGCCACACCTCCACCTGACTGGAGACAAGCACCTGCAGGTTCCTGTGAGTGATCACCATGCCTGTTACAGATTAATGATGTAGGGTGCAGGATGACATCACTTGGTGACCATTGAAAAAGTGGATGTAGAATAATAAATTATATCATATGTCCAGTATTACATGTCAACAGATTCATGTATAAAACTAAAAATGTTTAAATCTTTCCTTTGGGAATACTCCAAGTGACAAAAAACTTAATTTCTAATTTTGAGGGTGAACAATAGATCTAAGGGACGTACAGCTTTTTGAGCTGAGGATATTTGTAGCACTTGTTTTCTTCCGCCTTGACTTGCAATTTACGATCAAAAGATTTTTACTTTGCCAGAGCATGAAATTTGTTATATTTAAACTGCATGTTATATACCAAGTGAAAATTCATATGTATTGTAAATACTTTACATTATTTGAAAATGTATTATTTATAAATAATTTTTTTAATAGTGTTTTTTTTTTTTTAATTTTTTTTTATTTGTTTTAAATGTTTTAATGGTTAATAATTATTTTTAAATTTTGGTTTTTATATACTTTTTAAAGTTTAAATTTTTTATTTTTTACTTTTTAATTAATATATTAATTATTTGATTTTTTTTTTATTATTTTATTTTTAGAATACAAATTTAATACTTTAATTAATATAAATATTT